>LR990046.1:11262500-12512500 GCA_905147135.1 Blastobasis lacticolella | reverse complement strand
CCTGGTGGACTACAGTACAGCGCCACCTCAAGCACCTGCTGCTAGCATCATCGTCAGCCAAACTGACTGCTAACATGTTAAAAATACACGACATGTGCAAGTAAGTTACAAAAAATCCACCATCTAGATGTGTAACGGTTATATATTCCACTATCACATCTCTTTAATTTTTTATCTATTACTTATTCGACAGTATTGGAATAGATCCGGACGACGACATCAAAGATCCGGAACTAATGAAGGGGCTGGAGCAATTTTTGGACGACGAAATGACGGATGAAGAGCGTAGGAACTTCCTGGATAACACCATCAGGATAATGGTGAATCGTGCTCTACATCTGAAACGGTGGCGCCCACCTAAAGGACTCCTATTTAGCTTACAACAACAAAGTATGCGCTTGGATTTAAATAATTCAATACTTATTTAAATAAGAAAGATATATCAGTAAGTACTTATTTTGCCATTTTTGCAGGTGATGAGACTACTCTAGACTATAACTTCGTTTCGTCCCTAATTGCTCACGCATTCTTCTCGACTTTCCCGAAAAGGACGCTCAAAACGCATCCAACTCTACAAGACTTCAATTTTACACATTTTTTTAAGAATTTACACAGGTAACTTACATTTTGCTACCTAATAAATGCCGGATATCTATTTTCATCCCACATTATTATTACTTTGGTATAATAATAAAATGTTTTCGTTACAGAAAATCGCAAAGAAACAAATTAAAAAGCCTATTACATTACTTCGAATGGATAGATAAGAATAATAATGAAGGATCAATAAAATTAAGCCGCCAGGTAACCGGCCACATTTATCTTTACGTAACAAAAACAAAGTAAAATTATGAGAAAACGAGCCGTGTAGTATCTGACAGAGTACCTACATAGCACTAACCCCTTCAAATTTAAGATGTCGTACAAGATGGTATGTCTTAGATGTAGAAGTCAAAGTCATCTCCACCAAAATTCTCTGCATCATTTTCTACGAGTCCCAAGCCGCCTGACAGGCGTGGCAAACTCCTCCATTAATGTGGAGAATACTTAACTCCGAATACTTAACTATTGATGAAGGTTCTATCATCACATCTCTATCTATAAGGTACCTACATTTAAATACGTTTTTAATCGCGAATACGACAAACTAATATTTTAAAATTTTAGGTGATGTCATCAAAGCAATGGCTGACGATAGAGGACTGGCTGGAATGTTCGCTGCCATTATGCAAGCTGCTGGTGCGGCACGAGGGGCGCCCGGAGCGCTGCGAGACCGACGACGCCATCCGGATCTGCTTCGCCAGCAGCCGGATCGGCGGTGACGTGCTCGTCGATGGGGACTCACAGGTGGGTAAGCCTGGTTTGTCAGACTGCTTGAGGAGGAGACAATATGGCTCTTACAATTTGTGGTCTTGATTTGTCCGCCTGTGTAAAATACAAATACTGTCCTATTCGGAAAGCCCTCCACTGATATAAAGGTGGTTCAAGTCCAGTGGATTGTTATAGGCTGTTAATATAATGTGATAGTGTGCACAGGCCGGCGTGGTATAAATACTAAAATTAAAAGCATCCACCATCGTAATCCACCCTACCTCGACCTTTAGACCCTTTGGGCAGCGCGAGAAACTCCTCTAGGCAGAACCCTGCTCTAGACTTTGGTTAAGACGCTCCAATGCTATTACAAAATTAAAACGAAAACCTACCATCTCAATGACAATATCCTAACCCCACAACTACGCCTCCAGGAATCGTTGTCAATGTTCATGATGCCGGAGCTGCTGCCAGCGCTGCTGTCGGTGGAGGCGCTGGAGGATAACGAGGTGTTGAAGGTGGAGGGCGTGCGCGCCTTCAGCCGCATATGCGGCCGCAAACAGAAAACCGACATCGAGCTGCTCAATGAACCAAAACCAGTAAGTGGCATTTTTACCTTTATCTAACAATGCGACTACTTTTTAGCACAAAATAAAGAACGGTCCGCCCTAAGTTTTCTATTTTGTGGTTTTAGTCACGATTGATTGATTCACGAACTTTTTTCTTTTACGTCATCAGGTGACAGTGTGTTTAATGGACGCGGAAGACTACAGCGCCCTGCCCCTAGGCCAGTGGGAGGAAGACAATGTGCTGCGAGAGCTCAATAAGTGTCTGCTGGCATTCCAGCAGACACCTATGAAGAGTCGCGACCATCCACGCCACGAACGGCGACTGTCACCCATAGGTACGTAATACAAATTCCGAATAGAGAATAGATTGAAATATAGGTTCATATATTCAGAACTTCACGAGTAGGTATGGTGTTTCTTGTATTCCAGGAGAGTCCTTCAGCCACACCCCGCCAGAAGTGGAAGCTACAGTCATGATAAAGCAGGCATCGTCATGCAGTACTATCAATAGTTACCACAGCCGTAGTCCTTCACCTGAAAACTATTGCGCGGCTACTCTTAACCTCAACGACCCTAGTAAGTTGGTAACATGTCCTTCACAGTGCCTATGCGTTTGGAGCGATCAGTCCAAACCAGTAGGTACCAGTCTTTACCAAATTTTCTAAAGCTATGAAAATACACATGTCGTAAGTACTTATAGATTCTTCTGACTATTCATAATAATTTTTTCTCTCAGGTGTAGAAATATCAAAGCGTAAATGCTGGCTGTCTCCGGACGGCCAAACACTGAACAACCGTCGCGGGAAGTTCATTGTATTAGGCTCTTCGGGCGAATGTCTGCCGGTGACCAGGCATCCAGGTCATCCCAATCTGGACACGCAGGAGGACAGCCTGTACTCCAGCTGCAACTCTAGTGATGATGAGTTCCACAGTGCCAATGACAGTTTCGATTTCGGTAAGTTATTGGTCAAAGCTAATAAAGTATTTCGTACAAAAGTATTTTTATTCCTCTGTGCTATTAGACATTTCCGCGTGGTGTCTAACCCCTTTAATTGACGGGTGCCGTAAAAAGCGGCTAATATAATTGAGTCAGACAAACTAATAGGTACCTACCTCTGTAGCTAACAACAGTAAGTAAACCAGAAAATGGACAAAAGCGTTGGGCAACACCTGTCGTGCTCAGGTACGAGTACAGGACGACCTGTACCTGTGACTGTTGGTACGAACCAACTAGGATAGATGGTAAAACCCTAGAAGTTGTCTAAGAATCCTACCTCGGACAAATAGACGGATTCGCTGAGCTGGGCAACATTTCGGAAGAAGCGTCATATATTTTATAACTAAAGTTTTCAATGTAACTGTGGACCGGTCCATTTAAGTTGCGCGCGTTGGGGGAAGCCTATCTCCAGCCGTGTACTGCGGTAGGTTGATGATGATGATGATGATTTAAAACACTGACATCTTCAACCTGTCTGCCAAGCATGAACGTTATATAATTATGGAGGAGGCTCACTCATGGCCAACATTGGATTGTTATAAAGCTAGACGAGGTATCTGGGACGATAAGTATCCTAATCGACTTCACCCACTACACTATTATCAAAAATATTTATTTTCCGTCAGGTGGCAGCGAAGACGAAGGGAGAGGTGAGAGTGCGCGTCCAAATTCATTCCAATACTCCAAAGAGCTGTCAACTGAAGAGAAAAGGATAAGCTTCGCGGACCGGCTGCGCGACGCTTTGAGGAGGGAAGCCGAGAACTCTTGCACTACAAGCACTACGGGAGACTGGTCCACGGATAGTTCTAGTTACGCGGTCGGCATCAGCATATCTGGAGCCGGAGTTAATGATAATGATATTAGGTAAGGCAACATTTTATCTACCTACACCAATGATGGGACGATCTGCGTTCCTGTTTACTTACCTGTGAATGGATTCTTAGTGTTAATTCTATTTCATTTCAGGGTAAAGCGTGGTGGTTCGGTAGGTTTTGTATTAACAGAAAATGAAATGATGAGCAACGGAGATCCTTCGCCGAAACGTCGACCTTTGGCAAGGAAAGAAACTGGAAATAGTTCTAAATATAGTTTCAGTACAGAGTACACGTAAGTCAATATGTTACTAAGATGAACACATGTTACTATCCAAGTTGTTTATAAAGCGTGGGTAAGCTTTTAAGACAATTAGGTTAATTTCATTTATGTCATTTCAGATCCGAGTTAGAGGAAGTATATGAGCAGTTCAATCAGTGGCTTAGCGATCCTATAGTAGATGCTGAATCGGGGGAGCATAAATCTCGTGAACTAGACCCTCGGGACTTGGCTGTGATAAGGTAAGGTCTGCGGTACATTGCGTTTAGGCTACGGCCGCACTGGCAGACTGCTTGTCACCTCGCCTAGCGGAGTGAAACTCGAAAGTTATATAATGTTCGCAGCCGGCCGCACTGCGCGTTTGGTGCTTACTTAGCTAGGCTTAGGCGCTAAGCAAGTCCCTGTAACCGCGGTTTGTGATGCAGATTTGCCGGTTCGCTGCTGAAGCGCACGTTGAGCGAGTCGATGGCGATGGGCGGAGCGGGGGGCGCTGCGGGCGCGGAGGAGGCGGCAGAGCTGTACGGCCGCGACGCGCCCCGCGCCCCTCGCCGCCTCGCGCTCGCAGCGAGATCGCTCTCGCTCGAATTAGCGAGGCACCGGCACAGGCTAGCAGCACAATTGGTGAGTACCAACTCGAAACTGGCAAGCTTCTTGTTCTATTGGGACAGGTAACATACACCTACTCCTGCGCCCGTAGCATGACGGGTTTGCACGCGCGAGTACGAAGTAGTTCTATACACTTTTGACTTGCATTGAATTATGGGAGACGCAAAGTTATAGGTATCTCGCGCGGCGAAGTCCGTTAAGCTACGCAGGCTGCACAAACTAAAATAAATGGGTAACATACGACTTCAGAACTCACAACGACCCAATATGTTTTGACAGAAACGTAAAGTAAAAGATTCTATACCGGAGGAGATACTCGAAAGCACGCGGGTCAGGAGTACGGGCGAGGGCGAGACAGATAGACGCGACTCGCGATCGCTCAGCACGTCCACAGAAACTGCCTCCACGCAAATATCGAACCCCGTCATTAGGAAGAAAAAGTTGAACTGGGTGATAAACATGATCGTTGAGACGATAGAAGAAACCATAGAATGCGAACCGGTCACTATCAAACTTAAGAAACCTAAGGTCAGGCGTGCTCTTGTCTGTCGCTAATTTTCGAGATCAACGGCGCTCACAAACACGACCGCTAAGTTTGAGATCGCCTTATCTATCATCATATTTATAATATTAACTAACTAATTTATCCGTAAAACACTTACCACAATAGATATACAAGTTGAATTTAATTGATATTTAAACAGGTCTATCGCTTTCTGTCGAAACATATACATTTTGTGTCCTTGCATGACATTAACAAAACTTTACCTATGAAACAAATCACATTATCGACATGAAATGATCACCTAATAATTAAAACGGACGCTTAGTACATAATATAAGACATCATTAAGTTCGTTCACCTACTTGAAGCACATAATCAAACTGCACCTTGCGAGAGATCGCATACTCGCACCGTGTGGGCCGTCAATGTTTTTAAGTTTATATTCTTTCCACATTCGCTGCTCGGCACGCGGGCCCGTGACCACATGTAAGGAGATTGAGTTTGCGAATACCTTGTTCTATTTTCCCTTGGATTTTTTTCTAAGTTAACCATTTGCATGCAGCTCAACCAACTGGCATACAAGATAGTATCGGGCGGGTCGTGCCGGCCGGTGGCGACCGGCAACTGGGGCTGCGGACGGCGGCAGCGCGGACACCCGCAACTCAAGCTGCTGCTGCAGTGGCTAGCCGCCAGCGTGGCGGGGGTGCCCGCCCTCTTATACTACACTTTCAGCAATGAGAAACTTTACAAGGTGGGTTCAGAACGTCTACTGTAAGTTTTACTTGTCACGATTGTAGCTTCGTTACTCGGTAGAAATGAAATGGTACTCTTGTAGAGGCGTTCTATGGTATCTTTATTTGTATAATCTGATGGCCTTTTTCAAAGTAACGTTCTCGTTTGCGAGCGCGTTAAAAGAAAATCTCTTGTCGAAAAAAAACTGTTATGCGCTTATTACATTTAAATAAATTCAGAAGCAAAAAGCGTGAGAGCAAATCAAAGTGTAATGCAGTGCTCGTAAAATAAGGTAATTTTTTTATATTTTTATAACTTTTAATTGCCTAAACCCACAGCTGGACACGTTGGTGCGCGTGCTGGTGGACCGGAAGTGGACCGTGGGACAGCTCACGCGCGCGATGCTCAAGTTTTCGCGGCAGACCCTCCACGAGCCTCACGTGATACCGGAAAACCACTCGCTGTTCGACGAGCTCATTGGCATCGAGAAAGTACCCGACGACATGTAGCGCCGGAGCAAATGCTGCTGCCAAAAGTAGAAGACCACTGGCACTCTGGCACTGCACTGTACCGTTTTAACGAACTCTTTAGTTAGACTCGAATGCGGTGGTTTCTGTGGCGGTTGTAATAGAACAGCAATGTTAAGTTTTTAAAACTCTGTTACACGCAACATCACTTATGGCGCTTATGGCCAATCAAATAAACATGGCAACATGGATATGGTATGGATTTAGCTATAGGTAACAAAACCTAAAGTAAAAAACCTCTAATTTATGATCGATTAGATAGGTACTTCACCCATTATACCACATAAGAAAAATATCAGGAATAGGACCACAGATGAGCAACGATTGGAAAATTATCAAATTAATTATATTAAAGATATTGAAACTAAACTACTGTTAGGTACTTACAAAAAATAAGTATGTACCTTTATGTAAAAACACTAGTCATAACAAATAATTTATAGTTTTTAAATTATGTGATTTTAGGCAGCTGTGTCTTAGCACATCATGTGTTTTAGATAGTCTTTATGAACTACAGGAAAGCAATATTTATTATTTAGCATTGACATTGAACTATTTAAATAGTATTTTTATACAAATGTGTCATTTAAAAAGTACAATTTAATAATGCTAAGTAATTTGTAATAAGTTTTTAAAATAAAATAAAGCTAATTATGTTTTTTTTTTCATAATCATTAAGAAGTTGTGTTAAGAAACCGTATTTGTAAGTTACTTGTATCTAGAAGTAATTATAAAAGTTTTTTATGGTTTATAAGAATTTCAACTCTATCGTCATTATTACCTTTGCTGTGTAGATCTACTTGTAAATAATTCCCTATGAATATACAATAACACAATTTACATAACTGATTTAGTTCAATATATACTCACGGTTACGCATGTCATTAAGGATTTTAGAGTGCAGTTGCCTGTAAGTAAGGCGTACATGTTATCTCATAAGATAATTTGTAAAATCAGTTAACAATATGAAAAATGTTCAGTGTGAGTTTCGTGATGAAAATACACCTATCAATAATTTCTCTTGTTTCGAAACTTTATATTATTTTCCTTCGCTATGGAAGGATGCATTTCTGTGTAAAACGAATAGTCACCGTTCGTAAATTCGTTCGTTCGGTCTGTTGCCTGTTTTATAGGAGATATTAATTTAGGATTTATAAAGATATTACTGAGCATGGTAAAGTTTGTAAATTGGTAAAGAGAAAGAAAATATTGCAACTCTTTGGTCCTTGTGTTTCTTAATTAAATTTATGAGACTTTGTTATTTTCGGATTTCAATTTAAACTTAAATTTCGATAAATGGGTGATCCATTTATCGAAATTTATACAAATATGCAATCTTGTAGATTTCATACAACAAGGTCTTCCATAGCATGAATCTCGAAGTGTCCAAAGATTTGTGAGCAGTTGAATGAAAAACTCAATCAGATTAAATAATGACGCCAATTTTACACGTATTTATTTCTCCCCACCATGGTCCTTACAGACAACTTATCTTTTTACAAATTACAATAGCCCAAATCCTCTAAGATATATTATATTCTCTTATACATATATGAATTTAGGGATGCGATTTTTGTTTTGGATATAAATGAAAAACTTTAATTAAGTATTTAATACATATTATTCAGTCAAGATAACATTTTCACAGTTACTTTTATGAATTATTTCAGAAATTATAAATTAGGCATGCATTCAAATAAATACCTAACAAATAAATACGACTGCAAGGTATATATATTGAGAGCATAAGTCCACTTCTTTTAAAATAAACGTTACTTAATATGTGTACTTATAATCAACCTAAAAATTAATTACCGTTCATGAAAAACTACTTATTTGTTTCATCTGCCATAATAATTAAATACATTTAGGTTGAAATGCTGTACAGGATTCAATTGAAGTAAATTTTCTTCAGTATCCATGTTATAGCATTTACTACTATTAATAATATCATAGCTCAACATGTTTTAAAAGCAAGTGGATAATGTTGAAAAAGTACATCTATGGAATCCACAAGACCTTGATACCGATAGCTTCTATCACTATTAGGAACTACCCTAAAAGAAGAGTCCTCTCATTCGCCGGCTCATACCCTGCCGGTCGTATAGCACATTAAACCGATTCACTAACTGGTTGATCGCATTGCAGCCCTTCGTTATGGTGCCCAGGTAGGTCATGAGCGCCACATCATTACATTGCTGAAAACAAAGAAGTTCATGTGATGTGACTGACATTAAAAATTTTTTTAGTCCACACAGTGACAAACGAACAGACAGCCTACCTGATGGTAAAATATGTCGGTAAGAAATATGTCAGTATAGTAGCTAGTTTTCTGACCTGAGTCTTAAGTCGAATAGTGGTTTGTTATAGGCTGTTGATGATGATGATGATGATGATGATGATGATCAATGATACATTCAATCTAATAGGAAAAAAAATATTTATTAGGCATCAGACCATATTGATCCGTTGCTACAAATAGACTCCCCCCAATAATCATCTTGGCGTTAATGTCCCGGATGTGCTCTCGCGCACGAGGGCCTGTGGTCCGCCTTGACCATGACCCAAGATTTGGCAGATCAGATCATAAAACGTAAGCTAATAATTTATCCCAAAAAGTAGCATGTGGAAGCTATAATAAATATCGACTTACATTGTAGAAGTGGGTGCGAAACTGCTGTGAGGTGAGTAAAGGAAGCCGGTTGGATAAGGCGCGCGCCTCCCGCAGCAATGCGGGCCGCGGTGGCAGTGATCCGTCCCTTATCGCGCGCACCGTCGCTAGCACGGCTCGCACACGCGACACCAGCATCTTAATCGCTGAACGCTGAGCAGTCAGGTGCTCTGCCACTGAAAGAATGAGAATTGCATTTATTTTTAAACTCCATAGTAAAATGTTTATTAAGATAAAAGTATGTAAGGCTTTCCCTAGGTACAGATAATATCTATACCAATTTCACTTTCCATTCAAAATACGCACTGACTGATTGCATCAAATATTATATAATTTTGTTTATTTGTGAATACAAAAAATTTTTATATTCTCACCTAAACTGTTTAGTGCTGCTTCTCCAGAGGAGACCCTGGCAACATGGTCTACACCGATGCGCTCTGCCTCCTCAGCCGCAAGTGTATATGTTAAAGGGGCCAATAGCATAGTTGCTCGACCATTCACTACATCTATCACAGATTCATATAACACCACTGGAAGTTGCTGCAAAAAACCAAACAAATACATATTTTTATACTCCGTATAAAATATTGATAGTAATTTCACAAAGCTTCAGGTCTTCAATAAATAAAGATTTACTCTAGATAGAATCCAATTAGCTACAGTGACTAAAAAAACATATTTTTTAAATGATGATATTCAAAATAGGTAAGAGAAACTCACATCATTGTTTCTTCCAGCAGGATTCAGCATAAGCATGACTGGGCATTCATTGATATCACATATCTGTCGGTGCACTGCTATATCATGCTCTGTTGGTGTTTCACCTGTTGTATACCATCCTAAGAAATCCATATCTGAGAACACCTGTTTAACTACAAGAAATTCATAAATTAATTAATACACCATTTATGCAATAGTTTATTCTATTAAAATAATCTATTTATCTTTATTAAAACAGCATGAGACACAAACCATGACCATGCCTGCTAATGGAGGAACTTGACCAGGTAGGATCATGGTTCCACATTCAGTTACCTGAATACATCCTGTTTCTTCCATCCATGCACACACATGATGTTATGCCACACCATAAGAGCAACAGTTAGTGTTCAACTAATGTGTATAACTCAAAAAAATCATTGGTACTGGGTGGCACTGGGGATCAACCACCAATGCTTTAGTAGGAGACACAAAACCAGTACCAAAACAATCATAAGAAAAAGTATACTTTTCACTAAGAACTCTCTCTCAGGCAAGCATAAATTATTATTATTATTAAGCAGGCAAGTAGTTGTTGGAACAACTGATAGATGCCTGTAGCCTGTATGATGATGACTACAGATTCAGGCGACTTATTCCAGACATTAATGACTTGGTTGGTCAAAGTGTCTGTGCAAAATATGAGTAAAACATTTCTATAACTTCTTAAAAACACATTTTATTGTGTCTGTAATAAATTAATTTAAAGCTTTACTTACATTGTTCTTCTTTCATATTATAGTAATCTCTATCTATTATAATATCCCCATCAATTACACTAAAAACTAGTTCAAAAGAGTTCATTACTTCAATATTTCGTCCCTTTTGTTTACCAATCACGGCTCCAATGACTGAAAAACAAGGCAATCATTTACAAAACAGTGTTCTTAAATAATTAAGATATTTATTTAACTTATGAAATTGTCTATATTTTATATAAATGTACCAGTTTGTGGAGATCCTTCCTGTGCCCGCAACCGAGTCCAATGTTCGGACACATTCATGATGACCAACGGATGCAATGACACTGTCACAGATCCCGTAGTCGCTGTTGTTACTACGCTTTTGTTCGCTCCAGGAGTCGGAGGAGCAGGAGACGTCGGATTAGGAGCATCTACAGGGGGACCAGAGGATGCACTCTCCACTTCTACCTCCATTTCAAAGTCGATGCGATCGGCACTAGACATCGTGGTACTTATCAAATTCTGCAGCCAAGTTGTTTAGCGCAATGTACTGTAGCTTGCTGTAGCTTACTTGCTGTTATTACTTGTTAGCCGAGGAATCCTTTAGCTCAAATCACAATTCGTTGCTGGAAGGAAGGAACACAATAGCAAAGCAATCTCAATATATAAATAGGTAAATATACCACGAGCTGAGCTAAATGCGAAAGCAAGAAAAGAAATGTCAATGTCAAGTAAATCTTTGCTCATGGACCGTTAAACTTGATTATTCCAAGTCCTTGATCATAAACTAGTCATCTTTAATATTTTTAAGATATATAGCTCTGGAATATAGAAACATATATTTTTTAATTTAATTAAATGTATCGAATATAGGCCTATTTACATTTCGGTAAGTGAAATTCAGTTCAGTTGGGAAAGAGACAAGCTTATGTTACACGCATAGCGCTTACTCGTTCTAAGCAGAGCTGTTTAGGTCCTGCTATAAAAGGTCATGGTAAGCCTCTAAAAGTATAGTTATATTTAACCTTAGTCTTAACCTTTAAAGTTAAAGTTATAGCAAATTAAGTTGTTGTCTTCGTATGTACACCAAAAGCAAGTTAAGTAGTAGGTACGTTGTCAAAAAAGTTGGACAAGTTTGAATTCTCCGCCCCCTCACGTCTCCCGCCTCCAGTCACTTAACTGTTCGACATATAGACGAGCGAGTTTAGTACAATGCATAAGTTCACCACGCAGCGCACGTGTTATTATTGTCAATATGAAGGAAAAATTAAAACACGAGTGTTTGTTTGTTACAAAGAGTAATCGATTTCTTGTTGACTGAGACATAAAGCTGTGTAACATAATGTCCGCCTTTGTATATCATCGTCCTTACAGTTTAAATAAATAAATAAATTTTAGGCTACACTGGTTATCACTGGTAGCACTTTAGCAAACATTCAATAAAAATTAGAGTTTTATCGCGGTTTAATTTGTTATGACACTATGAATGATTACAGTCACACAAATGATTTGCCATACAAATATAACAATAAAGTCTATAAGTAAGTAAATTTTTAAGAAACTATTCTTGAAAATGGCTAGATACAGAGGCTAAATTTTCTTGGTCCTAGGTTTGATTTCGTTGTTATTTTATATGATTATAGATAATTTGCAATACAGAGCCATAGTTTTACAAATTAATTGTAGAACACAAAGAAATATCCAACACAGAACATTTTAACTCTACAAAAAACTAGTACAGATATTGGGTGATTTATAAGATTTAGGGTTGTTAGAGAATCGGTACTTTTCGTTCACCCATTGAAACTTTGGTATTTACGTGACCCTTAACATAAATTGTTTTATATTTTTGGCGTGTAAGAATTATATTTCCATTAGGTGTTGCATGTTTCGGTAGGTACCAATTAGGTACTAAATATTAACCAAGGGTTCATATCAGAACGATAGTCCAAACGATGATTCAACAGAATGGCGATTAATTTTTGCTATAATATTGAAACGCTTTAGGTACCTAGTAATTATTTCTGTAATTGTACTAAACAGTACCAATGAAATACTAAATATTGGATGGCGGGGGAAAACGCCTGATTTGATGAAATGTTCATCGAAATCGGGCGTTTTACCCGCCATTCAATTTCGAAAAGTTGACCATTGAGCTTGTTTCCTTCCTCTTTGATTGTATGTTTCATACTTTTGTAGTCAGTGTTATGAGTGCAGCCTACAAGCAAGTGTTTCTATACTCTTTGATTTGAGTTAAGTAAATGGCGTGCGTGTTTGACGATGTGATTATTGCGATTTTTACATAGAACGAGTGATAAATCAATAAATTCATCGAAAACAACACAAAAATTAACGATTTCCGAACTATAACTACATATTTATATAAGACCTCACAACAAACTCCGGAAATTGCCTACTTGTGTGAGAAGCAAAGATCTCCATACCCAACAATCAGACTCAATACAGCAGCGAACTAACCAACAGGTCAGCACCATCGTCTATTTGATAATTCAACAATGGCTTCAACTGTAGTGAAAGCATCGCTTGGTGCAATTAAAGACGTGTCTCCACTGTACTATAGGATATTGTCTAAATTCCCTCAAAATTTCACATTTTGTTTTGCATATGGATCAGCCGTAAAACCACAAATAGGGAATGAGAACAAACAAAGTATGATTGATTTAATATACTGTGTGGACAACTGTCACAGATGGCATGGAACAAATATAAAGCAGAATCCCGTCCATTACTCGTCACTTCGGTATCTTGGCAAAGGATTTGTTGCAAGATTCCAAGAAAACTGGGGTGCTAAAGTTTACTTTAACACACTTGTTGAGATACCCGAAGAAAATGTTACAGTGAAATATGGTGTTGTCTCACAAAAAGACTTAATTGCTGATCTACTAGATTGGAACTATCTTTACTTGGCTGGACGCCTCCACAAGCCCGTGGAAATCATTAAGCAAACCAACAGTTCCCAGCTTCAAAGTGCTTTGCAGTCCAACTTGCGTTCAGCAGTACACACTGCTCTCCTTACACTACCAGAATCATTTTCTGAATATGACTTCTATTTTGCAATATCAAATCTTAGTTATGCAGGAGACTTTAGAATGACATTTGGAGAGAACAAAAATAAAGTGAGAAACATAGTACAACCACAGTTGTTAAATTTTCGTGAACTGTATAGACCAATCTTGCAGCAATTCCATGCTTATGTACATTTTCCCAATGGTGAAGCTCTATGTCATCAAGACCTCAGTCCTGAAACTAAGTTACACCATTTAATGCAGTTGCCTATGGTTCCGCAACAAAGAATGGTCAAGTTTTGGAACCGTGGTGGCCTTCAGCAAGACATGGAAGATGTGCTTCGTGCTGTTGCATATGACATAGATTGTGCAGTAATATTAAGACAAATATTAAAAGATTTAGTGTGGCAGTCTAGTGTCAGGCAATCTCTAAAAGGAATTCTTACAGCTGGCTTTTTGAAATCTGTACGCTACAGTGCAAAAAAAATTTCCAAAATGTTTTAAACCTGTTAGATTTGTTAATTATTGTTATAACTTGTAGTTTATTAAGATAATAATTACTACTATATATAAATAAATCAGTGCACATTATTGTGTAATTTGTTTTATTCCTATATTTAAACTCCTATTTTTTGGTTTTAGGTTCTGAAATGATCTCTGATGAATCAAGCAGTGAATCTGAGACAGGTAGATTCAAAGGTCGGTCAAAACCTCAAGATGATCATATTAAAAATTCAAGAACAAGGGAAGATTTGAGATCTGGAGGAAGAAGTAGGCCTATAGAAAATGAAAGAGACCATAGACAGTTTGAAAGAAGAAGAGATGACAGAGATCGCTTTGAAAGGCGTTCTAGGGACAGAAATAGATACCCACGATATTCCCCAGCAAGAAGGAGGTATTCAAGAGATAGGAGTCCGAATATTAAATCTCATGACCGTGATAGGCATAGACCAGTTTCATCTGCAGAAATATCTAAACCAAGAGACATAAAAAGTGATAGCAAAGAAAGATCCTCAAGAGATAGGAGTCCGAATAGAAAGCCTAATGACCGTGATAGGCTTAAGCCTGTTTCATCTAGAGAAATATCTAAACCAAGAGATATAAAAAGTGATAACAAAGAAAGATACTCAAGAGATAGAAGTCCGAATAAAAAGTCTAATGACCATGATAGGCATAGGCCTGTTTCATCTAGAGAAATATCTAAACCAAGCGACATAAAAAGTGATAGCAGAGAAAGGCAAAGACATTCCAGGTCTCAGCCTCGTAAGTCACCCTTAGCTAAGAAAGACAATGTCAAGGAGGAAGTGAAATACAATATAAGAGAAGAAAGGAAACCGTCCACCAGAAATATCTCTAGTAAGACTGATAACAAATCCAAATCAGAGCATGATATGTCTCTGTCCCCTATTGAAAAAGGCAAAAAGTCAGTCATTCATAAACCTAATCCGACAGAATCTCAACCCAAAAGTGCAAGTTCTATAACAGTGGAGCAACATATTGCAAGTGATGTATCTGAAGATGTTCAACCTACTGGATCTTATTACAGTTTGGTACCAACTGTAAAAAAAGACATATCTGAAGAGTCAAGTGAAATTGATTCATCAGATGATGAAAGACTTAGAGCAAAACTATTGAACTTAGAAAAAGAGCTTAAAAAAACCAGAAAGAAAAAGCATAAAAAGAAGCATAGAAAGAGGCGATCAAAATCAAGTAAAGATAAAGATGAAGACGCATCTGTAGTAGTAGAGGTGAGTAGCACTACTGATATAGACAAAACTGACATATCTAACACCCAAGCTGATGTTGTTGAAGTCACTTCTACTGAAAAAACGGATCAAAGGGAAAGTAGTGAAGAAGGAGAAATATCAAGTGGTGATGATTCTCAGAGTAACATTGAAATTGATGCTAATGATCTAAGACATAAATTAAAACGAAGTGTAGATCAAGAAGATGTGAATTCTAACCCCAAACATGAGGTCTGTGGTCCTGCATTACCACCACATTTAGATCAAAAGTTAAGTCGGAGCACCTCCCAAGATACAGAAGGCCCAGTATTACCGCCCCATCTGCAAAAGCAATCTAAAAGAATAGGTATATTATTATAATATTATAATCATACAACACTACAAATATTTTATTATACTTTATATAATTAAACAATTTATTATACTTTTTAGGACCAACAATACCAGAACAAATGCGTGTAGTACTAGCAGAGACCACCTATGATGTAGTAGATGATGACAGTTCTGAAGATGATGGCATTGGGCCTTTGCCAGCTGGAGCAGAAGATAAATGGTCAGATGCTCACAAAAAACTCGAAGCTAGAGCTTTAGACATGAAGATAAGAACCATGGAAGGGCACACCATGCAGAACACCACAGTCAAGTCACGTGAGGAGTGGATGTTGGAACTACCTGAAGGCAAGGCAAAGATCATTGGTTTGGAGGCAAGGAAATTCCGAGCAAAAGAAGGTCCAGATATGTCTGATAGGTGAGATACTTCCACAGATAGCTTACACAGCTAGTTTTACAAACTTACTTGCATGAATTAGTCTGAAAACTGTATTAAAGTTTGTTAAGTAGACGAATAGTTCATTATATTCGTAGGATATAGATATACTTAAACCTGGGCAACTGACCTTGGATTGAAAATTATGTTAAGATTAGTAAAACCATTTTCGAGAAAGCACTTTTGATACAAATATAAGAACCGTAAATTGGAATATTGCAGATCATCCTGGACTGACACCCCCGAGGAGAAAGCACGTAAAGCTGCAGGCATCATAAAAGAGGAAGACTCCGACGCAGTGCTACAAAAAGAAGCGCGAGCTCGTCAAGTCATGAATCGAGATGACGAACAGGAAAAAGCAGTCAAGTAATGTCTTTTTATTTAACTTTCTCCAAATAGGTTCATCATTATCATAATCATCTTGGCCAAAAAGAGATTTTAGTTTTCTCCTACTAGATTAATCATCATAAATTTACCTTTTGCCAGACTTTAAAATTTTTCTTCCTTCACTTCGCCCGGTCTTCAGTCTTCTCACGTCATAGGGCATTAGGCTTTCCCATCTGTCCCGATGTCAAACCATCGCTTCTTGGGCCACCAAGTTTAGACACCTATTTGCCACAAATTTGGTACAGATATATCTAAAATTTAGTGGGTATAATAAGATAAAATATCCTATGACCAAATCAGCGCAGGCGAACCTCCTCAATCTTGACCGCAATGCCTCTCACGGACTCTGTCGAGTCGTAACGCCACACATCCACCGCAGCATTTTCATTTTTCTCCTAAATTCATCGAACATTCATTATTTAATTGAAAAGCTATCGTTCCTCCGTGGTTTTCACCCATGTTCACTTTACTTACTAATAGATCTTTAGACAGTGGTTTCATCCAAAAAAAAATCTAACAATAGTTATGACCATTACAGAAAACATAAGAAAAAACACAAAAGGGATGACAGTCTACTAGAAATGCACCAGAAGAAATTGAAAAAGAAGAAAAAGGTATTGTGTTTGTTACTTTACTTATATTTTTTCTATAATATTATTATTTGGGCCTATAATAATTTTCAGAGAAATTGATCTTAATTTGATTCTGATATTCTGCATGCGACTGTCATTGGTATCGTGAATAAAACACACTTGTTAATTCTTCCTTCGTCAACGGTATTAGGAGGCACACTACTTGCCAACAGATTTACATTATAATATAAACCTTCCAGAATAAATTATCTAAATTATACTTACTCACGGGACTTCTCGGGCTTTCTCTATTATTATTATGCATGCGTTATCCATATACTAACTAACGACCAGCCCCGGCTTCGCACTTGTAGTAACCTTAACAGATTATACACCTAAACCTTTCTCATGATCACTCTGTCTATTGGTAAAAACCGCATGAAAATCCGTTCAGTAGTTTTTGAGTTTATCGAGGACAGACAGACAGACGCGGCGTAAGACTTTGTTTTACAATATGTAGTGAAACTGCATCAAAATACATTGCATGGGTTAGGAAGAGTTAGCGGAACGTATTAGACGGACAGACCGGGAAATTGACTTTAATTTATGCTAGTAGTCACAGCGCAACTTCGTGCGCATGTTGTCCCACCATTAACCTACCCTTACTTTACCCCTTCTCTACCCTACCCTACACCTACTCTAAGCTACCCTACCCTACCCTTACCTGCCCCTACCCTACCCTTACCTACCCCTACCCTACCCCTAGCTACCCTTATTTTTCTGTTACACATTATACACATCCTGATTTGTACAAACACAACATAAAAAGAATTAGTTAAATAGGTGCAGCCGTTGTAAAATAATGCGCTAACATGCATAATTTTAATACATTATGAATTTTCTTAGCTATAGCGAAGATAAAATTACTTTAATGTAGCTACAGTTGAAAGAATTTTAGAAAATCGGTTACGCAGTTTTTGAATTTATCCAATACAAACCTACCCTTACCTACAACCTACAAACAATAAATTTTCTCTTTATAATATTAGTATAGTAACTACATATATAGTTATAACTATTATAAGGAAAGGAAAGGATAAGGACTATATAAGGACATAATTAGCATTGTGACATTATAATCCCTGTTTGCAGAAGGAAGAGAAAGAAGATGGTACAACAGAGCGGCGTCCGTTCAGTCGCGACGTGGACCTTCAGGTGAACCGGTTCGACGAGGCGCAAAAGAAGTCCATCATCAAGAAGGCACAGGCTTTGGACTCGAGGTTCTCCAGTGGGGAAGCAAAATTCTTATAACTTTCTTTTGCGACTGGTATACTTGTTGTAAATGTACCCTAAACCTTTCTGAAATTGTTTGATTTAGTTTCGCACGCCAGATTCCGACCACTGGATGGTTTACTTCAGAGATGGGCAAACTACGGCCCGCGGGCCATTCCTGGCCCGCGACCATCAACCGAAAAATGGCTTTCAGGTTTCGTTTTTTACGAATTTAACAGTAACAACAGTTCCATCTTATGTCACATCACATTCATGTGTGTTTCAGGAAACACTTACATATATTTTTATTTTAATAATGAAATATTTAAAAACCTGGCCCGCCTTGTTTGCCCATACCTGGTTTACTTCCTAAAATAACATCGAAGCCTTCATGTATTGTAGATGGCGGGGTCGAATGCCTTGTGCTACGCCTGTCTGGGTTTATTTACCATAATAATATAACCATACGGCTTTTAGCCGCGATTTAGAACATGCCCATTTTAATAAGTAAAATCACTCTCAGTCATTTCCTAGGATCCAAGGTAACTCCATACCTGCGCGTATAACCGCATAGCAGGAGCGTTTACCATAAGGTAATGTACCAACGTACGTTTTTTTACTTTTTTATTGAGCCTTTTGTTCAAATATTCCTTGGTTATAGCAACGACTGTGTAGTTTTAGAATATTTTTCATTGTGTGGGCCTAATCGATTTAAACGATTCGTGATCCTTATACTAACATGGTACATAGTTATGCCAGAATCGCCATGACACCGTACTTGTGCCGTATATTGCTGCATTGCTGTATGTTTACAAAGGCGACCAAGGTACGGTCAGCACGACCTGTACAAGTGCGCTCTCGCGTGCGACAAGCGAGAAAAGACTCCACATGGATACTGCTATCTCTTTCTTTTTAGTATTGGGAGAGAGAGAAGAAAACAAACGCTCTCTCGTACCGCGAGTTGTGTCGCGGGCTCTCTTGTGCTAGCCGTGCTGATCACAGTAACAGGTGACGCAACACGAGCCGCGCGCACGTTTTAGGATAACTATACCAACACAATACCAAGAACAAGGTCGGAAAGGACGTGAGAAACCCGTGCTCGCGGTGCTTCATGCAGTGAGACGCAGCAAGACCTAGAGCTAAGCGAGCGCGATACAATGCGACGTCATCCCTTCGTGTCACGCCTCACTCAGACTTGACTGAACTGACCTTTACACTACAGTTTTCATTCGCTCTTAATGTGAAGAATAATTTCTACTACATCATTGCTACTATAAAACCTTTGAATTGTGTGATTTTAACTTCAGAGAAACTTCAGAGCCTAGAAGTTGTAAGTAGTTTCATTCTACTTGTAAGTCCTAATCATGTTCCCAAGCTCGTTTGTAAGTTGCTATCGGATAATTTAAAAATTATTAGCGCGATAAATGGCAGTAGGCAAAATGAATTGTTGATTCACATTACATTTAATTATATCTACCTAATATTTTAATTTTCAAGAACCTTAGTAGCCCTATTGTATTTTAAGCACAATTTTAATGTAGATTAGATTTTAAAAAACGATTAATTTTAAAGAATTTTAAGAATTGGCCTAGTTTAGACCATTTTAATTGAATAATATTTTAAATTGTGAAGTTTTTATTTGCTTATATTTAATATACCTAAATGTTACAGAGCTGCTCTTCAGTTGACTTTAGGCTATGAAATTTGGTACTTAAAATTTTAAACATATATGCTGTCCTCAATACAGTTCACTTTGGTTAAATTTTAAATTAAGTAAATATACCTACCTACCTACTCGAAAAGCAAAAAATTGTAAATAATAGTATGATGGTTGGCGAACACAAATAAATTCTGTTGTAAATATATAATTTATTTCGTTTTCTTTACAATACTTCTATCAACAACAAAAAATTGTAAACGCTCTTTTATAAATCTGTATAAGTACCTATTTGTAAGTAAATAGTAGATAATGCATTCATTTTCTTCTCGTTTTGTTCTTCTAGGTGGGTAAGGATACGTTCTTAGTTCATAGGAATGCTTTTAATATCTCATTAGGGATCGTAGACACCAGCTACTGTAGGGGCGGGGCCACACTCGTCATACGGTGGGCTTGGGCTCCGTGGGTGCGGTGACGTTGGCCGCCTTGGCCGAGGCGCAGGTCTTTACCTTGCCCTCGGTGCAGCAAAGCGGCTCCTCTGCCGTCATGTTCGCGAACACCCACGGCTTGTCGCAGGCCTTGTAGAACGCTGACAGCTGCAAAACAAAATAGATAAAACGTGAGCTATTGTTTTGTAACGGGTGATGTTGGTGAAACGTGAAATGTTGTGGTTGTTAGTTACAGGTTTATACAGCCACTATAAACCCCGGCGGGGTGACTGAGTAGTGGTCTCCTATGCATGCAAGTGCCTCCTCAAATATTCGGGACCTTCGGGGTCATCATAAGTCACTGTGTGACCCTTCCGTGGCTTCTAATCCTTACGCCAGAGCTGAGACGTCACCTCGTATTTCGTCTCAGTAACGATTTTCGTGATATACTTTGATTTATCGTTATAAAGGAGCTACTGATGTTCCCGTGTTGTGACCTCTGAAAACGACTAGTAGTCTATCGGTACCTATAGACCTAAACAGTGGAAATCTCTTCGTACTTTCATGCACTTTCGTAATGTTATTTGTAATTCAATTACCTTCAATTCTTCGGCGTCCTTGAGCCTGTTGCACAGAATTTCGGGTCCTTTAGCCTTTGTGGCTGTGGCTAGGGCGACGCAGAGATTGTTGCAAGTTTTCTCTCCTTCCTCGTCGCACTTAATGACCAACCCAGGGGACTGAGAGAGAAGGGGAGCAGTGTCTGTTTCGGGTGTGGGAGTCGCGAAACCGCCGCAGGAGCAGTTGCCTTTCGGACCATCAGATGTCTCGCTGTAAATAATCACAATATTTTGTTACGTAAGTGTAGAAGTGAGAATACTGTCCACAAAGAATTTGCAACGGTGTAGTGCTACGTAGTAACGAATATACGTACCCTTTAGGTTTTTCTTCGCCAAATACGAAGAGGATCCCGAATAACAGGATGATGCATAGATCACAAAAGAACACCTTTGCCGACATGTTAATTGGGTTGTAGGTATGTCTGTACTGGCAGACTGTAGCTGACTGACCGATTATGGTGGAAGCTCTCTTTATAAGAACACCGCACTACACCACGGTAACGGAGTGGGTAGTGATGTGCGGTGACCATTTTTCTGATATTCGCGGGACTACCAATAACAACTAGTTCTTTTTTGTTTTATATTGCCTATGGAGGCACACGGTCAGACGATCACTATTGCATTGCTTGCACGATTGGGACTTAATAGTATTTTGCAAACCATTTATAACCCGTGGTCCGATCGCCGATTTCTACTGGTCGATCCAAGAGGTAGAGAATTTTCCTTTCCCTAAAAACTTATTGTATAATACCTAAGCTCGTCCTTTTTTGGAAGTCGGTTAATAAACCTTATCGAAACCATAAACATCCTGATAGGTACCTATATAAAATGCGAAAGTTTAACTAAAAAAGACACATAGGCTACCTAGGCTAGGCTAGGCACCCAAAATTCAATGTACTTCCCACTGGTATGGGCATTACCGAATTATATCGACGTCACGGGCTAAAGCTATAAATACACACTACTAAAGCTATAAATACTACACTGGACCTCCCTCCGAATCTAGGAGTTGTGCCACAGATAACGCCTCAGGAAGTCGAGAAGGCTCTTCGGAAAGCTGTCGGACCGGAAATCGGTGGCCTCTCATGGTGTGAGCATCCTTCACCAAAAAATTCCCAACCAAGAGCTGCGTACTTCTCCAGTCCTAAGCGTCCTCCAGGGCAAGCCCTTCAGCCGAGGCGCGGGAGTGCAGGGGCATCAATAGAAAAGTCCGTAGATCATACAGGTCCTAAATACCAATGAATTTATGGACATCGTTATGCAACTCGAACATATCGTTGGTGTTTTGATATAAGAGGTCGGTGTTATTGTAATCATTCGAAAATACAATGAGCCGTTAACAGTCCCATGCGTTTGTTTGGTCATAAGATATGGACGAACGAAGCCGGTGGTAGGTACCCGAGCCAACCGGTCATGTAGTTAGCATGCGTCCTATTTTGATCGTCGTAGGTGCGAGATTCGGTAGCAAATTGTAATATCAGCTGCCGACTGTTCACTCAGTAAACGGAAGCCATTCCGTAATACTTTAACTCAGTTTCGCGTTTCTTTCGAACTGACTTTGTGATGAATGTATCGGTGCTACGAGATTTTTATTAAACACATCTATAGTTATAGGTAGTAGCTGTGTAGGCTTTATTAAGCACAAAATTTTAGTTTAAATATACACCGATAACGAATTTGGTAGGTATCTCAATGCTAATGTTGGTTCAGTAAAGGGCAAGGAACAGTACAAAGATTTTTATGGACGCCAGTCTCAAAGTAAGGCTCCATTATCATTAATAGCTATCAGCATACACACGGTAGACATCAGTCAAGCCTGAGGAGCCTGGAGGTTAGGTTAGAAAGCTATAGAGAGAACTCACATACATTGAATGTATGCTAGGGGGTCCATTCACTTAGCAACTCACTATTTCTATGTAATGCTAGCGTTGTTGTTCTTAGTAGTATAGTAGTAGTAGTTCTGTTTGGTAAATAAGGTAGCCAGCTCTTGTAATATAAGCAAGTATAAGGAACTTTTTGTCATCTAAGCTAAGCGACAACGCATCTGCGCTTATTCAAAATTCAAAATTTCTTTATTGATTAGGACATTAAATATCTCTTTCAATCGTCAAAAAGGAGGGGGTAGGAAAGTAGGAAGGAAACACACAGTGACACGCTGACCGCCCTATGGCCGTAGATAAACGTATCCCTCGCCAACCACGACCGAACCGTGCTCGACAATGCCAGGCAGAGCCGTAAGGCTATAAGTATTATATTATATAGGTATGTCTAGTATAATTAAGAAAAAACACCTAAAACTACAGCAAGAGTAAGCCAGTCCACCAAGGCAGCACCCGTTCACGAGTATAACGCAGGGCCCAGCCATCGTCCAATTCAACCATATTTGAGGGAAAAGAGCGACCCGGCCCCCACGCCACCGCCAGACAGACTTTTAAGTGAGCGTGCATCACACATGCTGCATGTGATAGGTAGTCGCTCCCACCCTACTCTATCCTATCCCTACCCTATCGCTACCTTACCCCTACCCTATCCTACCATTGCCTTAACCCTACCCTACCACTACCTTACCCCTACCCTACCACTATCTTACCCCGACCCTACCACTATCTTACCCCTACCCCACCCTATACTACCTTACCGCTATCCTACTCCTACCCTACTCTAACTACTACCCTACCCCTACCCTAGCGCAGACAGGAGACACCATGTGTGGGAGAGGAAGGAAAATTAACGCCGCTTCCAAGGTGGTTCTCCGTGGGGGAAAGAAACGGCAAGAAACCCACAGAACCTACGTTAATTCTTTTTTCTTAAACATTCATTTTTGCTAGCACTAAATCTAAGTGCATGAATCGTAGATGTTTACATGCGGGCGACATTTTGGTAGGTACTGCTTCCCATTTAGTACGCTTTGTTTTAATCTTTGTATATAAAATAAATAAGGTGCTTCTTTCGACAGTACTTAGTGGATCCATAGATGTGTGATGAAGGAAGAGTAGATGATTTCTTAATTTCATAATCTCCATGCTTAGCAGGCGGCTTGGTGATCGCAGTGTCGAAAATACCTACTTACCGAAAAACCCTGCTCCCCAGTATACGGAAAAGCTACGGAGTAGCTGGTCTGCTTCTAAGTAGGGTAAGAAGTTACCCGTAAGTGGGAGGGTTTGCTCCAATTCTACTACACCGGTGACCGCCGCTCACGAGGTAGAAATAAGTAAGTAAACCATAACAGCACAAAATGTAAAGGTAGGTTTAGAGGAAATTTTAGGATGATATTTCCTGTAAGTTTCGGGGAACCCAGAATAACGGATAGGCTGAAATTGTTAACGAGTTTTCAACAGGTCAGTCCTATGTTCAGTCAGCTGCAAAATAATACTCGCGCATTACATTAAATGTGTGATAGGACGGTCCGTTCATTCGGCCACGATATGAATGACCTACGGTGCAGAATCGGGACACATTACGTGCGGTCAATCCACGAGTTCAAGGTCGCTGAGCGTGATATGTTAATTACGCCGCTATGCTCGGAATCTAAAGGATGAAATTAGCTACGAAATATTTAAGCTGACAGAGACAGAGTTACCAACAAAGCGCATAGGATTAGCAGGCCAAAGTGACAGTAGGTAGGTATCATCATCACAGCCCGTAACAGTCCACTGCAAGACTTAGGGCCTCTCCCACGAAAGGGGAGGTCATTGCCATAATCTCCACGCTTGGCAGGCGGGTTGGAGATCGCAGTGTTTAAATATAACAATGGAAAACGATGCTGCCCATTTTCCAGACTACGGAGACTCTTGATGTTTTGCCTCGAAAACATTAGTCGCCTTGTACGACACCCATGGGTGTAAGGGGTTGGTGCTATTCTACTCTGCCGGACACCACACGGCCACTGGCTGGCAGCTAGGTATGGATCCGCCGTATCTACCGAAGAACGGACAACCGCTGGGATAAACGAAATCTTCAATGGAGACCACGACCCGGATAGCGTAAAGTAGGTTGGTATCAGGTGGTAGGACTCTGTCAAGCCTGAGGAGTCGCCTAAGTAAGTACCTGTTCCTAAGTTAGTACAATGCTTGCATTGTTGTGTTCCGATTGAAGTATGAGGTATCCAGCAAAATTACAGGCATGAGGCATTTCATCTTAGTCCGCACAGTGACAACCCATCTGCGGTTCTTTATTTTTGTTACCTTCAACCTAAATAAATGTAGGAATTATAGAGTTTAAGGGAGACAGTTACCAATTACCAGGTACCAGTTACCACTTGATGTACAAAAATGATGCCTTCCGGCCAGGAGGGATCACAATTCGAGAAAGACTGCAGGAGGAAGCTTGATGCAGGAAGAGGGCACTGGCGTTATTGGGAGAGGCCTAAATTCAGCAGTGATTTAGTGAGAATCAGTCCCACGTAAAAAAAAGTCGCTCTGTTTCCTCTCTTGCCAGAACGACGCTAAGGTCACTGCACATATATCTCATTGTGTCCATTAGAATCATAGAATTAAGGACTAGTCCCACTGGAATCTGCGTCTGTGTCGTGTTTTATGGTCAAAGCGAATGTACCCTGCATCATATCACATATATTAACATGTCTCCTCATGACACAGGTAACGATAGAACATTGTAAAAGTTAATTAGTTATAATAGTTAACTAGTTTTGTGTTTATATCAATTGTGAATGTTTATCATGTCATGTGTGAGATTGATGTAATAAACTGATTGTTTATTTATTTTTATTTGTAGTCGGAAGCTTACTGTGAAATTCCATGCACACAAACCTTTCTTTGCCAGCCAGCTCAAATAGCCAGTGTTCGAATTATAACTCATAAACCGGAACACATTTCCCTTCAAACCGTCTGAGAACTTTGAACCAACCGAGAAAGAGAGTGGCGATTCCACGAACCGGAAGTATTCTGGTGCATATGAGTATTATGTTTCATGAATTATAATAATGCAACTACATAGGAGTTTATTAATAAAAAAGAGTTTCATTTATAAAACTATCTATTAAATTTAATGTTGTCTATCAGTTACATAGGTATCAGTCTTCATTAAACAAAGTAATAGGTATGTACATATTTTGTATGTTAATAACTTACACAATAACCAGCACAATATTATGTGAGCTAATACAGAAAAAACAATATTATGTACTACAGGTTGACATAAAGTTTTATATGCATAAACCAATGTATACTCCTAATAAAGGAATATGTGAAATTCATGTTTAACTGAAAAACAGATTCTTGAATTCATCTTTGTTTAAAAATATACTTATGAACAATACATATTTGATTATTGCTGCACAGCAAAGTTATCGTTGTGGTGGTGGCTTTGGTTTAGGCATTTTACTCAAAAGACCTTGTATTTCTTTTTTCTCATCATAACTCTTCCACATTTCATATAAATTTATAATTGAACGAACAATCTCCTGTATCTGCAATAGAAAAGGAATATTGAAGAAAAGAGAGAATAGAGAAGAGATCTTCAGGGAGTTGTGTGAATTTTGGCCAAATATGATAAGTAACATATTTAGGTACTGGATTGCTGTAATTTATCTCAGTTAGGTACCTTATCCATATCAACATTGAGTTCTGCAAACCATGGTTTCAAATTTTCTTTTCCTAACATTACACATGCTATATGTAATGCTCCAATTGCAATCTGAAACATTTTTACATAATTATTATTGTAAAACAAGTTACTTGCAGTAGACTTTTCATTTAAAGGAGGTAAAATAGTAACCTGATATGGAGGATACAACAAACTAACGTCTGTCCTCAAAGAGTCATTTACAACTCTCCAAGCATATGTGAGTAGTTGATCATCCTGGCCAATATCTTGGACAAACAGTAACAGTGGCCGATACGGCTGGTAAACGATGAGACAGCAATCTAAATTCTCTAATAAATAGAATTCACACTCTAGAATGTGATTAGTTCTGTAAGGGAACTCTTGTTGACCATAAGCATAGTTAAATTTATTTTTAATCACTGTCTGACATGTAGTTATTAAACGGCTATTCGATATGACGCCGAATTCTTCCACTTTGGAGGCCAGAAACACACACGTCGGTGCTAAAAGTAATGGGTCAATGCATTTTAATGAGTTTCTGGCATAAAATCTCTTGAAGTAAACGGTAGCCGTTGCGATCACTTGTTGGCGAAGCTTAAGTTGTTCTCCAAGAACCTGTATTATGCTTGCAAAGAAATTAAAGATTTTCTGGTATTCTTCGTCGGACAAAATATTTAGGTCGTGTTGGCGATCTCGTATAAGATCTTGTTTATCTAATATCCATTGCTGGTGATGAGAACTCTGCCAGAAATTTCCAGCCATCTTATAGAGACATAAATATCACTAATATTTACTTAAAACTGGGTCTAACTATAAACACAAACCCCTGAAATTGATACACATTACACGATTTATTCACACGGCTCATGCGAAATCAAATCTCAAAACTGTCAAAGTTTATTGACATTGACATTTCCGTTCCGTTACGCAGAGTCAAATTGAGTAGAGCATATAGAAAAAATAAAAATATAAACTAGTTTCTTACAAGGTGTCTCAAAAAGTAAACGACTTCTTCTTTAACTCATCATTACTTACTTGAATTATGAACAAGTAGGTACTTCGAAAACCACGATTTGATAGCATGGTTCTAAAAAAACATTTTTTAAACGTCTTAGAACGTCATTCATAAGTCAAAACAAATAGTTTGATTTCTGATATTAAATAATAGGCAAAAAAAACATCAAAAAGAACGTTCGGGAGATAATTTTCAGCATGATTAATAATAACGACAAACTAAAAGTACAAGTTCAGGCTAATAGTGATCAAATAACTAAGTCTAAAAGTGTACAATAAATCCTGAAATGTAGATACTTTGTTTCATTTCTGTGGGTACAAGTATATGAACCGTAACTTCTTGATACTTATTACCGATATTTCCATAATTTTCTACTCAATTACATGAATTATGTTACCTACCTATTAAATTCTTTTTAAACTACCTTTCAGTTTAATTATACTTATTATAGTAATCAAAGAATCGTGTTTGTTTTCTGCTACACGGAGTCCATTCCATCTGACTTTCCTGAATCTGTCCGACAACGAAATTACCGACAACCTACAGCTCCTGGGTGTTGAGCTATCAACCAATCTCAACTTTGGACAGTAGGACATCGAATCAAAACCCAAGACTGCAGCCAAAAAACTTAGAATCCTCTCGAAGGTCAAGCGGTACTTCACTTCAAGGCAGTTGCTTCAGTTATATCAAGCACAATTTCGATCTTGCATGGAGTACTGCTGCCATCTCTGGGATGGATCAGCCAAATATCAACTGGCTGCTTTGGATTCGGTGGAAAAACGTGCAAAGAAGTTAATATGTAATCCGCAATTGATTGAAGCTAAGCTGCAGAGCCTCGAGCATCGGCGTAGGGTTGCTTATTGGTCGGTCTTCTACAGGTTGCATTTCGGAGAGTGTGCGAAGCAGCTGCATGACCTCATTTCGCCGGCCCCTATCCGCCATTGGGAGACGCGATCCGGGCGAGCGCTTCATCCTTATGTAGTGGTACTTCCAGCTATCCACACAAGCCGCTTTAGTTCAACCTTTATAATGCGTACGGCCATGGTATGGAATGGTACGCATTACCCGCGAGTATGTTCCCTGATCATTATAATCTAGACGCCTTCAAGGCTCGAGTGAATAGGCTGTTCCTAGACAGGCATGCTTCGTTATCTGACAAAGACAGATTATTCACTCGATATTGACATATCCACACTTTTTAATTTTTACCATTGTCAGTCAAAGCGGACTTATCGTGGTCCTATTCTAGTAAAAAATAATAACATTATTTTATTGCTATAGCTACGTAACTTACTAAATGGATATTGTTCAAAATAATGGTACCTACCTTTACTAAACCAAAATTAATGTCAAATGTCTTATCAATCACATCACAGCAAAACATCATCTTTTGTATGATGCTGTAACACAATAGCAATGGGCTTTAGCAGTAGACTAATAGAAGTGGCTTAAATCTAAACAGGTTATAACCAACTCACGCTGGGAATGCACTGGAATATAAAAGCCATATAGCAGAGACCAACCATTTTTAATATACAGGAGCCGTGTCCGTATATTTGGGTAGCTCCGACGAATGAGAGCAATGAGCGTATTCACTATCACGTTTTATGTAGGTACAGCCCATAACAGTCCACTGCTGGACTTCCAGTGGAGGGCATTACCCATAGAGAAAATATTTACTTACGTAATTAAGGAGACACCGCAAGTATTTTCTTTGAACCACGCTTTGCGGTCCATGGACAACAGTGGCCGCAGTCAGTTCTGAGACATTGCGCGACGCGGACCAATCTGACAGTGGCTTGGATATTCAAAAAATCGCCATCTTGTGCATTAAAAACTGTACGAACCATTCGAGGGCCAAAAATAAAGAAAATGATAACATTTCATCGGTCATTGTATGACTTAGCAGCCTCCCCCCGCACCTCCCGCACGTGACAGGTTGGTACAATATTATTTGTTCCGATTTCGATATCCGGAATCCATATTGAGTCAAGCACCTTTCCTTTTCCGGCGTTCCGAGCTACCGATACCTTCCCTTCGGCAGTTTCCGTGTCCGCTCGCTGATTCGGTGGTGGGGAAACTGACGTGCTAGCTGTATACTGGGTTTTACTTCATTATAGCGTCGTCTTTTCTGGCGTTCACATCAGCTACCTAACAAAGTTTAATATTTCTCTAAAAAATATTAAAATTAAATATTGTTTCTTTTTAAAAGCTTTAAATTTATATCCATACAGTAAATATATAGGATAAGTTAGGTATATATTTCAGCCTTCCCTACAAATGGAAAATAATAATCCAAATCAGGAAGTAATCGAGGAGGAACGGAGAGCATCGGATATTAACACTCGGAAAAGGATTGCTTCCCAGAGCAGTTCTAGTTCATCGAGTAGTAGTGACGGCTCTGAAGACGATTATCCAACTACAAAACGTGCTCGACATGTAAGTAATGCACAATTTGAATTTTGTCTCAGCAAGTGTCGTTTTTAACTCAGTTGGTGACTCAATCACAAACCAACGCATGTGAAAAAACTCACGATAACCTCACAACACCTTTACAAAAATCAGTAGAAATCGCAAACAATACGGACTCCGGGTTGTCACTAAAACCAGCGGGTGCGGAATCCAATAAATTGCAGCTTCAATTATCTGAATTAACAACGACATTAAAAGATCCGATTTTTCCTAAATCAAATGACGTTATTTTAAAGAAATTAGTAGATTTACAACGATTTCGAAAGAATGATTGGAATTCAATACGTTTTTCCGATACACAAAAGAAATATACAACTACCCCCGGGTTTGTCGAATTATCCATTAATGACGAATTAAAAAGATTTTGAATCGCCGAATAATGAAGATTATAGGCTTCATCTTTGAGAAAGAACTTTTGCATCAATGTCAAATGCAATACTGTCACAAAAAGATGAATTGCGTAATACGTTACAAAATTTAATAGATTGGTCGGGCGATAAAAATACCACTTTGACAACTAGTACATTATTAGAAAAACTTGAAAAATTGTTCGATAAGCAGTCTACCTACATGAAAACTACCGATGACATTTTGCAAATTGCGTGTGGTAGGCGAGCGGATTTAATTTATTTACGAAGAGAATCACTTTTAAAACAAATCGCGGATGAATATCATTCCAATGCCTTACAAAAAATGCCTCCTAGTGAAGATTTTTTGTTTGATACTGAATCGCTTAATACTTACCTTCAAAAAATTGGGGGGGCAGATAAATTGTGTTCCGCACCAACATCAACTTATCACACTCCATCTACCTCGCAACAGCGACAGGTTAACTACGACAACAAAGCCTCAACTTCTGGTGCAAAACGTGACAATAAGTTTTTTCAGTCTAACCGCAATTCAAAGAAAACAAAACAAAATAACTCCAAAAGTACTGAGCGTAAGCGCACCCCTTTTAGAGGTAAACAAAACAACAAAAGTAAGAAACCTCGATCCCAATCTCCCGGTAAATCTCAAGGTCATCGCGCATGACTCGCGGCACTTTCAAGGCGGTTGTCTAAAGCAATATCATCATATATGGGCCAACCTTGTCGCCCCAGACGAAATTTGCAAACTATTAGTCGGAATTCGTATTCCTTTTATCATGAAACCGCCTCTCATATTCCCGAGCAAAATAGTAATGGAAGCTTTCGAAACCAAAGAATCCAAAGCAATGAGCCAACAAATTGGGACTATGCTGCAGGAGGGAGTACTCGAAAGGGCGGAAATATCTCCGAGTTACCTTTCAACATTCTTTCTAGTGCCGAAATCAGACGGCTTACCACGCCCTATATTCAACTTAAAACGATTGAACAATTTTGTCAATACCAAAAACTTCCAATTATTCAGCCACTTTCGAGTACTATCGTTCCTACAGCACAAAGATTGGATGGTCAAATTAGACCTCAGTCAGGCGTACTTCCATTTGCCAATCGCACAAGAGCACCGAAGATTCCTCAGATTGAGCTACAATGGCGATTTGCTGGAAATGACGTGCCTTCCATTCGGCCTTTCGTCGGCTCCGAGAACTTTCGCATCAGTAACGAACTGGATTGCCGAGTATCTACGCAGTCACAACATCAGGTGCGTAGTGTATCTCGACGACTTTCTACTGGTCAGTCAGTCACATTCTGCCCTTCAGGAGCAGATACATTTCACCGTGAACACCATGCAACTACTAGGATGGACGGTGAATTTCAAAAAATCTGTTTTGTATCCGACGCGACGCCTGGAATTCTTGGGCGTGGTATGGGACACCGAACACAACTCCAAGTCCCTGTCGGATACCAAATGCCATACGCTACGCACAGCATTGCAGAAACAGATTTCGACAGGCAGTTGGTCCCTCAAACAGGCCCAGTCCCTACTGGGGCGACTCAACTTTGCCAGTTTTGTCATCTGCAGAGGAACACAATCAAAGAAACTTCTAGATCTCACGCGTCAACTGCTTGCCGTATTAGACAGATTGAACGTACGCCTGACAGCGCAATACTTCCCTGGAAGATACAACATTGAAGTAGACGCTCTATCTCGTCAAAAAGCTTGCCCGGAATGGCACCTGAAACCAGTAGCAACAGAGAAAATTTTTCAGCTTTGGGGGTTACCGGAGGTGGATCTGTTCGCATACGAAACCGCTCAAGTAGTAAAGACATATGTCTCCCTCGACGTATTAGACGAGAAAGCTCTTTTCCACAATGCCTTTCGCCGATAGTGGAAATTCAAACTGGCATGGCTGTTTCCACCTCCGAATCTGATTCCACAGGTACTGTCACACCTGAACTGCGCCCAAGGTCGGTACATTCTCATTGCCCCGAGATGGATCAAGGCATTTGGGATGGCAGACTTGCAGCAGCGAGCCCTTCATCAACCGCATCCCATTCAGAACCTTCCACAGGTACTGATCGACACCAAGACGGGAATGCACCCTCCCGAGATACAGAAAATTTACCTGGAGGCCTGGTTGATTCAGGGTGGTCGGATATAATTGAAGACTGGTCAGAACAAGAAAGATCTCTATTTCTGTCAAGTTGGAGAAAATCTACAATAAAAACATATGTCCCTATATGGAAGAAATGGAAAGGTTGGTGTGTATTTTATTTTTTATTTTATTTTATTTTATTCATTTATTTCAGGCAACTGAGGCCCATATTTATAAATACACAAACAACATAAATACAAAATAAACTAATACAAAATACAGACAAAGATAAAACCTATACCTACATACAAATTATTATAAATTGTAAACTAATATTTAAAAATATAATTTATTAATATCTTAAAAATAACTATCACTTAATGTCGTTCGGCGGCACCGGAAATTCTGGGTCGCCCACGGAATCGCCGGTACACCACACCCTTCGGCCAATATTCTTCCCTCATGAAGAAATCCAAATCTGCGGTGGGAACCAACGCCACGAACGAGTTGAACGTACGTTCATGGCTTGATTCCAAGAGCTGGACCCTCACGAGGTACTTCTTGGTTATGCGGATGTGCTCCTCCACGTCCTTTGCCGTCACCGTGTAATGAAGGCGGGACAAGTAGAGCGCAGTCGTAGGTGTCGCAGGGCGCAGCAGGAAGTTGGGACCAGTTACTGCAGTGCCGCGAAAATTCTGAGCAGCACGACGTCTACTCTTCTTCTGGACCGTGACAAATCCTTCCTCATCACGGTCCCCGTCGAGGGCGCATGGTGGCTTCAATGCCGCCGATTCTCGCGGAGTTGAAGCCTCCACGCGAAGGTGTTGGCGCGTAGTCGATGCGCGGACAGGAGCCGTGGGCGCCGGCGTTCGAGCGGCGGGCGCAAGCGAGCGAGCGGCTGGCTGCGGCGGGCGGGGCGCGGGTTGCGCGTCACGCGGCGACCCGGCCGAAGCGCGCGCGCCGATGCGGGCCGCGTACGTGTCGGGTGTCCGTGCGGCAGGCGATGGCGACAAAACTGCTGACTCGAAACTCGAGGCCGCGAGGTCGACACTCGCACAGCCGCGCTGAATACACACATTAGCAGCGTCAGCAGGCGACCCGATGACTGTAATAGAGTTGCGCAAAGCGTCGACTTCCTCCCGCAACTCAACTACAGTTTTTTGGGATGCCTCAAATTTTGCTCCCATTTCGGCCAGATTTGCCTTCAGGAGCACGATGTCCTTCAGCAACCGGGTGACGTCGACGTGGTCGAAGGTGACGGGCGGGAGCTTATTCAGGTCCCTCGCCACAAACGTTGGTACGTCGTCTGGATCTGTCTCTTTCAGCAGCGTGATGATGTCCTGTATGCTTCTCGGTGTCCCATCACGCCGTCTTGCCGTCACGCGTATTGAATTCAGTTAATTTTAAAAGCCCTCAGGCGCCACATGTGGCACGGTACCTGGCGTACTTGCACAATGAAGAAAATTTAGCATATCGGACCATATTAGTTCACAAATCTGTCATTAGCACTTTCACTAATTCGAACGAAACCTTATCATCTAATTTTTTCATACGCCAAATTCTAAAAGCCATTTCTATTTCTAAAGTGAAACAAATGAAGCCACCTATTTGGGACCCGAAACTCGTAATACAATTTTTAAGTTCACGCACTCCAGATATAAATAATCTTTATCAAGTCTCTAGGCGAACAGCTATTTTATTACTTTTATCGTCAGGACGCCGCGTTCATGATTTGACATTACTCAAAATTGGACCCGAAAGTATGATTGACGACGGTAACAACATCACTTTGTGGCCGGCGTTTGGGTCAAAAACTGATAACGCAAAATATAGGCAATCAGGTTGGAAGTTAAAGAAACATATTGACAAAAACTTGGATTGCGTCACTTGGATACGTCAACTAATAAAAATTTCGCTAGATCGACGAAATGAAGGTAAATGTCAAAATTTGTTTATAACTGCGAGGGGCCGCCAAACCTGCTTCAAGGGCAGTCATAGGCGGTTGGGTAAAATCCGTGCTTAGGGAAGGCGGAATCGAAGCGTCTCCAGGATCTGTACGGTCAGCGGTTGCGTCATTAAATTGGTTGGAGGATTTTAATATTGATCAGATTCTGTGAACCGGTAATTGGAAACAAGAACATACGTTTCGAAAATATTATCAAAGAGAATTTATAAATCAACAATCAAGTCAGAATGAACATATTTCGTTATCTCATTATTTTGATTCGATATAGCCAAGTATATTATTAATTATTCATTACATAAAATGTATAATAATGATATGATTATAATCAGATTTCTTAAACCTAAATAAAACACAAATTGTCACAATTAATATTGTTTTTTATACACATTATAGCATCGTAGTCACTCAAGTGACCAGGGTAACCAGGAGATATCAAACACATCACTCAATATGGATTCCGGATATCGAAATCGGAACAAATAATAGAGAGTTTTAACTACCAATAAAACTTACCTATTATTTTTCCTGAGATATCCGGAATCCATGTAACCCCTACCTGGTTACATGAGTTCTATAATGAAGTAAAACCCAGTATACAGCTAGCACGTCAGTTTCCCCACCACCGAATCAGCGAGCGGACACGGAAACTGCCGAAGGGAAGGTATCGGTAGCTCGGAACGCCGGAAAAGGAAAGGTGCTTGACTCAATATGGATTCCGGATATCGAAATCGGAACAAATAATAGGTAAGTTTTATTGGTAGTTAAAACTCTCTATTTTTGTTTGTGATGGCTGCTCTATTACGTTAGTAAATATTTTCTCTATGGCATTACCTAATTGAAAATACTCAACAGAATATTTAATTCTGCTGCCCATTTTCTAGCTTACAGTACGTTTCGGCCTTTAAATATTAAATTGCTGTTTATGATGGAAACTTTATAGTTCAAGTGTCACAAGCTACGATCCGGACACACATATTTTGCCTCTTCCACTTTCATACATCTTCTGATTACGATACATATTACGCATAACCTGTCCTACTTGGAAAGAGACCTTAACCATGTCATCAGGATAAAATATTATTATAGAGGCGTAGATAACCAAGCACTTAACTGAAAGGCGAAATAATAAGCAGGATGGTAAATAAAGTGAATGCAAATATTGCCTTAGTTCAACTTTATTAATATAGCCGTTACGTATATTTATATCTAGGTATCTTTGTTCAGCCTAACAGATCTTCTAAGGTGAAGTTTGAAAGGATATCGTTGATTATGTCAAATAGCTCGGTGCTCAGGAGCTGGCTGAGGGCTTCCAGTTGATCGGCAAGCGCGTTCTGTGCAATGCCCTGCACGGCGTTGTTGATCAAGTTGTTCAGGATGCTGGAGCCCACCATGCCTTCGATGCGTATCTGAAATAAGAGTATATTTCGTGAATAGGTACGCAATTTCTCACAACTACTTTAGGAGCTAGGGTATGGGGTACCTACATCGATGATTGTTGATGATCGATTTGCCTGTTCTTTTTTTATTTGGTAGAGTTTATCAATATTACACAAACGTTGTTGTAAATAAAAGCTACTCCTTGTAAGGGGACAAACTAGATAATTTGATTTCTCAACTGCAACCTTTCACATTACAAATCTATCCTGGGTTTCAAAAGATACTTAAGGCCTTAAGTACGTCTTTTAGTGGCCTTCCTTAAATTGCACTGCTGGCATTACTATCTCATATCAATAAATACGAAAAAATACAAAACACTTACGCTGACGTCATGGATCTTAATGTTAATATCGAGCTCCCTAAGAATAAGATGACCGCCGCCGAAGATGTTGGTGCCTAACCGGGTGTCCACAGAAACCTCAAGGCGATTCACGAACACCCTGTTGATGCAGTAAAGGTGACTTAAGAACAAAAATAGATATCACACTAGATTTTGGATGGGTAAGCTTCCCGAATTTTTTACGTTTTCCCGTCAATTTCAAATGCAATACCTATTCCGCTCTAAGCGGACGCCTTTAAAAATATTAATAGGACACAACGAAAATATGGGGTGGATATTGGTACGAACTTTTCTTATACACTAACTTTCACACCCTATTCCACCCACTCAGGGGGTTAATTTCCAGAAATCTCTTCTAAGTCTTAGTATGTTATTTACTTCACATTAGAAACATCATGCAAAATTACAAGCTTCTATAACCAGCAGTTTCGCCTGCACATTGTGAAGTTAGTCAATATTACAAAATTCCATCGTTTTGTTTCACCTCCCTAAAGGACAAAGTACAGAATAGTATAAAAAAACCCAAGGCGTTCGAGTCCACGATCCACTACGAACGTTGGTAGATAATAGGTAATTATTGTACCTACCTATGTAGCTAGCGTTTTTACTGATCTACTAGGTACTTATACAATCTTTATACCTGATAACAGCATTACGTGGGGTCTTTCAACTTTGATTGTCAGCAAAACCATTATTATTAATAAAATTAGTAGATATTTACTAACCTGAAATCGCCTCCGGCGTTATGCGACAGCAAAGCAATTATGGCGCTAGCATCGTAACTACCTGAAAAAAATAGTAGTGCATATGTATCATATGGTATATGAATAACACGATTATTAGCACTATTTATTATTGAATAGCACTATGAATAATTAATAGTAACTCAGTATCAAAGTTTTATTCTTATTGTTCTGACTAAAAGGTACGGGAGAAAGGAATAGACTAGGTATTGAATTATATCTAAGTATTTCATAACCACGTCAAATCAAATAAATCTCTGTATTTCTTTATTGTGTGCAATAAATAGTTAAATAAATAAATAAAATATTTAGGTACCTACATCAAAAAAGTATGATTAGTGTACCACAAATCAAAATCGTTTCTATCAAATATTATGCAAAGTACCTTCTTATCATAATAAAACTCGGTTTGGACTTAAAAGGGCCACCACTTTGTTCTCTAAAAGAAAAGTGCGACTAAATTAGGTACTAAATATATTTTTAAATACTTTTAGTCTAATACAGACAGGAACATTGAGAACGATCATGGAAATGAGTAGGTTTATTTTTATGGGTTGTAGAATGTAGAGCGTCTTCGACAAACAGCGCTTGAAAGAGGCTTTATTGCCATGAAAGAAAACGATAAGCAAAAAGTTCAGTTTTGGTATGTTTTATAATAAGTAGTTATATCTCCCACACTGAAAAAGGTTGCTCTGGCGGCTGCGCCTTCAAGAAACAGCGCTTGAATGAGGCTTACAAGTATAACTTAAGATAACTAAAATTTTCTACCATAAAATTTGTATGAAACGCTTGCTTCATCACCTACATTTCATAAGTTGATCGACTATTACTCGTTAACTTGAAGAGTCCACTACACAGTAATAGCTTTCCTTTTAACTTCATTTTCAGAAGTATTATATTGAATACTTTAGACGTATCCCAATTAGACGTTTAGCTGTTATACCATCTATAACGGACACAAGTTTCTAACAAACCATCCACTTTGAAGCTAAATAAATCGGAAACGGAAAATTTAATCCAAAAACCATGATACCCAGGTCCGGGGACCTATCCAACGAACTTCCATACAATGAACTACACGCGAAAAAAAGTCATACCCCACTTTACATATAAGAGAGGTACCCAAAAAAGAGTATTTTTTAAATATTTTATTGAATGAATAATATGTACCTACAACCATACCAAAATTCAGCTCTCTAGTACTAACAGTTTTTGAAATCAGGTAGTAGGTAGGTAGCGAAAGCAGGTAGGTTATAAAAGGTATTTCATACAGAGATAATTAGCACCTACTAGTTTACTTGGTCGTTACTAATTTTCCTATGACGTCCTTGCCTATTAAAACTCTATTTGACACCTACAACCAACCTACTTACCTACACACCTACTTTAAATACTTACAACGCTCTTAAGTAAAAAGAAGCAGTGTCGTTGACTGAATAGAACAATCTTTTAATTTAAATTACTGCGTATCCATGCTTTTTATTATAGATATGGTGTACACTTCATGTACAATAAATTCTCTCATTGGACTTTATTTCGCAATCGATTACAACCACCAACAGATGGCGATCCTTTTAGAAAGAACAGCAAATTTTACCTGTGACAGTGAGCCAGGGCAGGATGACTTTCCCGCCGAGGGCGAGCCGCAGGGTGTTGAACGAGATGTTGTCCACCACGTACCACGCAAGTCCTTCGGCCCTAATGTTGCGTAGCTCCGCGGTCAAACGAGTGCTGTTAAAAAATTATAATTTCCATGAAAAACTTATACACAATAGCTTGTACTGAGCGGTAACTACGTATACTTTCTGTAAGTAGATACTATTGTCCCAAAAATCGACTCTCATAGTCATGAATAACCAACATAAAAGTACGATTATGTCAAACACTTAAGATGTTTCCCTAATCTGTCATTCTAGTCAGTTATATATTTGTCTATCATCAAGAGATCGATTCGTTGATTTTCGGGAGACCCTGTAAGAGTACGAAGGTCTCTGCGACGTGCCTTGGTTGTACTCTAACAACGTCAACCTAACATTTTAGGTAGGTACTCGTTTATCAGCTACCTATTCTGTGAAGATGGTTAACTAGAAATTTAGACGTATGAAGTCGTACGATGTTTACTTATGTTACCTAGCACCTGCGAATCTTAGATGCATATCTCCAGATTAAGTATAGCGTTGTTAGCATTATTATCACCGATTTAATCACAACACATTTTGTGATAAAGACGATATTAAAATACACCCACATCACGTCATGTATTTGTTTCATTTACGTAGGTATATTTTTAGACAAAATCTGTCTAGACTGACTTTCGTTATTTGGTTATGAAAATTATGTTTTTGTATAAATGGATAATTTGCAGCAGTATTCGTTGAAATTCATATTCTATGTGTTCCTATATAATTCAAAAGATCTAGATGCATTGTATGTAGTGTGATTGATACGACAAGTCGTGGTTTTGGGCATTATTTGTGCACCAAATAAGACAAGTCAGTCTAGGCAGATCATAGGCAATAAGGTAAATATCGGTATTAGAATCTACTATTCTTAATTCTTTTTAGAAAAAAGTAATAAATAATAAATAAATACTTCATTTTATTTACATTTAATAAAATTAGAAAGTTACAAACGCCAACGCTTTGAACACCACGCGGTATTTTATAGTGACGTAATATTTTCATAAATTGTTGGATGTTGTGGAGAAAATCGCAAAAAATTTCATATAAAACATCGCGTAGGTTTATTTTCACGAAACAAAATTATTTAGTTATGTGTTACCAAATAGGTCCTGTCCCTATCGGATCAGACAGGGTGTTTTTGTTACACCTTGTAATGACTTTACACTCTCGTTTATGGATGATGTTGAGGAATTCCCTGTTATTCTAAAAGTAACAATTTGTAAGAGAATATAACTGTTACGTACTACCTCCGATCCGAATCCCAGAAAATCCCCAAACCACACACTAGATATCTGAGTTCTGTCTATTGTTCTGTCCGTGTTTTAGACCAAATAAAGAAAACAAACTATTTATTTAGACGCCGCTATTGGAACGCCAACTTATGGACTAAGTAAGTAGTGCCTATTTTATTTTATAGTGCAGATGCAGTGTGTATGGCGTTTGCGCTCTAAAGATAGATATGTCGAAGCCAGATGGTTAATTTAGGCGGTTAATTAAATGGATAGCTTTAAGTAATTATTCAATTGTCGAATTCATGATATATGAAAGTAACGTCTAATGAACGATATTGCCCCGAGTTGACGGAGCTTTTCCATGCATTGTCACAACGCTAATCTTACCAAAACGAATTAAAACCTAATACTATTAATTGTAATTAGGTTACCGTTGTAATAATGTGTGGAGGAGCTCTGTAAACTCCGGGCATTATCGTTCTTTAAACTTAATGAAATTGGCAAATTTTCAATTGAATAACTGCTTAAAAAGCTAGCCATTGAATAAACCGGCTGATTTAACCATCCGGCTGCGACAGAGCTTCAGGTACATTAAGTACCTACTTCATTATTTGGTAACCCGTTCATAAATCTACAAAAGCACTCCCAGCAGTGGTACCCACATGGTACCAGACACAGACACCTTCGCCGTCGTTATCCGGAAAATAGACCGTACCGCACCGAAACTGTTAAGTGAAAGCAACTAATCTCCCCTGCCTGTTAATTTAAGAAACGCTCTCGTCTAGTAAGTCTTGGTGGCAGTCCATGTTCAGCAAACGACGGTTAACGAGCTGCTGTTGATGGTGATGGTGAAATATAATAATAGGTAATAGATATAAGATTGTGTAACAATAAGATGAAGTGACAATTTGTTTAATGCCTCTGTTGTTAAGAACATTAAGTGATCTGATTATGATTTAAAGGACTGTAGGTACATACCCCAAACCGGTGTGAACGAAGGGGCCAACTTGCGGTATGGTGAGAGGGTCCAGTGGGGGGATGCCCTGCTCTGGGGCACCGTTGATCACAATCTGCCTGGCACTCTCCAGCAGATTCGTAATAAGGTCCGCAACCAAGCTGCGGCTTTGAATCCGCTCCAGCTCTGCCAACTCGTAGGATAGCAACTTGTCCTGATCGGTGACGTCGTTATTCGGCGGGGAGACCTTCACGTTGAATTGTTGGTGGCCGAAGTGCGCCTCCACTTCATTCACTGTTTTAGATAATGATTTAGACAGTTAAGTTAATCCAACACGTGTACATTTACTGTACTTAATTTACAAGATTTCTCTGATAAAATATCGTTTCTTTTGCTCAGGCTATGGACCTCAATAAGTGTTCTCTTAATTTACAGACGCATTACAAAATTTCGCATTTGAATAAATAAATCTGCTTCTTCGTAATAGGTCAGTTAATGCTTATTAAAGATCGTTATTATCTAAAATTCTCTTCTTTCTTTGAGATGCAATTACTATGAGCCTTAAGTTAATATAGACGAATACTCCAAAGTCTATAATCTCAAAAAGCTACAAAAAAATCAATTACACCACGAAAAAAAAAGAAATCAAGTAAGTAACTGTACGATTAAACTGATTTAACTTACCCGCATTGTTATCAAACACGGCGCTGTGTGCGCAAACACAAAGAGCTGCTACTGCTAACAACACAAGCTTCATGATGATGCTGAAAACACATTGGCCAAATGTAATTATAAGTAAGAACCTGAAGTTAGGTATATGCCTAGACCTATGTTAGCTAAGCTAAGGGCTAGCATGCACTGCAATGCAGAAAGTTCTGGTGCGTTTTAGGCAGCTCTACCTAGGCAACGGACGAAAAAATTGAAAGGGCACGCGTAGTCAATATTGCAATTCGAAATAGAGTTTACTTCGGTATAGGTACCGCACTGCACCGTACTGCATCTGCGTATAGGACCCAGCACAAGTATACCTCCTAGGTAGTTATTATCTATATTAATAGTGTCCATTAACGCTATTACTACTTAAAAATAATCTTATGATGGTTATTTATATTATTTTTTACTTATTTTATTTTCTCTTCGAAGCTATCGCGCGAACGGTACAAAGTTTTTATGTAAGTATTTAATGAAATATAATTTTGACAGACATTTACTTAACAAAAATATATAATGTTATTATCGTAATAAATGCAGGTAATTACTTACAGAGCAAATCCTAAACAACAATTGATTTAAAATCACTGCTAACAATACCATTTTATTGCATATTAACTCAATCAATCATTATAATATTCAGATAAGTGATGCTATTAATGTTATTATCACTGTCCAAAACATAATTAAGTACCGATTGAATCAATGTTATTGATGACATTGGAATAGGAATTTAGCAAGTAACAAAATGTGCGCAATCTATCTGCAAGTACTTCCTTAGAAAAATATGACCACCGCAACGCAATTATGGTTGCTCATGTTTTGGTGATATCTTATATAACACTAATTAACACTACCTATGCATGGTTTATGTTATGGAGGTTAAACGGCTGAGGGTCAGGGCGAGAGAGAGAGGAATCGGCGGACTATATAGTCCTTTGTAATCCTGGCGTGCAAGAACGCTTACTTATGCTACTTATGCCTCGTTATTATTGGCCTGTTATGTGGTCCCAATAACTACTACAAGGCTATCAAAAACGACGACCCTTGGCCCTGGCAACGTACCTACAATGTCAGACACTGTGAACCGACGAAACACTCGCGTAACTGGAGGTAGTGGTGAGCGGATTATATTGGGACATTATTGGGTTATCTGAAGTTCGAAGAAAGGGGGAGGACTCGATAATCCTAAAGTCCGGAAATCTGCTTTACTTTCGGAAGGGCGACCAACTGTCCCTAGGCGGTGTCGGGTTCCTCGTCCACAAATTCCTCGTGAACAACGTCGTTAAGATCGAGAGTGTGTCGTCTAGGGTAGCGTACCTTATACTCAGAATCACCAAGCGGTGAAGGTCTTACAGGTCTACGCGCCGCCTTCAACTCACTCCGATTATGAATTACGGGCTATGTATGAGAATATTTCTACAGTCATACATACCTCCAAGACACACTACACCGTTGTGATGGGGGTTTTCAACTCGAAACTGGGCAAACGAAGCGGAGACGAGTTGAGAGTAAGGTAATTTGGAGTTGGAAGTCGAAACACCCGTCTACAATAACGGAAGACTGGGTCAAAGTTCTATAAACCTGCCATACAAAAAGAATCAACAAAATCTCTGACAATACCTTTAAACTCATGGATGAAAGACGCGGAATGACTCTGCAATCCCCTGATGACATTTCTCAATTTAGGCGACTTAATAGACAGATCTCCAAGTCTCTGACTTGCGACATACGCGCTTCAATACTACCAATATTGAGGCGGTGATCGAGCGAAACAAAGGCTCTAAACTCTTGGTGAGAGATCTGTCGATTAGTCAGAGCCAGCTGACGAGACTAAAAGCGAATGACCAAGTCCGAGATTCTGAGGGAAGTCGAGAGGTTTTATGGACAGTTATGCACGACAACATGGGCACCTGTTACCAGTATGGCAAATATCCCAGAGACAAGTTAACCCGACATTATACCGAAGATATCTCGGACATCAGCCTGTACGAGCTTAGTATGACCCTCAAACAGCTCAAGAACAACAAGGCGCCGGGTGGTGAAGGAATTACGGCTGAGCTTTTGAAAACTTGTGTCAAACCTGTTCTGTTCCATCATCCTCGAGGGATAGACGCCGGAGGCATGGCACAGAAGTATAGTGATATTGTTCTTTAAGAAAGGTGATAAGATTCTTTTGAAGAATTTCAAAACAATATTAATGCTGACCCATATGTATAAGCTGTTTTCGAGAGTCATTACGAATCGTCTCGCACGCAGGTTTGATGACTTCCAGCCTCCCGAATAAACCTGGTTCCGAAAAGGTTTTAGTACCGTAGATCACATACATACGTTGCAGCAGGTTATTTAGAAGACCGAAGAGTATCACCGGCTATTACGCTTGGCGTTTGTGGACTATAAGACTCTCTAAAGTTTCACGACAAGTAGATCTTAAAATGGCTGCTCACTATGGGCCTTATAAGAAAGCTCACTGTCACCTAAAGGGCACTAAGGAAAGGGCTATAGAATCAGAAATTAGATGATCCGCAAGCGTCGTTCGCTTAGCCCTATAGATTGCAAGGCTCAAGTGGTGGTAGGCAGGGCACATAGCTCGAAGAACAGATGGCCGATAAGGTAGTAAAGTTCTCGAGTGGCGACCACGTACCGAAAGTCGCAGCGTGGGTAGACCTCCCACAAGGTAAACCGACTGCTAAAGATCGCAGGTACCAGCTAGATACGTGGCGGCGAAAGTCGCCCACTTCTGGCCTCTGCCCAGAAGTGGGCGCCTTTCTTGATTTATATGTAGTCCCAATCTCTAGCCTCTCTATTATTGGCAACTCATAATGTGATGATCTGATGGCCGCTAAGAGAAGTTGTAATGGTACCTGTACTACTATTGGTGCCTACATGAACTTAGTAGATAATTATTAAAAACACACACTTACGAATATGTTTATAAGAAACATTCCAGGGGCCTTACCGCCTAACTCGATTGAATGTCGCCATCTTGTTACGATGCATTGCCATCTCACATATTGTATGGCCCTGCTATACATCTCTATATCTCACACACACAGCATTTGCAATAGGAGATACTGTTCGTATTAAACGGTCCCAATACAGTCGACCGTTGTCGTTTTCGAGCACTGTCTCCGGCCAGTTCATCATAATAAAAATTGTACGTAAGCCTTTGTTTCCCAATTTGCGCCTTTGCCAATCCACCATTTTCCGGAGATCTTAACGATGGCGTCCTTCCATCTCAAGTTTGGTCTTGGACCTAGTGTTCGTCGGCAACCAGTTCGTGGGCGCCACACAGTATCTAATATTCGACCTTAAGTATCCATCCTGCAAGCTCATTGCAAATGAAGGCGTGCTTTTCGCTGTCCGGACGACGCCTGATCTCATTCTAATCTCTTTGTTACGATTACATCTCGATAAATAATCATCCACTGCAGAATTTAAGTTAAATCACAGGATAGCGGCCGGGGCCGGGGGACCTATCGAGGGACCTTGGATCGACGGACGTCCGTATAAAATCGAAGTCATTGGCTGTTTGTTGAGGAAGAGACCTTTGTTCATTTCATATAGGTACGTCTATTTTTTTACTATTATTTCACACCATCCAGAGCACTATTTAAATAGATAGGCCGAATATAAATATAAATGAAAATATAATCATTTTGTCGGTAATATCGTGGTTGTGCATTGCCCACACGCATCGTACAAAGACGCGACGTAGGTAGTGCGACTTGACACAATGACACTCGACGTGGCGGCTACATTTCCTCGCGGGCGAGGGCTCGGGGTCTGCTTGCCTTGACCATGATCCAGGATTTGGCAGATTAGCTAATTAGGTAGCGCCACTGCCATCTGCATCTGACCTCCGCGCTCCGTGACCCTGTTAGTTAATAGCCTGAATGTGCAGGTTTCCTCACGATGTTTTCCCTAACCGTAAGTGCATCCGTTAGTTATGATCATATTCTATCATTATCTAAGCACAAGTGTCAATGGTGATCGAACTCGATACCTCTCGCTTACGAGACCGACCCGCTAGCCGTAGTCACCGACGCTCTTATTACTTTAATCATCATAGTCATCACAACATAATATTGATGCCACTTACCTCATCATTCCATTCATAAATCATTTTCAATATTATCCCAGCATTTTGGATACCTTGTGGATTGTAGGTAGGAAATAGCCTTTGAGTTTTTTATATTTGTGGATTCTGGGATCTAAGAAAGAAAACAGAAAACAGCTTATACTAATGGAAGGTATGGCTTTATAGCCTAGATATCTTAGCAGTGTATTTCAGACGAAACGGAACGCTACGGTTGACATTTGATGATATCGATATTAGTGATTTATTATAATGATTCTTGATATCGATAGTTGCAAGAGAATTGTATTAGCCTTTGGTAATCGGATCGTTTACGTTCATCAATGTATCGCTTTCACAGAATGGATAACGATATCGAAAATCGTTGTAACATTATGTATGTTTATGGCCATCATGTTAGTATCAGAACGTTTTTACTATCGCCGCCACGATATATATTTATTTTTCTGATCGTGGTTGGTGCGGACCTTAAGTAAGTCACGTAAGTCAGACGAGCGAGTAGTTTGGGCAGAAGCACGGATGCTTTAGTGGCCAAGACAGCAAATAAGTGAAGGAGAAGAAATTCTCCGAACCTGGGGGCTTATTTTGCTAAGTCGTCGTGTTCTCGAATCGATCACGGATAGACAATTTTGTCCCTTGGAGTCAGTCTTATAAGTGAGTGAGAGTGAAATAAGAAAATAAGCCCCTTGAGTGATGAGTGAGGTTCGGAGAGTAACAGCCAGCGGGCTGCCTATTTGGTACACCTTTTTCTAGAAAAAACCCTCTAAAAAACACCAACCCGCTGCTTTGAAGACATGACACCGCCCTCAGGTCCTTGTCACCTAATCCTTGTCATGGACGTCCGAGTAATAGTAATCTTAGTAGACAGTCTGTAGGACAATTTAGCCAGTTGTCTATTAAGTGGTGAGTTCTTCAAGCCAGAAGACGTAGCTGAATTCTAAGATTTAGGCGGAATAGGCGAAACCTCGAGTTCATCCTCAACTTGGATGCGCAGTCCTCGGGAGTTCAAATAGCAATCAGAGAATCAACAAGGACACGGAATGGTTAAATCATGAGGTGCAGGAAGCAGTGAGGGATAATAAGGTATGCATCAGCAACTGACCGACAACGCATAGCCTACTCTACGTAGGTACGTACCTATGTACTCTTGCTCACTAACCTTTTCAACAGGATCGTGGCTTACAGGTGCCAAAAATATCGGGGTAATAAACTTATTAGATTTTCGAAACAATGAAGCTATTCCACACCCACTATTGTGTTCTAGTTTGGTGTTTGTATTAAACACCAAACTAGAACACAGGTACGCCAACACTGAATTATGTATTATGTTTTGACCAACGTCCTGGGCTACGACCTCTAAGTCTTTGGGTATCTACCTTTCCAGTAACCATCAATCTTTCAAGGTTCTTCCCTTTTTTTCTGGCAATGTGACCAAAACATTCCAGTACTCTTTTAAGGCAAATGGTGATTGTTTATATAGTGTAATAATTTGACCAAATTGGATCATGGTTACACATTCAGTCCCCTGAATTTGCAGGTTTCATCACGATGTTTTTCCTCACCGTAAGAGCATCGGTCAGCATTACAACTAACAAACGTAACTCAGAAAATAGTCATTGGTACATGGCGATTCGTACCCGGTACCTCTCGTTTGTGAGTTGGATACCTTTACCACTAGGCCACCGATACTCCATCTGGACTTCTAGACTTTTTCTATGCCAGAATTAATATATAACTCTGGCAACTTGACCGAGTCCATAAGAGAGACATCGCAGATAACATTGTAGAGGCTTCCCTACGTTGGTTCGGTCACGTCTTGCGTAAGGCTCAGGGATACGTGGGGCCCCAGGGGTATATGTACGTGGGAAATAGGTGACTAAATCTGCTAGTATCACCGAATTGGACACGAGAGCCAATGGCTTACCACGTTAGGATACCTAAAATCGGGCTAAGAGAATAAGAAAGTGTAGGATAGCGGGCCTTTGCGGAAGCCGGGATTGACCGTTCGGATGATTACGATCGAGGCTTGCCTGCGCTGGTTTAATGATGTACTGCGTTAACCCCAGATATAGGTACATAGAAAATAGGTGCCGAACCTTTCAATATCAGAATGAAGATACAGCAGGAAATGCTTGGATTGACGTTGCTTAATCGGATGCGAATGCTAACAATGGCTTACGACACGAGCATGATGCTGAACATGATCGTGATCGGGCGGAATAGAAGAGGAACAGTAGAAAAGCGGACACTGGCAAAATAATTTGGAAGCCTTGCTATAGTTTTGGCACTTTGCAAACTATTATTAGCACCTTTACATTAAATCATTTCAATGATATTGTTTGCTTGTTTTCATTTGAAAGTAATTTGGGTTATATTGTCTTACCTATTTTTTTATTCGTATGTTCTATGAATTTTATTTCTTGCAAATAAATAAATAGTCTATTACAAACAAGTGGAAAACGAGCGCAATACAATAATTTAGAATTAGACAATTGACTCCAAGAAACTAAACCCAGACTAAAATCAAATTTACTATGTAGTTTCGAAAATGACTGATCAAGCAATGTATGTTCAAGGATATTTTTGACGTTGGAAAATCTGATAAGTTTTCTCTGCAAATATTTTCTAGATCTAAGTCTTACAAATTATAAAAATTAAATGAAAATATATGGTTACTTACCGATTTTACTGCTATCGATATGTCTATCGATAAATAAATTGACTTTCAATCACATAATTGTCGCTGCCCTATCGATTGAGAGTGACAGTAGCAGTGCGTGAGTCGTGAGTGACAACGACATTTGCTTTGACTTGACTGACTGATAACCAGCCGGCTGGGTTACGTTTTCTTTGGGCTTGACGCCTAGCCTGGGTGTTTTAGTCCAAAAATAGTGTTGAAAAGTGCATAAATAGATTAACCTGAAGCTGCAAAGTATTCTATTTCATCCATGTATAACTTCTTATTTTACCACGAGCTTTTTCTAAGATAAGACCCTCATCAAGAAGAATTAACCATGGGAAATCAAAAGAAAATGCAAGACTATTTTTACAACATAAAAAGACAATTTACGTGGTCTAACCTGAAGGACTTAATCACGAATCCAGCACAGTTACCAGTAACAGCTTTCTTCATAATCTTTGCTGAATTGGTCCTTAACATAATGATAGTACAAAGGGTCCCATACACTGAAATCGACTGGAAAGCCTACATGCAAGAATGTGAGGGATTCCTCAATGGAACCTTGAATTATGGGCAACTACGAGGAGACACCGGCCCCTTAGTGTATCCAGCAGGTTTCGTTTACATTTACTCTCTTTTTTATTTCTTAACAAATCAAGGTGTTAACATTAGATTAGGTCAATACATCTTCATTGTACTATATTTACTACAATTATTTTTTGTACTCAGGTTGTACATGAAGACTCGTAAAGTGCCACCATATGTGCTTGCAATTGCAATACTGACTTCATATCGTATTCATTCAATTTATGTGTTGAGGTTGTTTAATGACCCTATCGCTGTACTTTTATTGTATATTTCATTGAATTTTTTCATAGATTCAAAGTGGTACTTAGGTAGCATATTTTATAGTTTAGGTGTCTCTGTAAAAATGAATATCTTGTTGTATGCCCCAGCACTTTTTTTTTTCTATTTAGTTAATTTAGGACTGAAAGAGACAGCCAAGCAGATTTTTGTATGTGGTGTAATTCAGCTGGCACTAGGATTACCATTTTTAATAAGTAATCCAATTGCATATATAAAGGGGAGTTTTGATTTGGTGCGTGTATTTAACCATACCTGGACTGTGAACTATAGGTTCTTGGAGATTAGTGTGTTTGAAAGCAAATGTTTTCATTTGACTTTGTTAGGTATCCACATTATGTTACTATTGATATTTTTACCAATGTTCATCAAATATTTTAAAAGTTACTGTCGTCTGAAATATGTACAAAAACAAGTTCAACCTCAAATTAATTCTAAGAATGTTGACAATGTGAGAAAAGCAAAATTGAAAACTGCCCTGGAAAGTAAAAAGAAAAATAACTCAAATGAACAAGAACAACTGTCTAAGGAACAAGAAGATTTTTTGAATTCCTTTGAGAATATGCTACAGAAATCACAAAAAGGAGGGGGGAAAAAGGTTGTGAAAAAGTCTGATTTATCAGTAAAAGAACCTCACTACAGTATAAACTTTGATGTATTGTCACAATTATTTATACTTCCCATGTTTATGGTTAATTTCATTGGCGTTGTATGTGCTAGAAGTCTTCATTATCAGTTTTATTCATGGTATTTTCATAGTTTACCATATCTGTTATGGACTTGCAATTTTTCAAATATTGTTAGATTTCTAATTTTAGCTCTTATAGAACTATGTTGGAACACTTATCCTAGTACAAATTTCACAAGTGCCTTGTTACATGTATGCCATGGTGCTATAATATATGGGGTATATACAAAAACATCAGCAGAACTACGAGCTGTTTCAAAATTAGACTAAGAAATAACTTGAAGTTACTGAAGCAGCTACTTCAAGTTTCCTAAGTTTGGCTCATTAACAAAACTCGTGGACTGTTGCAAATCTTCATATTCGATATAGCCTGAATATACCTAAACATGTTCATATCAGATAATCATACATAATATAATACTAATTTATTCTTCAACAAATTCACAGTGTTGTCTAGATCCAATATAGGCAAAGCTTGTAATCTATGTGTCAGTGTGCTATACAAACAAATCCTTAAATGGAAAATGGAAATGTTTCTATTTCTGCCTATGTGGAAAATCAGACACATAGCATGCCATGCAAGGTTTAGTATACTAATCTAAAATCTAGTGTGTGAAGCCACAATGACACCTAAACATCAGTGAAGAATAACAACAAGGAATTTCCCAATAACAGCTGCTGGGTTTTCTAAATAAACCTCCTGTAATATAACTCTTAAGTATAGTACATAAGGAGATTGCTGCCAGATATACCTCTGCGTAATGTGTACTTACACTCTGTATGTCATATTATACTAATATATTAGTTTAAAGACAAGATAAGATTGAATGATAATGTCACATATAAGTAATTGGATAATGACCAAATTGATTAAAGATAGCTAGTTGTATTTTTGTAAAAGATTGTCTTAATTATGTTGTGTGGTAGGACAATGTTGAAAGTGTGTTAAGGACTGATGAACGTTAGTTTTACAATTTATTGTAAGTGGTTTGTGTTGAATTTGAACTCCCAAATTAAATATTTTATTTCTTATCTTTCTTTGTCTCTCATTAAAATTAAAAGAAAATTGCCAACAATTACCACTACATATCACCTACCATTCTCCTCATAGGTTGAGAGGCAGAAGTAGCTATAGTTTTCTTTGTTCTAACGAGATATGGACAATCATCATCATTATCCGAGCTGTCAGTCCTGGTTTCTGCCAGAGTCCGCTTTCCGCCTCTTTTTCCTCCATTTCGCTGGTCTTGGGCATCCTCGCGTCGTATGCCATTGGCTCTCACATCCAACTCGGTGATGTCAATCCATCAATTCTTGGGCCTTCCGCGGGACCACTTTTCTGACACCGGAAGGTTTAAGGCACCTATTTCCCACGTATCCTTGAAGCTAACGCAACACGTGACCAAACCAGCGAAGGCGAGCCTTTTCGATCTTATCCGCAATATCTCTCACGCCAAGGGTGCCACGGATGTACTCGTTACACACTCGATGACGCCACACATCCACCGCAGCATCTTCATTTTGTTAGCGTGGAGTTCGCGGATGTGCTTACTACGAATCCCTTCCCGAATACCGTAGGTGTTCACCAGGGTTCAGTGCTGAAACCTTACTTGTTTTGCGTTGTGCTCGATGTCCTCTCAGCAGAAATTCAGGAAATGCCGCCTTGGCTTATGAAATACACTGATGACATCGTACTGGTGAGCAAGCTTAGGCAGGACCTTGTGACCAGGGTAACCACGTGGAAGGAAGTGCTAGTAAACGGTGGTTTGAAGCTGAGCATCGCCAAAACAGAGTATATGGCTAGCTGCAGCGCGAATCTTGAAACCATCCCTATAGGGAACGAAGCTGTCAATAGAACAGATCAATTCAAATACCTCGGATCCGTGCAGTACGAGTCCGGCGATATCAGCCAAGATGTCAAGTCCCGAATCTCTGCTGCTTGGACCAAATGGCGGGAGCTCGCGGCAACAACCTGTGACCTTACAATCTCTATCAAGGTCAAAGGCTCAAGAGTATCATTAGGTCTTTGTTGCTCTATGCCTTGGCCAGCGCTGACGAAGCTGTCTGCGAACTCCACGACAATATTCTAAAGAACTGTGTATTTGCGGCTTTACGAGGGTTGACCGTTGAGGGGAGTCCGTAACATCCGTGGCAGCTGGTGGCATCCTCGACAGGTAGATAAAGCTGGTCTGCATTCGTTAAATATGTTAAAAATAGGGTGCCCAAGGCGCTGCCCTAACTGGCGGTCGTGCGACCATGGTTGTACGACGGACGCCGTCTGACTTATAGGTCCATTGTATGACCATGTCATTACTTATACTACCTACCTATTTGTTTTAATATACAGGCAGTGCTCTAGCATTGCTAGGATGGTGTGTGATTATTATAAAGTCATTCTGTAGGGTGTAAATAATGTATTGTTAACATCATGATAGTAATTAATAAAACCGCCCGTCGCACGAACACATCGTTAGGTCGGATAAGAGATCCAACGGTTTACAACGCGGGATACTTAAGACCGAACTGTAGGAAAGCGGACCAGCGTTGCCAGATCGTACCTTTTGGTACGATTTACGTACTATTTGGCCGACTGTCGTACCTTTGGCGTACTTTGCTCCACATCGTACTATTTAGTACGTTTTTACAAAATGCTAAATTTAGCTGAGGGGGGTGGTCACTTCGCCTTTCCTGTCCGAGAAATGCCGTAAAATAATGGAAGGAAGGGTTGATGTTGGCCACCGGCACCATTTTATTGACTAAAAATCGTCTCCCCCCCTCAAGGCCGGTAAAATATAGGTAAAATACAGAAGATAAGGTGAATCGTAACTTTTTAGTCATTTTCATACTATTTTAAAAGCCCGGACGTACTTTTTTGGAAACTACTGCTGACTGAAGCGGACCCTGGCAGAAGCTGTTGACGGCTAGGATGACGAATTGATCAATTAACCGTAAAATATTGTTTTTAGTTATGCCTTTTCGTTAGGTGGTTTACATAGATTTGTCGTATATTACGGCACACAGCACGTTTTGATCCGACAGGGTTGCCGTTACGAGTACTTTTTACTATTTAGGCTTTGTGCGAGTACGTTGGTAGGTGATTCATATAATCCTGTATATAATAAAGTGGCAATAGTATAAAAACTTCGAGCTCCCTGAGGTTCCAGTCTTACGGCAATTTCATCTCTTTTTATTAAAATCTAAAATATTCTCTACATAACGGGTGTTTTCTAATTGGGTTACTGGACTGATAGCAACAATGTAAACCGAGAGACGTGAGAGCAACCGCGAAGATTTTTGCGTAGCGCGCCCGTTTTCGTTCTTATTCTTACCGGAATGGGTCCGAACGAGGTGTGTGACGAGGGCCTTAGTCTGCATGCACTCCAACGCCTCCCTGCGGGTGATAGGAGACACCCATTCCAATGTCAAGCGACGGTTCAACGGGCAAGAGCATCATTAGGATTGTGATTGCCTGCGCTGTCGAACTACGTCCGCGAGCTCTATGCCAACGAAATGAAAACTCTTCGTTACGCGACTCGACCGAGTGTGTAACGAGTACATCCATGGCAATCATGTTAACTGCGGAAAACTCGCCTGCGCGTAGTTCGTTCACGTGTGTAACCTCAGGGTTTCGTGGAAAATAGTGTCTAAATTTGTAGATATCTGGAAAGAGGTCTCGCGGGAGAGACCCAAGAAGCGATGGATTGCTACTACATCTTCGACCTCAGCGTCACTTTCCATCAGGTGAGTTGAGGTCAAATGCAAGCCTATTGATAAAAAAGAAATAACGAGTGGATGCTAAAGATCGGGCGAAGTGGAGAAGGCGGACCACGGGCCCTCGTGCGCAAGAGCACAAACGGGACATTAACGCTAAGATGATGATGATCAATGACAGAGCTCGTTTCAGTAGCACAGTTTGCGTCAATAAATTTTATTCTAATCAGAACTGTATCACGTTTTTATAAAGCTAATATTTCCCTGTTTGAACCACTGAACACATGAAAGTAGTTTCATGTATTCTGTGGTTTGAACAGTCTGGTTGCTTAGCTACTTCTGAGGCTGACCGTACATGATTATGGGGATTTTAAGTTCTGGTGTGTTGGTAGAGTGAAAACAAACAATAATGTAAGCATTTTGAGATTGTTTATTATGAACCATAATACAACTAATTAAAAGAAAATCTAATCATAATCTTAGATTTAGAGATAGAGGCGCATAAATACTTCCTCTGTTCTGTTATCACAAAAACCACCATTGCTTGAGTCCACGCCTCTGCCAAACACTTACCCAAACAGCAGTTTACACACCCTTCTTCTATGCTCTTATATATTTTTATTTTACTATTTATATAATATGTATAAACAAATAGGTCTTTAATTTCGAGCCAGGCTGCATATTTTCAATCATCAAATTATAAACTAGGATTGGAGTGGTCAACTACACTCTTTCGTGATATTTTATAGGCTTTATACATTGAAAAGAAGTTAGAAAAACGTAATAAAGTATAAAAAAGAATTGAGCTACAAAGTTACAGAATGATTGATTTTTGTATGTCTACGGAGTTGGATGAATATGATATATTATATTTAAATACTTATGTATAACATTTAAAAATTACTATGTACTTGTGCGGACTTTCGCGTACTCGACTATTTTTTGAACATAAATCTGTTTTGAATGTATTTACTATTCAGTCAAAATACACCCAGTCACGTAAATGATGAGATTTATATCCGTCAAGAAAAGAATAAAAGTAAATCATGTTATTAAGTATTTGAGACTATTTTAGGGAAAGATATATATAAACCTAGTAATAATAAAACGGCAGTCTCACATGACTGGGTTAAATTATAATAGTTATAGGTACAAAGAAATACATCGCGGTGTTTATACAAATCCAAAGTTTTTAGTTTTGATGGCGAGTAGCAGCTTATGTTTGAGGACGTGCCGAGACGAGTAGAGCGGGATGTAGAGCCGCGAGATGCACGTGTTGGCGGTGGGCAGGTGCGCGTCGTCGGCCGGCCGGATCGTCACCGACGGCATCGGCTGGAAGCCCTCCTCCGACGCGGGCAGCGCCGGGGAGCCCGTCCAGAAGTACACCTGCACCAAACGGAACGTCACGCAACCGCTTATCGATAGACACCTTGGCCTCCAAGGTTTTATTCGTCGATCATCAAGTTATCGAGAGACCAACTATTAAAGAACATGTTCATAGCGTGACGTATTCAAAGCTGTTTTCACGGTCAACTAGCTTTGCTCGCGGAAAAGTCATGGTGTATAAATATAGACATAATTTATTAATAGGATACTCCGGAAGAAGATTCAATAACCACGTTCGTATTTATTCAATTTCAGCACAATTATAAATATAAACTGAACTTCAATTGTCCCACTCCTGGTCACTCCCGATGCAAAGGTGCCTAACACTAGCAGCGTCGCCACGCTGGATAGCAATGGACAGCCTCTGCAGCAAGAATGACCCAGAGCGAGGGTCGCCTCTCTCCCTCATTCGACGGCCCAAGTTTAGTATTACAATAAACAATACTCACTAAGTCTTGACGCTCTAAATGTGTCATTTTGTCCACGATGGCCCAGAGCCAGCGTTTGAACCTAGCGAGGCGCTCGGGCGGCTCGCCACTCTCGTCGTTGAAGCTGGTGTATGAGACAAGTGCCGCTACGTTGATGTCCCCAACGCCGTTGAGAAGCAGCCGCAGGTCCTCGGCTGTCAGACCCTCCATTGCTGACTCGGGCAGCACATCCAGTACTCCCATGCGCATTGCCTACATAGAAGTTTTGGTTAGTGCGTTTATTGTAATACTATATATTGTATACCTATTATTAATAGAAAATATTTATCATTACCTCTAATGCCTTCTCCTGTGACAGTACCATGCGGTGCTGCGCATACTTGCGCACATACTCGTACACGTTGTGGGCGGTAACTTCTAGCTCACGCCCACCTGGGACTAGTTCGACGCAGCTGCCGCCCTCCTCTTCGCACATTTCAAGACTGCAGGGAATTGTAATGGATTAAAATTTTGATATTGTTTAAATACACAGTTCAGTTTAAAATGGGTAATATTTATTACCTAAAGTTGAGATCCAACGCAGCAAACAGCGAATGCGAATCACCAGTCTCAGCGTCGACGACCAACTGCCGCAGGCTCTCGTAGACAACGGGATCAAAGAACGCCAAGTCGTGGAACCGCACTGGCCGCCCCAGTAGGTATTTTAGCACGTGCCGATTCAAGAACATCGGACACAGCTCATTTTGCAGAAGGCATAAACCTACGATTCTGTAAATAAGAGACACAGCGAAAGTTAGAAACAATTCAATAAATAAGTCATGATTATCTTTAGGCTAAAATAAGTTTTTTTTCTTATCGAGTCGGTGGCATTTTAACTGCCTGCATACATTTGGACTGGCCTCGAACAAGTCCTCCATTGCCCAAGTTTCTCTTAACTGTACAAATTCCGTAGATCGTGGTCAAAATAGAAATCCTCTTTCGCCGTTTTCGGAACTGGCGGCTGACATAACGTCAAGCTTCTTAGGGTAGGCAGAGATTTTCGCTTCGAATCCCACACCTAGCAAACATACCGGCTAACATAACCTCACGCCTCGTAGGGTAAACCGAGAATTTCGCTTCGAGACCCCCAGACGACATGCCTCATAGTGCAGGCAGAGATTTTCTCTTCAAAACCCACACCTAGCAAACGTACCGGCTGCCATAACATCACGCCTCGTAGCATAGACCTAAAATTCTGCATCTTTATCACCCTCACCTGCCGACGTTCCTGAACGCGTTGATCCGCTCCGGCGTGGCGCGCCCCTGCCGCGGCGAGCAAGCAGAAATTTTCGCTTCGAGACACCTAGACATCATTCCACGTATGGTAGGCAGATTTTCGCTTCGAATCCCACACCTAGCAAACGTACGGCTAACAAACGTCACGCCTCGATTCGTACGCAAAGAATTCCGCCCCAACCCCCCGCATCTCCACCCCCCTCACCTGCCGACGTTCCTGAACGCGTTGATCCGCTCCGGCGTGGCGCGCCCCTGCCGCGGCGAGTAGTAGCCGCGCTTCCCCGGCGCGTAGAACAGCGGCGCGGAGTCGTCGGCCGCCGCGCCCGCCGCCGCCGCGCCCGCCGCGCCGCCGCCGCGCTCGTACAGCGTGAACACGTCCAGATCTGCCGGATTATCACCTACGTACCACCACGTGTTATTCGTTTTGGGGTCTTCGCAAATTATTACAACCAAACAAAAAAACAAAGCAAATAAAATCGGTCTGGACTGAATTGTCATATTTGTAGGCCTAGCACATGTTGCTCTCGCGCGCGATAAAGCGCGACATAGGTATTGCTATCTCTCTCATCTTAGTATTGAGAGAAGGAAACAAACGCACTCTCGCGGCGCGAGCTTTGTAGCGGACACACTTGTGCTAGCCGTGTTGGTTATGGAAATGATGTATTTAAATGGATAATTTGCAGCAGTGTTCGCTGAAATTCCCGTTCTTTGTTTTTCTGTATAACTCAAGACATAAATACACAATATACGTAACGTGATTGATACGGCATGTCGTGATTTTGGGTATTGTTTATTCACCAAATAAGACAAGTCAATCTGGACTCATACGGTCATACGGTCGCTAGTTTGGTGCAGCGTTCAGAGGGCTGGGTGTAAGTTTTCCTCCGTTTTTCCTTTACTATCGCGTTTGCGTTTACGTGGAAATTTGTATGAAGAAAAAACTTCATTTACGTTCCACTAGGTGGCGCTATACATTTCTTCATACTAATTTCCACGTAAACGCAAACGCGACAGCAATGTAAAATCGAAGCAAAACTTACTCTCAGCCCAGCGCAAGCATGCCGCCTGTACTCTACACCTGTAAGCGAATTGTACAAGCAAAACGAAAGATACCAAAAAAGCGGATCAGAACATCTATGATACAAAAGAATAGGCGTACCTAGTATGGCCTCCGAGGGGTGCATGACGATGAGGTCCATGGCCTCCCGCACCTTCTGCCGCAGCGCGTCCTCGCTGGCGAGCAGCACCAGCAGTTGCGCGGGAGTCAGCTCCAGCAGCATGCCGGTGATCTTGCCCGCGAACGTAGGATGCAGGGCGTGGACCTTATCGACAACCAACATTGTTTATTTTATTAGCTTGGTAGTTTCTTTGACGGCACATGCGGTTATCAATGTATTGGAAATTCGAGGGGGTGATTGGCGAATCCAGATGGCGCTTAAGGTCCGTTAGATAGACCAGGATAGATATCTGTAAAATGATGGGTATTCTAGCCACTGACACGGCTTTTTATTTAATAAATAAATATACTTGGACAAATTCACACAACGCCATCCAGCCCCAAAGTAAGCAAAACTTGTGTTATGGGCGTTAAATAACTAATAAACTGCTTATTTTCTATTTTTTTAATACAAACTTAATATACATACTACACCCAGACCAGTAACAGAAATTAAAATACATCATTTCAATTTCTGCTTGGCCGGGAATCAAGCGTGGCGACTGGCATGTTAACCAACTGAACCAGTCAGGTCATCAGATCCGCTTTATTTTGATACCAAGTACCTTATGCCGAAGAAACTTCATCTGACGGATTTTGGAATTGCCTACCCTCATTCTCTGAGCGTAAACTAGGTATGCAACTTACTCTAGGATAAAGTCTCTCGCCAAGCTGTGCCTGGTGCAAAGTGAGATGTTCGTTGTGTCCGCCGCCGGGCCTGTCGCCGCTGTAGCCCGCACCTTCCGTGCCGGGGGCAGCCTGTGGAAATAATAATTTACACCCTCAATAGTTGAACTGTTTGGAAACGGCACCGAAACTCGTAATATAAAGGTATATCTCTACATTACCATATTAGCGACAGGATGTCCACTGCTATCCTAGCTAGAGGGAAATAACCCCTAGCCGGGCCTAGCCTAATCTTCCATAACATTCGGCTTTATATCTCTTGAATCATCATCACATAGACCTCACTCCACGCCATCCACACCGCATCGAGTCTGTCTCTTGCATTCATCAGGAGGCTCCCTACCAATTTTACATAGTCGTCAGGCCATCTAACATCTCCAGGCCTGTGCATTCATTGGCTACCTACAACCTTTACAAGAACTTCAATCCATGTCTTGACGAAGCAGCTCGCTAATACCGAACACAACGAAACAGCTAGATAAGTAGATGTCACATACCTGTGGCGAGTACGGTCTGGCGTCGACGCTAAGTACTCGACGGGGTTCGCGGGCGGCGGGCGGGCGCGGCGCGGGCCGGCCCGGCGTTCGCCGAGCGGTGTCCTTGGACCGGGCACGGCCTGCGCCGCTCCTGTGACAATCATGGTTATCGTTAGCTACAGCTATGGATACCTGCAGCGACACCGACGATTTCCAATAGCATGATTCCACCTCTCTGGAACGACGTCAAACATGTATTTCGGATATATATTCTGTGACGTCATTCCAGAGGGTGGTATCATGGAGATTGGAGATCGGCGGTACCGTTCCTGGCCGTTTGGTGTCACTTACACTAGTGGGTGTCGTACAAGGCAACTAATGTTTTCGAGGTAGAATATCTAGTCTTCGTAGCCAGGAAAAATGGGCAGCAGCGTTTTCTATGGTTACATTTATAACACTGCGGTCTCCAACCCGCCTGCAAGCGTGGAGATTACGGCAATAACCTACCCTTTCGTGGGAGACCCAAGTTATGCAATGGACTGTTAGGGGCTGTAATGATGAGTAATAGTTGCAGTGGACGAGATTTTCACAGCCTCCCGTAGAAGAGTACCACGGGAAGAACCTTGGAAAGACTTATGGTCACTGAAAAGGTAGACGGCAAAAAAACAAAAGGCGGAATGTAGATGCTGCTATATCACTCATCTTAGTATTTTAAGAGAAAGAGAAGTAAATAAAGATGCTCTCGCGGCGCACGCTATGTCGCGAGCACACGTTGCTAGCTGTGCTAGAGATCATAGCCTAGAGTTTGACCAATCGTATTATAGATTATTTTCCATGAGACAATGCACGGCGCTGAGAGCAGGGAAAGATGGAGATAGAGGTCACGACCCTCAGACATGAAGCATCCGAGCAGAGGAGGATGGATAGATGTAATTCTAATAATTAAATTTTGGACATTTGTTCTACGTAGTACGTATTAACCAATGTGACAAGAAATTATTAGATATTAAGTTGAATTCAATTCTGTGCATTGCATTAGATATTACATATTGATTATATTTAATTACCATAAACTACACACGCTGAAACCTTAAGCGATTACAACAATTGTCATAAAATCAAGCATACGTCGTGCGTAACTAATGATCAATAACCATAATTTCCACATTTTTTTACCTCGGTCCGCTATTTCCACTGGCGCTGCCCGGGGCCGGGCCACTCGACCCTGAAGTGCCATTTGTGCTGGTATTGTTACTGCCACTACTGGTTGTAGGCTCCAAAGGCGGCAATTTCTCATTAGCTAGTAGAGCCTGTAAATTATAATTTGTGTATTAGGCGCTGTCCTAAACGGTCGTACGACCATGGTCGTGCGGCGGGCGATTTTGAGGTCTCCTATTGGTCGGGCGACGTCCGTCGTACGATTGACTGGTTGACTTGCAGTAGCAGCGACTTTTTAAGGTGACGTTTGCCACCAGCAAGGCAAGGCCTGCTGATTCACCGGCTTTGTCTGGAGACTACTCGGTTCATAATATTAATACTTATCAGTCAACTGCTGAACATAGGTCTCCAGCAATGCACGCTACTTAGACTGGTCACATACTGACACTGCCAGCCGTTTTGCGCAGATCGTTGCTCTATCTAACCACTGGGCTCCTGACAGCACAAAATAAGCCTACCGCCATTTTAGTTTTGATATTCGTTAAGCGATATTGACTACTTCTTGTCTCTGACGGATAATCGCTCCGTCACACTCTGCGCCACCTTCAGTAGGTCATAACCGGTGGGACGCCCTGATTAAAACTTAACAGACGTTTCGTTTTTGCTGGACCCAACCGACAGTTCATATTCATCTATACTAATATAATAAAGAGGAAAGGTTTGATTTTTTGTTTGTTTGTATTGAATAGGCTTCAAAACTACTGGACCGATTTCAAAAATTCTTTCATCGTTGGGAAGCTACACTATCCCCGGGTGACATAGGCTATATACCCGTGTACCCGTAGTGATACCCGTGCGAAGCCGGGGCGGCTACTAGTATTTCATATTCATATAGTCACTTTTGGATTAATTCGGATGCGCATGCGAGCCGACCTTGGTCCTTAAGCGACTTTATTTTATACAGCGTAAGGATAAGTATCAACTGCAACTGACGGTTGATCGTCTCCAGCCAAATTGGAGCGTCTGTTACTTGAAGATGAAATTCAAGATCAAAAGTGTAAACAAATAGCCACTACGAAAAATAAACCTAAGAGGTGGATTATTTAAGTTTTTTTTTAATATTCATAAGGATTAGTATCAACTGTCACGGACTGTTGGTCGGCTCCAGCCAAATCGGAGCATCTGTTCCAATACTCGGAGATCGTTTAGTTGAGCCGTCTCACCTCAGCCACGCTGGTGTAGAAGGAGCGAGCGACGCCGCTGCCCTCGCCCGGCTCGTCGCGGAAGGTGACCTTCACCCGGTTGACGGCGAGCGGCGGCTGAGCGCTGTGCGCGCGCCGGTTCTGCCCCGCGAACGCGCTGTTCAGCTCCGCGAACGTCTGCTGCAGCAGCTTCGCGCGGTCGCGGTCCATCTGGGGGGGAACGGGTTCGGGTTGAGGTTTGATTTATTTATAAATTTATTATAAATTTTTAAGTTCACTGGTGGGCTGCGCAGGGCTGCTGTTGGGCTTGAGCTTTTACGTTCGAGGCTTTTCGAGTGTAGCTTCGATGTCATAAATCATTATTGACAGTGGATTTTTCGGATCATTGTCCAAGGACAGGTGGGAACGATGGAAACAATGATAACTGCGGATCATGTTAACACTTCCCCTGCTAACTCAAATACCACAGAGGCTACAGCAGTGCTAAGTATCGTAGCATGCGTTTTAAATGGAGCGGTCAGATGAGTCGTGCGCAAACGCATCGATTTCGACCCTTATTGTTGAGCAGGCCGCAACGAAAGTGTTAAACTCGATTTCGATTCATGATGTGTTTACACGAATGTAGCACAAAGACCAATTAAATGGCTATGAAACTCTTTAACTGATCATGAAATAATGAAATGATGAGATATCAAATCTAATATGAAGCCCACACACACTAGAGTCTAGCTATAGATGAAGCTAGACTAAGATCTCCCCTGATCTCACTTGGTAGACGGATAGATAATACTATTTTAGCTTGAAGTCCGCTATTGTACTGTTTTGAAGTATAAATAAATAAATAAACATCATATCGTACCTTATGTAACGTGAGATCCCTCTGCTGCGAGTTGCGCAGCTTCTCCATGTCGCGGCGGAACTTGACCTCCTTGACGGGGAACCCGCCGAGCTCGGCCACCACGGAGCCGGGCTCCAGGCCGACGTCCTCGGTGAACACCCGCCCGAATAGGTCAAGGGACAGCCGCCATCGGCCCAGCAGCAAGTCGTGGGACACGGACGCGCCCAGCGAGGGGCACGCTCGTCTGTACAAGGAATTCATTGGTTGAGTTAAGATCGCTGCGGTTGGTCGGGAGACAAAAAGATTACAATGACGGATTGACACCTTGTTTATGTCTGTCGTACAAAAAAGAAAAGTAATATCAATTTTGTTACGTCTTCCGCCGGCGCTTAACCGAAAATAGAAAATCAATAGGGAACAGCCATATGTATTAGTGGCGGTAGATAAACACTTGCGGCTCTTGAATTTGAGTCGCATTGAAGAAATATCGTAATGTGAGATGGGGACCGTACACAGGCTGTTTTTTGCCGAGAACAATGGCTCGGATTGTTGACAATATTGTGAGTAATGTGAAATTACCGGGTCGTACGAATGGTTGCTATCATTCGTACGACCCGGTAATCTTTTCGATTTGGAGAGAATTGACAACTGATAATGAGTGCACTATTAGCACATTTGTGTGCATTCTTCTCTTGCCATGTTGAAATCGCAGACGCCGCAGTTAGCATCATCATCATTCCGGCGTAATGCCTCAGTTACACGCCCTCGCGCGGCCAGGGTCCGCCTTCGACGTTTCAGTTAGTATAGTGATTTTATTACAGGACACAGAATAATTGAAAATACATACGGCTGGGGTGCTGGAGCGCTAAGAGGTGGCAGTAGCGGTGTAGGCGGTAGGCCGGTGGTCTCCACGGTCACGTGGGCCGATATCTCCTGCGAGTCCAGGGGGTCAGCTGCGCTCAACAGTTCGCCCTGTTAATTTGTGTTAGAATATCAGCATTACACGTTCATTAGCTCATCGTTACTAAAAATTATCATAGGTAGGTACAATTATGATAACACAAATAGGCAGTTACACACATAGATACAGTTATAACTGACAGTGCAATTTTGATGAATATAATTCCTTTATCTAAGACCAAGTCAGTCTGCAGTCGCGTCGGTAATACATTATTGAAGCTGCTATTGCTTGAGGGACCATTTTAAGCGGCGTAATTTTCGAGTTTAAGGTGTCTAGTAGGTCTTTGACAGTCGTATATTGTCGAAGATCAAATTCAGTGACGTTTACAGCTTTTCGAGATGTCACAGCGCGAGAATCGCCCTCCATTTGAGCATACACATTTCAATTCGATATATAAATAAATAAACACAATTCCACAGAGAAGTACAGCCAATCATAGTAGTGGTGGTGTTAAAATTTTGATAAGAAAAAGTCCCCCAAATAAGTGGAGCGACTTACAGCACGTACAATGACAGTCTTGCCGGGGCTGCGGGACGAAGAGGCTCGCGGCTCCGCGGCCGCGCCCGAGCCGCTGGGGCCTGCAAATCACACAAGGTTAATGAAATGGGGCTTGCTCTATTGTGTCTTGGCTGAACAGGACACTAAATCTGGTAATTTACGAACATCTATGGGAGATTGTCAGAGAGCTGTAGTCTAAACAGGGCGCTAAATCTGCTGATTTACGAATCGCAATAAGAGATTTACCGAGAGCCGATTGAAAAGAAAAAATAGACCAAATCATTGTAATAGATGGCATTGTTTAGGCACGATTCTCAAAATTAAATCAAAACGAGACCGTTAGATGATTAAAAATTTAGACGTTTTGCGCTTTCTTCTAAAAAAAGGTACTGAAACTAAGTATATTTTCAAGAAACACTTTTCAGAGTAACTTCAGTTACTTTGAAAGGTGTTTCCTTATTTAATATAAGTTATTTTCAATATTAAATTTCATTATTCATCAAGATTTATTATTATTATTAAGACGGCTAGGCATCGTCACTTGCCACCATCTCACCTGGTGTTAAGTGACGATGCGGAGCATGCCTGTCTGGGAACAGCCTATTCACTCTAGCCTTGCATATCTCAGCTACCTCTACCAAGCAGGTGAAACCACCAACTACGGTACTAGGAAGGCATAGTTACCAGGCGAAGGCGAGGAGTGCTGGTGGTGAGGTGCCTCAATAATGGAGCAGGCGGTGTCGACGAGCGCGCGGAACTCGGCCGGCGGCGGCGGCGTCTCTTGCATCGCGGCACTGCTGCCCGCGACAGCGTGCGGGTGTCTGTCGAACCACCTTGTTATTTTGTGCCAACCAGTCAGTGTACTTATAGGGAAGTATGACCAATGGTTCACGGACGGTATTTATTGTGTTGTGTTTTTATGAGTTAGCCTTAGATGAAACCTGCAAATTCAGGCAACTGAAATTGTAACCATGATCCAATCTGGTCAGGTTCCCCTGGGAGCAGGGTCACGGAGGTCAGATGGTAGTCGCTCCAACCTGATCGCCAAATCCTGGATCATGGTCGAGGTGGACCCCGGACCCTCGTTCTCGAGAGCACAACCGGGATATTAACGCCAAGATGATGATGTTTATCAGTTAGCCGTGTGGTGTCCAGCAGAGTAGAATAGCGCCAACTCCTTACACTCTGGGCGTCGTATCAGGCGACTTAAGTTTTCGAGGCAAAATATGTAGTCTCCGTAAGTTGGAAAATGGGCAGCAGCGTTTTCCAATATTATATTTATATCACTGCGATCTCCATCCCACTTGCTAAGCGTGGAGATGATGGCAATGACCTCCCCTCTCGTGGGCGAGGCCCTAAGTCCTGCAGTGGACTGTTATAGGCTGTGATGATGATTTTTATCAGGTGGTAGGACTCTGTCAAGCCTGAGGAGTCAGCCTGGGGGAGTACCACTGCCTTATCTATTTCTGCCACCAAGCAACAACCATTGCATTCGTGTCAATCAAGGTGATGTCCAATCAATGAAGTCTCAGCCTTATTTACTACTGCGTTTACCTATGATGCTTCTTTCTGGGAATTTGTCTTGCTTCATTCGAGTCCGAGTCCGATACGTATTCGCCGTCAGTGTCAATGTCCATTTTTGTTGTTGTATCTTTAGCACAAGATAAGTCCTAAAAATAACATCAAATATTAATTTTAGACAACAGAATGACATCACAAGTCTGGCTAGAAGGTGTTGCGATTTCAAAACCCACCAGATGGCGGTACAGTTTTTAAAATACTGCCGCGCTTTGGGGCAGACCCGATAGCTGCAGAATGACATATCCATTCAGGCAAATGACACGGCTTTATTTTGACAGCAGACCTTGCGCTTCAGCAGCGCCCTTTGGTGGATTTTGGCATCACGAAAACCCTCTGGAGGTATAATACTTACTTGGGGCTCATCTCTAGTCATTGTGTGGGAGTGAGTGGGCGGGGCCGACGCAGGGCGCGCGGGGGGCGACCACCCGCGTTCCACGCCTCGCGTCGAGAGCCCCAAACGTCGGGGAACCACTAGAAAAATAACCGAACGATAATCAATATTCAAGTGGAACTGCGGATATATTGGTAGCAAAAATAAAATATCCGTACTAATATTTTCTCGGGCTACTAAACAGGAAGTACACTAGTCGGCGGTAAATAAAGCACATTCTGCCGGACGCGGTTCACATGAACCTTCTGTTCAATAAAACCATGGCAGGAAGTCGGGAGGTATTACCGAAACGAGTATTAATGCCACGCCACGCCACCTATTACATACGTAAGGAATTACGAACACTATTTTCTACACTATAAGGTTCATATTTTGATCTACTGTAGCTACAAACGATTAGTAGCCATATAAAATCATCCGATGCGCCCAGATCAGCGTACGTGCCGCCTTCTCACGGCGCGCGTTCGTAGGGTAGGGTGTTGTAGGGTTCAGACTGACCTTCCAAGGGGTTGTTGACGCCCGGCGGCCCGTCGCCCGAGGCGGGCACGGTGACGGGCTGTCGCGGCATCCCGAACAGCTCCTCGCGGCGCGCGTTCGGTTGCAACAGCTGCGGCTGGTCGGCCAGCGGCAGCGCGTCTTGCATCGTCACTGCGGTGGGGAGAAAAGAATATGTATCGGTATAATGGGTAGCGAGGTTTGGTGTTAAGGTTTTCGCTTATGGAGCGTGCAAGATTGTGAATTGCCACTAATGTTTCAATTTGAAGTATTTAAATATTTCATTGTTTTTGCAATCTAAGTTAGATTACTCAAATTTCGAGCGTTACAAACTTGGAACTGAAGTCTCGATTAATTTGAGCATTTTTAATTGAAAGACATTGAAAGACATAAGCATTATTAATCGTAATAAGACGTAGATCAGTTATAAATAGAGTTCTCTTTTCACAGACAGTTAAACAAAATATGGTCATGAATTCACAATTTAAGGGGTTTTATTAGTAAACAAATTGTTCTATTTTCAGAACATCCCGATCCAAGATTATCCATTAGGAAATGGACAATTTTCTTATTAACTAAACCTTTTAAATAGGATAGAAATAGGAAGCCTTTTGAGGATACTGACTGTTGAATGGATCCGGCGGCGGGCACCCCAGGCAGAGGGTGGAGTCCGACCGCTGGAAGAAAGCGTGCGCCCGACCGCGGACGCCGTCGCTCTCGCCGTCCGATTCGGGGGCGGGCGCGCCGCCAACAACCATTTCCTCGTCACCTTCTTCGTTCTCGTTCTCGTCCTAAGGGCAACGTTCACAATATTAATACTTTGTACGTTTAGATGCGATCGTAATGTTATATTCAATCTTGTGTGCGACAGTTAACATGCCACCAAAAATAATGGAAATTGTAAATAAACTTAAAAAGCATGATCAGTCAAAATTGACCAAGTTTAACGATGTATTAGTATAGAAATAAAGCGCAACTCAGTAGGCGGACCTTAGTACATACCGCGCAGGAGCGCAACGGTACGTAACGCCGAGATGACGATGATGATGATGATTGTAACGCGTAACTCAGTAGGTTCTTGTTGTAGCGAAACGTTATGTAGATGTTGCCCTACAGAAATATTCGGTTAATAAACTGACATTAACTCTCTAAATTACTTCCATGGCGTAGATCTATCGACCTAAGAGACTTCGCGATTCCAAAATCCTCGAGCTGGCGTTACGGCACCGTAAGGTATGCTGTCAAAATAGAGCTCTCTCACTGGCTGGAAGAGATTTCACATTATACAGCAGTTGGTTCTGTCCAATACCATAACAATATTTTGAGAAACCTACCTTACGCCTCACTAACGCCACCTGAAATCGTGAAAACCTTCATTCCAAGATCCACCAGATGACGCTACTGTCTCAGTACGGTGAGGTCAGCGAGGTCTGATGTTAAAATAATCTATTCATGGTTTTACAGTAGTAACTTCTATGTGATAACACAACAGTATTTTGACAACGGAACTTATAATATTACTTAGTACCGCCCCCTGCTGGATTTTGACGCTTACAGCTAGAGCTATTAACACTAGATAAGTATAAAAATGTTTTCACAATACCGCCACACTGACCGGCGTCCACACGTGGTGATGGTGATGCGGCTGGGGCTGTGCGGCTCGCATGTAGTACACGAGCGCGTCGATTGCGTAAGCCACGTGCTTCAGCGCGGCCACGTCTAGTACGGGCAGCTGTTCCGCGTGCTCGGCGCTGTGGGCCCGCAGTAGGGACAGGCAGTACGCGAGGAACTCGCGACGAGCGCTACCGGCCTCCACGCCTGTCGGAGTTATGAAAGTTTAGAATTATAGGAATCTTGTGATTCCTGTGACGGTCGATATATAGTTTTAAGAAAAAAGTAAGAAAACATTACTTGTTGGGTGGTTGTGTGTGCTGGAGTACTAGCTTTGTTATTGTTTTTGTGTTTTCTTTGTAAACTTTTGTATAGATTTTGTGTGAACTACCTGTCAGTAACTAAAATACTTTGTTTCTTCCCATACCAAGGTTGTCTGGAAGATATCACTCTTGTGACAACACCGCCCTTTGTACTGCTTACTATAATATATTTTATCCAATGTATGTATCCTGTAGTGAGCAAATAAAGAGTTCTTGTGTTGTATTGTGGTCCGAAGTGGCAAGAATAAAATGAAATGTATGAAAAGAGTTGTGGATATATGCGAGGTTAGAGAGTTGTGTCAGGACAGAGAGACGGTCCATAGTATCTGCCTACCCCACTTGGCGTGAGTTTTATGTAATGTATGTACAAGAGGATGGTTCCCTAGGGTGAGCTGTGTTACGATATATTTGACGGAAATAGCAAGTCGGCATCCATTTGGTAAACGTATTTTTTCAAAGTATTTTCACTAACTGTTGTGTTGGAATTCTTTTGGGCATTAGATGTTAGGCTTAGGCATAACTGTTAAAAATATAATGGTATAAAATAGTACAAAATTTATGTGTTAGAACTTATGTGCTATGGTCGGATCACTATCCACTTATTGTTGAATGCTACTTGGAAGTGTTAACATGTACAATAGTACTCCAGAACAATAGAAAAAAAAATGTTATTTGGGGGGAGTGTTCTGAAGAGCAGATTCATAATTATAGAAATTAATGCAATAACAGTTTAAAATTTATTAATTTTCCAAATGTGCTGACTCCTACTGTCTTTACAGTCAGGTTAGGACCATTATAAATAAGTTAAATAGTGATTTTGTAACTGCTTTGATATAGTCGGCTGAAATGAGTAGAAGACAGATCAAGTGTGCCGGGTCATAATGTATGGCTATGTCGTGCGAATTTTAGCAAATGGGCGAGCCGGGCGTGCCTCAATCAGAGGTTGCCTCTAATTCGTAAGCACCTTTCCATTTTTGGTTGCAATTTATACAATACTTATTTTAATTGCAGTTCGATAATACTAATACCATAGTTATTTCAGGATATATGAGTTTGATAGGTTTGAAGACTTTCGTGGTTATTCACTACACATTACTACGAACACCCACACACACTACACTATTATGTGTTTGAAATGAATGTGAGTTTTATGAAACGGCAAATCACTCGCACAATCTTTAATAGTTGTCATATGGTTTGGACATTTTGCAGAAAAAGAAATGGCGCTAAACACGACGCGCAATTTGCCGTGTACGTGTGCCATACAGTACCTTGTTCACGATCGCGAATGCGCGGCACTTCGGAGAAGCCAATGATTCTCGTGGCCGGCGAGAAGGTGGTGGCGCGGCGAGCCGTGGGCACGCTCGCGCGACTTGCTTCTGGGACCGAAGTGGTTGCGTTGTTTGATGTCAACGATGCGCCGAATCTAAACAAAAGTACACAATGTTTACTGTGTTCAACGAGATGTGAGAACAACTAATTCAGGGGTTAATTTCAAAGCAAAAACTCCTATTACGAGCGTCTATCAAGTTAAATTTTATATTTTTTTCGCAACTTACCTCAACTGCGCTTCAGTTGCATCCATGACGGTAACAAGCCAGTCCCATGTAGGTTTCAACTGCCTCTCCAGATAGCACTGCAGACGGAGAGCCTCGCGGTACGCCAGCGGCAGCATGCGAGGAAGGGGTAGTGTCACGCGTTCGTACTCCCATAGCAGATCGGCTATTTGTCGGACCACAATGCCTGCAAAGAAATAATGCCGTAATATGGTGTGAGATAGGAATGAACAATATTTCGAATTATAGTTTGATAACTCAAACATGCAAGTTTGAGTTATCAAACTATAATTCGAAATACATCTTTCCATCACATAGAGATGGTGTATATAAATAGATATAAGGTTGTTAACTGGAAGAGAGTATTCTAGAAATGTTCTTAGTAATAATTGACCAGTAGGCAAACCATATATTGTCTGTGGTGAATTTGACTCTCACTGGAAGATAGGGATGATAGTAGCGGAGCGTGCGCAATCCGAGATTGATCACTCGGATGATGATACGGGTGATAGTGGAATATTTAAAACAAAACTGTTGGTGGTGGTGTCTGGCAGAGTAGAATAGGACCAACTCCTTACACTCGTGGGTGTCGTACAAGGCGACTAATGTTTTCGAGGCAAAAGATCTAGAGTTTCCGTAGGCTGGAAAATGGGCAGCAGTGTTTTCCATTGTTATATTTATAACACTGCGATTTCCAACCCACTTTCCACAAGGCAATAACCTCCGCTTTCGTGAAGTCCTGCAGTGGACTGTTATGGGCTGTGATGAAGAACTGTTGGAAGCTATTTAACAATGAATAAGTTGTATTGTATACATACCGAAAGCTCTCGCCAGACACGAGGCCGTAGTGGATGTCGAGTGTGGGTCGTGGGCGCCGGCGGCGGCCGCGGCAGCCGAGCGTCGCAGCGACGCCGGGTCTATAAAGACCAGCGACGAGTTACCCGTCAGCCTAACGCCGCCCGTGCCACTGCTAATACCGCGGGTGGTCTCGCGGGACCTGGGAACATAAGCAAGGTTAGTGACAGTCCGCTTTTATTAGATGGTAGGACTATGTCAAGCCTGAGGAGTCCGCCTGGGTGAGTACCACCGCCTTATCTATTCCTGCCGCCAAATTTGATGGATGAGATAGCCAGCGAAATTACAGGCATGAGGCATTTCATCTTAGTCCTCACAGTGACAACGTACTGCACTTAGAACCTACGTTGATTTCAAAATGGGGAGCAATTGTTTCTGTTGCGATTTTCCAACACTGCTGTTTTCAACCCATCCGCTAATAATGCTAGACGTCCATTCCTGGAGGTTCAGTTTCTACTCTTGGGGGTACACGGGGCACTTTAAGTCAAAGACAGTTACGTAGCAATGTGCAGAATCCAGACCAATGAGGGTTTTCGCGATTCCAAAATCCACGAGATGGCGTTACTGCGACGTAAGGTGTACTGTCAAAAGCCCTGTTATAGGCTGGAATAGATTCGTCATTTTACAGCAGCATCCAACAGCACGACAGTATTCTGACAAGGGACACGCCTCACTAGCGCCATCTGAAACCGTGAAAACCCCGATTCCTTCTGGTGATGTAGGCACAAACAGTATGGCCAACTGCATGGCGTGCGGCGCGAGGAAATGGCCTTACGCCTCACTACCGCCATCGGAAACCCTGATTCCCTCGGGTGATGTAAATACAAACCGTATGGCCCACTGCATGGCGTGCGGCGCGAGGCAGGGACCTTACACCTCACTACCGCCATCTGAAACCGTGCAAACCCTCGGGTGATGTAGGCACTAACCGTATAGCCCACTGCATTGCATGCGGCGCGAGGTTGGGCCGCGCGGGCGGCGCGGCGCGCCTCTCCAGCGGCTCCCCGTCCGGGATGGGCGGGTCGGCCTCGCCGTCCTGCTCGTCCGTCTCGCCCGCCTCCGAGTCCTCGTCCTCGGGCTGTGTCGAGTCGCCGCTCTCGTCCTCCGGGTACAGCAGCAGCGACGCTATGCCTGTCGCGGTGCAACGCATAACTCAAATAAGAATGGGACGGCGCTGGGCCGGCGTTCGCTGGGCGGTTGTTTTATTACATTATAGATTTTTTTATATATAAATAAGACTAGCCAGGCATTGATGGTGTAGATGGAGTGTCAAAACTTAGGAACTGTTTGTGGTCGCCGCTGTAGATCCTGGCTACACAGGAGTTGTAGCGGTGGGACAAAGCCCGTAGCCAGGCACTTACCATCTCACCTGGCGGTAAGTGAAGATGGCTGCTTAAGATGGAGAATGCCTGTATAGGAACAGCCTGTTCACTGTAGCTTTCAAGGCGTCGAGATTATAACGATCATGAAACATTTGCAAAAAACATATTCCATTCCTTATTTATATGCATTATAAAGGTTGAACCAAACGGCTCGTGCGGAAAGCTGGAAGATCCACGATATAAAGACATTTTAAAGATAGAATATACAAATCAGGTGTCGATTCGAAATAACGTTTAAACAAATAAACGTTTCTCGCTCATACTAATTATTTCCGGCGACGACCACTTTCCATCAAATGGTCCACTTGACTGTTTATCTACAGCGAAACATAAAAAATCAAGAGAACGCTAGACTGACTGAAACTGGACTGGAAAAAATCAATGCGGATTGTCAGGCAGGACCACAGCAAATGGAACAATTTAGCTTCTGCTTACGTGATGTTATACCACGATATTTGTAATTTTTTTGTTCTTTGATCTTGTACAATAGGAAAACCCGTCGCGGGTATACAAATTAACATATACACAAATATTTTCTAAATTACTGAACCGATTATAATGAAACAATGCTAAAAACGATCTCGATTAAACTGCCTTTCAAATAAAGATAACCGCATCTAAACCGGTCCTTTCGTTCGGGCGCTACGATGCCACAGAGTAGAATTCTCGAGTGGCGACCTCGTACCGTAAGACAAAGCGTGGGTATCCTCCCACTCGATTACAAAACACACCTCCACACATACACGGAGCCACAGCCACTCATGTCAACCTAATAACACCCCTGTTCGTTAGTCCGGAATTAGAAAGCATAATTGCACGCTGCACATATCGTCGAACCCCAAAACGTCCTATAAAAACTAATCGCAAAGCAAAAAACTATGTGGCATACATACCAGCATCGGAGCCCTGTGTTGCTCCCGTTTGCACGCTACGCTGCGCCGACTCTGCGTTGTCCTGGTCGTCGGAGTCACTCTCTGTCTCCACTTCGGCCAGCAAGTCGAGTTCGCTCTCGCTCTCGACGCCCTCGGCGCGCTCCGTGCCGTTCTCCACCACCACATGTTGCTCTTGCCCTCTGGATTTGTTCATCGTTCGTTAGGAATAGGACGATGGGTAAGTGTTTTGTCTAGATTGCCAGTGATAATTTCGAGTATAGGGCGCCTTAGTGGCTAAATCCCGACCTATTTAACACCCACTCGCGATCTAGACCAAATGGCCGCGCCCTACGGTGTTGGCCAGTTATATTCGCTTGCAATGGGAGTCTTAAAATATGGTCGCAGAGCAGGAAGAATTTCGTAGTTTATGTTGTCATTAGCTTTCCACCCGCAACTTCCCCCGTGTGGACTACACGTTATATTGCTAAGTGTGTCCGCGACAAAGCTCGCGCCGCGAGAGAGCATTTGTCTCTTTCTCTCAATAAATAGTAAGACGAAAGAGATAGCAATACCTATGTCGCGCTTTTCCTCGCTTATCGCGCGCGACAGCAACTTGTGCTACAAATGCTAAACTATCTCCATACCGAATTTCATAAAAATCGGTGCAGTGGTTTAGGCGTGAAAGTGTAACAGACAGAGTTGCTTTCGCATTAGTAGGGATTTGATCTAGATCGCGAGTGGATGTCGATGTAGGTGGAACTTAGCCAATAAATAGAAAGAACTATACTCGAAATTCGCCACGTGACATGTTCCGAAATGACGATATCCTTAAAATAACAAAGGGCACCACCCTGCCAACTTAGTATAGCAAAGTGGCAATGGGCATGCCACATACCTCGCAAGACTGAAGAATTCTTCGGACTGAACAGATAATTGACCCGTCAGGGTCGCATACCTGTCCCCCATGGCGTCGTCATGGTGTTGCGCGTCCGCGGGCTGTGCGGGCGGCGGCGCATTGGGTTCGTCTGTCTCCGAGGCATCATCGTCTCCACCGAGAGCTTCGCCGGCCACGTCGTCCGCATACTCAGTCGCCACTGGCGTCGAAGACCGGTCGGGGACCAGGGTCGAGCTACCCATGGAAGTCCCGGCGGCGGCGGCGCGCCCACCAGCCGCGTTGGATTCTCTGTAGAGAAGGCGAAGGATGAGTTTGATTGAGTAGTTTTTTATAAGGACTCAGTCGAGAACAGTCAAGGAATGACGCTATCACACATCAGAGATCTACTACTGTCATCAAATACTTCTGTGACTTCTGGACAGAATACGCTGTTTAGTTAAAAGATACCATCCCAATAGCATGCCTATATTTTGAGCGCAAATCTTTTTCATGGCGCGGTGGTTTTTAAAGCTAAGTATTTTCTAAGATTAGGGTTTACAGATACGATACAAGGAAAGTGTATGGCTACGCACCTGCGGGAGTGGGAGTGCCGCGAGTGTCCTGTGGACAGCGGCTCGACCCCAAAGAGGTCCTCGCTGCCGTTTACGAGGTCCACGTAGGTTGTAGCGAGTGGGAAAGGCGCGGTGGGCCGCACAACGCCTAGCCGTACAGGCGCCAGCAGAGCGTCTGCGGCTTCAACAAGCTCCTCAACAGCTAGGGCCACTAGCGCCGCGAACACGCGCCGGCAACGGACAAGCGACGACGTTATAGAGAGAGGCCTGAAACAGAGATTCATGGATAAGCTATTGTCGAGCAGCCAACAATTTTTTTTTTTTTTATGTTATCCGGCAGACAAACAGGCATGCGGGCCACCTGATGGAAAGTGGTCACCGCCGCCTATGGACATCAGCAACACCAGGGGAGTCACCAATGCGTTGCCCGCCTCTGAAGAGATCTCTAATATACCTCTTGAACGATCCCATGTCATAGTCCAAAGGAAACACTGTGGCTGGGAGCTCATTCCACATCCGAATCGTGCGAGCGATATGTTATAGCCTACATAATGATATGGGCTTCGTTAAAGATGCAGCTTTTCCTCGGGCTGCCTGGAAGGTAGGTGTCATTTTCAGTCGCCATCGCAGATCCAGACTAAACAGTACTTGCAGAGCGGCGGGTATTGACAGAGAGATTATTCCTACCAAATCAGTATCTAGAATGTTTATTTACCCTTTCTTTTTGGCAGCTCCTGGCGCCATTTCAACGCTGAATATGACGAAGATCCTGGCAACTGAGCGCACGAACCGGCGAGCCACTTCACGAGCACGCTCAGCGCGTCCCGGAATACTGTCATTTTGTTGTTCTCTTATCAAGGTGTGCAGTAGAGTGTCTAGCATCTGTAAAAGACAACAAGAGTTAGTCACTTAGGCTTAGTACTTTGAGAATTTTATGAATGATGAATTTAAATGGATATTCAGTGGAGGCCGACCTAAGAAAATATGGGTCACTCTCAACAACGAAATGCCTATAAAGTGAAAAATATCGAGGGTAAGATTAAATGGAAGTAAGATACGTCTCTTGTTTCGTGCCGAGCCTCAACTCTCCTGATCCATCCCTCGTGACCTTACAGGACAAAGACAAGGTGAGAGACATCATGGATGAATTGTTCACTGTGTACTTATCACTTTGAAGTACAGAGTAAGTACTAGCCACCTGAGACCGACTTGAGTGGTAAGTTGTTTAACATGCCGGTCGCCACGCAGAGGTCCCGGGTTCGATTCCCGGCCGAGCAGAAATTTAAATAATGAATTTTAATTTCTGTTATGGATCTGGATGTAGTATGTATAATTATATTTCGTCGCTTCATTCTTCAGATATAAGATAATTCACAACGTAGTCCCTTTAGCCTACAAGGTAGCTTCGCACGTTTATTTAAAGTAAAATCGATTTGTTTTCAATCGATCATTTTTTTCGATCCTACGTATCGATACAGCCAGCCGCCATTTTTACGTCATTCCTTTATCGTGCGAGGTAGCGAGCATATCGTGCACACGTGGTGCACAACAAATTGTTAAAATTTTATTTCAAAAGTAGAAACGCAGCCTCGAAACAAGATTCGGTATTTTAAAAGAAAAAGCGAAAAACCTACGATGTCACAAAGTGGCGATATTCTCGGATTCCACTTCAGATTCCGATAAAAATTCATGTAAGTACCTACAATATTTTCGCCGAATGTGGTTACTTTTATAATTTATGCATTGAGTGTATTAATACAAAACCGGGGGGTTGGCCGTGAGTCAACACGACGGTGATTTAGCTTTAATGTATATACAATAAAAAATGAAGAATTTTATTAAAATTTCATCTGGAGGTTGGTCGAGAATCAACACGACGATATCAAATAACTACGCATACACCGCCTGGGGGTTGGTCGTGAATCATCACAAAGGCAATATGCAATAATCTAGTTTCTCAACCTGGTGATGATCGAGGTTTTTAGATACTTTAGATTCCGATTAAAACTAAGTAAGTTTCTATTTTACGCGATTTTCGCTTAATGTGATACGTGTAATTTATGCATCGAGTGTTTCAATGTAAAACCTGGGGGTTGGCCGTGAGTCAACACGATGGTAAAAACCTGGACGTTGGTCGAGAATCAACGCGAAGGTAAAATTATACACCTGGATGTTGGTCGAGAACCAACACGACGGTATCGACACAGAGCCTGGAGGTTGGTCGTGAATCATCACGAAGGCAATGTGCATATTCACCTGGATGTTGGTCGAGAACCAACACGACGGTATCGACACAGAGCCTGGAGGTTGGTCGTGAACCATCACGAAGGCAATGTGCAATAATCCCAAGTGTCTCAACCTGCTGATGATCAAGAATCATTTAGAGGTCTATGACATCTACCTACCCGCCACCGTCGATCGAGAATCGGCAGTGCGGATTTATTTTGTGGATATACCCACATTCTTCACATATCCGTGGTTTTATCTTCGGAATGGTTTTTAGTTGATCGGGGATCAATACAAACACCTTAATATATTATGAACACTCGATGAACGATGAGAATAATACTTTAAACAGTGGGACATTAAGTACCTACTAGTAAAGTAGGGGGTGTAATCGATCACTCGTTCGTAAACTCGTTTGTTCTAAAACGGACATAATATGAATTTGTCTGCGGTTTTAGACATCGACACACCTCCGAATGCAATTACTGAGAGGTATTACTTGCTACTGAGGCGTCAACAGACCTGACCCAGGTCGCCGTCGCCGCTAGAGTAGCGAAAGAGCATTCGTCGGTGCCGTCCGATGCGCCCGCGCACAGTTAGACCCACAGCTGGTGCGGGCCCTCGAAGCCAATATCCACAACGGACCCGAGCACGGGAACAAAATACATAACAATATCAGTCTATTGTGACTCCCTTACAAGGAAAAGATCCTTAAGAGTTATTTAGTGCCGGAAAACATAAAGTTACTCCAGGCTCCAAAATAAAATTTCGTAATAATAAAGTTTAGGCTCGATAACCGAGAGCGCCCGCGGCCGCGACAAGAAAGCGGCGACGGCGCGGCCGCAACTCGGCGCCTTCGTTGCGGTCATCCGCGCCGCAACACGTACTCCAACGAGGAGAATACCATATTCATCGCCGTCAAATATCTGAGTGACGCCCGCCGCATACTCGTGCGATCTTTATTTTATGGACTGGAAATCGAGAATATAACTGATAATAATAACGCCTATCGATAAGGCGTTCTTGAATGTCGTCCGTAACACTCACCAAAACGAAACGCTATTCGAAAGTACTGTGTGCGAATTGGCTCCATCGTCATACCCCTTGCTCGGCCACGCGAGCCCGGGAAAATGGCCGGCTACCCCCGCGCCGGCCAGCACCGGGCATCCGCAGCGAGCGTCGGCCAAGCAGCCTCCCCGCGCCGCGGAAGCCGCCGGCCGCCGCAGCCGCGCCTACATAGTCACCTAAGTGACTCAGGTGCGCCACGTTGGTCGCGGACAATTATTTTATAATTAATTGTTGGCATTGATTCGGGACGGTTTAGAAGTCCCATTCTATAAGTCCGTGGCACAATATCTATGTTGCCCCTGGTATAGACAAGTATTCTGTCTCCTGACCAATACCAAACTTTTTGCTCCTGACAAAAAGAAGGAGTCCCCTAGTCCATTAAAATCTTAGTAGATTTGGGTGCGATTTTAGAGTGTTCAGCCGAACACCTTGCATTGGGCAGGCGGCAGCCCGACATACCTAATCAATTTTTATCTAAAATATTCCCGGCACCTAAACCGAAGGGGAAAAAAGATTCACCATAAATCTAAAATCACAAATAAATTTATACCGACCACGTATATCGGACCACAGAACCATTTCAAAATAAATTCAAAGAAACACATTTTTAAATATGATAAATTTAAAATTGTGAATCATAAAAGCTTTAATTCGATGGCAGAATTTACAACTTTTCAGCCTTACCGTATTAGTATCTCGGTTGCCCCGCGAGGGTTTACTAAAGTGATGACTAAGGTCTTAATAAGGTCTCAAGGCTCAAAATCCGTGCTATACTTAGACGATATCATTTGCATTGGCAATGACTTCGAGGAATGTCTAAGCAATGTTAACGAGGCCCAGATTACTTCAATGTCTCGGATTCATAGTCAACGTTAACAAAAGCAACTTGCAACCTAAAAATATGTGTAAAATTCTAGTTTATGTTTTAATTTTGAAAATTTCACTAATTTTTTTTTTAAATGGAGAAAAGCGACATTATAGGACAATCAGTGTATATATTTTCGTGTCTTCCCCGTTGAACAATATAAGTTCGCTCAACTTATTGCGCTGTCAGTAGCAGCTTGTCCAGCGCTACAATACAGCTGATTGCACACAAAAATTATTATAAAAATTATTATACATATATATATATGTATTTAAAAATATAATAGCTACTTAAACTTTAGCATAAATATCCCCCCGTTCTACGTTCTTAATTGATGGGCGCAAAACATTGGCCCTTTATTGCCCCTCAGGACTTTATTATGTAAACGAGAACTTCACTTATGCCTCTCGTGCTGACTGGGGAACCGTGCTGACTGATTGGGTCAACGGGTGTTGGAAGCAATGTGAACTCAAGTATCCCATTAACTGGATAAACTAAACCTAAAAATGTTGCATCATACGATAATAATTTTGCTATATTGGTACGAGTAGATAACACCACAGCTATCAGCTATGTAAATTGTCAAGGAAGTATTGAATACCTTCATGCAAAGAATCTAGCGCGGCATATTTCGTTATGTGATATTAAGAGAGTAAAGGACATAGAGTGGAAACTCTCTGACTCGGCTTACCGATAGATAGTCCACACTGTTAGACAGACTATGATTGAGGTATCGGTAGATTACCGATTTCATGTCTCGCGTCAATACCGACTATAAGCGCTATTTATCCGGCAGACAGGACTCGGAGGCTATCGCAGTAAATGCGATTAATCTCATGCATTCTCACTTGCCGCACTTCTCTCGATTTGCAATTTTGATTGCAGAATAATACTGATCCAAATAAAAATTCTAACGAATTTGTGATAACATTTTAGGTAATTGTTTTAATACGAATGCTTCGTATGACAATTTGAACAATCATCGTTCAGCTCCGTATCCCATTTTGGTCCCAGTTAGGATGTTTGAATTAAACGATCACTAAAAGGAGCTTTTAAATTCAATCCAAGCTTGCCTAGGTATACTGCCACTTGGAATCCACGAGAGTGTATTGGATAACATTTCAAATTCAGTCCCGTCCGATTAAATAAATCATAATAAAAAGTTAACCAGAACATTAGGAATATTACTGGCCCTGTGTACCACACACACACAGGGTACAAACGCTATCACTTTTAAGGATGATAATATTAATACCACCTCAAATAGCATTAAAATTAGAGATGTAACGGATATCCGGCCACTATCCGGTATCCGGCCTATCCGGCCATAATTTACTATCCGGCCGGATACCGGATAATGCGTTAATATCCGGCCGGATACCGGATAGTAAAAAATGTATGAAAAGCCCATAAAAGTGATTTTGCTCATCGGAAATATATGCCCTTCTGTAGCAGTCGAGTAAAAAGTCGTATCAAAACGTTTAAAAACCATAAACATTAATCAAGGAACTATTGATTATGTCGGTATCGTTCATTAAGAAAACAGAAAACTATTAATTATTTTTGCTAACCTACCAAAATTAATTTATAGCAAAAATAATTAATAGTTTTCTGGTCTCTTCTTTTTGCACTATGCCTTTTCCATTAGCTGGAGTCAGCTCTCCTTGTCTGCTTCCTCCATTTCTTTCTATTTTGAGCAGTAGCAGCATAAATACGCATTTTTGTCGTGTGTAGTTTTGACAAGTCCTGTTTAGTATTATAATGTACTTAGTGTAATAATTAAAAGTCAATCAAGATATATATTGAAATTATAGATATTAAAAAATATTATCCTGGATTAAAATATGAATTTCTTTATATTTAGAGGTAGTATACGATGTCGTTTATCCCCTACGATGCTGTGGGCTAATGTGTGTGGGCCCGTATTTTGAAACTATCAATCCGTAAAAGGGCGGAATAATTGTTCAGTTCGACGTTCAAATTATTCACATTAAACGAAAACTTTAAATTACGTAAACACATGCAGTCGTATAAAGTCCCACGCCGCGATTACAGCTTGTACAAACTTGTTCAGAGACTATGACCTGTAAATATCCGGCCGCCGGATATCCGGCTATCCGGCTAGGAGGCTGGCCGGATATCCGGTATCCGGTATCCGGCCAAACAACTATCCGTTTCATCTCTAATTAAAATCATAATTAGTTACAACATTTGGGTCAGGTCACTAGTATCGCTAGGCTCTTTCGTACCTAATTTACGCATAACCCCTTCCATCACACTCGAGGAGTATCTGATTAGAATCGAGCATCTCAGTACTGGCACATACTAAGGTATCTCTTTCTGTCGTGCAATCCACACCATAAACAAGTCACGGACAAACCATTAGCCAATGGATTGGCAGGGTGATGACAAAGAGCAGTGTGTCATGGGTCCATGTGCTGTGGCTCGGTGTGACCGGCATCCGATGTCTGGCGCTGGGGCCGGCGGCGTCTCCGCAGCGGAGCGCCCGCAATGCGCTGGCCGCATGGACCAGCTCATCGCGTTTTCGCCAGATATTATATCAGGCCGATCGCTGATGTCGGCCGATTTGTTAAACCCGTTTGCTTACTTAATAATGAATTAACCACAGTGTCCATTATGTAATATGTTTAATTTACGGTTAATACCGTATCATTAATACATTGTTTAAAATGTATGAATAATTAATATTTTGTTTAAAATTTGCAAAACTTCCCTCTCCAAACATCTACGTTGTGAATTATCTTATATCTGAAGAATGAAGCGACGAAATATAATATATGATCAAACGAACTTCGCGAAGTTCGATCGATATTATATGAGTCGTCAGTCGCTTCATTCGAAGATATAACACCCGCCCGCCCATATTCCCAGGCGTGGGGAAGTTTCGCATAGTATCTCTAAAAAGAATGACGTAAAAATGGCGGCTGGCTGTATCGATACGTAGGATCGAAAAAATGATCGATTGAAAACAAATCGATTTTACTTTAAATAAACGTGCGAAGCTACCTTGTAGGCTAAAGGGACTACGTTGTGAATTATCTTATATCTTCGAATGAAGCGACTCATATAATATCGATCGAACTTCGCGAAGTTCGTTTGATCATATATAACAATGTAGTTAAAAGAAAGTATTTAAGTAGTTTATCGGTTATCTATCATCCATAACACAAGCTTTGCTTACTTTTTTTTTTACTTTTACTTTGGGACTAGATGGCGCTGTGTGAATTTGTCAATGCATATTTATTAATTATTATTTTTTATCAATTTACCTCGTTGGTGCACTTGACGATGAGCGCGTGCGTGAACTTGTCCAGCAACGTGGTCCCGGACTGCGGGTGCACGGGGCTGGCCGGGCGGTCGTCGCCGCCGCCGCTCGCGCCGCACATCACCGCCGCCTCCACGGCCGGCCAGTCCGCTGAGGGGGAGCGTAGTAATATAATGATGATAAAATTATAAAGTAAACTGAAATCATGTCGTTGCCAGCAATTCTCTGAGTTCAATTATGGAAATTGTTACTGTCACGATTACGCATGATCGATTTAATAGTTTCAGTTTATTGCAATGGAACTTTGTTAGCAAGTGAACCCATGAAATCGATGATACGGAATCGCAAAAGTAATCATTTCAATCATTAAAATCAGAACATTGTTAGCAATAGAGTTACGTAATTAGCCTACAGGTCAACTGTTGCCTTATAAGGGTGGACGATGTCTTTTGAATACAAATGACAGGGCACCGGAAATTTTGAAATTTTGCTACATGACAATTGAGAGCTTTTTATTAGAGAAGTATGCATCTTTCGTCATATATGCCTGGTTTATACTTAACAGACAAATGCGGCCTGCAGTGGCAGCCAGTTGTATTCGCTTGCAACGCTTCAAAAAGGCCACTCACATAACGATCGAATACACCTAAGGCTCTATTTTTGAATCGCTCGCCTCAATTCGATCAATTTCCAATTTTGATTTTCGTCATAAAAAATGCAATATTTTTCACATCACATTGGCAACACCGAAAGAGTACTGTTAAACTTTTAAAAATTCGCGCCTTCATGTAATTAGTTCTAAAGCGTTACTGTAGGTGTCGCCACCAGCCTCTTTCATCTCCCGCGCTTGCGTTATGTTGCACCGTATTTAAACTAAATAAAATATCTGTAATTAACAAGACTACAAGTGTTTTCGTTAATAATATAACAAGTACGGTTAAAAAATAGGTAAAATCTGCATCATGCATTAAAATATTGCATTTTTCATGCCGAAAACTAAAATTGGAAATTATTCAAAATCGAGGCGAGCAATTAAAAAATAGGGCCTATAGGCGTCACTGCAGCCCGAAATCACGCTAGGCGACACCGCAGCCCGCAATCGCCCAAACGCTTAAACCCTCCCCCATCATAAACGCCATAAAAACGATACCAACCCAACAAATGCAAGAGCGCCCGCCTCGCGAACCTCGGCGGCTCGAGGTCGTGGTCGGGCGCGTCGACCTCCGCGTCCGAGCCGGGCTGCTTGCGCGGCCCGCGCCCGCGCCCGCCCGACGACCGGAACTGACGCTGCTCCACCGCCTGCCTGCCCACCGTCTGGACCAGGAACAGCAGCACCGATTCGCCCCTGGCGGAGATTCACACCAATTGTATTGCAAGTGTCGTGTCGTGGCGGCCTTTGTCACAAATGTTTTCTTTCTTTCAATATAGAGAGGTAGGGCAGCGGGGTATCCCGTTCGAATTGGAGCCGCCCGACTGGGGAAGTACCTCCACCTTACAGAATACCGCAGCCAAACAAGACTCTTTTAAGTATTGTGTGCGATACTCTTGGTGTTGCTAATGTCTATAGGCAGTGGTGACCACTTTCAGATGGCCCGCTTGCCTGTTTGCGTACCGTATGACATAAAAAAAAGACAGTACGTATACTTCATTCCTTCGCAATTTTTACGATTTTAAAAATCCACCAGATGGCGCTACTGAGGCGTAAGGTCCCTCCGGAAGCCTTTCGTCTGCACTACAGCAGGGGGTTCTTCAAAAGGCATGTCTACAGGTACTTCAAAGGCCAGGACAGCATCCACTCCCTTTAGGTTGCAGATGTCCTGGACGACGGTGGCCATTTTCCATCAGGAGGACCTTCCGTCCGTGTGCCTCCCTAAGCAATAAAAAAAGTTCTGCTGTCAAAATAAAGCCATGTCATTGACTGAAATGTATGTGTAAACTTGCAGCTGTTGTATGCCTGTCCAACTAACAACATAGCAGTATTTTGACAGCAGAGCTTACGCCTCAGTAGCGCCATCTGGCGGACTATTGTAATCTGAAAATCTTAATTGAAGAAGTATTGGATCCTACCTGGAGTTGAAATGTGTAGCCAACTGGGTGTCTTTGGCCAATCGTGCCAGCAGGTCGCAGCGGGCGGCCCAGTTGCCGCCCACCAGAGCCTTGCAACGGCACTTTTCCCAACAATCGCAGTAGGCAGTCGGCGAAGTACGTTTCAGTTTGCAATCGTGACCTTTGTGGCACACTTTGGCGCATTCAGTGCAACAGCACAGAGACCCGGTGAGTCCGCATGTCTTACATTCGAAAATGTCCTGCAGAAAAAAATAAAATTTTAAGTCAATACAAGCAGAACACTGTAATCACCATAATATACATTTATTGGAGCCTTGGAACATTTTGATGAGAAACAATGATGACAGAACCCACCTGGTTGATATGCTCCTGGCCAGTCCAGGTGAAGCTGCAGGTGTCGTTGCAGCAGAGAACAAGCAGCGGAGAGTGGTCTGGATGCGCGTTCGGCGGGAAAATGGCCGCCGCGCGCTGTGTATCGTCTGCCTCGGCACTGGCACGGATTGCGTCCAATAGGGCCAAGGCGGCACGGTATGCGCGTTCCGCCACCGCTGCCATCAAGGGAGTCTGTCCCATGCCATCCCTGAACAAGGCGAAAAACAAGTGGTTATTGTCAGAACTGCACTATTGAAACATGTATGTACAGCTTAGTTTAAAAAATGTTGCCATAACACATTAATAGCTTATTAACAGACGACTCGCTTGCTATATTACGGGCCCAAACCTCTTTGGTTTTTATGTAATTGTAGTAGTGTAAATTTTATATATTGTGAAAATAATAAATGAATTAAAAAAAAACAATTAGCAGCACATTTACAATGGTACGGCTAGTTGATGCTAGTACTCACTTAGAGGTAAGCAGCTGCATAAGATAAGGCTGCAGGGCTGGGCTCTCGCATAGAGCGCGCAAAGCGTTAAGTGCATTTCCGCGGCGCTCGGCCGGGTCGGCGCTGACTGCGCCACCGGCGTTGTTGCTGCCGCTTGACATTTTTCTGCAAGACAAGTTTATAATTCGCGTAAAATTGGGTAAAGTGCTAGTTTAGAATCCAAACTTTTTATGGAAACTACAACTTTCACGACGCAAGTATAATTGTTTAAGTCTCATTTTAATCTATCGTTTTAGAAGACAAACTTCAGACATAACTCACCCATTATTAGTAAGTCCCATGAGGCTGTCCTCATCGCCGGACGCCTCAAAAGTCTCTGGCGGCCACGAGAGCGCCGGCATCGCTTCCTCGGCGCTAGCGCCGCTACCCGGAGCGCCAGTCGCCAGATTTGGTAAAGTAGAGTTATTTTCCACTGAAAACGCACAATATACAGTGAAAATGATGAAAATGATTGACACTACAAGTGTAAGGATTCGTCACAATAAAAGGAAATACGGTACGCACCTATGTCAGGCTCCTTGTTGGAGGTTGGTGCGCACATATGTACACACGCGTGCAGTATGTTTCTGTTACCGTCGCAACGCTCTTGTAATATAGAGAGTATTTGTTGTTCTGTAAACAAAAATCATTGTTACACATAAAATATTGAAACACGAGGTAAATACATATTTAGTGACCTAGCAATATGATTGACTTACTGTTGTTCTCAGATTCCAGTTGATGCAGAAGCTGACGCACCCCATCGAGGTCACAGCGCAGCACTCGAGGCATCATCAGTTGTGGTTCGGGCACAAATATTATAAGCGCCACCTGTACAACAATAACAAAAGTATATTTAAAATGTATCCATCTCAAATAAAATATCCCAAGTCAAGGTTGCGTCAGTCAAATTAATGCTGATGTTCGTCAAAATAATACACATAAAGGCTCCTTTGCCATTTTTATATTTCGTATAAATGCTTCTCTTATCATTTCATTACCTCTATGTCTTCCTTCTTAACACCGTAACCAATAACCATCGACGACAGCACGGGCAGATTTGGATTGAGACGCATATATCCTAGTCATCAAAATCAAGCTGTTAACAGCTATGACTCCTTACCTGCGACTTCAAAGACGCGTGATGCGAGTGCGCGGCGCCGTGCGGGTGCAGTGGCAGCGCGTGTGCGGCGACCGCCCTCGCCGGCGGCAAGTTCAGCGGCGGCGGCTCCCGGACCATGCCGACGCAGTCGCGCGACACCGGGTATGGGGCGCCGTTGCCGTCCAGCATCATCACCACCGGCTCGCCGCCCTGGGGACAACATGTGTCGATGTTACAACAGCTATAACACTTTCGCTGCGGCCGACGCAACAATTCCGTCCGAAATTGGCGCTACTCGTGTGCGCTCGACGCACCTGGTCTGTCCATTTAATACGCGCGCTACGATTCTTACTGTTACTGAAGTGTTAATGGATAAAAATCAACTTAATTGACTCAAATTAAAAATAAAGTCAAGGATCTCTTGGCTTAGCAGCTAGTCTAGCATTTGATGTTTATTCCAACCGGCGAGATATACATTTTTTCAATTTTTTGCCATCAACTAGTCACTGTAAGGTTAGCTTTTCAATTTGTTGCGACCCGATTGGTCGTGGGGCGAGGCTTGGCTGGCGGACAACGATGACTTACTATTTTCTTACGCGAATGAACATGAATCGAAATTCCACCACAAGCACACAATTGGATTTTAGTCTTGCCATTTATGATCTATTTTATTTACAACCCAAAGGAATGTATGTATTCAGAGATATTTTCCCTTAGGAGCATACTAACCTCGGCAGCAGTGGCCAATTGAATGCCTTGTCCGTTGAAATTGCCAAGCAAGGCAGCGTTGTCAGTAGGGAAGGTACTGTCGGTGAGGGCCCTTGTGGTGCCCACCGCGTATACTGCGTACGCGAGCGTGCCGCCCGGACGGCGTACCACGGCATGCACGCCGCGATTATCCACCTGAGAAACAAATAAAATTCACAAAATTGCCAAATGCGCATCCCTGGTTTAACAAAACAAAAGCTATCATAAACTACGATACAACTTCTTTACTTCGAATTAAACAGTTAATAACACAGAATAGCAAGTTCTCAAGTGTTTACCTGTTTCATCTATCACAATAATGTGATGTGACAAGTTTGTACAAGCTTACAAATGGAACAGTTCAGAACTTTGGTTTACTTTTGCTTTATTAGAAAGACTGTATTATATCAATTTCGTAGCAATGCGCTATAAAATGAATCACGAAATAACGAGTCACGTACAATGCCAAAACACGTCTACTTACAGCTATAGTAATGACTTGCACTTCGGGTGGCAATGCGATCTTGCGCGGCGCGCGTTGCAAGCAGTCCGGGCCTCGGGGGCCGGCTGCCCCTCCCGCGCCCCACTTCACGCCCACCAGGTCATCTTTGCGAACCAGTCGGCAGTCTTGGAGAAGCGTCGTCCAATCGTCTGGCGTAGAGGGGACTACCTCCTTCCCATCCTTTCCGATCGTAGGGAACCTCACGGCCGCGTACGCGCCATCCACCTTCAATACTCGGCCTAGAGGCACGCTCTTCACGTCCTCCAGAAACACTACCTCTTTCAGAGGCCACTCTTCTTCGTCGCGTTTGGTGCCATCGTTCGATGATCCTTCCTCCCCACGGACAGTAACGCGTTTGGCTCGTTCTGAAAATTTATAAAAACATTAGTATATTAATTTAACCAAAAAACTGAACCTTTACATATAATTCACTCATTCATTCAGATCATCCTATCCCATGGACTTATCATATTTAACAGAACAGATATCTCTCCAAAATTAACATTTGCGAAAAGCAACCTTATGTTCATACACTATTATCCATTTTGTGTTGTCATGGGTAAAAGGGCTAACCCGAGCCGAGAGGGGACAGCGAGAACAGAGGCCGCGTGTGCCGCTCTTTTATCTTGCCAGCCTAAAAAAATGACGTTCACTGAACGTTCGTGCCCCTAATAATAACTCCCTGAAATCTTGCCCTTGCTGCACCTTTGCTTTGTAAAATTATACTTTTCTATACTTATTTAATGCAATAAAGAATTTACATACAAACTTTAAATACCATGAATACATACTTTTTATTTCTACAGGTAACCCTTTGTAATTGTAATGGAGGCGTCACAGCTTGATTCGAATTTATATTTTCGCAATAATTTAAAATGGTGAAAAAGTGTTTTGTGCGGTCATGTTGAACTCAATCGTATGGTGGTTGCGGTATATATTTTCTTAGCTAAGGTAAAAATAACAATAGTTATTAAAGTTATTATAATTGACGACTAGGTTTACCATGAGTTCATGATGGAATGAAACACGCGAAAACTTGACCCATTTAGAATGATCTACTTCTAAAGGTGCGACCAAACCACAGTTCAAAATACGCTGTCACTGTATATATAACATATGCACGTAGATTTTATTAGACAGATAATATATTATAGATAGATTTATCCATGGATATTTCATGAACTAAAAATATGTAGTCACCCTATTAGAAAGAAATATACAGCTTGTTCTACACCTCTTGCTCGGCTCGTTTTTACCCGAAAAGTACTCAATCCTGTTAAATATGATAAGTCCGTGTCCCATCCCTACATCCCACGCCAAACAGACATTTCGTTTCGATAATCTGTGACCGGGAGTTATGTGAGATTTTCTAAAATATGTTATTTATGAGGTTAATGTTAGCAGTTTTTAGTGGAAATTAATACGTACGTGAGTACTAACTAATGTCTACGACTAATTGTGGTGGTTTAAATTAAGTGACTCTTTCGTAATGTCGTGATTTATGATCAAGTGATGTTTGTTTACTAGGAGGACCCTGGGCCCTCACGTACCGCGCGGAAAGCGCAACCGGGACATAACGCCGAGATGATGATGATGTTTGTTTACTACTTATGCCAAGTAAGAAAAAAATATAAATTGATGGCGATATGATAATGTTCTAATGACTCAAACATTATTTTAATTTTTTGAGTATGTGGGGCAGTTATATGGCAAATCATATGTGACTCAGAACAAATTATACCGCATTATAACATAAGTTATTATTTAATATTTGCTAAAGTGCTACCATGCTAACCGAAAGTTTATATTGTATTTATTTAAACTTTAAGGATGATGAGAAAACGGACACAAAGTTACAAAATTTTATGTTTCATTTAACCAGAAATCGATTAATAAAATTTATGTTGCCCCATGGAGCACTGACATTCAAAACCCATTAAAATAATAGATCTAAAATTAATTTTATCGAAATATAAATTCATCTAAATTATAAATATTATACAGCCTAGCGATTATGATAAAGTCATCACATTATGACAAAAGGGCCATCTATTATTATTTGAAGCCAGCCTTGAAAACGAAGACCTTAGATAAACTTTGCAAAAATATATAAATATTTGTTAACCTACTAAATAACAACAGGTACTTGCAAACAGTCAACAGTGCTTTGATTAATATTTATCAATTATGAGATTACTTGTTTCATCACTTTTATGTACTTTTCATAATTTTTTTGCTAGCCGGTATCCGGCCGGATAGTAAATTAAGGCCGGTTACGGGATAGTAACCGGATATCCGTTTCATCTCTTAATAATTAATTTTCAACACTGAGTTAGGTTACGAAAAATGGGAGCCCATTTTCCATATTTGGACGCAAATTCGGTCCTTTACACGTCATTGAGAACGGGCTATGAGAGCCAGCCCAGCTCCTTCCAGAAGTCTATTAGTCTCTTGGGACATTCACAGACCCCTCGAAGGGAACCTGTTCCTAGTGAGGCTTTGGCTCTGTAGTTCTTTAGTCCCTCACACTGCAGGACCACGTGAGCTGTCGTTTCCTCAGCTGCTAGACAACCCCTGCACAGGGGGGCTGTCCGTAGCTCCGATGATGTGCAGTAGTTTGTTCAGGAGGAGGTGCCTTGTAATTGTACAAACTACTGTTTTGAGATCACTGCGAGTGAGATTGAGCAGTCTGTTAGTTAACTTGGGTGACCGTTCACCACTAGGACTTCCTACATCCAGGTGTTGAATCTCAGAAAGTTGTAGAAAAGGGGCGGGACTGGCAATCCTGATCCCCTCCTTGCTAGCTCATCTGCAGCGTCGTTGTCCATTGAGTTGCTATGACCTTTAATCCATTGTAAAGCGATCTCCTGAGCACTGAGGAAATTCCTCTAGTGCATGGTGACACTCCAGGATCAAAGAACTGTAAATGCTGTTGCCCATTAGAGCTTGCAGTACGGACATGCTGTCCGTATTCTGATGCCTTGGTTGCGTACGCCAAGGCGCTGTAACAGGCTTGTGTAATTGCTACACATTTGTGAAAGATGGTGCTATGTTCTCCTAGTAGTGTCAGGATCTTATATTCAGATTCAGCGAGAAGATATCCGCTCCTGGTCGGTCTTCTATCCATCAGTGTATATACGGACTTCTCATATCCCAGATCAGTCTGTCTCCGTTTCAGCAGTTAGGATTTGGTATCTTTTTCCAAATGTGGACAGTGGATTATGCAACACCATTGTTTCCCACAAGGTGTGGTGAGAGCCAAGTTTGTTGCCCCATAGGTTTGATACCTGGAGTTTGAGTGTTGCCATCATTGCCTCCTGTTGTATATACAAGTCAAGCGGTGGCAGTCCCTGTAGTACCTTGCTGTAGTACTTCAATACAGAGTTCTTTGCACAGTAAATTTTGTATTGATGAATATGACATGTAGGTAGATTACTAAGACCATATATATCTATCTGTTCATGATAAACTCAAAAACTACTGAATAGATTTTCACGCGTTATTTACCATTAGACAGATTAATGAGGAAGGTGCATAATTTGTTAAGGTGCAAAGCCGGAGCGAGTTGCTACTGTTAAACCATTTAGTAAGTTAGTAGTTCTTCAAGTTGATTATTATATTATTTACATGATATAATTAAACATATTGGTTAACACGGGTTTGGTATATTTAGTAACAACAGCCGGTGGGGATTATTTAACATTTTTTTTTACAAAAATACCCACTGATGAATTTATTTCGCAAGTGGGGATTTTTGAAAAAAAAAAAAAGAAAAATCTAATGATTCTAATGATCCCCAATATTTGGGATATATCGTCGGGGATTTCTGGAATAATTCGTTTATTTGATTAGCTCCCAATCAATAAAATCTGAAACTTTAATAATGAATGAAACAGACTGTGCGAGGTGCTGGTGTCACTGCAAGTAGAGGAAGCCGGGCTGGGCGGCGGCGGCATGTCCAGCCGGTCCGCCATGTCCTTGTTGCTGTCTTTGTTGCTGTCCTTGCCGCCACCGGATGACGAAGACGCCTTCACCGACGATACTGTCAGCGGAGACTGGTTCTGCAAAGATAATTTGGTGCATCGTATGACATCTATACCCACGCGGTGATTATGAAATGAAAAACATGTGGAATTAAACTGCACCATTTGAAACTAATTTTGTTTTTCAACGCAAAATTTTCACTGACGGGGTCATACTTTGCCTCATGATCACAATTTTTACAAAACTTCACGAGTCGTAGCAAATAACCCTAAAACAAATTGAGTTCTCACCTGAATGTCTCGTTTGTCTTTGTCAGACACCGAGCGGTCGGGCTGTGGCGGCGGGAGCAGCTTGAAACGGCACATATCCGACAAGTTCCATGCCGCATTCTGTAGCACACCAACCTTCGGCACGCCCGTTGACATATTGAACCCTGTGGAAGAAAGTAACATTGTAGGCTAGGAAAATTCGTACTGGAGGTCATCGGCGAAGACAATACCATACTTTTTAAAACTCAAATTATGATTATTATATTGTAAAATGACGAGTATATAGACAGGGTTACGCACCGACTGCGCCTGGTTGATACATGGGCGCGTTCTTCATGGTGACGCTCTGGCCAGCCTGCAAATCTTGCGGCGCAGAGGAGGAATGGCCGCGCTGCTGTTTGCGCGAGCGAGCGCGGTGCTTCTCCCACAGTCGCGCGCGTTGCCCAAGAGGCAATACGCCCCTGTAATTATAAATAAATTTAGAATGTTGTCTGTGGTCTCAACAAAAACGTAGTCAGTCATCCAGTCACTATTTCTCAACACGTACCACCAATAGAGCGATCCAGATTCCAACTTCGCTACAGTGTAAAGTGAGCACGCGTGTAAAGACACGGCCTTGTCAGAGCCAAACTCCGTGAATGTCTGTAGAGAGTGCTCCAAACGGGATGCCCCGGGAGCGTGCGCTGGAATATTGCAAAGAGCGGTTAAGTAAAATAAAATTTACAGGTAATTTTATCATTTAATTCAATGATAAAAATGTTACGGTCTAAATGTCGGTAACATAAACCACGGAACCATAATAGTCTGTGAGGGCGCAGTAGGCTATCCTACGTTACCAAGCACAAAAATAATTCAAATTCGTAGCAATAGTAGGCGTTTAGGAGACCCATGAAACGTTGGTCTGCCACCAAATAGAAAAGTGACTTTAATGTGGCTTTAAAGCAAAAATGCCAGGTTGTATGTAAGTTTATGCATGGGCAGACCACGTTTTGTGAGTCTCCTAAACGTGTACTATTGCCACAAAGCGGAATTTTTCTTATACTCGATAACATACGCCACCCTCACAGTCTAAAAAGTCTCAATAACTCACCAATAGACTCGTCCAAGAATGTGGCGATGCGTCCCGTGTCCGTGAGCACGGAAACGCGGATGCCGGCGGCGCTGATGTTGACGACGCGCTCGCCCGCCGCCAGCCCAAGCCAGCTAGCGCGCGGGTGGTACGAGCACCCGGCACTGGATGCCTGTCAACCAATATAGACGTTAAGACTCGTATGTCGTACACGTATAGATCGAACAAACAAGACTGTTATTTGGGAACAAAATAACCTCTGAAACTACCGAACCAGCAGAACGGAACAAGGTCAAACAAAAATATATATTTTTGATAGCGAGTTTTTATCACGCGTTCTCTATGATCAGTCAGATTATTTGTCAAGACTAATCAAACGAGCCCAAACTCGATGAGTTTGCCAAATCAAATTGCAGATTTTATTACGAACCGACATGGGGACATGTAAAACTAAAGGAAAGCTTGTAAAATAAGATAATACTCCGGGATAATTGATTTGAAAACTAACACTATTGAATAGCACGCGTGTAAAAATGGCGGTGCAAGAGAGAAAGAGAGCTGAACATATTTTATTTATATTCTTGTTTGTATCTTACTACGTTAAGTAGTAACAATTTAAAATTAAAATAATATTACTTGAGAGAATGTAAGCAATTCACAATTGATGTAAAATAAATATTTCCATTGGCAATGTAACTTACTTCGTTGCGCTGGTACGGGTGAGCGTCGGCCCAACGCCACTGGTGCAGCTGGCCCTGCGCGGACACCGCCACCAGTTCGCTGTACGTAGCCGCGATGTGAGTGAACCGTATGTTACTGTCCCAGTATTCCAACTCCTCAGAGACCCACAGAGGAGATGCAGTCATTGCAGAATCTTTCTTCTTGCTCTCAGCTGCAATGGATACATACAGTTAGATTGCTACTCTGTTTGAGAGATACATAATTTAATTATGAGTTGAAATAATCTCCATGTTTGTTATACAAGCACATACCGCCATCCTTTTCCCAGGAAGTGTCACGCAGAGCCGACTCGAGCCACCTGCGCGGGCCAAAATATTGGCGCTCGCGCCAACGACTGAACTCCGAAGGCCTCTCCTGCGTGGAGCTGCTGCTCTCGCGACTGGCGCCCCCGCGGCCACTACCGCCGCTGCCGCCCCCGCCACCACTGCGACTACACAAACCTTACCATTAATTACCATAGATCGTATGCAAACGAGCAAATTCACTCCAAAATATTTAACACCGATTTTGCCCACATCATTGAAAATGTTAATACAAACACTGAACAGCAATAAGTATTTAAATGTATTTGGAGTAAACTTACTTAACTACCACTACTAAAGTTGCAACTATAAATCATATGAAAAGCTAATGGATCTATTGTGTCTAATAATGTAAATAAAACACGACAAGGAGGAAACTGCGGAAGCCGTTCAGCGTGCTGAGGGGGTGGGGCGATACATTACTGTTCGGACGGGACAGAGTTGCGGAGGAGCATAGCAGACAGGTGTACCTTCTGATGGCCGCGTACCCGAAGATATCCTCCGAGAACATGGCGTCGGCGTCGATGATGACCGAGTGGTCCTGCTGCGCGGCGTGGAAGCCCCCGTCGAGCAGGGAGATGAGGTCCTCGGGCACGTAGCCGTCGCCGCCCTCGCCGCCCTCCGGCTCCTCGCCCTCTTCGTCATCGCGCGACAGCAGGTTGTTCACCGCCAGGTTCACATCCAGATTTGTACGCTACAATAACAGGTATTTAAATAACAGCCACAAAAACAGTGAGGGAAAACATCGTGATGAAACCTGCAAATTCAGGCAACTGAATTTGAAACCATGATCCAATCTGATCAGGTTCCCTTGGTAGCAGGGTCACGGAGGTCAGATGGCAGTCGCTTCACTGTAATTACCTGATCGCCAAGTCCTGGATCATGGTGAAGGCGGACCCCGGGCCCTCGTTCTCGAGAGTACAACCGGGACATTAACGCCAAGATGATGATGATAATGACTACAAAAACAGTTTTCGTGTGCTTACCTGCAACTCTCTAATGATGAGACTTCGACTTTTTCCCTGCAGGACCACTTGCGCTTGCGTCACCAAGTCCTCGGGCACGAAAGGTGCCGGCATAGACACCACGCGGCCGGATCCTGATGCGCCAATGATTACGCCAGTAGCACGACTTGTCGATCCTAAACAAATTGGAAATATAGAGTTGCGAACAAGTTTTATTGTCATGCTCGATAAACAGTTAATGTTATTTGTTACAGGTTCAAAAACTAGGTTAAAGAACTATAAGAAAAGCTTCAGGCTTCTAATGGTAGAATATCAATACAACGCTTTATTTTTTATTATACTGATAAATATAGCAGTAACCATATGATCTAAAATTCATAATTACCTTGTGAGCTAGGAGCAGCTCGAATTGAGTTTCTCATAATTCTGGCTCTGGTGCGAGGCTGCTGCCTAGAGCCGCAACCACTGCTACCGCCGCCACTGCCTGCACCGCTGCCACCGCTGCCGCCGCCGCCGCCGCCGCCGCCACCACTGCCTCCTCCACCGCCGCTGCTACCACTGCCGCTTTGCTTCCCGCCACTTGTACCACCGCCGCCACTGCCACCCCCACCATTGCCACCGTTCTTGCTGGCGTCCGTTTTGCTTAAATCCAGCCGATCGGGTATAATGGAGAAGGCAGCACGACATATAGTGCCGTCGTCGAGCAAGCACGCAATGTGCGCTGGGCCCGCGGCCACCGCGCGCACACCACGCAGAGAGCTAAGCGCTGAGGACCCAGCACCCGTACCATAGCGGTTCCAGCGTTCAGCAACTTCTTTTATTCTGTAACAACCATGATATTAAGAGGTTTGTTACGTGCAAAATATGTGTCTTTTTATAATATGCTAACATAATATTTCTGTTCAATAAACTTTTTCGCATTATAAATTTCTGGGTACAGCTTGTATTCTAATCATAGAATTGGTAGTCACAAGATAACATAGTTGTAGAATTATAATAAAATTCTGTCAGGTGACCTCACACTGTTTACAATCAGCATCAAAAGCAACTAAGCGAAATAACAGATCAGAATTATCTGAACAATTAAGATAATTTAGACAACTCAATGGCAGTTTGACGCGTTTTTGGTATTCTGCTACAATTAAAACTACCATTAAGCTGTATAATTCAATCGTGCCATTAGTAAATTAGCGGACTTACGACCCAGATTACCTCCCGAGAGACACTGACGAAGATCCTCTGCATATCGAGAAATACGAAATGCAGAGATTGATTCCTACTGCAGTGGGACTCCTGGAGGACCCTGAGGGCAAAGATTGGACCCAAGGTGCCCAAGCAGCCGGCCTGAAGCATTTCTAAGCAAGGAGCATTCCCAGCGAAGTCCCTGGTTCGTAATAAGTTTCAATAGCTTCATTATGTGGCATAAGCTTGACGACCTCGATAGTTGCCAGACTTTTGCACACTGGACTTTAAAGATTGCCGTAATAATATTTACCCGCCACGCGTCAGGCATAAGCCCCGTTGTTTTCCAAGTTTCTATGGGTATTCTGTCATGGCCTATAGCTTTCCCGTTCTTCAAAAGTAGCTCTTGCTTTTCATACTCCACCACTTAGTAGACAGTTCGCGCAACGTTCTGGAGTAGGCCATCTACTTCCTACTCACCCGGACGTCCAAGACAAAGACTCGGTGCTGTGTAGTGCGGCATTGCCCCTGGATGATCTAGCAGTGGCATATATGACCGATGTCACGTCTTCGGTCGGGTCAGCTAATCATCAATCTGAGATTGGTGCGGGCCACTTTTCTTAGCGATGAGGTATTAAGCACGGCTAGCACAAGTGAGCCCGCGACACATCTTCCATCTGTTACCTTTACTCAATACTAAGATGAAAGATATTGAAGTATCTATGTCGCGCGGCTTCTTGCTTATCATGCGCGAGAGCACGCTTGTGCTAACTGTGCTAGGCTTTTCTAGAAGGTGTTGACCACGGCCAAGTTGACGGTAAGTGAGGCTCGGAGAATATCTTCTCCCCGATGTTTTGCTAGCAGTAGCCAAACCGACCAACCACAATCTGTAGCACCAACCACAATCTGTTCGGAAGTTGTTATGCGTCGTAGGGTATCTTTGAAGCTATTCGGAGCATATGCGCTGATAAAGTTCATTGTTGTCCCCTCAATTTGCGCCTTGATCGCCGTGAGTCGGATCGCTAATTCTAGTCACCTCCATTCCTTCCTTCTGCCGATCCGGTGTACAAAAGTTTGTATCCCTGCCCGATTTCCCTAGACTTGGAGCCTCGCCATCTCGTATCTTGTATGAGTGCCACCGGAACGTGGCGCTTGTACAGTAGGTCGGCCAGCTCTTGAGACCGACCAGTCAAAGAGCCAACGTTCAGAGTGGCAAAACTGATATTTCTGCTAGGCGCTCGCTTCGTTAACCCTACCCGCGCCTGGCAAGAAAGCTCTAGCCCACTTGTCGTAGGTGTGGGGCGTGGTACATCGGCAACGCCCTAACATTCTAACGGACCTCTTCACGCTGTGGTGTTTTGGCTTTTTATATGCCGCACAACCCGTTAGGGAAAAGCCGGTTCGCCAGATCCTCGTCCGTCTATCAGCAGTGGGACCATGGGTATGTGATTTTGCTTAAGCCCATTAGATTGTGGTTGAGCGCCGCCTGACACGAACTTTTTAGAAGTTCCTGTTATATTCCTGTGCCTCTACCATTAATACTTAAAAATTTCATGGGTCTACAAATCTGGAGCGATTCCAGAAAGGTATATCAAGATATCAAGAATTTTATAGAATATTGATAGCCCAAGATCAACGAGCAAGAGTAATAATATTAATTAATAATATTCCTATTTATTGTGTTAGTATTTATATTTTAACTGTTTGTTTTTTGGGTTTAAATAATCTATATTTCTGAATTGTTTTGTTATAGGTATATACTATAGGTACAGGATTAAATTGTTCTTTTTGCATAGTCATTGCTTGTAGGATTCCGCGGCGTTCCACTGTGAGCGCTGTAGTTCTAAAATTGTACGTTTTATGTCAAAGGTGGTGTCATTTTTGGATGACATAAAAGTGTATAATTTATTTCCGTAACAAAAAAAGTTACTTGTTGATTGAAAAAATATTAGGTAAAATCCCAAAACCACAAATAAATTTATTTGCATTAGTGTTGTTTATTTTAAATACATGAGATTTTTCCTTAAATGACCTACCTATCTACTATTACAATCTAGCCTACATACTAATAAGTAAGTGAATTTAACATAGCTTTTTAACTTAGAATAACATTAAAAATGGGCCCATTAACACCTTATGAAGGGGAAGACACATTGATGTTGTGTTGCACCTATGTGTTACTACACCAACTCAAAAGGTTTTGTCATTTTTAGTTTTTACATGTTCATGTTATCGAGGAGCTGGATTACCTTGGCATTCACATGATGAAGAAATTTTTCATGGTTCAGCATATTTCTTAATTCTAGTGGAAACAAAATCCACCTTTAGGTCCCGGTGGAGATCATTGTTTTAAATAGAAAGAAGAGAAATATATTTTTTATGTCTAGAGATACTAAGAATAAATTATATATCAGAAGCCACATTTACTAGGATTTTAGAAATGTAACTTTCAAAAAAGTTTTATTCAACAGGGGCAAAGTATCGCATGGTGAACTGTTCTAACTTACTTGGAAGACAATAATATTTTATTATAAACATTTATTTATAGCACAAGCACAAGTCTGAACACTTTATTTGCTGTTTAAAACAGTTGCACCTACATGTTTTTGTACTAAATGTTTTTTTACATTTACACCCACATGTGTACTCAAAACTCCTGAGACACCGAACTGACAGATGTCCTCGCGAGCGTACACACATACTCCGGCACGAGGAATAAACCTATGCTCGAGAGTATATCCTGTGTAGCGGATCGTGGCACACACAGTGGAGCACGGCAGAGTCAAACTACTACTGCAACAACTAAACAGATTTTCATGTGGATTTCTTCACCAATAGACAGAGGGATTCATGAGGACGGTTTAGGTGGATAATTTGTTAATATACTATTACAGGTACTTGTAAGTACCTGAGCGCAGCCAGGCGGGTTGCTAGTTTAGTATAAAAATAGCATTTCATAATAATTTTTTTTTTCTTTTTGAAGTTGCTGCTTTATTCAGCAGGGTTAGCAAAATGTTATCCTAATCAGAACTGTATTATGTTCGTATATAAAGCTTAATTTTCACTGTTTGGTCAGATAATTCTGAACAGTCTGGTTGCTTAACTACTACTGATGCTGACTGTACAATTGTTGGCAGTTGTATACGTGAAAGCAGTGATGAGGAATATTTGGCAATTATTGTACGACAAAGACACATTTTGGAAAAGAATAAATTTCACTTTAAATCGACTGAAACCCAAATAACAGACTAAAACAGATATTGTCCCAAGACAGATTGGCAAGTTGCAGAATGACAAAAAAAAACTTTAAATATGATACAGTTCAAATTATAAAAATTTTTATTGCAAGTAAGGCTACAGTCAAATAAAACCTGTGGTACAATCAGTAGTTACATGGGTGCTTTTTCTACCCATACAAGCTCAAACATAGAATTAACCTACTGAAGAAATTTTAGTAACGTAAAGTAAATATTTATTGTTAAAAAACTGGTTAACAAATATATGCCTAAGCAGTTTACCCATTTCAGATGTACAATATTCAAATTATTATTACACAACACAGAAAACCGAAACGTCGAAATAAACTTATTAATAACCGAATTTACTTTAGTATTATCTAATCTATTTAAATAACTATATAACAAAAAAACTTCAAAAACAAAAACTTCTTAATATTTAATATAAATGCTATCGACATTGTAATGTTACTTGAGATCATAACAAGACTTTTTAAAAGCAACTTTTTTAAATTGGTTAAGATCAAGCTTTTTTAATTCATAGGGCAAATTATTATAGATCTTAATACCTGTGATATAAGTACTTTTTGAAAATGTAGTTTTGTTAATTTGGGGTATCTGCAGGTTGTGCTCGTATTTGCTTCCTATATTTTTTTTACTGATCAATTTTTAATGAAATAGTGTTCAATAGTTAAAAAAATTTATCCTTTTCACATTAGTTGGGCTGTTCACAGTACTTAGTATTTTAAGATAATATGAATTACCAGGGTCTCTCTTGTTTATCCTATAATTTATTGTCCTAAGCATAATAGTTCTAAATATTGATTGGCCTAATGTTTATACTCCTAATGTTCTTTTCATCCTAATTTTCAAAAATAGGTTTGTGTATTTATTTTGATCATTTCACAGTTTTACAACTAACCGCTGTAATACATATAAAATCTAAGTACACTGTTGAAATGCCAATGACAAAACTGCATTTTAAAATTTTCAAGGTTTTAGGTTAGGTTACAAATTATACAAATATATTTTAGATAGTCATTTTATAAAAAGCCACTCTAAAAAATTGTGGATTTGATGTTGCTACAGCAGCATGCTCACTTTGCTTGCTCGGCTCATGTATGGTGGTTCATAACAACTAATATGCTCATTGCTTTGCTCCTCGCAAGCTAACCCCTCTGTGACCTAATAATGTTTAAGATAAATTCGGATATGTAGCCATTTTCAAAAGTAATACACATTCAAAATCCTGAAATTCTAGTCTTTAAATTTAACTTTGACTAATACTAGGATTAATTATTTTTTACAGGATCAATACCTATTAGGACATTCCAATTTTAAGACAAAGAACATTAAGATTTAGAAATATTAGAACAATGAATGCATTATGATTATTTATATTTAGGAAAATCATGTTAGGGCAATCGACTTTAGGACTATAAATATTAGGGCAAACAAAAGGCTTCCAAATTACCTACCCACTATGAACCTAGTACAGTAATAGGTTTCTGTAATCTGTATGTTTTTTGCTGATATCATAGTAACTAATAGTGAGTAGGTACTGAATATAATTCTCTAATTTTATTAGATACTGTTGGTTGCTGTTTACGTATATTTTATTAGAAGGTACGCGTACGAAGCCGATATGTGTCCCTAAGGAGTCCCTATATAAACATTTCGTAATTTGTAAATACTTCTTGGAAGTAAATAGAATCAGCAGAGAAGGTAGAAAACCAAATATAGCAACCATATCGATTGCAGAAAGTATTATGTCTGCTCGCATGGATTCTAGAAAAGACACCATTACACAATGCAAGTACATGGAAAAATTGCAACATGTCATCATAGGTATAATTCCTTCTGGATACGTCAAACGTGGCCACCTGGGACGCTTGGTACTGAAACTACAATAGTTTACGTCATGAATGCATGATTTCATGGAATGGAAGATTTCACAAAATGCTTGTAATGGAGTCACGAAATGCTACGAAATTTCACTTACCTGTCTATCAATTGATCCTCAGTGCCTGGCAAAGGATGAACCACAAAATGCATGGTAGACATCTTCGCTAGCTTTGCTTCACAATCACCGCAAATTTCATCTGAATTACTCCAACATTCGAAACTTCTTCTGCACAATTACTACAAGAACAAAAGAACACACCATCTAAAATCCTCCAATATCCACCATGTTTCTCGTTCTCGTGGTTCTTGCGTGATCGTTTTTCGATCTCATCAAATACATGTGAGTCGAAAAAAGAAAGAAAATAATCAACATGGCTACCACGATTGTAATGTTGGCAGCATTGGAAAAATGAGAGAGGCGATACTTTTATCGATATCCGAATCCGACATTAGACGCGTAAGGCTGGGCACTAACCTACCGGTCGGGGCAGGGTGCAATCTGAAGGACATAGTTTCATAGAAAATGTACTAACCGTCACACACTTATAGACCGATCGACCGGTCAGAAGGCTCCCGGAGACACCCGGAGAGCTCACCCAATCAAAACGTTCTAACCGGTCAGAAAGAGGAGAGGCTTGCATATAATCGGCACATTACAGCCTGGTATATAGCATTCCAAACTGATTGGTGAACCTGCAGTGGCACCGCCGATCTCCAATAATTGTCTCCGTTTTTTTTATGTTCAATGTAAATTATCATATCGTGGTATAAATCCTTCCATCCTTTGTAATAAATATTATTCATTATTAAATATTATTATAAATAATATTATATTTAGTTATATATAACAGAGATATAACTCTGTATTTCTTTATTGTGTGCAATAAATTGTTAAATAAATAAAATAATTTTTTTTTTTTCAATAGCTTGATCACATCCTCTGGAATGACGCTACAACATGCATTTCGGATGCATTCTTACCTTTCACCAAGCTCGTTGCGGTAGCTCATTCATTAATTTCCATAAGTTACGTTTGTAAAGATCACCCATTGCTGTTAAAACCCCAAAATATCTAAAATTTCAACCCAAAATGTCAACAATTTCGAGGTCGCTACGTTGGCTCATTCATAGGTTTCAGATACTTTTCATATCATTCACCTAGCTTGTTGTGGTTACTCAGTCATTGATTTCCTTAAATTACTATTGTGAGGTGATTCATTGCTCTTAAGACCAAAAATATCTCAAATAGCGAGCTCACTCCGCTCGCTCATTAATTCAATTCACTCCAGCTTTTAAGACCTAAAATTTAAAAAATCTCATTCATTGATCACCGCAGCTTTTAAGACCCAAAATGCCAAAAATTTCTCACTCTCAATTTGCTCACTCCACTCGCTCACACATTCGTTGTTCACCCCACTAAAAGGGCTAATTTTTTTTTACTCAGGGCGCTTACTTTTTTGGTACAGAATACCTATAATTAGAAGATATTTATAGTTTAAACTTTTCGCCGATAAGACGAAATAAGACCGCCTAACTCGAAGTGAACGGCATCTTGAAATTATTGTGTCGAACACAGACATAACAGACTAGACACAAATCGCAAATATTCCATGTTCGCTCACTCTACAATGATTATGAATCTTGCTATTCCGTTTTTTCATCTATTGGAATAAGTGGTTGGAAAATAAAACGCGCAATGTTTTGAACGTTCGACATGTTGCTCACGCTCCTAAATACCTGATGTTTCTTTTGAGACATCCGTGAAAAATTTTATAATTTTCTAATAAAATTAAAATCAATCCATTTAAAAGACGGTGTAATTTAGTGCACATTAATGTGAAAGCGCAAATTATGGAAATACAACTGGATTATCTTTTCATCGGTAAGTAATTCATTCGTAGTCGCGGCGATCGGGGATCAATTTGCAATATTTGAAATGCTTTACCTTAAAACAACATGATATTAAATACAAATTTACAAATTAAAATTATTGGCAAATTGTACGGAAATATTTTGATGCTAACCAGGCTGAATACAGAATTTTAATATTTAAATCTTGTAAATAGCGGTCCACAATTTTATGAGTATTAGGGTTTCATACCAAAAATGTACCTAAATGACATTTTAAATGTTCAGACATTTTATGAAACAACATAATGGATTTTTATTATTTACGTTTATTTACATTTATTTGTTTTTCTAGGTTTCATAAAGTGTTGTGTTGTAAACATTTTTTTATTTTTTTTTATTTATTAGTTCATTTCACAGTTTAACAGCAATTAAATACATATAAAATATGGGTACATTATGGTTGAAATGCCAAAGACAAAACTGCATTTTAAAATTTTGTTATGTAGCCACTAAGCAGCTTAGCAGATAGATACCCAAATTGACAAACAAAAAGAACAATAAAGAAGAAGAATAAAACAAGGTATATACATGTACACTGGCGTGTGTGTGTTTGTGTGTGTGTTTTCCTAAATAAAATAAAAATAAAACCCCATCACTGCGATCGGAGATATCCCAAAACGCCTTTTGTAAATCGTACACGGCTCAAATAAAAAATGTCGAGAGTAGTGGAGACGTGCCCTTCGTAAAGGTCTATGGCCCTGTTAATCGGAGAGCCTAAAGCGTAACCGCTGCGCACGCGGCGGTGGTCGAGCAGGCGCGGCCAACGGCCACAGCGGCGCGCGCGAGGGTCGCCCGCGCTCAGTAACACCCGTGACAACAATTGTGGACTATCTACTCCGCAATTAATTAAGTCGTGTAGGAGTCTCAAGTCAGCCACGAGGCGCCTGTCCTCCAATGAATTCAATTTATGTATTTCCATACCAGCCTCATAATCTACAGCCACCGTGCGAGACAAGGTGTTTAGTTTATTAACAAAAGATTTGTATTGATTTGTATTGACTTCAACCTATTACGGTGGACAATATACTGGTGACCAGACCGGAGACGCGTACTCCAATACGCTCCTGACATATGCAAAGTAAAGGACTTTAAATGCAGCTGCTGAGTTTAGGGGCTTAACTGTCCTAAAAATGAAGCCCAACATCCTAACCGATTTCGCGAAAATGGATTCATAATGGGCACAAAAAGTCAATTTCGTGTCCAATACAACGCCTTGACCTGCTCAGTGCGTTTGATAACGACATTGTTGAGTCTATACGATGTGGGTATAAGCTTTCTTTTGCGGGAAAAAGTGATCACCATACACTTGCTTACGTTCAGATCCAGACTGTTCTGCTCACAATATGCCGACACCCTGTCTAGATCTTCCTGCAATCTGGAGCAATCTGTTGGGCATTTAATTGGCATAAAGATCTTCGTGTCGTCGGCATACATGAGGAAATGAGCATAACGGAAACAGGACATAAAATCAAACAAACAAACATTGAAAAGAAGAGGGCCCAGGTGGGATCCCTGGGGCACCCCAGACGGGATGGATGCAAAACGTGACTGATAACACCCAACCCGAACAGCCTGGCTCCTGTTTAGAAGATAGGATTCGAACCAACGAAGTAGGTCCTCGTGTACACCGACTTGCTCAAGTTTATACAAAATCGTATTATGATTAAGCCTGTCAACGCATTTAGTGTAGTCGGTGAACGGAAGAACAAGATAATAAGTTGATGCAAGTCCCTTCTGTCCTGGTAAACCATCATTATCTGAGTTTTTGGGGAAAATAAAGAATATGCTGCCTGTTTAATATATTATCTATCCTTTTCATTTTATTAGTTTTTCATGACTATGTCCTTTAGAAGGCATCATATTCAATTTATTGTGAAGTCACATAGGCCTACCTGTGGACAATGAAGACGCTTCTAACGATAAGTAGGTACCCACTTAGTTTAGAAGTTATGAGGCAACAAATAAACATTGATACCGGTCAAAATAATAATCCTCCTTTTTGCGAAAGCAAGCACTGCCGATTCACGGTATGTAGGTTCGAGAGATCAAAAAGACGGTGGTAGTAATCAAGGCGCGGGTTTGATACACTAGACACCTTTTATAAAGACAATATTAAATTATAAGGACAAGGATTTTTTTTTCTCTATAGCGGATACTACACACACGATATATATCGTGATTCACGCAGGATCACGATATTTATCGAGTGTGTAGCCTAGAGTATCACGAATCGTGATACGGATCACAGGATTTCCGAAAATCCAGAAATCTACGATCCGTATCAACTGTCGTGCGATATATATCGAGCGTCTAGTATCTAGTCGATATTTATCATGACATTTCTGTCAAACTGACAGATAAATAACGTAATTTCAAATTTATTTTCATTGTTTGTGTTTATTTTTAAGCTGCTGTGGCCACTATGGACTTGGACAGTTACTATAAAAGTATAAAAGTCAACAAGATCCTCATCTTTATAATTTTACTCATTTTTTTCTCTTCACGCGTCTTTTTAATCCTAATGCTAATACTATAGCAACGCAAGTTTTATCAGTCATTTTGGTAAAAATACGTAAAAATCGTAAATATACACCAGCGACGCGTCAAAAATGCTTTTTTTTAGGCTAGGCATTGGCAACTTAGTCTATTCAGCCATCAAAATGAATGAAAGAATGAACAGACTAATGAAAATATCGACGATTCTTATCGTGTGTGTAGGGTCGACTTGCGATCCAAAATATTACTCGATATGGATCACGATACGTATCACGATATATATCGTGTGTGTAGTATTCGCCTATGGTAGGTCTATTGGATGATGCCAATAAATAAGTAGGTTTAAGCGGGAAAATATGACTGACATCGTCAGCGTAAATTTTGGTTTTAACGTTCTGGGGTGCGAGCGGAGCTGCCTTGCTGCGATTGGTAGAGATTTTAAGCAATATTGCTTAAAAATGGCGATCTAAGAACACACACAAACAACAACAAACACATTGTTTGTTCTTGATCCTAGACTACGAGTTGGGCGGTTGGGTTGCTGATTGGTAATCAAATTGTCTCGTGTGGACGGACAAGCAGATTGTAGCCAATCTGATTGGACTATCAGATTGTGTCGTACGGAAGCCCCTTTTTGAGTTACATGTCTGTGGCAAACTGCTGTGAAAAAAAAAAAAGAAATCATATGTCAAAATTGTCAAAAATGGCGGCCAAGTCAAAGAAGCGGCTGTGCAAAAATGAAAATAAATTACTAAAATTAGAAAAATTAGAACTCAAGGATGTTGTTTGTTCAATTTGCCAGTCCATTTTAATAGAACCGGTAACGTTACCATGTTATCATTATTTTTGTCAAAACTGCTTCAACGGTAGCGTAGAAAATAATGCTTTGTGCTGTCCTCTCTGTCGGCTACGAATCGGATCTTGGTTGAGGACTGCTACAAAACAAAAGAATATAGTTAATTTAGAGCTTTGGAATTTCATAAAAACAAAGTTTTCTCATGAAATTGCGGTCAAGCTGAAAGGGGGAGATCTGAACTTGCCACAAGGTAAGCAATGCTTGTTTATTTTGTCTTTTGCTATGATTTGCACTTGAATATGTAGTTATAATTACTGTTTCAGAACAACCTAAGCTTAGATTGAGTGCACCTGGAGAAATAAGATCAGAATATGAGGCTGAACTAAAAAGATTAAGAGCAGAACGCATATCATTAGAGCAAAAACATTTCCAGCAAACTGAAGAATTGATCAAGTAATTATATTATTTCTTATTATTGCCTCACGCTATATATAAACACCACCAACTTTTTTTGGTAACAGTACCATATTTTGAAGTTCTTGAGCCATATCCTGCATTTTTCACCTATGAAGTTGATTATCGAATTCAAACCATAAATGGCTCTTTTTCTATTCACTTATGAATATGGTGTCTAAAATGTAAAATATTATTTAATGTACATTATTAATTGACCACATATTTATCAGAATTTACCTCTAACAAATTGATAACAATTCACTCTTTACTCAGGAAAATTCAACAAGAAGAGAGGGAAACCCAGCAAAACTATTTAAAACGATTAAAAGAAGATGAACTTCTTGCCCAGCAAATTCAAAAGGAACATTTAAAAAGTTCTACTATTTTGACAAGAAGTCAAAAGTGTCCTTTGACTAAACCCAAACTCAAACCCACCAAAATAGATGGATATTTATCTAAAGTACATACAGCAGCTGAAAAAGAGTATGACCATATAATATATTTCCAGTTTATAGGTTTAAAAAATTGATTGGCATTAAATAAATTTGGCCACACAGCACAGCATATGAGGCATAAATTGTATTGGCACAAAGTCAATAGGCAACTGATGGATATAAGACATGTCTTCACCTCCAAATACAATAAATTATCTTATTCTAATTTTTACAAATACCTATGTCACTACTGATTTAAATTTAATTATGGAATAAACATTGTATCTGTTGGAAGTGGTATCAAAATAGATGTTTCTCTTTGCTTTCAGTAATCCATTGTTAACTGATGACAACACTAGCTCAGATACATCTACACCTAAACCAGTGCATGCAAAATCCAACAATAGGCATTCACCAGAAGTTGTTCCTAGTTATGGGAAATTGCTAAAAAATTTTATAGACAAAAAAATAAAATCTGGAACTAGTTTTTGGAATAAGGAAAATGGTGATCATAAGGTACATAAATATTAAAATTTAATGTTAAACCTAACATAAGAACACCTTTGCCTTTTGATTTTGATGATGCTGTTATCTTCCCTTGAATTACATAATATACTCCACCTTTTTGCCATAGGGCATTATTTTTATTTTACTATTTTATTGCAGAAGGAAGAGCCACAACCTAGTCATAAAGAAATAGACACCAATGATGAGAAACATATTAAAACCAAAAATGGTATTAAGTCCTTACTTGTGTCTCTACCGCTACCAACATCTGGAGTGCCACAATGCATACAAAATAAGATCCAGCTACAAGATAGTCGGAACTTACATACAGGCAGTGTAGATTCTATGCATCAAGAACTATGTTTCTTCAAGCCTATAGAAAGGACAACCCCTATGAGGTAAGAGGTATTATGCTTTCTATTTTACGGCAGACATGGCATTTTATTTTGATTGGTAGTCAAGTAAAAATTAGTATAATCATATTTTCTTTAAGGTTTTTACACTTATGTTGTTGTAAACATTTTCCTGAAAGTAACCCTCAGAACAATGTATGAAGAAAAAGTTTTCTGTAGAGATGGGCCAACTAGTCGGCCAAGCTGATATTTTTCTTAGGCAAAGTTCAAATAGCATTGTTAATCAAGTAAGTGCAAGCAGAAACCACATTGTTCCACCTGCTACAGTGCTGATCAACTTCTTCAACTTTTAGTTTAGATTTGGGGTACCTACTCTTGACCTGACCACATGAAATACCCTCTATTAGATCATGGAATGTACATCTAGGTCCAGGTCTAGGTCCCTTTACAAGTGTCACATTCAGCCTTGCTTTATACGCCGAAATCTATGGCTAGCGTATCTTAGCGTCGATATCCACTAGATTACGAATAATTATTTTCTTAGCAATTTCAGACCAAACACGATAAGTTTCTAAAAAAAGAATTTCAAATCACATACAAAAATTGATGACGTTATCACTTCTTCCCCCATGGGAATATTTTTAAGAACTACACACAAAATGATTGTTTTAACCAGATGTACCCGTGTACCAAACGGCATCGATATGCAGTTTTCTATCAATATTTGCATTGTACACCGTCAACTATCAGTAAAGTCGGTATATTGAGGATCAGGGCGTAACTGACGTGCCGAAAATGTAGGTATTTTATTATTTTGATATGATTTTAATATTTTGTCCATAATTTCTGTCCTTTAGACCGTATCACATTCTGGTCAACATTTATTTTCAACTAGCTTTGGCCTGTGACTTTATTCGTGTGAACACATTTTAAGTACGTCTTTACGTTCAAGATTCTTGTGAATAACCCTCACTTCATCCCGTCCGCGTGGAAAATTTTACTCTATGCTTACTTTGTATGTCTGTCACAACTCATCATCATCATCATCTTGGCGTCATGTCCCGGTTGCGCCCCCTGCAGCATGCTAGGGCCCAGGGTCCGCCTTCCTGCTATTTTTGGCCCACTTCTCTCGGTCTTCGGCATCCCTAGTGGTGAGCTTATTGGCACGTATATCGTTCTTGACTACGTCAAGTCATCGCTTCTTGGGCCGGCCTCTCCTTCCCGTGCCCGGCGGGGCGGCATGGCCAGACACTTGTTCCCCACATAACTTGCCGATCTGCGCAAGACGTGGCCATACCATCGAAGGCGGCACTCTTGCAGCTTATCTGCGATGTCACAGACGCTAAGGCTACCCTGAACGCGGGCGTTTCGAACCCGATCCTTCCGTGAAACTCCACACACCCATAGCAGCATCTTCATTTCCGTGACGCGCAGCTCCTTCTTGTGTCGCTCTAATAGGGGCCAAGTCTCACTACCGTAAAGGAGAGCAGGTCTAATGATGGTCTTATAGACCTGTCCCTTCAACTTTATCGGCATTTTGGGGTCACAAATGACACCTGTTACCTCCCGCCATTTGGCCCAAGCAGCAGATATTCGAGCCTTGACGTCGCCATTGATGTCTCCTTAAGCTAAGCACAGATCCCAAGTATCTGACCTGATCCGTGCACTTGACTTCCTCATCGCCTATGCGCACGGGTAGGGGATCTGCACTGTTGCAGGCCATGTACTCTGTCTTCGACACATTTATCTTTAATGTCTGTCACAACTATTATAAAAAAACCATATTTCATATAAACTTTAACCCCTTAGTACGATTATAGAGGAGAGCTCTTAGGAGTTGTATTTCCAAAAATCCTTTTGCTCCTTTCAAACTTTTAAGCGTCTAGTCCAACAGTTTTCGCTGTGTGTTATATGTAGTTGTAATATGCAAACTTTCATCGCCTATTTTACACCCCTTATACGAAGATCCGAAAACCTTGAATTACATTGTTCATTATTTGTTTTGTAGAATACCTCTTTATACGAATTTTCAAAGAAATCCATTGACATTACAACTTTTATACCCAACGGTTTCAGTCAGATTCCAATATTTATTGCACTGCCCGACGAATTTATAGAAAATTATCATTATTTGTTTGCACTTTATCCCACCTCCCCGGCCTACTGGATGGCGTCGCGTCAGGCACTTTAGGTAAGCCCGCAGACTGTAATGGATTGTATTGCGATTTTACGCATTGTATTCGTGGAGGCAGCTCTGCTTTATATCAGATACTTCTGATATCCTATATAACCTATGCAATCGCAGTCGTCGACACCATCTTAGCGGGTAGCAAGAGTTTCACCCCTAACCCGCTTGTGGCTGCGGGGGTTCGGAGATGACCGTGGTTTAATCGGCCATGCATTAAGGCTGGACGTGCGAAGTATTCTAGTATGAGGCTTGCACTACCGCTCGTATCAATGAGGTCCCTGCCACCACTTCATAAAACTGACAGTAACCTAGACACCTAGCCTACAGTGCAAAACAGAAAGCCAATTTATTGGGTACTTTTTGCCTTTAGCGCGACCCTGAATCACGGAGGCGCCGACCCGCCTACCGACGGATGATATGGCAAGCGCTAATGGTATACCGGCGGTGATGCTAAAACTGTGTGCTCCCGAGTTGTGCCCTGTACCATCATATGTAGGGTCTGACGGGATTATACAAATGGATTCCTAACTAGTTATTTGTTCAGCAGATGCATTAAAGACGTAGTTGAAGAGAATTGCTCCTATAGCTTGGAACTTTCGTTGGTATCTGGCTTGGTGTTGTCTCCAACTTTGTTTCTTCTTTATATCAAGGATATGCTAGTTATCCACTGACGGCGTTTATTGCTATGCGGATGGCAGTACTGTATGCACCTTTTATACGGGTCGTGCCAATATCCCTCAGTCCGGTCTGTGTTGGAGGAAAGTCATGCACTACTTGTCTAAAATTGAGAGGAGAGTAAATACTCTTGTCTCCGATTGGGGACGACAAAACCTAGGCAAATTGAACCCCTCAAGACAAATAAAAGCATTTACCTCCATAAAAGTCCCATTCATTGTAGCACCACAGTTAGAAGACTCACCGCTTCCCATCTCAAAGAGCATACACATTTTTGGTATCGATATCTCGCATGACATCCAGTCTCCCAGTCATTTGGAAAAAAGGTTGTAGCGACATCCATAGCTTTACCGTTCCAATAGGGAAACTTAACGATACTCACATTACGAGTACATAAACACAAGGTTGGCAAGCATCCGCACATAGATGGCGCTGACCCGTCCTACTTCGCGCTAACGAAATGTGCCAACTCCGCGGCATATATACAACTTCCGACGATCGACTGTCGGACACTTGGTCCCCTGGTCACAATACCCGGCCAGGTGGGTAATTACACTTTTCCACCTTCGCTTGCCAACATTGGCGGCTACCTTATAACCTTCACCGCCAAAAGGTCAAGCTGCTCAAAAGACTGCGTGTGCTGCAATACTTCATGTCGCCGGGGCAAAAACCATTCGAGCTCCATTTGGAGTATTGCTATCATCTATGGTCGGGAGCCGCGGCATACCCGCTTGGTCCTTGTGATTCGATCCAAATAACGCGCTGTGATAATTGTCGACGATACCATGCTCAAAAGTGATATTGAGCTGTTAAGTCAATCGAGGGATTTCGCCACCTTTTGCGTGTTCTACCGCTTGTACAACGGTCTTTGTTCTGAGAAACTGTTTGACATAATGCCCACAACCACTTTCTATGATCGTAACGCTCGCCATCGACAGAGAGGTTATCCTAACACCTTGAAACGAAATTGGTCGCGAACTGTGCGGTTCCAAAGTAACTTTCTTTCACATACATTAACGTTGTGAAGACGTTAGTCAGGTTGTAGTTTTTCCTGGAGTGGAGAGTTCAACATGGAGATTTTTAAGAAAGGGGTGAAATGGTTTTTAAAAGGCTGCACGTGATTGGTAATCTTGGTATTGCAAACGTCCATAGGCTGCGGTAATGGCTTACCATCAGGCAGACCTTAAGCTTGTTTGTTTGTCACCTTAGTGGTTTTAACAAAACCCTACGTCTTATGAAAGGATTGCTAAATTACTAGAGATACACGAATAGTGATTTGGCCGAATACCGAATGTTCGGCCAGGCTCGCGGCCGAATATTCGGTTTATTTAACGAAAAACATGTCGCGGAAAGGATTTACATATGATATTGAATTAAATCTCATATATCACTCATCTTATCACCAGCCCATAACAGTGCACTGCTGGACTAGAGCCATATAAGTAGAAGGTGTTGCCACAGTCTCCAGGCTTGATAGCCGGAATGAAGATAGCTTATGCCCTATAACAGTTAAGCCTGCTCCATATTTGTAGAGGGTTTTGCCCAAATCTTCACGCCTGAGAGGCGCTTTGGACATTACAGTATTGAAAATAGGTACTCGATAAAAACACAAAAACAAAGAGACAAACAAATAAACATGCTACCGAATATTAGAAAAAGTTCGTGGCATCTCTATAAATAACACTTTCGCCGAGATATGCGCGAAATTCGCTAAGAAAATGTATGTCTATTCTTATTTATAGTCTTCTCTTGGCTTAAAACTATGTCCGCATTCTAGTGCCATCAGGCAAATAGCTTCTCACCATAAAATTAAATCTGTAATTACATTTCAGTTCTGCAGTAACCAAAGGCCTGCCGATGCGGGTGCCGTGTGTGCGCGCCGACGCGGAGGCTGGCGCGGCGCGGCCGGAGCGGGCGCCGAGCCGCGCCCAGTACATCGAGGGGCTCTGCAAACTACGTAGTTTCTCGCTCGCCGATAACTTACCCTCCGCATTCGTTATAGCTCTCAATATACTCAAAGCGAAAAAGGTATGGTACGGCAGTGCTGTGCATGATACTACCATTAATGCCTCAGGCCGGCTGCATTTCGGGTGCTTATTCGTGCGAATAGCATTCGAATTTACGGTCTAATTACAACACATAAAACTATGGAACCCACTATCTATAGATGCGTATACAATCCATACAAATTTAATTAGTACGAATCATACGATACTTACGAAATGCATCCAAAGTTCGACCGGCCATATAATACCTTATTACGTTAAGTCGTAAATATGTTATACTCGCTAATACTGTTATATTTTATAGGATATTCCGGCTAAGTATACAAGTACTAAATTGAAAAACAAAAAGAATTCTACATGTATTGAGGTGAAGAAAATCTCTCCCAATAAGGCCAAGAACAATTCGCAAATTAGCCATATCACCAAAAAACATGGCGGTAACACTTTAAGACGCACCAGGTCTATGGGAAGTATAAAAGACGAAAATGAGACAACACCTAAAAAAGCAAAAATTCAAGAGAGAAAAGTCACTTCCGAAAGAAAACCCCATTTACGAAGTGATTCCAAGAAAATGAATGCCAAAAAACGATTGAGCACTTCACCTCTATTATCTGAAAAGCTTAATAACAATAAGGTCAATTTAGCAGTAAAAAATTTGTCTAGTCCATTGAAGAATTGTGATGTAAAGGAGATACTACAGGAACAGTTAAGGATTGAAAAAATGATTGAACAAGAGAAGAGCGACTTGGAAATCGCTCGTAAAATGGACGCGGAGCTGAACGGGCGGCGCCAGCCGCGGCGCTCGGCGGTCAAGCGGCAGGTCTCCATCAACTATGCGCTCCGACCTGCCAAGAAACTGAAGGTGTAATCTATTTATACCGCACAAGTAGTCCATTCATTACGTACGTTTCTAATATTTGATTGAAATTTGTGATTGAAGAAAATCTCGGAACAAAAATGTGCCAAGCGCCAGAAGTTGCAAAAGTTTCCCCTAAAATATATTTAGTGAAATTAAGTTATTTATTATCAATGACTTATGTTACCGAAAAAGTTATAACTACGCATGGAGTTTCTTGCCCATATTTTTTTTAGATTATGGCCTGGTGAAGTATCATGATACTTCACTAGGACAGTGGCCTACAAAATGAGCAGAGCACCGCCAACTAGTACAAAATTTAATAAATAGGAAAATCGTTATTTCGTCATAGTTTTACCTATTTTATGTTGAAATTGGCAACAAGTGGCACCACTTCTTATGCTTGGGACATTTTTTAACCTGCTGTTTGATTTTTATGAGTCAAATTCATTGGAAGTCTGTCTAAAAGATTTATATAATGTTCTTCTATCCTTGTACGACATAACTGTTAAAATAAATATGCAAGCAATATTTTAATGTCGCTATAGCAAGTTCACCTAAACATACTAGCTAGGTATTATTTATGAAACTGCTAGGATTTAATCTAAAAGTATTAAATATCAGGATTCCATTGTGGTCAGAGAATTCCGTTATGAATCTATTATGGAATTTGTGATCCTATAATGTAGCAAACTTGAAACGTGAATAAAAATTGAAAGTAGGTACGTATAAACATATGCTGTGATATGCCACAATTGAAATATGCTGAATTTTGTAGACTTATTCATTAAATTGCTCGTGTGGCAGTTTTTTGACAATTTTTAGTTGTTATTAACTGTAGTAAAAGGGTATTACTACTTACTCTTAATAATTGTATGTGTAAATAAATATTCAATTATTCTATTTTGAAAAAAAAAAGTATTTTATTTCCTTAACATTTCTTTAAGAACATTTCTATCTTATATCATGATAAAAGATATACCCGGTTGACTGGTAGATAAGGCTATTTTAGCTTTAAGTCCGCCACTGTACTTTTGTGCATAAAGCTTTAATAAAATAAAATAAATAAAATAATAAAATATCTCCAAATTCCAATTCTCTCTTGACTTCTCCCGTGTTTTACTACTAACGATACTATCCAGCGGCGAATTCCGTTGTATAATAGACTGGTATAGTGGTTGTTGTCTTCATTGTTACAAACGACGAACCTGTAAAAATGCAATAATTTACATTATTAAACTATCATAGAGCTACAGATCTACCACTGGTTCCTGCAAAATGGGAGCCACACGAGGAGCTGCAAATTCGAGAGCAAGTGCTGCTACGTCATATTTTAGCTCCGCCGCTACACCGTTATGGCTGGTTTACATTGGTCAAGTGTTTAGTGAAGTTGACAAATTAAGCAACTACACCGGTGTAAACCGATCGGACAATAGCGAGTCAACTTGGCTTCCTCTTATCCGCTAAACTATAGCGATTTTTCCAAAGATAAATAAAGTGAGACCAACACGTCATAAAAAATATAGACGGTAAAATATAAAAAGATGTCCATTGATTGAGTTACCATAAACGACAAATTGAAAAACTAAATTGAAACACGATAAAATAAAAACGAGGCTTAAAACCAAGCTGCTGTCATATAGATGTCACTGTCACTCGCTACTGTCCGATCGGTGACAAGTGTGGTATAGTTGCTCACTGTACTCGTCAACTTCGCTAGACACACACTTGTCCAATGTAAACCAGTAATTAGAACAGTCATACTGGCGTAATAAGGCTATTATACTTATAATAAGTAAGAGCGCGAATCGTTATGCCTTCGGCCACAGTTATAAATCTGAAAGCACTTTGCGAAAAGAGAAGAGCGGGCTCCTGGCTGGGAGATTGACCGCTAGCCGCTGAGCCGGAATTAATCGCTAGATTGAAGAAGAGCACATCAGTGACGTACCAGATCCGGCCCTTGTATAGTACCTTATTTGCTTGTTATATATCTATTATAGTCTCTGCGTACCCTCATGGCATGAGGGCGTGTGTATGCTATGCTCTGTCGTGTGTATCATATAGCACGCTGTTGACGGGCCGCAGCAAGGCTGGCGGTCCACAATGCCATGGATTTATATCCATGGCATTCTTGATCATGGTCAACACCTTATGGTGCAATTATTTTAATTGCTCAGATCATTCTAAATTTTTGATCTGTTATTATGCTTAGATGCTTTTGATGCTGACGGTACACGTTTTTATTGAAAGCGAGTATGTGACAGAAAAACAGTTATCATCGTCCTAGCGCTTATCCCGGCCTCTGCCAGGGTCCGCTTTCCTACTCAATTTTCTCCACTTCGCCGCCGGTCTTCGGCATCCTCTCGTCGTAAGCCGTTAGCTCTCGCATTCGACTCAGCAATGTCAATCCATCGCTTCTTGGGTCGTCCACGGGGCGACGTATCCCCTATGTATCCCTGAGGCTTACGCAACACGTGACCAAACCAGCGCAGACAAGCCTCCTCGATCCTATCTGCGATCCATCCCTCACGCCAAGACTGCGACGGATGTACTCGTTACGTACTCGATCGAGTCGCGTATCTCCCGCACATCCACAGCAGCATTTTCATTTCATTGGCGTGGAGTGCGCGAACGTGATTCGTCAGCGCTAGCCATGTCTTGCAACCATAGAGCATCACCGGTCTAATTATACTCTTGTATAATATAAGCCTTTTGAGCTTTACAGGGATTTTAGGGTCACAGGTGACTGCCGTGAGAGGCCTTATGGCCCAAGCTGTAGAGATTCGGGACTTGACATCGGGGCCGATATCGCCGGATCCGAGGTATTTAGGAGGTATATTTGGATTTATCTATTCTATTGACATCGTCGTTACCTACAAGTATGGTTTCGGGATTTGCGCTGCAGCTGGCCATATACTCCGTTTTGTCGACTTTCATCTTTAAACCACCGTTTTCTAGCACATCCTTTCACGTGTTTACTCTTGTCTAAAGATCCTGCCTAAGCTTGCTCACTAGTACAATGTCGACAGCGTACTTCGTAAGCCAAGGAGCATGTCCTAAATTTCCGCTGAGAGGGCATCCCAAAACAAGTAAGCACAATGCAAAACAAGTAAGGACAGAACCCTGGTGAACTCCAACAGTATCGGGAAGGGATTAGTATGGCCTATGATGGTTTTGACGATGGCTCCAGTATTGGCATACATATCCTGTATAATACGCTTCGGGTACAGGCCTTAATCTCAGAGCCCACCAGATTATCTCCCGAGGGACACTGTCGAAAGCCCTCTGCAGATCGAGAAATGCGTAATGCAGAGGTTGATACTTACTGCAGTGAGACTCCTGGAGGACTATGAGGGCAAAGATTGGATCCATGGTGCTGCAGCCCGGCCTGAAGCCGTATTGGCATTCCAACAAAAAACATTTCTAACAAAGTCTCTGGGCCATAATACGTTCTAGTAGCTTCAATGGTGGCTCAAGAGTTGGATACCTCGATAGTTGCCGCACTCCTGCACACTGCCCTTTCCTTTATAGATTGGCGTAATAATATTTACGCATAGAGGCATTCCCTCTAGATGATCTTGCACGGGATACATGGCCGATGTCGCGTCTTCGGATCAACAGGCCACTTTTGTAGGTGATGAGGTGTTCTGGACTCTTCTGGAAGGTGTTGACCACGGCTAAGTCGGCGGCCAGTGAGGTTCGGAGAATTTCTTCTCCCTCACTGTTTCGCTGGCCGAAGCCAAAGCCCCCGTGCACCCGACCGAACTCCTCACTCCTCTGGCGCACGTGGCCGTTGAGGTCCGCACCAACCACTATCTGTTGATTGTATGGTATGGAGGATGGTATACGTCGAAAGGTGTCCTCGAAGCTATTCCAGAAGGCAGTCTTTTCAGTGTTGGCACAACTGGACTGAGGAATAAAAGCGCTGATGAGGTTATATGTTGATCCTTCTATCAGCGCCTTGATCAGCATGAGTTGATCGCTCACTCTATTCACCTCCAAGATGCCGTTCCGGAATTCGTCGCACACCACAATAGCGACGCCATTCCTCCCTTCTGCCAATCCGGTGTACACAAGCTTGTACCCCAGCCCGATCTCCCGGGACTTGGATTCCCGCCATGTGATTTCTTGTAGGAATGTCACCTGAACGCGGCGCCTGCAGAGCTTGACGGCCAGCTCCCGAGGACGGCCATCAGGGAGCCAACGTTTAAAGTGGCGAAGCGGAGCTTGCAGGTATGCGGTAACGTCTTTAGACCTGCCCGCGCGTGGCAGGATAGCCCACGCCCATTTTTCACAGGTTAAGGGGATGTCATTGCGCGTAGTTAAACGGCGCCCTAGCTGAGGATCACTCTGGGTATTTCCTTTATCTGACCTTTCCATTTTGAATGTCGTGTTTTGGCTTTTTACATGCGGCGACTACCATCTGGCCCGCACAACACTTTAGGGAAAAGCCGGTTCGCCAGAGCCTCGTCCGTCTGTCAGCAGGGGGATCACTGGCAGGTGCGGTTGGCTAGGGCCAGTAAAATGGTAATTGGGCCCCATACCCCCCCATGTGACAGAAAATCAGTAGTACTACATAAAGCTATAAGATACCTTTTAATCACTCGGAACTTGTTGCTTCTAGGTTCTGCTTTAGCTTTCCTTGTTCAGGGCTTTCTATTCTGACATATTAATGTCATCGAGTTTAATTTCCAGTAGTGGCCTCAAGTGCCACCTGTAATAAATAACACAGCATTAGTTAGTATCATCAGCATTTCATTAATAAAATGAAATAAATGAAATAAAAAATGTTTGAAATGTGACTGAAAATATTAATAATTATTGTTACCACTGACTTGGCACACCCAAGTTCATTCCGAGTCATTCTTGCTTGAACAGTCTTTTTATCCATAAACTCAAGCTACTGTACAAAAAGAACACATTTAATGGTTTTCATTCTATTTCACTAGAATACATATATTACCTTGGCCTCCCATAACAAAGAACACACTCACCACGTTGATGCTACTGCCAAAGATGTCACCGCTCATCATACACAGCAGAGGAAACACGAGGCTTTCAACTTGCACTCTCTCGCTGTGCATACTGCACAATCATTTTATTATAGCTCTTGATTTATATCCTCACCCACAATAAAATTTTCATTCATTCCCCTTTCCCTCTAGCTATGATTCTTCCAAACTTAGCACACTTCTTGTTATCAAAATATACACTTTACACATTTGATATAATATTAAAACATCCATCTCATTATACATACTTTATTATTAAAAAAAACCTCATCACACCGCTTCACAAAACTACACACATTTTCAAGTCATCTTACATCTAGAAAATATTTTCTAATTAATGATAACTGAAGGTGATAATATCACCTCCTAAAATAAAGCATCTCATTTTTAAAAGTAAACTTAAATTCATTATTCTTATACCTGATCAGCATCCTGATCGGTTTTAATTTTAAGAATTTAAAAAATAAATCTCTATTATTACGAGCAATTCAAAAAATTAAAACAATAGAAAATGGTAACATTAACTAACATGAATAAGATTAATAATGGCTGTCACCATGATTATTACCATGAGGTAACTTACATACAATCTACACATGATTGAAATACATTATATCATACAAACAAACATCCCTGTTATTTTACTGATATAGAGACAGCTCACCTTAGGTCTGTGACTTATTGTTCCATCCACTAGAACCCGTTGGTCCAGAGCCACTGCCTCCACCCCAACTTCCTTGGCCATTAGACCAGTTCCCTTGGTTACCTCCCCAGCCCTGCTTGCCAGATCCCCAACCTTGATTACCACCTCCTTGATTCCATGATGAAGGTGGCCCACTTTGACCCCAATTTTGGTTATTCCAATTTTTTCCAGAATTCCCTTGCGGAGGGCCACCTTGCCAATTTGGTCCAGAGTTATTTGGGCCTCCAAGGAATCCTCCCCATCCAGCTTGGTTGAGTGCTGCAGCAACAAGACTTATTGGCAAGTTGAAATTTGGCGGTGGTCCACCATTAGGATTAATTCCCAGATTCTGCATATTTAATGTATCAATATTACTGCTACCTCCATTATTGCTTGATCCTCCAGATGGACCTCCTGATCTGTTTCCATCCCACGAATTATGTCCATAAGATTCTTCTTTCCAAATTTGATTTGGTTTATTTTTTATTTTTGGTGCAGCACTGGACACAGAGACCGAAGCACCTTTGATTACATGATCTTCTCCACATAAACTTTGAGCTACTTCAGGATCCAAAAAAGTAACAAATCCAAATGCTCTGAATGGTCTGGGTACAAATACATCAGTTACTTCGCCAAATTTAGAAAAATAATCTCGTAGATCATCAGCAGTCATATCTTCAGTACATCTCCCAACAAATACTTTGCAGGGCATTTGTGGAACTACACCTTCTTTGGAGTTTGGAATGCGTACATCCACCCACCTGCCGTCTATATTATGTCTTTGGGCGAGTGCCCGCATCTGTGAGGCATAAGTAGCAAAACGTATGAATCCAAATCCTTTAAAAGATCCATCTTTATCTCTTTTCAATTGAACCATCACCACTTCTCCGAATTGTTCAAAATATTGTTTGATAGAGTCTTCAGTAGACTTCCAAGGTAGACCCAGGCATATAAGATCAGAACATGTTAGTTTTTTCTCCAAACGTTTAGTTTTTGCGGCTGTATTTTCAGGCGCCACGTCTTCCATCTTACGTTTATTTTCCTTAGGAAAAACACAAACATAGAGATTTCTGCCCCAACCGATATCACTTGGTGGATGTAGCTTACCATCACTAAGACGAATGCCTCGTACGGATTTCGTTTCCGGGTGACGATATTTCAAACCACAAGCTCCCGGAAACTGAGCAACAAGAGTGCTTAGTAGAAGGGTACCGTCCAGTTCACATGGAATTTCCACGGCATTGGAGTCATCTTCATCTTCGCTGACTCGAAGATATTCAAATAGATCACCTTTATTCATTATCGTTTCTAAATGTACTGTTGGTGAAATTGAAATCCGCCGTTACTGTATCGAACAAACAATAAACCGTAAAAATAACCAAAATCACTCGCAAATCGCAATTCAACAAGCCGCCGGCCAGCCAAGGCGATTTTTTGCCACGAAAATGACAGATGGACAAGTGACAAAGCAAAATGGCGGCTCCAGGACTATTCAAAGAAATTGGACCATAGATTGAGGTTCTATTCAAAGATGTATAAATCGTAAAGTAGGCGATACACATACGAGCTTAAAGTACGCGGTCATTAAGTTCGCGAACTTACTTAGCTCGACATGGACGATAGACGATAGACGCACGGATTTAAAGTACGCGGTTTTTAAGTTCACTAACTTACTCGGCACGTTATTCTATGCATTCCTTAAATAATTCGTGTTAATAGCTTCGAAAATCAATCACTTTGGCAACAGAAAAGCATAAAGGTAATTAAACTTAAACTAATTTTATGCATAAAACACAACTGCACGAGATACATCACAATAAAAAATGACGGCACGCGGCTCGTGGCGCTGTCAGACGAGACGATCGTCGGTAAACTTACTCGGCGGTTTTAAAGTACGCCTACTTAGGCTGACACACGAGCGAGGAAGGTCGTCGAGCCACAAGTACCCTTCTTACTCGCTCGTCTATCAGCCACTTTAGAAGTATGTAGAAGATAACCACGGATTATAGAGTTGTTAGAGGATATAGAAAAAAAAGCGGGAGTTTTTAAAAAATGTGCACGCGTTTGTCTGGCTTGTTTGTTAAAAATGTATTATTTGTATTTTAAGTGTGAATAGTAATTATATATAGTTTATTTTTATATGTAAATACTAGTGTTGTATGTTTGTAATATACAATATATATATATGTAATATATATATGTTTGTAATATATATATATTGAATTAAAGTAGCTCACCGATATCTCAGCTACACATATGTGTAGCTGAGATATCGGTGAGCTACTTTAATTCAATAACTTATAATTTTATGGAGATTCTACGCGACGACCCAGGGGATTAGTAGTCTTCGGGTGGTATTATTCCAAAAGTAGGAATGTCCAATAGAAATATCAGTCCAGGGAATGTCCGATTTTTAAAATGTCTAGATGCTACAAAGGAAGCTTATCAATAAGTCAAATGGTCAGATTGCCCGGGTGATATCTCTCGGTGTCGCATACATCAAAGTCACAAAATATAAAACGACCCTCAGCATAGCCTCCTTCATCTTACCCCTCAGCCCTCTCGCACAGTGCTGCAGTAAAAAATTACTAGTCCGTTCAGTGTAGATGTGATACTGATGCCAGTGGGTCTGTGGGAAGTGCTGAGATTTGTAAGAAGAGGAACTAGAAAGCGGCAGGGCGCCCCTTTAAGGGAATTTTTTTACAATTGTTCTTATTAATGCGACTCTTTACGTACCTAATTCAAACTCCGTTCTAATTCAAATTCAGTCGCGGTAGTTAAATAGTAGTTAAAGGTCACAAGGGTCATCTGTGTGGCCTGGTGTGGGATGCTACCTGGCCCCACCCCACATTAGGGCTTCCTCGGATAACGCTGGCGCAACTGCATCAACGGCGGAAGATCTTAAGTGGCGCAAATATGGTTCCCTAGGTCAGGGGTATTTATTTACGCCGTTTGCGGTTGAAACTTTAGGGCCATGGGGCCCCAGTGCTGAAAAGATATTCCAAGAGGTAAGTATTTAACTAGAGGCATCGGGAAACTCACGTGCTGGCGCGTACCTCGCATTCTGGGAACACTCCCGCGTGGCAGAGATCTATTAGTTTTTAAAATGTATTTTTTTTATTAAGTAGTTAGTTTGTACATATTGCAATTATTATTACTATTATTTAACATTTATTGTGCACAATAAATAGTATACAAAATTTACATACAGATAAGATCACAACAGGTACAGATTATTTCTAAAGAAATATCTTCCAGCCGACCAACGGAAGATAGAGGGCAAAATCGAGAGGCAGATGGCGTGCACCTTAAATTTACTTATCTACTATATACTCGTACCTACATAAATTATGAAACAACGAAATATAAGTACTTAATACATACAAATATAAAGAATAATAAAGAGTAGTGTAATTATGAATATAAATAACATTACCTAATTAATAATGGTCATACATATATTAAATTAATATCTGTTTATTTATAATAAAGTAAACAGTGTAGAATTTTTGGTGAGAAAAAGTGGACACAGATCATAATACTTATTTAAAGTTTCTGTGAAAAAGTTAGGCGTTCATAATTAGCAACCACCACTGTATGTGTAATCTCTTATGACTATCTGGTGGACTACTTATACTCCTCAAAGATGTCCTTGCGCCGCGCCGTTGTTGGTCGATATTTTTCAATATCATATGTAAATTCACACCAAGAACCAAGAACTTCAGCAATGAAGTTAGGGCTCTTTGCGTTCGCTCATATTTTCAGCATTTGGACCTGGCCCATAAAAATCGTCTTAGTCCACAAGCCCTCACGATTTCCATTTTATCTTTATTCAAGTTTATCATGCAAGATGAAAAATTTCGAGCTCACTTCGCGATGAATTTTCTTTGGCCATCTCCACCTTTGCCATGAAGAAAATGCTAGCAGAGTTATACCCCATATTCCCGGTGGCGATCTAGCAGGCCTCATCATCATCATCATCTCAGTGGACGCCCACTGCTGAACATGCCTCCCTCCACGTCTTCTGCATCCATCGGCACACAGTTTTAAATATTATTAATAAATGTCTTTTTTGACCTTATCTATAAACAACATCATCTGGCATTTAATTTACATTTTAGGTAGGTATGTCCAATGAAATTAAGTTCTTATTTATTTCTCATCCGGTTGAAAAGTCAACTCGTCTTCGTCTGCCGGCCAGTAGTTCACCTTGGTATTTGACTTTTACTGATCAACCGAATACATAATCGTGAATTAATATGTATACTGTATTGGTAGATAGGTAGTCAACACCTTTGTAGCATCGATCGTGGGTGCGATGCAATGCCTTGCATTGCATTGCGACGTCGTTGCGACATGCATTTGTTGATTCGATAATTGTCGTATAGTAAAGCTTTCTATCATAATAAGAAAGTACTACCATAATTTTTTTCATAATTTTCTAATGTTGTCGTGAATTCTTTTTGCCAACTTTAGGTAAATTTTGGTAAACAAACTCGATAGACAAAGGCAAATCCATGCCAAGCGATAGCGTTCACAGAAAGCTGGCGGTGGTGTTCTTCTTGTGGAATTGTAGGTACTCTAGGTAGGTAGGTCTCTGGATTGTCAGAACGTTCTCGAACGTGGGTTTCCGTTTGCCTTTTAGTGGAATAGTTAATTTTTAGTGTTAGTGGTACCAAAATTTAACCCCCAAACTGCGCAAGTGCCTCATACCCCTGACCCAGGGATCCAAAGTTAATATGGGTGCACCGCTTATGGGTACGCCCCCCTCGTAGATGCAACATTTCAGCGGCGCCAGCGTTAGCCGAGGTAGCAGGTATTTATTTAGATATATGGAGATAGATACATTTAAATAAATACATACTTTAATTACCTACTGTCAGGGAAAATACTGATAGAACTTGCATATTTAACTAATCTATTAGGTATATTTATTTATCCATTCCATTAACTTCGTACTTTAAAAACTCTCAATGTTAACAGAACACACTTACCTACTGTTTGTTTTGTTCTTTTTTAGATTCATGAATCGATAAAAATAATTAAATCGTTTTCTTTTGTGCCGTATTTAGAATGTAAAAGGCCAGTGAGTTGTTTTGCAACATTTCTCTATGATATGGGTATTGGAACAAAGGAAGGCATGAAGGCATGTTCCCTTCACTGGCCGGGGCGGCTCCGCGAGGCGTGTCGACCAGCAGGAAGCGTAGTCCAAGGCGAACGATCACAAACAAACTTCCACCTTCACTGCATTACATTCCCGTCTAGCTATTTAGATACCTATCTATGAGCTACTTAGTAATCTAGCTTTCCGGCGCGGCTTCGTCTACGTGATTTCTATTTAATGACCGTAATCTAGGATTTTGCAGATAAGATTTGCCATCTGACCTCCGTGACCCTGTATAACGGGGGAACCTGACTAGATTGGATCACTGTCACACATTCAGTCGCCTAAATGTGCAGATTTCATCACGATGTTTTCCTTTACCGTAAGAGCATCGGTTATATGTGGTGTATTCACCTAATGTACATAACTCAGAAAACAGTCAGTGGTACATGGCAGCGGGATTCGAACCCGGTACCTCTCACTTACAAGTCTGATCCTTTAATCACTAGGCCACCGACGCTTCTCCGACCGATTCATTTAATTTAATTAATAAACGTATTAAGCACCTACCTACCTACCTAATGTTTGGGTGAAGTCATCTATTTTTGACATCAAGTAATAGTTTTAGTATGTTGTGTAGCACATCTATACCTACTTGCAAAAAAACCGCAATTTCGATCATAGTTAAAGACATATTATTTCCCTACGACCTCCAAGAAACAAGCCTTTACCTACATATCTCAAAGGTTGCGTATAGAAAGAAAGCAAGTGGCAATACGTACTGTGCTTAGGGGCAAATACGGTTACTGAACTTAAAACAATAGGTCGCTGCATTGCATTGCAGGTATCGTGTCAGTGGCCGTAGCAGGTCGCCTCGACAGAGTGAGACCGTAAAGTAGGTACCAAACTACCTACTTGAGGCGAAATTCCGTTCCCCTCGACATACTCAGAATGCTAAACACAAAGATTTTTACATAATATACATAAACAGTACCATTGACTTTAAAGATGCCTATTAGGTATGGTTACCAACTTATTTGCTTACATAGCAGTCAGTAGAGCATAAAATTGAGATAAGTAGGTATCCTGTGTGGAACAGTGAAGCTATTATGAAAATTTCAATAACTTTGAAAAAAGAAAACGGCCGAGAAGCTTCGGGCCACACTTTGGAGGTATCAAGCTTCCTGAGAAAAAGGGTCTTGACAGACGGACGGTACGGGACCCTAAAAAGTGGAAAAACCACACAATAAATATACAAAAAAATAGTAGATAGGTAGGAACGTCTAGGTACCTACAATATGGGGATCTTAATGTAAGTTTTACTAGAGAAAACTGCATTCAGCATTGGAGTAGGTACCTACCTACTTCTCTTACTTCTTCACTATTATTCGTTCGAGTTAAGTTAGTATAAAATATCCTGTGGTTAGAGCATAGAAAGAATCTACAGCTACTATGTATCTTGTAAGGAGAACAATATGTGTAGTAGCTTAACTATTGTGAACTTTATACTCTGATCACAACGGATAATTATTATAATTTTGCAGAAAAAATGAACTGGTACGTTAAAAACGCCTTCTTGTCGAGAGGGCTTCCATATACCTGCAGTAAATATATCTGGAGTAATCGGGGCTAATTTTCTATGATTGCGATAATTGTGACTTCTCGGTAGTTGCCCGGCAGCTTTTTGAAAGGCGTAAAGGCGTTCGAAGGATCGACGGCAGATGGCTTGAATGGCCATAGCTATTGGCACCCCTTGTCAGATGGAAGATCTTTACAACGGCATGACATTTTCCAAGCCTCTGTGTATGCTACCTCGAATATGATTGGATGAGTATTTTACTAACGAGGGATAATGTGAACCGAGGACTAAAAAAGGCGGGAGAGCTACGTTTGAGACTTGGCTTGACCACCAGAAATAGAGATAAATTTAGATGATTGAAAGAACTTTTCTTGCTCGTACGATTCGGATGTGGAATGAGCTCCCAGTCACAGTGTTCCCTTTGGACTATCTTTGGGCAACGCATTGGTAGCGCCACATGTGTTGCTGATGTCCATAGGCGTAGGTGACCACATTCCATCAGGTGATCCAAAGTTAATATGGGTGCACCGCTTATGGGTACGCCCCCCTCGTAGATGCAACATTTCAGCGGCGCCAGCGTTAGCCGAGGTAGCAGGTATTTATTTAGATATATGGAGATAGATACATTTAAATAAATACATACTTTAATTACCTACTGTCAGGGAAAATACTGATAGAACTTGCATATTTAACTAATCTATTAGGTATATTTATTTATCCATTCCATTAACTTCGTACTTTAAAAACTCTCAATGTTAACAGAACACACTTACCTACTGTTTGTTTTGTTCTTTTTTAGATTCATGAATCGATAAAAATAATTAAATCGTTTTCTTTTGTGCCGTATTTAGAATGTAAAAGGCCAGTGAGTTGTTTTGCAACATTTCTCTATGATATGGGTATTGGAACAAAGGAAGGCATGAAGGCATGTTCCCTTCACTGGCCGGGGCGGCTCCGCGAGGCGTGTCGACCAGCAGGAAGCGTAGTCCAAGGCGAACGATCACAAACAAACTTCCACCTTCACTGCATTACATTCCCGTCTAGCTATTTAGATACCTATCTATGAGCTACTTAGTAATCTAGCTTTCCGGCGCGGCTTCGTCTACGTGATTTCTATTTAATGACCGTAATCTAGGATTTTGCAGATAAGATTTGCCATCTGACCTCCGTGACCCTGTATAACGGGGGAACCTGACTAGATTGGATCACTGTCACACATTCAGTCGCCTAAATGTGCAGATTTCATCACGATGTTTTCCTTTACCGTAAGAGCATCGGTTATATGTGGTGTATTCACCTAATGTACATAACTCAGAAAACAGTCAGTGGTACATGGCAGCGGGATTCGAACCCGGTACCTCTCACTTACAAGTCTGATCCTTTAATCACTAGGCCACCGACGCTTCTCCGACCGATTCATTTAATTTAATTAATAAACGTATTAAGCACCTACCTACCTACCTAATGTTTGGGTGAAGTCATCTATTTTTGACATCAAGTAATAGTTTTAGTATGTTGTGTAGCACATCTATACCTACTTGCAAAAAAACCGCAATTTCGATCATAGTTAAAGACATATTATTTCCCTACGACCTCCAAGAAACAAGCCTTTACCTACATATCTCAAAGGTTGCGTATAGAAAGAAAGCAAGTGGCAATACGTACTGTGCTTAGGGGCAAATTCGGTTACTGAACTTAGAACAAAAGGTCGCTGCATTGCATTGCAGGTATCGTGTCAGTGGCCGTAGCAGGTCGCCTCGACAGAGTGAGACCGTAAAGTAGGTACCAAACTACCTACTTGAGGCGAAATTCCGTTCCCCTCGACATACTCAGAATGCTAAACACAAAGATTTTTACATAATATACATAAACAGTACCATTGACTTTAAAGATGCCTATTAGGTATGGTTACCAACTTATTTGCTTACATAGCAGTCAGTAGAGCATAAAATTGAGATAAGTAGGTATCCTGTGTGGAACAGTGAAGCTATTATGAAAATTTCAATAACTTTGAAAAAAGAAAACGGCCGAGAAGCTTCGGGCCACACTTTGGAGGTATCAAGCTTCCTGAGAAAAAGGGTCTTGACAGACGGACGGTACGGGACCCTAAAAAGTGGAAAAACCACACAATAAATATACAAAAAAATAGTAGATAGGTAGGAACGTCTAGGTACCTACAATATGGGGATCTTAATGTAAGTTTTACTAGAGAAAACTGCATTCAGCATTGGAGTAGGTACCTACCTACTTCTCTTACTTCTTCACTATTATTCGTTCGAGTTAAGTTAGTATAAAATATCCTGTGGTTAGAGCATAGAAAGAATCTACAGCTACTATGTATCTTGTAAGGAGAACAATATGTGTAGTAGCTTAACTATTGTGAACTTTATACTCTGATCACAACGGATAATTATTATAATTTTGCAGAAAAAATGAACTGGTACGTTAAAAACGCCTTCTTGTCGAGAGGGCTTCCATATACCTGCAGTAAATATATCTGGAGTAATCGGGGCTAATTTTCTATGATTGCGATAATTGTGACTTCTCGGTAGTTGCCCGGCAGCTTTTTGAAAGGCGTAAAGGCGTTCGAAGGATCGACGGCAGATGGCTTGAATGGCCATAGCTATTGGCACCCCTTGTCAGATGGAAGATCTTTACAACGGCATGACATTTTCCAAGCCTCTGTGTATGCTACCTCGAATATGATTGGATGAGTATTTTACTAACGAGGGATAATGTGAACCGAGGACTAAAAAAGGCGGGAGAGCTACGTTTGAGACTTGGCTTGACCACCAGAAATAGAGATAAATTTAGATGATTGAAAGAACTTTTCTTGCTCGTACGATTCGGATGTGGAATGAGCTCCCAGTCACAGTGTTCCCTTTGGACTATCTTTGGGCAACGCATTGGTAGCGCCACATGTGTTGCTGATGTCCATAGGCGTAGGTGACCACATTCCATCAGGTGGCCCGCATGGTTACCACAAACAGGCATGCGTGCAGGCAGGCAGGTGTGTGTGTTTGTTTATATTACATTTAAAAAAACTTCTGTTGTTTAATTTTTTTATCTATTTAATATATCTCATAATTTTTATTACCAGAACGGACAGTATACACCATCGTATATATATTTTGCTTGAACAATAAAGCCCGTTAAGTTAATCTCATATCTTGTGCTCTGATATATTCTTGGTCCTTCCACTTGGAGCTAACTCCGGAAGTGGATTGTTATTGGTTGTTGATGTTACGTGGGATGACCTTTAGACAGGTGCAGAATACTTATTACACGAACTAAGCCCCGGCCGGAAGCTACGTCAAATCTATAAGACCGTAGATATCAGTTCGATTCAAATAGCTTTGTATGCACATAGTGTTATTGTATATTTATCAATTAATGTTTTCAATGAAAAATCTTATAAATCACAATCAATGAAAAACATTTCTACGAATTTATAATGCTTAGCTATATGAATTGCGGAATCGGCTCATTAGTCTTTGCTTATCAGTAAGTATCACACCCAATCGCTCATTATTGTATTTAATGAAGGTGCTCTAAACAATGTAGGTACTTTACCGAGATTAAGTAAGACGTGCCGCTATCTATTAGTTCCACTAATCATGGTTTATGCACTTCCTGCAGCGTTAAATTATTGTCTACCTTACCTACCTATGTATTTATATGATACACCATCGATAGTATCACACTACAATTAAGACAATAGTAACTATCTTTACAGGTATACACAGAACTTACCTATAACAAGGTACTTATACACAGCACTTGTAACATGCACACTACTTATCGATAAACTGCTTAACATATCAAATAGATTTCTTGTTACAAAGTATGTGGTTTTTGTGTGCGGTACTGCCGCACGAGTGCGAAAAGAAAGCACTACTACACTTAATGGGCGCTAGGTAGAGCTAAGCTCAAACATATTCGCGCGCGATGTAGGTGACAGAGACTCCTAAAACATCCTATCTGGAAATCTAATTTTTGACTCTAATCAAAGCCACTTTTGCCACACCTTGCCAGAGCTGACGCGATGGCATACTCAACAAAATAAATTGACGATCTACTCTCTATTTGCGTTGAACTCGACCCTTGGCAATGAGGGTAGCCCATCGCCTATTATTCCACGGTGTAAGCAGACTACAGATGCATGAAGTACCTACGTTTGATGGACTTTTTGGAGGTTTCGCTCAATTTGGGGGTTGGCTCCGGTTTTATAACGCCTCTCGAGGCTGGAATGCTCCTACTCTGTTGGGAAAGTTCCGTCTCCATTCAACACTCTAAAGTTGCTGTTGAAAGCTGTCAATGAAAGAAATTCATGAAAATGTTGACTTTTCATACAAAAGAGTTCAACGCGAGTGACGCCCCCCTTGATATATTGTAAATGAATGTTGTTAAAATCCCTACTTCACTACTAATAATATGAACTTCGTTCACGTGGTGTTCTACCCCTACTCTACACTTACCCTACTGTACTCTAACCCCACTCCTACTCTACATAGGAGGAATGTAGGGCAGGGCGTTTTAGGTAGTGACTTCATAAATGCTTGACCTTTTCAAACTATGCTAAGTACTTACTAAGTGTCTATTTCGCAACGATCTCAAATATGATCCTTCAACGGATATCCGATGTACATCATCAACAAAAAGGGACCCTGATTACTAAGCCTCCGATGTCCGTCTGTCTGTTATTCAGAGGTCTTTTTATTATTTCTCTATCGTAATAACGGCAATTCATACAAGCACTAAACTTTGTATGATTATCTATAATAATAGTGCTAATACCTACCCACCATACAAAAAATACTAAAAACCGCTCAAGCGTAAGTCGGACTCACGCATCAAGGTTTTCAAATTTGATGCAATTTGATGAATTGCATGATGCTCTGTCATCAACATATTGTTGCTTACCAAATAATTATTTGTATTAATGATAGGAACCCTTTGTATGCGAGTTAGACTAGCACTTGGCCGGTTTTTGTAAAATAATGTATTATAGGCACCTAATTGCATCATAGATAATAGTCTATTTCATTAACACACGCATTAACTATTGCAGGTACCTAGCAGTAACAGGTGGATGATTGGTACTTATTCGAAAAATTACTTACATTTCAGCAGTAGCAGCAAGGTGATTTAAGTTGCGATTGCCTTTCTTGTTTCTTGTGATTGCGGAAGCTGTTCAGAGGAATGCGGTATAGTAAGGTAATTTATATAGGTAATGGTGATGGTCAATGCAAACTTGTGGTGATTAATGAAACTAAAAAAAGTATATGTCGTAGATTAGGGCAGACTCTAGCATGGGAGAGATCGATCAGAAGGTATTTTTTGGATAGTTTCGTGAAAATAAAGATCAACCGAACAGTTTAATAGCGTATTGAGATAATAAAGCGATATTACAACAAAAATAGCAAATAATGAAAGCATAGGATGACTGTAGGATAATTTTAAGTAACAGATAATAATGTGGGACTGCCGAACCCATGGCCATCCCGCGAGGCCGAAACGCAAGGTGCACCAGGGAATCTATCTACGTGCGCCCTTGTACAAATTATAATTTGGTAGTCCCTTCTGTATTCACACTCTCCTTTACGGAGTACGGCTATGTGATGTGAGCAAACACCTGTCTACTAGGGTTTTCGAATACCCGACGTTTTTAAATACCCGGGTATCGGGAATTATTGTTTTTAAAACTCGGGTATTTAACCATTTTTAAGCAAATGTAAGTAAAAGGTATTTTTTAAACCTTAAATGTAAGTAAAAGGTATTTTTGACCTTAAATGTAAGTAAAATGTATTTTTTAAACCTTTTGTTTACAAATAAAATATAACAAAGAAATATATATTTAATATCAGTGAAACTAGCCTTATTGGAAAGCTAATGAATAATATTTCGGTGGCCGCTGCGTGTTTATTTTAATGGAGGAAAAACTAACATCAATGAATAATGTCACGTTGGACATCCAGATTGTGCAATCTAACTTTATTAGATTATTATCTTTGGGGATATGTCTACGCTGATAAACTAGGGACGATAGAACACAGCCCTGTACAGAACAGAACACCCTATTCCAGATGCACGTAAATGATCTGCTCGTATCCTGTGTTTTTGGGTATGCAGATGGCACCACAGTGACGGTCAGCTACGCATCCTGTGCAAAGGCCAAGAGAGAGGATGTCGAGTCTTGTCGAGAGTCTCTCATTGATCGCGTGGACAAAGCACTCCAGAATGTTTCTAATTGGGGAGTTGCCAATCTTGTGCATTTCAACGCGTCTAAAACACAGGCAGGTTGCTACTATATAAAGCCCAAATTCGACCTTGCATGGAATACTGTTGTCAGACAATCTCCTGATAGACAATCTCCCATTGCAGAAAAATCTACAGGATCTGGATCACCGCCGTAAAGTGGCATCTCTGGCGGTTTTCAACATACTACACATTGGGGAATGTGCGACGGAATTACACGAGTTAGTTCCACCAGGCCCATTCCATCTTCGGGGCTCCAGGTGTAGGTCAGCGTACCATCCCTATATTGTCGACACAAATTTTCAATAATACGCACTCAGCGTTTTTGTAACTCTTTTCTGTTGCGTACGGCAAGGGACAGGAACTCGCTGCCTTCATATGTTTTCCCTGAGCGGTACAACTTGGGTCTGCGCCATGCGACAGGTATGCGCCATCGTAAACTGCATCTGCACTTAACATCAGGTGAGATGGCAGTCAAATACCTGACTATTTTTATAAAAAAACAACAACATTCGGTGAGTTATTAGTGAAAAACTACCGTTTGCTGCGAAATTTGTGAAAATTGGACATCCATATTAGGCCATCTACGCGCCAGCCCCACTTGGCTGAAATAATATTCAAACATAAAAGGCATTTCATTATCTTTCCAATAAATTTAGTTTCACCGATATTACAACTTCTTTAATTTTTTATGTTACAAGGCAAACAGACGGGTAAGCGGGCCACCTGATGGAAAATGGTCACCGCCGCCTATGGACTATTTTTTGTTTAATTTCAATTCAAAAACCGAAGGTTTATAAAAAAAGAAAACAATTATCAAAAAATAAACTACACGTGAACTTATCCTGACCTATAATATGTTTTTTCTTAGTTGACTTTTGACTTATCGGAGTAGATATATGCGCTATTTAAACTCTATAAGGCGTTACATTACTGCATCAACGAATTTTTTTTATACACCCGTGTATGTCACCCAGATTGTACCCGGGTATAAAATCCTATAAATAACCGGGTATACCCAACCCCGGGTACCCGGGTAGAAAACCCTACTGCCTGCCTAGGCCCAAACCCCAGTAGGGGTTTTGCTGCACACAGATCGCAATAATGGTATCTATCTTGAGATCTAGCAGTATGGTGATAAGTGTGGTCCTTGATTATTTAATTATTAAGTTGATTATGAAGTATCCATTATTAAACCTTTATTTAAAAGAAGTCTGTTTATTATTTACAACTTAAACAAAACACACAAACAACATAGAATCACATATTAAAACTACCTATAAATAAAAACCTTACTCTAAATGACTTAAATAGTTAAAATATTTGCCCCAAGTCCCCTGAATGCGGAAATGTGCCCAGAAGACTGGCCGCGTTGCCCCGCTGGATGGCGCGGCTTATGCGATGTCCCAAATAGAGGCCAGCCTTCTGGTCATTACTAATGTCGACCAGGCGCTTAGCTAGTTCCCTTATATACGGAATGTGCGCCTTATCTCCTCGGCCCAAGAGTTATTTAATTATGACTATATCTATTGAAATCGATGTTTTTTAATTTCAAAATCAGTAAATGCCTACAAATGATTATTTAGCCAGGACTTGGGGTTCGTCAAATCATTAGATAATAATACGAATATGCTTTAATTAAAGCATAAGCGTTACATTAGTTATGGTTTTAACAATAGCTGTGCGATTATTTTTCGAGGCAGATTGTGTTTTTTGAGGCTAATTTAAATGCCCCTCTTTGTTTGCTCTATATAAGAGAAAGCTCACATTTACAATTAAGTTTGTAATGTAAATGGATTATTATTTATACCTCAGTACCTACTCCTGGACGTTTGTAAAATAAAACGATTGTTTTAAGTACTTATATAGTCAATAATAATATAGGTACGATTCTGGAATCCTTTCATAGGTAGGTATTATTGCACATTTAGTGTCAGTGACCGGGTGATGGCAGTAACTCGGCTTGTATGGGCTTGCAGGCTGCGCGGGCGCCGCCGGTCGCGGTCGGTGCCATTCCCTGCGCCGAATACCAATATAAACTCAAGGTTAGGTCATGATCGTCGAGTCCCTTGGTCAATACGTATGAAAAATAATTAGGAACGGTATATATCCAAATCCAGGAAATAACATAAAATTCAAATTAATTAATGAATGGTTAAGGTGGTAGGTGTAATATACCGGTAACATTCGGGTGTGATGGCATTCAAATAAACAAAAGCTGGCCAAGTGCGAGTCGATCTCGCATAGAAAGGGTTCAGTACGATACCCAACAGCAAGTAATTCTTCAAATTTGATTAAATTCGAAATCTTGTAGCGCGAGTCCGACTCACGCTTGACCGGTTTGTAGTATTTGTAGTACATTCTTCAATATTAACACTATAATCATACAAAGTTTTGGGCTTGTATGTGTGTTACCGCATTAGAGAAATAATAAAAAACCTTTAAAAAACAGCGATAAAATCATGTTTCTTATTTACAGTTTTGGCCACCGGGTCAGATCAGTTTGTGGCACTGTACTAAATTAATAAGTACTTATTCGTCAGTAGGACGTGCGTGACGTGAAAATAGAGGAGGGCCATGTTTATTCTGTGATTCGTCGCTAATCTGGTAGAGTCAGCAAGAAAATAACAAACGCAGAACTTAATAAATACAAGATAATTTTTATTCCATCCTCCCCATGAACTGTTACTCGAATCTAATAGACTTTTTGCTATAGGTATTCCACGGACCGGCAAATTTAGCGCGTACGGGTAATAGATAAGCTGATGACGCTGATGTTTTTCTACTTACAGAACGGAAAGTAGATTAGTATCGGCATACGTATCAACTAATAATTTCCGCTCTTCATTAATTAAGTATATGTATTTATAATGTTTAATAAAAGTATACCATAAGTAGGCAAGTGCCGCCAGTAGGTACTTACCTAACTAAGAACACTTGGTATTCATGGCTAAAAATCATACTTTTGAAATACTAAAAAGAGGTTTTCTCTTTATGTAATATTGGTATAGATGAATGTTAGTGCAATATTTCTCATTTCAAATGCAAACTGAATAATGTAGAAGTTGTGTATGACTTGAATAGGGTCATGATTACACCCATAAAATCGATTTAATTAAGATAATATAGTGGAAGCTGTTAGTGCAAACATTCGGCATTTCGTATTAGAATATGTGCTACTTCGTATATTTGTTGCGTGGACCTAGTAGAGCTATTTGAGGAAAGTTATGACGTCATCATTATTTTGTATAGACAAATACTTTTTTTCGGAAACCTTTTGTATGGGGTACCTATAAAATAACTAACAGGTCTTCGTAAAACGGTTCCAAAAATATATTAATTACACTTGTCTTCTAAAAATTCAAAAAGTATTCTCAAAACATACCATGTGTGATGTGAATGATTTTTTGTGAAATAGGTCAAATAACTCGGCATATTTTGAAAATATTATATTTGGTATTTCTTTTTTTTTTAAGAACAGTTCAGTTTTACTACTTATATCTAATATTTAGATTCTCATACAAATTTCAATATATGTATACTGAGAAAATTAAAAGTTCAAAAAAAAAAAATTTTTGGTATATTTTTGGAACCGGCTAAGGAAATGAATAAGAAGTGCCAAATAATAGCAATATTTTGCATTACAACAGCTCCCACTATAACTATTAACTACCATAGACCCTATACATATGTTAACCACAGATCGGTGGGAAACCAGAGTATTGTAATTGAGGTGGTGGGTGCACTGGCACCGGCGCGCGGCGGCGGCAAGGCGGCCCGACGTCATCATAGACATTGCGTAGACATCACACGCCTCTCTCCGTTTCACAACACGACCCACTTGGCGGCCGCTGCCACACATACCTGCCACCCCGACCCCGCTCCCGCTGCGCCCACCGCTCTGCAAGAAACCAATACCTCCCAATACGTCTCACACTGCATGCAATTGCCCAACAAAGCTTGCAAGTTACAACAGTCCTTCAAATATGATAGACATTGTCCTTACGAAACCGCTTTCATATTTTGTATTAGTGGGAGACACTTAGGTATACTGCGGTTGCACTTGCGCAATATTTATTTATGATCTATCTAATTGAACTAAATTGAGATTTGCAGATATCAGTCTGCTCTCCGTACTCCGACAATACCTACTTACAAGCAAATAGACCCCATATGTATGTCGTTTTCACTAAACTTAGGAATCTCCCAAGTTCTGATTATGTAATTGGAACATTCTTACTTTTCTTCCACATTACAACCTACAATATTGTAAACTTGCCACATGAAAAACATGTGTAAATTAGGAGTCGCAATACCGGTAGGTATATCTTTTCAAAACCGGGATTTTCGGTATTAATATGAGGTTAATAGCGGGATCCCGGTATTTTCGGGATTTAGGGAAGTTGCTAGTAATTTATTATAAACTTTTAATTATTATATTCTTTATTGCATAAAAGACTTAAATAGTAGATATCTAAAAAGTATATTTTATAGAATAACTAATTTTAATTTCCCCTATTATAGATCCTCCATCGATAAGTCTTTTCTTTTGCTATAGTATTTGAGAAAATGATATTGAAGCAAACTATTATGCGTTTTGTTAGCCTAGATGGTGATTGAAATATACAATTGATTCTAATAGTGCAAAAGTAATATAAAATTATATTTTAACTGAATACCGAAAATCCCGGTTTTTTGTTAAATGAATCCCGGTATTGTGAAGGTGTATTTTTCGTCCGAGATCCAGGTATTTTCGGTATCCGGGATCCCGGATTGCGACCTCTAGTGTAATCTCGCCACATTCGTTGTTTCCGCACAGACAACGGAAAAACCAAATAATTTGTAGAATAAAATCATCATTTAGTTTTCCAATAGGAAAAACAAAAAAAAAAATGCAGTGATAAGTAATTAATTTAAAATTTACTTTTTTAATGTTATTTTTTATTCAATACTTAAGTATGTTAGCGATAGAAAGCTGTAGAAATAGCAGTCACGAGCTCGTTATTGTGGCGTGAACGAGCGTGTGAAGGAGCGCAAGGAAGAAGGGAAAGTATTCGCAATGGGCGTTATTGTTATTACTACCTAAATTGAAATTCCTTTTATATCAGATGCTAAAACTTAGAACTTTGCTTTGAACTTGCTGACTTTGTTTGTTTTACAATAAACCCTTAGTTTTGTACAGGACAAGGTAATTTTTCCCCTACCAGTGTTTTATTTAGGTATCACCATCATCATCATCAGCCAGTAGACGCCCACTGCTGGGCATAGGCCTCCCCCAAAGATCTCCACAAAGACCGGTCCTGTGCTTTCCGCATCCAGCTGGTACCTGCGATCCTTACCAGGTCGTCGGTCCACCTTGTAGGAGGCCTACCCACGCTGCGTCTACCGGCAGTAAAGTTCTCGAGTGGCGACCACGTAGGTCGCCACTCGAGAACTTTACTGCCCCATCGGCCATCTGTTCTTCGAGCTATGTGCCCTGCCCACTGCCACTTCAGTCTGGCAATCCTTAGAGCTATGTCGGTGACCTTGGTTCGCTTGCGGATCTCCTCATTTCTGACTCGATCGCGCAAAGAAACTCCGAGCATAGCTCTTTCCATTGCCCTTTGGGTAACAGTGAGCTTTCTTATAAGGCCCATAGTGAGTGGCCACGTTTCAGCTCCGTAAGTCATCACTGGCAACACACATTGGTCAAAGACCTTCGTCTTGAGACACTGCGGTAATTGGGACGAAAATATGTGGCGTAGCTTCCCGAACGCTGCCCAACCGAGTTGGATTCGTCGATTGACCTCTTTCTCGAAATTGGACCTACCTAGCCGGACTATTTGTCCTAGGTATGTATAGTCGTCAACAACTTCAAGTGGAGTGCCTCCAACTGTCACTGGAGTAGGCACAACATGGACATTCGACATAATTTTCGTCTTGTCCATGTTCATTTTAAGACCTACTTGTTGAGAGGCACTACAGAGGTCATCGAGCATTTTGCCCAAGTCTTAAAGGGTTTCAGCCATGACTACGATATCGTCAGCAAATCTGAGGTGCGTGAGGTACTCACCGTTAATATTGATGCCAAGTCCGTCCCAGTCCAGAAGCCTAAAGATATCCTCCAGTGCAGCGGTAAACAACTTCGGAGATATGACATCACCTTGTCTAACACCTCGCTGCAGCTGAATAGGTTCTGTGGTCTTGTCCTGGAGACGAACTGACATAGTGGCGTTTTTGTACAAACACTTCAATGCTTCGATATATCGATAGTCAATTTGGCACCGCTGTAGAGACTGGAGCACCGCCCAAGTTTCGATCGAATCGAAGGCTTTCTCATAGTCCACAAACGCCAAGCATAATGCAAGCATAATCACCATATAACAACGTTTTCACAAAAATGATATAATGACTACAGAAGAAAGACACCTAAAAGTGAAAAGTTCTCTTCTACAACAACACAAGGCACCTTTGTGGAGATCTCTGTGGGAGGCCTATGCCCAGTGGGCTTCTTTCGGCGGAGATGATGACTTCCCTACTAATATTGTAAATGTGGAAGTTACGCTTTTATCACGGATAAAACACTGTACTGCACCGATTTTGATGAAATTCGGTATGGAGATAGTTTAGCAGTGAATGTTTATACCCCTCCACTCGTAAGCTCGAACTCGCAAGTTATTACAATACAATAGTCCCCGCGGCTCCGGTCGAAAAGATAGTCTATAATAATGTCGCGGGTTTGTGATGAAATCGGGTTTTTGATCTCTTGATTATTTTGTCTTCCCGAAAGAAGACAAAATAATCTAATCTTATCATAAAATAGAGATTTTTTTATCAAAAACCTAGACTATGTTCAGGACTTCATCCCTCTAGCGATATCTGGGTCGCCCTACCGGTCGACGTCCGCTCGGCCAACCCACATATGCTCTCTTTACGGCGCGATCCTTTCCCATCCTCTCCACGTGGCCAAGCCAACGCAGTCTTGCGGCCTTGATCTCTCCCAGAATATTGGGTTCGGAAATAAGCTGTTCCACCTCCTCGTTCTTTCTCCTCTTCCACATGCCGTCCTCCCCCTTTGTTGGACCCAGAATTGCAATTGACATAACTACTTCCTACTCATACTCGGTTGCTTAGAGTAGGTGTAAGGTAGAGTTGGGTTGGGGTAGCGCCGTAAAAGAAGTGATAAAGAGCATATGGCTCAGGGGAGCAAGATACAAGTTACACTTATAACACCCTATTACTACCTACGAGCTACCTATTCTGCCACAATAGTTACGTAGATACGTATCTACGTTTAGACATTGATGATTAGCTATAACCACTTTATAAGACGAAACTTAGGACATTCTTATGTTTTTTGCAAATGGCAATAAGATTTAGGGTATGTACCTACCAGTTCCTATCTAATCGTTAAGTAAATTAAAGAGATACCGAACCACAAATCTTTCTTGCCTTTGGGGATTATTTCAACCGTTATAACGATTGCTTCGAATTAAAAATCTTAGTATTTTATGTAGGTACTTACCCATACTTACCTGCTTATTGATTGCGAAATTTCGCATTGGTAGGTAGGTATTATTTCTTATCGTAGTTGTGTCGCGCGTTCTCCGTGACGGATATTCTACACTACATTCACGAATTTAAATTTAGATTGTACCGAATCAATATAATTCCTTATAGGTAAGTTTGCATAGTACATGATACCCATGTTTAAGAGCGGCAGCACACTATCAAGCCTGAGGAGCTTCCGCCTGGATAGGTAGCACCCTCTTATTCCCCTATTAATGCTTGCATTGTTGTGCTCCGATTCGATGGTTGTGGTAGCCAGCACATTACAGGCAAGAGGCATCCTCATCACATGAAAGCCCATAACAGTCCACTGCAGGACTTAGAGCCTCTCCCACGAATGGGGAGGTTATTGCCGTAATATCCACGCTTGGCAGGCGGGTTAGAAAAATGGAAAACGCTGCTGCCCATTTTCCAGCCTACGGAGACTAGATCTTTTGCCTATAAAACATAAGACGCCTTGTACGACACCCACAAGTATTCTGCTGCTGGTTGGTGCTGTTCTACTCTGCCGGACACCACCCGGCTAAGGCATAATGAGGTATAATCACTGAGTTTAGTTTTCACAGAGACGACCAACGCACTTGAAACGATCTGCATTTTTGTCAATCGAGTGCATGAATCATATATGCAATTATATTCCTGTTGGGTTATTGGGTTATCTGCTGAATTGTTACTGTGTAGCTTAAAAGATACGCATATCTACCTACGTTTGTAAAGTTGCGTAATATGTTTATCTATTGTAGACGATTTGTTCAGATTACCCACTACGGACAAAAGCAGTATTTGATCGTCACAAATTATTTGATAAATTGATAGATAATAATAAAAAACCGGCCCAGGCCTGTTAGGCTCTACCAAAAAATAGAAAACTAACAGAAGGTGCACTCCCGTCGTCTTCGAAAATTATTACCTAAACTTGCCGACTCACTAGGGATGTTACATGTCCATTGCAAAGAACCAATATCTAAGCCTTGCCATAATGTTATTATAAGTGCTTCCGAAGCTGTTCAGATTGTGTTCAAGTGTATTAGATTTTCCATACCAGCTTCAGACATTATGCCTTTAGTAGGTGTAAAAATATTGTTTATTCACTTTTTAAAAATTCATCGCTATCTGATTATATGATCAGACCCTGAGAATAACCTTTCACTTCCCGGTAATCAATTGAATTGAAAATTTCATACACATGTAAATTGATGAAAATGTAATATTATGGTATTAGTCAGTTGATCTGATGATGGAGAAGGAATGTGGTCAGCGATTTTTGTATATTAGACTAGATGCCTGTCTACCGACTAGAAACCATAACGGTTTCTTATTCTGTTAAAAACTGTCACGTGGTACCTGAAACTGTTCAACTATTCCTAGAGTCTCTAGCGGAAGACCTTGGTCAACCTCGCTTCACCATCGGCATTAGAACTCGTAACGGTGCTGATGTTCGACTAGCCTCAAAGTCTGAAATGGTCACTCATCAGTTCTTGGACTCTGCATGCGTTGCTTGTATGTTATTAAGTAATCTTAGTTACGTACAAGTACTTTTATTTTATCAATAATAATATCGTTTAATTAAATATTATTTAATTTAAGTGACACTACAACGAATTCTCGCGTTAACAATCGCGACCGAGCACTGCTTGAAACTGCTTGAGCTTGCCTGTAACGTCAATGTGTGCGTGACGGAAATGGCGCATTGTTTCCAGTGCTTTTCTGCTTGGGGCGGGCCATTCTTTATTTTGTGGCTCTACGTGTCGTAGATGCCTCTCTGAAAATTTGTATGTAGGTATACGTCCTCGGGTGCTTATGCAATTATTACATTTGGCTAAATTCAGAAGCAAAAAGTAAGAGCAAATCGAAATGGAATGTATTGCTCATAAAATAAGGTACATTTTAGTATCACGCATTTTGAAAAGCGGAACGACGCGTTACATAATATGCCTAAGACATACAAAAATTGACTTTATTCTATGGGCAATACTTTCCAATTTGATTTTCTGTCACGCTTTTTGCTGAATTTAGACGACTGCATTAGATAATTTTTATAGCGACTATAGCTAATTATTATAAAAGTTACAAATGCATATAGATCCAACTTCTTTCTATACAGTTTGTATGAAATGTTTGCTTATGAGTAGTCAGCTGCTGTATACGTAGTTTTATAAACTGTCGAAAAATTGTAAACTGTTACATTTTTAACTCAATTCGTACTTTGAGAGTTCTGCGCTTCTACGTTTTGTCATAATATGACATTAGGTTTGTGTTGGGAATAACATAATTAAGGGCAGATTTTTTTATTCTCAGATAAAACATAGCAGTCTGATAAGTTATATACCTAAAATAAAATCGTATTATGTATACTAATATTATTTATTTATTTACTAGCTTTTTCCCGCGACTTCGTCCGCGTGGTCATCTTTTTCATGAGCTACTATTAGCTTTTACTAGAATTAGCTGAAACATCGCTTAGATTTCAAGTTGGACCCCAAACTACTAAACTGTGAAAACCCTATTAAAGTCGAGTCAAAGTCGAAATTTTATAAAGTTCAGCTGGTCTATTATGATTCATCATCAGATGTACCCGTTTCCAAAAACTATTATATCCCATCCCTAATTATTGCCCAGGCCTAATAGCTAAAAACAAAAAAAAAACATTCAAATCCGTCGAGTAGTTCCGGAGGTTAGCGTGTACAAACAGACAAACAAGTTTTTTTTAAATTCTTATTATATTACTATTTCTTCATCTTCAAAAAATATATGCATTGTAGGTACAGACACACTTTTTTACTGTTTTATTATATGTATAGTTTTAGGTAAGGTACATCTACAAAACACATTATAAACAATTTACATCAAATAGATTGTTCTAATATGAATCCCTTAATCGTGGCACAACATTTGCGTTCAGTGTCATTTAAAGCAATTTAAGGAAAACACAGTAAAAAGGAATTAGGTTAAGGAAAAAGTTAGATACAATGAGGAGTTTTCCAGTAGGTACTGTCAATTGGTTTAAAAAAGCATCAATAGATGGCGCTCCTACAATTTTGGTAATTTTTTACCATAAGGTTCAACGAAATGTATTTTAATACAGACCTTACATATTTGTATTGCGACCATTCTTGATCCTAGTGTCCATGAAACGAATTTACTCAGTTGAATTGTAGTTTGTTTTGTTTGTAACTTGTAATTACAACCTCTAAAATGGTTGAAAACTATTTATAAATACAATATTATCCAATACAACATACCCAATGTTTATATCCTCTTTGCTAAGAACCTATTTCCATCTAGGGAGTGGTTAGGAATGCTTTAGATACCTATTGGAAAACAGCTCATTAGCGAACATAAGATTGGATAAACAGATTACCTATCTCATTTTAAATCACATGCGAAGTGTAAAACTGATGGACTATTAATAGAAACAAGCATATTTTATTTTATCTACACTCATAGCGTAATGTTCCAATTTCATATTCGAAAACAGTTGATTAAGAATATACTTTTTTCACGCCAGTCTATAAAATTTTAAAAAATTACTTTTCGAAACAGCATTTCCCATACTAATTTCACTACAGCTGTATCGTAAAATAACTTTTTAACCATTATGCAACACATTTATTTTTAAAATTTTTGTCGGGCGCCGAGACACGGCGAAATGTAGGCTGAATACCTAAATGTCTTTGACAAACCCAAAATTTAAATTTTCCTGTTTAGATTTTTGTGCCATTATTTTCCCGCTAAACAGAATATTTTTTCTAATTGTTGTAATTTGTGTTTGTGAATGCTTTTTCTTGTTTTAAGCAAATAAATAGATAAATGTGAAAGTAGTGAAGTGTATTTCCCGCCGCTTGATATCCTCGACGCGTAGATACAACAGAACTGACTCGCAACTTACTTCCAGCAAAGATGAGAAAATTATAGGTACGAAATTTTAACATGAAAATATGAGTGTAGATAAAGTAGTGTATGCAACTGCATATAATTAGGTATTAAAACACTCGTGATAAACAGACACTCATGTTTTATTACCCCCTTTTATATGACAGTTGCATAAACTACTATTTGTACGAGTAGATACAGTTTATGAACCGCCATAGGCCTTTCATTCACACGTTCATGGACTGTGGAAATTGTTTACTTTCAGAGTTTCAGGCGGGCTATGTTTGTTTGCTTGGGGAGCTATTCTAAACTCGCAACCCGTCTACCGTAAGAACGGAACTTGATCTCTCATATATAGTGTTTCGTTTATTGTTATTATAATTTTGTATGTTATATGTATTATATCTATGGGCCTCTGTAGCCAGATACAAACTCAAAATTTCCCTTACCGTAGGAGCATCGGTTAGCATTCAACTAATGTACATAACTCAGAGAGAGACGCTCCTAGAACGGAACTTTATCTACTTATGGGCAAAAAAATACGTGTGGTGCCACTACTGGAGCAAACCAGATTTAAAGCTGGCACAAGGAGAGCTACTGAAGAATTGTCAAATTATACAATAAACCTTCTGGAAGAAATTTTCTAATTTGATGCCTTTTTCGGATGCACTAGAAATAAGACCGTTAGAAGTATGGAAGAAGTATCTGAAAAACAGAATACCGAATAGTGTAAAAAGGGAGTAAAACAAAATGAATTGCCTATAGAAAAAATGCTGAGTTGGTTTGGTTATGTAGAGAGAATGAATGAGAGGAGATTAACGAAAAATATATAGGTAGGTACATATCATAAACTTACCAAACTTTTTGGTACTTATATGGCAGGAGCGAATGGAACGGAAGCGTTGAAAGGGGAAGACCGCGAATCAAATCGGAGGTATTAAAAAGAAGGTCAGAACAAGAGTGCCCTAAGCCGACGAGCATGTCTGAAAAGGTTGATGAATGTGAAAGCGAGAGAGATTTGCAGGACCGTAGCAAATGAATGTGGTCTCGGCCTACCCCTACGGGAAAAAGGCGTGAGGTTAACCTTTTGTCAGTGAACCTACATATGAAACATAATTATTTAAAGCGGTACATAATTCAGTTCCGATTTTGTTACACCCAAGTTGATTGTATAATTTTGTGTAACTAGCTTTTGCTCTCAACCTTTGGAAATAAGAATTATCATCACCAGGTTCCCATCTAACTCCTTGCCAAATTTTATCCAAAAGTTTCAGTGGGTCGAGGAATGTCAGGACCTTAGCAAGTGGATGAATGGGGGGATCTGTGCCTACCCGTACGGGAAAAAAAGCGTGACGGCATCTATACATAGTCCTAATTACGCTTACATATTTTAAACTACGCAACGGATTTTAATGCGGTTGTCAACAATAGATACGAATGATTTAAGAGGAGGTTTAGGTAAGGTAAAAAAGGGTAAGTAGGGGTAAAGTAGGTATAAACGAATTTGCGCCGGGATCACTAGTCGATATTTATATTCAGTAGATTATGCTTAAAACTGTAGGTACTTACTTTCGCATTTACTTATATAAAGTTTTATATAAGTAAATGCGAAAGTAATACATAGCTTTGGGGTACTTACTACATAGTAATTAATAAAGTAACAACATAATTAGAAAAATTAAATTTATTATAATAATAATATAATACATTTATCATATTTTAAGTATCTCTGAATATCGTTACTATAGGTATAATAAAATCTGGAAAAAATCTCATATAAATATGTTTAATACAATCAAATTGCGTTAAATTAATTTTCGAATTACTCTAATATGTTATACATTGAACATAAAACATAAACATAACACCTGTGTTTTTGCAGTTATCTTTATAGTACCAGATATATCATCTACTAATAAGTACTTACATCAAAATACTCGTAGGTATATACCTACAAGATTTTAATTAAATAACTATAGTACCTTGAAAGAATTACCTTACCTATCATCTACTATTGCCTGCAACAAAATAATGTATGTATAAAATTTGCAAATTATATGCATACTAATAGTAAGTGAATAATTTATTCGCTGAACGTATCATAATCCCAGGCTAATGTAATTTATTTTGACTAGCGAATCTTCTTTTAATTCGATATCAGCCTAGGACATAAGTAGGCACTATTTTGTGATAATAATGTACAGTACCTACGCAAGAAACCACTTCCAACGAAATTGGATTTAGTATTGACTTCCTTTATAAAGTGCCAAACATTAATCTGTGCAAACATAAATTATCACAAAAAGAATTGTATAATAATGACAATGACGACACATAGGAATATTTCCGCTACTAAATCGCCAATCGAAGCACTTAATCATATATTATCAACTGAATGGTTATCATTAATTTCCTTGTTTTCTGGTATTAAAGATAACACAGATTTAATATGATTATTGCATGAATTCAAAGAGTGTTTATGCGGTGTTAATGTCGAATACAATAATTTAAAATTACAAGCTGGTGGCTTCTTCTAAATAAAATTTGAATAACAATAGGTTATAGGATAGGGCCTTGAAAATCTCGTGTTATAATGTGAACCATTTAGCTATATGTAAATATACTCTTTTAAAAATGCTCTATAAGAAAGCTGTTTCCCTAGTAGGTAACTACGTAGCAAGTATAGTTTGAAAATAATAAAAAGATAATAGGTAGGTACTAAATATTATATAAGGATACAAAACAGAGTACAAACTACAACGATACAGTTAATTTAGTTTAAATATTGCACTAGCTTAACTAAAATTTAATATCATACAAGATTTTATTATTAAAATGTCTCGTATAAACGTGATGTAAATGTACAGTGTTGTTTAATTCTATTAGCTTGGGCACCTAAACTGTTATGCCCTCATAAACTTAGGCGCCGTTCGTCAAAACACAAAATTCGAACATATCAATACAAATTAAACCGAATATTTTTATTTAAATAAATATTGCATTTTCCTCATTATATACCTAGGTAGGTACAAATTATTATTACCGGGCCAATCCATTTCATTTGCTCTTTTGCCGAGGGAGACCTATATTGCTTTGTTTATTACACGCGACGCAATATTAGTTCGTAATATCAATACACTGTCAACAATACAATAACAAAAAATTGCGTTCGCCCGACGACCTGACCACGACGGTGTAAGGGTCGTATCGTAAAGGCTACTTTTGCAATGTTTTTAAGCTATGCAGTCGAGCGTTCACTTAAGGTATTCGTATCAGAACCACGCAAATATGCATAGCTAAAATAAAATTGTTGAAATGACTTGACCACCGCTTTAATTAACTTTGTTTTGTATGCGGTCGAGTCGATCCATGGATGGCAAATATCCACCCATAGATCCGGGAACCTCGGCGGTGGATCCTAGTGGAATGAGGGATTATCCCTTTCACAATTGGTCTCGGTAGGTGGACCAACATGTCCGAATTTTTAAAGAAATTTTAAATTCTCTACACTAATAAAATTATACATTTATGTACAAAAAAAAAGTTTGAATGTTCCGGGTTTTCTACCGCGTACCTTTGTTGACGAGTATTCCGATATTTCGACACAGTTGCATGCATCATGGTCACGGGCGTCGTCACGCGGTAGGAAACCCTGAACATACCCTTAAAATGTGTAATAATAACCGCCATAGTTTAAAACATTATAGTATTTATAAAATTATACGTATAATATAAAAATGATATCTTAAGGTATATATTGTTAAAACAAAGAAAGTGTATAAATAATGTACATATTATACCTACCTGTCTCTTGGCGCCACGGAAAAAATAAGTATTGGTGATACCTACCTAATAATAGAATATCGATCGGTCGTTTTAAAGCGATGTGTTAGCGCATTCATACAAAAAAACTTTTTAAATTCAATATATTATTCAAAATAGGCAATGAAATAGAACCGACAATAACGAGGTAGTACATGCAGCTCCATGGATGCTAGCAATATTACTCCCTAAATAGTTTTTTCTAAATTTTTTAAAGTGGTCAGTTTTCGTCATATTTTACAGGAGTAGGTATCCAGGTACATATATTTTTTCCGGGACTCCAAGGTGCACTCGTAGAAAATAATATCACGACATGAGTAAGTAACATAATCTATTTTATGCTAACATTATAATAATATGCTGAAGAAAACATTACAGCGACTGAATTAGCATATATGAAGACAAAGTTTTGTGTTGTTGAGTGAACAACAGATGGATCTGACCATGCTTGAAATGCATGTCATTGAGTAAGGAATTCGAGCGAGAGGCACGGCCTTGAATCGATAAAATACTTATTTTTAAATGACATTTGATTTGGAATGCTATTTGAGGAGAACCGAAGATTAATTTCATTATTTGAATAATGGAATGTACAAATTCGTTCATAATTACTACACGAATGAGATTTTAGATACGTAATGTATTTCTCCATCAAAGGTGTATATTGTGGGGCTTGACTTTAGTTAGAATTATACTAATATTAATTATTCTATAAAACGATTGGCAGTGTTAAAAAAATTGTAATTCATTGTGCCTCTGACTCAAAAGAATTGAGATCGCGATTGTCAGAAAATTATATAAATGCGATTATTTATTCAACAGTCACTGATTTTGCGAGATTACGTGGGCAATCAACGTTGCATTCCCGCAGGACTGCGATGTGGTACGCGAGTAGCTGCATAGGAATGACTGTAAGGACGCCCTGCAAGCAGTCTACGGTTTTCGGTATTTGTAAGCATCTGGATGCAAATGACATGGTTTCAGTATCGCCTTGTTCGCAAACGACAATGGGTCGCCCCTGACGAGCATTAACCTGCTGCAATGCATTCATGCATTTAGTGTGTACAGGATCACGCATTACTATCATCATAACGGGCATAGAATCGTCGATGAGTGCGAGAGGTCCATGTTTCAATTCTCCTGCCATAATACCTTCACTGTGCATGTACGTCAATTCCTTCACCTTCAATGCTCCTTCCAAGCACGTCGCGAAGTTGTAACCACGACCCATAATAAGTAGAGATCGCTGACGGTAAAGATCCTGTGCAAGGGTTTTCACTTCCTCATCCAAAGCCAATACTTGTCTTATTTTAGAGTCCAACTCATGGAGACCTTCGATAATATCACCTCGACGTTTCTGCAGCGAAATACGATCTTCGCTTATAACTAAGGCGAACATAACTAGTGACACAAACTGCGACGTGTAGGCTTTTGTAGAAGCAACACCAATTTCAGGCCCGGCATTGATGTGAACACCGCAATGTGACTCGCGGCAAATTGAACTTCCGACGGTATTGGTAATTCCAACAATGAGGGCACCATGCCTTTTGCAGTAACGAAGGGCCATAAGAGTGTCGGCCGTTTCTCCAGATTGAGAAATGAAGAAGCAAACATCATCTCGGAAAACCGGCGTGTTTCTATCCAAAAAGTCAGACGCAAGTTCGACCATTACAGGCAGCTCTGTTAATTCTTCTAATAACTGACGGGTAGCGACAGCACTATGGTAACTTGTCCCACATCCAATTAACATCAATCTTCTGCAGCGTTTAATTTCTGGAATATAGTCTTTAATACCACCCAATGTGACTGTCCCATCAGCAAAGTTGAGACGTCCCCTCATGGTGTTTACAATTGACTCTGGTTGTTCAAATATCTCTTTTTGCATGAAATAATCATAATTTCCTTTCATTATCTGTTGCAATTCCAATTTAAGAGTATGAATTTCACGTAGATGGGGATCATCACTATTGCCAGACAGTCGGTGGATACTCAGCACACCATCTTTAACATGAGCTACATCATCATCTTCAAAGTAAAGTACTCTGTTGGTATGTTCAATGACTGCTGATGCATCAGATGCAAAGAAATATTCAACTTCCCTTTCTTCTTCTGGTTGGAAATGTGAGTGGCTGTTAACTCTTGGAACTGAAGGGACAACACCTCTTGTAGCCTTATTGTTGGTGTACATAATGGGGACATGGTCACTAGAAAGCCGTCGTCGAGTTTTAATCCCAACAAGCAGAGGACTACCACGACGAGTTGCCACACATTCATTAGGGAAATAACGTGACTTAAAACACAAAGCAAAAGCACCTTCAAGTTGCTGAATTACCTGCTCGGCTAGCTCCTGGAAACTGTAATCTTTATGCTGATGGTAAATGTGATGAATCAACTTCGCAATTGCTTCAGTATCCGTCTGGGATTCGAAAATGTATCCCTTCTTCTGTAGAAAAGTTTTGACTTCTTTGTAGTTGGTAATGATGCCATTGTGGATGACAACAAAGGAGTTGTCTTCGTCGGAGCGCTGGGGATGCGAATTAACAGCACTCGGTTCTCCATGGGTTGCCCAGCGAGTATGAGCGATCCCACAGTGAGAATCGACGCTTTCCTCTACTTGAAGCTCAACACTGCGTTCTTGCAATAGTTCTTCAAGAGCAGCTACTTTGCCGCTTCGTTTCAGAACTTCTATGTCTTTCTGATCGGCAGCATCCAAGGCAACACCTGCGGAGTCGTAGCCGCGGTACTCTAGTCTCTTCAAGCCATTTACAAGCAGTTCCAAAATTTCTCGCCTTGTTTTTGGCGTTAGATGGTTAATGTAAGCGAAAATTCCGCACATTGTTACAGCGTAATGAGACGTAAGACCCGGCCGGACGCAACCACAACTCGCGAGAGACTGCGGCCGATTTACTCAACACTCGACAGGTATTGAAGGCCTACGCGTGTTGCTCCTACCAATAAATAAGTTACTTTCACTTACTGCGAAGCCCACGTCACCATGTTTCGTTATCGCAGATACGGCTTGTGGTGGTACGTAATTATTAGCAACAAACCAGTTTTGAAGTTAGACCAACAAATCAACAACACAACACAAAAATGTATGATGATTTGATGACAGTTAGTTTGACACTCGCAAGGAACATGATTTCACCTTGATACGATATAGATTGGCACGGTAGTTATGCACATTATTTTATTAATTTCAAAATGTTATTGCACAAAATAATTCACCACAACATTTTCCATTTCTCGTCGCATCCCACGAATGGAAAATTGGAAAGAAATGGAATGGAAAATGAATGAAAAACTATTTTAGGGACGGCGATATATCGACATTATGTATCGATGTTTTTCAACTTTATTTAACTATTTCGTAGATATTTGTACATATAATGCTTAGTAATTTTATAGGGACTAAAAATAATAGTGAAACGTTCTTACGAGAATAGTTCGGGGGAAACTAAACTAAAATTGTCGTTATTTAATTGTTGCAGGCGGTGCACGAATGTCGTACATACTAATTACTATGAGTATTAATTACACGCGCCGATTGCGAGCGATCAATTTAAATATACCAGATCACGTATGATTCTGTACTTTTATTATTGAACTACACGACATGCTCAAAATGACAACTGACAAATGAGACTTTCTGAGAAGACCCCACATGCTGGCCACAACTTTTGCGGGGACTGGGCAAGACTTTTGATCTACCCTCTACATTCTTGCCTATACTCGTTAACATCATCCATCCTCCTCCCAGTAATCAATTGAATTTTGCATACATACCTTACAAGTATACCATTTTGTATAGTTATAAGTTAGATGACAATTCTGTATTAGGGTAGGTATCAGTGAGCTGCTCTGATGATGGAGACGAAAGGTGGCCACAGGAACCATTAGAGTGTCAATAAGGGCTTTTAAACGTTCACAGGCAGGCCAATCTCAGGGTCCCCAGTAAAAGACTTCGGCCAACCTTGGTAGATTATTCGGAATCAAATTAAAAAAAAATTAGTATTTTTAATATTATGGATACCTGCAATTTTCTTTTCAAAAGAAAGTAGGAGGTATCTATCTTCATCCACGCCGTGAAATCCGCCTTAGCGTACCTAATTTGAATAAACCAATCAGCTTCAGCTAAAATACGTAGCTAAACTAAGTAGTTAAAATTTTTTTGTATATTAGAGATGTGGTAGGGATGCAAGAAATGTAAAAATGCATTGATATTGCTGATCAATATGACACATCGGTCATCGGATGTATCCATATTTTATCTGCGTAGTAGAGTTTTCTAGCATATTATTGTACATTTTGTTTATAGGGAGTGAATTTACTTCTTTCTGAATTTTATAAATTTTTGGATGGACCTAGTCCATTTTGAACAAAAGTAATTTTATTTAGCACAATTCAAGACGACAACGTAATCACTTGATAATCTCTACTTAATCTATGAAAAAGCCAAGACATGGCCAACAAGCACGAGACATCACGAATATAGGCCAACATGCCCTCTACATTCTTGTGTTGGCCTCCTTAAAATACAGGACAGTTGGCCAGACTATGCTTTGTCTAAAGCGAATACTACACACACGATATATATCGTGATTCACGCAGGATCACGATATTTATCGAGTGTGTAGCCTAGAGTATCACGAATCGTGATACGGATCACAGGATTTCCGAAAATCCAGAAATCTACGATCCGTATCAAGTATCGTGCGATATATATCGAGCGTCTAGTATCTAGTCGATATTTATCACGACATTTCTGTCAAACTGACAGATAAATAACGTAATTTCAAATTTATTTTCAAGGTTTGTGTTTATTTTCAAGCTGCTGTGGCAACTATGGACCTGGACAGTTACAATAAAAGTATAAACAGTCAACAAGATCCTTATCCTCATAATTTTACTCATTTTTTTCTCTTCACGCGTCTTTTTAATCCTAATGCTAATACTATACAATGCAAGCTTTATCAGTCATTTTGGTAAAAATACGTAAAAATCGTAAATATACACCAGCGACGCGTCAAAAATGCTTTTTTTTTAGGCTAAGCATTGGCAACTTAGTCTATTCAGCCATCAAAATGAATGAAAGAATGCACAGACTAATGAAAATATCGACGATTCTTATCGTGTGTGTAGGGTCGACTTGCGATCCAAAATATTACTCGATATGGATCACGATACGTATCACGATATATATCGTGTGTGTAGTACCCGCCTATTATAGGATGATAATCTCACTAATTCTTGGTCCTTGGCGCACGCCTATGAAGATTTGTTTTTTTCCTGTAAAATGTCATAGCCTCCTTCATCTTACAAGCCATGCGCAGAAGTTTGACAACGTCGCATTTTTCAATTTTAGTGAACCTGAAAATTACTTTAAAATATCGTCGTTTAATGTTATTCGTTATTTAAGTGATGAAGTATATAAATAAGTATATACATTAGTTCGATATTATGAAATTGGATAGATTCCTGTACTATTTACCTATCTACGTATTTGCAATTGTATTATACTAATATTTTAAATGCGAAATATAATGTGTGTTTCGTCTTGTACGTAATGGATGTTTGTTACTTCTTCACGCAAAAACTACTGATCGGATTTTAATGAAATTTGGCAGTTACATTGCATATAGCCCCGAATAACATATATGCTATAATTTATTCCGATATTTATTGTGATTTCCGCGGGAACGTGTCCGGAACGTTATAGTCGAATTTTATGTGGACGCAGTCGTGGCCACGAGCTATTATGAAATAAAATAATCTTTGCCAGCCAAAATATTACCCAATTTATTAAATATTAGATAAAATACATTTTAAACAGTTTTATTTAAGTACCTAAGTATATAAAAACTAACTACTTACTTACTTATTGTACCTACCTACTTTTTCAACGCTTCCATCGTCGTGGATAATCAAAGATCGTGGTTTAAAGTATTCGTGATAACTTTCACAGTGCGAAAATGTTTGCTACACACAAAAGATCCTTCGTTTAGACTCCAGTATGCTTGGGGAATAGCAAAAGTCCATTTGTTTAATATAATTATATCTTTTGGAAAGCAAAACATCGGCACAGATTCTTTCCCATTTTTAAGGTTTAATCATAATTTTACTTGCATTTTTCAAATGCAACAACGCCTTTGTATCTGTTAGAGAAAGATTACGATTACAAAACTGAATTTGATTAATGCAATAAGTAAAAATCTAACAACAGATATGGTCGAGGGTTGTTTTTCAAAAATCGTATTTATTCAATTTTAGCACAATTATACATATATTTACTTTTATTTACCTTTGTAGATAGTCCATACAAACGCGTTATTTTACAGTTTTATCAATATACTTTTAATTGATCGTCATAAAATTCATAATTTTCCCGCACATTGACAAGTAAACAATGAGTAAATCGGTTCACAGCGACGTTGCCGTTCCGTGCTACAGCATGGCTTGTAAGATGAAGGAGGCTATGAAAATGTACTACGGATAATGTAGTACTTCATAGACAGGCCTCGCTCCTTTAGTGAAGTGCCACGAATAACGAATAACAACAGATAATCGAAAATCGGTATTCAAATAAAATAATCGAACATTCAAAATTAACATTTTGGTAGTTACATTATTTTTTGCACCTATAACTCTTAGTCCTTGTTGGATTTCACCCTAAGAGACTTTTCACAACAACGATTTTGACTCGCAAGTATTCTACGGAATAGGCTGACTGACCAAATCAAAATACGCATGTGTCGAAATCATCGTTGTGGAAGAGTTTTTTAATGTCGTATTAACACAAAAGAGAATAAATAATTTATTTTGTATAATATATATGTACAGTATAACCATGTAACTTTCGATTCCAAGTTTATGAAAATGATAATCGATGATCGATTATACTTATTAACGATTTTACACTACCCCATCCCTACTGTGAACTGTCAAAATTATGATCCTATATTTGACAAAGTATGGCAAAGTTATCCAGTTATCGATACTGAGTGATAAACCATACATCCCTATGGAACACGGAACGTCAAAGTGATAATAACTGTCAAAGATTTTGCAAAGGAATAATTGTCCATACAGCCATGTCTTCTGCATCAAATTGTTTTTTTTTTCTAATCTAGAACGAGGTTAGCGCAGACACGATGGAGTGGCGGTGACCTTTTCAATATGAAAAAATATCGCTTAAGTATCAAATAAAATTTAACCTTCGCTCTTTCTGCTTATGATGGAAATTCAGGAATTGCTATTATCGCCACAACCATAGCAGTCCACTGCGGGACTTATGCACCTACAATTTCCACCAAACGGCATGTATCGAGAACACGGAACGGATTTTACAATCTTTAAATGAAATGAAATTGTGTACACAGTATTTAAAGTTTATTAATATAGACTTGCCGTGCAGAGCAGGTTGACCACTGGCGTCTTCCGCAACACGCATTTGAAGCCGAAAGCGTGATTTCCCAGAAGAATTGTCTCATTATGGACTACTGGTATTTTTTCCCAGAGATTCTATTAACTGTACCTAATCTATACTGGGAATTTTAAACCCAGAGGTTCCTCTGATTTTATCATACTCCGTTGATCGCAAATCAACACAAAAATAAATTGTATAAACAAACATCCGGGTCGAGAATGTAATCCAAATTGTTCCTGAGCCTCTGGGAACAAATATCACAGTAGTCCCGTCATAACAACTTCAATGGGACTTTTGGGAATACCGAAAGCATTCTGCCAGACGCGGTCGCCTCCGTTCGCATGCCGTCGTATCCAATCCGGATCCTTTCGGCTGTCGACGCTGCCGTTTGTATCCTTTCCGATACAATCCTGTGGAGGAAACTTCAGGGCCTCTCCCACGAAAGAGGAGCTTATTGCCATAATCACCACAATCACCACTCTTGGCAGACGCAATTGGTATGGCGAACCAAAATCACGGCCAAGCGTCCTGAGCAGCAGTCTCGCGAGCCTACGCCTACGAGGCCCGTCGCACATTTTGCGTGGTGCACATTTTGCGTTTTGCCTATTTGCATTGTACACATTTTGAGGGTTTCTCGTTTTGCATGTCGTGCCCATTTTGCGTTTTTCACATTATGCTGAGTCACAAAGTAAAAAACGGCTCGGCCCTTTGCTCTCTCGGCGCATACCTACCGCCAGAAACGCGCAGATTATAATACCTGCAAAGCGGCTGACCATGACTTGCGCAGGCCGGGACTCCACCAAAGCGGGAGACGAGAGGAGAGTTGTTAAGGATTTCATTGTATAGGTATCTACACGTCTTCACTTTTAGTTTCAGTGGCTACTGGGCTGGAGAGATCAGAGATGTGAGCGGGGACGAGAGGAAATACGAGCGAGCGAGACGGAGCGGCACATCATACATCATTGCTCCGATCTACAGTGTCCACACAGCTTTCCATTATTTGGAGCGGTTCTGGCACTTTGCACTTTCGACTTCTTTTTCAATATAATTTAATTTCAACGAAGTAGATACCTAACACTGAAAAATATTCCAGGATAGGTATAAAGGGCGTAGGTACCCTAGGCCTGGGGCAAGGCTTGAATAAACAAAAACCCAATATACCAGTAGCTTCTTTATTGGTTTATCAGGATCAAAGGTCTTTACAAAATCATTGAAAAAATTACAAAGTTACATTTAGCTTAAAATGAGTCTTGAGATTTGTTTCAGTTATGAATTTTTAGAACAGTCAACAACACGAGAAAAAGTATTAAATTAATACGAATTGAATATTTAAACCCTATCACATATTATTCGTTAACTATGAACAGAAAACACGTTAACTACTCCTTACAAAGTTTCAAATTTCTAGCTTAACGTTTTTAACGCTTTTACTCATATAGGTACTGCTAAAACTACTAACCAGATGTTGGTTCATAACCAACGCCTACATTTTCTACACTCTGATGTAAGCCAACGTCAACAAAGAATTTAATTGTATGATTTTTTGCAATAGTATAAATATTATAGTTACAGTTAAAAATAACCGATACATCAATAAAATAAATAGTTTAAGACAACTTTTAAAGTTACCTACATAAATCAAACCATACATTAAAAGAAGTCAACCCGTACATAAATATAAATCCAAAAGATTTATTTCCAGTGAAATGGTTTAAAAATTCAACCATCGTACCTTTGCTTTTCCTTCTAAATTCCTTGCGATGGAAAAATAAAACGTAACGAGCTTTCAAGTATGGAAACTCAAACTTGGCGAGTAACTTACGACTAAAATAATCACAAAGACATAAACTTAACACGTAAGCGTAACTAAAACGAACTAACTTTAAGTATATCGAGCTATGATAAATGCATAAATCGGGAACGAGTGTGATGTCACCAGTGAAGAAGCTCCGATGGAGGGAGGTTGCTAAAGGGAGTCGCGGGCGGGCGGGGCGGGCGGGGCGGCGCCGGGGCCGCGGGGGGCCCGGGGGCCGCCGAGGGCCCGCGGGCCGCGGGGGGCCCGGGCCCGCGGGGGGGCCGCCGCCGCCGGGAGCCCCCGCCGCTAGTTGCTTTAGTGTGCCCCATAGTTATTTCTTCTTCTGCGCCTTCTCGGCAGCCTTGGTGATTTTACCCGTTGTTACTTCCTTGAACGTTACGCTCTGAAACAACGATATCACGTTTCTGTCAGCTTGTAGCAAATTCGGGGCAAACTTTATGAACAAAGGGTATTCTACATACAAGCATGCCTATGTAATCCTTCCCCCCGCTACGTCCAAAATGCTGAAGAAGAATGCAGGAACAGGGCACTTCTTAAAAAGTATCGGGTTTTCTGTTGCCCGAAAAGTGCAAGATTTTTTAAATTTTGGTCCACAATAATCATCTTACAGTATTACGAAACAACTAATCAGGACATTAATTAAGATAATGTAGGTGACTGGAGCTTAAACTCCAAAAAGGTCAAGCCTGTGTTGCAAGTCTCAAGGAACCCCCGGGACCAGGATAAGTTCCGAGGGTGCGCCTTCATCTCTAGTAAGAAGGAACTGAATTAAGCACGTATAAGATTTTCAAACTACGAACTCGGAGTTTCCTGATCTTCCGGATCATCCTACAGTACCTCCATATCTCCAACAGCCACATAACCGCAACTGTCACCCTCAACCCGTTACCTTGATAACACCCACGGCGACAGTCTGGCGCATGTCGCGCACGGCGAACCGGCCGAGCGGCGGGAACTCCTGGAACGACTCCACGCACAGCGCCTTCGTCGGCACCAGCGTCACGATCGCCGCGTCCCCGGACTTTATCGACTTCGGGTCCACCTCGGTGGTCTTGCCTGGGAACACACGGATATGATAACTGCTATAATAGGGGTAGGCTGGGACCACATTGTTATCGGGCACGGGAAGGGGAGGCCGGCCCTTGCCTGGAAACACATGGGTATCATATCATCACTACTATAATAGGGATAGGCCTGGGACCACATTGTTCCCGGGCGCGGGAAGAGGCCGGCCCAAGAAGCGATGGCTTGACGTAGTCAGGAACGATATGCGTGCCAATAAGCTCACCGCTAGGGATGCCGAAGACCGAGCAAGGTGGGCCAGGAGTAGCAGGAAGCGGACCCTGGGCGGTCGCGTGCCGCGCGGGGGCGCAACCGGGACATAACTCCAAGATGATGATGATGATGATGGGACCATATTGTTACTTATGGTTACGGTATCGTTACGGTCCTGGCAAAGATTTCTCACAGTACGCCTTTTTCATACATAGGTATTTATTTGATAACTACTATAATAGGTTCAGCCATTCACCACATTGGCTTACTTATTACGGTCCTGACAAACTTTTCTCACATTACGCCTTTTTCATACATAGATATTTGTTTATATCAAATGTACCCCCTTCCCCCGTAGATACACCTAGTAGGAATAAGCAGATACCACATTTTGCTACGGTCCTGATGAACCTTTCACGCTTGTTCTCTGTCCTCCTACATTAGCATAGGCAGGCAAAGACCATATTGTCCTCATTTTTCATAGATGCTCTTCGGTTTATGGTATTACGTACACTATCAGAAAGGGATGAAATCTTGTCTACATCAATTGAAATGACAGTCTCGAGCGAATTAGCGCTTAACTTCTTTGCTAATGCTAATTCTCCCGAGAAACGTTATTTCGATTTACTTCGACAAGGTGCCATCAATCCAGGATTTGACAGATCAGGTAATTACAGCGGAGCAACTGTCTTGGTGCTATTCTACTCGGCCGTGTGGTGTCCGGCAGAGTAGAATAGCACCAACCCCTTACACTCGTGGGTGTCGTACAAGGCGACTCATGATTTTGAAGCAAAAGATCTGGAGTCTCCGTAGACTGGAAAATGGGCAGCAGCGTTTTCCATTGTTATATTTACAACACTGCGATCTCCAACCCGCCTGCCAAGCGTGGAGATTATGGCAATAACCTCCCCTTTCATGGGAGAGGCCATAAGTCCTGCAGTGGACTGTTACGGGCTGTGATGATGAACTGTCATCTGACCTCCATATCCCTGTTACCAGGTGAAACTGACCAGTTTGGAGCATGGTTACACATTTAACCTGCACATTACCTTACCTCAACGGTACAACGACCACACCCATAAATTGTAAATATTGTATGATAATCATTTAATATCTTCATAAATACATCTTCGGTTACGAATTCAATAAATATTTCCTTATCCAAACGTTAAATCAAGATTATCATTTTTGTATCATAATCTGCCATAATGACCAAGTCTAAGTAAACAGATTTATTGCATCGATGTAATTCCTGATAAACGGTTTTGCGTTGTGAAAAAAATTACATCGCATAAGCCATATCTAACTAAAAAAATATATATACCTGCATATGCGAATGCTATAAATTTCATCCAACCATAATGTAAGCTAATATATTTTTTTCTTTTTTCCGAAAGTTTAGCCCGTAGCTCCACCTCCTTCATATTCTTTGCTCTACAGGGAGACGGCCTGGCTAGATCCAACCTTTCTCCTTTCCAGTCAAGATTTTACAATCCTATCCGACAGGTATCGGAAAACCCCCAAGAAAGCCTACATAACTACTGGAACAATTTCCATGAAACAAAACTAACCATCCCGATAAAGAATACCATGAAATAAAAGAAAGCGGCTCAAACCGCATCAAAATGTTCATCAATAAATAGTCGACAGATAGCAAAGTTAATTACTGTAATTTAATTTAAGCGGAACCTATGGACAATTTTTCATTTATCTAAAATAATTAATTTAATTTTTTACGAGTATTATAAGCCAACACGTGCTCACCGGTACGGCGGTCGCACTTCTCCTTGATCTCGGCGAACTTGCAGGCGATGTGCGCCGTGTGGCAGTCCAGGACTGGCGTGTAGCCGTTGCTGATCTGGCCCGGGTGGTTTAGAACTATCACCTGCCGACAACGAGGAGTTGGTGGTCGTTACGATGGATGCAAGGTAGAAGCACATAAAATTATGGGCAAATGTAGGTAGAGCTCATCTAGTCTAAAATGACACGCCCCACTATCGCATTAACGCACACAAGCAAGTTTAAAACATGGACCCAATACATATACAAATGCCGTTGTAATTGGTCATTCAGTTGCCGGTGAGATTCAAACGTAGGAGCACGCGTCGTTCATTGGCTCCCACACAGATGAAGTGTCGTTATCAATATTTGCACTCACACATCGAAATCAAGTAACTAAGTAGTGGGGCGCGTCATTTTAGACTAGACGAGCTCTACAGCACTACGTTACCCGTCTGACCACTTGGCGAGTAATTCACGCACTAACTGTAGGGGTCAGCTGAAAATCAGCGCTGCGGTCTTACTACCTACAGCATATGCTGAGCTGAGCTCTAGCTTGGCACGACACTACAATATTTAACCTAATCTATGTTAGTAAGAAATATTTGTTAATTTATATTGTAGAAATTGCCAAATAAATATTATGTCTAAATATTAAGTCTAAGCAGCACACGGTCTTTTTTTTATATTATACTAGACAGGCATTTGACCGCCACCTGTTGGTAAGTGACGATGCGGCCGAAGATGGAGCAGGTCCGTCTTGGAACAGCCTATTCACGCTAGCCTTGAAGGCAACCAGATACTTCAGATAGGTACCTATACGGTCGAGCCACGTACGCAATCGCGAGCAAGCGAGGTAGTGTAGAGTAGCACCAACCCTTAAGACTCGTGGGTGCCGTACAAGGCGACTAATACTTTCGAGGCAAAGGTCTAAGAGTAGGCTAGAAAATGGGCAGCAGCGTTTTCTCTCGTTTTTGAGTCGTCGTTTAGCACGTTGTCCGGTACCGCTCGGGCTAGCTGGCGGTTGGCCGTTGGCCATGGCCATGCCTCTTAGAGTGTACCATTACATCACGCCCTAAACTAAACTGGCTTCCATTTGTTTTGTAATCATTTTTGATCATAAGCCTACGTTTACTGAAGAATAGAGGCCTCTCCCAAAAGACTCCACAGCAATCTCAAGCTTCCGCTTCCATGCAATCGCAATCGCATGCCATGCTTTCCACCAGACGGATCCATTTTTGTACCTATGACATAATATGTGACGAAAGGGGTGGAATGATATCGGCTGAATGATGAGAGGCTTCAATTCACATTCCTAGTATCTATCATTGCAGAAACTGGTCTTGTCAATAAGTCCTAATCTACGATAGTTTAATTGAAATATAGAAATGGGTTAAAATATACCTGAGCCGTGAAGTCAGAGGCGCCTTTGGGAGGAGCATTCTTGGAGTCGCCGGCAACGAAGCCACGGCGCAATTCCTTCACAGATACGTTCTGGAACATCGTACATTAAATCTGTATTGGCAAGTGGCGATAAGGTACGAATGCTGGAATCAACTCGAAGTACTTCACATGGGAAAGATCATCGAAATTTTAAGTATTCAGGTTTTGATCATATTCGGCCTCTATTTGATTAATCTTTTAAGGTTTTTAGGCTAGAGGCAAAATGTGAGGCTTCATCGACAAGGCACAGCAGCGATGCGACTGTGGAGTTCTATCCAAAACTAAGACGCATCTGCTCTCTTGTCCTCTTTGTCCTGCTACCTGCACTAGGGTGGAACTGTTCCTGGCAACTGATAATGCCGTTGCCGTAGCCGACTATTGGGCAGGTTATATCTAAGGTTTTCGGATTTTTTTATGCTACTCCGTGACAAACGAGCCCACCTGATGGTAAGTGGTAAATGTCGCCCATAACATCTACAATTCATATATTTAGGTTGCAGGTAACAAAAATACAGAGAAGGACTAAGATTAAATGTCTCATACCTGTAATTTCGTAATTCACTTGACTCGACGAAGAAGATTAGGTGTGATATGATACGCGTAAATACCTTCACATTGAATCCGACGTTGTCGCCGGGCATGGCCTCCTGCAGAGCCTCGTGATGCATCTCCACCGACTTCACTTCGGTGGTGATGGCGGCGGGCGCGAACACCACCACCATGCCTGACAATTTAACGAGAAATAAATAAATAAATAATAAATAAATATTCGTGGACAAATTCACACAGCGCCATCTAGCCCCAAACTAAGCAAAGCTTGTACTATGGGTGCTAGATAACTGATATACTACTTAAATACTTAAATAATTTTTTTTTTAAATACATTCTTATTATACATAGAACACCCAGACCCGTAACAGAAATAAAAATTCATCATTTCAACTTCTGCCCGGCCGGGAATCGAACCCGGGACCTCTTGCGTCGGCATGTTGACCGTTGAACCACTCAGGTCGTCGAACCACTCAGAAACAATCAATCCAACACTTTATTGCACACCAAAGACATTTACATAAGGAAAATACTTAACGTACTGATGAGAAACGCGAACTACAGCGCATATAGTCCTTAAGACAAATAAGCCGCACGATCCCATTCCGCTAGCTCCTTTCCGCTATCGGGAAACGCGATCCGGGCGGGAGTTTTAACTTTGATGGAAGTACAGTCCAATGCAGGGAAACCCACTGGATTCACCTGTCATCCATGTCATCATTAGGTCAATGCGCAGTTGCAAGAAATGAGCGATGACACGGCCACTTAAGGACAGGTAGACTGTATTAGCTCAGATAAAGCACAGGATCTCCAATCTCTTTTGCAAAGATGAACGTTATTGCACCGTTACTACTCCGTGTAACGGCTTATATTAGGTAGTCGACATTGACCTCCCCTAATAAGCGCCAATGCACTGTTCTCAGTCGCCGCATCCAGCTTCTACTCAACCTGTTGCAAGTCATTAGCTGGAAGGCATCCTACACTACGCTTACCGGGTCTTGTACCCAGCGGTTGTTAATTCTTAGGCAGATGTGGCCAACTCACTGCCACATCAGTTCGGATTACCTCATTGCAAATCTCATGCTTCATAGAGACTCCTGAGCATAACGCGTTCCGTCCTTGGATAACGTTCACCGTAGTGGATGGTTATAAACCGTTGTAGGTAGATAACCTGATAAGATTAGTGTTGTAAGGACTCTAGTCTAGAAGAGAGAGTCTTTTTAAAGACTCAAGTCCTAGTTCAGTTGAGTCTTCTAAAGGAAGACCTGAGTCATGACTAAAAGAACTCATAACTGAGTCTTTTCAAAACAACTAGGGACCGAGTTCTCCGAGTCCTCGCGAATGCGCCGCAGAAGTAAAAGTGATTTTATTAGTTAAACTTACACTAACTGTAAAGCTCATGACTCAGATCAGCTCATGGAACTTAAAGGACTCTAAAGGCGACGAAGCGATACTAGTACTCGAGTACTCTCGAGTTATGCGAAATGGCTAAGTCTCGAATTGACGACTGAAAGTCTTTTACAACACTAGATGGGACACTGTCATTGGGTTTGTTAGTTTGCGTGTCTCACCTGGCTTGAGTATCCCGGTCTCGACGCGTCCGACGGGCACGGTCCCGATGCCGCCGATCTTGTACACGTCCTGCAGCGGCAGCCGCAGCGGCTTCTCCGTGGGCCGCGACGGCGGCTGGATCGCGTCCAGCGCCTGCACAGTACACGTACCATAGTATGTACAATACGGAGGCGATCACAATAGATCAGGAATGGTCGCAGTGATACTAGGACTGAGAAAGCCTTGAAGAGCCCACTTTTTAATAAAAAAAAAATGACAATACGGATCGAACGACCCAACAGGACAGTACAGTACCAAAAAATTACCATAGTTCTGTTCGATACGGCTCAGTGTTATGACATTATACAGAACCTAACAAAAATTTAGAAAGTGACCGCCAAGAATTAAAAAGCTTTAGTCTCATAGATAAAACGCTGCATTCTAAACAATTTTTATTACATGCCACCGCTGTACGGCCATTACTACTATTGAAGCTTGGCAAAGAATAGCAACAATAGGAAACTAGATTTTTCCTGTTGCAAAAATAACAATAATTGTCTTACTAGCAATAGCATTTACTATCCTAATAAAGAATGTTCAGAATAATCCATGCTGTCGAAATTTTTATCAAAATATTGTTGACCGGCACTTTTACATTTTGTGTGGGCCGTGATCTCTTTTATGTAAGGGTATGTCATACATAAGGCTCAAAGAAGCGAGTGAATGAGACGCGTGATCCGATTCTTTATTTATTTGTTTCCTTGCCACAGATAGTGCCTCCCCTTGGATGACGCAATAGTACCTTTAATACTGACAGACAAACATTTATTTTTCCTATTTGTTCCGAGCTCAGCAGGCGGTGCAGGTGAGCCGCCTGCTGCGTGCTGTGTCCAAACTTCTGGCAAAATCTAGACTGAAGCCTTGAGCTAGGCTTGTTTTAGTTTCTTATCTTAGTCGTTCTAATCCATCAAAATACTCACTTCAATGAGACATTTGCCCTCGACCTTGTTGTCCTTGCGGTCGATGGTCCACCCCTTAAACCACGGCATTTTCTCAGAAGGCTCAAGCATGTTGTCGCCGTGCCAGCCCGAGATCGGCACGAAAGCGACCGTCGCCGGGTTGTAACCTAATAATAAGATACATTTTATTACTATTATTATTCTTATTCACTCTCGAGGAATATAAAATCTATGTTTGTAATCACGCAAATTACAATATAGCCTTGTGGTGCCGGTAGGTAGAGAATTTAGCAAAACCCGTTTCGCAGAGGTCAAACAAGGCGACTAATGTCTCAGAACCAGATATAAGACCACGAATATAGTTCCTCCTTTCTGTTGTCGCTTTTCAGGACGCCTGCGGTTTTGACATGTCGGCTGAGCTTGATGATGGTGTTGAATGAAGATACCCAATCAACGATGGTAGTTGAACATCTATAACTTAGGAACAAAAGTACGAGAAACAACACAGTTATGTTATATTACCGATTTTCTTGATGTAAGACGAGACCTCCTTCTTGATCTCCTCGTAGCGAGCCTCGTGGTAAGGCGGCTCGGTGGAGTCCATCTTGTTGACGCCCACGATCAGCTGTTTGACGCCGAGCGTGAACGCAAGAAGCGCGTGCTCGCGGGTTTGCCCATTTTTGCTGATGCCCGCCTCAAACTCGCCAGTGCCGGCCGCTACTATTAACACTGCGCAGTCCGCCTGCCGAAGGTTTAATCACCGATATATCGCTTGACGTTACCTAACCTACAGCAGTGTTTCCCTAACTATGCGTCACGACACCCTCAGGTGTTGCAGCGCCAAATATAAAGTAATTACGTTCAGTAGGTAAAGCAAGCACAATTCCTGTTACTTGTTTTCTCTCTACTTTGCGCCTATTATGTCCGAATGCACTAAACCTTAAGCGACGTTTAAGTTAATTAAATATATTCATAACAAGAAAAGACATTGCACCAACGCCAACCTTTAGTGAAACTAAACTCGCTTAAGGAGCCAACCTAAGGTCACCTAAGTTTGGTGCAATCTGGCATTAATTATCAATGTTTTAAGTAAGTACCTACTCAAATCATACGAACTAGATTCTTTAGTTTTCTGTACGGTCTTCCAAATCAGAATATGTATCAGAACGTCCACTGTATCAGAACGTCCTCTGTATTAGAACGTCCTCTGTATTAGAACGTCCACTGTAATAGAACGTCCACTGTATCAAAATGTCCGCTGTGTCAGAATGTCCACTGCCTCAGAAGTCAGGGTAGAGTAGAGTAGAATAGGGGTATGGGTAGAGTAAAAAAAAGTAGGGTAACTCAAAACAAGGAAACCGAACAAAGACAATTGTCTTGAGATTAAATGTGTGCGTGCGTTGGTGCATACAAGCCGCGTGATGTACCTTGTTCGGAGTTACCCTACTTTTCTTTTTTAGTTCACAAATTGAAACACGCGAACTGAAGTCACAATGCAGGGAAATCATAAATTTGATGACTGTATCTTTGTATTTTATCTAGGTATGTATATGTTTAACAATAACACTAATGTTTGATACTTTAAGCGGGCTCTAAATTGGAGCAATATAAAAGTGGTATAAATACAATTTTAATACATTCATGTAAAAGACATCACGCAAGAGACAAGACGTCGCTTGCGTTGAACTCTTTTGTATGAAAAGTCAACAATTCCAGCTCCCTGACTTCGAACGGGTACCAACCTTTACAAATAGTACATCTAAAATCTCTCTTACTAACCGCATGAAAATCTGTTCAGTTTTTGAGTGTGAACAGACAGACAGAGGCGGTATGGAACTTTGTGTTATATATTATTATAGTTAATGATAATTAGAATGCAAAATTGTCAGCTTTCATACACAACTATAAAAATTGGAATGTTGAAGCTCTTTCAATCTCGAGCCTCACAGAGCTAGATTTCTTTTAAATGACGCGTCTTCTGTATTTTCATCGTTTAGATGACGTTAAGCTAATGCTAAAAAAATACTAAATTAAGCCATCGGCGTTGGTTTTCCTCACTGTACACTGTACAGCCTTTACCCCCCAATTCCTCAAGCCCCCAACCCTGGTGCTGCTGGTCTGGGTAGCAGGTTTGCTGTAGACGACAGCGTTCAACCGCCATTGAAACTCTGGTCCCCAGCGACTTGACTGGATTTTCCAGTTTTGGAGTCTAAATGTCGATGGGTTCTAAGGGTGGTCGTTTCGATAATATAGAGATTTTGCTTGGACCACAGTTCGGTACAGTGAACAATACGGCCGAGGAAATATAGCCGTAGGCTGCTCATTTTGGATATATTGAACACTACTACAGGTATTTGCTAAAGTAGACATTTCAACACATTGAACCATGTGAGAGTAACATGTAGGTATTGTTTTAAAAGAACGTCGAAACACTACTGCGTGTAGTTTGTCTTGGAGTAGCTGTATAAAATAGATTGGGTACCCTTGACCTACTTACCTAAACAGCTCTAGCTGAAATACCTACCACTTAAACATTAATACCTAGGTATAATAACTTAAGATAACAGCTTTAGGCTTCTACCTACCTGCGATGTGCCGGTAATCATGTTCTTGATAAAGTCCCTGTGACCGGGTGCGTCGATTATGGTCACGTAGTACTTGGCGGTCTCGAACTTCCAGAGTGCAATGTCGATGGTAATACCGCGTTCACGCTCTGCTTTTAGCTTGTCGAGCACCTAAACGAGGAAAGTGTTGATCAGCTTATTACAAGATAATATCAATCAATTGTTTCATTGGTGACTGTTGGCATTTAAGTGTACATGTCTAAATACTTCGGCAGTCTTTTTACGCAGCAATAGTTGTCGCAATAACTGACAGGTTATTGTACTGGTAGCATTTGCATTACCATTGGGACATAGATCTCGCTTCTTACCAAGCCTGGTTGGAGAGTATTATCTAGGCCTTGATCCGTTGTTGAGTGCCTAGCCACTTTTGCAAGAGGTACGTGAATATAAAGCACAGTAAATGTCAGAGGTTTTCAGCACAGCATTTAGGCAAGATCGCATCCCAGTTAACCTTTTGACCTTTTAGCTAAATGTCATAGCATCATACCACACCCGCAGGTGCCCACGTATTGCAGACTCTTAATGTATATACTTAGTAATGTATAATTCGCTTATACCGAATGGTGTAAGTGGGAATTCAAAAACCGTGGTAGGTATATGTGCCGGCAGATTGCCTGTAAGATCGTTAAACAGCAACTAGCACACAATTTAGTTCTCTTTTTAAAGAGTGTTACTATACTACTACTGTTAACAAACATACACTTCAAGTTAAAGTCAACTACAAGAGTCAAAATCGCCTGCTGAAATGAAGCTAATGGTGTACAACTGCACACCTATATAGACGAAATTGAAAAATTGCAAACTAGGAGGCTACTCTCTAAAGTCCGTGATTCATTACGTACCTATCCTTTGTCAAAAGAAATTCAAATTAGAAACGAGCTTAACTGAACAATATCCGTAACTACGAATGTTAAGGAATCGCGGGCTTACAGAGTAGCTCCCTGGACATTATCAAGGATATTTACCCAGGCATATTTGAAAGAGCCCTTGCCCATCTCCTGAGCTTCCTTTTCAAACTTCTCGATGGTACGTTTGTCGATGCCTCCGCACTTGTATATGAGATGGCCGGTGGTGGTGGACTTGCCAGAGTCCACGTGGCCAATCACCACAATATTGATGTGAGTCTTCTCCTTGCCCATCCTGCTAGTCTTCTTGCACTTGCAGAAATGACGTCAAAACCGCGAACCTAAGGTCAAAGGTACATTTTTAAAGTTAAAAAGTTGACGAGAGTTACGTTGCTTAATAATTTACGATTCCCAACAAAGAGGTCAAATTAAAATGTACGCAAAATGCTATAGGTAAATGCTTAGTATCACCTTTATTATAAGATAGTCTACCGTCCGTATACCGATATTGTAACAACAGCACTATCCCGATACCAGTAGCCAGAGATTTGCAGATAGAAAGTACACAGAATCATGTACGCTTACGTATCCACATTTCACCTATTTATCAGCCACTCAAACGTGACAGTGTCAGCACGGCATAATTTCAATATTCTGTGATAGGATGTGCAAGTTTTTACCATAAAAGTACTAAAAATAATGTAAGTATTTTCTCATAAATACAAACTCTCATAACCACTAAGTACCTATATTAACTAAACCCAATAACTCAGTTATTCATTCATTATATTACGTATTAACAAATATCAATATTGTGTGCTCTATGTTTTGGTCATTAGCATTTTAAAAGGCGTAAAACTTTTTCCTCTGGTTACCTATGCCTGTAGCACAATTTGTAATAACTATATTTTCTTTTAAACGCCCAAATACGCAGTAAAATTTTAATGACAACGAAATGGTGGCAGTTATGGAGGCGTCCCAACCGTCCTATATACCAATCAAGTCGGTTCGGAAGGTCGTCGCAATAATCGTGCGTGCGAGTAATATAATATTCGTGGGAGAATACATTAAACTGAAGTAGATTGGGTTTCTAGGATCCAATATAAGTAGGCCCGTATCTATGAAAGAAATTACTAGTTATGTACAAATTTGGACAAAAATTTGAATATCTAGCAATTCACTAGAATATTCCGTTTTAAAGTCAACTGGATACAATTTTATAACAACATCACGGGAGAAGATCGCGAGCGGGCGTGCGCAAAGCGGCCCGAACATCGATAAAGCAAGACGTGTTTCCAAATATAGACACAATGTAAAGGCTGCCTTAATTCGTAATTAAATCACACAGCCTGTAATACCAATACATCCATCATCATAAATTTTTTCAATTAAAATAATATTGTTGTTAAGTAACTACTTAGATAATTCGCAAAGGACTAGGTACCTACCTACTTATTTGTTACGTAAAGTAACCACAACCACAACAATTTAATGCACTGAGTCCATAGCAGTTTATGAGGTATAAAACTATAAACCATTATACAGTAGCTAAACTAATTTACAGCCGAACAATTTGTGATATTAGCGGACCGAGATAGGTACCTGCTGATGGCTCTCACGGGTACTGGAGAAAGGAAAGTGCATATTCATCGGTAGCAATTTTAGCAACTCTATTCGTCTATTATTAGTTGTCTTGATCTATACGCGTAAGCAGATGTATTTGCAATGGCATGACACTGAATTAGAATAATAGCAAGTTGCACTACGAGTATGTCGCGATGTGTGAACCGGCTCCATCAGCGAGACGCACATGGCCCGCGTCCATCTTGTGCATGTCTGCACCGCGATGCGATTATTGTCTGGTTTTTGTTGGTAAATTCATCAATATCATGAATGAACCTAGTGTTTACGAAACATCCAAACATGCTGGTTAATTTGTGACAATCAATCACAGTGACATTGTAAATAGAGGTAGGTATGGCTACTTTAAATTTAGAAATTCTGCCATTGATAGCTCTTCTGATACAATCGATCACAAATTTATATAAATTACATTTACGATGCGGATATAGCACAAGCTTTTATTCCAAAATGATTAATTTATCCATCATTCTCTATGAATACCTACTTAAATTTTTGGAAGCTATGAAAATTTGTTAGAATGCTATTTCACAAGAAATTAATGCCGTAGAAAGATAAAAATTAGTCGTAATAATAACGTTTATGTTATGCTACAATAATAAAAACACACATTATTATGCAAAATTGCGTAATTTCAATGCGTGATACCGGCAGATCAAATCATCACGAGGAATAGAAACATTCGATGTAGAATAGGATTTTTATAATGAAATGCATACTTGACAAATAAAATAACACTTACCAATATTCAATATAACACAGATATAATCAAATATTTGATAAAATACAAGAAATAATTGCAAAATGCTCACCTTTGCAGTCGCAGTCACGAATTTTCCGAGCGATTTTCTCGAGCATGCGCCATAGAGTCTAGGCCCGGGAAATGCAATCAATAAAATCAAACGACACTCTTTTCAGTTTCAATCTTAAAGTATAATTAAATTATTCCAGAAAAGCTTCCTATATAATTTGAAAATCTATTTTTATACCCCGTAATTAGTACGATTATTATTTTAATAACACGTTTCAAGGAATAAAAAATTGTAATGTAGCGGAAAACCGGATATACCTACGTCGAACTATTTTTGGAAAAGTCTTTATTCATTTCAACCAGTACTTAAGTAAGAGCGCTTATGAAAAAAGTCGTAAAAAGGTAGAATGGCCTTCTATTTGATATTCTAATATAACCAAAAAAATGCAAGTAAGCAGTAACAGTCTTCGTGAATACATGGCGGCCCAGTGGTTCTCGTGGTTAATCTACCCCCTACCCGTACAATACCCATACCTAACCTCCTTCAATCCACTAGGATCACCAGTGGATCGAATCTCTACCCTAACCCCTACCCTTTACTACATCAATTTTTATTTGGAAACCTGTACCCTACCTGTAACTACTAAACCACTGCCCCATCTCCTACCCTACCCGTACCCTCCCTTCCCCTGCCCTTTACTAAATCGACTTTTAAACAGAACTCCTACCATACCCTATCTATTTTCTGTTGATCCAATTACTACCAAACTTCATAGGATCACACGCTGGGCTAACCTGAAGATGCAATGAAAATTTCATTATAATCGGTCTAGCCGTTACGGAGTCCATAGGGATTACTTCACAAAAAGTTTGTTGTTCTGTTGAAAAGTTTTATCTATTGATCCGAGCGCTATCCAACTTCATAAGATTATACGCTAGATTGGACGAATTTGAAGATACCCTAAAAATTTTATTAAAATTGGTCCAGCTATTTCGGAGTTACAAGTCAAGCCAGCGCCGCAATTTTTAGTAAGTCTTCTTTCACTCGATTCCTTCGTCATTTCAAGGCCAACTCAAGGGCACATGATTTACACCATTTCATTTATTGGCTATCAATTATAAGTAGTTTTCGAGAAATCGCCGCGTAAATTAATACAATTAATTTTTATGTCGTTCGAAATTATGTGCTAAATATGACCGGCTACAGCGTAGGACGTAAAAAAAACCAAAATCAATTTAAACTAATTTATTTGATGTAATTATTCAAATCAAAACTTAATTACGATTAAACATAAAGTAGGTGACAACTGTACGATGTGAGTAACAAGAGTGTCTTTCCACGGGCCGCGGCAGCGCTGGGTCGTCAGGTTGCGCGGTGTCAGCGTATTTGCCTCGTGTCTGTTTCTAGGGCTGCTACGTCAGGGATCTGCATGTTGTACTCGTACGTAACACCTCCCTCCTGAAGATCAGCGCTTATTCGAAGAAAAGGACGAGAATAAAGCTGATGGATTTCTTGAGGGGCAAGGGTCCGGTTTGACCTGGACTTCCGCATAAGGGTGTTCTGGCATAGAGATTTGCTTCGTTTCATTTTCATTTTCTTGAAGTCTCCTTGTCTGGATGTAACGACGAAGTGCAAGCGCAGTAATAAGTGCAACTGCACCGAATATGATGACGTACATCGGTATGGTGGTGTGATATACGCTGCTAATCGGAGTATTATATATGGTTAATGGTGTTTCCATCGATATTTCAGCGTTACTTTTATGTAGACTTTGTAGGTTTATTGAATTGAGCTTAATCTTCCTACTTATTGTATGATATTCTTCCTCGATATTTGGGATATCTGTTATCTTAAGAACTTGTCCTTTTATGCGATCATTGCTATTAATTATAGTAAATAAACTAGTTTGAAGCTGACATTCTTTGGGTATTATAGCTAGATAGCTTCCCTTCATTATGTTATACTGGTTCTGTTGGCAGGATAACCGAACTTTTGTTGGCTTAGGAAAGCTTACAACATAGTGTTTGTCGTCAAGTTGGTCTACAGCTTCCGATTTGAGGGTCACAGCAGTTCGCTGACAGGATCGGTCGACACGTTGTGTGGTGATGAGCAGGTGTATGCAATCCGCTTGTTCCCGGTAATGGTAGTTCGGCTTGTCTTCACACAGGTACCACAGACTTAACTTCGGGCATTCAGCCTCCATGTACATAAAATCTTTGTCGTGAATTGCCAGGAAGGGATAGGGTGGAATAAGTACTTGGTTATCTACGTTAGGGATTATGGTGAGTTTATACAAATCATAGGTTACGGGATATATGATCGGGAACTTCACTACTAGTACTAAATTGTTGTTGCTATAATAATAGCCTACTTTAACTATATCTAAGTATTCTCTAAAACTGATATTAAGTAACTCTTCTTTACTGTATAATGTATTTAGCTTATCTATTATTTCAATAAATGTATCTCGCCCGAATAGCGATTGATGTGCACTTTTTGCGCGTATGAAAGCTAATAAGTTTCCTAGTCTCTGCAACTCCTCGGATATATCTTCAATATTATCAGATAAGATAAAAAGATATTGTAGTAAATGAAAATACTTTACTATATCGGTTTCGTGCCTAGCGTCACTTTCCATTATGGTGTTAATAGTAGTCTCAAATTTATTTTGATTTTGTACCAACTTGGTAATTAAGTCTGAATTCTGTGACATCCAGTGATTGGTAAGGCTAACACGGTGATTAATCTCAGCTACTATTTTATCTTCACTAATTTGTAATTGCTTAATAGCTTCGTCATAACGCTCAGCGTCAGTATGATCTAGGTTTCCAGAAATACTTTTGATAACCGTACCTAAACCGTCAATAAGACCCCTTTTAGCGCGATTTAACTCAAGAGCCTGCAGCTGGTTAGATAGTTTATCTATCTCGATACGTAAGTGATTTACATGGGGCATATATAACGACTGTGTTTTGTTATGAAGTTGGGGTGCGAGATTATCTAGTTGACCTTTAACTATATCGATATTGCTCCTAATATCCTTTAAATTAATGGTTTGAAGAAAGGAATGATAGTGAGAAACTATTTTTGTTGGCTTTAATTTAAATGGTAGTATGCCGGGTCCATTGTTCAGGTCGCTGAGTATTATTTCTTCAGCTACTGCCAGGGTTATCAGTAGAAGCGGTATTCTGAAACAAGTTGGAATCGTTAGGTGTTCTCTTTAATCGTGACTTGGCAACGGGGCCGCGTTTTCTTTTGGTGTAAATATGGATAGGAAGATCTGCAAGAACAGTGTCTTGACAGTATCGTGGAGCAAGTTTTTGTCGGTTAGCCAAAGGGTTGCGGGTATAGACGCATTGTTCGGGAGAATAGTTTATCTCAGATTGCCTGTCCTTATTGGCTCTTTCTATTAACTCCGTGCGCTGATGAAGAGATGTTTCGTTTAATAAATCATAAACCTTTATCATTCTACTGCGATGATCTTGTATATATTGCTGAAGGGAATTTTCGGACAGATTGATATCTAATGGATCGCGTGTGTCTAGATGGCCAGTAATGATATCTATTGGTCTACATTTAGTGAAGCTGTGTATGGAACTGTTGTAACCCAGAATAGCATAAGGCATTAAGTTTATGGCAGATTCGCCTTTATGGTTAAGTTTTAGAATACGTAAATGTTCTAATAATGTTGAATGTAAGCGTTCTACCATTCCATTTTCATTTGGAGCATAAGCCAGGGTTTTATGATGGTGCACCTTGTGTAATCTAATAAATTCCATGAATAACTGATTATTAAATTCAGGGCCGCGATCTGTAACTATGGTCATAGGGATTCCGTGGTGAGTACTAAAAGTAAGGAAAGCTTGTACGACACTAAGTGCCGTCGAATCTCGTAAGTGGTATGCTTGGGCATACTTAGAGAAGGAATCTATTATAGTTAAATACTTTTCAGTCTCAACGCTGAATAAGTCGAGGTGAACAATTTCGAAGGGTTTAGAAGGGGGTGGCACAATTTGATACTTTTGTTTGACAGGATTTCGATCGTACTTTGCCTGCCCGCAGATGGTGCATTCGTTAATGTACTTTGTTATCTGCTCTTTCATCTTTGGCCAAAAGTATTTTCGAGACAGCGATAGAAAGCATTCGTTAATTCCACGATGGTTAGTTTTACCTTCGTGGTAATTACGAATGACACTTTGTTGCTTAAGATAATCCTTAACATTCTCTAATTCAAATTTTGCTAAGGATATATTCATGGACGAACTTTTAAACTTATTTTGTAGTATGGGTATGATTGAATACATTTCGAGCGGTGGATTTATTAATAGTCCGGTCTTTACTTTTGGGTTAACGTATTCCTTAACAGCGTTAACTACATCTTCCTCTAAATTAGATTTTGAAACCTGAATGCATGTCCTAGTATGTGCTTCGAAAGGTTTAGATACAGTCGTTTTACCCTTTATGTCGCCGACTACGGTAATTGTAACTTGTTTGTGAAATTTGTTCAGGGGATCATCCGTTATAGGTATTTCAAGGATTGGATCCTCAAGGTTTGTGTGAGCTGTTGCTGTGGATGGCTCATGTAAGGATGGAGGATTTTCGGAAGGATTTGGGAGCACGGAACAAAGTTCGTCTATAATAGAGTTAAGCTCTTCGTTATGAATCTGTACTCGAGATAGAGCATCAGCGTTTGCATTGGCTTTGCCCGGCTTGTATACGACAGTATAGTCATATTCACTAAGCTTGAGCTTCCATCTTGTTAATCTCGAGTTTGGTTCTTTAAGATTCATAACCCATTGAAGGGGTTTGTGGTCAGTCAAAATTTTGAATTTACGACCAAACAGGTATGGCCTAAAATATTTAGTTGCCCAAACTATGGCCAGTAGTTCCATCTCGATCGTACTGTAATTAGTTTCACTGCTATTTAGAGTACGGGAAGCGAAACATACTGGTTTGTCCGAACCGACGGGACCTTGGGATAAGACGGCGCCTATAGCTACATTGGAAGCGTCCGTCGTTACTAAGAACTCCTTGTTGAAGTCGGGGTATTGTAGAATAGGATCGTTGGTTAACAAGGTTTTACATTTCTCGAAACAATAGGTATAATTTTGATCTAGAGTTATTTTTGACCCCTTTTTAAGACATTGCGTCATCGGTTTTGTAATCCTAGCAAAGTCAGGGATAAACTTTCTATAATACCCTAATAATCCTAAAAATCGTTTAATTTCTGTAGGAGTTTTCGGGATAGGATACTTTTGGATAGCCGATATTTTATCCGGGTTAGGTTTGATACCATCTTTAGTTATTACGTGACCCAAATAGGCGGTCTCTAATTTAAGAAACTCTGACTTGTCCATTTGGATCTTGAAGTTAGACTCCCTAAGTCTCTGGAATACCTTTTCAAGATTGTTCATATGTTCTTGAAGAGATGTGCTAAAGACTATGATGTCGTCTAAATACACGAGACACACGGTATTTTGTAAATCTCTTAACACATTGTCCATGACCCTCTGAAAAGTAGATGGACTATTCTTGAGGCCCATGGGCATCCGCAAAAATTCAAAATGGCCGTGTTCTACGTTGAAGGCTGTTTTTGCTATGTCTGCAGAATTCATCTCCACTTGGTAGAATCCACTGGCCAAGTCAAGAGTTGTGAAATACTGGCAGTTGCCTAACTTGTCTAAAACATCGGTAATGTTGGGTATAGGGTACTTGTCATCTAGTGTTTTTTCATTCAGTTTCCTGAAATCCACCACTAGACGCCATTTAACCTTGCCGGATGCATCAGCTTTCTTTGGGACTACCCAAATGGGTGAGCTCCAAGCGGAGTCGGAAGGACGGATGATACCCTGTTCCAACATTTTATTAATTTGGACCTGTACCTCCTGCCTATGAATAAAAGGGTAACGATAAGTCTTGGTGTACACGGGCATTTCGTCTGTAGTCTTAATAGAATGTTTGATTCTATTGGTGAAAGTTAAATTCTCTCCGTCTAAATAAAAAACATCAGCATATTTAGCACATAACATCTCTAAATTTATTCGCTCCTCATCATTTAAATGGCTAGTTCGCAATCGGGATAATACCTCACGCTCTCTTTCATATATTATGCTAGATTGTGTGCACTCAACATTATATACTTCAGCATATACCGGATGATTCATAGAAAATATGACGTCACTACGGCCAGGATTATGAATCTCTAAGATTCCTCTATTATTTTTGACGGCAGTAAGACATTCACTTATTACGCAGTTAGATATGGTTTGCTCCGGTATTATAGCATCTCCGTCATGAACATTGATCGGTAGTCTAACTATCTTCGTGGAGCCAGCTGGTATTACATCTTCATATAAATTAACATTACGTGAATCGTATACTTTTATGGGGTTGCTCGCGTTACGCGTAATTAGGACCTTATTCTTAAAATCAATAGTAGCTTCCCATTTATCTAATAAATCAGAACCTATTAGCCCATCAAAATAATCATGAAATTTGTAGACGTAAAATGTAATAGCATTATCATCCTGAAATTCTGAAAAACCGGGTAAAGAAATTGAGTAATCACTACGACTAACAGCGTGTACATTACAAACCTCAAAGGGATTATAGTTTAAGGGAACATGTTTGAAATGTGCTTGCACTGCCTCTGGGCTAATGAAGGATTGGTTAGCTCCTGTATCTATTAATAATTTTAGCGGGGGGTCTGAGATTTGTATGAATGGTAGCTGCCGTTGCGTTTGCAAATTTATTTCTATTTTAGCTTGTCGGATTTCGCAGGAGTCTGAAAATCCTGGTTGTCAACCTGGGACAAGGCTTGAGTTTGAGGAGGCTGATTATCCTCTGTACTTATATTATAATAGGTAGGTTCCTCATACTGATAATACATCTGTGGATGCTGATAGTCATCCTCATAGTTAAATTGCTCACAGTAATCATATGCATCGTAATTGGGGTATTCCTCATGAGCGTAACAGTCATTAAAATTAACTTCCTTAGTTTTAAAATAGTTAGTAGGTGCGGGATTCCCGAATTTTCTCCAATCGTGTCCGGTAGCGAATGAAGGTGGCAGGACTTTAGGGGTGAAATGGCTTACACCACTCATTGGTCGTGCATGTTGATGTGGCATGCCTACTTGCGCCATGGAGTTACGCGGTAGCATTTTAAATGCATTATTCGAATTATAGTTGGAAGGTCTAAACATCTGCTGTGTGCGAGATGGACCCATTTGATTAAAATTAGGCTTCCATTGTGAAGGACCTTGGGTGAATTGAGGTCTCGAAGGTCCAGGCATATTGAACGCGTTTGCCCTACCTTGTGGGAAGTTAAATGGCTGCGACTGTGCAGGTTGAGGTTTCGGTTGGCTTGTTCCTGGTTGAGGTTGCCATCTCCTACTGTCAGACAGGTTTTCGTTCCTGTGTTGTAGGTATAATGTATTTTGTTCTTCGTGAACGAACTCAAGGGCTTTCTCAATGGATTCCGGACGCATGCAACGAATACGCGATCCTAAGGGGTCCCTAAGGCCGCGTATGTAAGCTTGTAAGGTCAATTTCTTATATAGATCCCTTTTAGCATCTATAGTTGACTGGAGTGACTCGTGAAGCGAGACATAAGTCATTAGAGTGCTAAATATATTTTGACATTTCTCGTAACACTCTTGAGGTGTACTTGAACCTTGGGCCAGAAGGGCTAAGTCATTATAGAGGGCGGTCTCGTTGCGTTGATCAGAAAAATTGTTAACAAGTGCACTACGGATACCTTGCCAATCACATGGGATACCATTAGCATTTATTAAGCGGGCTGCTGGACCCGTAATTTTATTGAGAATACCATTAAGCAGAGCACGTTTGGTTAATTGGTCGCCGGGGTTAGCTTCTATGAATTCGGACACTAACTGGTCACATAAGGTGACAAATCTAGTCAAGACATTCACGTTTCCGTCAAATTCCGGAACCAATCGTAAGGTTTTAAGGATTGAATCTATATCCGTCATTTTGGAGGGTTCAGATTGTTCTGAGTTAAAACTACTCTCAAAATCTAGCTCTCTATTAGCGTCTAATAAGGTATTTATCTTAGTGCTACCTAACCTAGGGGTCCTCGATTCTCTGGGATGGAAAATTTTGGAGATTTAAAATACTTCTACTTATAGGAAGGGATAGCAAGACACTAAAAGATTTTAATGTACTTACATGAATTTCATCTCGGCCTTTTCCACAGTATCAATGTCTGGATACTCCTTCTGCAGCTCGGTGTGTAGATTCGGATACTCAGGGCGGTTATCCCTCGGGAAATGTGCGATCGCGGGATTTTCAGGAAATCTTGACGCGTCTCGCGGACCTTATCGCGAGTATCCTACCGACTGCGCCAAATATGACCGGATACAGCGTAGGACGTAAAAAAAACCAAAATCAATTTAAACTAATTTATTTGATGTAATTTATTTATTTATTTATTTATTAGTTTATTAATTATTCAAATCAAAACTTAATTACGATTAAACATAAAGTAGGTGACAACTGTACGATGTGAGTAACAAGAGTGTCTTTCCACGGGCCGCGGCAGCGCTGGGTCGTCAGGTTGCGCGGTGTCAGCGTATTTGCCTCGTGTCTGTTTCTAGGGCTGCTACGTCAGGGATCTGCATGTTGTACTCGTACGTAACATGCTCCTTTCTTAAAAAGAAAACGTTAGAAGAAAGTAACCAAATATGGAATTCCTTTATTTCTTCGAAAATAATAATTTAAATGGGAATACAGAACCATATTCTGTTTCATATACTTATATTAAACGTGTATAGGTTCAATCTTGTCAGTAGGGCGAAGGCCGGTGACATGGCATGTGCGTTTTGTTTGGTTGCTGCTCAGAACATTTTAATAGACGTAAAAACGATGTATTTGTTATTATTTAGAGAGTGATAACGTTCTACTCGCATATTAATGTGGTTGCATATATACTAGTTCTTGTATTTCCAGGCTGTTTATTTGTTTCTGTTTTGTAATTATTTTAATATTGGCAATAATTTCTGAGGTCATTAAATTCCAAATATGGACAAGCACTGCGGTCTACTTATGGAATATTCTATATTCGGGTCAAAATCAAAATTGATGGTTTAATGTATACTTTTAATGTGTTTATATTTATTTTTCAGAACGCTTTCTAACACAAAAAATAAAGAAAAATATCCGAATTCCAAAAATGTATTGATTTATAACATAAAAACTATTATTGTGATTTGCGGTTGGTAAACAGTATTTTTCATACAAAGCTTTAAGAAAAGCTGTTTTACAAACAGCAAATACTTATTTTTAAGATTTAAGCCAGCTGAATCGCTTTGCACCAAATTTTATCTTTTTATTTTTTTTTTCATACGATAGGCAAACAGGCAAGCGGGCCACCTGATGGAAAGTGGTCACCACTGCCTATAGACATTAGCAACACCGAGACTATCGCCAATGCGTTGCCCACCTCTATAACACGTTCCTCTGGCAGCAAAAAGGCAAATATCCCTCCACTGCCAAAGCCATGTTATATATTAGATAGGACGGATAACTCAAGATACGGGGACCACCCGGGGGTCACTATGTCCAATTTCATATGTACCTATTTTAATTTTTTTTAATCTTTATTTTTTTGCAATAGGTATAACCTTATGATTTTTTAAACTAGTTAAACTAGTCTAACTACTAAACCAATTTAGTAAATGATGAGACTGTTATTAAGTATTACAAAACATTATTTTATCATATTTTTAAGTGTTTGTTGTTTCTTTTTCTTATGGTCCATATTTGGGGTACATATTCCATATTTGACAACCTTTTTCATTTTTTGATTTAACTAGGTTTTTGATACTCTCAATAGTTAATAAAATCATAAGACTAATAAGGGTTGCATTATATCTTCTTCTCATCAATAAAAAAATTTACTTCGTACTATGAATAGTTTATTTTTTATATTAAAAAAACAAAATGGTATCCCATATTTGGTTACTTTTCTAATGATTGACGTCAAAAATACACTGAAAGAATGCCAACTCATCTAAAATGATGATGAGTTTAGTACACCTTAAGGGTAGGGTAGGGCTCTTTTTTGTTTTTGGAGGTTAGGTCCCTCCATTCTATAGGTCTAAAAGTTCATTACAAAAAATCTTCCTCTCCCAAATTTGTGCGACATGCTGGTGTGTGCATGGGACGATATATGTGCATATCGCCTCTGGAATCCCGAAGGGACCTGTCTTGTCATCTGAGGGCCTAGTGTGAGTTCCGCTTCGATTTTACTTTACTATCGCGTTTGCGTTTACGTGAAAATTAGTATGGAAAAATACATAGCGCCGCCTAGTGGTACGTAAATGAAGTTTTTTTCTTCATACTAATTTCGACGTAAACGCAAACGCGATAGTTAAGTAAAATCGAAGCGGAACTCACACTAGGCCCTCTGGTTGCGTGTCTCGGTTGCGACGACCATGCCGTTACATCTCCCACAGCGGTGTTAAGAATAAGAATATTTATTTTTCCGCACAAGAATTATGTAATACGTTATATACATTAGAACCTTATGCCTAGGTTACATACAAAATAAAATATTAAAAATAGAAAAAACAAAATTGCTTCGAAGGGCACAGTCTCAGTTTACGCTAAGAGCTAAAGCACTGATTTTCAGACTGCTTTTTCAGTTCAGGTCTTTTCAGTAATAACTATTTGGAATAACAGGATAGGTACTATTTGCAAGCAAACATAAAGTAGGTAAGTGATAGTATGAATTTAAATTTTAAATGAATTCCGAGCTATACAAAGAGACAAAAAATAATTTTAACCGAAACCCATAAGACGTACTTAATTAGATAGCTTACAGTAATTTTAATAGTATAATGTTAGAAACTAGTATGGAATACAGTAACTAGTATGCTGAAACCCTTCCTTATTACTTATTAAGTGACGTCCAAAACCAAGTAGGCCTAGAAAAATCGGGTGTTCTTGGCAGAGTGCAGCCGATTATATTTCACACTGGCACATCGTCCCCAGCCAGCTATACTGTACCCATCTCCGGGCCGGGGCTCCTCAATATCAGCTTCTTCCTTTTGACCGCGTTCAAGTCGACAACGCGATCTGAATTGTCGACGCCGAAGTTCTCACCCGCCGCCACGATTATATCGCTCTTCAGATTTAGCGATGATCAATCTAAATGGGGCAGTGAGGAGAAATCCGAAACTATATATATAAGGGATAACGTAATTCTTAGAAACCACGAGGCCGATTTTAGAATAAAGAATAACTATCATAACTATTTTTTATGTAAATCTCATACATAAGCGATAAGGCCGCCCTTGTACCTATATTGTTTTAAACTGTATTTTTACGATCTCCTTTAATGTACAATAAAGTGTTATAAAAAAATAAATACATAACCGGGAATCGAACCCGGTAAAAGATATTTTGTTACAGTAGTTGTTAGTTTAGTAGTGGTAGTAGGAATATGTTTCACTAACAAACTTTGTTTAAATATTCGACTGAAAGGCATAGAATTAAAAATATATCATCATCATCACAGCCCGTAACAGTCCACTGCAGGACTTAGGGCCTCTCCCACGAAAGGGGGGTTATTGCCAAAATCTCCACGCTTGGCAGGCGGGTTGGAGATCGCAGTGTTTAAATATAACAATGGAAAATGCTGCTGCCCATTTTCCAGACTACGGAGACTCTAGATCTTTTGCCTCGAAAACATTAATCGCCTTGTACGACACCCATGAGTGTAAGGGGTTGGTGCTATTCTACTCTGCCGGACACCACACGGCCAAGGGTCTAGATTTTAACATTTCAAAATGCAACGTGAAAGACACCGTACAATAGTAGTACTAGCTTTCCGCCCGCAGTGACTCGGACCCCGCGTGGACTATTGTACCTATTCCTATCTCGCCACAAGCTTTGGTTCGAATCTAATCAAATTTTACAAATTACATGTTGCATTGGCATCAAAAATTTGTTGTTAGTAATGGTAGAATAGAAGAGAATAATCATTTATTCTATCCTATTCTATGGTAAGGAACCCTTTGTGTGCGAATTCGACTTGCACATGGCCGGTTATGCTTTAGGCGTCAGAACAGAGTTACCTTCGGGTCTATATTTTTTTTTGGATTAGCCTATTATTGTTCTCACGAGGAAAATACTTTTGTAAACCCGAGGCGAAGATACGGGCCGAACGAAAGTAGACTTTCCAACTATTTGCCCCAGAAGCAATACGCGGACACAATGTTTAATTAAATGTAAGCATAGCTTTATTGAATAATCGATGAAATGAGGCACCTTAATAACGAACCTTGGTAATAAATTATTATAAAAAAATAAAACAGATCATAATCATAATATACCAATATATTTATAGCTCCAATTTATACATAATTTATTAGATAACAACACAGCGGAAATATTTATATTAAAATATGCACATGCAAATCATGATTCATATTGTTATTTATTTCATAACTTATTTAAATAGATATTCCAAATGAATAAATCAAAGTATTCACAATGAAACAATTTTGATAACATAAAGTTGTACACTCTTAGAATTGCTTGCTTTGCCTTTCCTCTACTATAGCTAAATAATAATAAGTATAGTAAGTAGGTATACGTTAAAATTAAATACAACAAAAATTTTAAGTACAAACATTAATGTAACTTGAATTATTTATAGCAAGTTTTTCGTGAACTACATCATAAAAGAACCGTCAAGCAAGTCTAGAAATATTATCATTAAAACTAAAACCTGTATTAAATATTTATTTGATGCTAATTTGAAGTAACAATTTAATATTAGTATTTATTAAAACCGAATGCCACTTGTTTGATTATACATTTGATTCATAATTAAGAATAATTTAAATTAACTTCTCTATTCTATCTAAATGTCGCAACTGGAATGCCGTAAACTAAATAGGTTGCAAATACAAGTAATACTATAAATAGTTTTATTATGTTACATTACTACTCGTGCTAATTCGTACACCCGGACCCTCGCGCGAGTACCCAGCCGGGATATTGACGACAAGATAATTGATTATTAATGATCATGCTAAAAACATATTTTTGTTTAACTTCATAATTAAACACGTTATCAATATTGCAAAACTAAATGCCTGTTATACATACAACTATATAAACCGCTTTAAAAACTTGCTTTTGAAATCACAGATAATTAAAAACCATATTAACGTGCAATTATAACATCTGCATTAACTAGATTCCACGTAACGTCCATTTGATTATTTCCCTCCTGGCCACGGCAAAAATGTTCCCCATCCTTTGGCTGCATTTGGGTCTTGGCCTGCAAATAAGCGGTTTTATTAAGTAACTGTTGCCAAGGTTGCTTTGTATGGATGATTAGATTGAAACAATCAACTCCATTGACAACTTTCTATTGCTATATGTTTTGTAATATTTACAAGGTGACCGCATTATGAAATATAGTGTCATACCTTTAGCGAGGGCCTGTATTTTCTGTGTCTCATCAGGGGTGAGAGTGAGGATCTTCTGCAGTACAGGCACCAACCGCCCGCGCTCGTCGCCCGGCGGGAGTGTCAGGAACTGAATACACAAGGTTTACTTTATTCCCCATTCTAAGATTGTATCATACTTGCTCAAGCTGAAGCTTACTTTTAATGTAGGCAATTTTGTTGGTATCAGGTAAAATTATTTATTATTTATTTATTTATTTAATCCTTACAATATTTCGTACATTCTGTCTTACTTAAAGTTACCCTGCCAAACTGCATAACAGTTTGTTGGCAATGGAATTAGCAATTGTACGATACGATTTTGTGTTATAGTCGTTTCCCTATTAACCCGCAAAGTGGGAATAAGACAACGAGAATATAGCGCGCGAGAGTGCGATGTAACTAGATCTTTTAATTTGCATTCCCGTCATATTACCCAAGCTGATGTAGGCACTAATGGTGGCCACTCACTATCATGCTCCTTGATCCAACGACATGATAAAATAGGCTTGATCAAGCCAAACTGATCGTGTGTGGGCAGAAATTTTCCGTCGAGTGGAATGTATGTATCTGGTGGTAGGTCAAGCCTGAGGAGTCAGCCTGGGCACCACCGCCTTATCTATTTCTGCCGCCAAGCAACAATGCTTGCATTGTTGTTCCGGTTTGAAGGATAAGGTAGCTAGCGAAATTATAGGCACGAGGAATTTCTTCTTAGTCCTCACAGTGACAACGCAATGGCGGTTCTACGTTTTTGTTGCCTACCTAAATATATAATAGATACGAGCAGACAGCCCACCTGATTGTCGCTCCTGAGCTCGTTTGTCACTTATTATAAAAAGAGAAATTCTTACCAAAAATTCTCCCCACACACAATCAGTTTGGCATGGAGTGGCCAGCATGAAGCTCAGTCACCTACCTTGAGTGTGACGTTCTTCATATACTCGGTGTTGTGTTCTGCGGTGGCGCCGCGCACGCGCCTTAGCTCGGCCTTCAGTAGCTCGGCCAGCTGCGCCATGCGCGCGCACTCGCGCTCCGACTCCGAGAGTAGTACCGTCACATGCTTCACCCTGGGGACGGGACACGTACATACATACATACGTGCATAGAGATCGCTTGAAGCGAAAAGGCCGCCTTTGCCCATAATGTTTGAAAAGACCTGTACAATTTTCTTTTTTTTTGAAATTTTGTGTGCAATAAACAGTGTATCTACATAAAGCTCACGCCTGTGTCGCACAGGTGGGGGTGGCGTAACCTCATAGTATAACGAAACCCTACAGTACAGAGTACAGACAGACAGTAGAGGAACAATGTATGGCAATAAGTTAGAAATAAATTCTTAAAAAAGTAAAGTAAAGTTGAGGTATGGGAGGGGGAAAACTTGTACAGAAGGAGCACTTGAACCTACCCTATTTAGAATTTGGACCGGCTCCGGTTTGTGTAATACTGATGGCGAGTAGGTTGATGTGCTGCCCTCTATACTGTGCTCGGCAAACTAAATCGTTGTTGTCGTCTAAAACTACTGTGTGATGTGACTGATTAAAATTTTAATAAGGAAGTTCCCGTGGATCATATTGTTTCACTTGTTACGGTCTAGACAAACCTCCCTCGTTTCTTCCACATTCATCAACCTTTGAGAGGAACTTAAAAAGGGTATGCCTAAGGTTGTTTCACACTAGCCCTTTCTTTTTATTTTATTGTTAAATATACTTGGACCTACCGTCACAGAGTGCCAATCGGCTTACGAAACTAACCAATCACAGGGTTCCCAGATTTTGATCTAGGTAGAACTCCGTCTCAAAGACCTTTGACTTCTCCCGGTTCATATCTTGTAGCTCACGATACACTTACACACGATTGACTAATTAGAATCAATACGGTCAGTTATAACACGCTTGACCAATAGAAACTCCTATCATACTTGACGAATAGTCCGCTATTTCAAAAAGGGGCTTCTAAGTTTAGTAATGTGTGATCTGTTTTTTATAGAACAGTTATTCCACAACAATGTCAACATTAATTTTTTATTTCATATTTTGGCTCAGTCAACTGACCACAAAGTAAAATATTTAGCTAGTTGGTAAGTACAAATAACCTTGGTACCATGAGCGACCTAACCCTTTCCCGCACATGCAGCGACATTCCCAACTGTTACCTCTGTTGCTGAGCCTGCAGTTTCCTCCTCAGGTCGCCGATCTCCTGGTCGGACGTGAGGGCAAGGGACGCGGCGTCCAGGGCCTCGTCCTCAGGCACGCCTTCCTCCAGCAGCCTTTCCAGGGACACCGGCGACCGCCGCGCCCCGCCCGAAGACGCGTACGGCTTCAGCGGCGGCGTTGGCGATGACTCCGAGCCCTGTCATCATCAATAATCGTGTTAGCCGTTGCTGGACACAGGACCCTTGAGCAGTCCATATCGAAACATATCATATCAACAGCCCATAGTAGACCACAACAGAATTTGAGCCACCTCCACATAAATGGAGGGTCTTACTCCGCGCCTGTGGGTGGGCTTGGGATCGCAGTTTTGAAAATACTCAACAGAAAACGCTGATGCCCATTTTCTGGTTTACGGAAGAACTATGAGAACTACTCTAGCACTCAGAGCAACTGGTCTGTCTTTGACACTCGCCTTCAATGATACCCGCCAACGGAAGGGGTTGAGTGTTGACGCTATATTCTACTATGCCGATTACACGGCCCAATCACCCAAATCGTCATATAGAATGCCAACAGATATTGTATGTATGAAAATGTTACATTAGCTTTTTAAACCTCGCATATCGCAAACAAAAGTGTCGCATTATAGAGAAATTATTTCATTTGGCAAAGAAACTCTATCGACGAAAGAAAGTGAGCAAGTCAACCATCTCAACTAGATCCACTTTTAAAAATCGATCCCCACGATTGAATGACTAGATCTTCGATAACTGATATAAAGCGGTGCCACCACATGGTAACCGCAACTTAGCAGTAAGAGCCCCCGCAGACTGCAGACTTTCTATCGGCCAATAGTTTAATCGGGCTCATAATCAGTACGAAGATCAGCCGATTCCGAATCTTTATAGTGTGCGCACTTGCATACATCTTCGTACTGATTAAGACCCCGATTAAACTATTGGCCGATAGAAAGTCTGCAGTCTGCGGGGGCTCTAAATGCTTGTCAAATGGCGTAGTTATAAAAAACTCTACCAAATAAGCTTAGTATCCTATCCTATCCTATCCTATAGGGCCGGGATATTTTAAGTAACATACAGTAAGTGCAACGAATTAATTCGTCAGTTTACAGTTAGTATGTAGTCGAATTCGTTGCACACGTTGCGATTAAAGGATTTCCACATAGTTGCTTGTATTGCGTAAGCACGATTAATTACCTTTTGATAATGAAACACTGAGTATAACACCGAGAAATTGTAATTATACACAGCCGTGCAAAAAAAACTACTCTTTTACTATAGCGTGTGTCTGAAAATGGTGTTCCTAATTTTTTTCTTCATTATGCGTACTAACTACTAATAAAACTCGTAAAGTCCGAATTTGTTCTTATAAATAGAATACCGGGTGTACTTTAACTTAACGGCCTTATGATATTGTTGCACCCGAGTGCGTTCCATACAAATGTATGGAACGGTCTCGGGTAATAATGTAATCAAAACCAATGAAATTTTGTAGACGTGAAAATATTATATTGTTTTAAAGTTGCACTGTTTTTACTCGTGCAACTTTGAAACAATATATTTTAACGACAAACCAGAGACCTCGGATATTAGTTACTGAATCCCTACGCCTCTTTCTAACTAATTGGGGTTTGGTTTACACATAAGAACCAAAGAATTTTATGTTTGTTCACTATACTTGTGGGGAGAGTAGGATAGAGTCACGACTCTAATCTTCAATTAAATGTTAGAAGCGAGCGCTCCAGTTTTATCTACAACCTTCTTGCTTGTCTTTGTCCCTCCCTCGCGCGCGACAAAGCCCGTCATGTTATGGGTGCACGAGAAAAACATTCATACTGATATTGTAAATCTGCTTGGCATGTTAAAATATAGTTAACGTGTTTTTACCGCGTTAACGAGTAGCCCAATATTACAACGCAGTTGCATGCATCATTACGTAACTGTCGTCTCTCTTTGTATGTTACGCTTTCACGGCTATATCGCTACACGGATTCAGGTGTGATTTTATGCAGTCATAGGAACCGATGGTTACTACAAGCACACAGTCGATCGGTTTGTAAGGTGTGGGATCTGTCTAGCAGTAGGTTCGATCCTGAGCAAGGCTACTTTTTACCGAAGTATTCGCGGGCGACGTCATGATGAACGTTACGAATTTATTAAATACATGTAGATAACATTACCTCTCCCTCCTCCCTCGGTATCATAGACACGTTGATATCCATTTCGCCGTCGCTGCCGTCGTCTTTCGGTATCACGGGCAGCATGTACTGGTTCTGATTGGCGTCGTCTAGGCGCACTTTCACCACTTTCGCGTGCTCTTGGGCGGCGACCAGCTGTTTTCTCAACGCTTCCGTCTCCGTCTGAAGCTTCGATTCGAGGTCACTGATCTGGGTCTTGTAGCACTGAGTCAGTGTGGACACCTGAAGAGTGGAAACGGAATGGTAAAGGTGTATATTTCTGCAATTTCAACATTGATACCTAAATTCTACAGGTTAAATATAACAAGTATTTTAAATATACTGAACATCACGTTACAGCATACTGTTTAACTATATCCTCGATTCCACACTAGTTAAAAACGTAAAAAAAACTAACCGTTCAACCAAGTGGACAGACTGCTTTGCCGGTTAGTACGGGCAGCATGTACTGCTGCAACATGAGGTCCTCTATTACATGAGGTAATAGAGGACCTCATGGCAGATGGGTTGGAGGATTGAAAATATCAAATAGAAAACTCCGCTGCTCATCTCCGGGAAGACCTCCGAGAGTGGAAGGGGTTGGTGCTATGCCTACTCTGCGGAATACCACACGTCACACGAAGACCGAACAAGGTGGGCCAGGAGCAGCAGGAAGAGCGGACCCTGGACCTTCGCGTGCCGCGCGTAGGCGCAACTGGGACATAACGCCAAGATGATGATGATGATCATTCGTGACACTTACTCACGCGGGTGTTACCTAACAAAGTTTGAACAAACAAAGACTACTTTTGGAAAAGGGACATAGTGGGAAAGGAAATTGAAGGAAAGGGCTATTTGGAGAAAGCGACATTTTGAGAAGAGACATTTTGGCAAAGGGAGGTTTCCATACCTGGGTACAGTTTGAGAAAAGGACATCCTGAATGCAAAACCTCGGGACCACCGGGACCCCCCTAAAAATTCCTTAAGAAACCTTTGGTCCCCACCGAGCTCACCTGCAACTGATGGTGGTTCCTCTCGTTGTCGAGCTGCAAAGCCAGCCTGGCCAGGTCGGCCTGCAGCCGCGCCGTGCGCTGCGCCGCGCGCGCCGCCTCCGCGGTCGCGTCCGCCGCGCGCCGCTGCATCGCCGCCGCCTCGGACGCTGCCTCCGCGCATTGCTCCCTGACAGCAAATGCGACGGTGTTGTAGCGTACACGTATTGCAAGTGTTAGCAGAGAGTACATGTGATAGTGAACAGATACGTGTCCCTCTTTTTTTTTTAATTGGACTAGCCAGGCATTTGACCGCCACCTCACCTGGTGGTTAGTGACGATGCGGTCGATGATAGGGCATGCCTGTCTAGGAACAACCTATTCAAGGTTGTTTCTCTAGCATTAAAGGCGTCTAGATTATAATGATCCGGGGACACACCCGCAGGTAACGCTTTTGCATTCCTTGGTACGTACGCATTATAAAGGTTGAATTAACGGTCGAATTAGCGGCCCTGCCTCTCCAGTACGAAAAAGGCGCTATTAGTACGTAAAAACTCGCAGCACGAAGAGGACGCAAAGAATGCGTACGATTACACTACGATTATTATAATAAATAATAATAATAAATTAGGTTGGACAATGAGGAGCTTTCCAATAGGTATCTAAAGCATCTTAACCACTCACTAAATGGCGGCCCGACAATTTTGATAAATGATAATCGCTTGAAAAAGGTTCTTAGCAAAGGGGATATAAACACTGGGTACGTTGTATTGGATAATATTGCATTTATCAATAGTTTTCAACCATTTTAGGGGTCGTAATAAAATGAAACATAGTGCCTATTCATAAATATGTCTTTGTACATTTCGTTCAACCTTTAAAAGTTATGTTTATGTGTATATTAATAAACATTTTATTTTTAGGTTTAGTATTAGATAGCTGCATATTACTGCCAAAATCATGGATTTAAAAAAAAATACTAGAATTGTAGGAGCGGCATCTATTGATGCTTTTTGAAACCAACTGACAAAACCTACTGGAAAACTCATTCACACAGCGCCATCTAGTTCCAAAGTGAGCAAAGCTTGTGTTATGGGTGCTAATAACTAAACTACTCATATACTTCTATATACGTACTTATTATACATATAACACTCGGACCAAAACAGAAAATAAAATTTATCAATTCAATTCCTGTTCGGCCGGGAATTAAACCCGGGACCTCTGTGTGGCAATATGAAAAAGACGCTTATGGTACGTAAAAACTCGGAGCACGAAAAGGTCGTAAAGAGAACGTACGATTACGCTACGATTCATATTATACCACATCACGCCAGCAAACATCGGTATATGCGGAAATATAAAATGGTTTGTGCTATTCCGGCATGTGCTGCATCATCGTCATCATCCTAGCAGTAGGTGATACATCATTCACTCACTGTGCAGTGTTGAGTTTAGAAGTTAACGTATCCACTTGTGTCTTCAGCGCGGCCGTCTCTTCCTTCAGCTGTTCCTCCTGGCTATGGTCCACGTTTTGGTTTTGGCGGAGCACGGCCTGAGCTCTAACCTATGAATTGTAGTAGATATCTTAGATTAATATAATTATTGAACAACGATAATAGATTAACTATTATAGAATTCATATTATTTATGGACAGGTCTGCTAACTCTAACCTTGTAACTGGTATGTTCAGTCTTTAAATCAGCCAACTCAATATTAGTGATCCTTAATTTCTCATTTAGTTCAGCATATTTGAACTCCAGTCTTTTCAGTTTGTTATTAAGTTCCACTTTTTCTGCACCAAGGTTCATTATAACTTTTTCTTTATCACTAATCAACGAAGTCATTTCTAAATCAGATTCTTCATTCTTTCTCTTCTCATCTTCAAGATCTTGTTCTAGTTGTGATATAATACCGTTTTTAACTTGTACAATATTATCTTTTTCTTTGGCTTCTTCAATTGAATGCTGCAATTCTTCTTTGATAAGTCTGTTTTGAGTTTCTTCTGTCTTAATTTGCTCCTCCAATAGTTTTATTTGAGTTTTCATAGCTGTGATTGTACCCTCTTGAGTATCTATAGTGGATTCCATCTATAATGACAAAAATTCATTATATAAAAACAAATTACAAAGTTCGTCGGCGTAAAATTCAGTTATTATGTTCCGGACTTATTCCGTATTCGAATGGAATGTTGGAATAAATTTTATTTTCGTGCTCGCAAGGAATCAAAACCTATAGGATACTTTCCGTTACATGTAACAAATATTTCATACAAGTTGTAAAGGAGCTAGGTGTATTTATTACTCAATAAAGGGTTTGTAATGTCAAAAGGCCCTCTTTAAAGCACGCATATTGACAGGCAACTACGGAACCTTCCGTACGGACACCTTTGCAGGTTTTTTTTACCTCTAAGGTGGCAGACAAGCTTACGGTCAGCCTGATTGCAAGCAGTTATCGCAGCCAATGAACGTTTGCAATACCAGTGATATCACTCACGTGCCCTGTAAAAATCTACAATACTGCAGAATTTCATCAAAATCCGTTAAGTAGCTTTTGCGTAAAAAGTGGGATCTAGATATCTAGAAATACTTCCAAACTTTCGCATTTTAAAACTAAAATTTCGCAATATTAGTAGGACTTAAACAATTCGTACGACAGTAGCATAATGAACACTAACTTGAATCATCTTTTTCTTATTTTCTTCCATTTTAGCTGTGAGTTCTTTCATTGATCGTTCATAATCTTCCATTTCAAGACTTAAAACACTTTTCTTCTTAACGTCGCGTTTAGCTTTTTCTAAGTTATCCTTGGTGATTTTGTGTGCCTCTACTTCAGAATCCAATTCTTTTGACATTCTCAATAAATCAGCTGAAACAAGATAAATCACCTTGAATGCTTTGTTACTATTACTATATAGGTGGCTAATAATTTGCCTATAATATTAATTATACCTTTTATTTGTTCCAGTTCCACTTCTAACGTCTTTGAATTTTCCATAGCAATAGATAAAGATTTCACTTTGGTTTCCAGTTCAGATACTTTGTTTATATCTTCCTTAATTTCTCCACTGTCTACCTGATCAATGTCTTGTAAAACTACTTCTTTATTCTGGACAAATTGATGGTCTTGTAACATTTTTTCTAGTTTCGCTTTATCTTGCTCCGAATTTTGAAGCTGAGCTGTAGTTTCATTTAGCTTCTTCTTAAGTTTAAGTGCAAAAATACGTAACTTAGTATACCTAAAATGTAATGAGGTATTATTATTTTATATTTATAGCTTTGCATAAAATAGGTATCTAAAAAAAGATTTAAAATAGTTATGTTTAACAAATACTAACTTTTCTTCAAATGTTTCATCTAAGTCCTTCATTCTAGAATGGTCTTCAGCTTTAGATATGGTGGAGGTAGACATGTCTTCATTTGGCAGGTCTGTAAAACAAATTTAAAACTTAAACACACTTTTGTTATTATATTTTAGTTTAGGTTTATTAGGGATTAGTTGGGAACAAGCTCATCTCAAAATCGGTTATACAATTATAGAATGATGGCCACTTTAAGGTAACATAATAATATCATAAATAAATAAGAAGTTATTATATATAAGAATATATAATAGGTATCTCACCTGTGTTTGATTGTCTAAGTTTTTCAATTTCATCTTTCAATGATGAGATTAGTGTGTCTTTTTCGGCTAACAACCTGACGGCATTATCTCTTTCAGATAACACTTGTTTTTTGGCTTCAGTATTCTCATTAGTTTTAGTTGTTACATTTCTTAGGTCTTTTTCTAGTGTACCCACTTTTTTGTTTAAATCTTCTTTTTCCTGCTTAACAAGATCTCTATCTTTTTCTAATGTCTCAATAAGTCTCTCCATTTCTCCAATCACCTTTTGGAGTTTTGATATAGCTTCACCTCTTTCTTTAAGGGCTTGATTAATTTCTTTCATTTCATGTAATAGTTCCGTATTTTCTGTTTTATATCCCACAAGTTTTGACTTTGTTTCCTCTAATTCGGCGACAACAGAATCATATTCTGCTATTTTAATGCGGGATTCTTTGACCTCAGTGAGAAGTGAAGCATTTTCCAGTTTGTAAGCAGACAATTTTGTCTCTAATTTAACAATATCAGCTTGTAGTGATTCATTTATATTAGATAAGTTTCCAGTTTCGTCTGTTGGCTGTTCTAATGACAACTTCAGAGTTTCAACTTCTTCTTTTAGAAGCCCGTTTAAGTCTACTTGATCATCATATTCTTTTTTTATTACATCATATTGAGATTGTAAGGCAATCAGGTTGGATTTTAACTGATTCAACTCTTCATCTCTTTGTTTTTTATAGTTCTCTTGCAGGATATGCTTTTCTTGTGTGATGGTTTCAAGTTGTGTCTTAATAGTCTGATAGTCAGACCTAGTTTGATTTAACTGTTCAGTTAATATTTTTTTCTCATTATCTAATTCTAGAATATTTTCTCTAGCATTTAGTTTCTCTTTAACTAATATCGCTTTCTCACTTTCAAGTGCTTTGATCTGCAAATTCAAATTTTCAATCACATTCATTTCATGGTTCTTGTTCTCAGAATATGACTTTAGCTCATTGTTGGATGCCTCAATCTCATTAATTTGTTTCAGTAATGCACCATTTTCTCGATTTACATTATTTAGTTGCACTGTAATTTTTTGTATCTCATTTTTCAATAGTTCATTGTCAGTTAACTGTGCAATCTTCTCTTCATTAAGAAGTTGATATTTAGATTTTAATTGTGTCAACTCTTCTTCGAGTGAGAGCTGATTATTTAAACAATCTTGAAGTTGGTTGTCAATTGTTATATTTCTTTTCTTCAATAAATCATTTTCATTGCTTAATATGTCTATTTGAGACACATGTTCTTCACAAGTGACTTTCTCACTCACTGCATGCCTTAGCTGGTCCTCCAAAAGTGAGATTCTGTGCTGTAAAGAACTGTTATCTTTGTTTAATTGATTTACTTGCTCTTCCAATACTTTGGAAGCTTTTAAAATGTCGTTCTGCCATTTCGGAATATTTTCTGAATATTCCTTTACTGTTTTTGACAAAATAAACCTTGAATTTTTGAGTTGGTTAATGCATGCAGCGCATTTCAGAATCTTATCCTTATAACTTCTTAATTTAATGTTAGCCTTTTCATTTTTATCCTTTTCTGATTCATACAATTCTGTTAATTCTTTTATTTTCGCTTCATAGTCATTGTTTGCCTCACTTGAACTGCTAGTTTCTAGTTTACTTTCTAACTCTTCAATTTTCTTATTTAAATCTTCTATCTTTGTTTTATAGCTCTCATCTGCAAACAATTATCACAATAAGTAATATTTTTACAAACAATGTAATTTGAAAAACAAAAGTAATACAATAATTTAGATCCAAGGAACGTATGGCATAATAAACACCTCACACCACCAATGCCTATTAAAAAGCTCCGCTTCACTACGCTAAACGTCGGTTCGCTTAAGGGTCGGTCCAGAGAGCTGGCCGATCTACAGTACATACAGGCGACGCGTGCAAGTAGCGTTAACACATGATCGCAGGTGGCGGGGCTCGACGTCGAGCGGCATAGGGCAGGGACACAAGTTGATATACACGGGATCGACAGAATGGGGTCGGCAGAGTTGTATACGACTAATTCCGGAATGGTATATTAGAGGTAAGCAGAGTGAGCGATCGACTGAGGACTCATTTTAATCAAAGCGCTCATAGAGGATCGTTTAGTAACCTCATCAGCGCTTATGCTCCTCAGTTCGGCTTCACCGATATCTGACGAAAAGACTGCGTTCTGGATCCCCCTAACAGATAGTTGGTGCGCACCTCAATGGACATGAGAAGTTAAGACGGGTTCACGAAGGAATGGCGGATCCGTGCTGCACGAGACCGTAAACATCGACCCCAATGTCATGTCCCGTATCTCTGCTGGTTGGGGCAAATGGCGGGAGCTCACGGTAGTCCCCTGTAACCCTAAACTCCCTATCAAACTCAAGGGGCTACATACAAGAGCATAAATAGGCCTATAATGCTCTATTGCGAGACTTGGCCGGCGACGACAAAGCAGGTCTGCGAACATTACGCGAACGAATTTTTTAATTTTTATCTCCTTTTTTACTACAATCTAGATGGATTTTACTACAATCTAGACAGACTTTGAAAGACACGCAAACGAAATGAAAATGCTACGGTTGATGTATGGCTTAACACGACTCGACTGAGTACGTACATCCGTCGCAACCTTGGCCTTGGCGTGAGACATCGCGAACAGGATTGAGGAGGTTCCAGGCCTTGCCTGCACTGGTTGAGAGTTTGCTACCAACTCTCCCTCAATTGTAGGACTGTTTGATACTTAGTCTCCCTCAATAACAGTTTTTTTTAACCCCATTTTTTGTGTGCATTATCCTACAATTTATCTGAGTAAAGTTCCTGAGAGGCCATCCCATCAGCAAAATAATCAGGTACTATAGCAGTATATAGACAGTATAGCTACATTAACTAAAATAATTATTAGGTAAGTAATGAAAGTTGAATTGAGGGGCAAACTTAACTTTGTTAGTAACAAACAGTCCCACCTCTCACCCCTACTTGATTGGATCATGTGCCTAACACCCTATAGTTTGTTAATATTTCCTTGCTTCCGAGTCTGTTATAAGAATCTGATTGGATTTTGCCACATACAATACAAGGTATCCCATCAGATATTGCCACAGCCTATGGGTAGAAGTAAAAACTATTACCTGATTGTACTTTGAGCTCCAAAATTTCTAGTTGTTCTCTTTGCTGCAGACCAATATTGTTGAATTCTGCTGCTCTTGATTCAAGTTCTGTTAATTGATTTATGAGTTGCTCATTTTCCTCTAAAAGTCTGTTATTCTGTCTTTTGAGTGATATTGTCTCGTTATCCAAATCAGAGAGTCTATGGGTGATTTCTACAATTTGTTTGTCTTTTAAATTTAGCTCAGCTTTATTTTTTTGTATTTCTGCATGGTTTGTCTCAACCTTTGAATTTAAAAAATTTATCGTACCTTGTGCAGAATCAATTTCTGTGATGTAATTTAATTTTTGCTCTGTTAAAGAGTCAACTAGTTCTTGTAGAGTCTTCACATTTTCTTGGCTTGCTCTTTTTTCACTTTCACTATTGTCTAATTGTAATTTGAAACTATCAACTTGACTTAAAAGTTCTGAAAAAGAAAAACATTATTAGGAATTTTGTTTACATAAACATAGTGTGTTTAATACAATGAGCAGTTTTCAAATAGGTATCTATAGCATCACTTGCTAGATGGCGCCCCAACAATTTTAGTAATTGAAGATCGCTTGAAATAGGTACTTAGCAAAGAAGATATAAACACTGGGTACGTTGTACTGGATCATATTGTATATATCAATAGTTTTGAACTATTTTAGAGGCTTTTCAATAAATTATTACAAAAATAACAAACATCAATTTGACTGACTCCGTTCTTTTCATGGACACTAGAATCAAGAATGAATGTAATCAAATACAGAAGGTTTGTATTATTAAAATGGAACATAGTGCCTACTTGCATAAATATATTATTCTACATTTCTTTCAACCTTTAAAAGCTATGTTTATATTATTAAACTGTTCATTTTTAAGTTAATATTTGTTGGCTGCATGACATCACATAGATTTAAAAATATAGTGCCATCTATTGATGCTTTTTGCAACTAACTAACAATACCTACTAAAAAACTCCTCATTTTATCATTTGTTTTGAAATTAATGTTATTTACTCAATTTAATTTAAAACAGAATACATTACCACTTCTAGCTTGTTTTGCTTTTTGAGCTATTGCTAGAAAACCCTTGCATTTGTTTATCAAGTCCTCTCTGGGTAAATCATCAAAATTAAATTTTTTCTGACTGCCATCTGGCACCTATAAGAAAAATTTATGTTAATCTTCTTTCTACTCAATAAAGGTTAAGGTTCTAACCATAACAGATAGTGACAGTGATAACTTTCCATCAGGTGACCACCCAGAATAAAGTATGAAACATTATTTGTCTTTTATTCTGATGGCAAATAAAAGTGTATTTTATGTCTGCAAAAGTATATAAAATTTTGTGTCCATACTAATGTAACAATTAGGTGTGATAAAAGTGGAAATTATAAATATTTAAAGTTTCCAAACACAAATAAAGTGTTTAAAAACAAAGATACATAATAGCAGTTTTTAGTACCTAAGAGATAGTAAATTAAATAGATAAAGTATAGGAAACGGGGTAAAGAGTAATAGTATGGGGCATGCATAGAACACTATACCAAATGTATTGGGTTGGTATGTGTGAGCACTTCGATAATTACCGTAGATTGTGGATTATTATCCATAATCTTAAATTTTTGAATCACCACATCATAGTTAGATAAATACTTGAACAAAATTGCATTAGTGAGAAGTAAGTAAAGAAATATGAAAGTCGAAAGAAATAATTTTTTCTTTCCACGTAAATAATCAAATCAACAACCAAAGACCAAAACCAACCAACACCAAAGGCCCAAAAGTGACATTACAAGTGACAGTTTGTGAAAAAGTGGATAAAACAGAGTCAAGGACCACCAATTAAAATGATTTCATGAGTAGGATAACGAATGCATGGATTCTAGTCAGTCCATTGGCGAATGCGACGCTCGCGCGCACACACAATAGCTTCCTTGGAACTATCAAATTTTTCGCTATACTGATAGTTTAGGTATTTGAGGAATCTATTCTACACATTTTCAATGCATATATCGGCGCCCTAGAGTCTAGATAGCCGACATCATTATAATTGGATCTATCATCACCATTTTAACATCAGGGCCGACTTTTCCAGCGCGGCGCATGAGGGCCCGCGGTCCACCACGACACAAACTTACAACGTCGTTAGTTTAAAGGCTATGGTATTGGTATTCGTGACTAAAGCGCGCTCCACATGTGGACAGTTCCGCGGGAACACGAGAATGTAGAGGGAGTATTCGTGTAGTCCCGTGCATGTTTGGCATGTCTCGCCTATATCATAGACAAAGTAGAAATACTTTGTTGTCGTCTCGATTCGATCGATTTTATATTTATATTCCTAGCGCTTTTTCCCGTAACAGGTTCGGGGTACACTTGACCATGATCCAGGATATTAGTAGATCAAGTAATTACAGTAGAGAAGCTGCCATCACCTCTGTGACCCTTTTTACAGTAGATTACTGATATTACACCGATGAATCGATAAAATGTCGCGCGTTTTGACACCACCACATCCCTAATAGGCGAGAATGTAGAGGGTCGACCAAAGTCCCGGCAAAAGTTTCGCCGGAAGTTTCGGCGAACATGTGGAGCGCGCTTTATATAGCGATTCCTTGTGGGTGCTTGATTTCTGGTGTTAATCAAAACAAGAACATCACAGCGCACAATATTGCGTGCGCGCGCTGCCATTGTTAACTAACCACCGTCAAAACAAACAAACAAGGACCAGCTAAAGAGTATCTAACCGATAGACATCTTATCACGACCAATAACTCGATGCGCCGTCACATAAAACTTAAAATGGGAAGAAACCTGATAAAAGCATAGTTACGATGAAAGTTACCTATGACTATTTGGGGACTCGAGTCGACGAGTTGCTTGACTCGCCAACCGTGCGAATGTGTAAGTGCGCCATGATATTTGTGATTAATAGTGTAGTTTCTTTCGGATTAAATATCGATAACTTTTTCAATTTTATTTGACATTCAAAAACCGTTAAATTAATAGATCTAAAGTAAAAAAAGTACAGGAAATATCTGTACCATACATACCATCTTTTAAATAGTATTGTATTTCTGCCGGTGAGTAAGGTTTCCAGTGCTCCATGGGGTGGGGATTTGGGGAACCGTGGCTTTGGCAGTGGAGTGGCATTTGCTTTTTGCTGCCAGAGCAACGTCTTATAGAGGTGGGCAACGCATTAGCGATACTCTTGGTGTTGCTAATGTCTATAGGCAGTGGTGACCACTTTCCATCAGGCGGCCCGCTTGCCTGTTTGCCTACCGTATGACATAAAAAAAAATATACATCCAAAAGATTATAATAATGTCGTCAGAATTTGTAGGAAGCTATTCCTGAAAACGGCACATTAAACTACATATGAATATAGATAATTTGTAGGTATCTATGTGTATTTTTAAGTATTGGTATAAGTATATTATTATATTGTCATCTTATATGTATGTGTATGTATATTTAGTTAGATATAATGGGTATATATTATTATTGTGCATGTCTGATCTGCGACTACTTATCACATATCTCTTTGATAGACCTGCTGGAAGAGATTTCTTCTAGAAATATTTAGCGCCTGTTGTATTACCTATAACTATGTATTTCCCTTAAAGTTCCATGAGTACAATACCTTAACTGTATAATAAATAAATCACCTATCATCCGCCACGCCCGCGCCGTATCTAACTGAGTCTGCTCAGCGTGAGCACGATAAACGTTTGTGGGTAAAACAAGGTAAGGTCAGGTCAAGAATGTATGAAAATATAAAAGTTTGACTTAAAAGAGCGAGTGAGGTTTGTTAGGACCGTGGTAGCTGTGGCAAGTGCAACAAACGATATTGTCTCTGCCTACCCCTGTGGGAAAAAGGCATGATGTTAATGTTACATTCCGCTATGCTTCAGATGTACTGTAACTTGCATTTTAATCGCTCGTACCGTCAATGAGAATACGGCCAATGGGGACAACCAGAATGCGTGCTGAGCAGCCATAAAAAAATAAAATAGCGTGTACACCCTATTATCCTATGGGTAGTCTACCCGATAACGTTACTTGTGCCACAACTTTTTTTTATTATCAACCGTTTGTCTATATCAATCGTAATATTTTATCGATATAAATATTTTTGACACCGTCCGTCATAACATCTCTATTTAAGTTTGTAATGGCGGCTCTAGTCATCGCTGCTTTCATTTCATGAGTGTGAAATATAAGTTATTGGTATTTTCTATAGATTTTCTTTGTTTTTATGGGAAAATTTTAAGTGAAATGTGATATATCCCATACATTACTTTTTGTTATTGTTAACTTAGGCCGTAAAAGACATAGGTATGACAATAAAATTCCTGGAATTATATCATTTTCTTGCATTCCCAATTCTTGTGGGGCGCGTCCATGAGTAATATTTTCGTTTCCTTTTCTTATTAGTTGCAGTGACCGTTTCTACAACCAGAAGTTTTTGTTCTGAGTTAAAACTAAAACAATCTCGCAAAGCATGTTTTTTGTCAGTGATCATTTCATCAGTTTGTTTTCAATGTTCCAATCCAAACATATTTTTAGATCAGTCACCTAACTACTATTTGTTTGTGGAATACAGTACAAGTTTCTTTATTTACTTGGTATTCTACATTCACTATTAGGTGGTAAAAGAAATCGCGTAATATTTTTTTAGTTCATTTGTAAAACGACACAATGTCGAGCGATGAAGATAAACCCCCTGCACCACCAGTACGCCTTACCAGCAACCGCAATACAGACCGAGGGGATTCTGTGGCTTCTGTTGACATGAGACCACTTCCAAAAGGTAATACATACTTTATTTAAAAACTAGTAAGTTCAGTGTTTTTAAATGAAACAACTTTTAACATGTAAGTCAAGTTATATATTTATTTTTTACTAGCCATTCTCAGCAGGTTTCACCCAGTTTGTTTCTCTGTAAACAATCAACTTTCCCATGGGAACTAATTATTCCTGGGATAAAAAGTAACCTATGTAACTCTCAGTGTAGCATTATTTTAGCATACATTTTTTTGAAGTCCAGTAGTTTTTTAATTTATTAATTACCAACAGAAGTTTAAATTTCTTTTCTTTATAATATTATATTTACTCTAGATAGTTTTATAAATGTGCTTGAGAGCAAACAATAGTAGTATTATTAATCTAATAAGTTAAATATTATTTACAGAACCTGACGATGGTGGTGATAGGAAAAAGAAAACTTTAAAGGCTAAAATTAAGGGTTCTAAAAGTGCGGCACACAATGACAACAAACCTAATATTAGCTATCCAACAAATTTTGAACATACTGTACATGTGGGATTTGATGCTGTCACTGGAGAATTCACAGTAAGTCTAAGATTATTTTTATATTAACACTTGCTTTTACATATTCTATTTACTTTATACACTTGCAATTTTTATAAAGGAAACACCCGAAACACATCCTAAATCTAATAAGACTACTCACTTCACTCTAATTGATTTCAATAAATTTAAAATCCAAACCATAGGCAATTTAAATAAAAAAAATTTACCTTAGTACTACTTACTAAAAATAATTTATGCATTTGAATGCCATTTCTGACCGAACATATTATGTATAATAGTACAATTCGCTACCTAATTGTTTAACTATGTTCTTGCAAATGAATGATTATTGTCTAATTTCACAAAAAAAATTATAAATTGGAAATTTAAGTAGTTGAAAATATTGATGGATTTATTCATAGTTTTATGTTTCTGCCTACACTGCAGGATAAAGTCATTATATTATTTAGTATATTATGCTAATGGATTGGTTGGTAATTAATCTAAAAAATCACAAAAAATACATTAGAAGGGATTTTATTTTTACCAAAAAATTACTTCTCCCATAGGTATATCCTCTAAAAATTGCATTATAGGTATAATCATTAATTTGGCAGATAACAGTCGCAATAAATTGCTTCATTATTTATTTTCTCAATGTCCAAGGAAATATTAATGCAAGCAAGCTTCCTGCTTCACCCTATGCCTCACAGCTTTTATGCTTTGCTTTCTATATAAAATAGGAATATACTACAAATTAGGATGTCTCAGTGGTCTGGATATGAAATCTTTTAGAAAATTAAATTGTATATTTTATATAAACAAGTAAATTACATTATTTGTATCATAATTAGAGCATGTGATCCTATTTTTTGTCAAATTAATTTGACAATAATAAATAATGTTTCGATTACAGTCACAATTTATGAAACTCCACATGATATCCACATGTAAAAGCATGTTAATTATTATATTTAGATTTTCAGTAAAAAGAAATCCCACCTTTACTGAATTAGTGATTATGTAAAATGATGATCATCATTTGAATGTCATCATAGTATAAAGAAATTATCTGTGATGATGATGTGTAGGTAATATATCATAATTAGTTGTAGGTAGATCTTAATACCAACATTAACTAGTACATCATTGTTATGTTAAAAGTACAATAATACCATTTGATTGAGTTCCATGTGTTACCGCTTTTGTTTCAAGCTGCCTATGACAGTAAGTAATAGCTTTTATTAAAATGTTAGACAAGGCTACTTATAAAATATCCATTGTCTGATCAGTTTTTATGTTTTGTTTTAATATTGTAGCAGTAGTACAACATAGCTTTATGTGTATTTAATATTATTTATGTATTTAAAATATTTTAAACAGCTCTAATAATGCAAAATCTGAAATTAGTTTATTCATAATCACAAAATATTTACAATAGATTTTATTTTAATTTTTTAACTGTCCTTGTACAGTAAAGAGTTATAAATTCCAAAAAAATTATAAGAATTACAATTAATTTTATCAAATAATTTTTTGTCATGGATATCTGTCATTTATTTAATATTGCGTTAAAAACCAGTTGGGCTGTATGAGATTTTGCATGATTGGTGATTGTATTATGTATTGTAGTCTTAGGCATGTTACAGATAGTGAGTCATAGATAAAGGTTCCAACGTTTCTGTGTAAAAAATAATCAATGGGGGATTCTATGAACTGATATTTGTCGCTACAGTTGCATTCATACGTACCAACGATACTGACAATCGAATGACATCTAAACCTGGTGGCAGTAGTTCCTAATTTCGCCATTTCACAGATAAGTTGATTGCACTGTACTTGTATAGCTACTGGAACATGAGGTTGTGTCGTCAAAATATGTCAGAATCAAACACTCAAATCAAAAAGTGGACAGTTGGATTTTAGCCAATAAGACGTATTTTGACAGAGACAGTAAAGCCTTGCTGCCTTGGTGGCGCCAATTGGTGAGCGAAAATACATTAGGGGCGGCTCAGCCAGAACAGAAATATCCTCGCGCTATTTTTTGGACGTCATTGCCAAGTTACCGTTGCATAGCGTCCCGGTGCAAAATCGTATGACGCTCAGCTTGCGCGATTTGATGTTTTCTGCGTGTGTTTATACGATTTTGTACTTTGAGCAACAGCGATGTGGTCCATTTGACGTTAAAAAAGTGAGGAATTTTCTGTTGTGCTGTGTCTGCGCCGTCCCTTAAGCCCCATTTGATTAACTACACTAGTGGTATGAATGCTCAAGAAATCTGTATTACGCCAAAGTGCACCCAAGCACACATTTTTACATTTGACATTTTAGCATAGATAATCAACAATTTTAGGAGTACCATTGTAAGACCAAATCATTTTTATCTGTATTTTTTGTTCAACACAGGTTACTTTCATTGAAAATCTTCAAACATTTTAAATTCAAATACTACAGATTCCGCTTCGAAGGCGACGGCAAAACATCATGTTGCTTACTTGCATAATTTTTCACAGGGATTTTTAACATCCCTGTCAAATATCATATTAAGTACTATATTTTATTTTTCCAAAATATTTAATTTTCGATTCATGAGCTAGTAAAGTAACCATCGCATGATTTTTTGACGCTGCTCCATGAATTGATATTTCATATTTGTTAAACTAGTAGTTGGTTAGTGCATTGTACAGATATTTAAAAAAAAGAAGACAATACTGTTACAACATCTTTCGCTGCCTTACTTGTTCAAACATATTAATATTTTCGTATAAACTTAATTAACTATTGCTTATATTATAAAGACGAAGGTAACACCTACATGTACGTAGATGTACCCACTGAATATGACACAATTTCCATGAGCCGTTGTCATTGTCCCAGGGCATGCCGGAGGCGTGGGCGCGGCTGCTGATGGCCTCCAACATCAGCAAGCAGGAGCAGAAGAGCAACCCGCAGGCCGTGCTCGACGTGCTCAAGTGGTACGACGCGTCCGCCACGCAACCGCCCCCTTCAAAGTACATGACGTCCGCGCAGATGCACACCACGCATTCAGGTATGACAAGGTTTTGTTAGTTTACAATTACAAAATAAGATGCACTGACTGAAGTTCTGTATGTACCTTTTTATGTAGTTTAAAAATCCACAGCTAGACTGAGCGGACGCGATAGTTGGAGTTTGCAAATTCTTGTAATATTTTTACGCGAATTACCAAAGTTGGGTATTTTGAATTTTTTTAAAAATAAGTACGAAAGCGAAAATATGCAAATGCATATTAATCACTAGAAACGTAATCGATACAAGAATTTTCATACTGTAAATAATGTACCTACTTTTTATACACGTTTTTTAAATTTTCAAGTATGTTGCATGCACAGGGATAAAATTCCTAATTTTGATATAGGTTAATAATCTTGTCTAAGACGTTCTCTTCAATTTGCATACTGTAACTAAATGGGACATCTCCCAACTGTCGCGTCCGCTTAGTCTAGGTCGGTCTTCCACAGTCGGTCGGTCTAATTGGAACCTAATAGAGGCCAGTATTCCATAATATTGTTACAATCGGTTAACGTTTAGGTCAGTATTTTATAAGCGACATACAGGTATGTTTTCTACTGGATGCGGAAGGCACAAAACCTGGCTTTGTGGAGATTTCTGGGGGAGGCCTATGTCAAGCAGTGGGCGTCTTTCGGTTGATATGATGATACATTTATGTACATATTTGTCACTGATGAAGTGTATGAAAATAAAGGATAAAACATTCCAATTCATACAATACAACGTAAACAGGCTCGTCCGTGTCTCGAGTGTCGTCAAGCAGTCCGTCGTCGTCGACGCCGACGGACACGGAGCACCCCGAGCCTCCGCCGCCGCCGCCTTCGCGCCCCGACAGGACCAAGAGCATTGTAAGTTCGTGGATCCCCATTTTATATGCGGCTTTGTATTCCAGAAATTTTATTCAGCTATAGCGATTTCTGTTGTATCCAGAGACAAGTTGGAGGGTTTTCGTGATGCCAAAATCCACCAGGTGGCACTATTGAGACGTGGAGTCTATTGACAGAATATTTCCGCGCTCTTGGATACAAATAACAAAGATTTTGGACATAGGGCACGAGCCTACTAGGATAGGATGCAGTATTCTGAACGTATTTTAATTCCCGACGAAAAAAGAGGGATGACTTTGTGTGTCTGTCTGTAGCACGTAGCTCCCGAACGAATGTACCGATATAGATTCGGGTTACTCTATTTGAAAGCCAGTTTAATCGAAATGGTTCTTAGCTTGTTTTATTAAAATCGGTTCTGTAGTTCATAATATATTTGAGTTTAAGTACTCTTGGTCGGGGGTTATCCGACATTTTCTGTCGGTTAGGTTATTATTGGTACGGTTAGCTACACATAATCACTAGAGTTCTTGAAAGCTTTAAGCTTTCAGAGCTGTATCATTGGAATAGAAAACTAGATTTTCAAGCTTCAATAACAACTCTAATAATGGTCGTGAAGCTGAGGCTGAGGTAATAAAAATGTTCAGAATGAAGCATTCTGTCAAACTAACTACGTTTCAGTTTTTGGCCGGCACTTCCTAAATTTTTAGTAACTTTGGTTGACATTAGATCATATCATATATATTTGCTTCCACAAGGTTATCACAATAATAACGCAAATACAATATATATAACATGAATTGTTACAGTATACAAAACCAATAGAGGAGGAGGAGGCGCCCCCGCCGCGGCCGGCGCCGGCGCCCGCGCCCGCGTCGCCGCCGCACGCCCCGCATCCGGCCCTCACCACTCACTCGGTAATATACTGATCATTATATATTGATAATTAGATAAAGTAGGACCGGCAGAAATGTATGGACCACAGCTTATATGACGACAACTCTCTTACTCTTACTCTCTGGCAACTACTTTTTTCCCACTCTCTGACTACTAACTTTTTCCCCACAGCGATTCGAGATGTGTAGCCATATTGTAGTCAATGAAAAATCCTTTCTAATGACATATAGATCAACGTTATTGGTCACATAGGCTGGGTTGTCCGGACCTCCTTTGCTTGCACCGCTATCTAGCCCCAAAGTAAGCAAAGCTTGTGTTATGGGTGTTAGATAACTGATAAACTACTTATGTACTTTTTTTAAATCCATACTCATTACACATACTACACCCAGACCCGTAACAGAAATTAAAATTCATCATTCCAATTTCTGCTCGGCCGGGAATCGAACCCGGGACCTCTGCGTGGCGACCGGCATGTTAACCAACTGAAGCATTCAGGTCGTCAAATATTACTGTTCCGTTTGTGTATAGTTAATCCGTCTATATCTTCTAAAATAGGTATGAAAATCGATAATTATGGCCTATGAAACGGCTCGAACGATTATGATGTCATTTTCCTCAGACAATCTTCATATTGGCCCAGCGGATGAAGTGTAGTACCCGAGCGAAGCTGGGGCGCCAGATTAAATATTGTAAAAATGCCGCTAACTCGTGCGTGAGTTATTATGACAATATTGAAAAGCTGGTACAAAAACTGCTAACCCATAAATAAGACGATAAATTTTCTGTGCTTGAATGTAGCCATTCAATACTGATAGACTTGTGATGTGCTAATTTATAGTGAGACGGGTTCATAAACACTAACTTGTCTCGTATCATTCGACTCGACTGTCTAGTTCTACTTTGTAATTAACAAGTACCATAAACGGGATATTATCTCTTTTATCAGTAGCTTATCATAAGTAGGTTGTGGGATGGTCACGATAGAATTCATAATTCTTAATAAATGAGTCATACATATTTTGTCATCAACTAACGATGTAAGGTATCCTTCAGAGTCTGAGCGAAAAAGTTATTTCTAAGTAATGTGTTATGTCTTATCTCGCATTGGCACTACCACTACTGTGCGCTGATTTAATATTTCTTTCCGTTTCGAACCTTCTTAAAGGTCGGTTCCGATGTTGGTCCTTCGATCCGTAACCACAACACTACTGTCTATGACTACATTACATACACAGTGAGTTTGATAATTGCGAAATGTTTCTCTAAATCATCATCATCGTCATCAACAGCCTGTGACAGTCCACTGCTGGGCAATGAGCCTCCATGCTTGGCAGGCGGGTTGGAGATCGCAGTGCTAAAACTACAATAGAAAATGCTGCTACCCGTTATCTGATCTACCGCAGCCTTTGCTAGTTCGCCTAAAATACATTAGTCGCCTTGTACGACACCTGTGAATAGAAAGAGGTAGGACAATATTCTAGTCTGCCGGCACTTACTTACTGCGCTGGCCCAGCGACCCAAAGTGGACCTTGGCCTCCGATACCAGAGATCGCCCCTTCCTATCCTGCGCCATCTCCTGCAAATTGAATATTAGCCGGCACCCATCATCATCCGAGCGGTCAATCCCGGCTACTGCCAGGGTCCGCTTTCCTGCTTTGCTTTCTCCACTTTGCCCGATCTTCGGCATACTCACGTCAAAGCCGTTGGCTCTCGCGTTCGACTCGGCGATGTCAATCCATCGCTTAGGTCTCCCGCATATTAGCCGGCACTACGCGGCTAATATTCTACTCTGCCGGCATTACACGCTAACTGTGACCTGTATATGGATGTACAACAGCCAAATCCTTGATCATGGTCAAGGCCGACCCCAGGCCCTCGTCCTCGAGAGCACAACGTAGACATAAACGTTAAGATGATTATTTTATATGGGTGTACAACAGATATGCAGCCGCGGCGAGGTAGGCGTGTCGCCGGTAGCGCTGGACCGCAACAAGAACCCGGCGGGCGCGCCGCACACGCCGCCGCCGCACGCGCCGCACCCACCGCACGCGCCGCACGCGCCCCACGCGCCCCACGCGCCCCCGGCCAACGGGGGGAACACCACCACCACCACCGCGGACACCGGGTAACGGGTTTTCTATGTTATACTATACGGCATACAAACAAAACTGTATGTCAAACAGGCAAGCGGGCCTCCTGAGACCGCGGGCACCGGGTTTTTTTTTTTAAATGTTTATCGGCAGACAGGCAAGCGGGCCATCGGATAGAGAGTGGTCACCGCCGCCTAAGGATGAGCAACACCAGGGGAATTACCAATTTTTGTTATATCTAGTGTCAAATAAGAAGAGATTGGCGGGTCACGTAGTTCGACTTGCGCTGCATACGATTACCTGCGCGAAATCCCCTTAACTGCCTGCCATTTGACAAGTCTCTTCTTTCGTGACGCGGGTTATATACGGCAGAGAAATAGGCAAGCGGGCCATCGGATCGAGTGGTCATCGCCGCCTATGGACATGAGCAACACCAGGACAGTTATTAATGCGTTGCACGCCTCTGAAGAGACCTCTAACTAAAACTCAAACTAACTAACTCTTGAACGATCCTATGTCATCATATCAGCCGAAGGACGCTAACTGCTGGGCATAGGCCAAAGATCTACTCAAAGGCCGGTCCTGTGCCTTCCGCATCCCATGTCATAGTATAAAGTTACATAAGTATCGTAACTTGTTCAACCTCTTGTTTCCCAGACTAAGCAGAATACGAAAGTTGTCGTGATCTAAGAAGCTTACTTTGACAAGTTTCGTAATTTCACATGTAGCCTATGGGTATACGCAGAAATCGTAAAGTCGTCCTTTCCACCACTGCGTAAACCTGACGGTACCCTGGTCCATAGTGCAATAGAGCAATCCAATTTATTGGGTGCTTTCTTTGCCTCAAACTCGACTCTGAACGACGGAAGCGCCGACCCGCCTACCATCCCGTGGTGTAGCAATTCAATGCCGGAAATATCCATTTCTCAACGGAAGGTACGGCGGGCGCTACTCTCTCTAGATGTTCGTAAGTCGAGTGGGCCTGATGGTATTCCGGCGGTGATGCTTAAAGTGTGTGCTCCCGAATTGTGTCCAATATTAACGCGCCTCTTTGCGCTCTCTTACTCCACTGGGATAGTCCCGTCTTCATGGAAGACAGCCCACGTGCACCCTGTGCCCAAAAAGGGCGACAGATCAGACCCATCGAATTATAGGCCTATCGCTATTACCTCCCTTCTCTCTAAGGTGATGAAGCGTGTTATAAACACACAGCTCCTTGGTTACCCAGAAGTTCACGATCTCTTGAGCGACCGTCAATATGGTTTCCAACATTGTCGCTCAACGGGTGATCTTCTAGTGTAACTGACACACCGTTGGGCTTTAGCTGTTGAGAGTCAAGGTGAGGCACTGGCTGTTGGCCTAGATATGGCGAAGGCGTTCGATCGGGTCTGGCATAGTGGTCTTCCATCGAAGTTACCATCATACGGGCTTCCCGAGGGATTGTGCAAGTGGGTAACTAGCTTTTTGTCCAGCAGATGCATCAAAGCCGTAGTTGACGGCTGTTGCTCCAATAGCTTGGACATTAACGCTGGTGTCCCGCAAGGCTCATGCTGTCTCCAGCTCTGTTCCTCCTTCATATCAATGATATGCTGTCCATTGACGACATTTATTGCTATGCGGATGACAGTACGTGAAACGTCTCTAATACAGGTCGTGCCAATATCCCTCGTGCCATAGTGGAGGAAAGTCGCGAAGTACTTGTGTCTAAAATCGAGAGTACTTTATCTAATATCTCCTATTTGGGACGACTAAATCTAGTCCAATTCAACCCTACTAAAACACAAGTATGCGCGTTCACCGCCAAGAAAACTCCATTCGTTGTAGCTCCTCAGTTCCAGGATACACCGCTTACCATCTCTAAGAGCATACATATCCTAGGTGTCGACATCTCCAGTGACGTCCAGTTTCGCAGTCATTTGAAAGAAAAGGTCAAGCTTGCATCTAAAAAGCTGGGTGTGCTTAACAGATCAAATACTTCACGCCGGGGCAACGGCTTCTCCTTTACAAGGCTCAAGTCAGACCCCATTTGGAGTATTGCTCCCATCTATGGGCGGGAGCACCGGCATATCAGCTTGGTCCTTGTGACTCGATCCAAATGCGCGCTGTAAGAATTGTCGATGATACTATGCTCACAAGTGGTATTGAGCCGCTGATTCAGCGGAGGGATTTCGCCTCATTTTGTGTGTTCTACCGCTTGTACAACGGTGTTTGTTCTGAAGAACTGTTTGACATGATGCCTACAGCTACGTTCTATCATCGCACCGCTCGCCACCGACAGGGAGTTCATCCACACACCTTGGAGCCAAATTGGTCGCGAACTGTGCGGTTCCAAAGGAACTTTTTCCCACGCACACTAAGGTTGTGGAATGAACTACCTGGAGAGTACAACATGGATATCTTCAAGAAAGGGATAAAAAGGTTTTTACAGGGTCGGCAACGCGTGGGTGATGCCCCTGGTATTGCAAACGTCCATAGGCTGCGGTGACTGTTTACCATCAGGCAGGACGTAAGCTTGTTTGCCGCCTTAGTAGTATAAAAAAAAGTTGGCCATATTGTAGGTATTGGGCAACCTAGCTAGGTGAAGGTTTAGAAAATCATTGGCACTTCGACAGACTGTCTAATAACTATAAAAAAAATAAAAAGTTCGCACTTAATAAAATAAATGATTTTCTCCCACACAGAAGAGCAACTGGACAGCAACAAAGGAAAAAGAAAATGACAGATGAAGAGATATTAGAAAAATTAAGAACAATCGTCAGTGTTGGCGACCCTAATAGAAAATATACTAAAATGGAAAAAATTGGACAAGGGTAAGTTATTCCACGAAATATAATAAGAAAATTCGATCGGTTGTCAAGGAAAAGCAAAGAAAGTTATGTCTAAATATTTATAATTATATTTCGTCGCTTCATTCTTCAGATATAAGATAATTCACAACGTAGTCCCTTTAGCCTACAAGGTATCTTCGCACGTTTATTTAAAGTAAAATCGATTTGTTTTCAATCGATCATTTTTTTTCGATCCTACGTATCGATACAGCCAGCCGCCATCTTTACGTCATTCCTTTTTCGTGCGAGGTAGCGAGCACATCGTGCACACGTGGTGCGCAACAAATTGTTAAAATTTAATTTCAAAAGTAGAAACGCAGCGCCGAAAACAATATTCGGTATTTTAAAAGAAAAAGCAAAAATCTACGATGTCACAAAGTGGCGATATTCTCGGATTCCACTTCAGATTCCGATAAAAATTCATGTAAGTACCTACAATATTTTCGCCGAATGTAGTTACTTTTATAATTTATGCATTGAGTGTATTAATACAAAACCGGGGGGTTGGCCGTGAGTCAACACGACGGTGATTTAGCTTTAATGTATATACAATAAAAAATGAAGAATATATTTAAAATTTCATCTGGAGGTTGGTCGAGAATCAACACGACAATATCAAATAACTACGCATACACCGCCTGGGGGTTGATCGTGAATCATCACGAAGGCAATTTGCAATAATCTAGTTTCTCAACCTGGTCATGATCGAGGTTTTTAGATACCGATTAAAACTAAGTAAGTTTCTATTTTACGCGATTTTCGCTTAATGTGATACGTGTAATTTATGCATCGAGTGTTTCAATGTAAAACCTGGGGGTTGGCCGTGAGTCAACACGATGGTAAAAACCTGGACGTTGGTCGAGAATCAACGCGACGGTAAAATTATACACCTGGATGTTGGTCGAGAACCAACACGACGGTATCGACACAAAGCCTGGAGGTTGGTCGAGAACCATCACGAAGGCAATGTGCATATTCACCTGGATGTTGGTCGAGAACCAACACGACGGTATCGACACAGAGCCTGGAGGTTGGTCGTGAACCATCACGAAGGCAATGTGCATATTCACCTGGATGTTGGTCGAGAACCAACACGACGGTATCGACACAGAGCCTGGAGGTTGGTCGTGAACCATCACGAAGGCAATGTGCAATAATCCCAAGTGTCTCAACCTGCTGATGATCAAGAATCATTTAGAGGTCTATGACATCTACCTACCCGCCACCGTCGATCGAGAATCGGCAGTGCGGATTTATTTTGTGGATATACCCACATTCTTCACATATCCGTGGTTTTATCTTCGGAATGGTTTTTAGTTGATCGGGGATCAATACCAACACCTTAATATATTATGAACACTCGATGAACGATGAGAATAATACTTTAAACAGTGGGGCATTAAGTACCTACTAGTAAAGTAGGGGGTGTAATCAACCACTCGTTCCTAAACTCGTTTGTTCTAAAACGCACATACTATGAATTTGTCTGCGGTTTTAGACATCGACACACCTCCGAATGCAATTACTGAGAGGTATTACTTGCTACTGAGGCGTCAACAGACCTGCCCCAGGTCGCCGTCGCCGCTAGAGTAGCGAAAGAGCCTTCGTCGGTGCCGTCCGATGCGCCCGCGCACAGTTGGGTCTAACTCAGCTGGTGCGGGCCCTCGAAGCCAATATCCACATCGAACCCGAGCACGGGAACAAAATACGTAACAATATGAGTCTATTGTGACTCCCTTACAAGGAAAAGAGCCTTAAGAGTTATTTAGTGCCGGAAAACATAAAGTTACCCCAGGCTCAAAAATAAAATTTCGTAATAATAAAGTTTAGGCTCGATAACCGAGAGCGCCCGCGGCCGCGACAAGAAAGCGGCGACGGCGCGGCGGCGACTCGGCGCCTTCGTTGCGGTCATCCGCGCCGCAGCACGTACTCCAACGAGGAGAACCATATTCATCGCCGTCAAATATATGAGTGACGCCCGCCTCATACTCTTGCGATCTTTATTTTATGGACTCGAAATCGAGAATAAAACTGATAATAATAACGCCTAACGATAAGGCGTTCTTGAATGTCGTCCGTAACACTCACCGAAACGAAACGCTATTCGGAGTACTGTGTGCGAATTGGCTCCATCGACATACCCCTTGCTCGCCCACGCAAACCCGGGAAAATGGGCGGCTCCCCCCGCGCCGGCCGTCACCGGGCCGCAGCGAGCGTCGGCCAAGCCGCCTCCCCGCGCCGCGGAAGCCGCCGGCCGCCGCAGCCGCGCCTACATAGTCACCTAAGTGACTCAGGTGCGCCACGTTGGTCGCGGACAATTATTTTATAATTAATTGTTGGCATTGATTCAGGACGGCTTAGAAGTTCCATTCTATAAGTCCGTGGCACAATATCTATGTTGCCCCTGGTATAGACAAGTATTCTGTCTCCTGACCAATACCAAACTTTTTGCTCCTGACAAAAAGAAGTCCCCTAGTCCATTAAAATGTTAGTAGATTTGGGTGCGATTTCAGAGTGTTCAGCCGAACACCTTGCATTGGGCAGGCGGCAGCCCCACATACCTAATCAATTTTTATCTAAAATATTCCTGTCACCTAAACCGAATGGGAAAAAAGATTCATCATAAATCTAAAATCACAAATAAATTTATACCGACCACGTATATCGGGACCACAGAACCATTTCAAAATAAATTTCAAGAAACACATTTTTAAATATGATAAATTTAAAATTGTGAACCATAAAAGCTTTAATTCGATGGCAGAATTTACAAATTTTCAGCCTTACCGTATTAGTATCTCGGTTGCCCCGCGAGGGTTTACTAAAGTGACGACTAAGGTCTTCACCTTCTTAAGGTCTCAAGGCTCAAAATCCGTGCTATACTTAGACGATATCATTTGCATTGGCAATGACTTCGAGGAATGTCTAAGCAATGTTAACGAGGCCCAGATTACTTCAATGTCTCGGATTCATAGTCAACTTTAACAAAAGCAACTTGCAACCTAAAAATATGTGTAAAATTCTAGTGTTTATATGTTTTAATTTTGAGAATTTCACTTAATTTTTTTTTAACTGGAGAAAAGCGACATTATAGCACAATCAGTGTATATATTTTCGTCTCTTTCCCGTTGCACAATATAAGTTCACTCAACTTATTGCGCTGTCAGTAGCAGCTTGTCCAGCGCTACAATACAGCTGATTATGTGATTAGTCTTCATTATGTAAACGAGAACTTCACTTATGGCTCTCGTACTGACTGGGGAACCGTCTATGGCGACGATTGGGTCAACGGGTGTTGGAAGCAATGTGAACTCAAGTATCCCATTAACCGGATTTACTAAACCTAAAAATGTTATATACGATAATAATTGTGTTGACCAATAGGTACGTGTAGATAACACCACAGCTCTCAGCTATGTAAATTGTCAAGGAAGTATTGAATACCTTCATGCAAAGAATCTAGCGCGGCATATTTCGTTATGTGATATTAAGGTTGACGAGGACTCAAGAGAGTAAAGGACATAGAGTGGAAACTCTCTGACTCGGCTTACCGATAGATAGTCCACACAGTTAGACAGACTATGATTGAGGTATCGGTAGATTACCGATTTCATGTCTCGCGTCAATACCGACTGTGAGCGCTATTTATCCTGCAAACAGGACTCGGAGGCTATCGCAGCAGATGCGATTAATCTCATGCATTCTCACTTGCCGCACTTCTCTCGATTTGCAATTTTGATTGCAGAATAATACTGATCCATATGAAGATTCTAACGAATTTGTGATAACATTTTAAGTAATTGTTTTAATACGAATGCTTCGTATGACACTTTGAACAATCATCGTTCAGCTCCGTATCCCATTTTGGTCCCAGTTAGGATGTTCGAATTAAACGATCACTAAAAGGAACTATCAAATTCAATCCAAGCTTGCCTAGGTATACTGCCACTTGGAATCCACGAGAGTGTATTGGATAACATTTCAAATTCGGTCCCGTCCGAATAAATAAAACAATAAAAAGTTAACCAGAACATTAGGAATATTACTGGCCTTGTGTACCACACACACACAGGGTACAAACGCTATCACTTTTAAGGATGATAATATTAATACCACCTCAAATAGCATTAAAATCATAATTAGTTCCAACATTAGGGTCAGGTCGCTAGTATCCAGGGCTCTTTCGTACCTAATTTATGCATAACCCCTTCCATCACACTCGAGGAGTATCTGATTAGAATCGAGCAACTCAGTACTGGCACATACTAAGTATCTCTTTCTGTCGTGCAAACCACCATAAACAAGTCACGGCCCAAACCATTAGCCAATGGATTGGCAGGGTGATGACAGATAGCAGTGTGTCATGGGTCCATGTGCTGTGGCTCGGTGTGCCCGGGGTCCGGTGTCCGGCGCTGGGGCAGCGGCGTTTCCGTGGCGGGGCCCGCAATGCGGTGGCCGCAAGGACCAGCACATCGCGTTTTCGCCAGATATTATATCAGGCCGATCGCTGATGTCGGCCGATTTGTTAAACCCGTTTGCTTTCTTAATAATGAATTAACCACAGTGTCCATTATGTAATATGTTTAATTTACGGTTGATACCGTATAATTAATACATTGTTTAAAATGTATGAATAATTAATATTTTGTTTAAAATTTGCAAAACTTCCCTCTCCAAACATCTACGTTGTGAATTATCTTATATCTGAAGAATGAAGCGACGAAATATAATATATGATCAAACGAACTTCGCGAAGTTCGATCGATATTATATGAGTCGCTTCATTCGAAGATATAACATCCGCCCGCCCATATTCCCAGGCGTGGGGAAGTTTCGCATAGTATCTCTAAAAAGAATGACGTAAAGATGGCGGCTGGCTGTATCGATACGTAGGATCGAAAAAAAATGATCGATTGAAAACAAATCGATTTTACTTTAAATAAACGTGCGAAGATACCTTGTAGGCTAAAGGGACTACGTTGTGAATTATCTTATATCTTCGAATGAAGCGACTCATATAATATCGATCGAACTTCGCGAAGTTCGTTTGATCATATATCAAAATTACAAAAAGAACCTCGAATGTTACTCATCACTAATATCTGCAGGACTTAGGGCCTCTTCCACGGATTTCCATATTATATAGGTTATTGCCATAATATATTGGAAATTGCAGTGTTATAATATAACAATGGAAAAAGCTGCTGACTATTTTCCAGCCTATGGAGACTAGATCTTTTGGTTCGACAACATTAGTACGACACCCACGAGTGTAAAGGGTTGGTGCTATTCTACTCAGCTGTACGCCACACGGCCAAACTCTCTCAAATGCTCCTTATGACCTTTTATTTTTTTACTTACTGTAACTCAAGTCCACTCGTTTCTTATAGGGCGTCCGGCACAGTCTACACGGCGATCGAAACTTCCACCGGCATGGAGGTGGCGATCAAGCAAATGAATCTCGGCCAGCAGCCTAAGAAGGAGCTCATTATCAACGAGATACTCGTCATGCGGGAGAACAAACACAACAACGTCGTCAACTATTTGGACAGCTATCTCGTCAATGAGGTGAGCCAGTGTTCGGGGTAAGAGGGCTATGAAATATCGGAAATCCACTAGCTAGATGGAACTATTGAGAAAACTGATGTTTCTGGCGACGTGGCGGAGGTACGATACTAACATGCCACGGTTGTGAAAACAGACACTGACGTCTTGAAAAAGACAGTAGCGTCCTTTCACGTCCATTGTTTTATATTTTGCAGTGTATACTGTATCCTATTGGACAGAAACAACTGCTCAAAATTGATCGATTTATTAACCAATGATATGGCATATGTTTCAGTAGCGTAGTTTCGCTTTTCAATAGCGCCATCTAGTGGAATTTCAGTAGCCAAAGAATTCACTAGTCTAAACAAAACTTGCGTTCCTTGCGACATTTGCCACTTTGAAAGTCAATGGGGGCGTGTCCTCAAAATCTGTCCAATCACCATTGAGGGCATGTCTGTCCTGCGACCAGCTTGCGTATATCTGTCCTGCTTATCCTTTAATACCAATAATGACGGCAGAAATATCTGCCATTACTACTGCTTGATGGACCTAGTGTGTATAGGGTCCTGTCTGTCGAAAAGTCATGGTGTCAGCTGACTTCTCTATAATGTATCTTTCATGAAAACATTAAAGCGCTAAATTGATCAGATGTAATAAATAATCTCTTTCTAATTACGCGTTTCGTCCTTATGGATACTTGTATGAAATATGCATTCAAATTAACTGTGCACTGGTTGTTTTGATTATGCCAATGCTAATCCACAATACGTTGCCACTTGGACGCGCGTGGATCCGTAGTCAAAATACTGCCATACAGAAACATGTCTGCTCAAGCACCTGTTATCCAACCACACGCGTGTTTCATAATTGCGTCACAGCAGTCTAGTAGCGCCATCTAGTGTTTCAGTACAACAAGTTTTCCAACCCACTCCGCAGTCTTTGTTCCATAATTACGTCACAGCAGTCTGGTAGCGCCATCTCAGTTTACGACGAGAGGATGCCGAAGACCGGGCGAAGTGGAAAAGAATGAGTAGGAAAGCGGACGCTGGCAGAGACCGGGATAAGCGCTAAGACGATGATGATGATGTGTCTAGTAGCGCCATCTAGCTTCTCAATACCACAATATCTCCAACCCGCAGGAGCTGTGGGTGGTAATGGAGTACCTGGCGGGCGGGTCGCTCACGGACGTGGTGACCGAGACCTGCATGGACGAGGGCCAGATCGCGGCGGTGTGCCGCGAAGTGCTGCAAGCGCTGCACTTCCTGCACACCAACCACGTGATACACCGCGACATCAAGTCCGATAACATACTGCTGGGGCTCGACGGACAGGTCAAGCTTAGTGAGTATCGCGAGTCGATTGGAGCTACGTACTTTGTCAATAATTGTAGAGTTTTAGGATTGATGTAGAACTAGCCAGTTCATTAAAACTATTAGGTGGTAGTCTGTCAAGCCTGAGGAGTCCCCCTGGGTGAGTATTACCGTCTTATCTGTTTCTGCCGCCAAGCAATAATGCTTGCATTGTTGTGTTCCAGTTTGAAGGATAAGATAGCCAGCGAAGTTACAGGTGTGAGGCATTTCATCTTAGGCCTCACAGTGACAACGCCCCTTTAGTTCTGCAGTTTTGATACCTGCAACCTAAATGTATGATTTGTAGATCTTATGGGCGACAGTTACCACATACTATCAGGTGGGCTGTCTGCTCGTTTGTCACTGAGTAGCATAAAAAAACTTGCATGTAAAACCAATCAAATCATACTGTACTGTTTTTTCTGTTTTCATATGTAGAGGTAAAATTTAGTTCGTTTTTTTGCCATCCGCTTATAAGTTGGGGCGCTGTTGACTCTATACATAAATAAAAGTGTTGTCAGTTTGTATAAGAATACAGTTCTTGATACTATGGTTTCTTCTGCAGCCGACTTCGGTTTCTGCGCGCAAATATCGCCGGAGCAAAACAAACGGACCACCATGGTTGGGACACCTTACTGGATGGCGCCAGAAGTCGTCACCAGGAAACAATATGGACCAAAGGTATAATTACATATTTCGTTTACACCGTAGGGTCTCTTGGTCTCACCAGCTAGAAAGAAATGAATTCACTGCGCGTTCGCCCAGAATTTAGGTGCAAAGCTGTCTTTGGTCGGCATCAAGGCAAAAGCACTATAGCAAATTGAATTGAAATAGGTACTACTTCTTTAGACGCTCTAGATCAGAGTCTAGAGCTTCGTGTATTTCCGTAGTCCCCATTGACAGTGTCCTCATTGTCTGCAGCTTATTTTGCTTCGCATACGGCTGAAATTATTATAGCAAAATGAAATGACACTAATTTTATTTCGCTATGCCATTTTAAGCCGTATTAAAGCAAATTTACTTGCATTTCAATCGCTCTCACTGTCAATGACGATACGGATAGTAGCTTCCTACGGTTTGGAGGTGATTCTAATTTGTTTCCGAATGCTTCCTGGTGACGCGTGTGCTGTTACGACAAATTTCACCCTTACCGCACCATTACGATATCCAAGGAACTCTACTATACCTATTATAAGTTTTAGCTGGTTAGCATCTAAGATATTAGTAACCTTTTGCCTTTGTTTGTGCTACATTCTACACGGCATGAAAATGCCATAATGTGTATACAATGCCAGCTAGAGTAGCATAACGGGTTTTGTCTTCACGCAGGAGAGAGCGTTTAAATTAAAGTACACAAAGTTACATATCGCGCGCCGAAGCCAGTCATTCTTCACAGACGCATACACTACAACTAGTAACAGAAGTTCCAATTAACCTGAACCCTACCAACCGGTGAGTTGTAGTTGATACTAAACCTTACGCAGTATAAAATAAAGTCGCTTTTGGATTAATTTGGATGCGTAGGCGAGCCGACCTTGGTCGGCCGTCCGACCGTCCCCCGGACCCAAAAGCGACTTTCTTTTATACAGTATCTAAGCGTAATAACTACAACTGACGGTTGGTCGGCTCCAGCCAAATCAGAACTGTTACTAGTTTTACCCCTCTACTAAATCCCTCGCCCGTTTTCCAGGTGGACGTATGGTCGCTGGGCATAATGGCGATCGAGATGATCGAGGGCGAGCCGCCTTACCTGAACGAGAACCCCTTGCGAGCGCTGTACCTGATCGCGACCAACGGGAAGCCCGACATCAAGGACAAGGAGAAGCTGAGCACCGTCTTCCAGGACTTCCTCGACCAGTGCCTCGAGGTGGACGTCGAGAGCCGCGCCACCGCGCTTGACCTGCTCAAGGTTGGTGGTGATCGTTTTATCTTGGGATAATATTTGTGATCTAGCTCTAGGGCGAGTGATTGAGTTGAATATTTATGCAGGGCGTTTTGTGAACGCGCGACTGTATCGGTTGAATGTTAGTCGCATTTGCTACGCTTTCTGCGGCGATGTAGACATCCGGCTGTATCGGTCCAAGTAGGTCCAAGTTCTCGTCCTAACCCAGGATTACGTTACGACCAAGACATGACCAGGTCCAGGGTTAGGAACAATACAAAGACCGGGTCCAGTAGGCCCAGCCAAGGCGAGGTCCAGGTCTTGGTCCAGTTTCGACCGAGTCTATCTTGAAAGTACAGACTTCACGTATGTGAACCAGCACGGTAAACACATGTGTGCGCGTGAGAGCAACAAGTAAAAAAAGGCGCGACATAGATCCTGGTACCTCTTTCATCATAGTATTGAGAGAAGGAAACAAAAGCTCTCGCGGCGCGACCTGAGTCGAGGGCACACTGTGCTAGCCGTGCAGTTCTGCAGCGCGATCTCGTTTTCGATTCCCACATTATTTTCGCGATGTAGCATTTTAGCATTCAGTAGCATTTTCAAACGAATCGTCTCTATCTTCTTCTTCTGCTTCAACATTTCGCCGTCCAGCTCTGGACATATGTCTCCCCCAGTCTCCTCCATCCCGATCGACAGGAAGTCTCTCTCATCCACATTTTCCCGGCCACCTTGGTGATGTCGTCGGACCATCTTGCCTTTGGTCTACCAGGGATCCTTGTATTCGTTCTTGGCCGCCATAAAGTTAATTTCTGACTCCAGCGTCCATCCGAGCACCTCATGATATGACCAGCCCACTGCCACTTCAATCTGGCAACCCTATTCCCCACATCTGTAACACCGGTCCGCCTACGTATCTCGATGTTCCTGATACGATCCCTTAGGGATATCCGTAGCATAGCTCTCTGCGCAACCTTCAGCCTTCGCATCATGCCATCTGTGAGTGTCCACGTCTCACAGCCATAGGTCAGCTTCGGTAAAATGCATTGATCGAATAATCGTCTCTATATCACATTGTAAACACATTAGGATACATACTAACTCACCTATGGTTGCCCACAGCACCCGTTCCTAAAGATGGCGCGGCCGCTGGCGTCGCTGACGCCGCTGATAATGGCGGCCAAGGAGGCGGCCAAGGGCCATTAGCCGCGGCCGCCGGCGCCCCCCGCGCCCCCAGCGCCCCCAGCGCCCTAGCGCCCTAGCGCCCACAGTGCCTACTGCTCGACTATTTCGTTTCATAAATTATGGTATGTTGTATCCACAGTAGCTTATCTCCCCACGGTTTATATGTACGTCGAAAACGCAATATTAGTCTAATCGACTGCCGATTTAAAACCATATATTTTTCATAGAATTCTCTAATTTTTTTACACGCAATAATTACTATATGCAGTCCAGTAAATTATAAAGAATCATATTGTAGTGTCGTGTCATAGCGTTATTTAATTCTAATTAGCATCGTATCTCTTATTGACGTGTTTCGTTCTACTGTAGTCCCTAAGAAGAGGTTGAGTAGTCTGTAGATAGTAGACTTAGATATGGATAATGAAAAGTTACGAAATAATATTAGCTGCGAATGAAGACTGGCAGTTAACATATAGGAGACCTTGTAAAGTATAAATATTAGATACGTTAACTTTGTTTCGTTAGTCGCAGTTCAAGCTTATACTGTGATGGTAGCCAGTAGTCAGAAGCAGTTAGGCGGAAACACATCAATACAGAGGCGAAGAGTACACTAAAGTATTTGACAAAACGTATACAATATTTAAAAATAATTCATTTCATTCAAATATAGCCAATTTAGTGTACTTGTGATTGGCATTGGTCGACTGGTACGCGAGTATGGTAACAACTTTCATGTGACGCATGACTTTTCCGTTATTTCATGTAATGGTGAGGGTTCCTTAACTTATCTCAAGTGGTGTTATATTGTGTGACAGCCGGTTTTGAGATTTGTCGTGACACTATCCTGCAAAATCATGTCTACGTGAGTGATATCGCGTTATCGGTCGACCAAAGGCTTTGAGCGCACGCCGCTACGACGCTTTGTCACTCATAGGCTTAGCACGCACTGCGGGTAAACAAATGCGGCTTAAGTTTTGCTTACATTCTTAACGTGACAGTTTAGCTGAAACTACTAAACCGTGTGTGATATCGCTATATTGCATTAGACGTGCGCAGAGTAATTTTGATCTGTTAATAGATAAAAAATACCTACTATTACTAGACCGTCGGCCGTTGTACGTTAATATTGTTATGGACAGCCTATTACCGCGAGCGGAACTTGTAGCAAAAGCACTCAGTATGGTTAATAGGCAGGTGGACATGCATACTGTATTTTTAACAATTTTATAGTTTGATGCAAAAACATGTATTAGCGTAATTAGGGCTATTTTCCAGGGGGGCCTGGCCCGTGACGTGGCCAATCAAGCTGAGTCAATCGCCTATGTACAGTCAGTGAGCACCCGATCCCGGGGTGGGCACCAGACCATTCTGGAGTGGTCGCGGCCCACCCGGCCCCCCCTCTTCCTACGCCTATGAAAACACGCGATTTCAAACTACAACGAAAAATGTAGCAGATGGCGTTTTTAAAATTATTCACTAAAAAGAGTGCGCTACTGAAGGATATTTTTTTGAATGATGCTTAACCGCAGTGCGTCGTAAGCCTTATGTAAAGAAACAATATTTTAAGAATCTTGAGAAGTGACCTTGATCAAGATCTTGGTATCAAGTACATGATATTGGTAAAGGATGATAAAGCGATGATAAAGCCACACGCGGCGTGCGCGGGTTGCCGTGAGAGCGATAAAAGTAAGAAATACAAATGATAATAGAATATTTTCATGACTGATGATTTTGATGAAAGAATGTATGTAGATTTTAAAACTGTAAAGACTTATGTTTTCTGCATTTTAATGCTTGGATTTAATTTAAAATAATAATTACAATAATGAATAGTTTTCATATAGACTATATAAATAATGTAATATCATCGAATAATTATCTTCGTCTATAATATGTATTATTAGTTTCCATTTTGCGAAATTTCGTTGTGACTGATGGGTTCAGCCATCGTGTATTTTGCTTTTATAGTTATGAAGTACTATGCTGCTTACATTAATTTAGTGATAGTTTTTTTAATATTATAATGACGACTGTTAATTTATTGTCTCTTGTAACTGTTCGTATTATGAATTCTGAGATTATTTTTAGATATGCGGGGCTTTATCAAAATTTTATTAAATATTATTGTTTTCTATGAGTTTTGTGATTATGATTTACAGTTATTAACCATTTGTTAGGCCGCTCTAAAATGTTGGATGTGCATCATGTCATTACTTTTAATTTTGATAATAATAATTTTATTGTTAGTCGTGAAAAGTGAAGCATTTACTTAGTATTAAGTTTAAAAAGTCTATATTGGATTGATTATAATTATATATTTTGAAATAGAAACATATATTGGTATAATATATTTTGTGGCACAAACAATATAAAAAACTTATGATTTAATGATTAATAGTAATCATACATAGAGCAATTCAGGATATATTTATTACACATTACGACAATATTAGATATAACGAGACTGGCGTTAAGCAACACCATTATTCTAACGCAAAGTTTATAACAAAATATGATTGCTACATATTGACATTGGTATTTTGTTATCAATTATAAGTTTTATTTCTCTCTTTGCTTTTAATGTATAGGTTGTGCCGATAGATGCTGTTTTCATTTTGTTTTATTGCGGCATTTGCTATTGAAACGTGTGTGTGTGGAGCTGCATGGTGAGTGCAGTGCTGCGAGGGGACCGTGAGACTTGTAGAGGCTCGCCGTTGTAAAGTGTACAGACACTAATAGAAACGCGTAGTTTACTCTTTGACAATATCAAGTGACCAATTAACACTATAATATCTGTGCTGTTATTCCAGGTTGGTGCATTGATGAATGCGAATTCAGTATACATATTTCTGTTAATTTCAAATATAAATATTGCCTATTTCCGATTTCAAAACTAAACTATTCGCAACGGCTATTTTTAGCTTCAATAGTTGGCCCTCCTTAAATGTAGTATGTCGTCGACTCCTGGGTATTTTAGTTTGTAGTCTTTGATTACTCGAACATGTTCGGCCTAACGCGTACGAATTATGTTAATTTGCATATCAATATGGCCTATAAATATAAATCATTGCACCTCACAAACCAATTGGAAACTGCACCAACCATTGAAATTTTTGTGCAATAATGTAGTAATGTAAAAATGTAGCCAAAACTTCAAGAGAGCTTGAACAAAGTTATTCAGTATCTAAAAACTAAATATTTTAAGTGTATTAACTATGTGATCATGAAGATGAATTTGGGTATGCATTAGTATAATGATGAGATAGTAACTGTAATTACGTATATAGTTTTAAGTTGAAAATGTATTAATAAATGTAATAGGTTATTGTACAAGACATTCAAACGCGATCATAGACATTTTTCATGATTTTTGACAGTAAAACACCAGTGCCATGTATGAGCAACTTGTGCATATGAATTACAACCATACTACAATAAAAGCTCACCTTATATCACTTTCTTTTATTTCGTTTCTATGTATTTAATGCTAAGAGCGATCCTAAGTTCGTCCGCCGCGGTTATCACCGGCGCGGCGGGCGGCGTTGCAGAATGATTTTCAATTCTTACAAATAAAGGTCGCGGTTTTATACTCGACAGTAAATGCTGATGCTCATTTTCAGGTTTATGGAGTTATTAGACGGCTTGCCACTATGAGGTTAGTCGCCTTTTACGACACACGTCAATGTGGACTTAAGTGGAGTAGAGTTGGTGCTACATTCTACAATACTTTGCCGGACAATACACGGCTAGAAGTATTGTGTCCCTGCGTAAGGCCAAATAAGTATGCGCAAACTGGGGCCTTATTTTACTAAAGGCCGATCCACACGACACCAAATTATGCTTGCACAGCGCGTTTGTACAAAGTCAAATTTTCTAATTTAAAATTTGACGTCTACACGATCCGTTTGCGCAAACTTCGTGTGTACAAGCATAAGTTGGTGTCGTGTGGATCCGGCTTAATGTAACCGCAGTCGAAAGTAGTATGCCGTCTTTCTTTTTCACCGAGTGTGATGAGAAAGAGAGGGCATGTAACTTTCGGCTGTTGCGTTTACGTTTACCTGAAAATGTTAGTAGAACAAGGCCCCTGGCCTGTACCGCGCCCTGCAAGCACCTACGACCTCCATCGCATACGTGTACGACTCCTACTTAACCCTCCTTTTGATTAGATTATGCATTTACAAATAAAAATACGTGTATACATGTGAATGATTTATTGCTATATCATTGAAAACAAAATTATAACGATTTCTATAAATGACAATTTAAAAAAGCGAAATTATATCATTGTAACACAGACCGACTAATTGCAGCTTACAATAAATTAGATAACATCAATTAACATTAATAAACAATGACTGACTTCTCTTTATATTATGGTAACAACACATTAAATAAAAATGCGACATTTCCTACAAAACTACTGTGATTAGTAAAGCCTTGAGAAACTATGATGTACAAAAATATATGAGGATATATTTGTAATGAAGACGTTACTTTTTCCACAACCGAAGCAATTGTGTCTGTTGTATATTCTGAATCGTAGATGAATATTACATTTATATTTTACACTTGAAGGACAGGCACAATTAATCTGTTCTTTCTTCAGCCGGGATGAAGTCCAGCGATGCAGAATTAATGCAAAACCGTTTCTTGGTAGGAGTCGGCCCATCGTCGAACACGTGTCCGAGATGAGCCGAGCACTTTGAGCATCGCACCTCAGTTCGCACCAGACCTGGTCGTGTTAAAACCAGTAATATATTTGCTCCCACTATTTGTCAACACACCACGTCCATTCACCAAAAGCCATGTATTTATTTACATATCACGCGAAATGAGTGATTATGTGGCGAGTTCCGGAGATGATAACAGTTCAAGTATCAAGTGTTTGAGGTCGCGTCGTCGGCCGCAGTCGTCGCCCGCCGCAGCCATCCAGGGACGGGACGGAAGGGACATGGCAGATGAGGGAGAAAGGGCATTGCAGATTATTGACATGCGCATTCCATAATGGTTAGTGAAATTACGCACACATGAGCGTGATGTGATGATGGTTAGCGTGTGAAATTCCAAAATGATGACAATTTTTTAATGTTTTGATTATGAAATGTGTGCAAATATCAAACAGTAATACAGTTGAACATAGAAAAATATTGATTTATTGGCAGCGGTGAAATTATGAATAGCAATTTTCAAATAAAACGTTTTTTTGCAACAGTGTAATTAATAGACAACAACAAAAACGAAACGAACGATAGGAATAAATAATATTTACAGGCAAATACACATACAAAAGTTACATATTAGGTACATATTACCAATCGACACCAACTTACGTATACCATGGAGTCAAGGATGTATCGGAGGGTGGTCAAAGGGACAGGTAAGACAGACAGAAAAAAAAAGATAAAAAATGCATTAGCACCAATTTCATTTCCCAGCACCAATATTTTACTGCACCAATATTTTCTTTTCAAATAGGTGTCTTTACTAGGTAGGTAACATAGAAAATTAAAATCTGGGTAAAATATGCACAGAGTAAAATATTAATTGAATATAATAAGCTAATGTTGGAATTAAGACACATTACACATAATAACTAAAAACTAAATATGACATACAAACCACTCTGTATGCTAAGTAAGCATGCATTTGATCAATCATGGCACCGAAGATACACAAATATAATTTAGATAAATAAAATTTTACGGACTCGTGAAAATATAATTATTTAAATATTGTTCCCACTAGATCAGCACCAGGCCCAAACGGTCGCGCCCAGTTTATTAAGTAATTCAAAATAACTTTTTATTTATGATACCTACAAAAGTGTATCTATTTTCAAGGTCTAATTACTACACAAAGTTTATGGTTGTGCCTGGCTGTGCTGGCCTCCACACAGTAGGTATAGTATAGCTAGGATCTCATGATTGATCCTAACAAGAATTCCTCTTGAACAAGTTATTCAAGTTGAGAATTTACAGTTAATAAGATCAAAAATATATTTGGCTGACTCTTAGTCGGTGCCTATCATACTCGCGATTGTTGAGGGAGCGAGCCTCGAGCGAAGCGATCGAACCAATGGTGAAAATGCGCACTCCCAGGAAAGTCACCTTGCAATCGTAAGAAAAAACACAGCCCTTTTTGAAAAGTGGTCCAGATAATTTGGAAACATGGACAGAACACGTGACCAACTGCACACGAGACATGGGCTAGCTAGGTCCTAACTCATCGAAATAATTGTTGTATGTAGTACACGTAAAATACATAAAAGTAGTACATATTTCGATGACCTAGCTAGTCCAGGTTGCTTATTTTCTCATTTCCGCAAGGCGAGTCAATCTGTTAAGTTTTGATCACGAGTTTGCTATGTCAAACTCAAAGCCATGTATGTTAGAAGGATTTAGTTTACTCATTTGTGTGTATGTGAGTCATAGAGGTACAAATGTGAGTACGTAACTCGCGATCGGGCTCTCAGGGCCACAATTGTCTACTTGTACATGATACGAAAAATGCTGTCTGCGATCGATTCGGAACACGGCGATCTAGCAAAATAAACCCCCAGACCATGGTCATTCGCCGTTAATTTTTCTGGACTACCATTTTAAAAAGTGACTAGGGAATTTGTCTTCTCCGTTTGTGACCACCTATCTGCGACAGACATATGTTGTCGTAGACCAATTTCAGTGACGTTTGAATAGTTTTTTGAGTAGAGAAAATGAGGAATTTGAGATGTCACAACGCGAAAATCGCCCCCCAGGGCTCGTGCCTCCAGTAGGACGAAAATAATTATTTGGTCGCGTATTTATAATTTACGGCTAACATAGATAATTCTACCAACCAATACCTTAAAATGACAAACACCTCGAAATGAATTACTGATTTATTAGTAATATTAGAAGTATAGATTAGTCGTTCTCGAGGCTTTCAGTCAGTTCCGCGCGCAATTCGGATTTCTGTAAACAATCAACTTTACCGCGGAACCCTATTACTTTCCGAAATAAAAAGTAACTTATGTCACTCGGGAATAACGTAGCCTCCAATTAGTGCAAGCATTTTAAAAATGGGTCCAGTTTATTCATTACAAACATATCTTTTCTCTTACTAATATTAGTAGAGATAGTATAGATATGGATTGGCGTAGTTTATTTATTTATCTACTTAGTAGGAGAATATGCCAGTCAGTCTATAAATTAAAAAAAAAAATTAATATGACGTGGTTAATAATAATTTAGTACCCTACCTACCTACAAACCTACGCCGTCAAACAAATGGGCTGTATATTATACGTAACATTGAGTAGAAATAATTGTAAATTACCTATTACTTTAAGGTTGAGGTGCCTGAAGTGATATTTTAATGTAATATCTCATAATATGAATCTTTTTAAATAACTTTCAAAAGAATCTGTATTTGAAACAAAAAACCAAAATTATTTTTCTTAATTTGAAACCATGTTTCCTAAAAAGAACTTGTTTCTGTTAAGCTTTGTCTAGACAAGGCGCGGTAGCTTACATCATGTTATGACTTGTTTATAACTTGTTCAAGTTGAAGGTTAATACCACAAAAGGCCATCTTGCATGTAATACTAGCACTTGATGCAGTGTTTAGCAATGTGATAAGTCATTCAAGGTCAGCAGTAGGCACACATGGGTGTTTCTTGATATCTATATGGGAAGGTAGCATTTATTTTGGTATAAATAAACAATAGGTTCAAAATAGACATTACGTAAAAAAATTATTTGAAAAAACAAAGCTTGTAGATTCACTTTACACCAATGTACAAGCTGTTGACATTGAAACTTAGAAAAAAGTCCCAAATCTAATATAAATTTTAAATGTGCTAGAATAAACTCAGATTAGAGAAACAATGTTATTTATAGTAGATTTGGTTGGGTTATTGATGTGAAGCAATGGGAGGAGGTAGATGAGAGATCCTCAGTTGAGACCTTGTGTAGTTGGAGCAATGCCTAGTCTCTATGAATAGTCCATTATTCTGTGTGACATTGAAAATCTGTTCTGCATGATTTGTTCCAGTAAATGGAAACAACTCCAAATTTACGATATGATCAAATTAAAACAGCAGTAATAGTTTTCACAATATAAGATACTTGTCAACATTAACAGATACATACATACTTAAATAAAAATTGTGCCAATTCTAGAAATTGTCATGAAATACATGCAATTACATTAAGTAGTTAGTTTTTTATAATAAAATGATGATGAAATCTGTAAATGTGTGTTTTGTTATTGTAAATACCAAAAGTACTTCAGTTTGTAAATCAGGTTAATATACACTAGAACAGTTATTAGCACATTTAACTAATTAGAAACCAAGAACATACCTGCACTTGTGTCTTTATGTAAGGTCACTTTTTCTTTAGCTAGCACATCATTAAATGCAGGCCAGCCACAACCGGAGTCATACTTGTGTTTCGATGTAAACAGGTCTTGACGACAGACGACACATACATACATTCCTTCATCATAGAATTTGTTATAGCAACCTGTAAATTCATGATAATTAGCAAGTAATTAGTAAATAAGAATATGTGTTGTGGCAGTGACTATGGACTGAAAACTTTTTACTTAGGTACCTATAACAAAAATTTAACTTTTTATTATCCTTTAAATCATATTATAACTATTATAAGCCATTATTATCCCACTGCAATTAACACAATTTCTTCGCATTTCTGATCTGATACCAATCATTATTAGAAACATATACCTATTGTTTCTGAATATTAAGAAAATATAAGGATTAAAAAAAATCAGGTATCAAATTCTTCGCTGGTAAAAAGCAGGGAACAGCTAGTGCTTCCTTATCAAGTTACAACAGAGTATTTGATCTTAGCTCATAGATGTTTATTAGCATATTATTTAATAAATTACCTGTGAATGGCCTTTCTGTGCCAGCTTCCTGAGTAACATGGTATTGTAGCGACGTCAAACGTTTTTTCAAAGCGTCCTTATCTTCCATTGCTCTCCAAACTAATGCTATATAAGATTTAAAAAAATACTTTTAAGTTAAGACGGAATATTGGCAGTCGCTGAATATGACACGCGAGCAAGGCTCGTTCCCGCAAAAGGTAACGATGGACACAATAAGATTGTAGGTAATACAACGCCAAATGCGTCGTACCTGTTGTGAACGGGTGCCTCAACTGGATTGTCGCTCTCTTCGGCGGCAATACCTTCCGTAGCTCAACGAGTCGCTTCAGTAGCACACGCATAACTCACATTGCCTAATTTGTAAATACGAGATTACGCAACTGGATGGGTTTCTAATAATAATACTTAGACATTCAGATAAGATATGGAAAGTGAAATCAAGTCTAAAAATGTAATCTTTCGATAAACAGAATGAAACGCACGCAAAGTACGCAAAACAGCTGTTTGACATATGACCACAGACCAGTAAAATCTTCATTGACACTGACAGCTAGGGTGCAATTATGTATGTTAGAATCTCGATTATCGATTATGTCGAATTAAATAGTTTGCGGTTCCATTTGTTTCATGGCCCGAACACACATACATAAAATTCCTGTACATAAAATTTTTCCCTATGCCCGAACAGAAATTGTTTTCAATGATCTCAGTCCGATAACTTCTTCATATTTATTGCATTTACATTATTGACTTACGTATATTTACGAAAGATCTAAAGTGGCTGATAGACGTGCCAGTAAGTACGCGTACTTGTGGCTCGACGACCTTGCTCGCTCGTGTGTCAGCCTAAGTACGCGTACTTTAAAACCGCCGAGTAAGTTCGCCGGCGATCCAACATGTTTGATTTTTGCTCGTAGCTCGTGGCTCTCGGCTTCGGCTCGCTCGTCTGTCAGCGCAGCAAGTCCAGTGCCGACATTTTTTTCTGTGATGTATCTCGTGCAGTTGTGTTTTTTGGATAAAATTAGTTTAAGTTTAATTAACTTTATGCTTTTCTGTTGTATGATTTTAGAAGCTATTAACTCGAATTATTTAAGGAATTCATAGAAAAACGTGCCGAGTAAGTTCGTGAACTTAAAAATCGCGTACTTTAAGTCCGTACGTCTATCACCAACGTCGAGCCGAGTAAATTCGCGAATTTAAAAATCGCGTACTTTAAGTTCCTACGTGTATCAGCTTCTTTAGGATATTCAGAGGATTCAGCAGATTCAGAACAAAAAAGTTTAGTTTTGGAGTTATATTTGTTTTGACACATTTAGAGAAAACGCTGAAACTTGCTGTTAGAATTAAAGTAGTATATAAGGAGCGCATTTCCTACAATTGATATTTAGGACAAATAACTAAGAAGCGCTGGAAGCATAACGGATAACGGACAGACAGACAAAGTTAATTTCGCATTTTAACTTAAAACGCGATTTGGTCCGCCTAAAATTCTATTCATCATCATCATCAGCGTTTTCATAATTCATGATAGCGTTTATGAGTCCGCTTTCCTATTTCTCTTACTCTAGTTCGCCCAGTCTTAAACATCCTCGCGTCGTAGGCCGGCTCTCGCATTCGACTTGGCGATGTTTATATCGCTTTCGCCAAAATTCCATTTTTGAAGATAAAAGGCTTATTAAATGTTGCCTGTGTCATCCTCATCGAATACAAGAAATAAGCCAAATGGTAGCGATAGTAGTGGTTTAGTAGACCCACAAAATGTTTGTCTGCCTATGCACAACCTGGCACGTTCGTCACAGTCGAAAAGAAAATTCTTTTGTACCGATAGTAGTTCTACTTATGTAGAAGTAAAACAAACCGGTCTGCCTAACATCCTCTCGGGGCATTTTCGCTAATCAGCCACATGGAAGGCAAGTCATAACAGCTGTTTTAGGTGACTTTAATGTCGCTGACTAGCGAAACTGCTAAGATGGTGTAAGGACGACCTGTTTTTTTTACTTCTTAAAGTCAGTAGGTACTTACTATCGCTAAGTACGAAAAGTCTAAAGCATAGGCCGATAAATTTTTATTTATCTTCGACTATATTCGTGGATATGTTATAAATCGCAGAAAAGATTGAAGTGAAGAGGCACACTTGTGGTAGTTTGGTCACGTATTGCGTAAGTACGAACCAGGGATACCTACGTGGAACATACGTGTGCCTAAATCTGTCAGTAGGTATCAGGAAGGAAAGAGGTTCCCAGTGAGGCTTAAAAAACTATGGATTTATATAACTGAGTCTGAATCGAGAGCCAACGTCATCCTCGTCGCGAGTATGATGAATATCGATCGAAAGAGCGCACCCTGCCTGGTAGAAGCCAGGATTGACCGCTAGGATAATGACGAAGCCTTTAACATTAGGAGCGTCGGTGGTCGCTCCACTGATCGCCAATTCCTGGATCATGGTCAAGGCGGACCTTTACGGCGTCATTAAACGCCAAGATGATTATTTTTTTACATACCTAACTCTTTCAATTCGCGCTATCTAATATTATAATGAACCATTTCGGAGCACCATCATAGTAAGTATAAAATTCTTAACAATCCAAAGAAGTTGGACCATAGTGATTTAAAGGGATTTTCTTTAATTTCCCAAAGAAATGGATTTCTCATCTATGGTCGAAATTCTTTGGGAGTTCCTGACAGAAATAGTTTTTTTTCTTTTATGTCAGTTCCTCTATCAAAATCTGTGCTGATTCTTATTTATTTGGAACTTAAGTTAATTTATCTAGGTACCTACAGGTACTATAAGGTACCTACGAAGATATAAACCTAATGAAGAGTAATTCTGGAGGTAAACTTTGTTTCGATACCTACCATTTACTTATAAAATTAATAAGTACTGACATATTTTAATAAATAAATATACTTGGACAAATTCACACAGTGCCAGTGTAGGGCTAAAGCCCCAAAGTTGGCAAAGAAAATATTGAAATAAGTATGTAGGTAAGTACGACTACAGTGATCCCGCCTTCTGATATTAGGTATTCAATTTTCACTTTCAGGAATACTTTACGTATTATTAGTGATACTATGCCCCCTGTGCTATTGCGATGACGCTGAAGATTATGACGACCAAAAGAGAAAAGTGGAAAATAAGGGCCAGCTTGAACTGAGGGCTGTTTATATCAACTGTGAACCTGATGTAAGCTTCTAGGGAAGGAATCTACTTAGATAGCGCTGGTAGATGTCTCATCATCACATTATATTACGACGTCAGGTGACTGACGACTGGGGTATTCGACAATTTGGTCAGCAGTTTATATATTAGGTAGGTACCTACCTGTTTTAGCCCCCGAGGTTTAAAACGAGTGCAATTCGGGTGTAAACATTTAACTATCCCGAGGGATCCTATTACTTCTCCGGGATAAAGAGTACTAGGGTACTCTTAGCAGGGTACTACGACATTGGGGAATGTATTCAGTATCCCGCTTACTGGCAGTAAAGGATTTTCAAAATCAGTTCTTCGTTTTCAAAGATTATGTTTGGGGATACATAATCTTTGAAAACGCTGAACTGATTATCCAAAGTCGTCCTCAATATCCAAAGTTAAATTTTTTTAGGTAGAATAGAATATAGGTACAAACGCTTCCTCTTTATGATATTAGCTCCCAGCCAAGAATAAGTAAAATGTCGGTCTGTGTCGGGCCTTTAATTATTCGTAAGTACACACACAGCGAACTCTACTTATCTGGCGTGGCGAGACGAAAGGCCAGCAATTCTACGCCCGGAGATTACGCACTCGCGCGTCACGCCCAACGCAGAGCACGCCCTTAGGGAAAACCCGATTTGCCAGAGCCTCCTCCCTATTGCCCCCTACAAACAAAACGATTGAAGTTGAAAGACGATGGTCAGTATTATTATGAAGGTAAGTATTTATAGATAGAGTAAGTAGGTAAGTAAATAAGTAGACAGAGTACCTAAGTAAAGTCATCATTATCATCATCCGAGTGGTCAATCCCGGCTACTGCCAGGTAAGGAGTACCTATGTAAAGTATCGACCTATAAATAGGTAGTCTAAGATACATAATGTCTGTTCATTTGTCATCAACTCAGGATCAGCACTTAGACAGTGATACGACTAGATTTGAACGCGAGGAGCTCTACAAGCACAATGCGCTGCGAGATTGTAACAAGAAAGTGGCGCTCACATTGAAAATGACGGACGCAGTTGGGGTTAGAGCAATAATTATGTTTCAGATATTAAGTATCTCCTACATTAATATAAACTTACGTACCTACACACGAACATATTATTTGCAAGCTAATTCACTCAACTCACTCTCACCATACACCCAATCGCCTACGAATTTGAATAAGGAGTACTTAGAACTAGTAAAGTACAATTAGGGCCATGGTATTGTCACAAGTATTGTGGTGCTGTCGTGCACAGTGGTGGTATTCGTCCACAAGAGGTAGGTTCACTTTAGTAGGGAGGTACACATTGTACGTGCACTTGTTCGACCCTGTCTTAAAACTGAGTTCACATAGTTTGATGATTAAAAAAAATACAGCTCATATTCCAGAGCGTCGGGGCCTAATGGCTAGCGGGTCCGACTCGTAAGTGAGAAGTTACTGAGTTTGATCCCCAGTGCCGATACATTAATTGAACACCAACCGGTGCCTTTACGGTGAGGGGCAACGTCTTGGGAAAACCTAAAAATATTTATTGAGTAGGACATTAAATATCTCTTTCAATTGTCAAAAGGAGAGGGTAGGAAGGAAACACACAGTGATATACAGGCCGCTCCAGGGCCGGAGCACATCCACCCCACGCCGACAACGGCCGAACCGTGTCTGACAATACCAGACAGAGCCGGGCAAAGCCCGACAGCACCAGGCAGAGCCGGACCGCGCCCGACCTTTTATATAGGTATATATTATACTTGAGAAAACTATCTAAAACTACAGCTAGCGTAAGCCAATCCTCTAAGGCAGCACCCGTTCACGAGTATAAAGTTGGGCTAAGCCATCGACCAATTCAACCATTTAGAGAGAAAAAAGCGACCCGGCCCCCACGCCACCGCCAGTCAGACTTTTAAGCGAGCGTTCATTACAGATGCTATTCCAATGCACGTGGGGTACACTGATAGTCATTAATAACCCATGCTTTTTGAAGTATTCTTTCATATCAATGTCAAAGCCCTTATAAAATCTTCGATTTTTGGAAAAATTAGGAACCATCAGGATGCCAGGTGCGCCGAAGCATTGTCATGGTGCAATAGAATGCGACTTCTTGGTAGTTTTTCCTTAACTTTTTCAATGCCACTGGGCAAACAAATAGTGGTATACCACTCAAAATTTACTGTCTGCTGTTCTTCAAGTGGGATCGTGCAGTGAGGGAGAAAATAAAGCAATAATAATTTGCTACGCTTCGATTAAAAAACGATTTAAAATAAACCGCTAATTTGTTTTAAATCAATGATTGGGTTACTTACGATTTAAAAAATATAACATTCGAAAGTCAAACATTTACGAACAGCCATAAGAGCAGAACTTTCAGTGTGCTCTATGTATATAGGTTCAAAAGAATTCAACGCGAGAGAAGTCCTCGTTGAAGTCTTTTATATGGATAGAAATGGCATCAAAATTAATATGTAAGGGTAAAATAATGCGTCGGTCGCCTAATAGCTTACGGGACCGATCCATGTACGACATACGCCATAGTTAAATGTTGTTGTGGTGCCGTACAGCAAGATCTAGAGGACGAGTTCGTCCCGATCGACCACGTGCTCGAGGGCGCAGCCAAGCGGCGCGTGCGGCTGCTCAATCCGTACGTGCTGCGGCTGCAGCGACAGCTGCCGTTGCAAGCGTACACCCTACGCCGGATGGAGGTAGGTATCTAGACGCTACGGTATCTGGCATATTAAACGCTGTAAATTCTTTTCTACCTACTGTTATATTAGGTACCTATTCCATAGTGATCCCCAGATCCCCTCAGCATACATAAAACGTAGGTACTTATTCTTTGTAGAATTATGAGGTTAATGGCAGATATATGGTACGATATATAGAATATAATAAGATACATAATAGAAGAGATTTATTAGATCCAGTAGGTAACATCCGAAACTTTGAATGTTTCGGATGTGCCAGGCTTACAAAGTAACCCCCAGATTAGGAAGGACTAGGAATAAGTGGAATGTTATACCTATAGGTAGGTATTAAATACATAGATACATATTATATTAGATATAATATAGGCACATATTATTAATCATTTTAATTTCAGACAGTCAACGCAGTTTTAACTGATCGTGGGAAATCGACTTCAGAATTATACAACAATAAAAAACGGGTCAGTAAAAAAGTACCTACTGAGTAAAAAATAACTTATATTAGGACTTACTTCATTATGTACGTAGTATATGTTTTGTATGTCTAACGGTTTTTTGTTATTGCGTGTTTTTTGTTATAGAGCGAACGCCATACTGACGACGTCTTGAACGAGTTGATGGACTCGGCGGTGTTTGGGCCGGCGTTCTCACTGGAACACGACGACCCCGCCCGCCGGAGCTACTCGATCAAACTTCCTTATGCACGGTCGCTTTTACACAATATGTCAACCACTGACATGCCAACTGCTGCTTCCAAGAGTAAGTAGATAGTTACCATGGTTGTGATCAATACAATTAGGCAAGTATATTAGATTCATCATCTCAGCAGTAGGACGTCCACTGCTGAATATGCTTCCCCCCGAGCCGTTGGACTTTAAGTCATCCGTTCATATCTTGTGGAGGCCGGTGGACTTTGGTAGCTGGTAGGTATTATAGGTATTCGGCGAGTTATGTAGGCTGCTCATTTTTAATTCCACCGAATTAATATTACCACACCCAAAGACAAGTAGATCATCATTATCATATCAGCACTTTCAGCCACGGGACGTCCACTCCTCTAAATCCCGTCCCCACGAACTTTACCAAGTCGTACGTCCGTTCGTGGGGCGCCGTGCTATGCTTCGATTTTCTGTATACGTAGATGCACCTCGAAGACCTTTCGCCCCATGAAAATTTAACAATTATTATTAACAATCTGCTTGGACCCGATATCTTTGGGTACGCAGACGACAGCACAGTAACAGATAGATATCTGTCAGAGGCAAAAGCCAAAAGGGGGAATATTCAGTCTGTCGCTTGAACGAAGCTCTCAAGGCAGTGTCTGATTGGGGCGAAGCCAATCTAGTGTCATTCAACGCCACCAAAACACAGGCGTGTTTGTTTTCCGCTTAACGGAGTCAATGAGTATGTGTGAAAATTACCGGCAACCTACAGCTCCTGGGAGTTGAGCTATCAACCAATCTCAACTTTGGACAGTAAATCGAATCAAAAGCCAAGACTCCAGCCAAAAACTTGGAATCCTTTCGAATCATTATAATCTATACGCCTTCAAGGCCAGAGTAAATAGGCTGTTCCTAGACAGGCATGCTCCATCATCGGCCGCATCGTCACTTACTACCAGGTGAGGTGGAGGTCAAATAATAATAAAAGAAATATATATATGTAAGTGTGATTTTTTAAATACTTATTTAACACAAATAAAATACTTGCCAGGAAAGATAATTTATATTAATTTAGTTTAGTCGCTAAGTTATTTAGGGTACACATAAGTACAAATAGATAGGTGCTTTATTTTAATTTTGTAAATTATTTATTGTCTGATCCAGTGTTGAGCCCGACATAGTCGGTAAATAAACCTACACATACTTTACAGTTTTTAGTATTCGTTGTCAGAACTGTAATCCGTCATGATTTCGGATTTTATTTTCGGTTCAATTGTTACATTGACGTCAAATTGGTTATTGGTACACTCATTTTGGGCTGAAAGGCTTTCTTCGGCTTCAATTATAATGCCAAATATCCTCTTCTTTACTTGAGTTTGCATCCATTGTGGCATTTCTCTAGTGCTTTGCAACATGCAGTTGAAAAAGGATTCTAAAGCGTCCGTTTCGAGTTGACTTTTACTAGCAGTGCTCCCGCCCTCGAAACAGCGTCGCTTACTCGCAGGTTCACATACATCGGCTTGTTCGGTCGTGGAGACATCGTGATCTGAATTTTTGAAGTTGTTACCTACAGAAGGTTCCATTTCAATATTTTCCGTAATACGATATTTCATGTGGGGTTCGAGAAACTGCATTGCCTTTGCGTATTTCCAGGTGGTGACTTGCGCGGGTAACAGTTTGTTTTTGCCAAGTTTCGCTCTCTTCAAGGCGTCCCGGTGGTTGTCCCGAAGTTTCTTCCATTCTATTTTCGCAACTTGTACTAAAACAAAATAGGTACTTATATTAACAAAACACATTTCAATATAGCATTTTTGTACTTAGGTAGATACCTATAGTATAGAAAGCTCCTAGTCACTTTTGTAATTAATATGGCGTAGGTACTTATTTTATTTTGTTCTGAGTACGTTCTACAATGGCCGCTCTACGTATGACCGTGTGGTGTCCGGCAGAGTAGAATGGCACCAACCCCTTACTCTTGTGGGTGTCGTACAAGGCGACTAATGTTATCGAGGCAAAAGATCTAGAGTCTCCGTAGGGTGCAAAATGAGCATTTTTCCCTGTTATATTTATAGCACGTCAATCTCTAGCCCGCCTGCCAAGCGTGGAGATTATGGCAATAACCTCTGCTTTCGTGGGAGAGGCCCTAAGTCCTGCATTGAACTGTTATGGGCTGTGATGACGATGACGTTCTACAACGTGGCGGCCACTGTTTATGCTTTAGTTATGCAGGTAGAGTTCTCAACTCTCTATAGAGATCCCATAAAACTCTTTAAAATTTACGCTGTATCTATTGTTGTATTAGATACACCCATGTTCAACGAATACAAACCTATCCCACCTCTATAATGTTATAGAGAGATATTTAGAACGACCTAGCGAGTAAGTGTTACAATTTCGAAATTCAAAATAAAGGGCACTTAGTACATTTAATTTTAAAATATCATAACTCAAATAAAGAACAAGACTGCGGCTTTGCCAGTAAAGTATGATGACGGATACGACGACATGATTTCGTCTCGGTCAAAGGAACGCGATACTTAGGCCGATACTTAGGCATCAAGAACCGCTCCCAAGCAGTAGCTCTAAAGGGTTACATATCCAACTTCTTGGACATCAGCTCAGGCGTGATCCAAGGATCCCACCTGGGACCGCTGTTGATCATTTTATACATCAACGATATTAGCAATATTTTTGATAATTCACATCACCTGCTGTATGCAGATGATATGAAAATTTACCGCATAATCTCTTCTCCGGACGACTGTTATGAACTACAGAAGGATTTGGACCGCTTGTCTATATTCTGCTTGACTAACCACCTCTTTCTCAATGTAGATAAATGTCATGCTATCACTTTCTCCAGGAAAAATATTAACATTAGTTATGCAAGGTGTAGGTACAGCCAGCTGCAGGGTGGACTCACCCCTTATCATACCTACATTAGAAAAGTATGGTAAAGTATAGTATGGGCGTCCGTTCATTCTGCAGCTGACTGTATTAAAAGCAGAAAGCCAATTAACGTTATAGGTCTACTACCTACTATAGTATAACTGAATACTACTTTCCTTCGTCTCATTTATAAATTATTTTACATTATAATATGTATTCTACTGTGCAGAGGCATTCATAGCATTAAATTAAACTCGTTTTAATCCAGTAGGAGTTCAACGGTGTAGTTTAGCTCGCTCGACTTCATGTTGCAAGATCAACATTGTTTGCCATTCGTGCTACCTACCTTTCCATTATGTTAGTCATAGTTAGTTTAAAATGTTAGTAGCTGGATACGACTAAATATTTGTACTTATGTAGACAATATATAAAAATAACAATAATTGTGTACAATAAATGGTTAAATAAATAAATAAAGTTAAGCCTTAAAGAAAATAAGCAAAAAAGCTCTGCTTTAGGTTGTGTAAAAAATACAAAGTATAACATCTGAGTGAATGTTTGGTACGCACTGTTGCGAATAGAGTCGTGATTGCAGTGAAGAACTACGTGCTGCCACGCATCGTCCTTTTTATGTGGATCTCTGTAGTCTCGGTGCAAAGGGTTCCACAAGCACGGTTGCTCACGCACGGCGTCAATGAAAACTTTCATATTTAGACACAGATAAAGTTGATTGTATGATAGTAGAGTGCGCGAGCGCAGTGCCGGTGGTGCGGAAACGGTCCGCTGCGCCGGCGGTCGCGGCCTCGTACTGGCTCGCTTCGGCTCGCCCGAGTCGGGCGTGCCTCCCGCTCCGCGCGTCTTTAGAAAACCGGTTTTTATTCTGTTACCATTCCAGTTAACTGCCAGCTGCCAACAGACCATTTTATTCTTATTAAATCTGTTCTGTCTGCCACTGCTCGCGCTGTTCAATTCGATACGACGGGCGTGTTTATCGAAACGTACGGAAATAGAGAATATCACTTACTTACTTATTTTTACATGGATTTTATTTTGTGAAATCTACCTATTGCGTTTCTTTATTGTTATAACGATAGGAAATGCCTTAAGCTGGCCAAATACCTGTTATTTACCTAAGTATATCAGTTTAAATAATAGAATTATCTGTATAGCTTTGAACTTATTTCCCTTTTGAAATTATAAATCACCAGAAAGATAGATAGGTAAGTAGATAAAAGGAATACTACAGGATATTTTTGCCTAGTATGAAATCCGTCGCTTATTGCCACACGCACGGAGTTTTGTATGACATGCTCACGGTGGTAGTTTTTAATGTTTAAAGACCTATAGGTGATTTTTTTATATATTTTACAGTACTCAAGCAAATATCTCTGGACGACGACAATCATATTTTATTGGAACGTGTCAAGCGGTATGAACAAGAACTAAATGAATATTCAATTTTCAACAATCAAACACTGCAACAAATAGATGAAAATAGTTTTTTAGTAAACGAACTTCCCGATAGAATTAACACTCGAGGCATAGCAAAAGATACCTCGGATACGTATGGGACGTCGGATAATTTGCATATAGTCAATTCCTATGAAAAACGGTTCCAAAATAATCCAAAACACAAACGCAAGAAAAGCGTGGCGCATCCTGACCTTGAGAACTCGGAAACTAATCAAGTAGTCTACGTAACAGCAAAAACTAATGCCAACCAACAATTACTAAACGATGCAACTCCATTGGATGACTTCTCCGATGCCGATCTGGACAGCCAGCGTGACGTACAACGACATAAAGAAATGCATATAAGAAGAACTTTTCCAGATAATCTAAACCATAGGATAATTTCAGAAGAAAGAGCTTTTATTTTGTATGAAATTGGAGAACCGCATTTATGGTTCAATGCACATGTTCAACTATTCCAGAAGCTAAGCTCTCCTGAAGGAAAAACGATCTGGAATGACTTGACTAAAGGAAAACCAGCAATGTGCTTATTAATTCTATAACTATGTCGTACATACTTAAGCTACTTGTTGCCTTCTTAACGCGTTATACCTAACGATTTTTCAGCGTTGGTGCTACTGATCACGAATGGTCCAACGAAGACATGAATCTACGATACCGACCTGCTGAGTGGTTAGGAAAGAATGACTTTACGTTGCCTATAAAGAACCTTTGCCTCCTAAAGCCTTTAAGCGATACGGAAAATGTTAACTATTTTTATAACGAAACAAACTATCCTGGTCTGAGAAAAACTGACGCACTTGGTAGGTACAGGAATCTGCTACTAGTTTACCTTTTTTCACCCTTTTTCGTGTGATAAGTAAAGTACATTTTTGTATTTGCTGAATAGATACAGAGGAGTATATGGTGGTACCCGTTGAGGACGTCGTTGAACTGGGCGCAGGCGGAGAGGCTTTGATAAAAGCCGATGATAACGTTGCACTTAATGCGTCTCAAACATCCACCACTGCTAATAATACTCAGGTAAGTAGCCAATTTCTAACACTGCTTGTATTTTACAATTTTGCCTAATTTTCAAAAATGCCCAACTTTTGAAAAAATTCCTTCTGATTATTATCTTTTCCATCAGAGCATTATCTTTCTCGAGATATAATTTACGAGAATCTACCTACTTATTTGCAATAGTTGTGAGTATCTAAAAACGGACTAAATTAAAGCATTAATACTGTTAATTTTATACCTACCCATGTTTGGCTTACTCGACTGCATTACCAAGCCATCAGATAGACTATCTGTAGTCGTAGTAACAGCGTCCCTAATACCGCCGTTTTCCACTTAGCTGAGCTCCCTGTAGAGGTTTTCCCAAGAGAGTACGCAATGGAGCTCTTCAGGAAAAAGGTAAAAAGGCTTTTTATAGGGTCGACAACACGGGCGGGAGAGACGGTATTGCAAACATTCATACCTAGGCTGCGATAACTGCTTCCCATCAGGCAGACCGCAAGCTCGTTTGCCATCTTAGTAGTGTATAAAAAAGTGGTAATTGAAATGTGTTTTTGTCTATGTGCATGAGGAGAGCTAAGGGACTTGTGGCTGCTCACAATGCAGAAACATTTAACCCAGCCAGTACATAATAAGTTTGGGAAACGCTGCGTTATACAGTTGAACTTGAAATGTTTTAAACATAGCCGAACCTAGACCGGCGGCGGCGGCGCGTGGAGGTGCGCGTTGCGCGGGCGCTGTACGGTGGCGCGGAGAACTTCGCCATAGCGACGCGCGGCTCTGAACTGTTCCTGACGCTGCCCCACCGCCGCCCGCACCATGCACAAATCGATTTGGAAGTACAAGCCGATGACAACCAGCTGGTTAGAGTCGGGTAAGCGGAATCGAGGTGTAAAATGTTTTAAGTCGAGCTCGTTCTGCCTGTCCTTATCCCTATAGATGGAGTCGGCACAACATCTACCTCTCTCTTCCACGTGATCCTATCATTCTACATCTCGGAACTTAGTATTTCCACTCGCACGTCGCGCGTCGTGTCGCCATTCACCTTTTCTTTAGCCGACCTCTATTCATAATACACTAAATTAATTCTTACTATAATTAGTTAGTGCATTCTGCTCTAGTGGTGTACTCATCCACATTAATACCCATCACCTTCCGTAACGTGTCTTTAATCCCTATCCTCATAACATGCCCATACCACGCTAAACCATGATCAGTGGTTTATAGTGCCTAAAAAAAATAGATAGTTATGTCCAAACTACTCCAAACATTATGGTCATGTACAAAATTTATATACTCATATATTGTTATTATGCAGATCGTCTGGCTGCATTGGACAAATTGTTTCTGACAGTACACGAAAAGCTCGTTCTATCCTCACCATACAAGCGGTGAACACTGGCTTGGCGTCAGCACGATTTAGGTGAGTTTAGGGAGATGTAAAATGTAGGTAAGTAAATTAATAAATCAATAAGCCCACTGTTGCATATTGGGCTCGCCCCACTCACACCGATCGACTTTGTGCTTCAAAAGTCGTCAGTCAGTCTCGTACGTGGTCGCCACTCGAGAACCTTTCCGCCCCATCGGCGATCCGTTCTGCTAAAAAATTCTTAAGCGAAGCCCAAACTAACGCGTTCAGGCCTAATGTCCAAAAACGTTCTCATAAGTAAACTTACCCATACCTTCAGAATGGTAGCTCGCGACTGCGGGCCGGAGCTGGTGGGGCTCGGGGCGGAGGAGGGCGGCGCGAACGCGGGCGCGGGGCCCGTGCTGCTGCCGCCGCGGCACACCCGCCGCCTGCGGATTGAGCTGCCCGCCGAGCTGCAGGCTCCTGTCGCACATTGCTCGGGTAATGACACAAGTTAATAATACGTACCATTTCCACTCGATCGTGCCGTCCTGCCACATTGTTTAGGTACTGTAGGTAGGTAGAGCTCGTCTAATCTAAAATGACGCGCCCCACTTTCGCATTAACGCACACAAACAAGTTTAAAATATGGACGCAATACATATACAAATGCCGTTGTAATTGGTCATTCAGTTGCCGGTGAGACACCAACGTAGGAGCACGCGTCGTTTGATTGCTCCCAGCACCACAGATGAAATGTCGTTATCAATATTTGCACTCACATATCGAAATCAACTAACTAAGTAGTGGGGCGCGTCATTTTAGACTAGACGAGCTCTACTGAACTATCCGCCAAGTAAAATGTAGCCTATCGAAACGACCACCTATAAAGATAAAACCCACATATCGTAAAAAGGACATAATAATTAAAAAATATTTTTAAAAATGATGTCTTTTTATGACAAAAGAGTTCAACGAGAGCGACGCCCCCGTTGATGTCTTTTATATTGATGTAGGTCTGTTTTCTATTGCTCTAATTTTACCTCCGCTATCTGTCCGTCTGTTGGTCTCGACACAGAGGACTCTATAAACCGTAGTTATGGGCAATATCTTTGGAACGTGGAACTGTAATAGGTAGTCACTAGTTTTCGTGGAATAATGTTTCCATGGCCGTTGTTTCTATCTATACATAGTATAAAATAAAGTCGCGTCTGTCTGTCGGTCTTCTGCATCAAACGATCTGAAACTCCATGGCTTTATCATTCGTAGTTTAGGAGTTCCTTTGACCACCTTCCAGCTTTATCATCAGACTCTGAAGACGTGGTTCGGTAGATTACGAGATCACTTCCAAAAACACATAAACTTTTTAGCATAAGTAAGTTATATCACTATACTTGTCCCGGCGCGACATCGTTCGACTTTCAATTTAATTCACTCTGTTACGTATTTCTGATGCAGTGAACATTCTGGTACAGTGGGTGGACATTTTGATAAAGTGGTCGTTCTGCAGATACAGTGTGCATTTTGATATAGTGGACCATTGAACAACAGGAAATAAATATACCCTGTATATTCGCTTTCTTCTGCTTCTTATCCATATACACTTGTTTGGGCGATCGAATCCGTTCATCGCTTTGAACCTCCTCCATATTAGATGAGGGTTTTAATAGGTCCAAGCTTGAAAATCCCTATTCTATTACGCTATGAAACCAAGTAGTAATACCAGTAGGTATTTTTAAGGGTACCACTGAAATAGGGTTTTATTTTTATTTTTATTAAAAACATTATTTTATACATATTTTATTACACTCGCTTAAGTATAATATTAGAAAAGGTAAATATACAAAGTATTTCCAGTGGCACTGTTGAATGACAACGACGATTCTGTGGCGGTTCGTGATATCGCAATAAAGAAAGATGACCGCTGTTTCTGCGTGTGGCACTGTGACTGTGTGTGTTTAAGTGAGTATGAATTTAACTGGTTTATTTTTATCATACCTTTGTTAGTGTTTGTAGTGGCGCCAGATTACTTCGTAGCAGAAGAGGGTTTCACACCCTCACGGGTTTTTAGAATTGGTCCAATTCTAAATAGTGCCTCACCATTGATTGACCTTAAAAGAGGCACTTACCTTTTTTAGGGTTCCGTACCTAGAAAGTAAAAGTCAAGCTAAGGCATCAATCTGAAATTATACATATGAAATTGCACAGGAGTATTGCAATTTGGTAATGTGTTTATAGTATTGAAAAGCCCTCTCTTAAACATGCATATTGACAGGCAACTACGGAACCCTACACTGCACGTGGCCCGATTCTAGGTATAGATATTTACATTTTAAAACCGGCGCTAACTACCCACGTAGCTGCACTACAACAAAATGCCAACATTTATCTCGCTCGAAGGTCAGCAACGCAGCTACTCCCTGGATGTTGCGGTGGTTGTATATCCATCAGGTGCTCTACTTGCTTGTTTGCCTTCCCTTACTATAAAGGACGAACTACACTAGGTGACGACCCGAAACTGTTGTGCCGGGAGATGTCCCCCACGCTGCAGGCCGCCGCGGGGCTGCCGGTGCGGGAGCACCCGCGGCTCGTGCGCTCCGTCCGGTACCCCAACAGGACCTGCATTAACATCACCACCTCCGTGTTTGGTGTAATCTGTCTCTTGCTGTTTTTGGGTAAGTTGATGGCACATAGGTACTATACTATCATATTGTAGAATATTGTACGTCCGAAATGGACAACACTACTTAATAAGAAATTATTGTCAGTGTCACACAATAAAAAATATTTCTATTTCTATTTCATAGCTTCGTGAACAAACCAGTGGGGCTGCTCTCGCTTGACGTGACGGACATTAATTCCCACTAAGTCCGTAAGAAACATATCGAAAATGACACTCCTCAAATTCGGACGGATTTGTAGTTTACAGTTAGAGAATAGACCGCGTTACCACCGTTTCTCAATTTATTCGCGCCAGTGAGTTAGTGGTCCGGCTAGAGTAGTGATCGGAGTTCGATGCGTGGTAATAGGTAAATTGGGTAAAGTAATTATCTTATCTGTTGTTTTTATTTCCAGGTTTCCTAAAAGCTTGTATAGGCTTAAAATGCAAATGTGTCGCGGTGTACGGCACCAGCGTCATACTGCAAGTGCCCCGAAGGCTGGACAAATACTACGAGCCACAACTTAAAAGTCGCCCAGTGCAGTATGATTGCGTTGGCTGGCCCGTGCATCCGGACACCGGCCGCCGCAGCGTGCTTCCTATTAGCAAGTAAAATACATTATCATTGAGTTAGGTAGGGTGTGTCTGTTCTATTCTTTAAAAAATCCGAGTAGGTATCACCACAGCTTACGAGTACATACGGAAGGCCACAAATTTTACGCCTTTTTATATGGCACTATTTATAGTTACACCTATAACATTGTTGACCGCTTTTCAGGTCGATGCTGTTCCTGCTGAACACGATATTCTTCCTGGTGCTGCCGTTCGCGGCTGTCGTGAACGGAGCGCGCAATATCACCGCGAAATTCACGCGATGCCGACGAGAGGTCTCCAGCATGCGTTGCAGCGACAACGCCAACAAGTGCTACAGCTCGGACATTCAAGTAAGTTCACGCTACATGTTTACGTTGTAACGACGCGGCGACAATGGTGAGTATCTAAACAGTAAGGAATTGCACTTTGTGATCACTGCCCTCCAATGCCGCCTAGTTGTTAGCTTTGCATTCTAGGACTGTTGTATCTCTACTAGATTATTTGGTCAAGTGCAATTCCTGACTGTTTGTAGAGTGGGGAGCTTCAACTGCGCCGGCGGCGGCACACGGCGCTACAGCGCTGGATGACGCCCGAAGCCGAAGAGTTCTCTGGGAACATTTGGCTTGGAGCTCTAACCCAGCTAAAGGGAGCCTCCTTGGAAGGTGTAAAAGGACAACAGGTGTTGGACAGTAACTTTTATCTATTGTTCAAAGTTATCTAAGTAGGTACCTGGGGCGAGTATATTGACATATTGCGAAAATACGCGCCAAGCCAACATCTAAGACGCACATTTTACCTTAAAGGGTGAGACTCCCTCCATCCATATACAATGTAATGTGGTAGGGGAGCGGCATGGGTAGCGGTAAAATCTAATTAACAGCCTGCTGCAGCGAAAAGTAGGTAACCCTACCGGTGATAGTTACATAGTAGACACGGGGAGCTTATCATAAAAAGCAGCGATTGCGCTCTTAGCCTTGCGATAATAAATTGACGTCACGCCATTCTCTCCCGTGCCGTGTAGCGCTAGAGCTATAGTACTAATTGAATAATGGTCTAAAGACCTAGTTATGATTAGGCGGCGACGGCGACGGCCCAGATGCAGCCGCTGCTGCCTAAAGGGAGCCGGTCGCAAACGGAGCGCCGCTACGCCGAGCCGCCGCGCGAGCCGCCCTCGCCAGCCGACTCCGAAAGGGACGACACCGCCTACGTGCTCACTCAGATGCAGAAGAGTCGCGAATCGCTCGCAGTGAGTTGCTTGCGTTGTTTGTCGTTTAATTTATTAACAAGCTTATGTAAAACCAATAAATTTACCACCAATGATGCCGAGCGAAGTGGACAAGGAAATCATTCTCTCTATTTCCAGTCAGATTTTTCCTGGGGGAACTACGTGCTGAGACTGTTTTTGTCACACAACACAACCGACTGTGACGCCAGAGTGATGATGACCACTATTATGTGATGTTGAATGCACCAAAATATTATGAGCGACAAGTGAGGAATTATCATCATCCGTTTGCTTGTCTACCCTTCCTAGCCCACTTCGATCGGTCTTCGACATTATGCGGCGACGCCCTATCTCTGAATGGTTTCAAGCGACTACCATCTGACCTGCGCAACCTAATATAGAAAAAATATTACCAGCAGGGGGACCTTAAGCAGGTGAGGTTGGAGGAGGGCAAGGGTCTAGGGGTTGCAAGCTGAGACCGGATGAGATGGAGATTACAAATTTTTTTTAGCAAAATGTGTTCTCAATTTGTGCCAATTAAGCCTCATTCCTGGAGAGCAACCGCGATGGCTAAGACTTCATCTGGCTCGCTCCTTTTGCGGTGCCTTTGGCGAGCGATCGATGTGACGTGTGAAAGTCGTCGTCGTAATTCCTAGTTAGGCGGCCCCACCTCTGACCGGGTCGGTGCATTTTCATTTAGTTTATACCGAATCCGTAGATTATTTACCGAGTACATATAATTAAATGGGAGTTTCCTGACCGAGTCGTTTCGGTACAGATTCCACTCAGTCAAGAAGTTCTCTTTTAAATTTTATTTAGATTCCGTACAGAAACGAAAATGCCTGTCTCGACCCGGTCAGGGAGGCACTTCAATTCTAAACATTCAAGCATATATTTATCTTCCATAGGCGGCACCTCGGATGACCAGCACGGCAGTTCAATCAGATAGAGTAGGTTGTTTATTTTTTTTTATTACAAATTGATCCCTCTCACAAAATACATTACATTATTTTGTCTACAGAAATATATGAAAAAGGGATCCTCAGAATCACCGTCGACGAAAACGCGTAAACAATGAATACTATGATACTCAATTTATTTTGTCAATTTCTTGCACTTGCTGACTCGGAGCTTACACAAGTGTATCCTTATCATGTGAACTCCGTTTATTTAGATATTAGCTAGCTTTTGCTTACTGTTTAGTAGATACTCATTTGCTTTCGATAGAACACTTGCAGAGCATTTTCGCTTTAAAGATACTACCTATCGTCTGTAAGCTATTATAAACAAATTTATTCTAGGTAGTACTAATACTTATAGCTTGGTATGATTATTTACACATTAAAAATATTTCGTAAGGAAGATATTTGTTACAATCATTACACATTATAATATGGATGTAATTTGAGCTTATTTATACCTACATCTACGTAATTCCTTATAAGTAGGCATTCTTTTAAAGTTTAAATTCACACAGCGCCATCTAGCCCCAAAGTAAGCAATGCTTGTATTATGGGTGCTAGATAACTGATAAACTACTTATATACTTTTAAATACATACTTATTATACATAGAACAGACCCGTAACAGAAATTAAAATTCATCATTTCAATTTCTGCCCGGCCGGGAGTCAAACCCGGGACCTCTTGCGTGGAACTGAACCACTCAGATCGTCAAGAAGAAGAAGAAGGCGATTAATGTCCTAACGAGGCTGGCTAGCTAAGACCTCCGAAGGCAGCAGCATTGTCGGTTGCATTTACAACACTGCGCTCTCCAATTTGGATTACCCTCTGCCAGTCTTGGAGATTATGGTAAAGCCATCCACTTATTTGGAGGTGGTGAAGTCCAGCAGAGGACTGTTGTGTTCTTGACGACATTGAAACGGACATGACTCTGAAAGCGATGACCCAGAGACGCAGCAAGAGCTTCCTAAAAGCATACAATGGAGTGTCAAATACATTACAATAATAAAATTTTGAAATCGCGACTACTATCTATCCCTTAATTTAATAGGAATCCCTAAGAGATTAACGTTGCTTGCTGATAATACGTGTACCCAGGCAGCAGCTTGATGTAATGACATCAATGGTGAAGAATCCAAGCTCGCACAAATTAGGGTATCCTCGAGAGTGAACCTTAAAGTCTCGCCTCATCGTCTAGTCCTGTCACGGCTGAAATTGTATAGCGCTCGCCATCCACAGGGAGTTCATGCTCACACCTTGGAGCTCACACTAAGGTTGTGGAATGCGCTGCCTGATGAGGTTTACCCTGGAGAGTACAACATGAAGAACTTCAATAAAGTAGCGAAAAAATGTTTACGAGGTCGGTAGCGCCCCCTGGTATTGCAAACGTGTATAGGATGCGGTGACTGCTTACCATCAGCCAGGCTGTATAAGCTTGTTTGCCACCTTAGTGGTATAAAAAATACAATGCAAAAATACTTTCAAGTTAAGCGTTACTCCACTTCAGAACAGCTGATTCAGCTTTAAAACAATAAAAATAAAATAGACATTCTTATCAACTTTATCAAGTATAGGTTCGGTCTTGCATGGAGCCATTACTACACACAAGTATATCCGTGGCAGCCTTGGTGTTAGGGATATCGCGGATAAGGTCGAGGAGGCTGGTATGGTCACACGTATTGTGTAAGCTACAGAGATACGCGGGGCATAATTGCCTGAACCTGCCGGTATCAGGAAAGAGACCCCATGGGCGGCCCAAGAAGCGATGGGTTGACATCGCTGACTCGGATGCGAGAGCAAACGGCTTATGACGCGAGGATGCCGAAGACTGGGCGAAGTGGAGAAAAATGTGTAGGAAAGCGGAACCTGGCAGACGCCGGGATAAGCGCTAGGACGATGAGATGATGAGTTATTTGTCGCATGCTGACGTGTGACATGTAACCAAATATCAACTAACTACTTTGGATTCGGAAACGCTAAGCTAAAGCATTAAAGACACCGACGGCATTTTTCCGCCTTCAAGCACAAAAAGCGGGCAGATGTTCCATCATTATGTTGTAGTTATAGCATTAATTCATTCAGAACGAATTTGGCTCGGCCTTTCTAATGCGTAAGGCAGGTTAGCCTGCCAATATGTTCCCCGAATAGTATAATATGGACTCCTTCATTCAAGACCAGAGTAAATAGGTATTTTTATTAGACAAGCATCCAAGCATGTTCCATCAGGGGTGATACGGTGGTGAACAAAATTGCTAGCGTAGTTTATTATAAAAAAAACAGCACATTGGGGATATGGATCATCGACGAGGCAACACAACTAAAATATAATTTGGGGGTAATCCTGTTGACCTCCTGTGTCCTTATATAAAAGACAGGAGGTTGCCGTAACGATGTAATTTTAATTTAGCTTCGTTAGCAACAAAACAGCAGAATTTCTGTAAATATAGGCCATAGAACATTTGATTATGACGCATTATAGTGTACATAATATGTATGTATTTACATGTCTCTGCCTAATCCTCTAGGCACAATGTATGGTATACGGGCGTGAGAATGTGTGTGTATGCTAGAGGTCGCAATACCGGTATATCTTTTCAAAACCGGGATTTTCGGTATTAACATGAGGTCAATACAGTTATCCCGGTATTTTCGATATTTTCGGGTTTTGGAGATGTTTCTTGTAATTTATTATAAACTTTTAATTATTATATTCTTTATTGCATAAGTCATCGACAGACTTAAATAGTACCTAAAATAATTTTAATTTCCCCTATTAAAGATCCCCCATCGATAAGTCTTTTCATTTGCTATGGTATTTGAGAAAATGATATTAACGCTAACTATTAGGCGTTTTGCTAGACTAGATGGTTATTAGAATTAATACTAACAGTGCAAAAATAATATATGTATAATTTTATTTGAACTGAATACCAAAAATCTTGGTTTTTATAAAATGAATACCGGTATTGTGAAGGCGTATTTTTCGTCCGGGATCCCGATATTTTCGGTATCTGGGAAATCCAGTTTGCGACCCCTAGTGTAGACGTTTGTATATGTGTACTTTATGTATTTACCTACATCAGCGGTGAACAAAATTAAAATTGAAACACTGAAATGTTGTTTTATCATTTTCTATTGAATTCCACTTGATTGAACATTACATTAGAGGAGGAAAAAATTCAAAGGAGAGAGGTCATTTATACCATTATCCATTTCTTTAAATTAAACTATACACAGTACAAGATGGAATTGACAAGTAAACTGTCACATGGAAACCATTCTCATTTAATTTTTTTCCTAGTTTGCACTAAGTACGGAATTCATATTTCATGGCATGATTTCTCCATTTTCTAAACTATGTCAACAATATGAAACATGATAAATTATTTAGCCTGGGTACTTATGAATTCCATAATTAAGTAACAGTTGGAAAGCAACATAAAACCATGAGTGATTTTATGGGATATCAGTCGTGGTTCCATTTGAAAAATTAACAAGTGCAAAAAGATCTAACCAAAAATAGGAACATTTCACTAAAAACTTACGTCACTTTGTTAAACAAAGTGTGCTACATACATGCCCATAACTAATAATTCAATATGATTTTGGTTAGCTCTCTTTGTAACATTTTTAAGTAATCTATCACCTATAACGCGGATCCAAAGCAACGAATCAATAAACAATACTAACTTGACAGTCTCATTAACCACAAAGATGCTTGTTTGCGCTACTCCCTCTTTGAACACTAAATAATACTAACGGTATAGCTAAATTAACTATGAGCTATGACACACGATATTATTAAAATGTTATCTATACATAGTATAAAACAAAGTCACTTCCCGCCGTCTATTGTACGTACTTTTAAACTACGCAACAGATTTTAATGTGGTTTTTAACAATAGATAGTGATTCACGAGGAAGAAAAAAAATCAAGAAAAAAAAGGAAGTCACGCCGGGTCCACTAGTTCATTACAAGAATAATTACAATAACATAAGTAAGTCATTAATATGGAAATATGCGTGTCGTGCCGATTTCGGGAGCAGCGCAACATAGCGTAAAATATCATAACTTGGATCTGCGCGCTGAGATACGTATACAAAAAATATGTTTATTTTTGTATATTCACTTCCAACAATTTAAATTATTATTAAGCCTAATTATTATAACATATTGAAGTTTAATTCATACACATTTTCTTTGTTCATCAGATGTCCAATTATTGGTTAATTATTTAGAGGTTTTCATAAAATTGTATGCAATAATATTTTTATTAATAAATTGAATCAAAAGGAGGCAAATTATTAACTAAATAAATTCTCCAACTTGTTATATAATCAAATTATGTAACATGTTTGTGGATGAGATCTAAACAATAAAAACAGGTAACAAAAAATTACTATCAAAGAAAAAAAAACTATTTTTTTAGTCCGCCAGACTTCACTACATAATTAAATATTGATGGGACTACACACTTACTATCTATACAATGAATATTAGTTTCTAAGATAACTCTAGTTACATTTTTATTAAAATACTATCGATAACTATGATTCTGGATCCGTCGAAGAGTATGTGGATGCTTTGCTCGTCTGCAACAAGAGCTCTTGTCAATATACACATAATACATGAGTCATACACCGGAGCGGCCATGTACCAATGAGTCTTTTCCGAGTTATGTACATTAGTTGAATTGTAACCGATGCTCTTACGGTGAGGGAAAACATCGTGATGATGTTTGTGCAAATTCAGGCAACTGAATTTATGACCATAATTCTGATCAGGTTCCCCTGGTAGTAGGGTCACGGAGGTCAGATAGTAGTCGCTTCACTGTAATTACCTGAATACCAAATCCTGGATCATGGTCAACGCGGACCCCGGGCCTTCGTGCTCGACAGCACAACCGGGACATTAACGCCAAGATGATGATGAGTCGCGCACCGTGATGAGTTGAGTATGATTTATGCGTATTAACTCGTTCTCTGCGGCCGCCTCAACAATTGGGTCATAACCGGCGATACGCGATTGCGCACGACTCATCTGGCCGGTCCATATCACATCCCATGCAAACTCAAATACCAAAGGCATTGATAAGTATCGTAGCGCGCGTATTCAATGAAACGGCCAGATCAGTCGTGCACATTCGTAGCACCGTTTTCGACCCAATTATTGCGTCTGTCGCAGCGAAAGTGATGTAAAGTCAATCGAACTCAATCAGCGGCGGCCAGCTATTCCCGTAGCGCCAACATAGACTCAGCTGGCCGGCCGTCCGCACACGCGTAATGGATATTTCAGGGGCCATACAGCTGTGCGCACGACTCATCTGGCCGCGTTTGTTAGCACCGCGCCTGACTCTTTGATATTTGGGTTAGCAGCGAAAATGTTAATTTGACGTCGCGTATTAAGGGTCTTTTGACGTTAACGCCTCTGCTACGATAAATCTTACGTCAAACCAACGCGTTCAGTTTGCGCTCGCGAGCGATCTAGGCTAAATATGTAACGCTGATTTCAATGATTCCTGATTTCCAGAAGTTCCATTGTAATAAACTGAAACTATTAAATCCATCATACGTTAGAGAGAGAGAGAGTAAGATAATTATTGGCAACAGGGTTACATAATTAGTCTACAGTTGTATTCGCTTGCAATATATGGGAGATACGTAGGCTGAACGCGTTGGTTTTGATTGGACCTTTAAGATAGACCACGCGATCGAAATCGCGCCGGGCCAGCTAATAATATATACAATTGGTAAGAAGACTGGCGTACCTATTTGACTAAAAAATTTAGTCAGCCGGTCTACTTACTGTAAAGCATTTTACACCACCAAATCGTATGAAATTTGGTATGCCTGGCATTGCCGGGCACGGTCCGTTCGTGACTGGCGTAGGGTAAGTTTGCTGCTGCCATGGGGCGGCCAGCGTGTCACTGTGTGCTTCCTTCCTACTTTCCTACCGATTGTTTTATCGATTGAAAGAGATATTTAATGTCCTAATCAATAAATTAAATTTTGAATTATGGAAACAGACTCGAGCTTTCCCGAAGACTAGGCAAGTGTTGGTTACGGACAAAATATAGCTCTTAATTAATCTTTTCGTTCGCCATTTGACATCGGAAAAATAAAGTTTTATAAATAGCTAAAGCATACCTCACAACTATCGTAGAACTGCATGGCAGTCTCCGCGTCGAAAAAGTTGACTGTCACTGTCTTCTGCACTGGGTTGTTGCTCGTGTAATCCAGACCCGACCACGTACACGAGTCGCCGTCCATCTATAAATAGGATTGATAGACGTATTATAACGAACGCCAACACGAACAATATTTTTACTGCAATATGTGTGTTAACAGGGTCATGAAGATCAGATGGTAGCCGCTCCATTGTAATTGGGAGATCCACCTGATCTACCAAATCCTAGATCATCGTCAAGACGGACCCCAGGTCCTTACTATACTTTCGTTTTACACATTTGAATTCACAATTCAGATATCTTTAGACTCTGCTACACATAAAGGTATAAAAAAAAATCATCTTGGCGGTAATGTCCCGGTTGTGCTTACGCGCACGTGGGCCCGGAGTCCGCCTTGACTATGATCCAGATATATTCACAAGCTGTCTACCCATACAGATATAATAAGGGCAATATAATATCGCTAACTTTTAACACGTTTATTGCTATATTGATAACTTAGATTCAAGAGAGAGCCAAGTTTTTGTATGGAAGTTTCTTAAGAACAAACTCGCAATATCGTGTCTCCTGGCCATTGAAGCTACAGTCACACACACATCATCATGTGGTCATCAAAGTGTTAAATTCAAACACATCCAAACATCAAAACTATAGGCGCCAACTCACGTGAAAATCGGTATCCGTGTAGATGAGCATGTCGGCCAGTATCTCGCCGGTGTCGTTGTCCGTGACCAGTATCTTGGGCGAGTACACCTCCTGGTCGAAGAGCACTTGCAGCCTCGCGTGTTCCGCGATAGTGCGCGCCGAGCCCTGCGCCACCACCACTGCACCGTCGCACGCGTAGAACGCCGCGCCCTCTTCCTCCTCCTGAACATCACACAAGGGCATATCGTATACATGGATACATTCACTTTAGGTATGCTTACTGGGGCGGTGTCCGGCAGAATATCGCACCAACCCGTGCCATTGATGGGTGGTGCAAGAAAAACATAAAACAGAACGGCAGCTGATCGTAAGACCTTGATCAGAAGAGAGCAGCTGCGGTTTCAGTTGTGAGTTTTCAACACTGCGATCTCCGACCCGCCCGCCAAGTGTCAATTACATTAATGTGGAGGAGGCTCAAGTCCAGCATTGAGTTCGTAGCAACTCTGCCCATGCTCGCAACTCGTCCCATTAGAAGCTCGTCCCATCCGCAGCGAAATCCTGCTAAATTCTTGATCACGATCAAGGCGGACCCCGGGCTCTCGCGCGCGAGATCACAACCTTAATATTACATGTCATACTATAACTCTCAGGTGTCAGCGAATGGGACGAATTGCTATGAACAGAAGTGATATTTATGGACAGTTGATGTGTGATGGTTAGTATCATTTGTTGTGGGGGCCGTATATATATACAACGGAGCCCCACTGGGACGGACAGGACGACCATGTCAAGGGCGGTGGTAATGGTTAGAGCCGAAGCCGAACGGTATAAAAGGTTTGGAGGAGACCTATGTCGTTTTGGACATTTTACATTATATAAACAAATGGACAGGTCGTATACTCACGTCATTGTAATAAGCCTCATAATCTTCGTTTTGATAATCGTCGTTATCATAGTCTTCATCTTCTTCCTCGTCATCGCCACCTTCTTCAGGTTCCTGGAATTGGACCTGCTTGAACTGTCCACTTGCGGTGGAGGCATCCACACCGCCATTAGGTTTCACAGTCCTCTCCGGCGCGAAGCTTTGGGCCACCGTTTGCGCCTGCTCTGATGTTTTCGTTGATATCGTAGGATCAGCCCGCGCGCTGTCTTGCAGATGCTTCGGGAGTCTTAACGGCGCCATTCCTATCGCTTCGGTGCTCTGTTTCTCTTCCTTGACAGCTTGTGCCGCTGCTGCTTGTAATTTCTAATTCAAAGAAATAAAACCATTTGTAAGTATTAATTTATGTAAGTACTGGTATTAATATTGAAATATAGGCTAGCTATTTGCATCTCATCTTTATAGTATGTCTTCTTTAAGTTATTATTAAGTAGTTTAAATTCGTTATTGCCTTCACCACTCACCAAAGGCTTGGCTTATCTCAGGTTAGCTGGAAGAAATCCCTATAAGCTCGCCTTTGCATTATAACCTTATTCTGTGTATTAAGAAGCATACAGGACATTATCACGCTGCTGAAAGAGACAGATCCTGACGACGTGCCAACGTTTGTGGCGAGGGACCTGAATAAGCTCCCGCCCGTCACCTTCGACTACGTCGATGTCACCCGGTTGCTGAAGGACATTGTGCTCCTGAAGGCAAATCTGGCCGAAATGGGAGCAAAATTTGAGGCATCCCAAAAAAATGTAATTGAGTTACGCGAGGAAGTCAACGCCTTGCGCAACTCTATTACAGTCATCGGGTCGCCTGCTGACGCTGCTAATGTGGGTATTCAACGCGGCTGTGCGAGTGTCGACCTCGCGGGCTCGAGTTTCGAGTCAGCAGTTTTGTCGCCGCCGCCTGCCGCACGGACACCCGACACGTACGCGGCCCGCATCGGCGCGCGCGCTTCGGCCGGGGTGCCGCGTGACGCGCAACCCGCGCCCCGCCAGCCTGTGCCAGCCGCTCGCTCGCTTGCGCCCGCCGCTCGAACGCCGGCGCCCACCGCGCCCGCGGCTCTCGTCCGCGCATCGACAGCGCGCCAACATCTTCGCGTGGAGGCTTCAACTCCACGAAAATCGGCGGCATTGAAGCCCCCATGCGCCTCCGACGTACACCGTGATGAGGAAGGATTTGTCACGGTCCAGAAGAAGAGTAGACGTCGTTCTGCTCAGAATTTTCGCGGGACCGCAGTAACCGGTCCCAACTTCCTGCTGCGCCCTGCGACACCGACGACGGCGCTCTACCTCTCTCGCCTTCACCACACGGTGACGGCAAAGGACGTGGAAGAGCACATTCGCTTAACCAAGAAGTACCTCGTGAGGGTCCAGCTCTTGGAATCAAGCCATGAACGTACGTTCAACTCGTTCGTGGCGTTGGTTCTCACCGCAGATTTGGATTTCTTCATGAGGGAAGATTATTGGCCGAAGGGTGTGGTGTACCGGCGATTCCGTGGGCGACCCAGAATTTCCGGTGCCGCCGAACGACATTGAGTACCAGTTAGGTTTTAAGATATTAATAAATTATATTTTTATATATTAGTTTACAATTTATATTATTTTGTATTTAGGTATAGTTTTTATTTTAGTCTGTATTTTGTATCAGTTTATTTTGTATTTATGTTGTGTGTGTATTTATAGATATGGGCCTCAGTTGCCTGAAATAAATGAATAAAATAAAAAAAAATAAAAAAATAAAAAATTAAGTGTTATGCACTAATAAAGAAATTACAAACAAACAAACTATTATGTTTTTTGTTCAAACTTCCGAAGAGATTACTGCAAAATATAGACGCAATCCACGTAGTACGTACCCTAACACATTCCTCGACTTTGCCGCGGAACGTGGTCGCCAGGTCGACGGACTTGAAGCGCACAGCGAGCGTCTCTTGCTCGCCCTGCGGGTTCTCGGCGAAGTTGCGAGCAGCCCACGTCCACGCCCGGTCCGAGTTCTTCATGGGCAGAAGTTCCAAATCCGCAAATAACAGCGTATTCAGCACAGCTTTGTGAACCTATTATCATTAAATCATGTCAACAGTTACAAGATCCGAGAATGGCAATAACTGAATGTGCCATTTTCAAAGCGAGTGCCATACCTGTTCACGTCGAAGTAAGAACCGATATGTCGTCCTCTCTGGATGATACAAGATTTTCATTTCACCAACACCTCTTTCCTTCCATTCTCGGGTCGATTCATTATAGCGATATAACTTGCAACGTTCACCAAATAACTTTTCCTAAAATAAGTAATAAGATTTATTTTTTAATTTGGACATTCGAAATTACAAGAATATTAGTTTTAATCAATTTGTTGTGTATGTTACTAACCTCATCTTCTTCACCTGTGGTGACAACTATTTTATCTGGCAATGGGACAATGGGTTCATAATGTGGGTCATATTCGTCTTCAACAGCCGCGGTTTCACCTTCCTCTCCTGCACCACTTTCGTTTTTGGACTTATCTCCTTCTTTGTTGGACTTTTGAGCGCCACCAAACAACTGCTGTCCAGCTCCTTCCCATTGGAAATCAGCTTTTTCTACGAAAAAATTACACATTCCAATTTAAGACATCATAAAAGAAATCTAGATATTAGACTCCATTCCCTCATAATAAAGAGTATATTTCCAACGAGTATGCAGTGGATGCAATGAAAACCAAAATAAAAATCTGACTGGGTATCGAACCCGGAATCGGTATGATGAACAATTATATATGATCAAACGAACTTCGCGAAGTTCGATCGATATTATATGAGTCGCTTCATTCGAAGATATAAGATAATTCACAACGTAGTCCCTTTAGCCTACAAGGTAGCTTCGCACGTTTATTTAAAGTAAAATCGATTTGTTTTCAATCGATCATTTTTCTTTTATCCGATCCTACGTATCGATACAGCCAGCCGCCATTTTTACGTCATTCTTTTTAGAGATGCTATGCGAAACTTCCCCACGCCTGGGAATATGGGCGGGCGGGTGTTATATCTTCGAATGAAGCGACTCATATAATATCGATCGAACTTCGCGAAGTTCGTTTGATCATATATTATATTTCGTCGCTTCATTCTTCAGATATAAGATAATTCACAACGTAGATGTTTGGAGAGGGAAGTTTTGCAAATTTTAAACAAAATATTAATTATTCATACATTTTAAACAATGTATTAATTATACGATATCAACCGTAAATGAAACATATTACATAATGGACACTGGTTAATTCATTATTAAGAAAGCAAACGGGTTTAACAAATCGGCCGTCATCAGCTGCGGCGGCCTGATATAATATCTGGCGAAAACGCGATGTGCTGGTCCGTGCGGCCGCCGCATTGCAGGCCCCGCCGCGGAGACGCCGCCGGTCCCAGCGCCGCGCGCCGGTACACCGAGCCACAGCACATGGACCCATGACACACTGCTCTCTGTCATCACCCTGCCAATCCATTGGCTAATGGTTTGGGCCGTGACTTGTTTATGGTGTGGTTTGCACGACAGAAAGAGATACTTAGTATGTGCCAGTACTGAGTTGTTCGATTCTAATCAGTTACTCCTCGAGTGTGATGACAGGGGTTATGCGTACATTAGGTACGAAAGAGCCCTGGTTACTAGCGACCTGACCCTAATGTTGTAACTAATAAAAATGTTTGTACCCTGTGTGTGTGGTACACAGAGCCAGTAATATTCCTAATGTTCTGGTTAACTTTTTATTTGTTGATGTTCTAGTTAATATTTCTAATGTTCTGGTTAATTATTTGGACGGGACCGAATTTGAAATATTATCCAATACACTCTCGTGGATTCCAAGTGGCAGTATACCTAGGCAAGCTTGGATTGTATTTGAAAGCTCCTTTTAGTGATCGTTTAATTCGACATCCTAACTGGGACCAAAATGGGATACGGAGCTGAACGATGATTGTTCAAAGTGTCATACGAAGCATTCGTATTAAAACAATTACTTAAAATGTTATCACAAATTCGTTCGAATCTTCATATGGATTATTATTATTGTGCAAACAATTTGTAAATTAAGAGAAGTGCGGCAAGTGAGAATGTATGGGATTAATCGCATCTACTGCGATAGCCTCCGAGTCCTGTTTGCAGGATAAATAGCGCTCACAGTCGGCATTGACGCGAGACATGAAATCGGTAATCTACCGGTACCTCAATCATAGTCTGTCTAACAGTGTGGACTATCTATCGGTAAGCCGAGTCTGAGAGTTTCCACTCTATGTCCTTTACTCTCTTGAGTCCTCGTCAACCTTAATATCACATAACGAAATATGCCGCGCTGGATTCTTTGCATGAAGGTATTCAATACTTTCTTGACAATTTACGTAACTGATAGCTGTGGTGTTATTACTCATAACAGTATAGCACAATTATTATCGTATGATCCAACATTTTTAGATTTAGTAAATCCAGTTAATGTGATACTTGAGTTCACATTGCTGCCAACACCCGTTGACCCAATCGTCGCCAAAGACGGTTCCCCAGTTAGTACGAGAGGCATAAGTGAAGTTCTCGTTTACATAATTAAGTCCTGAAGGACAATAAAGGGCCATAGTTTTGCGCCCATCAATTAAGATCCTCAAAGAACGTGGAACGGGGGGATATTTATGGTATAGTATAAGTAGATATTATATTTTTAAATACATTTTAACAATAGATAAAAATTTGTCTCCAAAGTTTTGTAGCGCTGGACAAGCTGCTACTGACAGCGCAATAAGTTGAGCGACCTTATATTGTGCAACGGGGAAGAGACGAAAATATATACACTGATTGTGCTATAATGTCGCTTTTCTCTAGTTAAAAAGATTAAGTGAAATTCTCAGAATTAAAACATATAAACACTAGAATTTTACACATATTTTTAGGTTGCAAGTTGCTTTTGTTAACGTTGACTATGAATCCGAGACATTGAAGTAATCTGAGTCTCGTTAACATTGCTTAGACATTCCTCGAAGTCATTGCCAATACAAATGCTATCGTCTAAGTATAGCACGAATTTTGAGCCTTGAGACCTTAAGAAGGTGAAGACCTTAGTCATCACTTTAGTAAACCCTCGCGGGGCAACCGAGAGACTAATACGGTAAAGCTGAAAATTTGTAAATTCTGCCATCGAATTAAAGCTTTTATGGTTCACATATTTAAATTTATCATATTTTAAAATGAGTTTCTTGGAATTTATTTTGAAATGTTTCTGTGGTCCGATATAGGTGGTCGGTATAAATTTATTATGTGATTTTAGATTTATGGTGAATCTTTTTTCCCATTCGGTTTAGGTGCCGGAAATATTTTGGATAAAAATTGATCTGGTATGTGGGGCTGCCGCCTGCCCGATGCAAAGTGTTCGGCTGAACACTCTGAAATCGCACCCAATCTACTAACATTTTAATGGACTAGGTCATATCCTTCTTTTCGTCAGGAGCAAAAAGTTTGGTATTGGTCAGGAGACAGAATACTTGTCTTGTACTGGTAACATAGATATTGTGCCACAGACTTATAGAATAGGACTTCTAAACCGTCCCGAATTAATTATAAAATAATTGTCCGCGACCAACGTGGCGCACCCGAGTCACTTAGGTGACTATGTAGGCGCGGCTGCGGGCCGGCGCCGGCGGTAGCCGCGGCGCGGGGAGGCTGCCTGGCCGACGCTCGCTGCGGCCCGGTGACGGCCGGCGCGGGGGGAGATGGCCATTTTCCCGGGCTCGCGTGGCCGAGCAAGGGGTATGTCGATGGAGCCAAATCTCACACAATACTTCCGAATAGCGTTTCGTTTCGGTGAGTGTTACGGACGACATTCAAGGACGCCTCTCGTTAGGCGTAATTTATTATTAGTTTTATTCTCGATTTCGAGTCCATAAAATAAAGATCGCAAGATGCCGCGGGCGACACTCAGATATTTGATGGCGATGAATGTGGTATTCTCCTCGTTGGAGTACGTGTTACGTCTTGCGGTGCGGGTGACCGCGGCGACGCCGGCGCCGAGTTACCGCTGCGCCGTCGCCGCTTTCTTGTCGCGGCCGCGGGCGCTCTCGGTTTTCGAGCCTATACTTTATTATTACGAAATTTTATTTTTGAGCCTGGGTTAACTTTATGTTTTCCGGCACTAAATAACTCTTAAGGATCTTTTCCTTGTAAGGGACTCATATTGTTATGTATTTTGTTCCCGTGCTCGGGTTCGTTGTGGATATTGGCTTCGAGGGCCCGCAACAGCTGTGGGTCTAACTGTGCGCGGGCGCATCGGACGGCACCGACAAAGGCTCTTTCGCTACTCTATCGGCGACGGCGACCTGGGGCAGGTCTGCTGACGCCTCAGTAGCAAGTAATACCTCTCAGTAATTGCATCCGGAGGTGTGTCGATGTCTAAAACCCCAGACAAAAGCATATTATGTCAGTTTTAGAACCAACGAGTTTACGAACGAATGCTCGATTACACCCTCTACTTTACTAGTAGGTATGCCCCACTGTTTAAAGTATTATTCTCATCGTTCATCGAGTGATCATAATATATTAAGGTGTTTGTATTGATCCCCGATCAACTAAAAACCATTCCGAAGATAAAACTACGGATATGTGAAGAATGTGGGTATATCCACAAAATAAAAGTTTCCCGCACGCAGCCGATTCTCGATCGACGGTGGCGGGTAGGTAGATGTCATAAACCTCTAAATGATTCTTGATCATCAGCAGGTTGAGACACTTGGTATTATTGCACATTGCCTTCGTGATGGTTCACGACCAACCCCCAGGCTTTGTGTCGATACCGTCGTGTTGGTTCTCGACCAACATCCTGGTGAATATGCACATTGCCTTCGTGATGGTTCACGACCAACCCCCAGGCTTTGTGTCGATACCGTCGTGTTGGTTCTCGACCAACATCCTGGTGAATATGCACATTGCCTTCGTGATGGTTCACGACCAACCCCCAGGCTTTGTGTCGATACCGTCGTGTTGGTTCTCGACCAACATCCAGGTGAATAATTTTACCGTCGCGTTGATTCTCGACCAACATCCCGGTTTTTACCATCGTGTTGACTCACGGCCAACCCCAAGGTTTTACATTGAAACACTCGATGCATAAATTACACGTATCACATTAAGCGAAAATCGCGTAAAATAGGTACTTACTTGAGTTTTAATCGGAATTTAAAGTATCTAAAAACCTCGATCATCAGCAGGACACTAGATTATTGCATATTGCCTTCGTGTCGATTCACGACCAACCCCCAGGAGGTGCATATGCGTAGTTATTTGTTACCGGCGGTTGATTCTCGACCAACCTCCAGATGAAATTTTAATTATATTCTTTATTTTTTATTGTATATACATTAAGCTAAATCACCGTCGTGTTGACTCACGGCCAACCCCCAGGTTTTGTATTAAAACATTCAATGCATAAATTATAAAAGTAACTACATTCGGCAAAAATATTGTAGGTACTTACATGAATTTTTATCGGAAGTGGAATCCGAACATATCGCCACTTATTTTATATAGGTTTTTTGCTTTTTCTTTCAAAATACCGAATCTTGTTTTCGGCGCTGCGTTTCTACTTTTGAAATAAAATGTTAATAATTTGATGTGCACCACGTGTGCACGATGTGCTCGCTACCTCGCACGAAAAAGGAATGACGTAAAAATGGCGGCTGGCTGTATCGATACGTAGGATCGGATAAAAGAAAAATGATCGATTGAAAACAAATCGATTTTACTTTAAATAAACGTGCGAAGCTACCTTGTAGGCTAAAGGGACTACGTTGTGAATTATCTTATATCTGAAGAATGAAGCGACGAAATATAATTAAGATTATTGGCATAATATAAACTTACTTTGAATACTAAATTCGGTCTCTCCTGTCGATAATGCTGCGAACGACAAACTGTTGTCAACTTTAAATAGCGTATCCTTTTTATCGACAGATTCTTCTGTTTGTGACGTTTCCTCGGGGATTTTATCATTTACAACACTTGCAGGTGGTATTATCGGACCCCCTTGTATCCCAAACGACCATGTGACGGGTGGTTCAACTTTTTCATTCTTTTTACCATCGTTACCAAATATTGACGCGCCACTAGATCCAAATAACCCTGTACTAGGATTTTGGTTATTGTTTGATAAAGCTCCTGGACCGAATACACTGCCCTGTACGGCAGTAGCAAACATATTAACCGGTTTCTCATCAGTGCCAAATAATGATTTGGCTTCAGATTTTGAACTATCATCAGTCTTATTATTTACAGGTCCTCCAAATATGGATTTATTCGAGGATAATCCAGAGCTCATGCTGCCAAACATTGGTTTAGAGTCCCCAAAGTTTGAAGCACTTCCGAAAATAGATTTGTTTTCCGATTTTGAATTATCATTCCCTGTAGTGGTATTTGTGATTCCAAATGCAGGTTTATTAAGAGATCCAAATGTTGATTTAGACTCGGTCTGTTGGTTGGTATTTTTGATTTCGCCAAATAACGATTTAACTGGCGGTACTCCAAATATATTCGATTTTGCTACAGCAGGAGGTTCTTCACTGGCTGATATGTTTTGCGAATTCAGCTTAGGTGCTGCTAGTATTGATGTTTTAGTAGTAGCTGGTGGATTCACAACATTTCCCTCTTTGGTGGATGGAGTTAAACTCGCTCCTCCACCAAATCCAGCGAAAGCATTCTTAAAAAGTGATGAAGCATTTTCTTTATTAGTTTGTTCATTTTCAGATGAACTACTGTTAGGCGAGAACGAAGTTGTAGTAAGGTTTGAAGTAATAGAACCCAATGGAGTTCGGAAAATCGAAGTATCAGTATTTTTATCAAAGTTCATTGGTGTGCCATAGAACGATGTCATAGGACTTTGGAATGCTTGGGTTGAGGTTTTATTTGGTGTACAAACCGAAGACTCCGTTGCAAGTGGCCCTGCCTTAAGAACCGACTGGTCTGATCTTGGAGGTTTATTTAATACAGGAGTGTCGGTGGTTTCATCGTTGTCGTCTTGGCACCCACGACAACCTTGGCAAGGTTTTTTATTTTTATAAGTATAAAAGTTTTCAGGCAGCATAAGCTCTTTCGCTTTTTGTTTCTCTTCTGCAGTAGCTTGTATCTCATTTATAAACACGACTTCGTCGTAGTCCTTATCTTTATTCTCGTTCTTGATATTTGTTGCGTTGCTATTCCTTGCCTTATCTATAGCCTCTTTAAACTCCATAGCAATTTCTTTAGTTTTAAAACGGAGGCAAAAATTGCTTAAACTTAGTTCTCCTTCACTGAAATCATTCGCTGCGAATAGCCAGGTCTTATCGTCTTTCGGTGTATAAATAATATCTGGGGTTAAAGCATGATTCAGGCAAATTTTTAAGACTTGTTCACGTCGCATGACCACCCTAAAAGAAAGACAACAAAAAAGTATGTATTTAATACAGTATTTTGAATAATAAAACAATTCCTATTCAAATATTTAGATTACCAAAAGACTAGAATACATAAAATCAATTTTTTCGTCTCAAAAATATCTATCCAACGAGGTTGGTACCCAGATCTGTGACCTGTCATCTGGCATGTAATGCTGCATAAAAACAGCGCGTTTTTCAAGATTGTACTGTTCTATAGTAAAAATTCGCAAATTGACGCTTCGTTGTTACAAGCCGATAACGCGTGTCCGTGTTCCAGATGTTAACACTTTAATTGGGCCACCCTGTATATACACTGTAATCTATTAGTATCTCTAAGCTAAAGAATTGACATCAATATTGCATAAAAATCTAAAATTTCAGGTCTGACTTATTTCCCATCAGAAGATATTTCATAGTTTGGACAAAGATATACAAACATAGCTAACCTTAACTTATTAGTTTCCTTATGTTGCAAAATCTTTACGGTTCCTACTCCTCTTTCTTTCCATTCCACAGCCGTGAATCTGTACAGCTTCGCCCTATGACCGTAAAGCTCAGTTTCATTTTCTTCCCCTGTTACTACTTCAACCTGAAAGCAAATAATATTGTAAATTTTTCCTTACAAGCTTCGAAATAATATTTGTTAATGAAAAAAAAAACAATACCTTATCAGGAAGAGGTACAATTGGACTAAAATGAATATGATCTCCTTCATCGTCAGAAGCATATTCATTATCATCACTTTCTTCTCCTTTTTGATTCTTAGGTGACTTTATGGATCCTTTTCCTTTTGGAGGAGTTTTAGGCTTGAATACAAAATCAAAAGTCGATCCCTCTTTATTTGTGAAAGGAGTAGTACTTCCTGTTTGAGGTGTCGGTAGTAAAGCTGGTTTCAAAGGCGTAACTAATTTATTATCTTGCTCTTCCTTTATCACTTCATCAGTTGCAGGAGTTTTTGAAACACCGAAAACAGAATTTCCTGCATTTGGCGGTATTCCAAAATTAAATTTCTGTGTGGGTGTACTCTCGATGGTAGGTGCTAGAGTCTCAGCAGGAATTCCAAAGTTAAATTTAGGGCCAGATGTTACACTACCAAATATGGATTGATTTTCTGTCTTGACAGCATTTGGGTCTTTTGGACTAGTGCACGCAGAACATACTGAAGTATTGCTATCATTTCTCACAAAGCATTCTTTACACTCCCAAGATCCTTCTTTTGGTTTAAATTTGTCTCCCCAGCCTATTCCAACCCCATGCCCCAAAATATTCGCAGATGATAATTTAGATTCTGGTTTTTTATCTATAGCTGCAGGGACTCCAAAACTGAATTTTGGAGTATCATCAGATACTCCTGATATACTTCCTGGTTTTGTTTTACTAGGATCTCTTGAATTGTTACATGCACTACAAAATTCAACAGTAGCTTCATTGCGCACCAAGCATGAAGTGCATTCCCAACTTCCAGCCATAGGTTTGAATTTATCGCCCCAGTTAGCTGCAGTAGTACCAGAATTTGTCACATTTGTAGGTGTTGGTTTCGCTTGCTCACAACAAGCACATTTCGCGAAACTGTCTAGATTGTTTGTATAGCAAGAATCACAAGTCCATGCTCCTGGTTTCAGCTTAAATTTATCGCCAAAACCACTCTGTACCACCTGCTGTGTAGCGTTCTGTTCTTCTTTAACACATTTAGACTCATCTTTTATTGCAGATTGTGCATGTACTATGGCGTTTATAAAGTCATCACATACTTGCACAGTTTTGAAACGTAAACAAAATGTTTCTGCAACTAGTTCACCATCCGAAAAGTCTTTAGCGCACCATGTAACAGCTTTATTCATATTTGGCATCTTTTGGAAAGTCATGTCTTTTGTTACCGCGTGGTTGCAGCATACTTTCATAATTTGTTCTCTTCTCATTAAGAGTCGTAACTTTTGACAATTTGCTTTATTTACAAGTAATTTGACATTCCCTAAGCCACGCTCTTTCCATTCCTTACCGGAAGCATCAAATCGAAGTAGTTTTGCTCTATGTTCAAATAGAATTGTTTCATCTTCTTCACCTGTTTTCTGATCAATTAATGCCGGCAGTGGAACTACTGGTTTGAATTCTGCCGTAGGTTCAAATTCTTCTACAGCATCGGAAGTGTTCAGTTTCGATTGCTCTTCCTTTGGAATACTATCAGCGGTAATTTTAGTAATAACATCAGCAGACTTTTTTATATTATCACCGGCAATATTTGCACCAGCTGAAGTTGAAAATATATTGGAGAATGGTGACGCAGTTGTTGTTTTAAATGTCAAACCACTAAAAACATTAATTTTAGTGGTTTCTGGTTCTGATGTCTTGGTGGCAGTTTTTGTAACATCCGGTGTTGTTTTAAGTGTTGGTGTACTAGTAAAAGTAAATCCACCAAATTCGGTTTTCGTTTGTTGAACAGGTACGCCAAATATACTTTTAACAGGTGTAGCTACTTCCTTTGGAATCTCTGTCGCTTCTTTTGCTTCTATAGCAGATTTTTGTAGATTGCCTGATCCTTCACAATCTAATCTTGCTTTTTCAAATGTTTCATAAAATTGTTTTGCAATATCCGCAGTTTTGAATCTTACGCAGAACTTTTCTAAAACCACTGTTTCATCAGCAAAATCATTAGCCACCCAGAAGTAAGCCTTCGATTCATTTTTCATTGGTTTAATTTTCACATCAGAAGTAATGACGTGATTAGCGCAAATTTTGTGTATTTGTTCTCTTCTCATTAACACTCTAACTTTCTCAGATACTTTATGTTTAAGTAATTTCATTTCCCCTATTCCTCTCTCTTTCCATTGCTTATCAACGAAACGATACAATTTCGCTCGAGCACTAAATATTGCTGTCTCATCTTCTTCACCAGTTGTAACTTTTACTTCAGCAGGTAGAGGAATGATAGGTTTAAAATCTGGACACGGGTCATAATTGTCTATAGATGTGTTACTTCTTTCGGACAGGGTTCTTGACTTATTCAAACTGGTATTCGGAGTGCCCGCTTCGGTATGAGGGTTGTCGGTAGTATCACTCGATTTTGCAGATGTAAACAACAAAGATGGTTTAACGCTACTATCTGCAAGTTTCATAGGATTCGTAGTATTATATGCAGTAGATTGCGGCCAGTTGACCAATGTGTTGGCTGGCATTGCAACAGATTGTTTACTTCCAGTCGTAGCGAAACTAAATACTGGTGGTGATATTATTTTAGTGTCATTTGTTGAAGGCATTGCAATTTGGTAATTATGTGGTATTCCTTTAATATGTTTGGGTGGAATTGTAACACTCAAAACTGGAGCCGGAGCTGTAGTACAAGTTGGTAATGGATCAGAAGATGTTATTACAACATTCACAGGCAAAGAGCGAACATTATCTTTAGTGTCAACAGTCGCAGTTTTGGACATAGAAGACGCATTAGTTGAAACTGCCGTAGATGCAATGTTAGGCCCTGAAGGCAGTGTAGGCACTGTAGGTGGTGCTGCGGACATAGTCGGAACTGTTGGCACAGGGGGTACAGTAGGTGGAACTAGATGTGCTACGTCAAGATACATCTGGTCTGGAGTGGGATATACACCTGGATAGTTGACTGCAGCTCGAGCCGGGTCAAAGAAAGGAGGAGCACCTTGTACGGCAGGGTTCTGTGCGAATTGAGAATATTGATTGTAAAGGTTGTATAAATTTTGACTATACAGTTGGTATGGATTTGGCGGCATAGGGAACGGAGGTACAAGGCGCTGGGCGTTAAACTGTGGCATGACTTGCGCAGCTGGAAACGGTAGTTGAGCGGAAAAAGTCGAAGTGCTTTCACTAGCTCTGTATTCTTCATCCAAATTATATAGGTCACTTTCATCTATTGTCTGTTCAGTTGAAACTTTTTTCAATTTGTTTACTTCTTTTTTAAGCTCTGCTATTTGCTTCTTTAAGTCACCCACATCTTTGCATTCATTTCTACATTCGTCTATTTGATCCTTCACCTGATCTACAGATATTTTAAGAAGTTTGAACTGATCATTAGTGCTCTGCATATCTGACTGTAATGTACTCATAATTTTGTTACCAAGTCTCTGATTTTCCTCAAACCATGTCTTAGTTTGTTCCATAAAATCGTCAGTAAGTCTTTTTTGGAATGTTTTTATTTGGTTTTCCATCCGCTCTAATACTTGATTATCTCTTTGTGCATTTTCAAATACTTGTGAATCAACAGCCGTACGATAAGCTGTTGTATTTGCATGGGATGGATGCTTAGGAGTAGAACTCAAATTACGGAGGTTATGGTAATTATTTCGGCCAGGTTCACGATAATTTGATACATTTTCGTCAGATGAATATTTTCCATCCATGTCATTATTACCATTTCCTGATAATTCTGAATCTATTTTGTTCAAATTTGTTTCCACATCTTCAATTAAGCTTTGAATTTCAATATAAAGAGGATGATCCTTATTTTCTCCATCTTTGAGTATGTCGAGAGCTTTGTAAGCAAAGTGTTTCGCTATTGTATACAATGAATATTTTGACTTATTTTCAGAAGTGCTTGTGTCTCTAGATGAATCATCTTCTGCAATTTTTTTGTGTGCCTGACTAAGATAGTAAAAAGCTAGTGGCGATTTTAAGTTGGATAGCAATTCTATGGCTTTTACGTATTCTCCATCATGAAACAGACTAACAGCCACAAATAACTTGCTTTCTTCAATCAAAGCATTCAAATCTTTTGAACTCAGGTCTTTGTGAGTGTAATCAAAAAGCCTTTTATCAGGAATTTTGACTAATATTTTAGCTTTCAATTTTTCAAGCATTGGTAGAGCAGATGAATAGTACAAACAAGCTCTTTTCTCTAAAAGTGTTTTTTCATCAATGGCATTGGTCAATTTAGCTTTTTCATCAAATATTCGTCCCAGTAAGCAAAGTAATTGTGGGTCCAGCCCATGATTGTCAATACATCTTACAACTCCTATTCCACGCGTCAGTGTGGCCCTTATGTCAGTTAATTCAGTGCCTAATTCATTTTGGCAAAATTTGTAAGCACAATCCCACCATTTCATTTGTGGAAGAGGGCAAAGCAAGTCTGTAATATTAGCAGGAAGAACATTTGGTTTATCGGCAGAAACGTAAGTATTATCAGATTTTTGTTTCTGACTAGTTAAAGCAGCGCAATACAGAAAAGCATGAATATCAAGTTTATTTAAAGTTTCAGGGCCACAGTTTGTTGTCGTTGGGACCAACATATCAAAAAGTAAGCAATTAAAGTGAGCATAATTTTTGTAATTCAATAAAGTCCAAATGAAGTGGTGTAATGAACTTCCATATTCTCTTTGAGCGTCGCTATCATAAGCTTCTACTTCACTTTTTCTTGGTAACCTCAAAACAGGAGCGCAGTAAAATGCGTTAGAAACAAAATGAGAAGTTTTAATTTTCATCAAATGATCTCTACTTGTGAATAGCTTTTCATATAACTTATCTCTCCAATGTGCACCAGAACAACACTGTGAGATCTTGTCTAGAAAAGACTGTGTTTTATCTTGAATATTTGACAACAGATAATGACCAGCCTGGGAGCATCTATAAGTTCCTTCAGTATACCAACGTTGAACGGCAACTTGTTGTTTATCAGGAGCATGTGTAAGCCAGTTTACTTTAGAATCTAAAGGAACTGATTGCCAGGCAAGCATCATCAATGGAGCTGCGAACTTAGTTGCGTCGCGCCAGCTAAGTTGATCTTTTTTAGCCTTCTTTAAAAGATGTGTGGCTGCATGTAATGCAAATTGGCCTCTGTGATGTTGTAAAAGGCTAGTGTGAAATTCTCCAAAACCAGTAGGTGGTCCCACCCTGCCCACACTCTCTATTGCTTGATCATATGCATGTAGTAATTCAGTAGATTCAATTAGACTCTTGGATGTGCCTCTGGGTGCTTCTGATAGGCTTAGGGTGCAAAGACGTTCCTTTACTGTCAATAATAACAGTTGGTACAGCCAGTTATTAGTGTCGTGCAAATTGTGTTTTAAGATGTCAGTAAGAATATCATACCAAGTATAGCTGTTAAGAAAATTGTTTTTACCAAATTCTATGTTACAGCTGTGATCAAAGGCTTCTTTAATTTGATTTGTTTCTAAATAATGCCTCAAGAGACGCGCATGGAGCAGTGCATCTTTAGGCCTTACTGCCAATTCAGATTTTAATAAGTTAATTAGTGCCTCAGGATCTGGATTCGCCATAGCCACAAGCCGCTCTCGAAGTCGAAAAGTTATAGGGTGCCGGGGGAACGCCGCTTCAGCTTTTTCACACCAGTACTTGGCACGTCCTGGATCAACTACTATTTCATCATCTGCTAGTAGTTCACAAACTAAAAAAGAGAAAAAAAAATACATATAATTAATGTACATAAGATATATTTAAAAAAATTGTATGTCAATCACCCCATTCTACTTATGGGTTATACAAGATTAATATTGTGGATTTAATCTTTTCAAGTGACATAACATATACACTACTGTTTTATTCAAAAAAATAATTTGTCGTTCCTTAAACCTCTTTTAGTGACAATGTGTTTGTTTGAGACTGAAAGTATTGAATTTAAAAGAAACACACAAATGGAACTTCTAATAAATTTAATGAATAAGACAGAGTAAATACTCTACGGTTTATTACTGTGGTATTTTTCATGTGTGAATAAACATTTTTTATTTATTTCATTTCATTTGGAACTTCACTATCAAAAAAAATTGTACTGATGTTCCTAAGTGCTGCCACCTCTTCTATAGACTATGAGGGCGCCGTAGGTTATCCCACGTCATCGTATACAAGAAAAATTCCACTTTGTAGTTATAGTAGACATTTAGGAGACCCACAAATCGTTTCTCGTACTCGATGACGTAGGATAACCTACGGCGCCCTTACGGCCTATTACATTACCCATCTCTTTCACTTTTTACCCCATAATTAATTGGCAAGTGAAGGTGTACCCTGTTATCTGGTACACACAGTATATAGAAACAATTAGTAATTTATCCCGGGCATGTCCTCAAAATAATAACTTTCCCACGTTTGTCCAGGGAATGCGCAATAGTTGCATAGTTTCAACAAAAAGAGATCAAGCCATGCACTTTCAGGCTCCATCATCAGACCCTGAGTATCATATAGGAATAGAGCTCTTGTCAGTGTAGACAAAACATACAAGCTCAAACTTGATATTTCAGAGTTTCTCCGACCACTTCCCGTCTCTATTGGCAGATCTGCTTGCAAAATTCGGTTCAATCGTATACCAGGTAGTGAGTCAAGACTCACAGAGTGCCAATGTTTGAACTTTACTGTATTATAACATACACAGTAAAATAATGATCTTGGCGTTAATGTCCCCGTTGTACTCTCGCACACGGGGGCCTGGGGTTCGCCTTGACCATGATCCACGATTTGGCAGGTCAGGTAATTACAGTGGAGCGACTGCCATATGACCCCCGTGACCCTGCTACCAGAGGAACTTGCCAGATCGGCTCATGGTTACACATTCATTCGCTTGAATGTGCATGTTTCATCACAATGTTATTATTGGTACATGGCGGCAGCGGGATTCGAACCAGGTACCTCTCGCTTACGTGTGAGATACCCTAACCGCTAGACCACTGGCACCTTTTGACATACACAGTATTTTATCCATTTCATGGTATTTGATAAAAATTGAAAGTTCCATTCAATTCTATGGAGATGAACTGCTGATTGTTTCTATGTTGACTGTAGTTGAAAATTTTTTAAGTCATTGGTCACAATCTGACCCAGTTACCGAAATCCTACAAAAACAAACTTAGTTTTTTATTGTTGAGTATGAAATAAACCTATATTTAATTTTAAGTAAGTATAGTTAGTAATTTTTAACCATTGGAATAAAATGTAAAAAATTAGTTATCAGTGAAAATTTAATCTAAATAAGTGTAGATAAAATAATTAGTTATCAGTGAATATTTTATCTAAAAATGTGTACAAAATAAATGTTTGAGGCTTTCTTGCACATTATTATATAATTAGCCACAATGGAGCCATAAGTAAATTTCGAAATATTCAATAATTTACACAATTCATTATAGATACATGGTAGAGTAGTAAAGAAGGTAATTTGGTTTGATAACTTGAAATGAAAGTTCATTTAAAATACATGTGATCACAGCCTACTGCATTATAACTGAATCAGTGGTATTACCAACTGCATTATAAAAAGGGTACACTTTATTTCCATTCTGAAACACACAATTCACTAAAACTGGGTATTTTCTGTTGAACAATCTTAAAAAAATACTCTACTGATGTGTGACTCAAATCAGCAGTATTTTTAATAAAGTACATCCGGGCTCCTAATAATAGTACGAAAATGGCTTAAAAGGTACGGTTAACCCCTTCTTCTATTTGAACGGCCTAAAGGTGGGGGTCTAGATTGTAAGTTGAATTATAGATTAGGCGTTATTTAAACAAGACAAGACCTTATTTACTCGCCGGTGATGCCAGTGTACAAAAACACGTCAAAATCAACCCTTCCTTGCATTATTTTATGGTATTTTACGGACAGGAAAGGCTAAGTGACCACCCCCTCAGTCAAATATAGCATTTTGTAAAAACTTACTAAATAGTACGATGTGGGGCAAAGTACGCCAAAGGTACGACAGTCGGCCAAATAGTACGTAAATCGTACCAAATCGTACGATCTGGCAACACTGAATCAAACAGTAGATAGCACAGCTAGCACAAGTGTGTTTGTGACATAGCACACTGCGAGAGCCTTTATTTCCTTATGTCAATCTTAAGATGAAAGAGACAGGATCTATGTTAAGGCGTCACACAATTTCTCCCTTGTCGCTCTCGCGTGCTATCCATTAAAGCTAGATGGTAGATGTGAAGGGCCAATACTCAGGACTATCAGGTGGACAGATTTGTCTTTAAAGTTCTAAGACTGCCCCCTTACATAATAACGGAGAGTTCTACTACATATTATCATTAATTACATTTAAACATCTAAAGCTAGCTAACATCTAAAGCTATAACAAAGACAACATTCCTTTTGAGGTAGGTAGGTACTAGGGAAATGCAATAGTGCCAAGCACAGGGTTAATGAAACTGTATACCTACATGTAGGCATTCATTACTACTCTACAGACTCTTTACATGTTTGGTATACAGTTTACTTGTAATATTTTTCGAAAATATTACCATCAAATTTTAAATATTGGTTATGATGAAGATTAAAGATGTTAATTGTATATAATCATTACTCACTGTCTAAAATGGTACTAGACTGCGTGGTGTCGATATCCAGTGATGTTTTATAATGTTCCAGAGCCTTTTCTTTGTGGCCTAATCTATGCAAGGCTTGAGCAAGAAGCTTTTGTGCCGCTGCATTGTTGTCCTTCTGCGCGAGGTACTGCTCAACGTATTTTTGGCAGCTCGAATAGTCCCCCACGTCGAAATACAGTCGTGCCACGGAATACGCTCTAGATTTGAACTGGAAATATGCGTGCATTTAATTTCACATACCGAATCTTGATATCAAAATATAACCAATGCGTGGTTTGAGTTTAAATTGAACTTACCTCTTTTGCCGATAGCTTAGATAATAAGTTTTCCACATGTTTGTCAACGTCTTTTTTAGTTCTATACATTTTCACACCTAATATTCACGCAATAATAATATAATGTTTACAAAAGAAGAGAAATGAAATATCGCGTGGGGTAAACGGTCACAGTCGGTAAAGGTAAAAAATCAGTGAAATGAAATTTCGCCTTCGTCACACACAAGAGAAGAGATCCTTCCATTCAATTCACTAACGTTCCTTTCCACTCTAGCTTTTTTTCCGCTTGTTTTCGTCTTCCGTCGCATCCACGTAGTGTTGCCAACGTTGTTAAAGGGGCTTCCACACGACACGCGATCGATCGACACATAAAGCGCGCTCCACATGTGGACAGTTCCGCGGGAACACGAGAATGTAGAGGGAGTATTCGTGTAGTCCCGTGCATGTTTGGCATGTCTCGCCTATTTCATAGACTAAGTAGAGATAGTTTGTTGTCGTCTCGATTCGATCGATTTTATATTTATATTTCTAGCGCTTTTTCCCGTAACAGGTTCGGGGTACACTTGACCATGATCCAGGATATTAGTATGTCAAGTAATTACAGTAGAGCAGGTGCTATCACCTCTATGACCCTGTTTACAGCACATTAGCGATATTACACATATGAATCGATATAATGTCGACGCGTTTTGACACCACCACATCACTAATAGGCGAGAATGTAGAGGTCGACCAAAGTCCCGGCAAAAGTTTCGCCGGAAGTTTCGGCGAACATGTGGAGCGCGCTTAAATCTCGTGACCATCAATAGTCCTACTTGCTCTGACGCTCTGAGAAAGAAAATTAATTCCCATAAATATGGGAACGTTTACGTTAAAATTTTTAACGATTTTATTTAGTATAGATTGATCATGGACTTATCAAATATAACAGGACTGAGCACTCTACAGGTAAAAGCAAGCCGAGCAAGAGGTAATTGTAATTTTGGAGAGTTATCAGTCCTGTTAAATATGACAAGTCCATGATATAGATAAACAAAGACAGGCTGTATTAATAACAATGGTGTGTTGTGGTTATAGTACATATATAGGTATAGTATAGGTTTTTTCACATCTTATTATTGTGATATGGGCAGAGGCGTTTTCTGTATGTCATGTATTTTGCCACGATGATTTGGAACTCGCCTGCCAAGCGTCGAGGTTATGGACTAATTCTCTACTAACGTGGAGGCTGGGTAGTTGAGAAAGATTTAGAATAAGGTTTTACTCTATAATTTGTAGTTCCACACAGCAGAGCCCATCTAACTAGCGTACGCATAGCACAGGACACTGCATCTACTCTTAAAATGCGTATAATGGAGTTAAATTTTCGATGGATTTAAAATAAATTGCATTGAAATGAAGATAAATATCAATACCATATAGCCAAGAGATAAAGATAATGCCGTCAGTCGTTAGAGCACGCCATCTATGAGAATTTGTAGGAAGCGAGCCTTGAAAGCGGGTCATTGGCCAGAGTACCTATTCAGATATATCTGACGGCGTATCGAGTTATTGGTCGTGATAAGATGTCTATCGGTTAGATACTCTTTAGCTGGTCCTTGTTTGTTTGTTTTGTCGGTGGTTAGTTAACAATGGCAGCGCGCGCACGCATTATTGTGCGCTGTGATGTTCTTGTTTTGATTAACACCAGAAATCAAGCACCCACAAGAAATTGCTATATAAGTCACGAATATCAATACCTTAGCCTTTAAACTAACGACGTTGTAAGTTTGTGTCGTGGTGGACCGCGGGCCCTCATGCGCCGCGCTGGAAAAGTCGGCCCTGATGTTAAAATGGTGATGATAGATCCAATTATAATGATGTCGGCTATCTAGACTCTAGGGCGCCGATATATCCATATTCCTACCTAGCCTACTCGCACCTACCCAGTAGAATGGACTGGAATGTACGATTTTGAATGACATATAGTTGGTTATACTCTAACTTCATGGGAGTGGATTTTATGTATCGTTCTACTTTCATAATTTTCAAAGATTTTTAGTTTTTTGTGAGCAGTTTTCCAATAGGTATCTAAAGCATTCCTAACCACTCACTAGGTGGCGCCCCGACAATTTTGGTAAATATAAAAGGTTTGTATTAAAATGGAACAAGGTGCCTACTTACATAAATATTTTTTTACATTTCTTTCAATCTTCAAAAGCTATGTTTATAATAATATCCATCATACAGATTAAAAAAAGATTACCAAAATTGTAGGAGCGCCATCTATTGATGCTTTTTGAAACCAACTATCAATACCTACCGGAAAACTCCATTGATTTCATTTTATAAATAAATTTAACATTGCAGAATATTTAGTATGCTTTCAAAATAACTAAATACGAAAATAATATACTACTATAAAGTACTCGTATCTGGCATTTTATTCAATTTAGAAAGTACGATGTTTCAAAATCAAAATGCGAAACGGATCGTAACTATATTAGAGATGAAACGGATAGTGGTTTGGCCGGATACCAGATATCTGGACAGGCTCTTAGCCGGATAGCCGGATATCCGGCGGCCGGATATTCGGCTGAACTTAGTCTCTGAACAAGTTTGTACAAGCTGTAATCGTGGGGTGGGACTTTAGACGGCTGCATGTGTTTACGTGATTGCAAGTCTTCCTTCAATGAGAATAATTTAAACGTAAAGTGCGCTCCACATGTTCGCCGAAACTTCCGGCGAAACTTTTGCCGGGACTTTGGTCGGCCTCTACATTCTCGCCTATTAGGGATGTGGTGGGTGTCAAAACGCGTCGACATTATATCGATTCATCGGTAAAATATCGCTAATCTGCTGTAAAAGGGTCACAGAGGTGATGGCAGCTGCTCTACTGTAATTACTTGACATACTAATATCCTGGATCATGCTCAAGTGTACCCGGAACCTGTTACGGGAAAAAGCGCTAAAATTATAATTATAAAATCGATCGAATCTAAACGTCAACAAACTATCTCTACTTTGTCTATAAAAATGGCGAGACATGCCAAACATGACGGGACTACACGAATACTCCCTCTGCATTCTCGTGTTCCCGCGGAACTGTCCACATGTGGAGCGCTAAACAATTCTTTCGACCTCGAAAGGATTCGGAGTTTTGAAATACGGGCTTACACATGCCCCCAGCATATCAGAAGACAAACGACATCGTATATTACCTCTAAATATAAAGAAATTTGTATTTTTCTCCAGTATAAACCTTGATTAACATTGGAAAAAATGTTATACTAAACAACACTTGTCAAAACAACAAACGACTGAAATGCGCATTTTTCGTGGGTGTCACCCTGTTTGGAAAAGTACGAATCTAATGTCCACACTCGTGGAAGTTACAAAGTCTCATATATCCCAGAGAAAATGAGAGAACGCCTAATGCAATGGTATGGGCATGTGCTTTGTCACCCTAAAGACCACTATGGTGCAAGTAGACCTAAATTTGTCGACGACGACGCGCTGCCGCGGAAGGCCCCACACGCCACCTGGCTGAGGACGGTCCAACAGTACCTAAAGGATAATATCATTGACGCGGCTACTGCTCAAAGAAACGAAGGAAGCCGATGAGCAACATCATTTTTATGTTTTTTTCATAAATTTTTTACTACCCGGTATCCGGCCGGATAGTAAATTAAGGCCGGATACCGGATAGCAACCGGATATTCGTTTCATCTCTAAACTATATACTCCCCAATAGCTTTCATTTCGTTCATTCTGACCGATACTGAGTTAGGCGGTACGAATTCTGTGACGTCATTCTACACGATAGGAGGATTCTACAAGATGGCGGCGTACTATCGGAGTTAGGCGGTATGACAGCTGGTTTTTTCTAGACCTTCGGCCGCATCGTTGTGTTTTGGTGAATATGTAAAGCGTACTTAAGTCTCGTTTGCCATCCTTAAGCCGCTATACATGTTGGCCGAATAAACCCGTGGCGGAAACGCCAACGTGTGTGAGGCTGATTGGTATTGTTTCGTTTTCGCTCGTCGATGCTCACCTACAGACCAGAAGGAATAATAAATATAATAAATAAATATTCGTGAACAAATTCACACAGCGCCATCTAGCCCCAAACTAAGCAAAGCTTGTGCTATGGGTGCTAGATAACTGATATACTACTTAAATACTTTTAAATATTTAAGTAGTATACTTATTATACATAGAACACCCAGACCCGTAACAGAAATTAAAATTCATCATTTCAATTTCTGCCCGGCCGGGAATCGAACCCGGGACCTCTTGCGTGGCAGACCGGCATGTTGACCATTGAACCACTCAGGTCGTTAATCAAGCTCCAACGCAATAAGGTTCCTTTTTATACGGCTGCCCTCACCTACCATTAACTCGTTTCGCTAGCGTTGGCCTAGGCTCGGCCAACATGTACAGGCGGCAAAAGTGTAGAGCATCCATTGCAAAAGCGAAACTGCTGGTAAGGATGCAAGTATAAATGTCGCTATAGTTTGAGCAAGATGAACTTATCATATTTAACAGGACTGATCACTCTTCGGGTAAAAGCGAGCCGAGAAAAAAGTGTAGAACAGATGCTGTTTGTCTTATATATATATTCAAATATATGTATTATTATAGCTTTCTATTATATTCAAATATAGCTGTCACGCCACTATGACGGCTTCAAATAGTTACCAGTAGAATGAAAAATAATGGTTTTATGATTTAAATAAAAAAGAACAAAAATTTATTGCATAATAAATAAATACAGGAATGAAAAAAGTACAATTTTACTAAACAAAGGTGTAGGAAGAGCAAGATTTCATGGAGTCATTAGAGCACAAACTTTCAATGAACGAAATTTTTTTAGTCTTGCAAGATAAAAGAGCGGGACTTACCGCCTCAGTTCTCGTTGTCCCTCTCGGCTCTGGTTAGCCTCTGTACCCATTACCTATGCACAAAGCAAAATAGACAATATCGTTTGACCATAAGGTTGATTTTCGCAATTGTAATTATGGAGAGTTTTCTGTCCTGCTAATATGATAAGTCCATGGATGCAGCTATTTACAGAGGATTGCATCAGTGCCACAGCCATTAAAATTTGATTGATTGATTGAAGGCTTTTGATTCTATCGTCCCAACTCTATCTGTTGACTTGTAGACTAATCATTGTCAATCGAATCTGAGTTTATTTATCGGATGGAGGAGCGTGTGTTTAGTTGTTGCGGAATTAATTAATTTCTCAATCTTAGAATATTAGTTACTAAATAAACAAATAACTTGAAGAGATATCCACCTAAATGGGATTCTGATATTGGCAATTTGTTTTAATATATCAATAGTTATTAGTTCATCATGAGTGATTCTGAATTTGCGTATGGATCATCTTTGTCAGTGGATTCTATGAAAGTAATTGCAGAAAGCCTTGGCATTGCAAGTCTTGGAGATGACGCCGCTAAAGAATTAGCTGACGATGTTACGTATCGGCTAAAAGTTCTTGTACAAGATTCCATGAAGTTCATGCATCACTCTAAGAGACAGAAACTTTCAACTGCTGATATCGACCATACTCTAAAAATTAAGAATATTGAAGTAAGTACTTTGAATATTTAGTCCGAACGAAAACCTATTTGGCCATCGTTTTCTGTTTTTAACAATTTTCTAAAGTTTGTTTGATATCAATATAAATAGGCTTCAAGTATATTTTCACTTCTCAGCCTTCTTACTCCAAGGAAGAGTGGCCAGTTTAATGTCAATTATTATTTCTAAGTAGCATTGAATAATGCAGGAACGATTACCATTTTTCCTAAAAAAAAATATTTGGTCTTGCATTTTTCTGGAACTATTCCATGTTTTCTTTCAATATAGCATTGTAAAATATGTTTCAACTTTTTACACTGTTCATAACCAGGCAAGCAGGCAGTATAGACAACTGATAAGCCTATGCTATATTATAATTTTATTATGATTGTTGTATTCATGGGTTTGCTGTTGATAAATTAATGTTAAAGCATTGTAAAAATGTTTGTATGTGGTTGCTCACACACAGCTATTTCTTACTTCCAGCCCCAATATGGTTTTCTCCAGCCAGATTACATTCCTTTTCGATTTGCATCTGGAGGTGGAAGAGAACTGCATTTTATAGAGGAAAAAGAAATTGATTTAACAGAAATCCTTTCATCCCCACCACCAAAAGTACCTCTTGATGTAACAGTCAGGGCTCACTGGCTGAGTGTAGATGGAGTGCAGCCAACTGTGCCTGAGAACCCACCACCTTTGTCCAAGGAGGCCCAAAAGCTTGAGTCTGTTGATCCCATAAGTAAACTGAGCAAACCAACTAACAAAGATGCTGCAGGTATGTAGCTCAACAAACCATAATATTACAACAAATGTATGTTTGCAGTATAGGGTAGTCTTCTATGTTAATGATTGTATTAAACTTACAGGCAAGCCAATGTGTGGTAAAGCAGCCAGATTAAAAGCATCCGAGTCAGTGCATGTTAAACAACTAGCTACTCATGAGCTAAGTGTGGAACAACAGTTGTACTACAAAGAAATTACTGAAGCTTGTGTTGGCAGTGATGAAGGACGACGAGCGGTAAAAATATCACTTTTAAGTGTTCTTTCAGCCACATTACTAAGATATATTGTATAAACCAAAATTTTGTTGCAGGAGGCTCTTCAATCGCTTGCTTGTGATCCAGGGCTCCACGAGATGCTACCAAGAATGTGCACATTTATATCAGAGGGGGTGAAAGTGAATGTTGTTCAAAATAATCTTGCCCTGCTGATATATTTGATGCGTATGGTCAAAGCATTACTTGATAATCAATCATTGTATTTAGAGAAATATGTAAGTAAAGGTTTTCTAGCATAATAATAATGTACCTAATTTATTTTACTTTGTGATGCTATAATTTATAATATGTTACTGTTTTTTAGCTACATGAGTTGATTCCATCTGTATCAACTTGTATAGTATCTCGGCAGTTGTGCCTCCGACCTGAGGTGGATAACCACTGGGCATTGCGTGATTTCGCTGCCAGGCTAATGGCACAAATATGCAAGACATTTAACACTTCTACAAATAACTTACAGACCAGAGTCACCAGGTATGCATTAAAAAATATCCCAAGATCATTATTTTTAAGAAGATTTTTTTTAATGTATTGCATGTTTGTTTTGGGTGCAGGTTATTTGCTAGAGCCCTGCAGTGTCCATCACAAACAAATAACGAGAGTGGGCCATCTATGGCTACTATGAAGGAGTCAGAGAAGACTCCGCTAGCGTCGCTTTATGGCGCTGTTCAGGGATTAGCTGAACTTGGACCAGAAGTGATTAAGGTAATTTTACTTTGTTACAATTTCTTTCTTCTGTAGTATGACACAATAAACCAAATAACTAGGTGCCAATGTGGCTTGTTTATACATATATATTAAGTGTAACCAACATGCGGAAGCTAAGATTTAAAATGTTACATGTTTTATAATTCCAAGGAGAGTGTGAGTGCTTGAAATTTCGATTTAGCACACATTCGTCAGATTCTGCTTTAACAGTAAACAGTGTGGAAATGTACAGGTGATCCTGGGGGTTCTGGGTAGCAGATAGCTGCATGTATCATAAAGTCAATTGTCATGGAAGTCTTGGGGAAGTCCAGTAGTGGATGAATTGCAGCTGAAATTATGTTCATGATATAAAGAACGAGACATGTACAAGAAGTATCTTAAACCGGCGTAAATATTTGAGAAGATGTATGAATGTGGAAGAGGCAAAAGAGGTGTGTTGTGTTAGGGTCGTAGCTTGTTACTCTATAGTCTATCGGCTACCACTATGGGATACAGGTGTATGTATAGTTTTCTCTAGCTGGAGTTTGACACGACGTTTCCTGTGACAGGTATTCATACTGCCGCGAGTGCGTTGGCTGGGCGAGCGTTTGGAAGGCGTGCTGAGCGGCGTGGGCGGCGCGGACCGGCTGGCCGCGGGGAATCTGAAGCACCAACTGCTGAAAGTGCTCGCGCCGGTCGTCAGGCAGCTGCGGCAGCCACCGGACTCGCCGGACGACTACAAGTCAGTACATTTAAATGAGCTCTAGTGTGATACATAACATCTGTTTGAAGTCACGGAAACGAAGGTGCTGCGGTGGATGGAGTTTCTCGCAAAGACCGCATCCGAAATGCCCACATCCGCGGTAGCCTTTACGTCCGTGACATTGCATATATGCTACAAGAGTGCCGCCTATAAAACTATTGACAAAAGTTCAAGCTTTAGGAAAGCACTGTTTCTGAAAATGAGCAACCATAGTAACTTAAATTAGTGAGGTAGAATTTTAAATTGAATGTTATGTAGCTTATAAATGAAAACAGATGCGCAAAATAGTCACAGTCTTGTCCCAAGTTATAATAAAAATGTACGTGATCTCATTCTCGAAACATAGACTTAATTTTTATTCAGGATGGAAATTATATGTATATAGGCCAGCAACAGCTATCTTTAATATAGTGAACTAAAACCAGTTTAGCGTTGCCAGATCTGAAATTACACCTTGTGTAGGTGGATGGTGTCGTAAAATATTGATAGCGAGGTGAAGAAGAGGTGCGATGCGGTCGGGTAAGCTGTGTAAATTGGATTGAATTTTGGATTGTGTAGCGTAAAGGGGTATGTAATGTAGTATAAAGGGTTAGGAATAATAATTTGGTGTTCAATCATTAATTGACATGGTTAAAGATGGAGTAAGTAATTGGATTGAACTTAGGCTAGTTACAGTATAATTTTTATTACACAACAACGTGTCATTATTTTGTTTTGATTAATCATAGTGTGTATAGCATTTATATTGTCACCTATCATGTAGAATGTAGTGTATTTTAACAATGTAGACTCTAGCCTCAAAAATTTCAAACGCAGTAGGTCACGAGCAAGTGGCAGTGAGTTTCGAGAGTGTCTGTTATTTTGCAATTACTCAATATTAAATATAAATATATTATGTATTTATAAAACAAAACGTACGTTTTTAACTAGTTGTTGTCTGTTTGTTTTGTACAAGAAATTATACAAGGTAGAGAAAAAGATTAGAAAATGCTATCCTGTACCGGTTTTCTTATGTTTATGACTAACATTTTCAGGTAGTTGATATTACGATTAGCCGTTTGCTCCTCAGAGGCCACGCCCTACCCCAATGTCAGTCTGAAATTCAATCGGAGTAGACTTAAACTGTCGTAATTATCATTTTATCGGAGTTTATTATTTTAACTCGATATCTAGAAGTATCACGATAGTCTTGAGTAGACACAAAAACGTAGAGAGGGCCACGCTAATTTCAAAAGCGCTTTTTCAAAACCTACCTGTGTTTCACAAGATAAAGAACCTTGAATCTTATATTTCAAAACGTACTTTTACCTAACTATTATTTAAAGGAAAAACAACATCGTTACATTTTATCATTATTATTAGTATACACATTGCTATCCCCCGCAGACGCGACTACGGCTACCTGGGGCTGAGTCTGCAACAGATGGTGAGCAAGCAGCGCACGTCGCCGGCGGGCGCGGCGGGCGGCGGCGCGGTGGCGGTGGTCACGTGCACGCCGCCGCTGCTGCCCGCCACGTCCGCCGCGCACACCGCGCACGCCGCGCCCACCAACGCCAAGACCGGTGAGTGGATGGATCTACAAAGTGGTGTTTATCTAGAGATGTAACGGATAGTTGTTTGGCCGGATACCGGATACCGGATATCCGGCCACTCCATAAGCCGGATAGCCGGATATCCGGCGGCCGGATATTTGGCAGGACATAGTCTCTGAAGAAGTCTGTGCAAATATGAGCGTGGGTGGGAAATTAGACAACTGCATGTGTTTACGTGATTCCAAGTTTTATGTATGATAAATACAAATAATTTATACTTTATTCTGAACAATTCTTCCGACCTCGGACGGGACCTTCGATTCTAAATACAGGTAATTAGCCCCAGCATCGTGGAACAAAGTGTAGTGAAAGATTCTCTTAAGCTCGCATAAGAAGACACACGAAACCGCTACCTCTCAATGGAGGAGCAATTCGTATTTTAACCCAATTTTTAATAATTTACTTTAGATTTACTTTTGATAGATAAATTTGCAAAAAATTTTTTATTTCTTTTCTACCTACTAAATCTTCTTCTAAATGAACTACCTACTAAATGAACAACGGGTAGGTACCTAATCGACGATGCTTTGATAAAGGAATATTTATAATTTATGGGATTACTTTTTCCTATAAATAAAATTATTTTTATGTACCTTTAATATATTTATTTGCTATCCGGTATCCGGCCGGATATTAACGCACTATCCGGTATCCGGCCGGATAGTAAATTAACGCCGGATAGGCCGGATACCGGATAGTAACCGGATATCCGTTTCATCTCTAGTTTATACAAAGTTTGCTACGTTATTAGGCATTTTATGAAGTCACCGTTATTTTTCGTTACTATTTTTACAAACTCAGAAATGAAACGAAAGAACGACTGTTTATTTTCTATTTTGTTTTTTGTATTTTTAGAACTGAAATGTATACAACTTTCCTTCGTACTTTGTTCGTATTACACTTTATTTCTATTTTGCGTGCTGCACGGAATCGACCACAAATCGCCTCTCCCAAAACAGAAGCCGCGCGTTTTTCACCCTGCGCGCGCATCCCGAGAATCGAGAGTAAATATACGCAATCTTTAATATTCATAAATTAAATAACAGTGTAGAATATTGAATAACTCATTATGTTATATTAACAATTAAATATACGTAAAAAGTATATCTGTTATACAAAACTAGTACCTATGTTAGAGTGAATAACATCTAAAGCCAGGTCTAGGTTTTATAAACGTTTACGCTATAATGTGTCTGAAAAGCGAAACTGCAAAAAGGATGTGAGGGCGACCGGTTTTGTTTACTTATAGAACCCACACATGAGGATATGTAAGTAGGAATATCGCTACTTACGTAGTAGAGACCAATTTGATTGGCCTTACGCAAGTGCAACGACTCGTTTCACCGGTCCATACAAATTTGCGCAACGCGAGTGCGCGCGGTCTCGTTTGGCCGGTCCATCAAACACAATCGGGCGTCGCGTCAGCTCGGACTCAGCTGGCCAGGCGTCCGCACACGCGGCCGTACAGATGTGCGCACGATTCATGTGGCGACGTTTGTTAGCACCGCGCCTAACTCTTTGATATTTGGGTTCGCAGTAAAAGTGTTATCCTCCCAAATTAGCCTAACAATAACCGTGTACGGTCGCAGAGCCGGCCGCGGCGCGCAGTATGGTGATCACGTCGGCGTCGACGCCGCAGTCGCCCGCGCCCGTCACGCCGCCGCCGCAGAAGTTCGTCATAGTCTCGCAGCAGAAAACGCCTCAGGTGACCATTAGATCTTGTTTTGATAAACAAGTTCATTTTTGTTGGTACCTAACCTAAATAATGAGTGACTATTAAATAATAATAAAGAAACCGTCAAATATGCTTAATAATGCAATGAATTGGTTTTAAATGGCGTCATTAATAATTGCATCTAACGACCGAATTCTGGAATGCTTCTGAACTTTAAGGGCTCCTTAAAGATCGTATGATCGTGTTACTTTTTAATCTTTGACGTTTAAAAGGGATACCATAATATCCAATGAGCCCTTAAAATTAAGAGATATTCGAGTATTCGGGCGTCAGTGTACCAATTCCAATTCGCCTTTCTCTCTTTCACAATCTGAAGTATCGTCTCTATTAGTCTCCATATGTATGGTAAATCTATTTCAATCTACTCCACACATTTTTTTTTATTGATTTTAAGTTTTCATCCACCCAGAGCATCCAACCGGCAAGTGGCGCTGGTCACATTGTTGTACACTCGTCTCAACCAACCATCGTGCGTAGTCAAAATGTCCAGGTATGTGTGAAGCTAAATTTTTATTTAAGTCTGCATGAAAATTTGTACATTAAGTAATGTTTCTCTCTTCTGTTTCATAATAAAAAACTAATATTATGGCTCTTAATAACCTGTTAAAGAGAATCATCGTCAGCGGTTTGGAGTGTGTAAATTTGAATAATATTATTATACGACTGTAGAAAGTTGCACGAGGTTTACTGCATAAAATTGAAAGCATGATTTTTTGACCAATGTTATTCTTTTACACCCTACGGGGAAAATGTGCGATGTTGTTTTTTAACAATAAATACCCGCTCGTTAATTACCTTCAGCGAAACACTTACCGCAACCCTGTGTCGCCCTTCCAGTAGCGTTATTATTATTTGAGATGGACGTAGGCTGTAGTAGTACAGTATAAATCTTCATAAAAAAAGGCAAACATCGCAAACGCGCATGTTATCTGTGATTTTTTATATGTTGTTAGGTCCCTTTAGAGTAGTTAACATCCAAGTTTGCAATACAGACAAACCTGTGCTACTTCCATGGTGCTCGAAAAACTTTGATATTTAGGCACTTTTTTAGTTTTTCTTTGTAACTCGAAAACGGCCGCATAAAGCAAAAAAAATACTAAAACTAAAGTAATTCATTCATCAGCGGCAAACTCAGCGCAACGAAAACAACGAAATTTCCTTATTAAAATCTTAATAATGTGTTGGCACCACCGCAGACCATCGGTTACCAAAAGTTCTTTAGATTGTTGTGACATATCTTGGCCTAGTCACTCGGCAAATCAGAGTAACCCCAGTCTACCTACGGTGTACTGCAGATGATGTCATATTTTTTTTATGACATACGGTAGGCAAACACCTGATGGGAAGTGGTCAGTGGTCATTATGAAATACTCTTATAAAAATATCTTTCAACATTCGCATAGATGATAGGATTCAGTTAGGCTGACGACACACGGTTGTAATATAAAACGATTAATTTTTAATATAGATTACGACCCAAAATCATTTTAAAATTGTGGTTGCGCTACCGTAATTGCGCTGTTTCAAACTTACAAAATTGCGCAGGATTTAGAAAAGACGCAAAATGTACATACTAGCGATTGGTCTCGAAGTTGAACTTGATAACATAAAAATTTAACCATGTATTAGTATTATGTGGCGTAATGGCAAGACCGAACTAAGCGGACCTGGACCTCTGTAGTACGAAATCGTACCGGCTACTACACGAACTACATGCCCGCGGTCTTATAATTTGGAAAAGAAATTATTGAAAATAAATTTCGGCCGTAGAAATTGCAATCCAGTTTCCGCTCAGTTTCATTACAGCGCGGTCTTATCATAGGGCTGCTCGCACACGTCAGATTATGTCTGCGAAAATTAGTTCAATACGGTAGCCAAAAATTTCTCGTATGATCGGAAACACCTCGACCCTTGAACTACTTTGTCACAATTATGTAAATAAAATCAGGTGATTCACGATCAGCTGAGGTTGGTGACCGAGCTGGGATCCGAAGTGGCAAGAGTATAAGAAAAAAGGGAACTGTGAATAGTTAGCGTTGCTAGAAAGTTGTGTCAGGACAGAGCAAAAGGGCGGTCCATAGTCTATGCCTACCCCTCAAATGAGCGAATTTATGTGACAAAGTAGCTCAGAGTCGATCGTAATTAGACCTATTAGATTAGTGGGACCGTACCGTACACATTGTCCTACTACCGTCCAACAGAAAGTCTGACGTGCGCGTGCAGGCTAAGTCTAAAACACGTATGCAGTAGTATAGTACAGTGTGCGCATGCATGGTATTGCGTAGTCGGTGGTGGTGACGAGCGGGCCGGCGGCGGGCGCGCCGCAGAAGGTGGTCGTGGTGGCGCCGCCGCACCAGCAGCCGTCTATGCCGGCGGGGGTCAGCCAGGTGATTATGAACTTCTTTATTGCCTAGGGAAGCACATGGGTGGTCCACGTGATGGAAAGGGCTTACTGTCGTCCAGTAGGCCCAGCACAAGTTGCTCTCGCGCGCGATAAGCGAGAAAAAGCGCGACATAGGTATTGTTCTCTCTTTCGTCTTAGTATTGAGTAAAAGAGACAAACGCTCTCTCGCGGCCTGAGCTTTGTCGCGGACACACTTGTGCTAGGGCCACTGGACATCTGTAAGCTAAGGGGAGCGGATGAGGTGCCAACATGAATTTATTTAAGTGGCTTCTATACAAGCAAACTTTTTACAGCAATATGTGGCTGCAATACAGCCAGACATTAGGCTTTAATTTGTTATCAACATGCAATAATGCCGAGATTCTACGAGTACAGTCAGGTTTACTTGGGAAGCGCGACAGCCCGTAAAGGACTCCAAATACTTTGGGCAGAATCATACACTCATAGTTGACAGTTGGTTTTAAGCCATTAAAATGACGTTATAACTCGCCGGTGGCGCCAGCTTGACCAGCTGGTTTATTACGTCGCAAAAGCATCAGTCAACATCACTTTCGGCTTCAAACCTTAGCGCACTGGGTATGATGTCCATAGAAATAATGTGTCATCATCAACTTTACGAGAAACACTACAGGGCATAGGCATCCCTCAGAGATTCCTCCACCATCCTCCACAAATTCATTTCCTGTGCCAACTGAAACCAGCTGGTACCGGCAATCTTTACAATGCCCCCCCCCCCCCCATTCCGTACTACTTGTACCTCCCTGCATCTTCCGCCGGTCTTTAACATTGCGTTTCTTATGCCCAGGCGCCGGTATCGGTGGTGGCCAAGCCGATGTTCGCGCGCGTCGCGGCGCCCGCCACCCAGCAGCCGCCGCCCGAACTAGACGACTTGTCGCACCTCGCCTGACCTCGCTACAACCTAGCTATAATCAAACAGTATACCAGGAAGAAACTATAGCACCAGCTACACCGATAGGGTACTGCCTTCGTTTGACCAATTACGTATAATTAGCACAATATGCTTCCTTGACAGCGAAAGTTGCGCATTAGGTTAGTGCATTAAGTTTTTCTAGTGCAATTTTACAAATAATTCAGCGCATATTGTGACTGTGAACCCTTTATTTGTTGTACTTACTAACGTGTTGTGAGCTTTTCTTCTCTAAATCAGTCGAGTCTACTGATTGTACAATCCGATGTCAATATAATCTTAGGGCGGGTTTTTCAATCCTTAGTGTGCCCTAAGTTGAAATTTATCTGCCCGACGAGGCCGACCCATGTCTACCAAATTAAAATAGACTATAATTTTTCACTTATTCAGGGTTTTTCATAACATATGTATGAAGCCGTGAACTGGATGGAGTGCTAAACGTATGAAAACGGTAGGTACAACTATTCCTCGTATGACAGAAATAATTGTACCGTTTAGCACTCCATCCAGTTCACGGCTTCATACATATATTATGTAACACCGTGTATAGGGAGTAACAATACGATATCATTATTTAGACTTCAGTTTTATTTGAGGATTGAAAAACCTCCGGTTAATATAATATAGGTAGTGGAAGTACATGTTTGTTACTGAATCGCGTCAGCTGAATCCTCTCAATTGTTAATAAATGTATACCATTGTATGTACAACTTATGAAGCAATAAATATTGGATATTGAACACACTGGATTAACACGTAGGACTGTTTTTATCCAGATAAGTAGCATTTCAGTATTATTATTAAAATTATTAACGGGTTTGAGTGAGATTTAACATCCGTAGTTACGTACGAATTACAGGCTTAGCGAGTAGCCGCACTGTTCTAAAATGTAATGTGGTCATGATATTACAAGAGCTAACATAATATCATCAATGAATCCAACTAAACAGAAATACGAAATATCTATTGAGGGATATTTATACTTACATTATAGTCAAATTGCACTAGATAATCATCATAAAGCAATATCAATTTATCATTAAGCAATTATCATTTTAAGTACTGCTAAATACTGTTACTGACAACGATTTCATAAAGTTATACAAATTCTTTTTAATGAACACGTAACCGTCGTCCCTGAAAACAAATATTTATTATCAGTAACTGAATGTTTGTTGCAACTTGTAGTAGTATGTTATCAAGGATTTTTTAATTCTTTCTTCTTATTTTCAGATCTGATAATAAAATCTGAGTGTAAAATACTTTGAGTTAAAATTACAAGAAACTTGTCAGTTATTGATAATGGATAGTAAAAGCCTTAATAGAATAATAATTATTGTGAAAATGATGAATTTTATCTTAATTAATACGGTATTAGTTATTTTATTTAGTGCTTATGTAATTTATGACAAAATAAATATGGTATTGTTACCGAAAAGGTATTTTGTTTTATTTACGACTCATACTTATTATTAAACTAGCGACCCGCCCCGGTTTATCACGGGTGTAGTTTAGAAAAAATATATGAAAAATATTCTTATAAAACCTTCCGTGAAATACTATAGTGTAGTAAACTGACAGGAAAACCGCATAAAAATCCGTTGGGCGGGTTAGGAGTTAGCGGATAAGGGTAAGACCACAAAATAAAGAACGGCCTCCCCAATAAAAGGTCCACTGGAAACAATGCGCCATTTCTGTCACGCACACATTGACGTTACGTTTACAGGCATTCTCAAGCAGTGCTCGGTCGCGATTGTTAACGTGAGAATTCGTTGTAGTGTCGACTTAAATTGAATATTACTTCATTAAACGATATTATTATTGATAAAATAAAAGTACTTGTATGTAACTAAGATTACTTAATATCATACAAGCAGAGTCCAAGAACTGATGGGTGACCATTTCGGACTTTGAGGCTAGTCGAACTTCAGCACCGCTACGGTTTCTAATGCCGATGGTGCAGCGAGGTTGACCAAGATCCTTCGCGTTATAGACCCTAGGACTAGTTGAACAGTTTCTGGCACCACGTGACAGTTTTTAACAGAATAAGAAACCTTAATGGCCGCCTTAATAGTTTCTAGTCGGAAATGCCTGTCTAGTCTAATATAAAAGAAATCGCTGACCACCTACCTTCTCCATCATCAGATCAACTGACTAATATCATAATATTGCATTTTCATCAATTTACATGTGTATGAATTTTTCAATTCAATTGATTACCGGGAAGTAGGTCAAATCCCAGGTCAGGGAAAGGTTATTTTTTGTCAGGGTCTGATGATATAATCAGGTGCCGATAAATTTTTAAAAAGTGAATAATCAGTAGATTATTATTACGCCTACTAAAAGCATAATGTCTGAAGCTGGTATGAAAAATCTAATATACTTGAACAGCTTAAGAAGCAATTATGATCACAAGGCAAGGATTAGATATTGGTCCTTTGCAAGGGACATGTTATTATGAACGATCTTTAAAATTGTATTCGATCTTTTAAATAGGTACTTTTTTTAAAATTCAGAATAAATACAGTAGCCTAGTGAGTCTGCAAGTTTAGGTAATAATTTTCGAACTCGACAGAAGGTCCACTTCTGTTAGTTTCCTATTTTGTAATAAGACCTTGTCCAGACGAGTCGAATTTGCCGCGATTTGTTTCGTGCGTATTGGCGTTGGCGTGGTACACCAATACATTGCGTCCACACGCAACGCGCGAATTAAAAACACCCGCGGGACACTCGATTCGAATTCGCCCCGTCCGTACAAGGTCTAAATCGATGCCATTGGATTGACTGCACAATTTATTAATTTAACTACACACACGCCACAAAAATAAGTTACGCCTATAATTTGTTCAAGCATTCGATAATGAAAGGACTCGACCGAGTACATCTGTGGCAGCCTTGGCGTGAGAGATATTGCGTCAAAGTTGAAGAGGTTTTTTGGTCACGTGGAAAACAGGTGTCTAAACCTGCCGGTATCAGAAAAGATATCATGCGAGAGGCCGAGGAAGTGATGGTTGGATGTGAGAGCCAGCGGTGCTACGTGAGGATGCTGAAGACCGGGCGAAGTGGGAAAGCCGACCCTGGCACAAGGCTGGATAGACGCTGACTGTCTTACTAATAAAAAGGTCGTTGATCATGAGCCTTGAGACATAGCCTTGTGTAACTCCACAAACTTATCGTGCTCAATGACGGCGTCGCTGTTCTTAAATTTAGTATTGTCGCCAAATGATTTTTCAATTAGGCGTTCTTGGGCGACCGACAGCATATTTCTTCCTGCCTTAGGTACCTATAGCCTCGAGGAAGATTGGACGAGTTAAAAGTCTCGGCATTCAGGTTTTGCAGGCCCGGAATCATCAGCTGAAACTGCCTGAAATGTGGTTCGGTTGCAGCACTGCATGTAAAAACTCACACTTTACAGTGTTGGTACCAAATTCCAAAGCCGCGGAAATAGACCTGTAGCCGTATTCACAATGATTCGAAACCGTTTCCGAACGATTCGACACGAAATTCGTGTGTGGCGAATCCGTGTCGATCGATTCGAAAACTGTTATTTAAAATCCCGATAGATTCCACGGAAACTCAACTCTCTATAACATATGAAAATTTCATCAAAATTAACTAAAACCATATTTTCCTAAGAACTTTTGCAGGGTTCTTAGTCGATTCCGTATCCGAATTCGATTTCCGAGCCATTGTGAATACGGCTACTGACTACGCTTCCACATATTGTGCTATTGTTGAGGTACCAGATATTAAGAGGAAATGAAATCTTTCTAGCGTTCTAAATAGCCAGACTAAACATAAATGTTCCCTTGCTGTACGCCAACTTGAGATTTTAACAGATGTTCATCATAAAACAGATTGGATGGGCTTCGATAGGAAAGTATACAACGAGGAGATGTTATCTTGAACTTCACTCAGATGGAGCTCTCTCTTCACACTATTGAACGAGTTTTAGCCTTGGTGTTCGTGACATCGTAGATAAGCTGCAAGAGTGCTGCCTTCGATGGTACGGCCACGTCTTGCGCAGATCAACAAATTACGTGGAGAACAAATGTATGGCCATGCCATCCGCGCAAGGCACGGAGCCGGATCAAGAAGCAAAGGCTGATCCCGGGCCCTCACGCGCCGTGCGGGATTTAACGCCAAGATGATGATGATGTAAGTTAAATACAAATGCAGTATTATGATATCAGTGAGCTGATCTGGTGTTAAAGATATTGTTACAGTAACATTTTTGTTATAAACATTTATAAAATTGCATTTCTTGGTATTCCGGCCAGGCACAGTGATGCGTCGTACACTGTTGTAATCTAGATGTACTTACCTATGTATGTTAGGTGTAATAACATAATTTATAAGTTCGCAACTTTTTTAAAGCGGATAGAAAACGCATAATGACTATTAAATTAATCAAGTAGACGTTTAAAATAGTAAAATTGACATGTCAGCAAGAAAATGGACTTGCCAATTATCCATGGAAACTGCTTAAACTTGACAGACAATACATACGAGTAACTTAGGTACTTATCATTTATTTTTTGAGTCAATATTACATTTATATAAAAGACATCAACGTGGGCGTCGCTCGCATTGAACTCTTTTGTATGAAAAGTCAACATTTTTAACCGACTTCCAAAAAAGGAGGAGATTATCAATTCTATTGATAATCTCCTCCTTTGATAAAGCTATCATTTGCAGGTGAATATTTGATGTTGAAGTTATTTATGCGTCACATACTGTCGATATCAGTCCTTCCTTCCTAGGTACATGATTGTATGACGACCAGTCACATTACATGAGAATTTAACGTAGTAGGTATCTACCGCGGCGCGCACTTGCATGATTAGCTGTCTACCTACCTAACTTAAGTACACTTTTAAACTTTTGCTTACACATCATACGAGAATCGAGCATTAGCGTATCTAGGGCTATTTTCCAGGGGGGGCCTGGCCCCTGGCCAATAAACAGCCAGTGAGCACCCCATCCTGAGATGCCCATAGGGCACCAGACCATTCTGGGGTGGGCACCCCTCCCCCCCTCCTTCCTTCCTACGCCTACACAGTCCTAGAAGTTTTTTTAAATGACGCGTCGTTTGATACCATTTTCGGTTTTTAATGTGGGGGCTTGCTGGTCTGCTGGTCCGGGCGGCGGGTTTGCTGCTCTCACGGCGTCCTACGGCCACATATCGGTCGTTTTACGTGGGTGTTATAAGTGATCGTTGCGATTTTGCTTGGCGGACAGTTCGGTACAGTAAACAATACTTACGGCAATACTATGGCTAGGGTATCTATACTAATATTATAAAGAGGAAAGGTTTGATTTTTTTGTTTGTTTGTTTGTATTGAATAGGCTTCGAAACTACTGGACCGATTTCAAAAATTCTTTCACCGTTGGGAAGCTACACTATCCCCGGGTGACATAGGCTATATACCCGTGTACCCGTAGTGGTAACCGTGCGAAGCCGTGGCGGCTGCTAGTTTTCGATAAAGTGACAGTACGATAGAATGAAATTTCTGTAGATGGACATATTGGTAAAGTGAACATTACGATAGAGTGGACTGTTCTGTGTAAAGTGGTCGTATTCATAGAGTCGACATTTTAGTACAAGCATTCGAGCGGCACTGGTCTAGGGGCAGCGTGCTTGCGAGGTCGTTAACTAAGGTTAAGCAGTGTTCGCAATGTCCGGGAACTGAATGGGTGACCGTTTCGTACTTTGAAACTAGTCGAACTTAAGCACCGCAACAAACTCGCCACGCGTTAGGTGTGCCTCCTAATACCATTGGCAAACGAGGTTGACAGGTTTTCCGCTGGTGACATGGATACTGGTTTAAGTTTTAACAGTTTAGGTCCCGTGACGGTATTTTTTTTTTCAGTTTCATACAGGTTTCGTTACATTACAGTATAAACATTGGATTATGTAACGGCAGTCGCCGGCCGACCTTCACGTAGATACTTACCTACATCGTCATGGAGATGATCACGTCCACATATAAAATTCTCCGATACGAATATAAAGAGCTGCGACATGTGACTTCATCACCTAATGAAAATGTATGTCTCTGAAAACTGTCTTGTTTACTTAAAGCCAGAATGAAAATCGTAAAAAATCATAAAGCGAAAATTTTCATCGTAATATTTAACTTTTACTGAAAATTTTTGTTTTTTCTATATCCGTTATTTACACATAATTTTCTAAATACATATTTTTTTTTTTTTTTTTTTTTATTTTTTTAGAAACAAACAGTCATTTACACAAATAGTACATTTAACTAGATAATCAATTAGACCTAAAGTTTCCTATTTTATTTGCAAAATTTGATATTTAATAAGCTAACTGTTGCGACTGATAACAATGTTAAGTACATACATTAACCATTACAATTTTGTTAATAAATACTACAATGCTTACATTAACAATTTGTGCCTTAATTTGTTTTTGTACTGCAACAAATCGTTCGCAAAGATGTCGATATCATTCAGCGAAACATTATAAAACCGTGCGGTTCTTCTGATAAATGAATTTCTTGCATAGTTTGTGGTACAGTGCTCAATATAGAATGTGTCTTTAGAACGTGAGGAGATGCGTGGTATCTTAAAGTTAATTTGTTCAAGAAGAGGAGAAGAATCTATGTCACTGTTAACAATTTTAAATAAAAATACCGATTCTAGGTACGACCTGCGACTTTGCAAAGTAGGTAAGTTATGTCTCTTTGCCGAGTCACTGTATGACTGAAAGCTGTGACCTCCACGATAATCTAAAGATTTCAGAAACTTGTTCTGAACTTTTTGCAGACGGGCGATATGAACAGCATACTGAGGGTTCCATACCACACTGGCAAATTCCAAGTGGCTTCGTACGAATGAATAGTAAAGAATTTTTAGCGTGTCAGTACGTCTGAACGGTTTGGAAAGGCGGAGGATAAGGCCTAGTTGTTTAAAAGCCTTCTCTAAAATTGTGTCAATATGGAAATTATAATGGAGCTTATGATCTAAAATAACACCTAAATCCCTAACTTTATCCACCCTTTTCAGTACGTCGTCCGAAATCTTATAGTTGTATGTGATTGGGTTATGTTTTCGAGAGAAGCTAATTACATGACACTTAGATGCATTTAGAATAAGTTTATTTTCCTTGCAATATTGATTAAAACTATATATATCCGATTGCAGCCGCAGGCAGTCGTCCATCGAACTGATAATTTTAAAGATTTTTATATCATCCGCATACATTAAGTAACACGAATTGAGGAAAGATTCACCAACGTCATTTATGTACAATAAAAAGAGAAATGGTCCAAGATGAGAGCCCTGTGGTACCCCGGACGGTATAGGCAAAAATTGTGACATAAAACCCTTCAGTGACACAGCCTGACTACGATTACTAAGGTAGGATTTGACCCATCTATAAAGATCGCCATGTATCCCGACGTCCAATAACTTTTTCAAAAGAGTTTTGTGATCGATCTTATCAAACGCCTTCGAGAAGTCAGTATATATAGCGTCTACCTGACAACCGGCATCCAATGCGTTAGTTATAAATTCTGTGTATGTCACCAAGTTGGTGTCGACACCACGACCGCGAAAGAAACCATGCTGCTGACCCGACACATGTCGACCTAGAATAGAAGTGAGTTCTGAAGTAACAAATAATTCTAGTAATTTTCCGAAAATACATAACTTCGATATCGGCCTATATTGTTTGATATCGCTTTTATCACCTCCCTTAAAAATAGGGGTAATTATGGCTTTTTTCCATATGTTGGGAAAGCAACCCTCCGACAGAGATTTATTGTAAATTTCAGCAAGTGGAATGGATAATTCTTTCGCGCAGGCTCTAACAAAAATCGGATTAATTCCATCATGGCCTGAACCTTTGTTTACATTTATATTTTCAAGAAGTTTGGCGACCTGACAGACGGAAATCCGAATTGATGAGACACTATAGGGCGAGTCCTCATTCAGTACAAAGTTGTCACTACTGTTTTGAATATCAAGAGGTGTGCTAAAGACAGAATTAAAATAGTTATTAAAACTATTACAAATAGACTCGTACCCTGTAGATGTCAAACTCTCAAAGGTCATCTTATCTGGTACCGAGTTCGAGGAAAATTTTGATTTTATGAAAGTCCAAAAGAATTTTGGTGATTGGGATATATTTAACTCAGCATAGTCAATATACGTCTTATAGCATTGTCTCTCTAAGGTCAGTACACGCTTTCTTAAAAATTGAAATGTTTGGTAGTCAAGTGGATTTCCATAAATTTTCCATTTCTTATGTGCACGACGCTTTTCACGAATTAATTTTATTAAACCTCGCGAGTACCATGGCGGAAAACTACCATTAGAGTTTACAGTACGACATGGGATATTTTTGTCTAATATATAATTAATTTTTAAATAAAAGTAATCAGTTGCCTGCTCCACGGTCATAACCTTCATAACACTCCAATCTATCGCAGACAACTCATCGCGAATTTGGCAGTAATTGGCATTGTGGAAGTTCCGAACTGTACGACGAATTTCTATATATATAAATATATAAATATGATTTTACAAATTCACACAGCGCCATCTAACCTTTCATATATATAAAAGTACTCTGTGATCTAACCCCAAAGTAAGCAAAGCTTGTGCTATGGGTGTTAAACAACTGATAAACTTATATACCTTTTTTGTTTTTTAATACATACTTAAAGTAATTAAAATTCATCATTTCAATTCCTACTCGGCCGGAAATCGAACACGGGACCTCTGCTCATGTGTGGCGACCGGCATGTTTGCAAACTGATCCACTCAGAACATCAAACTTAGTCAAAGGACGCCTGAATGAAAAAACAATAAATATCAGTCTCGCAAATTAAAAAGTGACATGTTCAGAGTCTGAATTTGTATTATTAAAAAAACACACACATACACACGCACGAACACACACCGCATCATACAGGAAAACATAAATACATATGACGACCATATACCATATGGTTCAGTGGTCAACATGCCAGTCAGCCACGGAAGAGGTCCCAGGTTCGATTCCCGGCTGGGCAGAAATTTCAATGATGAATTTTAATTTCTGTTACGGGTCTGGGTGTTCTGTGTATAATAAGTATGTATTTAAAAAAATATACAAGTAGTATATCCGTTACCTAGCACCCATAATACAAGCTTTGCTTAGTTTGGGGCTAGATGGCGCTGTGTAAATTTGTCCACGTTTTTTTTTATATATATGTTGTTTTCTTCTCGCTTTTTTTAAATTTCTATTTTATTTGTAAGAGATATAATTGTATTGTAATATTATACATAGACCAATTTTGTTTATCGTAATTAGATGTATGAGCTACATTAAGTCCTAAATTATAAGTTGCAGTTTAGTTATGGGCACTGCAACTTGATTATGTACCTATTTTAAATTGAATAAGATTACTGTTAAACTGTCAAATAAATAAATAATTTATACAAAGTGTCACTAATAATAAATCTTGCACAAGTTGACTTGTGCAAGGTGTAAATTCGCGCGCAAATGCACTTTTGAAAATCTTAACGACTTGCCGAACTTGCTACAAGTCCCACGTTCGTATACGATTGTTTTGCCAAGCGTTTGCGACATTATTTTGTTTACACAATAAAGTTGGATATTTCTAGCGCAAGTTAATTTTTTTTTTAATAATCCTTTATTGGACGTGTAAAATTTTCCTATTAAATCCTTGACCGTTATTTGAAGCTTACTAGTTTGAGATAGGCCCCTATCTGTTTTCCGTTTCCGCTTTGCCTTTCTTTTTCCATATAGCTCTGTCCCGCTCATCACCCCCGCTCGGCGATCCCCACCAGGCAGCCACGACCGGTCTGAGGAACCGCGGTCCGCGGTCGGCTTGCTTCATTGGCGTCTTGTTTTCCGCCGCGTACGGTTGTCTCTAAAAACTTTCGAACAACCGGAAGAAACTAAAATTAAAATAATATTATAACACTACATAAGTGTTAATTTTAAATAATATTCCTTCGTGAGTTCAATTTACAAATAAGTTAAATCAGAATCGACTCGCCTTCATCTGGTAAGTGCTATTGGATTTTCTCTTCTTTTTCGAGTGAATAAAATAATATTATATGGTCGGGTATTCGTGCCTGATTTTATAATAATGGTTCAAAGACATTGCATTGTTTTTGTGAACCTACTACAGTTTATAAACTTACCTACATATTAATTTTTTTCTTTTTAAATACGAAAATAGTCAATCGTTTTAGATTTTCAAATTTTAAATTTTTAACGGCGCTGCCGTTCGTTTTGTATTACTTGTGTATTTAATTTACAGCTCATTAATATAGTCCTTTCTTTTTTCATTGTATGGCACCTACCCACATTATTTTTAGTTTGTAAACTGTTTTATTTGGGTATAGATGGATAAATCTAGCAATCTAATCAATTATGGTGTGGTTGCGGGTGCTCCAAAACTTATGTTACCTTCTGTCTCTTTTCTTATGATTTTAATAACTAAAATGTAATTTTGTGTTTAAAAGTAATTGAATATTACACAAATTACTGTGTAACGTATTTCTGTTCATTTAATTGTTCTTTAGAATAATAGACACAAAAAGAAAAAGCCCTCAAATAGCCACCACCGTCGTCCACGACGTAGTAATAAAAAAAAAGGGGGAGGCGTAAGGAATCACGTCAACTGACGTAGTGGAGGTGCTATTCATAAACACCTCGCTGTGAATCTTTATAAACACTCTCTGTGTCCTTAAACAACGAGACGCTCTTCAGTCTTGTTTGGAAGAGCTTCAAGGTGACAACTTGAATAATGACAGTTACCGTGAAAAGATGATGGAGTTATTTTCTAAAAGAGAATACTCTAAAGTATCCTCTGATTACTTCAATTAATTAGTGGGCACAGAGCGGATACGGTACAGATGCGTCGCGATGGCATCATTAACAATGCTCGTGACTCTTTCATCAAGTCGGCCCTTCGCAAGGTGCCAAAAATCTGACCAATGCCTATTTAATAGTTAACTGTTGACGTCAGTTCTTGAAAAAGCTGGAGTAGTTAAAAAAGCTTTCGTGGTAAAGTCCACTAACACTGGTTCTGCTTCGCAAGCTAGAGCTGTCAAGCTTTGACGTCACCCCCCGCAGGGGTCGACTAGTGATGATGGACCCTCGCAGGGTACCAGCTACGGATGCTGCTTTCCAGCGCATTATTCTAAATACAGCCATTATAATCAACCCTCACAGGGTTGTTGTGACCCCCCGCAGGGGTCGACTAGTGATGATGGACCCTCGCAGAGTACCAGCTACGGATGCTGCTTTCCAGCGCATTATTCTAATTACAGTCATTATAATCAACTCTCGCAGGGTTGTTGTCACCCCTCGCATATATCGACTAGTGATGATAGACCCTCGCAGGGTACCAGCTATGGATGCTGCACTCCATCGCATTATCCAAAGTACAGCCCTTATAATCAACCCTGACAGGGTTGTTGTCACCCCCCGCAGGGGTCGACTTGTGATGATGGACCCTCGCAGGGTACCAGCTACGGATGTTGCGCTCCAGCGCATTATCCTAATTACAGCCATTATAAATCAACCCTCGCAGAGTTGTTGTCACCCCCCGCAGAGGTCAACAAGTGATGATGGACCCTCGCAGGGTACCAGCTATGGATGCTGCACTCCAGCGCATTATCCAAAGTACAGCCATTATAATCAACCCTGACAGGGTTGTTGTCACCCCCCGCAGGGGTCGACTAGTGATAATGGACCCTCGCAGGGTACTAGCTACGGATGCTGCGCTCCAGCGCATTATCCTAATTACAGCCATTGCAATCAACCCTCGCAAGGTTGTTGTAACAACCGACCCTCGCACGGTTTTGGAAATCATAATCATAGTGCTCACCGTCACACGGCGCATAGCACAAGAGGATCATTTCGCCAACGTGGTGGAAAATCATAGAAGCACCAAATTTCTTGTTGAAAATAATATAGAGATATCGCATATCTGTTATCTAAAAGCCTCCTTTAATCACGTCAAATCTGAAGGAAGGCCCATATTGCACATTCAGACTAATAAATATATCGAGTGTCCCGGGTTTCCTCCAACCATAGGATTGCTTATGCAAGATCGACCTGTCTCAGGCCTATTTTCATTTACCAGTGGCCCCGGCTCACCGCCGGTTTGTACGCCTTGTCTACAAAGGGGAGCTGTTGCAGATGACATGTCTCCCGTTCGGTCTCTGCACAGCTCCGAAAGTTTTTGCTTCCATAACCAATTGGATGACTGAGTTCTGCGAGCTCAAGGCCTACGCATAATTGTTTACTTGGACGACTTCCTGGTCCACAAAGACAAGCAGACGTTACAAGAGCATGTTCAGTTACTGTTGCATCACCTGCAATATCTAGGATGGCAAATAAATTACGATTCTATTGTTATTCCACAAAAAAGGTCAAGCATTTTTAGGAAAATGCTGGAACCCTTGGACAAATCAGAAAGCTTTACAAAAAGAAAAAATTGTGAACATCACCAACAAAGTGACCACAATGATAAAGACTTACAGAGTGTGATTGGCATTCTCAACCTTGCAAGTTTTGACGTCCTAAGAGGCAGATTGCGTTTCCGTGCTCTCTCCTACTATTACAAAATTCCATGCTGAAAACTTTCGGCAAGAAAAGCCTCCTGTCGGAGTGTAAGGCAAGTTATTATGATTGCTTCACAATTGCCATCAATCCTCAGTTATCCATTATTCACCACCCAGGCACTTTCTCACGACAGACGCGTCAGATTTGGCTTGGGGGTTACAACTGTCAGTGTCCCCATATCGGGGCTGTGGACGGAACAGGAAAAGCTATTGCATTGCTAAGTGTAGGAGATGCTTGCGAAAGTAAAAGAATTAGAAACTTACTATCCGATGTTGAGCCAGACGACAATGCTTGTGTAATGCGACAAGCGAAGGGTAGTTTCATATATTCGCAACGAAGGCGGGACAAAGTCCCCATCCTTAAAGGACACAACTGTCAGGCTACTTAAATTACTGAACTTGCATCAAACAGGGGTACATACCCGAAATATACAATGTTCATGCCGATTACCTGTTCCGGCACCGTTGGCCACCGGAATGGCATCTCCTTCCACAAACAATCCAGAAAATATTTTTCAAGTTCGGGTCACCAGTGATAGACTAGTTTACGTCAGAACATGCTCACGTGATTGCCAAATTACGTATTTCTAGACTTGAACGACACAAGCTATGTTCAGCGATGCATTCTCCCGTCTGTGGGCGTACAAACTAGCATGAACTCGGCGTGAGGAGTATACACAGCCTAATAGGCACAGCGACCAACCTTCCTCTATACAGAGTTCAGCTATTGCTAACTCTGGAGGTCTGGAAATGTGGGGGTGGTCAAGGAGTTTGACAGGTTGAAACTTAAATCAGAAAAAGTTGTTGCCAGCATCTTGGCGTGCATCTACAGGCAAGACTAACTATGTAGCATGGAAATTATGGCTTAGCTGGGCTACGAAATATTCAGTGGATCCGCTAATTTCAACCGACTTACACCTTCACCACGGATTGTCTTATTACACAATACTTTTGCAGAAGTCTGTAGTGGCTACTTTATGTAATGCAGAAAGTACGGAGTCCTTGAGTTCCCACACTCTCGTCAAACATATATTGAAATCAATTGCCTTAATGAAACCTATACTTCGCAAGCAACCAATTTGTTACATTTACATCGTATCTACATACTTAAGCGAAAAAGCACCTGATGAAAACAGTCTATTTTCTGTCTCTAGTCACAGTCTTTTATGCTCTGGCAGACGTGTCCACGATTTAACGCTATTGGCCGTTGATTCAGATCACCTCTTTCAAGATAACAGCGTGATGTTATGGCAAATATTTGCTTCGAAAACCGACAACGCTAACTACAGACAGTCAGGCTGGAATTTTTTTTACAATTTCTGTTAATAAAAATTTTGGCCCTGTATTTTGGACAAACCACTAGTGAACCTTGCAATAGACAAGCGCAGGACCGCTAAATCTACATGTCAATTTATAACTACCAGGGGTCACCCTAAAAGAGTTTCACGTACAGCAATAGCTCTCGAAGAATTAGTCGGATAATTTCCCAGTCGACGAGATATTGTCTCGTGGTAACTGGAGGTCGGGTTATACTTTTGCCCTTTTTACCGACAGGAGATAATGCAAACTCCTGCCAATATTAATAAGGTTACAAGCTTGTTTATCCCAGTTAATTAAGGGAATTAAGAAGTAAATAACAAATTATTTTTATGTTCCATTGAATGTTTTACTTCACTTTGGAATTATTAACTAACTAACATTGAATTATTTGCATGATCCTGTTTAAAATAATATGCTCATCACCCTTATAAGTTAAGTATACTTAATCAATGATTCCATCAAAAGTTTATAACCTTATATTTACTTACCTATGGAATCCAAAGCATTTTACATACCTATTCGTAATCTAGGTATCTCTATACTTACATACCTACAGTACACCTATATATATTTAGGTACTAAACCTTCACCTTGGCGTCCCCATCACCAGGCGATAACAAACACGTCTCAAACTAGTAAGCTTCAAATAACGGTCAAGGATTTAATAACGGTGTTTTACCTGAAAATAAAACACATATTAAATACTTACCTTATTTGAAGCTTACAATTTAATTTCTGCCTGGTGTTTTCGACACAATGAAGCAAGCCGACCGCGGACCGCGGTTCCTCAGACCGGTCGTGGCTGCCTGGTGGGGATCGCCGAGCGGGGGTGATGAGCGGGACAGAGCTATATGGAAAAAGAAAGGCAAAGCGGAAACGGAAAACAGATAGGGGCCTATCTCAAACTAGTAAGCTTCAAATAAGGTAAGTATTTAATGTGTTTTATTTTCAGGTAAAACACCGTTATTTCTTACCAGAATGCTTTGTCGTTTTACGTGCGGCGACTGCCATCCAACCCGCACAACCCGTTAGCAATAATCCGGTTTGCCAGAGCCTCGGCCGTCTGATCCGGTTTGCCAGAGCCTCGGCCGTCTGCCTGCTGGCAGACCATGTGCAGGCGAGCTTCTCTTGGGCCCAGGGGATGTTAGTAGGGGATCATAGTACCCGCATGAATTAGTTGCTTCAGTATCTTCAACCAGAGCGAGATAAAAGTTTTGGCTCGGGAAGAAACGGTGAACTCATACTTTTGTATGAGATAAATTACAACAACTATGAAGCAAGTAAAGTATAAAACGTAAACCTCATCTTACACCGCGGTTAACCGGCTCTTGATCAAGTAATTTGTTATACTTATATGCATTTTTTTTCGAAAGATCTTGCAAGATCTTGCCGTAAGTTCTTCTACACACTTCTATAAGCGATTTGCGCATAGAAAAAATACAGTCAGTGGAAACAGCCATCAATTGACTTCAAATCAGAGGGAGGTAAATGAGCAAGCAGGTCACCCGATGGTGTGATCACCGCCGCCCATGGACGAACATTAGCAACACCAGTGTCGCGATTGCGTTGCTCGCCTATGAGACAGACGTAGACTCGATTCTCCATCGTCGTTTCGTTCCATTTTCAAAGACCGTTATTACTTTTTTATTTTTATTGTGAATGGCCTGGTCCAGAAACTTTCAGTAGCTCGATTTATTACGAGTAGTACCCTGTGTGCTTAGTTGCAACTCATTAATGATTAAAGAATCCCACCAAAGGCACGGCAATGTTATAGATAATATTACCGTGGCAAAAGTACCTACCTAACAGATTCGTGAGAATTTATCCTCTATACTGTTGTGACGTTTCGGTAACCTACAGTTGCATGTGAACGGATAAATGGGCACCGAATCCGTGCATAATAGGCACAATGCTTCTCAATGAATGAATGCCCACTCGACTGAATTGATAAGTGGGTTGTGCTGCGCCGCGTGTAGGGAGTGTGGAGCGCGTGGCCGCCCGGCCGTGCCGCAGACTGCCCAGCTTTGGCTTTGGCACCCCTGCCTACTTAGGCGTAGTCTCCCTGAGGCTATTTGGGATTTAATTTGTATGCTATTTATTATAATTTTATTATGTAATTCAGGTCCGTGACCTAAAAGTATACCAAGTGTATGGTACGAGTGTCGGAGGTATTGATTATCTAAAAGCGAGCTTTTTTAATTTGTACTTCGTTATACATATTTCTTTAGATATTAAAAATATATCATAAGATTATACAGTACCTAATTATTTGGAAACTGTAACCGTTATCGTGACCTAGGACTAAAGTCCTCATAAAAGTGAATATTTTCATAGTGTGATGTAACACATTCTCTGGCATATAACATTGTAGAAAGTAGGCGCCTACCTAAATGTAGATAAATTGTTTTTTTATTCGACTGCGCCAGAAGAAGGGTTATTTATGTCGCTTAGTACCTACCTTGCCTACCTACAGTAGGCATGTAAAAAATGTCTTTCAACACCTTTGCTCGTAAAGGAGCCATAATTGTTCTGTCTGGAATAGGACATAGGTACCTTTTTATCCCCCCACTTGCGATATGTAACGTGTAGTCCACGCGGAGATGAAGCCGCGCGCGGAAATCTAGTTACATTATATCACGATCACGCAAAGGGGTGGTTTTCAACGCGCCATAATCTATGGCCGGTCAACACTGGTCGTCTATTGGCGGCGACGCGCTCTGCGGGCCCGCGTTCGTTCGCCCTGACGGCCTGACCACTGGCCGCGAGCCGTGCATTCTCTCTCAGACGCACGCGGGCCGCGCTCCCTGCGCAGCGTTTCTCCCCTGACGAAACTACGAGATCATTTTCGCGCCAAACACGCGAACTCCCTTTCCGTTTGGTTCATTTTACTTTTTTTTTATAATGTAAAAAAGAATTGTGATGCGTACATTTTCTGTGTATTTATTTGTTTTGTTCTTTGTGTTTTTGCCGAAATCTAGTGAAGCGATCCGGTGGCTGTAAGTACCTCCTTAATTTATTAAAATTAATATCGTAATAATATTATGCGTTAAGCTAATTTATATGAATGTAACAAAGAACTCAGAACGGGGTCGTATTTAGTACAAAAAATAAATCCTACTTATATTACTTAGAGAACTTCCTGTTTTGTTTAATTATTAGTCTTTTAAAATATAATACTTGTATTTAAATATATTTCAAAAAGTACTTAACTGTAAGAAAATCTACTTAGGTACACGAATGGAATAAAAAAAAAGGATTTTGTGATTTAGTGATCCTGAACATAGGTACTTAAAAACATAAAAATAATCATCTTGGCGTTAATATCCAGCGGTTGTGCTCTCGCGCGTGAGGGCCCGGGGTCTCACAGTTCACAACCAATGAAATTTTATGATATCGCCTCAATCAACAACAATAAGAACATTAATTTCCGATGTTATTTCATTTACATCTAGGAACAGAACACACACTAGGGATATAATTATCTTCTGAATTGTTAAATCAAATAAATAAATAAAACAAAACTTCCCCGTAAATTGCTCTACCCCATCTCTACCCATCTATCTACCCCATATATCATCTCATCTCTGCATCAGAAAACTGCATCAGTCTTTTAGTTAATTTTTGATATGAGCTCACGCAGGCCTTAACATAGTGGACAGTGAACATGGACATACACCGATATCGCACGATATCGATTTTTAACTTGGTCCGGTTAACAAAATCTTTTTTACTTACGTATTTTTCTACCTCATTATGTCGCTTGATCGTGTGTATCTAATACTTTGCTACTTACTTGTATTTAATTATCAACAGTAACCTATTTTCGTTGGCTTAGTGACTAAGTAACGGATTCTCAAACCTAACAATCGGTACTTAATCACTTATTAAATACGAATAAGTACTTAGCAATCTAACAATGCTTTGTGAATCTACTGGCAAGTCTTGTAATAACGGAATAAAGGAGATAGATGAAAATCGGTCTGGCGATGGGCAGTCAGCCGCGAAGCTCGCATTCCCGGTTATTTCCGGGTGTAATCTCAGCCATAATTGCGGGTTGCAACCGAACCGCGCTCATTAGTGCAATGTTCAATTAGGGACGACGGACGCAGGGGCAGCCTTTACGTCCTGCAGATATTTCCCCACTATAATAATTGAGCTTTGTACGCCGGAACAACGCTCCTGTTCGTATCACACGCTGTGAATGGAAATTTAATTTGTCTAACTCCGAAGTTGGATCGTTAATATGTTTTTGTTAATAACGCTAAATGCAGTTCTGACAACATAATAATTTCCATGCTCGTACCGAGCAAATGCAAAGTTTATTAATATAACACAAAAGAGTAAAAACGACAATGTTTAGAATATTCCTAACGTTGGTTCTATTTCTGGGGTATGAACTCTGCTATGTTAGCTGGACTCGTGTCTGCTGGCTGTTCAGACAAAATGGAACAATGCCTTTTATATAAGTAGGTAAACTTAAAACAAGCTTCAGCGGGGTAACGAAATATTTTTAACGGGTATTACCACTTAAGAATCTTTACGTCATTCAAATAATTCAAAAATAACGATTTCACCGTAATCGCTACGTGTCTCACCTAGATCGAACTTAAATTAGGTAAGTAACAATAGTGCATTATGATACTAGAACCTACGTACAACTTACCAACGTTTTTGAGACAGTTGCGAGGAAAATCAATAAATAACGTACCTATATCACGTTGCACACCATAACAACATTTAGGCGACACTTAAGATGTTCCTAAGTATTTAGGCATCACAAAAACGGTGTCGTAAAGTTAATTAGTAGAGTGACTCTAGTTATGGTTTCATCTAAGGTTGGTGATTGGTGCAATGCTTTTCTTGTTTGGAATATCTAAAATCAACATAGGCAACATATAATTTACAGGGATTTGCATATTTTATTCACAAATATTTTTAGATGTAAATCGCATTATCTCAAGCAAAAAACGGTATCGCACGAATACGGTAATGTAAAGCAAAAGGCACGCATAAGTTATCTTATTACTATTATAAAGATAAACGATTTGTATTTTTGTTTCTAATGTATAAACTCAAAAACTACTTAACCGATTTCAAAAATTATTTCACCCATCGGAAGCTATTATAAATGTAGCATGTATTTGTTATTATTTATTTTATTTATTCTTAGCCATTTTTGTCCCACTGCAGGGAAAAGGCCTCCCTTTTGATATTCGATGTATTTGTTACTCGTTGATAATAAGCGAGTAACATAGGTTATATTTTATCTGTAAAATTTTTAGATCCCGAGGAAAAAGCAATAATATAACCCAATGTAACAAAATATTGTATGTTCGCGCATAATTACAGAGCGCGTGCACCTATTTAGCTAATACTTTTTTATTGTATTTATTGTCAGGACAAGGTGTATATGTAAGAAAAAAGGGGATGGTAGGTGTAGGGTACCTACGTGTAGAGTACGTACCCTACGTACCCTACGGTAGGTGTAGGATAGATGTAGGATACGTAAAGAGTAGGTGTATAGAAGGGATAGCGGTAGGGTAGGGTAGGGTAGGAATAGGACTCCACATGAATGAAGTCGCGCCGTGCCAGCTAGTAGTCTATAAATAGAAACAAAAACCGGTTCAATAATGGCCCCTTTACAAGCAAGTGTGTTAAAAAAAGAATGACGGGTGCATATACAAGTTTTTGCAAATGTAATTTTAAAGTGAACAAATAGAAACCCATAGACGAAGATATGGTCAACGCACAAATCAAGTCAAATACATTTCTATCTGTACATACTCTAAGAGCGCAACCGGGGACATCGACAGACGTCAAAGCCCGAATACCCACGGGTGGCCCAATGGAGGTGACGGATCATTTGTCACCCCAAAATAACAGTAACGCTGGAGCGACAGGTCCTTAAGACAATCATTACCCATGAAGCAGCAAGATTTGGCTTCTGCTACAGCGGCACCAGCAGGAGTTGTCACGGAAATGAGGATGCTGCGGTGGATATATGTATAGAGTTTCACAAAAGACCGTGTCCGAACCTCCCACATTCAAGGTAGTCTTCACGTCCATATCATCTCAGATAAAGCCACGTCACTTGCAGACTGGTAAATTATGTGAGGAACAAATGTTCCGGCCTAGAGGCCGGCCAAGGAAAATAAGTATTGACGTCAATAAGTATGGAGATGAAGAGAGTTGAGAATTTTAATCGAAAATGAGCTTGCAGTAGCGGGGCAAAAGCTACGTGTCCAAAATAAGTCGGCAGTATGTTTTTCTCTATAAGTAAAATTACAAATTCAACCTGCAAAACTAATATGCCCTCTTACGGCGACCCCGTGCCTGAAGGACGAGTATGGCCGGTGGAGGTAAGTGATTCCCGTGAGAAGCGCTCTCAGTTTTCGCTGAGCTAGCGAGGGCCGTGTGTGGCAGACCGAAAAAATAATTTCCCTCGCTCGAGTTCCCTCTGTGACTTTTCCAGGCGGCCGTCCCGTGCATCTGGCGGGACCTATTATTAGGGGACCGCTCTTAATGCTCTCTTAGGTATTTTTATATGGCTACCGTCTTAGTTTTTACGATTGTGATTTTTATTGAATTCCCCCGTCCGCGCTGCGTAGAGCCCGCGATATGCCTGCGGGCGAAGGTGAAATACGAGCCACTTTGCCAGATTTATTTTATAGCGGTGTGTTGGACACACGTTTCTTACAATTTTATATTTTCCACACAACAAAGGGTACTTTGCTTTTATGCGTCGCAACGCAACACTAGCCTTATTACTAAGAAAATTGCTTTCTTGATTGATGGAGCATCTTGGCGGGTACTTAGGTGTACCTAGTCGGTGGTAAATTTATTACGCATTAAATAAGATTAGAAACTGTATTTTCTCAAAGGTGTCTAGGTATTTTGTTTTTATAACGTAAGTTTACGTTATATCTTCAGAAAGGGAACAAGGATGAAATTAATTGTATGTGGGGTACACTGAAAGTTTTGCATAACTCACTAAGGGTTGATTTTTCAATCATCAAATAAAACATAACCAGTTATTATGCGACTAAAATAAAAACAATGAAACCCTGTTTAAGACTGCTACTTAGCAGCATCATAAGATAGGTATTTCATTAATTAGACAAAAAACATAACACTTTTTTTTCTAACAAATTAAATTGTAACTTTATCGGCAACAATTACAACATACTGTATCACTGATATAATTAATAGAATTAATTGTTGACATTCATTACATGACACTTGAGAAGCGAGGACGTTATGTCACATTTCAAATGATTGTCAAATTACAATACAATATTTTTTATTGAATTAAAGCTGCAAACTGGCGTGGAGTACTAATGCAATTTAAAGGGGTTTGCAATATTTAGGGTACTTTCTAGACCATGCAACGACATACAGGCTGCTCCTGACCGAAAAATAAAAAATCGTTGATTTTTCGGTAAATACTGGGCTGATTGTTATAATATTGTGTAGTTTTGTTTTAAATACCCTACTCAACTAGTAGTATTTGGCTTTGTCCAAAGCGTAAGGACCTCCTGTATGTAAGTGAAGGATTATAGTTTGTTTTAGTTTGGATAAATTGTATCTGAGGACTGAAAAATCGGCCTTAACGTAAAATTAATTTACATGTAAAATATTGACTGCTTTTCATGTAATTTAGTACCTTCCCTAACTTTTTCAAATACACTGGGCAAACAAATGGTGGTGTAGCACTCAGCAGTAACTGTCTTTTGTTCTTCAAGTGGGATCGTGCAGACGACCCATCCGGGAGAAAGAAACGCAATCATTTTTTTGCCTACGCTTCTCGCCTTACTCAATTTTGTTGGTTTGCTGTCGTCTTGAAACACCCATACTGTAGACTGCTGCTTTTTTCTCGGCATGTAACAATATATTTATGTTTCATTTAATCTCCTGTCACAATTTCATACACAGCATTTTAACGTCTGTGACCGTACTTTAAGAACATTTTTTACACCAATAAACTCGAGTCTGTTCTGGGCCGAGTTCACGAATCCAGCGGCAACAAAGTTTCCTAACTAAGTTTTAAATGTTGATGTAAAATTTCTTTAATTTGGCTCAAACCAATCCCCAAATGTCCTCGAATCTCTTCATAGGTGATACGCCGGTTTTCTTCAATTAGTTGCCTGACAGTAGCAATATTTTCCTCAGTGATCGCAGTTGAGGGCCGACCTTCACGAATTTCATCAAGGAGAGAAACACGGCCACGATCAAATTCTGCGTACCAACGCCTTACGATGCTCAAATGAGGTGCTTCCCTTCCAAAAGCATTTTGAAGACGAACAGTGCAGTTTTGCGGAGACAGTAAACTTTCAAAATCTTAAAAAATCATCGCGTTAATATCATTTTTGCTACGAACGACGAACTTCAACTTGTGATAAAAAACAATTTACGCGCAATTTAAAGAAAGATAAATGATTGAATTGCTCTTGCTGAATTTCTTATGTTTAAAAAATATAACATACGAAATTCAAAAATTTATGAGCGGCCAGGAGCGCAGAACTTTCAGTGTGCTCTATGTAATTTCAAATAATACCTACCTATTACTACAGGCAGAATTATAATACCCTCCGACTATTTTAGTCATGGAGAGTAAGCCCCTTCATAGACCGTAGCACAAGGCTTCGAAAGCTCTACTTTGACTGTGAAAGGCTTCTCAAGGCACGGAGGGCCAAAGTTTCCAGCGTTCGAGTTCATAAACTTCTCTTATATGTAATATGGAGTATGCTAGAAACGTAATTGTTTGGAAACGATGATTAAATTACCGTGAAATTCTTGTCTGGAATATTGCATGCTCCAGGTTAATTTGCCTAATAGTTAGTCTGGAGCGCATCGTTCATTAACCAAAATATTTAGGTACCTATACAGCTCGTAGCTAATCAAAAGACTCTTTTTGCCATACTTTAATGTGTATTAGAAAAACATACGAAACGCTTAAGAACATGAAGTAAAGGTATGTCGTTAGTAGGTAGATATTAGTTAGTGTGACAGTATGGCCATTAGGAACCCGCGAGTTGGCTCCGGCGGCGGCGAAGTGCAATAAGAGCAAGAATGCCGCGCCACGATTCATTTGATCTGACACGAATTTATCCGCGCCACAGCGCTGCTTATTTACGCCGACGATGCTCACTTTGTCCTGACAAATTCATAAATTACCAACATCCTCGCTCAGCGATTCGTTCAGCTTTTATTTTAGCCACAGATTTCTTGTTCGAGCGCATCGACGGCGAGTCTTTGATGTATGGCTCATTAATCAATACCCTACAATGGGCTTAGAGATCGTGAAATAATGAAGTTTTACTTAGTTATAGAATTCCAACACTAACGACTGGAGGTCTATTTTCAATTATTAAAAGTTGAAAGAAGACAATGTGTAAGAATAGAAAGGTACCTACATTTCATTTTAATGTTCCAGTCTAGTTTAACCTTGTGGACTAGGACCCGAAAAGCTGACGACTACAAGTGCAACTTTGTTAATACTTTAGGGCGTGCTAAAAGCTGAAATAAAACATAACAAAGTAATCTTTAATTAGCGTTAAGCGTAGGCTCGGACGGGCGGGGCGGCGTGCTGTCTGGCGCGACTAGCTGACTCACCGTCGCGCGGGGTCCGCCGCCGCCCGCCCGTCAATGTAGACACGACTGCAAGCCCATGGGACGGTATTAAAAAACGATTCAAAATTCACCATTCATTCAATGAACGTCACTTGGCATCCTTCTTGAGTAGGTAAGGTGAGGTGGTAAGTTTGTAGCATCTACCAACCAATGTAAGGCAGTATTCTTGGCTAGGTAGGTAATCTATTTTGAATTTTCTGTATACAGAGTACTATACGTTCTTTATGAAAGACAATTCTTGGCTAAATTTACTACGAAAGGTTTGCGACATAGACTGCAAACTCTCATATTGACTACAGGTACCTAATAGCACCTCCTCCCTGGTAAAGATAAGGCACGTCACCACGGGCGGTCCCCTCGCAACACCCATAACAGCTTGCAAAAAATTATCCACAAATCAAATGCTAATAAGCAGGGCGGGTACACCAGCATGGCTGCCTCTATTATGTTATTTTTAAGATAGTAAGTATCAATTAATTTTTACTATCATTAATTTGCTGATACCGAAAATAAACCCATTCTATGATAAAAACGAGTGTACTTATCCAACATTTAATCCAAGTAACAATTATTGTTATGATTTAACATTTAAAAAATAAATGAATGTTTTATTTAGACTTTCAATTGCGGAATTTAAGCGATAGATAGAGAGACTATAGAGCACTGCTCTATAATTTTACAGAGAATTAGAGATTCAACATTTTATTTTTACCTTAAGTTCATTAGCTAAAGTTAAGCTCAATTACCTACCTATTAGTTAGATGTTTAGTACCCTCTTTATTTTTTTCGATGACTGCTTTATGGGAACATTGTTCCTTTCTTAAACATTTTAAAAAAGGAACTTAAAGTTTAATTCCATCGTTAATCCTTAATTATTCTGCAGAACAGTTGAGTTGGAAACCAACCAATATAACTAGGTAAGTACCAAACGAAATCGCTGCTTGCAGTTCCACGCTAACGCTAAGCTGGATGCAAGCTCGATCTGACAAGATTTATGGTGAACATTTGCTCAGACAAAACATCGTCATTTAAATGTCTAAAATAACACAAAACACGCACGCAGGGATATTCACAAACACATTGCTCTTAATTATACCGAATTTAATCCCTATATTTGTGTTAGAGCTAAGTACTTACCTGAGCTAACATTATAGAGTTTACACTTTACAAGTATAAATAATCTAACAATTTATAAATAATCTAACAGTAGACAATACCTAACTTATAAGTGTCTTCTTAGGGAAGAACTGTAGGCATTCTTCCTCTTATACGTAATACGTACCTACATTTCAACGTATAATATAAATAGGCAAGAATTGTTCTTTCATATCAAATTTATACCAATAAAATGTTTCATTGGTTCATTTCAACGAGACGACTTAGACAAATCGCCGTTGTATTGAACAATTTGTCGAGTAAGTAATCCTTACATTTGTTTCAATTATACCGTTTCCTCCTTGATGGTTACGTTTCCCTACATTTAAATCGGGAATGGGATCGTGTCCGGAATATACATTGGAAATTATGCTAGTAATTATACCAACATTCCCGCAAACGCGCGTTTTGCAAAAGCTTTACGTACGAAACATCCCTCGCTCTGTGATATTCGATTATATTCACTTACGCATGTAACGTGATTTTCATATAAATGTGAAATAGGTGTGTTACGGGTACGGGATCGGTCTTTAGCTCAGGTCTTTACGTGAGGATTGATGCGGCCAATTTCGGGAGAGCCGAGGGGTATATAGCGATTTGATAAATTGAATACGTTGATCTTGATTATTAACAGTCAGTGCACAGTACGTGTGTCGAATGGTTCATAATTAGAGTATCATTGTCCCGTGTGTAATGAACCGTGCCGCTCGCGACGCGGCGGGAGTCGGCCCCTTGATTGTAACAAATTGAGATTTCTTTCGGTAATATACCTAATTGCCAACTCGAGCCGCTAACAAAGATCGCACAATGAGATGTGGGCTTGGAAATGATTCGGCGTTTTTGTTTCAGAGGCTTTTTGTTTTTTCTTTGTGTAGCTTTGCTTTTATCTGATTGCTCTAACTATAGACTATAAATAGTAGAGCAAGCAAGGAATCTCACTAGTCAAAGAGAATGTAATAGTCTATTGTATAGTATACATAAAATAGACTGCTCGTAATTAACGATTTTATAAGTTATGTTCATCCTCAGCGCTAAGTTCCTTATTAAGGAACCACGACGCGTAGCGGTTATCTAAACCTATATATCTCTACTATTATTCAAAAAATCAAGTACATTGTCACATTTACGGTATGATACTGAATACTGAAGGAAGTAAGTACCTACCCTCTTCTTTGTTCATTGAACACTTATTGCAAATAGCCTGTAAGCCCGTGAAAAGTATAGATTAACCAATCACTCTGAAATACTCAAAACTGAATTTGATCTATGTGTATTAACAATTTGTTTATGTTGTTATACCTAAGTCTGTTTGCCATCAGCCAGGACACAAGCCATGCAGCGGGCACGCACAGCGCGACGTCGGGACAATCATACGGCATTTAATCATCATTAAAGCGGAATCAGCGACGCGCCGTTGCGCGTTGCAGCCGCGTCAGCTGTAAACCGCCCTGTAACGTGTTTTTGTTACTTTGGAGGGCTCGAAAGAGCTTTTTAAAATGATTTTTCACCACCGTGCGAAACGCAAGCGTTTAGATATCGCTTAGGTCCCCGCGTTAGGCAGTCGTCCGCTGCGCGCGAGCAGCCGTCTCCCAACTTCCCTAGATAAATTTTTATACCTACAGAGGGTCTTTTTGTTGTCGAATGTGTGTATATTCTGTCATAGTCTCTCATAGTCTCAAAATTACTCTGCAGGTATGTACGAGTACTCACATCACTCTTCGCGATCGTACCCCACTTTCCCATAGCTAAAAAGAAGAATAAAATGGAAGTTTATTCTATTGGTAGCCGAATAGTCAATGATTTTAGTAAAATTACTCTCTAAAACTGCAGGAAACTCCTTCTCTGCTCCTACAAAGTTTTTCCCATTGTCTGAATACACAGACTCAGGCTTTCCTCTGCGGCTAATGAAACGCTTTAGAGCAAGTAGATAGTCGTCAGTAGTTAGAGAAGTGACAAGTTCCAGGCTCGCTTGGCGAAGCAAATAAATAGCCATACTAGGTAGGTCTTCATTAGCCGACTGTCCCTCCCCTTTCGGTTGAATACTGGCTTAGAGTAATTAACGTCAGTTCTCATAAATGCAAATCCAGACTCTAAACTGATTTCTCCCGCCGCTTATGACTTATTTTTAGTGAAATATTAGATATGACCTAATTATTATTCAAATGTAGGTAATAAGCAACGAACGTTAATTAATTTGTAAAATAAAATAAGACTCACTTAAAAATACTCATGCACACGCAACATGGTTACAAACTATGCTTATAATCATTTATTGTTGCCTTCACCCTATTCTAAACATCCCCAGTCTAAAAAATAACAATCGAAAACATTGTAACTCCACGTTTGGTCTATTTTTAAATTATCTACACACAGAACACAAAGCAAGCCTCCCAAAGAGATCGGTGGTCTTTTATGTACCACGACCAGTTATGACAAAGCGAAATCCCTTTGCCGTTGCGGGGCTCTTTGTCTACTACATCGAGATAGACGCGTAAAATTTGATACGGGAATTATTTTATTAGATCCAACGTACACGTGCGCGGCGTGACTAATGCGATAATGTTCCCGGCACCGGGTCGACAACGGAACAATTACATTCCACATGAATTAACCATAATAGAGATACGGCTACGGAAGCTTTGTGCCCGTAGCACCGTGACTCGATGTCCGGAGTCAATTGCTACTACGCCGTTGGGCGAGCCGCCCTCCCTGGCCTGGCCTGGCCTGCCGCGTCACCCGTCGGCGTCGCGGCCCGACGTGACGTCGCGTGCGCGCCCCGACGCCCGAGCCCCCACGACTTTACACGGATATCGGCTTTCCAAGCGAAACAAAAGCAATTATTAATAGAACTGCAACAATATTACACTTCCCCATTGGCTGACGTTTGGGCAGGGATTCCCTTTGAAAATGGGTTAGCAGTGAAATGAGCACGTAGCAAACACGTTATTTTAGGAGTCTAATTTTACATTGCAAAAGTTAATTTTAAATGAGGGATAAGAGATATTATAAAATGAATATCTAGGCACCCGATGAGACTTGCGAAAATTGTTTCAAGCTGGCCGCTAAGTTATTTAGGCTAAGTAAGTTTGAGCTTCATTAATAATTATGAGTAACATACTTTATAAAAATATTGGTAATAACTGCCACAGATTAAGTACCTACTAATAAAGGGGTAACTCGCTGTTCTATAGCTTTGTATAGAGGACCATACGGCAGCTTAGATTTTAATACCTCATATCGTTGATTACTTTTTCCTTAATAATCAAAGAATCGGTACCTACTTATAGCTACAATTTATTATAGCCCCTGCCGGCTGATTTTGCAACAAAGTGGTGGCGTGTTGCGGAAGTAATGCATTAATAATGAGTTTGAATATCCTGCAACCTAACTATAAACGTACTTTCATTCTACAGAATTATCTATCTACATAGTACCTATCTAGATAATAGGTATGTTTGTATGGGTGCTCTTACCATGACAAACGCGTGTTCTAATAAACAATTTATTATAATACTTACTCAACTATTTCTTCAAAATGAGATCATTGCCAAATACACTGAATCTGCGCTATGTAACGTTTCGTCTGTTGCGATCAGTTGCGACGACGATTCCGCAGTCCCCTTCTGTTATTGAAGGCTCGGATATATTTAACGTGCGTCCTTGGCAGGCACAGCAACAGCGGAACGTCAATGAAACTTAATATTCTGGCTACGATAACCCAGTTATCGTAACGTAAGCTGTATAAAAAGCGGCAAGTAACTACGACATCCCTCGGTTGGCGGCGGGTAGTACCGTTTGCCAGCCCGCCGCCACCGCACGTAAGCAGCCTTCTCTACCAAACTCACGCACGCAACGTATCTTAGCACAACAAATTGATATTTGGTATCTATAGATTGGCGACATTGTAGTTCTCAATCACATATAGGCACGTAAATGCTATCTAAATGTAGATCTAAATTTTTGTAGAGTAACACAGAAATGAAATATTGTATAAGTTGCCTAATTAGTGATGTTGATTGGAAAATTTATGGGTGTTAGTTGCAAAAGTTGGTAAAACAATCTGAAAAGAACTCACTGTAACCCAATTTTGTTACAGTTCTCCGCTATGGCACGAAAACCAGTAACTTAACGAGTTATTAATTAACAAATAATAAACATGAGCCTGTTCGTCGATTTGCGTCAAATCAAATCTTCAGTATCAAACCTTTCGGAGATGGTTGACAGGATATCTACTACGGTCGGCAAGGAAAAAAGCCAGGAAGAGACCCCGAAGAACGAGAAATCAATACTGTATGGCGCTTCAATTTATAAACCTACCACATTAGGCTTCGGCGTCCGCTTTTCACAAAGCCAAGAAGACGTCTTCCGAAATATGCCTTCATCTAGATTACGCAGTCACATGTCGCTTCCAAACCTTGACAAAGGTGAAGTATTGGACAAATCGTCCGCGTCAAAAAAGGAAGATCGCCGAAACAAGATTATTGAAATAAATAATGAAACTATTGCCAAGCCGATCATACAGTTATCCAAAGACGATCTCAATGATTTAATAGCAGCATCTTTAAACAAGCGTCCACAATTTGATGATAGCGGCGACATACACCCCATGGACTTTATTCAAAATATTAAATACTACATATCCGAGTTAAATATGTCGGAAGAAAAACAATTTCCATTTATAATTTCTTGTTTAGACGGCGTCCCACTCATGTGGGTTCGCTGCTTCCGGAGCGAATTCAAGGACGTGGAAAGCTTTTATAATGCTTTCGAACAAGAGTTCTGGGGACCGGGCAGACAAAAATCAGTGCTATACGACTTAAAGCTTGGTAAATACGAGTCGAATACTCGAATGAGTATGTCGGAATATTTTCTGCACAAAGTTTCCAATTACAGGCATTTAACGCCGCCTCCGTCCGATCTAGAGATAATTTACTCCCTAGCAGCACATTTTCCTTCGGCAGTAGAGTTGGAATTACGTTTGACGCCGAAGCCTACGTTGCGTGAAGCGTACCGCGTCCTCCGTAGGAGGGAAGGCGAGGCGGCTGACTTCCTTCCTAATTACTTGTACGAAATGTGCGAAGCATTCCAGCGTGGGCAACGTCCGGAGTCGGCGCGGCGCCACGACGGAGCCACCTCGACGTTCCCTGCCGAACAGCTTAAAGAAAACAAAAATAACTAGCAAACACACAAAACGATGCACTTATTTACTTATTGTTAGTATAACCACTCACGATTATGAGAATTAACAGACATCGTAGCCACTGCCACTTATAATATCGTATCGTTCGTTGTAGCGTAGGTAAGCCTACCTAATAAAATAAGTAAGCAATTCTACTTGATTACAGTAAGTCACATGAACACTAAAATATTAGGTATCTATTGAAAATAAATATTTGTCACCGAAGTAACATGGTTTTTTATTTATTTTCTTATTGAATATTTCTATTCCCCCTCTTTTTAATTGCGCAGTCGGCACGTGGTACAAACAATGTGCATTACCGGCTATCAATTACGTCCATAGGCTGCGATGACTGCTTTCTATCAGGCAGCCGTAAGCTAGTTTGCCACCTTAGTCGTATAACAAAATATTGTCTATGCCTACTCTGGATAAGGCGTGAGGTAGGCTATGCATGTAGCCAACACATCAGCAAATCCAGTAATGGATATGGATGTAGGAGTAGGATAACGACATTTAACCACTTCGTCCCGTCCCCATCCTAGTTTCAGAAATATCGGTAGCTGAAAATAGCTATTTCTTGCAAATCCATATTTAGTTAGAGGTATACCTATCTTTGTATGAGCAGAAACAATATAGGCTGCGCATATTAGTGTCGCTTCATCCGGTCCGATTGATTTATTGCCACTTAGCTTCCAACATAAGTATTATATGCACCATCATATCTACAGTGCAGACCGTAACTGCAATCTACTGTTAAACCTGTGGTGGTTTTGTTATATTGTCTGTGCTACAGGTTAGTTGGCTATCGAACTGCTGTAATTCGTCCACAGAAAACATCTGAATGACACTCGACTTGTACCACACCCGTCAGTGCCCTTTTTACAAAATGTCCAGTGATAGTAAAATGTCCATGTTGTAAAATGTCTAAATCGGTAACAAAATAAGCTAGATATAGTTTTTCCCGAAATTCAATGTCATTTAACGGGAACGGGTCCGGAACATAGTAATCGAATTTTACGCGGACGAAGGCGCGAGAAAAAGCTAGTTGTTTTAAACCATAAATTTTACCAGATATTATTACAACTTGTCATATTTACTTATAGTTATTGCCAAACAAAATCTTTGTCTATGTCTAAAGTCTAAACCTCTTTCCCCATTTTTTTTCCATTATATTTTGGTACTCTCTATGTAGTCTGCCCCTCATGACTGAGGTTCGTGGTCTGATGAGCACATCTTCGAGCGCACGAAATGCCTCAAACCGCTCTTAACCGCATCGCGTCGCAGCATCTGTTGGCTGGCGCAACCTTCAACTGATTGGTCCATCTAGTTGGTGACCGTCCTGTTAACTCTTGCCATTGACATTGCCCACTATGACAAGGTTTTCCAGACTGTCATTACTCCGTCTCATTAAATGACCGAAATATGCAAGGTACTGCTGGTAACAGATGTTGAGAGCCTCAACTTTGATCTTTTAGGTCGAGTTTTGGGATTTTAGTCCAGTGACCAGAATAATGTCCGGATATTGCAACCGGAGTTGGCAACTTTTCCAGCCGTCATATCTAAGGGTTCTAAGGTGGCTCTGTCTGGCAGTATGCTCTGCAGCAGGGCCACAAACAATCCTTTTTATTTCGTTACCCACGTACAAGCATAACGGCGTTCCCACGTATACTTTGCGTGTTAGACGTACATCATTTTAAGTTATTTTTTATCTTTATTTATTTAGGGGGCTCTGCGGCAGAGCATGACACAGACATTTTAGCGACTTGGACATTATGCAACGTGGACATTTTGCAAGTAAAGGGTCAGTGCAAGGGGTTTGGTTGGGTCTATTCTACAGGACACCAAACTGATACATAAACGAGATACAATCAAGACACATTCACAATTATCTTTGCGCGCCTAAACCCCCCAAACCTGTCCTCCAGATCCTTGTATGCGAGCGAGGGCAACTGGACTGAGAGCGAGTGTGCGGAGGCGCGTCGCGGAGGCGCGCTATGGGGCGGGCAGGCGCGCGCGTGCCGCCGGCAACCGTCGGCCATGCCGCACGTGGCCGCCGCCGCGCGCCTCGCCCGCGCCGCCTGCCTCGACGCGCACGCTGGGGAGCGCTGGAACTGCTCCTCCATAGAGCTAGCGCCTAAGTTCACGCCGGACTTGCTGACAGGTAAGTGTCCTCGATGTGGAACCTGACGCGTGATTGCCATCAACAGCAACCGGGAACAGTTCTTGAACTTGAGCCTGCTCTATAATTTGTGAAGTATTTCAAACGATTGGTAGAGTTGGAGATCGAAAAGGATGGAAGACACAACAGAAAATGCTGGTGCTCTTTTCATCTGCTGCAACTTTTCTGATCAACATATCATCGTAGATGTGGCAAGACATGTTATTCGGTATGCCTGAATGGAAAGGATTTTTGCCATATTCTACTATACCGGACTCCACACGGTCACCTGAATGCACAACAAACCGGATGCATACGATTTCCTATTCTCAAATACGAAAAAATGTAAGCGGTACAAATATAGTTTGTTTTATGAGATACATATATCTTTGACCATAGAAAATAAATTTAGATAGGTACCTACAGTTATTACCGGAGGCAGTTGAACAGAAGATAATATCAAAACGCTGAATTTGAAACAATGAACTGCATAGGAAGCCCAACTGCAACGACTGAGTTACTGACCGAGACAAAAACTAGACATCGCTTGATTTATTTAACTGGGAAACGAGTGTTCCATCTAGAAAGGATAGAACTTCCGCCCATAATGAAAGATAAGGCGGGTTTGTGGAGTGTTTTAAATCAGCAGCGGCGCGCTGCATTGTGGCGGCGCGGCCGGCGGAACGACAGCGCCCTTTCTCGTCGCCCGCCACCGCCGTTCCGCACCGGCCACTCTTTTTATTTACTTGTCACATCCACATTTTATTTATCGCTTCGCGGGTAATTAATTTTTAAATTAGCCCATTGTTTCCTGGATCTCAATGTCCAAACGGTTGCATTGTTTAAGGCCGGGTGTATCTGTACACGAGTACAAGTAGATCGCGTTGCATTCAACACTAAAATGACAACGTTTATAAGGTCGAATTGTCAAAGGATTAAATAACCGTGGAAATCACGCAATGACTTCCTAATTCGCCTATGGCACGAACCCCGCTCAACTGTCGCTGTACATCATTGTGTCGTGAATGTCGTGACGTGACCGACTGTACCTACAACCTTTATTGATCTTTTACAGAGTATCGTCGACGAATAAAAGACACAATCCCCCACTAACAATCACGAAATACGATACCCAACTTTAGTGCCTAAGACAAGACAGTCCAATTAGGCGTAAGACTTCTCAATATAGTACCTAATTGCGTACATACATACTCGTAGTGAAATTATTTATTTCCATTAAGAAACTGTTAAAATGAAATATCGATGACTAGACATATTCAGACGCAGTGATGTAAATCATATTTTACTTTGAAAATATATTCAAAGATTCAAAGAAAATATTATTTAAAGATTCGAGACAATGCTAAGATGGTATAAGATAAGACGCTGAACTAAAAATCTTCAAGTAAGTAGGTACTCAAATATACCTTAAGAATAGAAAAGAAAAGGCACAATGGGGAAGTTTTTTGCTGTTTTAGCGTGTTCGTCGACATTGTGGAGTTGGCAGCCGCCCGCCCGGATCCGACTACGAAATACGGAGCATTGTTTTTAGCAGCCAGCCCCAGTCGCCACTCCTGCGACTGTCTTTCCACTTTAGAAAATTAATTGACACGGAACGTTGTTGGTTACACAAACAAAACCGTTAGGAATCTTTCACTGCTCCCGACTAGATACATTTTAATTAAAACTTTCGAGAAGCTAGAACGCCTGCAGCTGCCGCCCGCAGTCGCTAAAGGAGAAATAGGCACTTACTTACTACAGTACTTAAGTCGATGGTAGAAGCCAAATTAAGAAAAACATTTATGGCCGTTAGCGACTAAAACTTTCGGCAATTAGCGAAATAATTCCAGTACTTTACGTGGTAATAACCACGCGTAAATCATTTGTAAATCACAATTAGTAAATCAATTAAATATTTTTTCACTGTACTTCATGGAATATCCCTTTTTTATTATTTAAATAAGTATAAGATATTTCTGTAATTAGCGCAAAAAGCTAGCAATTTACGTCCTTTACCTTACCTTTACCAGTACTTTTAGAAGCTGGACAGCAACTTTCTTAATCAAGAATAAGTAAATACTTCAGTAATTTTGTTATAATAGTAAAATATATAAATGTAAAATTGTACTATTTAGTAATACACATGTGACAGGAGTGAATGGAAGCCTTGGAAGGGGAAGACCGCGACTTACATTATCACGATCAAATCAGAATGATCAGGTCAAGAGTACCCTAATTTGACGAACATGTATAAAACGATTGATGAATATCGAAAAAGCGAGAGGTTTGTCAGGCAGGACTGTAAAAAATGGAATAATGTGATCTCTGCCTACCCGGAAAAAGCGTAACATTATATGTATGATACGTGGGGTACACTGAAAGATTAGATATATTATGTAAAGTAATATATTTAGTGCTTTTCGAAGTATGCCCCCTTAAATTTTATTCACTTTTTCATTCGGTCAAACCATTTTCGAAAACATGGGGACCATTGGTCTGAGGGCATGTTTTTACGTGGTTATCTCTCATAAAATCTTTGAATTTTGTAAAACTAAAGAAATCGCATGGTGAGGGATGGGTCACTAGCTCTACCTTTTCAGATGCCAAAAATACCTTTAACTTGTTCGCGGTGTGCGCCGAAGCATTGTCATAGTCCAATAGAATACGACTTCTTGGTCGTTATTCCCTAACTTTTTCGAAAATACTGGGCAAACAAATGGTGGTACCACTCAGCATTAACTGTCTTTTGTTCTTTATGTGGGATTGTGGAACCGGACCCGTCCAGGAGAAAAAAAACGGAACAACTTTTGTAAAAGCGTAAAAAATCAATGAGTGATTGAGTTTGATATGTTAACTAAAATATAACATTCTCAATTCAAATATTTATAAGTGGCCAGGAGCGCAAAACTTTCAGTGTGCTTTACGTATTTAACTGTGGTAAACAACCTCTCATTATCTTGTTTAGATAAACTAAACCAATCAGTCTTTAAATCTTTATTGATGAGATGAAAGTTTTCTTCTGAAAAGCATAAAGTTATCTTGGCTCGGTTAACTAAAGAGGCTATCGAAGGGCTTACAATACGATCAGTGGTGAGGGTCGAGCTTCGCAGAGACGGACAAAAGATTTAATTACACGCATGAATCAAGCGCAGAGGGTGGAGGCGGCGAGGGCGGCGGGCGGGGGTTGACAGCGATAGCTACGAGCCTTAGCGAGGTTGACTAAAACATTCAGATATGGTGACGGGCCTCACTATTGTAGAATCCTTTAACTTGTTATCTTCAGGCGAAACTATAAGGAATAGAAGAGGACTGGCTGTATAGCCGCAAGAATACCAATATGTAAATTAAGGGCGTCTTGCTCTAAATTCTTAATCAATATTAAGCTTAAGATCAATATAGAATGTTATACGAAATCACGTTAAACGTCATTCTTAAATGTGTTTAAGAATTTGGTGTAAGCCGTGCTAAGTATAGCGTCATCTTTTGACATTCTCGTTATAAAAATATCTTTATAATACTCGTGGAATTAAATAATCGCCTTAGAGTTAGAGAGCTGTAGCAACGCCGCTCTTACAAATATGAAGAGGACCGTATCTACCCAAAGCTACGCTTTTCGTATTCGTAGCAATTCTTCGTGCTACGCCATAATAAAATGTCACTTGTATTTCTGGTTACATGATGGGTATTAAAAATGTGCTAATTTTTTTTACAAAGTTGGCTTTTACAAAATTATTTTGCGTCATGACGCTGTAGGTACTCAAATAAATCATCTTGGCTTCTCTATGAACCGTGTGTACTGCTGAGCAGTGCAGTCAGGCGCGATCCACTGCCGACACAGCGATGTGCCATGTGATAAGCGTGGCGGAGCTATTGTTTAGCTGAGCTAAGGACGCGCGTGCGGGCGTTATCTCGATCACGCTGCATTAAAGGATTATTTTTTAAACTCTGCTATGTAATTTGTTTTCCTTCCCATGGCAAAATATTAGTACTGGCTTGGCTTGAACATGATTGAAGCTACTATGCACGCGTTTTTAAATTTACGTCAACTGCTTTCTATTTTAATCGGTGCTAAGATTTAATTATCAATTACTTTGAGCATTCCGTAATTCGTTATAAATCAGATTGCATACGACATGACACCACCCTAATCACTGACAGACAAACATGACATGTAATGCATAGTACAACTGCATCCTCTGTCGCATCATCACTTACCACCGACCGAGGTTACCAGCAACGGTCAAACGCAAATGATAAAATGGTCACATTAATAGAATATAAAAGACTCGATTTTTTTCGGTTAACTAACTGACTGGTTTCAGGTGACTGGTTCGGATTCGGTGACTGCTTTTTAACAGGCAGGCCCTAAGCTTGTTTGCCACCTTTGTGGTATAAAAAAATCGACTTTACGACAAACTAGTGTTAATAGAGAGTTGTATTGATGTTTCTCTTTTCAAATTTAACAACACTTGCTCTGTACCAGGCACCCGCGAGCAAGCCTACGTGTACGCGGTGTCGGCCGCCACATTGACATGGTCGGTGGCGCGCGCGTGCGCGGCGGGCTCGCTGGCTGCGTGCTCGTGCGCCGCTCCCCCGCGCGCGCCGCCCCGCCCCCCACGGCAGGCACGCATCACGCCCGCGGAACCGCACGCGAGGTTCAAATGGGGCGGCTGCGGGGACAACTTCCAGTGGGCAGAGAGGTGAGTGATAGTTTGAGCATGAAGTATGGACAGGTATAACGCGCGTCGGACCTGCGGAGATCATGTGATGGCTGCGGGGATAACTTCCAGTGGGCAGAGAGGTGAAGATGCATTGAGTTAGCATGAAATATTGACAGCTATAACGCTCGTCGAACCTGTGGAGATCAAGTGCTGGCTGCGGAGATAACTTCCACGTAATCGTGATTACGTATCTAACTACAGCAATAGCTGCTTTGTTGTCTTGTTGGCAACTCACTTGTATTTCAATTCAAACAATTCTTATTCTACTTTAAACTTAACTTTAGAGTTAAGTTTCAAATCAATAACATTTTCCTTACAGATTTGTTAAGCAATTCTTGGACGCCCACGAAATAGACGTCCGCGACGGAAAGATCGAAAATTTCTACGACATTGAGCCGACCACCACGACCGAACAGCCGACGACCACGACCACGCTGGAGCCGATGACGTCACCGCCGGTGGTGATCCTCGTGGACGACCAGCCCGCTCCAGCCAACGCAAGCGCCGCGCCAAAGACCAAAAAGAGAAATCGAAAAGGGAGAAAACGACTGCCACGATCACCACGACGTGGGAGACCTACTCGGAAACGGTTCAGATCTAGGTAAATTATCAAAACTTTAATTGTTGTTATGTTAAATGATTGTAAGTATGCAAATTAAATTAAGAAATTTCTTTTTAAAAATAAGCAGCGCCTGTTGTGTCTTTTATTCTATTATATTTCTCTGTATAATAAACAGATAAATTAATTAATTAATTAAAAAAAAATATAAATGTAAAATTAAATCATTCTTTTGATAGATACGAATATGAAGAAAGAGGATCCCGTTTTCGAAACATCGAGTATCGCATGGCAGCGGACGACCCACGCTTTGATCCGCAAGTGGATTTACGCACGCGCCTAGAACGTCTCAGGCCGCTGATCGCTTCCGCTAATCTCATCAACATCCGGTTTGGGCGCAAGGTAAAGTAGCCATTTCCCCGTTTGTCACTAGAATAGTACAAAAATCTGTAGCAAGCTAATATCAAAATTCTATTTCCAAAAAAACAGTAAACAGTCCAGAATCCCAAAATCCATAAAAATAATTAAAATTCGAACAAACTTGACGAGAACGTAAATTAACTTAACATATTTGCTCCTTGGTGATCAGGTGGTCTCCGCCGGCATGCGCACCAAGTGCACGTGCCACGGCGTGTCGGGCTCGTGCTCGGTGCGCACGTGCTGGCGCGCACTGCCCGCCCTTTCTCGCCTGGCATCTGCGCTGGGCGGTGAGGCTGCACGTGCCGGCCCCCTTCGCCCGCATCGCCCGCCGAGGCGCGCGCGCCCACGACTGCGCTACGTCACGCCCAGCCCGGATTACTGTGAGCCGGACCCCGCTGCCGGCTCGCAGGGCACGCATGGCAGGTGAGCCAACACCACGGCACATTTTAGGAGTCGATCTAGCTGCGCCCGCGACCGTGTTTGCGGTACTTCACGTCCAGCTCCCAGACTGATCCTAATGCTGGATCGCAGAGTATACATCGCAGGTTGCTGCCGTTGTTACCGTCTCTTGCTGTCCAAAACCGGGACGAAAACTTCGATTTCTTGTACACGCGTTGTTAAATTTTTGACGCGGTTCACACAACAAAACTTAAAAACCAACAAAAAGTGTTTACCGTCATTTGATATTCACCTTGTTATATCATATTTGAAGGCCATTTGTAAAACTTAAAACACTTACTGAAGCTGCTCTATTAAGGAGTGTGATAAAATAAATTGCACTCACCACACACCGCTGTCCCCAGGAAATGCAACGCGAGTCTGAGCGGCGCAGCTGGCGGTTGCGGGCGACTGTGCTGCGGCCGCGGCCGGCGGCTCGTGCGCTCGAGTCGACTCGAGCGTTGCCATTGCCGTTACCATTGGTGCTGCCGCGTCGACTGCCAACTATGCCGACAGACCACCGAGGAGCACTACTGCAACTGAGACCACCAGTAGGGACATATTATAAGATCACCGCTATTGACATCCCGTGGGCTATACTGGTTAGCAAAAAAGTATCTCTAATTAAAGAGTTAGAATAAAATTTTGAGCGAAGTTGAGTTACAAAAAAAAGAGTAGAGTCGTTTAATTAGAATAGCGCATGCAAGAATTTCGTACATTAGGTATAATATCTTACCTTCAAAACGCTTTATTTTCCGATGACATTAATTTCATATCTAATTAATTGTTGGAACCGTTTAAAATACAATCCTGTAACAAAATTACAGTTTCATCACAACTAAATTACTTACATTATAACAAAAATTCAAAATAGGCCTATATTAAAGCGCATTAATTGCAAGTCACAAGTTCTGAATCCTTGAAAACGATATTCAAGTATTGGCGCCCAAGATGGGTCCCCGAACTGTCCCTTGTTGGGCGCCAAACATGGCATACAGATGACATGATATCGACCTACCCAAAACCACTACAAAAGGAGCTAACTCATCTTATACTGGTTTTGGATAGGTGATCTGTACATGACACTACTTTATACGCTCCATTCCACAACCATGATCTTAGCATGACGCGGCGTACAAATTTTACCAAAGAGTAATTTTACAATCATTCATAAATACACTAGTACTAGTCATACGCAGCTAAGATTTATTAACATCCATAATATAAATAAGGTGTAAATTTCTTTCTTCATATTAAATAATGTTACTATTAGGAAGTAGACGATTTACTAACTAAAACTTGTACCGTACTTATAATAAGAGAAAATGTAACTCCATTATTAATATTTGTAGTGTTTACGATTTACGAATTAATTTTGCAGTATTTTTCTTACATATCGTTGCAATGTTTGGAGTAGTATTGTGTATTCGCGACAATAATGTGCAGAAGATTTATACAAAGCGCTATAAATATTGCTTTGCACGAATATTTAGTTATACTTCAGTAGAATTTTTAAGTATAGGCATAAGTTTGATGTAAATATAATTTATTTTAAATTTTTACATTGATTCATTCCTTTTCTTATAATATTTCTCCTGACATAGTTTAAACCATACCATACTTGCCAGTTTTATATACCATTTCACATTATTAGATCCATAATTAACAGACAGAAACGTTTTTCATTATATTTTATCATTATTGTTTTTGTTACGAATAAATTATATATCACAGGACGTTCCAGTTCCATGTAATGAATGACGCTATAATAAGTTTATTGTAATGATTTATCTTCTATTTCATTGTAAATAAAATTCGTACTTAGACTATGGCTTTTATTGTTCTGTCCCCTATACAGCAATAAAATAATTAAGTTCATACTCAACCGATGCAATGGGTCCTAGTCGCATTATTATTTGAGAGGAGTATCTATTATAAAATGAAACAAAAAAATATAATTTAAATTTTACTTTTATTTACAGGAAATTGCTTTTCGTGAATAATTGTACCTCGAGAGTTTAAATTATTGAATGTATAAAAAATTGCAAAATTATGAAAGCAGCTTGGTCACCACCTAAATCTAATCACTTATTAGCAACTGAGATCTGTGATGACTTTAAAAGGCCAGTAACCGTCGCACGACAACGAGGTGAGTATCGAAGGGAGTTCGGTCCACAGATCTGTCAGTCTTTGTAAGCAACTCACTTCATTGGTGCAACGTTTAGCTCGCCAGTACAAAGACAATAAGAAACTGTAAGTACAATAGAATATATCTATATACAACAGAACAACTCTATTGAACTATAAAAATATACAGTCTATTTATATATAATCTGTTATGCCCTAACAACTACATCAAGACATGTCACTTCCTCTTAAAATAGATTATCTTAAATGTGGTGGTAACAACACAACACTGAAAGTGAATCACTGGACAAAAGTTATTCAATATCACAATTCTAGCTCACAATCAAAATTACATTCAAGATATTAAGTAAATACTCAGCAACTACCTAACTCAAATATACACAAACAATATAGATTTTGACTTTTTCACTACTTGCCATGAACTATCATAAGTTTCAAAAATTATAATAAACGCAATACCGAATATAAATTCGTTTAATAAAAAAATACTTTCCGTACTTTCTGTTATAATCATAAATTACAAATGAACAAGCCAATTATGCATATTAGTGATATATCTCTATGCTTTTGTACATTTTACCTGAAATATATACTTTTGGCTACTTTCACTTAAATTCGAAACACCATGAGCTTTCATTTAACTCGCAGCTTTCAAGAAAATAAAAAGAAGTGAGAAAATAAAAACTTTACAAGGAAAATGCTTCGAGGGTGACACCATGTTTGTCGCTCATTAGGTTTAGGTACTCTAGTATGTGCTATATTTGATAACAAAAAACGAAAAGTACATTTTCTAATAAAATTATGGCTATATTATCTGAGCTATAATTCATAGAGAATTTCACTATTTTTTATATTTATAATTACGACAATGGACGACACGTGAGAAAGACAGTCGAAGTCATCTTTGAATTTAACTAGTATTATTAATGAAAATATTATTAAATCACTTGTTGTTGAAATATATAAAGTTCTAAATGGGGGTTTTCTATTGGTTTCGTATGAGCTACATAGATGAACCAAAGGGGAATCACCTATTCTCTAATTCCATTGTCGTAATACTCTACACACGCTCAAGCACTCGCACTCTTCCATTGCACTTAACAACGAATATGGAATAAACAAAACAAACTAGTAGTAATATCATCTCTCGGTATTCACTCATCATAACTCTGTATGCTCGCTGTGCTCTTTACCTGAAAATAATGCAAAGGATAATTAAAAATGTGTTTGAGAACACTTTGTTTCATATTTTTATAACTGAAAAATATGTATGTATGTATGTAATCTCTTTATTGCATCAATTTATAACATTACAGGAAATAATAGTACAGTTTATAATGCAAAGGCAAGCTTACTACTTAGCTTAAGTACTTACTGTTATGGCTATCGGGCTTAAAGTCATCTGCGATTTCCTGTAAAAAAAATATTCGTATACATTTCGAAACTTCCGCCGCTCTTTCAGGGTAAATTCCAAATTATATCTCCGTAATGACAAATCGATATCTAATTCCAGAAGGGAAATCCTCCAAAAACTTCAATTTTAATTTCACATCAACTAAATCTAAGACTCAAAATGAAATGGATAATCATTTTTTACACTTTTATCTGATTTATAATTAGAATTAGTAAAATGACGATGAGATGGCGGTCAAATGCCTATCTTGTCTAATATAAAAAAAAACTGTTTTGGACAGTTCAAAGCTGTTGATGTGCTATGATGTGACGTTGCATACCTGTTCGTCGTCATTGGCCTGGTATAGGCCGCGGCGTACGCGAGCCTGAAGCGCCTTGATCTCGTCGTCGTAGTCGCGCCACTCGGGCACGATGCGCATCGCCGCTGAGAGCTTCGCCTCCTTCGTCATCGGGTTATTGCACTGCGAACATACAGTTTGAAGTTAGCTACGTGTGGCAAACGTTGAAGTAGTGGCCGTGGTCTAAGGGCAGCGTGCTTGCGAGACCGATAACTAAAGTTGAGCAACACACGACGCAGGCTCCCGGAACTGGATGTGACAGTGACAGCATCGTACTTTGAAGCTCCAGTTCGTTCGAGATAAGAAAATATTGAGTAATCGTTGTTGGCAGGCCTAGCCCCCCCCCCCCCCCCCCCCCCCCCTCGACCAATCGGGTCGCAACACAATAGAAAGCTAAGTTGGCAGTAACAAGTTGAGGGCACAAAATAATAACAATGAACACCTCGCCGGTTGGAATAAACAGCAGATATTAGACTGGCTTCTAAGTAAAGGATATCCTTGAGTTTATTTTTAATTTAATACAACGAGGTCGCCGATCGTTAGGTCTGCCTTCTAATTTCCCTTGGCAAATCGAGGTTGACCAAGGTTGACGATGGAGACCCTGAGACTGGTTGAACAGTCTCGATAGCCAATTGGTACCCTGTCACGGTATAGATACTAGATTGGCGCAGTTCCTTATTGACCTCCTTATATCTTAAACCAATTTGACAAGTGAGGAGACGGTTCATGTATTGTAATGACTACCTACATAAAAAGAACTGGTGTTTCTCTGATGGTTTATGGCTCTCTCTCTCTCTCTCGTTCTCCATCACTCTCGCTCTCTGCCTCTTCTACAAGGTATTCTCACGTTAACATCTAGTTTCATATTTGAACGATAATAATCAAAACTTACCAAGTCAATGGTTTTCGCGTACTTCTTGGATCCGTCATCGCACCAAGTCTCGCACCATAGCCACTCCTGAGGCAAGGACTTTATGGCCACCTGATGGATCATGTTGTTGGGCAAATCTTGATCTAAAACAAAGACGACAATTATCAGATAATATTTAGGAGAGGACAGTAGCGTCATAGCCCACGGGCCGAGCTCGACTTCTCCGCAACTTCGCAAAACTATTCAAAAAGCAAGTATAAGCCGCAATAAAACTAAGTGTAGTTATAAAAATCGTATCATCATCACAGCCCATAATAGTCCACCGTAAGACTTAGGGCCTCTCCCATAAGGAGTTTATTAAGGATATTATGGCTCCACTCTTGGTAGGCGGGTTGAAGATCGCAGTGTTGTACATTTAAAAATGGAAAACGCTGCTGCCAATTTTTCACCCTACGGAGACTCGAGAACTTTTACCTCAAAAACATTAGTCGCCTAATGTAAGGGGTTGGTGCTATTCCACTCCGCCGAACACCAAACGGCCAAATTCGTATACCTACTTATTACATAGAGTATTATTAAGCTTCCCAATAGGAGTGATAGCTGTCGCTACACTCAACACTTACCCAAGTTACTCAGACTGTTGGGGTCCTGGCTGAGGGCCTGATACTGTCCACGCAACCTGTCGCCGGCCGCGATCCGCCGGAACCGCTTCAGATCCACCACGTATAAGGCACTGATGTGGTAGCTACGGCCTTGCAGATGGTTCCGCCAGTAGCCCAGCTTCCAGAACCTGCAGGTGTGTTGCGGATGTTAGGTTTGTAAGTTTGGATGAGGATTTGGTAATCCTATGAACAGTTGAACAGATTTTAATAATAGGCCTGATGGCTGAGTTTTTTAAATGTTTAATTTGATAGCTTTGGAAAGTAAAATTGGTTTTAAAATATCTTCAAAATAAGCAAGATATGAACGTTTGAAATTTATAATTAGACAGAGCGAGCGATATAAAACCATGACGTCACGGTTGAGTATTGCCATTTAAAATACACGTAAACTCCGTTATGCGAAAAGGAGGCAGACAATAATCGTCAAAATGTTGTAAGTCCTACTTCTTAAGTGATTTAAATTTCGTCTTTGGTTTTGTTCTGGTTTTAAAGCCATTTTGATATATTCAAGGTCGCCCTCAACTATCTCACCTGAAACCTTCCATCTCTTTCCGGCTGTCGCAGAAGGGAGTGTAGCCGTACGGCGCGCCGCCCAAGTCCAAGTCAACCAATTCCTTTAGATCCGCTCGTACGATCTGTGAGGAAATACAACATTATATAAAGAATACAGTCGGGAACTTGACCACCACTTCATCGCCTATAATTTAATGTCCTACAAAGAATAAGAAAATTTACATCTAATCATTAAACCAATATTTAGCCACATGGCGTCAGGTGAATACAACAAAGAAAACAGATAGGCGCATTGGTTATTTATAGATACGTTAACCGAAATTTTATAAATTTGCATAACTCGAGGATATATTCGTGCAGTAGAAGAAAAAAATCACAAAAGTATAGTTTATTCTTGCAAGTGGCCCAACATTCGTTGCACCCAACCATTTTCATGGTTGAACTAATGGTTTATTAGACGAACCAATAACATTATTTACAGCTAATAACTCAAGATGAGTTATAACTAATGTCATGCAAGAAGAGACTTGGCGGGTCACATGGTTCGACTTGCGCAGTAGACTATTACCGGCGCGAAATTCCCTCTATCCTCCCCTGCCGAATGGCAGCATTTGACAAGTCTCTTCTTTCATGACGCGGATTATAATTCGTTAAATTTTCTGTCAGATGTACTCGGGAGCCTAGAGACTAAGGTGGCAAAAATCTGTTCACTGCGGTTAAAGTGAAAACTCATAAAAAGAAAATAAAAGTTAAAGAAGTGAACCAAACCACAGTCAAAACAAACAAAACAAAATAGCACAACCATCCAACCCACCCGGTCTCGAAAGCACGCAGGCGCCCTCTGTTACAACCCTCAAAAAGTACACCCCAGCAACCCACCTGATCGGCATCGACGAAGATGATCTTCTTCACTTGCAGTGGGAACAGTACGTCGAGGAACAGTATCTTGTACCCCCAGATGGTGCGCTGGCGGTCGCGTTGGCGCTGCAGCCAGCGCGGCCACTGGTACTGTACTAGCTCATACTCAAAACCGTACTCACGGGCCATGTATGGCAGGATGTCCTGGGGTAGAGGTATGATTATTAGTAAACATAAAGTTAAAACTATCGCAGTTATTATCAGACATTTTAAAAATATGTTCCGGGTTTCCTACCGCATACCTTTGTAATAAAGGTACGCGGTAGGAAACCTTCAAAATGTGTTACATTAGTTGTTGTTTTTAGAGGCCATTTTAAAATGACATAAAATAATGAAAAAAGTATTTAGCGTCAGTCAAACTAGCCTCATTGGAAAGATCATTTTTATGGCATTTATGTTTGAATATGATTTTGGTCATGTGGTTGCCGATAAATTCCAATAAAGCTAGTTTCACTGATACTAAATACTTTTTCCTTCACTTTATTTAATTTTTTTTTAATTTAATACTTTTAATACACGCCGAGATGATGACGATGATGAGTATGTAATAAATTTAGAAATAAAAGTTTTACTGGGATTTCAGTAGCAGGCTCTTACCTTGAGCGATGGACTCAAATAGTTTTTTAGGAACCAGAACTTGACGGGCGACTTTGTGTTTTTCAGTACAGATAGCATCATAATCCGGATGAACCGCTCGTAAAGATGGCCGGACGCGACCGAAAATATGTTGATTGTCTCGTCCTGGCTATCCACTTCATCGCCGCCGCCGCCGAAAGAGCTAAGAAGGAAATAAGCTTCTAGTAGATTGGCAAAATATAGACTTGACTAGACTTGACAGAGGGCTAATGGGTCAACATACGCAGGTCTCTTAATTAGGATTTTCCCGATTTCAAAATCCACCAGATGATGATACTGAAACGTGACGTTCTTTGTCAAAATACTGACGCACTATTGGACAGACACAACAGTGAAATACATTCTAGCCAATGACAGAACTTTATTTTGACAGCAGTTCTTCGCTGTCGCTAATTTGTCGTTAGTTTATGCAACTGTCATATAAAAGGGTGTATTAAAACATGAGTGTCTGCTTGTTATACGAGGCGTAGCCGAGTATGATAATAGTTTGACACAAGTGTTTTAATACCTAATTATATGCAGTTGCATACACTACTTTATCTACGCTCAAATTTTTTTGTTAAAATATCGTTCCTATAATTTTCGCAACTTTGCTGGAAGTAAGCTGCGAGTCAGTTCTGTTATATCTACGCTTTCACATTTATCTTTTTAAATGCTTCAAATAAGTTACAACAATTAGAAAAAATATTCTGTTTAGCGGGAAAATAACTACACAGAAATATAAACAGGAAAATTTAAATTTTGAATTTGTCTTCTAGATCTTTTCCTTTATAGCCAGTTCGTCTCTTAACAAAATCCAAAATCAAATAACGACCCGAATAACGAGGAGATCTGGAGAAAAAATAAAAAATACCTCGCAATGGAGTTCCAAATTCCGCCAGAGTTGGCATCTTCGTTCTCGACAAGCAAGTCTAGGTTCTGTTTGTCTGGCTTCTTGCTGACGCGTAACTTGATCACGTGGCTGCGGAACGAACTCATCAGCACTTGGATGTCCCCGCTGCCCGCCGGCGTGTCGGTGTTCTCGTGCCTGAAAATCGCTCGATAATTTAAAAGGTGATAAAGATATACAAAGTGGTGACAGATATACAACAGCGGATAGATTTGTGCGCGTGATGACGATGATATGAGGTGGGCGTAATATATGTGTGGATTAAGCAATCCCTTGCTAAATCGTTGCATGGGGATTAGGAACTATTTAGTTAGAGGTATGTATACTATTATAAACTGTAAGAAAACTGTGTCTGGATATTGAAGATGTTTCAGAAAACTTTGTCGGGATAGGATTCTGGGACGTAACTAAGCCTTTTGTGTCTGGTTGTCTATTCGCGTTTCACGTAAAAACTACTGAAAAGCTTTTAATTCGGTTTTTAAAGTTTGGTACCTTGAAATCCAGAGTATAATTTAAGCCATGTTCATCTAATTCGGGTAATGCCCGCGTGACAACGCGGGCAAAAGCTCAACAGTCATAAAAACTATTTCCACGCGAGCAAAAACTAGTATTTTTACAATAGGTACATGAAGGCGGTATTTTGTGTCTGATCAAAAGTAACAAGTACAAAATCATAGACGAAAAACCACTAACAAAATAACATTCGTTTTTACACTTACCCGACGATTTCGTAAATCTCCTCGGAACGTCCCGGTCTCAGTCTCAGTATCCAGGCGCCTGGGTTGGCCTTCAGCTGGAAGTATCCGAGGTTTGCCATCACTATGGTGTCCATCAACTCCGGCTGATTTCGGGAGCCTAGTACTAGCTGTAGGCCGCGCGGCGGCGTACCGAGAGTGGTGTCCCACGCGTGGCCTTCCAGTAACAGGTATTCCAACTCGAATTCACTGTGGACAATACGATGTGGAATTTTAACATAATAGTATCCGACAGGTTATCGATAGTATTCATACGCATCAATGCCATCGATAGTAATTTAAATTGCATCTCAATTAATCAATGCTATCGATATTGCCGGTAGTATCGATATTAAATATCATGTTCAAGTTCGGCTATCGATATTTGGCAACACTAATGAAAGTTTTCGCGATTCTAGAAGGCGCTACTAAGATGTGACGTCTTATGTTAAAATAAAGCCCTGCTATTGGTTAGAATAGATCGGTTATTTAACAACAGTTGTTTCAGTCCAATAGCACTGCAATGTTTCGAAAACGGACCTTACTTCTCACTAGCGCCATCTATTGCATTTCGAAACCGCGAATACTTTCACGTTCCCAGCCTCTTAGCATTTCGCCTTAGGAATTTCACTGGCCAACCACTCACCTATGAACCACGGTGTCGACGTCTGCAAGCCGTATATTATCCAAATCGTAGACCGACTTGACGCACTCGACGAGCCAGTTGGGAGGTGTGCGGAGTTCCATAGACAGCAAAGGCGCGTGGGGCAGTCGCGCGAACCTCGCTAGCGGGCCAAGGGCTGCGCCACTTGACGTGAACTGAGGCTCTGCGTCCAACACATAGCGGTAGAAGCTGGGGAAAAAAACTTGAGCTAGGTACGGATTTTTTTTATGCACGCCATGCAATTCACCGCCATCTCACCTGATGGTAAGTAATGATGCAGCCGAAGATGGAACATGACTATCTAGGATAGGGGTGGCGAACCAAACGCACGCCTACGATTTAGAGAATTTATGGATACTTGATCGAAAGTTTGTTAAAGATGGAACAAAATAAAATGCAGATGATTAGGGACTTAGGGTGATTGGTATCCTATGCGCTCATTTAACAGGACATGTGATCTAAAACTACAGAATTTCAGAAAAAGTACAGGGCAAGTTTGCCATTAAAAGTTTTGATTTAGGAACAGCCTACTCAAATAGAGCCGTAATCAATGGTGTCTATCCACTGACACGGAGATTAAAGAATACACATCGATCCACATTTAAGACGATTATTAGTCAGTTCCGATGATTACTCTATTACTAAGCTGACTCCGCAGCCCACCACGCTATGTCGATAACAGCATATGTATGCATTTGATCAAGTCGCCTTACCTCAACTTACACAACGGACTTACCTCTTGAGTGGCATGTCAGAGTTCTTGTCTTGCGGATTCATGAACAGCTTAACGTGGCAATTGAACACCCGTCGCAGTACTAATAGAAGCGGCGCGAGACGCTGAGCCGCCGTCGAAGCCGGGTCCACTACCGCCACGATCTAAGGTAAAAGACGGCAGTTCAATGTCTCGCTCGTTACTCTCTCTCTTATCTCTGTCTCGTCGTAACCAATAAGTCCAGGCGAGGGTGTGTCCGCCAAAAAGTAGTACCTCTTTGTTAAAAAAGTAGCCTGTGTAGGGGTGTGGGCTGTGGCATTAATTACTATTATTCCTAACTATGAATTTCATACAGTTCATAGTAGCTTTCATACATTAGAGAGGTCATTTAAAATGGTCGCTCGGCAAAAAAATTAACGGTCTAACAACGATTTCTACGCACACGAAGTCGTGATCAAAAGCTAGTAGTAAATAAGTTTTGAAAATTGTAAAAATAAAAAATTAATTAAAAGAACACTAATCTTCCTCCACTTCGCCCGGTCTTAAGCATCCGGGCATAGCGACTCGGCCATATTACTCCATCGCTTCTTAAGCCTCCTGTGGGATGTCTTGTGATCGCGATATAGCAGTCCCACTAACCCACTTCCAACTTATCCTACTAATTTCGTAAATGGATGTTGTTACTCCATCACGCCAAAACTACTCAACAGACTGATGAAATTTGACAATACTGTAGCTTACAACCCAGAACAAGCTATAATTCACCCAAAAATTTAGTATAATTCCGGCGGGAACAGGTCGGGAACATAAAAACCGAATTTTACGCAAAGTCGCGGGCTAAACCTAATAGCTAATATATCTACCTCGATGGCGGCTTCGTTGTCGTGCTGAGGCCGCAACTCCACGACCGAATAGTCGGTCTTAAGTCCGGTGGGCAGCGGCGTGCGAGCGCGGGTGCTTCGCGACGCCAACACCGATATCACCTTCAGACGGTCCTCGTTCGATAAGTCCACGCTGTCGTCCTCTGGTGCGGAAAAGAGAGAATTTAGATTATAGACTGTAATCCGTAGATTTCCTATGACATCGAACCCAATAAAAATTACACTTTGTAGCGTTAGTAGAGATTTAGGAGACCCACAAAACTACTATATTTTATTTATCAATAAAAAGATAGTCGGTTAAATCAATTTAAACTTCGTCTTTTTGATGTGATAGTTTCGCTTTTCAGCCACATCAAAGTCACTATTCTATTTGGAAAAAAAAATTGTACCAGTTTGTGCACGGGTAGACTAATGTTTTGTGGTTCTTCTAAACGCCTTCTATCGCTACAAAGTGGATCTTTTCTTGACTCGATGACGTATAGACGTATGAGAGAGGCAAATAGGATGGCTGGTATTCTCAATCGCACTGTTTAATATTAGCGTCTAAGTATTTTCTGGTATTGAAAACAAGAGTCGCCACTATTGAGAGGTGAGTAGGGTCGAAGCTTGCTTGCCCCGATGTGTGAATGAGTTCAAGTAATTATTGGGAGACAAGAGCTAATGAAAATAAGTGAACGTTTACTAACCATATTCGTCGGTGTCGTCGTTTTTAGATGACTTTTTCTTGTCTAAAACATCTGACAATTTGTCGCCGTACATGCCGCTGCTATATCTACAAGAAACAAAAGGAAGCGCGTTAATATCGGTTTCCGATACTTTCGGATACTTAAACGATTATTTTCTGAAGACTTTTGATTTAATTATACAAGTTTTTGCAAGTTTCAAAAAGCTTCATGTATGACTAAAAAGTATGAAGCCTACAATCTAGTGATTTGTTTGAGTTTTCACGATTCCAGATGGTGCTACAGAGACGTGAGGTCTGATGTCAAAATAAATTCTTGCCATTGGCTATATGTCAATTTACAGTAGTTGTTTCTGTCCAATCGTACAGCAGAATTTTGACAACGGACGTTACTTCTCACTAGCGCCATCTGTTGGATTTTGAAATCACGAAAACCCGTCACGTCAACCCGTGAAATCACGTAAGCGTCTCCGCCTTAAGCTATCTAAATTGCTTGATACTGGTAAGACACTATACAAAACGCGAAGCAACGCACGCACAGGGCTCGCGTGTGAACAGTACGGTCGCGTCTCGCCTTGTACGCAAGTTCCCGTCGGCGGCGGTTTATTATCATCACCATCATTATCATAATCATTATCATAATCATTATCATCCCAGCGCTCAATCCCGGCTTCTGCCAGGTTCCGCTTTCCTACTTTTTCTTATACACTTTGCCCGATCTTCGGCATCAATAACGTCGTAACGTAAGCCGCTCGCGTCCGGATCTAATCCATCGCTTTGGGTCTCTCGCGGGACCTCTTTCCTGAAAATAGACTGTGAGGGCGCCGTAGGTTATGCTACGTCATCGAGTACATGAAAAGCTCCACTTTGTAGCGACAGTAGACGTTCAGAGACCCACAAAACGTTGGTCGGCCCGTACACAACCTATCTACTATCGCTACGATAGTAGAAGCTAAGAGACTAAAAAAAGAAAAAAGATTGTTCAATGTTGTGCACATGCAGACCATCGTTTTGTGGAACTACAAACTGGAATTTTTCTTATACTCGATCGACTCGCGCCTTCACAATCAATGGACACAATTCAGTGACAGTGGGGGTTTGTAAACGTCGACACCACATACCGTTCAAGCAACGCGAAGTCGTCAAGTGTGAAGGGGTCGGCGAGTGGGCCCAGGTGTCGTGCGTTGTGCACCACGGCTCTTTCCCCGCCGCGCAGGCGCAAACTGCGGGCGCACAACACACGCGCCGCCTTCAGCACCCACGCGTACTTGTTGAGCTGGGGTACTAGTTCCGGCTGTGGGCGGGGTCGGGATTAAGTGGAATTGTTTTTTTCCACAATCAGTGTAATGTTAACAATGCATACTCGAAAATAGTCGTTTAGGAGTGAATTTTTTTCACGAGTCTATAAAATTTTACAGTTGTATTGAAAATAGTATGGGAAATGCTGTATCGAAATGTAATTTTTAAAATTTTTATATATTGGCGTGAAAAAAGTGTACCCTCAAACGACTGTTTTCGAATATGAAATTGGAACATTACGCATTACGCATTATGCAACTGTCATATAAATGGGGATATTAAAACATGAGTGTCCGTTTATCACTCCAAACACCCTCATTGATATTCAGTTCACTCACCAATATATCGCAGTCCTGTCTCTCATGGCAGCCCTCGTTCTCTAGCAACTGGGCGACGTACTTGGTCGCCTTGGGCGGCTCGAGTGCGGTCAGCGCGGCCAACACCACCTTGTTTAAGGACTGGTCGCCCGACACGCCTTCCGTGTTGGGTATGAACGCCACGCGGACACCGCTGGATTCCCTCTGTTGGAGTGATAGTGGGAATGTAATTATGCAGTAACGGTCAAGAGATTTCAACACATATAATAATTATATTTCGTCGCTTCATTCTTCAGATATAAGATAATTCACAACGTAGTCCCTTTAGCCTACAAGGTAGCTTCGCACGTTTATTTAAAGTAAAATCGATTTGTTTCAATCGATCATTTTTTTTCGATCCTACGTATCGATACAGCCAGCCGCCATTTTTACGTCATTCCTTTTTCGTGCGAGGTAGCGAGCACATCGTGCACACGTGGTGCACAACAAATTGTTAAAATTTTATTTCAAAAGTAGAAACGCAGCGCCGAAAACAAGATTCGGTATTTTAAAAGAAAAAGCAAAAACCCTACGATGTCACAAAGTGGCGAATTTCTCGGATTCCACTTCAGATTCCGATAAAAATTCATGTAAGTACCTACAATATTTTCGCCGAATGTAGTTACTTTTATAATTTATGCATTGAGTGTATTAATACAAAACCGGGGGGTTGGCCGTGAGTCAACACGACGGTGATTTAGCTTTAATGTATATACAATAAAAAATGAAGAATATAATTAAAATTTCATCTGGAGGTTGGTCGAGAATCAACACGACGATATCAAATAACTACGCATACACCGCCTCGGGGTTGGTCGTGAATCATCACTAAGGCAATATGCAATAATCTAGTTTCTCAACCTGGGGATGATCGAGGTTTTTAGATACTTTAGATTCCGATTAAAACTAAGTAAGTTTATATTTTACGCGATTTTCGCTTAATGTGATACGTGTAATTTATGCATCGAGTGTTTCAATGTAAAACCTGGGGGTTGGCCGTGAGTCAACACGATGGTAAAAACCTGGACGTTGGTCGAGAATCAACGCGACGGTAAAATTATACACCTGGATGTTGGTCGAGAACCAACACGACGGTATCGACACAGAGCCTGGAGGTTGGTCGTGAACCATCACGAAGGCAATGTGCATATTCACCTGGATGTTGGTCGAGAACCAACACGACGGTATCGACACAGAGCCTGGAGGTTGGTCGTGAACCATCACGAAGGCAATGTGCAATAATCCCAAGTGTCTCAACCTGCTGATGATCAAGAATCATTTAGAGGTCTATGACATCTACCTACCCGCCACCGTCGATCGAGAATCAGCAGTGCGGATTTATTTTGTGGATATACCCACATTCTTCACATATCCGTGGTTTTATCTTCGGAATGGTTTTTAGTTGATCGGGGATCAATACAAACACCTTAATATATTATGAACACTCGATGAACGATGAGAATAATACTTTAAACAGTGGGGCATTAAGTACCTACTAGTAAAGTAGGGGTGTAATCGACCACTCGTTCGTAAACTCGTTTGTTCTAAAACGGACATAATATGAATTTGTCTGCGGTTTCAGACATCGACACACCTCCGAATGCAATTACTGAGAGGTATTACTTGCTACTGAGGCGTCAACAGACCTGCCCCAGGTCGCCGTCGCCGCTAGAGTAGCGAAAGAGCCTTCGTCGGAGCCGTCCGATGCGCCCGCGCACAGTTAGACCCACAGCTGGTGCGGGTCCTCGAAGCCAATATCCATAACGAACCCGAGCACGGGAACAAAATACATAACAATATGAGTCTATTGTGACTCCCTTACAAGGAAAAGATCCTTAAGAGTTATTTAGTGCCGGAAAACATAAAGTTACCCCAGGCTCCAAAATAAAATTTCGTAATAATAAAGTTTAGGCTCGATAACCGAGAGCGCCCGCGGCCGCGACACGAAAGCGGCGACGGCGCGGCGGCGACTCGGCGCCTTCGTTGCGGTCATCCGCGCCGCAACACGTACTCCAACGAGGAGAATACCATATTCATCGCCGTCAAATATCTGAGTGACGCCTGCCGCATACTCTTGCGATCTTTATTTTATGGACTCGAAATCGAGAATAAAACTGATAATAATAACGCCTAACGATAAGGCGTCCTTGAATGTCGTCCGGAACACTCACCGAAACGAAACGCTATTCGGAAGTACTGTGTGCGAATTGGCTCCATCGACATACCCCTTGCTCGCCCACGCGAGCCCTGGGAAATGGCCGGCGCGCGGGCATCCGCAGCGAGCGTCGGCCAAGCAGCCTCCCCGCGCCGCGGAAGCCGCCGGCCGCCGCAGCCGCGCCTACATAGTCACCTAAGTGACTCAGGTGCGCCACGTTGGTCGCGGACAATTATTTTATAATTAATTGTTGGCATTGATTCGGGACGGCTTAGAAGTCCCATTCTATAAGTCCGTGGCACAATATCTATGTTGCCCCTGGTATAGACAAGTATTCTGTCTCCTGACCAATACCAAACTTTTTGCTCCTGACAAAAAGAAGGACTAGGGGAGTCCATTAAAATGTTAGTAGATTTGGGTGCGATTTTAGAGTGTTCAGCCGAACACCTTGCATTGGGCAGGCGGCAGCCCCACATACATAATCAATTTTTATCTAAAATATTCCCGGCACCTAAACCGAATGGGAAAAAAGATTCACCATAAATCTAAAATCACAAAAAAAAAATTATACCGACCACGTATATCGGACCACAGAACCATTTCAAAATAAATTCCAAGAAACACATTTTTAAATATTATAAATTTAAAATTGTTAACCATAAAAGCTTTAATTCGATGGCAGAATTTACAAATTTTCAGGCTTACTGTATTAGTTCCTCGGTTGCCCCGCGAGGGTTTACTAAAGTGACGACTAAGGTCTTCACCTTCTTAAGGTCTCAAGGCTCAAAATCCGTGCTATACTTAGACGATATCATTTGCATTGGCAATGACTTCGAGGAATGTCTAAGCAATGTTAACGAGGCCCAGATTACTTCAATGTCTGGGATTCATAGGCAACGTTAACAAAAGCAACTTGCAACCTAAAAATATGTGTAAAATTCTAGTGTTTATATGTTTAATTTTGAGAATTTCACTTAATTTTTTTTTTAACTGGAGAAACGCGACATTCAGTGTATATATTTTCGTCTCTTCCCCGTTGCACAATATAAGTTCGCTCAACTTATTGTGCTGTCAGTAGCAGCTTGTCCAGCGCTACAATACAGCTGATTGCACACAAAAACTTTGGAGACCAATTTTTATCTATTGTTAAAAAGTATTTAAAAATATAATAGCTACTTAAACATTAGCATAAATATCCCCTCGTTCTACGTTCTTTGAGGATCTTAATTGATGGGCGCAAAACATTGGCCCTTTATTGTCCCTCAGGACTTCATTATGTAAACGAGAACCTCACTTATGGCTCTCGTACTGACTGGGGAACCGTCTATGGCGACGATTGGGTCAACGGGTGTTGGAAGCAATGTGAACTCAAGTATCCCATTAACTGGATTTACTAAACCTAAAAATTTTGCATCATACGATAATAATTGTGCTATATTGGTACGAGTAGATAACACCACAGCTATCAGCTATGTAAATTGTCAAGGAAGTATTGAATACCTTCATGCAAAGAATCTAGCGCGGCATATTTCGTTATGTGATATTAAGGTTGACGAGGACTCAAGAGAGTAAAGGACATAGAGTGGAAACTCTCTGACTCGGTTTACCGATAGATAGTCCACACTGTTAGACAGACTATGATTGAGGTATCGGTAGATTACCGATTTCATGTCTCGCGTCAATGCCGACTGTGAGCGCTATTTATCCTGCAAACAGGACTCGGAGGCTATCGCAGTAGATGCGATTAATCTCATGCATTCTCACTTGCCGCACTTCTCTCGATTTGCAATTTTGATTGCAGAATATCCCCACTATGAATATTACTGATAAATATGAAGATTCTAACGAATTTGTGATAACATTTTAAGTAATTGTTTTAATACGAATGCTTCGTATGACACTTTGAACAATCATCGTTCAGCTCCGTATCCCATTTTGGTCTCAGTTAGGATGTTCGAATTAAACGATCACTAAAAGGAGCTTTCAAATTCAATCCAAGTTTGCCTAGGTATACTGCCACTTGGAATCCACGAGAACATGTATTGGATAACATTTCAAATTCGGTCCCGTCCGAATAAATAAAACATAATAAAAAGTTAACCAGAACATTAGGAATATTACTGACCCTGTGTACCGCACACACACAGGGTACAAACGCTATCACTTTTAAGGATGATAATATTAATACCACCTCAAATAGCATTAAAATATTAGTTACAACATTAGGGTCAGGTCGCTAGTATCCAGGGCTCTTTCGTACCTAATTTACGCATAACCCCTTCCATCACACTCGAGGAGTATCTGATTAGAATCGAGCAACTCAGTACTGGCACATACTAAGTATCTCTTTTTGTCGTGCAAACCACACCATAAACAAGTCACGGACAAACCATTAGCCAATGGATTGGCAGGGTGATGACAGATAACAGTGTGTCATGGGTACATGTGCTGTGGCTCGATGTGCTCGGCGTCCGGTGTCCGGCGCTGGGGCTGGCGGTGTCTCCGCGGCGGGGCCCGCAATGCGGTGGCCGCAAGGACCAGCACATCGCGTTTTCGCCAGATATTATATCAGGCCGATCGCTGATGTCGGCCGATTTGTTAAACCCGTTTGCTTTCTTAATAATGAATTAACCAGTGTCCATTATGTAATATGTTTAATTTACGGTTGATACCGTATAATTAATACATTGTTTAAAATGTATGAATAATTAATATTTTGTTTAAAATTTGCAAAACTTCCCTCTCCAAACATCTACGTTGTGAATTATCTTATATCTGAAGAATGAAGCGACGAAATATAATATATGATCAAACGAACTTCGCGAAGTTCGATCGATATTATATGAGTCGCTTCATTCGAAGATATAACACCCGCCCGCCCATATTGCCAGGCGTGGGGAAGTTTCGCATAGTATCTCTAAAAAGAATGACGTAAAAATGGCGGCTGGCTGTATCGATACGTAGGATCGAAAAAAAATGATCGATTGAAACAAATCGATTTTACTTTAAATAAACGTGCGAAGCTACCTTGTAGGCTAAAGGGACTACGTTGTGAATTATCTTATATCTTCGAATGAAGCGACTCATATAATATCGATCGAACTTCGCGAAGTTCGTTTGATCATATATAATATGCGTGGACAAATTCACACAGCGCCATCTAGCCCCAAAGTAAGCAAATCTTGTGTTATGGGTGTTAGATAACTGATAAACGGGTGTTAGAAAACTGCGATTCATCATTTAAATTTCTGCTCGGCCGGGAATCGAACCCGGGACCTCTGCGTGGTAGACCGGCTATATTGACCAACTGACCCACTCAGGCCGTCAGGTATATGGTCAAGTTGTTAAAGAAGCTTGTAACCGGACAATTTTTTTCCGGTGCCGAAGTAGTGATGCATTTACTATGACCGAAAGTCCACTGCGCGCCGGTCTCTGAGCGCCGTGGACAGGTGTGCTGTGGACAGGCGGCCACAGTAAATGTATACGACGCTACCTCGATGCTGATACTCGTTCTTGGTGACACATCCCGGTGACGACAGCGGTGGACAAACGGCTTTATATGTAACTTTATGCTGAGTAGAAAAGGACACACTGTGCTACAACAATAGAGTGCGGCTGAAATAACAACAGAAGAATTGGGTGCGCATTTGCTTTTTTAAAGTAATATAACTATGAATTCTTACCATAAAGGTTAGGGCATTCTTCAATAGTGTCCTTGATTCCACGTCGTTCAGGTCTCCGGCTATCCAAATAGTTTGTGTGATTTTTTCCGTCTTGCCAGGTTTGGTAAAGTATCTGAATAGAGGCAAGGCCGTAGCCAAAGCGTCGCGTCCTGTAGAAAACGTTCGTTTTGCAATAATATCCCAAGGCAATATCGCATTTATAGCAAATAAATGATTATAATTCTGAGTGCATTGGTAAAGTTATTGGTTAACTTTGTTGTTATATTGGTTTCATTGTTTTTACCTGTCAAATGCATGAGCTTGTGAATGTTATCCTCAGTGAAATGTTCGGCCGGAGCAGCAACGCCAGTAAGGTCCAAATACTGCGACGTCTCTGATGCAAGGATACGACGGCTCAATCTGGTATAAATAGGAAATAATATAATATATAAATATAATGAATAGGAAAGCATGTATAAATCTGCAATAATTAAACAAAGCGAGGGTTATTGATTGACGTGTGCAGCTAAAGCGCGCCGATTCAGAGCATCACTCTCGATTATTTTGGTTATGGGAATAGGTAAAGATTATGGTCGAGAGAGCAAAGATAACCTTTAGCGCAAACAGCTGATAATCAGTTTTTCTGCTCTGAATATCGGCTAGGCTCGGCTAATCTTTTGTAACAAGAACATAACTTAAAATAGTTATTAGATAATATAGTTATATGAATCCTTGTTATTAAGATTACACGTTCTTTCTCAATGTGATATACTTACTACAAAGTTAAAGAGAGAAATCTGTTATTGGCTTTACTATAAGTACTTTCCTATATTAGACATAAACAAATTGTAACGCTGTTGATTTCTTAAATAAATAATCTTGGCATAATTCATCGCGTTGGCTCTCGCATCCGACTCAGCGATGTCAATCAATCGCTTCTTGGGTCGCCCACGGGGCCTCTTTCCTGATACCGGCAGGTTCAGGCACCTATTTCCCACGTATCCCTGAGGCTTACGCAACTCGTGACCACACCAACGCAGACGAGCCTCCTCGATCTTGTCTGCGATATCCCTTACGCCAAGGCTGCCACGGATGTATTCATTACGTACTCGATCGAGCCGCGTAACTCCGCACACCACATCACACTGCCTGCCAACTTACCTCGGCATAATATGCGGCTGTTTCATAAGATAATCCACGGCGTCGTCGCCGTCATTGAGCTCGCCCCGGAACACAGCGCGTTGAAGCCGGCCGGTGTGACGCGACAGCGCCGTCACTAGAGCTTCTTCGAGGACCTCCACGGATGACGTCACCGGGGTGCTACCCTCGTCGGCGAGCGGCACGCCGTTTATAAGTACCTGGTGAGGTGAATGAACAACGTTATGCAGTAGTAAAAGATTACAGTTCTATGATGGAATATCTACGCTTTGCTGGTGGAAAATACGACTAACACGCATCCTTGAATGGAGGTGTGTTTTCGGTATCCACATGATTCGTATCCCCATTGATCATAAGAGCGATCGAAATACAACTTAATATGGTTCGCATACGACTGACATCGACATAGCGAGATAATACGACCGTTTTTTAAGAGATTTTATTTTTCCAATATGCGACATCAATTCGATCGCACTTTCTCTAATTGGGGATACGAAACATGAGAACAATGATAATAGATGGGTAAGTGCTACTCTATTCTGTCGGACAAAACGTGTTTCACTCAGAAGTACTCAACAAAGACCCATTTTAGTTATTGAACAAGATTGCTGCAAGAATCTGCCGTCACAAAATGTAGATGACAAAAAAGGGACAAGTGCGAGTTGAACTCGCGTGAAAAGGGGTTCAGTAATAGTTGAGATTTTATAACTATAGCAGTAAGACCTATTTTCTAAATGTATAGCATAAGAATGTTTGTATCGGTTTATCAACAAAATAAATAACTCACCAAAGGATATTTTTTATTTCCAATCTTCGAGAGAAACTCCTGAGCCAGTTGACTTCCAAAATTGTACTCGGAATCTTCCGACATGATATCGTCCATGTTGGCATTGGAGGTTACATATTTCTTCAGATTCTTCTTCACATATTCAAGATCGAGCTTTTCATCTTTAGATGGTTGAAGGAGCTGGAAAAAAATAGTGAATATTTTTAGCAAATAAAGGAAGAAAGTTGTGGGATCGCAGTTACTTTGTTGGTACGCAACAAACGGTTCGCAGGTTCGCAGGTTCGCAGGTTCGCATTTTGGAACATGATCATTCAAGTTTACAGTAACAACATTTCTAGCAGTGTCGCGTCTCAGCAGATATACGTAACCGAACAAATAGTGTCTCACCTGAGTAAGGAAAAAGAAAGCTTCCTTGTTCGAGTTCCTTTCCTGAGCCACGTAGTTGAAGGCGGACCGAATGGCCGATTCCAAGGTAGGGTCTATACTGCCCGGCGCCAGCACCACACCGACCCTCACGGGTGTTGCGTGTTTCAACAGGGTCTCGCCTAGTTTCAGCGGCGGCCCGGAAGCAGTGGAGGCAGGATCCACTATTATCACCTGCAAATGCAATGAAATTATTAGAGATGAAACGGATAGTTGTTTGGCCGGATACCGGATATCCGGTCACCCCATAAGCCGGATAGAAGGATATCCGGCGGCTGGATATTTTGCAGGACATAAGTCTGTGCAAGCTATGACCGTGGGTGGGAAATTAGACAATGTGTTACGTGATTTCAAGTCCTGGTTTAATACGAATAATTTGAACTTTGATCTAACAATTCTTCCGAACTCGGGCGGTATCCTCGATTCGAAATACGAGTAATTAGCCCGAGTATCGTGGAGTGTAGTGTAAGCTCGCATAAGAAGACAAATGAAACCGCATACTACCTCTCAATGTAGGAGCAATTCGTATTTTACCCCAATTTATAATAATTTATCTTTATTTACCTTAGATATATTTTGCAACATTTTTTTTTGCTAACTTTCCTACTAAATCAACAAGGGGTAGGTACCTAATCAACAGTGCTTTGATATAGGATTAATTATAATTTTTGGGATCACGTTTTTCTTATGACCAAAATCATTTTTATGTACTTTTCATATATCTTTTGCTATCCGGTATCCGGCCGGATATTAACGCACTATCCGGTATCCGGCCGGATAGTAAATTAACGCCGGATAGGCCGAATACCGGATAGTAACCGGATATCCGTTTCATCTCTAGAAATTATTCTTATTGTCTGAGGGACGAGAGTTTTTTACTCCCAATTTTCCATCATGCAATGAACTTTTTTCGGCTAAATTTGGCGAATGGTAAATAATCATTTAATTAGGCAAATTAGGCACATGTCCAGGCGAGAATCTAAGTCTTACGCTGATTATTATTAAGGAAAAAGGGTTTAACTATAGCTATTAACGCCAAGAATATTATAACGTTTTCCGATTGTAAGCGTAATTACGTTAAAGTACGTAGTGGGTTACAAAAATACAATAATTGAATCGCGTTAAATGGAACAATTACATCACTTCCGAATTGATTTACCAGTTTTGACGCCTTGCCCACTTAAGCGGTAACTTTGTAGTGCTATCGGGGCGCCCTTAATATGGCGCCACGATGCCCCACGGCGTCGCGACGCACAGTCTCATCATTCACACACATCATACATTCACATTCTATCATCGCACCGCTCGCCTCCGACAAGGAGTTCATCCTCACACCTTGGAGCCAAATTGGTCGCGCGAACTGTGCGGTTCCAAAGGAATTTTCTCCCACGCACACTAAGGTTTTATTTGGTTGTGGAATGAACTACCTGGAAAGGTTTTCCCTGGAGAGTACAACATGGAGCTCTTCAAGAAAGAGGTGACAAGGTTTTCACGGGGTCGGCAACGCGTGGATAATGCCCCTGGTGTTGCAAACGTCTATAGGCTGCGGTGACTGCTTACCATTAGGCAGACCGTAAGCCTGCTTGCCACCGTAATGGAAAAAAAAAGGCTGGGTACCATGCAAAGTAACGTAGAGTAGCGGCCTAACTATCACTCACATAATTATAAATGTTCCTGCGCAAGTTCCTTAGCATGCCAGGGTATGTTGGCCGCAGCAGCTCCATGTACGAGGAAGGCCATCTGCGGTAGCGCTCGTCCGCCTCCAGGTCGTTGAGCCACGTGATTGCGGTGTCGCGGACGTCCAGGCCGTACTCCTCCCACGTGAACGATTCACCGAGCTCCAGCGACATTAGCGTGTTGATGAGATTCTTTGTAAGACCTGTTTGAGACGAGACATTTATTTAGTGTTTAGTTTTTAACATGAGCGGTTTTATTTCACCACAGAGTAAAGATATATAGTTAATTTTTTCAATCTAGTCCAGTCGAGCACAACATTTTAAAATAAAAAATTGTGTTTGCGCCTTCTGCTCAATTCCCAAAAAAATTGGACTCAACCTGGACCCTGGTTTGTGTCGCCACTCACCCTGTATTTGCAACTGAAAGAGGCAACTCACACAGACATACCACATTTCAACTACACGAAAGCCAAAATTGCAGTTTGGATTACGCTTATAGTATAGTCAGTATGCAGTTGGCGTTCAGTTGGAGTAGCCTCGTTCAGCGCGTCCTAAATGGGTACTAGTGCTGCCGAGGGTATTTGCAATAACACCATTAACTGCAACATATTTACAACTTTGCAGCTTCAATGCAGACCATCGGTTTAGATCTTCACATTTTTTTATGCCTAGAGAGCCTAGAGAGGGAGAGGCACACTATTAGACGGACCACCTTTTTTATGCTACTCAGTGACAAACGAGCAGACAGCCCAGCTGATGGTAAGTGGTAACTGTCGCCAATAACATCTACAAGTCATACATTCAGGTTGCAGGTAACAAAAATGCAGAACCGCAGGTGCGTTGTACTGTGAGGACTAAGATGAAATGCCTCTTGTCTGTAATTTCTTGATGGAAAGAGGCCACCTATCCCTCATATTTCGAAACTTTCGACTCACCAAGCCCATGCAGAGTGTTCATCGGCCCAATGTCCTCGCGCAACGCCGTAAGCAGTCCCAACACGTCCACTTCCTCGGCGTCGTACTGCGCGCCGGAGACCAGAAGCAAGGGCTCGGCCGGCCGCAGCCCAACAGAGGAAGACCAGACATCCTGGTTGAACAGCACCTCGTCGCGGAACGTACGCGGCACGTTCACGTGGATCAGCGACTTGGTCTGTTGGGTGGGGTGATTCATTTTTATCGGGCAGGTTATTCTGGGTGGTAGCTTGATATATCCATGAAAGGATTAGGCATAATGCCACTTTTGGAAAAAGACATATTGGAATTTCGCAAAAATGTAATTCTCGTAATGCGTTATCCCCAAAACGTCATATTGCATAACGCCACATTAGCAAAAGAAATGCTACATTCGCAAAATGTCACATCTTATACATTGGCAAAAGGAAGCTAGTCACAGCACACTATCTACTCTACCGAGGGTAGAATGTCAAAGTAGATACAATACTTCTTTCTTATTAATTGAATACTTTATTGCACACGCAAAGAGATATAAGTATGACACAACAGACGCTGTTTGAAAACGAAATTAAAAGTTTATAAATATTAGGTTTTAGGCATTCTCGGATCTTTCTCACAAAACGGAGCTTATTAGTGCATTTTAAATGACGATAGGCGTAATTTGTCTAATTAAATTTTAAATTGCTATTCCTTACGGAAAATTATTTAAATAATAATAGAAAAGCCAAGCCTACTAACCTACTATCACCCATAACCTCTACGATTCATACACTTAGGTTTCATATCACAAAAATGCAGAACCGCGCGTGCGTGTCACTGTACGGACTAAGCTGGTATACCTCATGACAGTAATTGGGATAGCTACATTAAGTCCGTAATCTTGTTATCCTTCCATTCGGAACACAACAAGCCTTATGTAAGAATGGCGGAATATTGAGACGAAATGTTAAGTCATATTATAATCTTTCGTTTTCACTAACTTCTTTCGTTCCGGTTTCGATAAACCTAATATGGGTTATTGAAATACCGTGAAGCCAAGTAGCGACTCATTAATACAAAATTTAGTTAGCGGTACAGTGGTAACTCATTAATAAAACAATTTACATGTAAAGTACTATATAAACTGATTTTCGATGTATTCTACATTACATTTTAGAAACTTTTTCATTCAGTCAAACCATATTTGAAAACATGAGCACCATTGGTCTGAGGACATGCTTTTCATGCTGGTTGAAAGCTATGATGACCCTTTCGGCCCCGTAAATGTCAAAGCTCTCATAAAATAATTGATTATTGGTAAAATAAATAAAAAGTATGATGCGAGGTCTGGACTCTGTGCAGGATGGGTGTACAGCACTATATTTTCAGAAGCCAAAACTTCGTCTTCTTCGCGGTGTGCAAGAAGCATAGTAATGGTGCAATAGCATGTGATTTCTTGGTCGTTTTTTTCTGACTTACTCAAAGACATTGGGCAAACAAATAGTCATCGTGGGATCAACTGGGATCGTGCAGACAGAACCCGTCTGGGACAATATAAACGCAATAATTTTTTTGCCTACGCTTCTCGCCAGCCTCAATTTTGATGGTTTCCGCCTACATCAAATTCTGCGTACCAATGCCCTACGCAAATGAGGTAGGTACACACCTCAAAAGCTTTTAAAGACGAGTACAGTCTTGCGGAGACAGTTAACTTTAAAATCATTATATCTTTTAGCTTTTCGAGTACGAACGACGAACTTCAGCTTGTGTTAAAAAACAATTGACATGCGATTCTTCCACGCGCCAATTCTTATTTTAGTCAATTAGAGAGTTTCTGTTTTAAATATGTAACATTCGAAATTCAAGCATTTATGAGCAGAGCGAAACTTTTGGACCAACCAGTTTCTGTGGGTCAATTCAGTTCAGGAAAATGCTCAAGCACTTTTAAGTGGTAATTCAATATCAACTTTATATTGTTACAACAGAAGTGCAAATAGTATGCAGCAGTACAAGTACAGCAGCTATCGCCCGCGTGAAAGTTGGTTATGCCGTAATTGTTTCAAACGTTAAAACTCAATCCCATTTGAACACATGATCAGCGGGACATTTGTAGACAGCTGACCCACTACCCTGTGATTTCGAAAAAACGACACCGCGGCCATCCCATCGCCATCACCACACCACATATCTTCCAAAAATTTTTTGGTTTGCTTCTTTATAAGTATACATACATAACGTCATGTTTTTGCCGTAGACACACGCAGAGACATTGAAGAATGAAGAATAACAATGTTTCATACCTGCATAGGGAAGTTTTGAGCGATAGAAGTAAGGACCCGGAGCGCCTCGTCGCCACCCGCGTCCTGTGCGTCCACCACCGCCGCCGCGGCCTGCATACTGAGTGCCTGCATCTGCCACACCTTCAGTGGAGCCAACTCTTCACTAGACTCTGACAGGTGGCGGCGAAACCGCTCCAGCGGTGTACGGAGTGCAGGGAATAGGTTCCTGTGAGTGAATATATCAGCAAGTTTGAGGTTTGTGGCTATCTTGTTGACTATTTATATTAGTTGGCTAAGATAAATAAGTATTAAGTGAAATAAATAACTTATTGATGTACATTTGATCCTCAACATAATAATTTGACTTCAATCGGACCGAACTGGTAGCAAAATATTGGACATGCTGAGACAACAAACTTACTTCAATCTTCCAAAATTGAAACCATCAATTTGATTTTGTGGGTCATTTTCGTCCTCCTCTTCAGATGGTGCTGGCGCATCCCCTGCATCAGATTCCTTAGGTGTTGAATCATCCTGACTCTTATATTCTGTGCTCTTCAATTGTAACTCAACCCCATATCCTGACAGACGAAGTTTTGGCCGACCACGAGGCTACAAAAAATAATTTATTTATTTATTTAGGTTATAGACAAGCAGCATTGTTGCTGATGTGTCTATATCACACAGTGTTGAAAGTTATTTTAAATCAAGTAGAGACAGTTTGTTTGACTTCAACCACTCCTCCAATCTGTTCTTGAAGGAATTCACTGACACAGCTGTCACAACATTTTGTGGTAATTTGTTCCAGTTTGATACCACTCTGTTAGAGAAGAAGTGATGTGCAGTATTGGTGTTGGATGGTGCGCATTCTAATTGCATTTCGTGACCTCTGTGCGACTTGCAGCCCTTTTTTGTAATAAACATTTCGTGTGAGGGAGATTGTACTGGTATGATAAAATCTTATATGTTTCAATGAGATCACCGCGCTGCCGTCTTTCTTCCAGAGTAGTATCAATATAAAATAGTATCAATGTAAAATAAATATCTGAAATTCTACTATGTTAAATATGAGTGATTTCATATTATCTATTACAAAAAATGTGCAGAAAATAAGTGAGTTGATTATAATCTTTATAAACATTGTAATTGTATAGAAATTTAAATAACAAAAATATATAACCTTCACATTCCACCGCACAACATAATTGATTGCCCTACGGTCTGCATAACCAGCAAGTATACTGTGTTTTGTACTAAAATCTCTGCTGCCAAGTTCACCATATAAGATTGCAGTCAAACTTTGGTTGTCACTTCCAGGGTATGAATGGTCTAGTAAATAGGTCTCCAATTTATTATCCTCCTAAAAATACAACAAATTATTATAACAAAGCTGTTGTCGAAAATATTAATCCATACAAATCCAACAATTAATATATTTAATTAATTTAATATAAAACTAATATTTGCCAAATTATACAAAACATTCTACTTTCATTCTACTTACAGGATTATAGCTTTGATAAGATTTTAGTACATCTTTTAACACATCTGTATCACATATTTTTCTGTTAGCTATATGCACAAATGCATCACATTTGATATCTTTCGCTCCATTCTGTGTGGCAATCTGATCAAACATATGAACAGTAGGAGAAGTAGTATGCATGGAAAGGGCCAGCTTGGCCATGCGCAGCTGAGCAGGAGCTAACAAAGTGCTGGCAACAGCAATGCATGTATCATACACTTGTTTATCATTTTCTGAAATTGTGATTAATGTTTTAATAAATATTATTATTATCTTTAATCATAACACAGGTAATTCCACTGCTCCAGCAACACAGGTAATTCCAATTTTAGGCTTAATTAATTAATCACTCTAAATGTATGGAAGTACCAATTTTCAATCATTTTTGCTTGAGAAAACTACAAATATACACAATCTGAAACTTTTTAGAAAGACACGTCCCCAACTCAACGTCCATATACTAAAGTTTAGCCTCATAGACTAGGTGACAAGAACATGGTAAGAATTAGCTGTTACACTTTGGACCTTGGAGCAAACGGTTGGTAAAAATTATCAATCAGTTCCCAAACTTTTCTAATTAGAATTTACCAGGTTAACCTGGTTATGGCTGTACAGCAAAGGTTTATAAACCTTGATAGAATCCCGAATATTTTACTTTCAAAATAACTTGGTGAAGGCCCAGCCTTAAATAGTTTGCTATATACAGAAAACATGTGTAATTTATAAGTGAATTTATAAAAACGCGTTTTTCTTACCTAGAGTATCCAAGCTACTTTTTAAAGAATTTATTCCGTCCACAAAAGTCCAGAACAAATCGGAGCTTTCCTCGGAAAGGTACTCCGCCAACTCCAATACAACAGGTGTAGTTTCCCATTTTGCACTTACAAAGGATGTCACTGACTTGGATCTCTTATCATCTCTTTTTAAAGAATCAGTATTCGTAGTAGCTAATGTAAGTGTAACTAGTAATGTAACTAAACAAAGCCCTATACCGGCAGCCCGCATTATGCGATAGTGAATTCTAGATTTGGGAAATGTACTAACTAGTTATGAAATACAATGACACGACAAGAACAATAAGTTCATGCTTTCAGATATAATTCTGGTAGTAGTTAATTGCTCTGAAAATCGTAAAAATTCTAGACTGCAATGAAAAATTAAACTACCAATGACAGATTAACACGGCACGGCTCGCTCGGCGCTTTGTGACAGTTGACTAGACATTGACATCACAAACAACCAACTTGGCTGCGTTCTCAAAAAAAAGGAAATAAGTGTTCATATATGTACCCTACCCTACATCTAGTGTTCTGTTTATTTTTTTTTCATAGGTTGCCCTACGTATGTAAAATAGGACAGGCGGCTCTCACCCAAGAAGACTGTGCACGCGTTGGCCAAACTTTTGTCAAAACATTTGCCACATTACGCCCGCAGTACTGACGCATTCGGCTAGGAAGTAGGAAACAGTACTGACATGGACGCTACTAACAAATCTCGCTATAGTTCGAACGAGACACAGCTATTTCGCAGTTCCGCTTCCGCACGCGAACGAATCAGTGGATTACTGTACGTATCGTTGATATGAATCGTGAAATTCTTATTTTCTCGAAATTCTTAGATTGTATCACGATCCGAGCGTCTTCGATCATTTGACGGCATCCGCCAAAAGAATGTAAAGGGTCGATCAAGATCGCGACAAATATTTTGTCAAAAGTTTGGGCCATCATGTGGACGCATATATGAAAACCAAACCACTTGTGCAGCTCTAGAGCTGCACGGCTCAAAAGGACTTCAATCCAGAGTCACAAAACAAACTTAATATAAAATCGAGTTGCATTTTGGATTTGATTTGATTGGACAATTCTTTCTTATTTGTGGTCAACTGTCATTATGCAAAGCTAAGCTAAATATTTCTCATTTCCTTTGATTATTTTAGTAATAAAACTCGAATCAATGGATTAATTGCTATAAAAGTGTTAACTTTACTGTCTGGGGTAAGTGAGATCCATAAATTATACAGGTTACACCAATTTTATAATATTTTGACGTATTTGTAAAGTATACACACCCTCCTTTGCAGTGAAGTGGAAGTTGCTTTTGTCCCTGCTAACGGGTGAAGGTAGAATAGATTTGTTTAACTCTGTATTTTACGTGCGTAGGTCACTTTTATCCATCACGTCGCAATGCAGTTCACTTCGGAAGAAGCGTATGCTCGCCTCATCAGCCACAATATGACTGTGCCTCAAAGAATCAAGGTATAATTATTATAATATGGTTATAGGCTTTCTTGCTATTCTATGTCTCTAGGATATAAATGATTAATCTAATTCGATTCTTAGGCCACTGGCGACATAGTGGAGGATGAGACTACACCTAATGGAATTGTGTCAGGTTGGGACTACGCCAATGAGAAATTTGATATGAAAGTACCAGAACGGATACTTGTGATGGGACAGGATCAACATGTTGGTAAGAATTACTTATCCAATTAACTTACACAAACTGTGAAAAAAGTTTTGATTATTATTGAAAACAATCAAGAATTAATCTCCATATACAATATAGGCTGCTTAGACCTCCAATAAGTATAACACTTTCCCAGCAGATCACACACAAGTTACAAAGGCATGTGAAACCTGTTTTAAATTTACAAATAAGGATACCTATGTATCACGGACACAGTCTGTGATTAATTTCTTTGCTTTTTATTGAATATCATTTAGCTCTGTGATCTGTAATTGAAATAAGGCTACTGATTGGTAGTAGGTTTTCAAACTGCAAAAAGGCCACTGTCCAATATCTGATTATGTAGTGAGCCATTTTGGAATATGTCATGCATACCAAACGAGTTTTAAATAAATTTAGGTAATAAAAACACAATGACAATACTTTTTTATTTTTAACCTTTGGCAAAAAAAGTGGGTTTATAAATTTGACTGTGGCGGTGTGTGGCTGTCTGTGGTATTGTAGCTGCCAAATGAATGGACCAATTAGGATGTGGTTTTCTCTAATCCAAAGCCAGTTCAATCGGGATTGTTCTTAGATTTGATTCATTAAAGTTGGTTCAGTAGTTTCAAAAATATTAGAATAAATTTAAAATTGTTCATGGATTATCCAACTTTTACTGTGGGCCAGGTTACTGCTAAAAAAAGAGATCATTTTCAAAATTATTTCCCCTGTTTTGCACGGATTTTCTCAGGGCTACTTTTTGTTTATCACGAACAAATAAGCAGAAATGGGGTGGAATTTTCTTTTATTTGTTTATTTATTTGCCAAGAGATTACACTTTTTGTTACATTAAATATTACATGAAAAATTTTAGTATTTTTATAGTATGTACTTATAGTTTACAGACTTTATTTCTACAGTGTAATGGGAAATGTAATGTTTGTTTATATGTGTATAATTTGTTTTATTGGATAGGAACTAAAGCAACACCTAGAGAAATACAATTGGACAATGCAGTATTGCCTACAGACCCAGGCATGATTCGAGTGAGTACTCCACCCCGTGTCATCACTCTGGACCAACATTATTTCCCATCAGCTGATGATTTTCCTCTGGGTATGCCAAATTCACCCCCAAGGAATGTAAGGACAATTAGATCTCAAGGTGATGGGGCTCGTTCAACACCACGTCCTGAAATCTTCAATGAATCTACAATGACTGAGTCACGCTTAGTGTTGAGGTATGTTTAACTTGAATCTTGTTGGCCATGATGTCAATATTAAATTATATTCATCCAAAACAATTTGATCAAGATAATATATTATATTACAGAGATCCAACTCCTCCAATGGGTAATGGTGAAGGCCTCTCAACTGGAGAGGAATTGGTGCATTTACGACGTCAGATAGTGAAGCTGAATCGAAGGGTGATGGCTATAGAATCTGATCAGCTGCAGAGACAACAGAAGGAAAAGATTGCCTATGCTATAGGGATAGCATATTTGTTGTTCAAAGTAATTGCTTGGTTGAATAGATCTTAAACCTCTTAGTAAATGTATAAGATGAAGTATATAACTATCTACTAAACTATTTGTTGACATTGATGAATTTATTGGGTTACATTAATTTTGTTAAAGAAGTTATTGCATCCTTCTGTAGCAAATATTCATAAATATTAAACTGGAAACTTATACTTTGTTAGCATTTAGGTAATGTTTTTTTACTGTCATGTACCTTTTATGTAACTTTGTACAGTTCAATGAATTTTCATTATACTTGTGTACTCTGCACTTTTGTATTTAAGGTACTGTAAAAACTGTTGGAAGAGATGTGACCTTTTAGTTTAGATGTGGGTCATTTTCCATTAAATAAATGATAGAATACACTCACTTTTTCTTTGAATTTCTATAAAATATAAATGAAAATCAAATTTCAGGGTAACACTCAATATATTCAGAAACACTTCCATTAGGTGTCAACACTGCACTCGACATTCAATTAAGAATGAAATGAAAATTACACTGTTGTCTTAAAGTTCCAAACTGAGGGATCAGTATGCTATGCTTGTATGGGCTTCTCTTCATAAATAAAGATAACTGAAAAGAGTGGTCCACCAAGGCGTTGCGCCAACCAATTATTCTTCACAACAGCTAATTTGAGTGAGTCTACAGCCAGTCTTGCATTGAAGTTAGTGTGTAATGCTCTGCCCATTCCTTCTAATACAATTAGATCCACTCCTCGTACTTTCATTTCTGTGCATAAACCTTAAACAAAAAATTTTACCACATTAATCACAGGCCCACTATTTTGAATTGATTTACTAATTTTGTGTCACTTACCTACACTAATAGTCCTTAAATCGAGACATGGCCCTCTTTGACCACTAGATTTCACGATTAGATCACCTGTGGCCATAGCAGCAGATAGAACTGGACATATAAGAGAAGCATGTTGCAGTATTTCTTCCAGCTCTTCATTTGTCACATCATTTAGGGCAGGCCATTCATTGGCACATAATATTACAGAAGTACCTCTTAGCAGTAAAGCTCTCACAAAGGGCAAAATACCCAATACTATGTCAACACCACTGTTATCTACAAATATGGCTGCACATTGGTGAACAGTTTTCTGGAATATTACAACAAAAATTAAGTGCCTTCTACTGAAATACAAATAGGTACTATACAAAACAATTAAGATACCTCTAATTTTTCTATCCATTTCTCTAGACCGTCATACAGCCATGGTCTTTCTTGGATCTTCTGTAGAGCTTCATAAAGTCCACAATTTAGAATACTTGTCACAGCCTGAGCACCCCAATCAAACATATTTCCTGAAATTTGAAATAATTATACAGTCATGGCACAATTGAAATTTGAGCTAAGTAATATGAAGTATTACCTGCTAAAACACCTCTACATAGCTCCAGCCACCGCTGCCTATCATCAGGTAGAGCATCAATTTCAGCTAATCTTGCACCAAGTTTAGCCAATGCTGTTTCATTCTCATATTTCTTTTGCTGCTTCCACAAATCAAAGAACCCTTGAGACCGCAGACAAGTTTCATTTACATCAAGTAGGAGACGTATAGTCAACTGTCCATGGGCACTAAAGAATAACAAAATTATTACTACCTAAAAGAACAGTAGTTTTGATAAAGGGGAGTCTAGTGGTTCTATACTTACAGCGGATTAATCCTAAGTTCTTTTATCGCCTCCACGTAGCATGTCTTGAATTTTAAAGCTCTTATTTCAACTGTTGGGTCATCTGTATTAGCCAAAGCAAAATTTACGTATTTTTCAACCAGTTTTTCGCAAGTGTTGAGCCAATATTCTCTTGCTTCTTCATCGACTAACAGGTCCAAAGTATCCGGATTATATTTATCTGGCTCCCACAATATATGAGACAAACCAAAATGTTCCATTCTGAACCGTGGAATAATTTATTAGACGTATGTATGTACGATATACTATTTACGTATTGTTCTCTCCCATTGTTATATCATTATCAATATGCAAATAAAGCTTGGAACTTTATCTTATCGAAACACCGTATTAAATTGTACGTATTGTTGGTTACTTTGCGCTTTGCCACTTTGCTTTTGATTGCTGCTGAGCCTTGGTTGTGCTTGCTGCGCTTGCCTTGTCATGTCAAGATTCAAGCAAAGATAAAGTCCGATTTCCGACACAGATTATGATTTCCGAATCTGAAATAGAAAAAAAAACTACAGTAAAATCAAGGAATTCTTGGTCTTTGAGTCCAATACCAACTTGACACAATGACATTTGCTTGACGTTCGCTGCGCAACAAAGCTGCCAACTGCCAACAATAGTGATGTGACATGCATGAACAATATAATGTGCACTATGCGTGCACTAAAGATATTGGACGTAGAGCAAATTTCTTTGGCGTGCGCTCATCGAAATAATAATGCTTGTGTAGTGTTTTTTATCTGTAATAATACTATCGAAATAATAACCCAGGAACCCACTTGCCGAAATACGTAAAATGAAAAACAGATATATTATTATATTAGGCGGGACTTACACGCGATGTCTTCTCGTGGCCACGCTGGGTGTAACCCTACCGAAATGTCGAGAAAACAAATCTTAAAGGTACGTCGCGTGTTATATAAAAATATGTGTAAAGAGCGCGAGTTTAGTTTGCAATCTACGTAGCGTAGCGTTAGATTTGTATTGAATGAAAAGGAGCCGCGGTCCGCTAGAGACGTCAAGAACGGAGTCAATGTGTCCCTTTTTAACAATAAGGTTTAATCATATGGTAGAATGATTTTCTGATTTTTCTGAACTCATTTTCACAGCAATGAAACACAGAACCTAAAATCATTTTTGAAGTCTATTTTGAAATGCGTACGTTATATGGATTTGAATGTGTGCTTTATTACATGAATCGTAATCCCGGTTTACCCAAGTATCGAATGACGTCATCAGACATGCCAAAATCACAGTGTTCTAGGGCATTTAATATATCTGGTTTAAGCGATATCGTGAAAATTTCTTCGCAGTCATTCATGTGGTTTAATTTGAGCTTGGAAAAGTCACTAAACAAAAATAATGGTTGATCCTCATTGCCAGGTTAAGGTTTAGTAGATTTCGTACGAATAAGGTGAAATATTCAAAGTACCCTTTCGCCGAAATACTGTAATAAAGTGAGCTTTTCAAAGGGATTGTATCTACGGGGCTTATACCTGACGCGTAGCGCGTAAATATTATCACGGCCGATCTATAAAGGAAAAGGCAGTGTGCAAGAGTGCGGCAGCTATCGAGGTATCAAACTTATGAGCCACACAATGAAGCTATTCGAACGGATTATTGACCAGAGACTTCGCCAGGAATGCGCCTTGTCGGAATGCCAATACAGCTTCAGGCCGGGCTGCAGCAATATGGATCCAATCTTTGCTTTCAGGGTCCTCCAGGAGTCCCATTGCTGTAGGAATCAACCGTTGCATTAGGCATTCCTTGACCTGCAGAGGGCATTCGACAGTGTCCCCCGGGAGATAATTTGGTGGGCCCTGAAAGCAAAGTCGGTGCCCGAGGCGTACATTTGTATTATACAGGACATGTATGCCAATACTGGAGCTGTAGTCAAAACCATCGTAGGTCATACTAATCCCTTCCCGATTACTGTAAGTGTTCACCAGGGCTCTGTGCTGTGTCCTTACTTGTTTTGCAATGTGCTCGATGCCTTCTTAGCGGATATTCAGGACATGCCTCTCTGGCTTATGAAGTACGCTGACGACATTGTACTGGTGAACAAGCTTAGGCAGGACCTTGAGACCAGGGTAAACACGTGGAAGGACGTGCTAGAAAACGGTGGTTTGAAACTGAACGTCGCCAAAACAGAGTATATGGCCAGCTGCAGAGTATATGGCCACCATCCCTATAGGTAACGAAACTGTTAATAGAACAGATAAATTTAAATACCTCGGATCCGTGATGCACGAGTCTGGTGATATCGGCCCCGATGTCAAGTCCCGAATCTCTGCAGCTTGGGCCAAACGGCGGGAACTTACGGCAGTCATCTGTGACCCTAAAATCTCTGTCAAGTTCAAAGGGCTTATATACAAGAGTATAATTAGACCTGTAATGCTCTATGGCTGCGAGACATGCCCAGCGCTGACGAAACACGTTCGCGAACTTCACGCTAACGAAATGAAAATGCTGCGCTGGATGTGCGGAGTTACATGGCTCGATCGAGTACGTTATGAATACATCCGTGGCAGTCCTTGGCGTGAGGGATATCGCGGACAAGATCGAGGAGGCTCGCCTGCGCTGGTTTGGTTACGTGTTGCGTAAGCCTCAGGGATACGTGGGAAATAGGTGCCTGAACATGCCGGGAAAGAGGTCATCAGGAAAGAGGCCCCGTGGGCGACCCAAGAAGCGATGGATTGACACCGCTGAGTCGGATGCGAGAGCCAACGGCTTACGACGCGAGGATGCCGAGGACCGGGCGAAATGGAGAAGGACTTATAGGAAAGCGGACCCTGGCAGAGGCCGGGATAAGCGCTAGGACGATGATGATGATTGAAAGTACCCTTTTGCAATAATCTGTTCATTGTATGTATTTTCTGATAAACAAACTTACCAAAACATGTCTTTCTACGAATTTGATTTTATTGATTGAATATAAAAAATATACATCGGTAACTCGTAGTTGACTTTAATATTGTATCATACCATGGCAACGTCGATTTCCATATAGCGAAGGGTGGCAATAATTTTTTCGGGTTCAAAATCGGTTTCACCAACTTTTGGAGATTACCACACCTTACACTGTACCTCTTTTTAGTACAGTAGGTATTGATATAGATAGATAGAATATGTTAATGTCAAATTGTTAATAATGATTCCACAAATGTCTCATTGGTTGGTCAAAATATGGTCATACACTAATGGAGTGGGATGAAATGACTCCGTTCTAACTATCTCTATCAGTTAGTTTTTTCAGCACAGTACCTACTCATACTATGAACACATAGATTTGTTCATAGTACATTTATTTCGATGAAGTTTACCACAAAGTGCTGTTGTACTTATATGCACCTTTTTCTTGTATACCTTGTCTAAAATAGGATGATAATGTTGACAATTCACAGTAGGGATGGGGTAATGTAAAATCGTTAATGAATCTATTCGATTTTCGATTATCATTCTCATAGAACTTGGAATCGATAGTTGCATGGGTATTCAGTACATGTTATACAAAATAAACTATTTATTTTCTTTTGTAATAATAATTTATTAATACGACATTAAAAACCCTTCCACAACGACGATTTCGACCCGTGCGTGTCACTATTCGGTCAGTCATCCTATTACGTAGAATACGCGCGACTCGAATTCGTTGTTGTAATAGGTCTCTTAGGGTGAAATCCAAACAAGGGATAAGAGTTTAGTTACAAAAAATAATAAGGTTACCTAAATATTAATTTTTAATACTCGATTTTATTTTATCAATACCGATTTTCGATTGTCTGTTGTTATTCGTTATTCGTGACACTTCACTAAAGGGGCGGGGCCTGTCTATGAAGTACGACATCTTCCGTAGTACATTTTACCGAAAAAAAACACGAAACTTCATAGGCGTGCGCCAAAGACCAACAATTTGTGAGCTGTCAAAATTATCATCCTATTTTAGACAAGGTATAGGTATTTTAGTAGGTCCATGGTGCGCCAGCCATCGTTGATCGTTGACTGACTTTCTGTCCGTCCGTTGATGGTCCGTTGAGAATTTGAGATTTGTCTATGGTTTGTATTCGCTTCAAGTTCGCTTGCTCGCTTGCTTGCTAGGTTTACGCGTTTTTCGATCTCCCCGAAATGTGTTTGAAATGGATAAAATTGATTTTATTAGATGAAGACTGAATTTTATTTAGTGGCGTGAAAATTACTATGTGATGATTGTTAAAATGTTACAATGGTGATGTGTTTCTTGAAATTGATGTAACGAATCAGTGTACGGCAAGATGGACGAATTGTCTAAGGGCATGACACAAACAGGAAGCGCTGTTACAACCGACAAAACCCAAGAAAATGATGGTAATTTCTTTATTACGATATTGTATTACAATTTGTATTATATCATATCTACATTCCTATCCTGTCTATGTTTTCTACTAAGTTGAACATCAATGTAAACATAAAGTCCATTTGAGATTTTTCTTCAAAATTTCTTATTTTTAGAATATTAGTTTCTCATGATAACACAATAGCGAATGGATAAGGAGTATGAGTTAGTATGTAGAATAAGCCAAAGGGAGCAGGTTACATGAAACATGTCTTATAAATAAATGTAAGGATAAATAAAAGTGCAATAAGAAAACTTACTGTTTGAGATTTACTACAAGACTATCATCTGCATTTTTTTTTACGTGCTATACTTTTCTACAATTACAAAACCAATTCAGTGTCTAATCAGTTTTATAGTCATCTGTGCTAGGTATATTATGGAACAACATAAAACACTGCTCCTCGATTTCTAATTTGTAGTGGAGGTACTGGTTGCTCTGCCTCTATGACAATAGTCTGCATTTTGACAAACATTAGGCTACGGCCGCACAGACAGGTGGCTTGCTTGGTACCTTGTGTAGTGAGTACCATGAATGTTGGAGAATGTTACCAGATATGCCCACTGTGCAACTTTATGCTCGTTCGGTGGCTTTTACTACCTACTAGGTGCCTAGCTAGGTTCTCTAGCTTAGGCTCTAGGTTCTACTCGAGTTGCCTGTCAGTGCAGACATAGCCTTAATGAACGGAATTAGTGCTATTAGATATTCTAATAAGAAATATAAAATTAACCAAGGCATGCAATATCAGTATCAGCAAAGAGTCTTAATTCTTAAAATGACAATATAATCCATAGGCTGCAGTGACTGCTTACCATCAGGCCTCATACAGTTTGCCACCTTGGTGGTATAAAAAGAAATCTATGAAGGACTAATCTCAAATTTACCAAAGATAGTTAATTGTTTTTATGTTATTTACAAAGACTTTTATTTGGCTTAGCAATGTTTTAGTTTAGCTATATAATTAAGAGTAAAAACCAACTGACACAAAAAAAAGAAATAATGGTACACAACCTACAATGGTTTCTACAATATTGGACAGCCTCTCTAATATTGGTATATTAGAAATGCCTGTTCTATTATTAAGGCTGTATAATCAATGTAATATTTTTGTCACTGATACAAATGAGTGTATGAGTGTAACAAACAAACGTTTGACATGATTCCTCTGAGGCTTCCACTGTAACAAGAGAGTTTTGCCTTAGTCTCATAATGTCTTGGACATTATAACTCCTAGGCTTGGAATATAAATAATATATTTTGACCACATAACTAGATCACAGAGCTAGGCAAGTCATCAAATAAAATTGTCATCTAACAGGAGTGGATGGATTGATTGGATGTTGTGTAAGATATTTTTATCATGGCTCTTATACCTCTAAGGCTCTAATTTTAAAAGAAGCCCAAGCTAATATTGGACAGACATTATTATGACTTTTTCTTAATATAATATTGCTAATGTCAATAGTGTCTATCAGGTGGCCCATTGTCTACCGATTGACAAAAAAACATTATCATATTTTCTCTTACCAGTTAATATAAATAAAATAAGTATTACTTACTAATTACTAGTGCTAATAATAAAAATAATAGTGTAAACAGTTTTATGAAGTAATTCCTAAGTATTAAACTTCATTAAAAATCAAAAGACAAATAACATCATTACCATCATGTTTTTCGTTCAAAAAATTTTTTTTTCTTTTTTATGTCATATGGTAGGCAAACAGGCAAGCAGGCCACCTGATGGACAGTGGTCACCACAGCCTATTGACATTAGCAACATCAAGAGTTTCGCCAATGCGTTGCCCACCTCTATAACACGTTGCTCTGGCAGCAAAAAGGCAAATCTCACTCTTCTGCCAAAGCCACGGTTCCCCAAATCCCCACCCCATAGAGCACTGCAAACCTTACTCACCGGCAGAAACACAATACTATTTAAAAGAGTATTATTTAGCTGTGATATTCTGTAAGGTGGACGGACTTCCCCAGTCGGGCGCCTCCAATTCGAACGTGATACCCCGCTATGCCCTACCTCTCCGAATGAAAGATGTTTGAATTGATGGTGAATGACAATATTTAATGCAACAACTTAATCAGCTGCATATACCCTTGCCTCCCACACACCTCTCCGCTGGATGGCAGATCATTGTCGATATCGTATTTTACATTAATTGCATCAGTAAGTCTATCTAATGCTCCTCATCAAATATTTTACTTACACTGTTATTGTAAAACCATAATGGATCTGTATTTTATTCTATATCTTATCAGTTGTGGAAGTTGCCATTTTAAAAAGGACTCCCTATTTTGGATTGTGATAAATCAACAATATGTACAGTCAGCTGCAGAATGAGTGGACCTCCCTAGCATACATTAAATGTGCGGTGGGTGGGTCAGTTCTCTCTGCAGCTGACTACATGGAACCTACCTGCATAGGGTTCAGAGTTGGAATGATCATCATTGGTGTACTATTAAAAGTTGAGCTGCTCATTTATAAATGTCTGATTCAGCAATCCTATGCTATTTCTCCTTTACTAATAAAAACAATATTTAAATTTCTGATATTCATTCTACACATATCATACAAAATAAATTTATTGTACTGCTGTAGTTACCTGGCTATCACCTATTTTGAATTCAGAACAAGATGATACTGTTGATGTAGCAATTATTGTAGAGAGCTGCTTTTGCAGATGGCGTAATGCGAAGTGTGCGGCACGGTCGCCAACTATGCTAGCGTTGGTAGAACAACTGCGATTATACCTCAGTGGAGGATGTGAGTGCGCGAGTGGCATGCCTGATTTGTGATTTGTATGATTTTGTCTTAGATTAGACTATAGAAACCTTTTCCATAACCAAAAAACTTTTGTAAAAATCAAAACGCTTGTGGTGTCACTACACTGTTTGACGTGGAATTTAGCCCGGACCCAGTGGCGGTTGCAGTACCGGTACTGTGGCAAAAACTGGATTCCCGGTACTTCGCAAACTATACGGTACCGGGAATACCGAATTTTTTTGTTGTGAGGATTATTTCTGACTAGTAAATGAAATAAAAATACATACATCATCATGTTGTTTGTATTTGGTAACTGGTCTTCTGGTCTGATCCAACTTCGAGGAAGATGTCAAATTACGAATCCTGCTTGGTTGGGCTACGTTCGGGAAACTGCGGAAGAGTTCACTGACGCACTAGTCAAAGACATCTGGCAGTCGTCATTACAGCAGGGATACACCCTGCTAGGCAAGAATGTAGAGAACCACTCTTGTCTAGCTCGATCTCGGCAAATGTTTTGCCAAGAATATGGAGAGTCCTGAGTAACCGACTTGAACCTCTAATTCAGCAAGACCAAAATCTTATTGCCTAATTCTGTGCTTGAAATTTTGCACGATATCGACGAATAGTCCAAATCCAAAATGAACAAAAATTATATCGATACTTTTTAGCACTTCCTACCCCTCTTAGGCAATAAAATGTAGAGAGCCGCTTTTGTCTATCTCAGTCTCGGTATACGTTTAACCAAGAAAACCGTTGGAGACTAGGGGGCCTTCTTTCGTTTCTACTGTGCAGTGAAGGTTATTGGCAAAAAACGTCACGATTGCCTAGTGGGTTAACGAGTACACGAATGGTTCGGCAGAGGTTAATTGATCGCCACCCGATGCTCGGGAATTAGCACCCTCTCTGTCTCCTCTCCTCATTTCACATCCGGCATGAGATCGGTAACGGCGGATTTGGTTAGACGCAACACACCAACAAGTTTTATTATGCTTGCACCATCGCGGAAGATAGCGAAATCATAATAATCTTAGCAGTCAATCCCGGCTTCTGTCGGGGTCCGCTTTCCTGTTCTTTCGCCTCCATTTAGCCCGTTTTACAGCATCCTCGCGTCATGAGGCCTTGGTTGCTTGGTCAATCTATAAATTTTTAAGCTTCCTGCGAGACCGTATTCCTGTATGTCCACAAAAAACTGCAATTTAATGTACAGGTTAGCCATTTGGCCTACGTATACTAGATGTCCATAAAATCATTATGACCTGCAGTTTAAAAATCTATTTTCTTTAGGAGGAGAGTGATGTGATTATTCATTTACATAATATGGAAACAAAAATCAAATGTAAGGGCTTTTCGATCTGACTCCAAATATATACCACATCATTACATTCAAGCAAACAAATGTTTTCAATAAATACGAAAATCTTAACTTAACGTAAATAGAGCAGTTACAGTATTAAATTCCGAGAGCATATAGCTCGTAAACGGTTGGGAATTTGTAAAAGTCAGCACAGTAATAAATTTAGAGAATTTCATAGGTTTTAATTTAATAGTACACAAGCTACACCAAATTTCCGTAAAACGCACCAGTTTCGAAATAGGTACTTACTATATACGAAACACCGAAAAATTGGACGTTTTTCGTGCCCCCACCCTAGGGCTTACCTCACATTACGAAGCTCCTCAATCCCCTTTTGAGCACTCTTTCACTAGTAGTGGTCGAGCTACGTAAAAAAAAACCGCAAATCGATGTACAGGATAGCCGTTTGGTACACGGGTACTTTAGGTTAAAACAATCATCTTGACCGGTAGTTCCTAAAAATATTCCCAGGGGGGGGCCAGTAATATTGACATTAATTTTTAATATGGGAATCGAAATTTTTTTTTTCGGAATCCTATCGTGTTTGGTATCAAATGAAAGGGCATCATAAGCCGGTTCTAAAAATATACTACACCAATAACTTTCAGCCACCTGTTTTCTTAAAATCCAAGAAATATTTTCAAAACATACCAAGTTTGGACTCCTCCAGGTAGGAGACGGATTAGTAAATTTTTATAAAATATACGCCAAATGACTCTTAATATGCCCATATCCAAAGACAAAAAGGCGATTTAAAAAATATTTTAATTTACTAATTTTAAAATATTTTTTTCTTTATTAAAAAAGTTGAGATTTAGTATTTTTTGAATCATATCGAACTGTACTGCACTTTACTATTGTTAATCTATGTTAAATTGATATTAATACGCTCCCCCCCCCCCCCCCCTTCTCCTCCTGCACCTGAGAGGATTTTCCTGCACCTGAGAGGAAATCAAATTCGCTTAGGTGCAGAGTGAGGAGTGCGGAGGGAGAGAGGAAAGGGGGAGGGGGAGATAGAAACCGTAAGAGCATTATTTTACATAGATAATAGCATAAAACACAATAATAATAGTACAGTACAGTAGAGTTCGATAAGTTTAAAAAAATACTAAATCTCAACTTTTTAATAAAGAAAAAAATATTTTAAAATTAGTACTTTAAAATATTTTTTAAATCGCCTTTTTGTCGTTGGATATGGGTATATTTAGAGACATTTGGCGTATGTTATACAAAAATTTACTAATCCGTCTCCTACCTGGAGGAGTCCAAACTTGGTATGTTTTGAAAATATTTCGTGGATTTTTAGAAAACAGGTGGCCGAATGGTATTGGTGTAGTATATTTTTACAACCGGCTCATGATGCCCTTTCATTTGATACCAAACACGATAGGAATCTGAGAAAAAAAAATTCAAATCCCATATAAAAAATTAATATCGATATTACTGCTCCCCCCCTGGGAATATTTTTAGGAACTACCGGTTAAAATGATTGTTTAAACCTAAAGTACTCGTATACCAAACGGCTATCCTGTACATCGATTTGCGGTTTTTTGCCAATATTTGCTGTGTACACCGTCCACTATAGGCTTTCTCACATTGAAATAATTAACAATTAAAAATATATATTTAATGTAAATATTTTCAAAATTGCTTTCATGACATTAGTTAGACATACTCATATATTACCTGTCTCTCGTGTGCGTGAACACATGCCAGAGGTCCCGGGTTCGAATCCCGCTCCGGCCATGTACCAATGACTGTTTTCTGAGTTATGTACATTAGTCGAATACTAACCTATACTCGTACGGTGAGGGAAAACATCGTGATGAAACCTGCACATTTAGGCGACTGGATGGTAACCATGATCCAATCTGGTCAGGTTCCCCTGGTAGCAGGGTCATGGAGGTCAGATGGCAGTCGCTCCACTGTAATTACCTGATCTGCCAAATCCTGGATCATGGTCAAGGCGGACCCCGGGCCCTCGTGCGCGAGAGCACAACCGGGACCTTAACGCCAAGATGATGATGATGATGACTCATATATTACCTGTTATTTTAAGGTATACTTTTCAAAAAAATATTTATTTGTATCCTATCTGGAGGAACCCAGACTTGGTATGTTTTGAAAATGATTTTTGTTTTTAAATAAAACAAACTTGGCTTAAATGTATTGATGTGGTATATTTTTGGAATCACTTCGGAAAACCCTTTTATATGATACGCCACTTTTCAAAGAAAAAATATGACGTCATCACTCTTCTCCTAAGGGAAATATTTTAAGAACTGCGGGTCAAATTATTGTTTCGATATCGTGTGCCAAACGGCTAGCTTGTACATCGATTTGCAGTTTTTCGTTGAAATTTGGCTCGTAGGTACCACTATGAGACATATGCAGCACGTGACCAAATCAGCGCAGGCGAGCCTCTTTAATCTCGTCCGCGATCCGTGGCAAAATAGAGATATAGGTACGTAAGCAAATGAACCAAGGAGGTCGTCAAGACTCTCAACAGTGAGAATACGACGCAAGGAGGAAATATTATATAATAATGGTTTGATCTAACATGATAAAGTTAATTTGACGATTCTGGGCTGGTTCGGCGTCGGATAAGTGTGGTGACATCCTTGAACAATAGATTTAATAATTAGAATTCTATATTAAAAAAGGTAATCTACTATTGCATGAAAATGTGTTATGATTGTTTCCTAGACAAGACTAAAATTCGCGTTTGATAAAATAAGAATACTGTTTAAACTTCATCCATCACATGTGTGTGTAGATAGTTTTCCATGACACGATAAAACAATGAGTGGACAGATTAGGAAAGTGCCTAAAGTTGACTAATTTTTAACCATTTGACGTAGTACTTACTTAATTAAGAGTTATTGTAAGAAAGAAAGTAAAGCTTAATAAAAAATATGTCGCTATGTACCTATAATGATATAACAAGGAAGGTCAGAGTTTCAGTGTATGCATGCACAACTTCTACAATTACAAATGGCACTACCTTGGTAATTGCTGTTCGCGCTAATTAACATCATCTTTCAAAGAAAACTTATCATTCTGTATATTAATTAGTTTTAAGAGAGTTCTCTCATTTACTTCTTTCTAAATTTACGATGACCAAGAATTTAAATGCGTTGCATTGAAATACGTTGCGTTAAAATTTTACACCGTCGGAGCTTCGGTGATGCTTTCTGGTGCGAGCCATGCCAAGAGAGCCGGGTGTTCCCTGTGTCGCAACTGTGACTCAGCGGCCCTGAACCATTAACGTGGGAACGCGCTCCTAGAGGTCATACTGCGCATTATTTTGCTTAAAAGACAGCGACCGTGGTTATCAAACGAGTGGGTGCTCCGTCGCGTACACGCACAGCCTCGATGTCAGCGACGCACCAGTAGAATACAATTATCATATTACCCAATTGAAAAGGCGTATTTGATGAAATAAATATTATCTTACATATATATACTATAGTTTTATATCAGCCATTCAAGATGAACATGATAGGAAGGTTATACGACGTCTATGGCGCACTTTATCTACGTTATCAATCTTAGCGACGTCAGTTAGTTACCGTAAAATGTATGCGCTTATTCTATACAGCTCGACCCTGAATATTCTTATTGCACCTCAGATTTAATTCTTATTTTGTGCTACATATGGCGGTGTAGAATACCGATTCATCTTTCGAAAAATTTTGATCGAAACAAAATTGTCGAGTGGCAATGACCGCTGGTGCAAAGTTGAAAATCAAGTGCAGCACGTGCCTTCCTCAGCAAATATTTGAAGGATCAAAGGAAACGTTAAATGTCAGTATCTGCTTCTCTTCAAGGCAAATTTGTCGTAATCAGATAAATCGTATTTACAACTCACGATTTCCTTACGGGAAACGCTAAAGATCCTTCTTTGGATACTCAAGAGGCTTGCGGATGCTCACATTAAACGGTTTCACGTCGTGATTTCGTCGTTAATTGTGCGTGATTTTTATGGACATCTCTTCCATATTTCTCTACTAATCAAGTCCAACTGTAGATTATACTGTAAATATAAAGTAGAAACTGACTGATCAAAGCGCAACTGATTCTCCATTTCAAGCTTTTAGCCTAGACGTAAGCAAGCCAGCACTAAGAGAGTAAGGAGTTCGGCTTCATAGCCGACGTGCATTTACTAAGTTAAGATACAATGAAAGAAATATTGAAAAATTTAATAGAATAGGTACAATTCGAAACCTAGCCAGCTTAATGGTGGCCATTCATCATCGTACCGCATGCAAAGAGGCCAAGCCAAACTGACCTTGTATGAGGAGAAACTTTCCGTCAAATGGCATGTCCTTCCAAAACTTCTCCCACACACAGTCAGTTTGGCTTGATCAACCCTCCTTTATCACGCCACTGCATAGAGTGGCAAGCTGGTGAGTGGCCACCATAACGCCATCAATATAGAAGTAACGAGTATCTAATGCGATTCCGTTTATGTCAGGCTCGTCGACGGCGGTGGTGTACTTGAGCGAGTCTTGTCTGGAGTGCGAGCGCGTGCGCGCGGCGTGCGAGCGGCTCGGCGAGGTGGCGGCGGCGCCGGCGCCGGACGCGCTGCCGCCGCCGCAACAGCCACCGGCGCCACCTACCTACCTCGTTACCACGCCCTTCGAGGGCGAACTCTTCGATGCGGCGCACAAAGCCAAATACAGGTCAGTCTAGTTGGCATTTGTGTTAACAAGTGCAGCTCTTGTGGAAGGTTTCTGTGGTAGCGAATTGGTGCGGCTAGCGGCATTCAGCCTCACGATCAAAAATATACGTCAGAAGCTGTACGGAACACCTCCACTCCTCCGGCGTCCGCTTATACCACAAAAACTGGCATAAGAACTACTATTGGTAGAAGAACTGGATCTAGGTATACTGAGTGTAGGTTTTTGGTTTCATTGTAAGTGTTTTTGCGTTACATCACTGTACACAGTCTTTCAGCGTACATAAACGTGTCACAAAATACCTAGGTAGGTACCCTGCGATGTTAATCACACTGCGTGCCAGCCTCTGTTTACAAAACAATAGTATGTAAACCAGGAGTGTTTTTGAGATCCAGTCCGCTGATGGGAATATGTGTGTATTATTGGCCACACATGTAATATGTGTGTATTATTTTGCTTTAAATGTCAAGTTGGCAATGTAGAATTGGATATTCTGTATTGTAGTGGCAAAAAGTTGACAATCACTTAAGTAAATTTGAACGACGCACTAGCTTCCGCCAGATTCTGGCCCGCGCAAAATAAGTATTTTCCGGATTTATTAGCATACCTTAGTTTACGTTACGACTTACGAATAGCGGGCTACTCTTAACTCTTACTCGAAGAATCCCTACTTATAAACTCGAAACTGTTATTTTTGTGTATAATTTCAAACACAATTTTTTTATTAAAATCCGTTCATTCGTTTTTGTGTGACCTTAAAACTTCCGCATTTATGATGTACTTACTTGTGTACTTCCTAAACAGTCAAGAAACGTAATTTTTCTGTAGTCATATTTACTGTCTAAATGATGTAGCAATTACATGCTAACAATATCATGTCATGTTAGTTAAATTCACACCTCCACGACTTCAGCCATTGTGTGCAATGCTTCCGTTGAACGAGCATGGACACAGATAACTTTATACTTGCTCTGTGTATCACATTACTTATTTCCTGTTCTAATTTAATAGATGCGATACTTTTGGTATCTTTTTTTCAACTGTTCATTATGTACTTTGCATTATATAATAGCGATATTACTTGTGGTCTAGTCTGTTTTTGTCTTCAGTGGTTCTAGTGTAGACCATAAAGTAAAAAACGGCCAGTCCCCAGTCTTGACTATGGTTCTAGCTAGAGTCTAGAACTAGATTGGAGGCTGGGCGTGAGCTAGAGCATGTTTGTCGCTTATGAAATAAATCTGAATAGTTCTAAGACTACACAGAACAATCTTAATCTTGAGTCTTGATCTTGTATGTTAATTACGGAGATGGAGCTGCTGTTGTAAAAATAGTATATTGTTATCGGATCGCGACTCGACACGTCTATAGAAGCAAAATGGTTACGCGTGAAGTGTACCAAAACTTCGTTATTGACATTTATTTTGGCTCCATGCGCGGCCGCCGCGTACCTAACGACCGCTAGTGGATGCTTTGTTGCGTTTACATTGACGACTAGTTGTCTCCTCACCTACACCGCATGCCGCGTACATGTAGCCACGGTGGTACGTCGTCGCACGCCAGTGACGCTCATTCATTCTAAAATAGTATACTCATTAGAGATGTAAAGTAGTGATAAAGCTCGTTTGGGCTTTACCGGCTCGGCCTCACTTAATCTCTAGGAAAGCGGAGCGGACGAACGCTGCCGTCGGGGCGTGGGCGTAGTTCGCAGTTGGCCGTTAATTACTACGACGATAGATGAACATATTCGTCACTTCATGAATGAAATCTATTGATATTCAATTTTGAAACGATATCGTAGTTGTTGGAACATCATAGTCGTTGTTGAGACATCATCATAATTAATACTATATCACTGTCTCAATTTTATATGGTACTGTAATTTCTATTTATTGGAGAAAATGTTGTTAAGCCATTCTTTAGCAGTGTGCTAAAGAATTATTTCACTACACTTTATAAGTAACGATTTATTGTTAGTTTCATTCATTGAAACATAGATATTATTTTTCTCCTTCAACATACGAAAACATGAGACGTGAATGAGTCAGCCGCGGCGGGCATGATGTAGTCGATTGACGAAATCGCATCGCTTAGCGCGTGAATTGCCAACAAAGGTGGCATGGAGCTGGGTCTCCCGATTTCCTACTGACTTACTCTCTAAGTATAGAGTATAGTATGAATAGTACCTAATACTAATTTACTAACAAGATATTTATATAGGCACTTTTATACTAGCGACACTAGCGGCTTTGCACGGATAGTAACCGTAAGAAATTATACATATAAACTTTCCTCATAAATGACTCTGTCTATTTGTGAAAACCGCATGAAAATCCGTTCAGTAGTTATTGAGTTTATCGCGAGCAGACAGACAGACGCGGCTTGGGACTTTGTTTTATAGTATGTAGTGATAAACTGGCTTTCCGCGAAAAAAAGCCTATGCCTTATTCCATACCCTAATCTATCTACCTACCAAATTTCCTTTAAAATCCTTTCATTCGTTTAGGCGTGAAATTGTCAGCAGCATAATCCAATAGCGGCTTTGTCTCGTACGGAAGACAAAACTGAGGCCGGCGCAGAAAGTGGTAGGCAAATTGCATACGCCTGCTTGATGTCGTTGATGCGTGATGACCAAGACAGATTTGAGTTCATAATCATACTCAAGTTGCGAGTTTAACTCGTGAAGGCAATTTCAATGCCATCGTAAAATAGTGCCATGCACTCGCTGCCGATAAGCTGTGACTTTGAGGAGTTGACCAAAACTCCAAAATACAGATATGGAATATTTATGTAAAATATTTTTATGCACTTTCTCTGAAATAAAAGTGGTTATTAGTAAACACGCGGTCGTGCACCACTCCACCATCATCGCTACCTTTCAGTCGTTAAGAAGACTATAGTATTACCTACGTATATACTTACGAACCCTTTGTTATATTACGTCCACCTGCTCTCCTATTTATTATCGCCTACAAATAAATCTACCTTTCCTAACTTCCGATTACTATAAATAAATCGAAGGTTCATCAACCCCTGGTTCTTTTGTGTCAATAGTTCTCTTGTTTGAAACTATGATTGCGTTAGTGAATATGATTTACAACAATTGGCAATTTGGGCGCCCCTGTTATTGATCATGTTCGTTTAAGCGACTAAACGGCGGCGCACACTTGTAGGTACTGTGTGTGGTTGGAGCTGTGGAAAATTTAGCTCACTGCCATCTTGTAACAATGTACTTTGTACTAAAGAACATGTATATAGCTATACATGTAATGTAAGCAAATATGCAATTGTTAAACGATGCAGTAAGTATATAATTCTCTGCATCCGCAGCTAACTGCCAATGTTGCTGATGAAATGAGAGTTAATTGTTTATTATTTCATCTCCCTTCGCCGGCCGTCCGTCCTTGTTTACTTGCGAAAATTCAATTTTGAGAACCTACTCGTGTACCGTAAATTATTTTTAAGAAGAGCTGATTCATATATCCATATGATTTACATTAAACGTCGATTTAAGTAATAACACGAAATTCCTTAACGACTTGGAAGTAGAGTTTTAGAGTTCCATACTAAACTAGGTACATAAGGCTGTGTTCGCCTCGATGGCGACACGGCGGGCACTTCAGCCAAACGATTGGTGTGTGGCTGTCGATCATGTTTGTACATACTCGAGACCTTCCACTCGTAAAAAGGTCATACTCCTGGGTGACTGTTTTTCATGGAAGGATGTAAATAAAGGTGCGCTTGAGGTGCGGGCGGCAGCGAGCGCGGGACGCGGGGCGGCGCGACGTAGCGCGAGGGTCGCCCTTGCGGCCGCGCGACGCTCCACGCTATTTTCGGCCTCACATTCCGCGCGACTGTTTTCCAATCTAACGTGAAACGCATAACGCGCATGCCGCCCGCGTCTTTGTTTTTGCGGCCCTCGAGCTCGACTATTAAACCGTTTATTCTATCAATTCCCAGTGAGAAATGTTAACGATCGTTTTAGTAACTTCGTGAGATGGGAACTATGGTCGAGGTTTAATACGAAATGTGTTGATAGGTGGTGCTCGTGACATCCGCTATGATGTTGCATAGTGTCAATAAGTGTAGCATGTGTAACGGAAGCGTGTCGCACGAATATCGGACTAGTGTCTAAGTGTTGCTTCCTGTGTTAACGATGGGACCCACTCGGTCGCCACCGACGCCTGAGGACGAAGAACCCTTTCAGGAGCTCAACCCTCTTGCGGCCATGGAGCCCAAGACGCCAGACTTCATTCCTCCAAGCCTGTGAGAATTTATACACATTGACATATTTCAATAACATGTCTTCACAGCTTTAACCACTTTGTTTTGTCATGTGAACTGACACTGCCAGGAAATCGGCCTCAACAAAACATAACAATTCGTTTGAATATTTATTGTCAATTATCGCATCGACTGTAAAGGATTAGAATATTGCTCGTAGTAATGACAATAACCAATTGATTTACATAATAACTCGACTCTAATTATCTGAATTTAAATGTTGACTGCATGGCCTTTGTATTTAGAAAGTTATAATCGTCGAGGACAGTATCACCATTTACGTATTGGTTTGATTTTCATACGTATAATTTTATGTATACATTGTTTTTATTATCCTTACTAAAACAAATAAAAGTAACACCTACGTATACAATAACTGCGGAGTGACACACATAGATTATATTGAAAGAAGTGGCTCAGGGATATTCGTATCATGCGTCGGTATCATGACATTATAAGGACGCGATGGCTAATTAAATCGTGGTGATTGTTTACATGTTCCCCGGAATGTGAATGGAAGTCACCAAAACTATTTCCACGGAGACACGTAACTATAGTGTCGTCAATGTAAGCGGTACCACCGGCCCCCCCTCCGTAGTGAAAAAGGTAGCGACGTCATTACGGTTGTCGTTGTTCATTCATATTTATTTATTTACTGTGTTTTATTTAATTTTTTATTTTATTTGACAACAGATTTACACTCTTTGTTACATATTGTGTTATAATTCGCCCTATATTTTTACGATTATTTTCATATTTACATTTTTTTTAAATACACATTAATCTATGTGAGGCATCGTATGTACCTGCAAAAAATACTATTGATAGACATACATTTTTAAAATTCTTTTAAATTGACATCACCGTATAATGTTCACTGAGTCGGCGTCGGCGGCGCGGGCGCAGATTCCTCGCGTTCGCACGCGGTTTACGCGCGCGTCACCACGCGCCAGGCGCCCACCACTGTAATTCATGTCTCAGGACAAATTGTCTACACTATAAATAAAATACTATTCATGTTAGAAATCCGAAAACACCATTCAAACAGATCCCGGGAACTGTTATTGGTAATATCCGGTTTTGTAGAAATTTAATTTCCCAAAAAAATATTCTACCTCCGCAATGACAGATGTTACTGAACTGTGTCTATGTTTTTATCGGATCCGACAGGGGCGACCTTTGCAGCAGAGGACTTTGAGCAGTGGATTTTTTGTCGATCGGCTTGTCGATCTGTTTGCTCTTGACCGTGATCTTGGGAAATCAACGATGGAGCGAGCTCACACAGAAGACGTGTGGGTGCGCTTCCAAAATTTTTAAATTGTATTCAATAAACATATTATAGTGAAATCACTTCCACTATGGGCGTAACAATCCTTAGTATTTACTACTGACTCATGCATCACATGTTTTCACAGGTGTATACAAAAGGTAGAGAAATACTAGCTAGAGTAGAGTAGTTGCATTCTTGCGTCAATTACACACGCAATCAATTTTGTACTACGTATTCGATTCGTAATTTAATTCGATTCATTAATTTCATACACACCCATAACGATTGCGCGAAAAACGTCAAAAACGCAAATGTTGTGTACGACAAGGTTAAATATTACATCATCCCTTTTGACATAATAGGTGTCGTAAAAGGCAACTAACATGCCTTAGAGGCTAAACAACTTGGACCATCGAAGACCAGAGTATAGGCAGCAGCGTTTTCTGTTTTGTAGATATCATACTGCGATCTCCATCCCGCCTGACGAGCGTGGAGCTTATGGACAGACTCTCTACTAACGCAGTGAAGGCTCCAGTGAACTCAAGCCTATTAGCTTCCTCCACATCACTGGAGGTATTTTTCCCTAATCTCCACGCAGGAGGGCTGGATTAGAGATCGCGGTGTTGCAGCTGCCCATTCTCTGGTTTCCGTGGATTTTAGCTGGTCTGCCTCAAGTCGTTAGTGACCTTGTACAACACCCGTTACTGGCAGAATTTTATACTATTTTCTACTCTGCCAGACACCGCATGGCCAGGAAGTATAGTGACCACTTATCTTAGCTCTTACAATGACAACGCACCTGCGGTTCTGCATTTTTGTTACCTGTAACCTAAATGCATGAATCGTACATGTTATGGGCGACAGTTACCGCTTACCATCAAGTGGGCTATCTGCTCGTTTGTTACTCCTCCCAGTGATAACGCACCAACGGTTCTGCATTTTTGTTGCCTGTAACCTTAACGCATGAATCGTAGATGTTATGGGCGATAGTTATCGCTTACCGCTAACAACTTTTAACAATTTGAACTCGTAGAACACCTGACTTTACCAATCTCTATAAAACAAACCAATAGCCAATAGAAAAAGAACCAGTAGACAGAACCAATACCAAAACCGAACCAATAGACAAAGAAATATCTCTACCAATCACTATAAAACAAACGAATAGCCAATGCAAGTATTTGACAAAAAACTAATATGTTATTTGACTTTGGGCTTTGATGTCACACCGACTGTTACAGCTTATTGAATTCTTACTATTGTAAGTGTCTGAATGTCAACAAAATAATTATCTATAGCGATTCGTTTAAGCCATGATAACGTTTTACTTAGTAATAAATCACAGAACTGGCTCACGACTACACGTGACGAAAGCTAGTGAAATATAGTCTACCAGTAACCGAACTGCCGCTGCTCTCAAGCGATATACTTACAACAATCTGTATTACATTATTAAAATAAATTTGTGCAAAAAAAGCGCGTCTTAAATGGATGAATACTTGTATTGTAAGTTCTACACACAGGTAATAAAGTTAAATTACGGCACTAAAGTAAATTGATTTAAGAAAATGGGTTTCTTTACGCTCCGACGCGCTCTATGTAAATCGTATTTTAGTTAAAAATCTCCACAGCTATAGATAACATCTTTATTACTTACAACCAATATACTTTATCTATTTCAACAAGTTCATGTTTTACGCAATACACAACATGAAAACACTTCAGTGTGATTTATGATAACACAGTTTGATATTCTACCGTTTCTGAGTACTAAACATTTTTTGCAAAATATTTTGTATCAGAGTCAAATAATTTGTTGATGTCTTATTATAGTCTCCACGACATATGCCTCGTCAAATGAATATCAAAATGAAGGTTGTAGAGCATGAGCACGAACCTAAGCGATCTTTGATCAGGGTTCTTAGAAAATGAACACAGTACAAGTCCTGGAATCTAGGGGAGTAGCGGGAGGGAGTATTAAGAACTCAAATAATGGTCCTTTTTCTGCTTATAATATTTAGACAACGGTGAGATGAAGGAAAATATGGTTGCTGCTCTCACTCTACCAACTGTTTATTGACCGACATATTTAAAAGTATTTTCCGGGACTTTTGCCGCGTACCTTGGTTTACGAGTAGCTGTATGCATATTGTCACGGAATGACGTCGTCCCGTGACAATCATGCATGTAACTGCGTCGAAATATCTGACTACTCGTAAACCAATAAGTACGCGGTATGAAACCCGGAAAATGCGTTTAAAATGGCTGATAATAAATGCGATAGTTTTGAACAAACCTCATAAAATCATATAATAAAATAATATATAAGCGCGGTATCGTTGTCTTGTCGATCAGAATGGTTGGTCAGGCGGGACGGTGCAACTTATTGAATTGTAAAATTACTTAATTGTACGTACATACATAACATCAAGCCTTTTTCCCGAAAGGGGTAGGCAGAGACCATATCGTACCATGTGGTCCTGACAAACCACCCTCGCTTCTTCCTTAGTCCTTCAAACATTTAAATAATATGACTCTTATTTGGTGGAATCCTATCTTGGCATGTATCTTGACAAGTTTCGATAAAATAATTTCCGATACCTTCTACATTTGGATATGTTAGTTTTCCATCAATGTTCATTCAAATATGTTGCATCATTTTGTACAGTATTTGGTCGAAACGCTCAGATTGTAACTAGGGAATGCAATCCCGCAAGATAATTCAATCCAGGTATTTGCGGGACTGAACCATCTTAGTCCCGCTGGATGCAGGTATTTGCGGGATCCCGCAAGTTGGACTTAGACCTCAGAAATCAATTGTAATAAAAACCTTATAGACCTCGATGGCATGGTTTTGATTTTAACCCATATTAAACAAGCTTTTCAATACATTTTAAATGGTTAACTAATAACTTTATACATAAAAATTACGACATAGAATAAGATAAGAAGACTATCTTAAATTTCTAAATAATTAATATTCAATGAATAAAACACTGACATGCGTCAAAGTACAAGTCGTAGTTGGCAAAAAAATTTAAATAAGCGATGGGTGCGGGAACGGAACATGGATGATAACTGAAAAAAGTCACGAGCTCCCACTCCGAAACATTGATACGCTTTAGTTTCGTAAGTTTTCATTTATAAATAAATAAATACATGTCTAAAAATTTTTATAATCTAACTTACAGACCAATTAGAATTTTAAAATGTTGACCCAGTCATCATCCCTATTCTCTCGCATCGTTTAGGGCCAGGTCCTAGCCAGACAGTCCATTCAACAACGCTTCCCGCCAGTCCAGCGGGAATCCGCACAATTTTCGACCGGGATTAGTCCCGCAAAATGTATGTAATGCATTCCCTAATTGTAACTGTTTGGAAAACAAATACACAGGCAAATCGTTCCACGCTTTGGCTGTTCACTTAATAAGTGGAATGGAAGTATTTGTGTCAATAGATCGACAACAAATGGGGCAATCTCCCAACCTATGTCTGGTGCCCCGAAGATCAAAGGGTAAAGGAGGTATATCCATGTAACCTCTCGTTTACCGTTATGTTTGATCATTAACTTTGATATAAAGTAAAACTCAAATACTTTTGGAGATCAAAATTTAAAAAGTGGCTAGGATAATATAAATAATACCCTCCTAAACTATCACACTTCCGTATGACAAGAGAGCTAACCATTGGGTACAGAAGGCTGGACGTCCTTCGAACTGCTGTTGGCATAAAATGTCATATAAAGTTTTCTTCCACCGTGATGATCTTTCATCGGTGAACAGGATATTTTTTGGATCGTGTCTTTTCATTAATTTAAAGAGCATATTTAGTATCCTGTTCACCGATATTCAACGCGATACCAACTTCTTGGTTGCAGTTGTGGCAAATATAGGGATACATCCCGGAAAGTCGAAGTTAGATCGAAGGATCGAAGGACACGAGTTTCGTGGAGAACGAGAACAGACAATCTTGACTTTTGGTTGTATAAACCTATTAATATAACCAATATTGGCATCACTTCATTCTGAAAATGCCCAAAGTAGCGGGATAAAAAGATTGTGGTGACCACAATGTTGTGCCGGAGTTGAATAAATGTATCATTAAGCATGGAATGGTCAAATAGCGAATAGTTTCTCAAAATATATTTTTGTGAAATGATTCACACATTTATTCGTAAAAGCGCACAATTTTTGTTGGAAAATGTTGATGCCATATGTTGCTAATAACGTACTACATTACATTCTACCTACACACCCATTGTTCAGGATACCCGGAGATACGGAGAACACGCACACGCTACGCACTGGCGTGAAAACATACGAGTACATGATGTAGATGCACGCTCGCTTCGTTATGATAATGTAGTGTTGTTTCCCTTAGGGTGCTGGGCCCGACGGTGGTGCTGCAGCTGGCGGAGCGCGCCGAGCCGCCGCCGGGCGTGGCGCGCCCGCTCTACTCGCTGGCCATGCGCGGCGCCATCATATGCTTCTCCGGCTTCCGGAAGAAAGATGAACTTGTTAGTAGTGACCCTTGCACATTACACATTGACATGAATTATTCATCGACCTCTTTCTAATCTACGTTAGGTGCACAACTTCCGTCTTGCCAACTTCGTAACGGGAAATGAAGAAAGCTACGCAGAATACGTAATCGATTAATACCCTGTACGCATTGCTATATTATCTGATCGTTTTTATACTTGCACCTATTGACATGTTTGAGTATTAATGTATGACTGAAGTTGGGGTTGCATCCGATGATTCATTGTATTATATTGTATTGTACAAAAATTAATCAAGTAATTTTTACCCAAAAATATATATATATGCAGCTTACAATAAAATCAGCAATTACTATTCAAAGTAATTACTCGGACCACGCGTCACGAGTTGCGTAACGGTTATACCTTATCAAATTTACAAACGGTCGGCAGGTTACAAAAATTGTACTTTCCCCGAGATGTTCCGCAATTTTTCTTGTTCTCGTGCAGACGTACCTGATAACTCTGATCCACTACATGGGCGGATCCATCCGCAAGGATATGTCGAGCAAGGTGACGCATCTGATCGCGGCGGCGGCCACGGGGGACAAGTACCGGTATGCTTCGGGCTTCGGTCTGCCCGTGCTGGCGCGGTCGTGGGTCGACGCGTGCTGGGCGCGCCGCGACGACCCCACCTGCCTCGCCACCGACGACGCCATCATCGTGAGTGCTCCTTATGTTTACGAGTATACGAGTTGTATCTATCCCTCCGCTACAAACATAGCCGAAGCGGTTATAGGTCCCGCCAAATAAGAAGAATGCTGGCCGTTCTTAAAATATGAGACAAAAATATTACATTGATTGTATGAAGGGGACTCAGCGTTATTTTTTCGTGACGGGAACTATACTTGTCTGGTTACTTATATTTTGTTGATCGTAAATTGTTTTGTAACCAAGCACCTTTAGAGAACTGTTCGATCGATACGGTTTATGGGATGTAGTCATGAGACGTTAAAATGTTGATGGTTCGTATTTGTAACCACTTAAGTCGGTCCGACCTAATCTTTGTTTGTGAATTAAAGAAATGTGTTTTAATTCCAGAAAGAGCACAAGTTAAAAGTGTTTGTGGGGGCACGAGTGTGCTTCATGGGTTTCCCAGAAGATGAAACTCAACACATGGCAGAGATTCTGGCCAACAATGGAGGAACAACCTGCATAGCCAATGACGCCGACTGCACACACGTTGTAAGTAACTTAATCTCTATAGAAGAGTCAATCGCATTGCTGACCAGTCTACACAATAAAAAGAAAGGCATAATAAAACATATCAGTCAATGTTAGGATTGTTTACTTCAAATCTTTATCATCGAACGTTTACCCCAGAAATACCTCGCATACCTGTTTATTTATATACTTTATGGTACATTAGTTACTAATTTTAGCGTTATGAAGTCAGCATGCACGTAGTATCCTTGGGAACTCCAATCACTGGTTACTTACATTGTAGTCATTATAAATTAGCAAGCATTATTTTATTTTCCTTATATTCTGTCTTTAGTTCTTACTAGTAGTATACTTCCGTAGATATGATTTCGTTTGGCAATATCTTCAATGTCGACAATGTTTATTTTAAAAATCACAAGTAAACATCAAGATTACCAGTCGTGTTACGGCTCAATGTCAGTAGCATTTGTGATTACGCAACAGAAATGTTTTTTATGAACCTAGTATGCACGTGGATCGTAATATGGTTTTAGTTTTCTCCTACTCTTTCGCGTAGTTTTTGCAATCATGGCCAATTTGCGGCATCCATATTTGAAAGTACGCTCACGCGAGTGACGAATCCCAAACGTCCTATTCCGCACTGCGCGACGTGAAGTCGACCCATTGTTTTATTATTTTTATCATTGCATTATAATCACTGCTTCTCTCAGTATCACCAAATCACTCAGTAGTGCACTGTTGAAACATTTACGCTATGTATGTGCTACACCACAATCTCACATGATTACATTATCGTCTTTAGATGTAGTTGTTTGCACCTTTGCACTGGTTTTATTATTTAATTAGTACAAACTGTAAAATCTAAGATAAATAAACAAGATATTCGAGATTCGTCCTGTATCCCTTTGGCACTGACTGATAAATATAGTTTGTAATATATCCCATAAAGACATCCTCTATAAGACGATCGCTTTCTCTGTGTCTAATCGCCTCGATCACGATAATAATCACATTATCGTTTTGCATGTTTGTACTGGAATGGCTTCATTACATCATTGCGTGGTGTGTTCACACATGTTTCAGGTAATGGCCAATGGGGAGACTTTCGGTCGTTCGCTTGTCCTTTCCCCCCACCCTACTCCCCCGAACTCGTCCGCGAAGCCCGCCCGCGCGACTCCCAACCGCTCCCAGTCCACCCCTAAGAGCTCGCTCTACCGCCGACTGTCGGCGCGGCTGTCCGGCCGCCGCAGCCCGCCGTCCGGCCCCGCGCCCGGCCCCGACCCCGACCCCGACCCCGACCCCAGGGACGATAGAGAGAGGCGCCTGCACATGGCTCGCGACAAACTCAGAAAGAGCAAACTCATCAGCAAAGATGAAACAGACCACTTCAGTATTAGTAATTTAGGGAAGTCCTTCACGGATGATTTATGTTCGTACAATGATGTCAACGAGAGTGGCTCACAAATTGAACATGTAGAGTTAAGGAATTATAAAGCTTATGATAAGGAAAATATGTCACAAATTCTACATGGTGCCATTACAATGAGTATTAATGAAAAGAGAGAAGTATTTAAAAATAAATCTATGAATGTTTTTAATTTAGTGGAATGCCTCACTGAGGCAGGATCTTTACAATCGTCATTGACGAAAAGCTTATGCGATTTAGACGCCAAAGATGAGCCTGGTCTTTTGATACCTGCCTCGGCAGTGAATAAAGAATTACAACAATCCACGACTACGATCTCATCGGGAAAGAAACGGAGTCGTAATTCTACCGAGTCTAACTTTCAAGTTAGCGTTGTCGACTCAAACCTTTCTCCAGATAAATGTGAAGAGAGCAACTGGAAATCCATCAAAAGGCTCAAAATTAAGGATTCATTTAAGTTTAAAAATAGGCCAACAATATTTAAGCGAACCAAAAAAGATTCCGTTTCAAAAACAACCGGTGATATAACGATAGAGCCAGTTAGCCCGGAGAACGTGAAACCGACCGATCCTGCGGGTGAATTTATTGCGTCTACGTCATCGCCCATCAGAGAAGACGACAATACATCTATTTGCTCAATGAACACTAGTAAACAATCAGGGTTTTTTGACATATCCTTTGCCTCTATCCCATCGAAAACTGCCAAATCGGCATCGAAATTGAGAAGAAGTGTGAAATCGTTCACGGCATCCTTTAGGAGCGAAAGGAAAAAGAAGTACGAGAAAAGGGCGGACAGAAATACGATCGTAGTGAGCGCTTGTCATTTACCATCCGATATGCAAAACGTATCCACGCCCAAGAGGGAGTTGGACGAGATCAATTTCGATATATCACCCGTTCAAGTGGATACGGTGGACAGCACCCTGATGACGCCCCACAAAGACGACGTGGACGAGCTGGACGAGTCGGGAGTGTTCAAGACGCCGCAGAGCGTTTGGGTGCGCGGCCACCGGCACTCGGTCTGCGGCGGCGGAGAGCTGCCCCCCGCCCCCCCCGCCCCCGCCGTCCCCCTCCCCCGGCCCGCCCGCGACCAGCCGCCGCCTGCCCCGGCGCCTCCCACCCGCGACGCCCGCGCCATATCGCAATGCCATGGAATATCGCTGCCGGTACTAACACCATTTCAATTAGTATACTTACCACATAATAGACAGAGCTTAACATGTCACGAAAGAAACTTGCGGTCATCATAGAGTAGCCGGCGGTTCACTCCAAGGATATATTGTCGCATGTTTTATACCATACCAAGTGATCCCACGATTTAGTTAGGCGCTTCGATATGATTATGCACGAAAATGAAATGAAATCACTCAATTAGTCAGGCCTTCATCGGTGACGGTGCGAGTGTGCCGACTCGTGTACTAACGTGGCGTCTGCGCGCAGGTCGTCGACGAGCACAACACGACGGAGGTCCCGGACTGCTCCGTGCGGGTGCACATCGTCAAGGCCGAATGGTTCTGGGCGTCCGTGCAGAATGACGAGGCACAGGACGAGAGGGACTATCTCTTCAAAGACGTGAGTAGTAATCTCCGCTAAAGTCGATAAGTTTGAAATTTCAAGTTTATTTTTTTAGTCATCATCGGATTCGTATGGTCGTATAATTGTGTTCCTCCGATGCGTAGTACTTGGACGAGGTGTCCCGACGGTCGTCGGTGGGCGGGGCGGCGGGCGGCGCTGGGGCGGGGGCCTCGGAGGAGGCGTCTGCGGGCGCGGCGGCGGCGCAGGGCACACCTTCGCAACTGCAGCGACTACGCAAACGCAAGCTCCGAGGCGGCGACTCGGCGTTACACAAGCGGCGATCGTCCGTCGGCGACTCGTTGCTGCTCAGCCTCTCCGGGAACCTGCTAGACTGTACACCCTCGCCGGACGGGAAACAGCTGCTGGAAGGTACGGGCGAACACATTCGAATAAATAACGTGATTGATACTCCCGCGTACTGTCAAGCCTACCGGCCTCGCGAGGCGGCAAATACTCGATCAGGGAGGAAGGCCTCGCCCGAGGCAAATGCCTGTGTGCGAAATTTCCGCCGGGGAGGGCTACCGTATTTTTGCTCACCAGTTGGCGCCACCAGCGATCAAGTTTGTCATTGGGAAAATAACGCCGTTTTATTGGCTAAAATCCAACCGTCAATATTGAGTGTTTTATTCTGACCAATAGCACGACCGACTTATTTTGACAAAAAGACGTCACGCTCCAGTAGCGCCACCTAGTGGAATTATGATTCGCGTTAGCCTCCATTGCCGCACGAGGCAGTACCAGCCTCGTGAGGTCGCTCGGTCACTCAGTACGCTGCTATCGATGAATATGTATATTCAGCCTCCAGGTTTCTGTTCTGGAAGATTGTGCTGTGTTTAAAATGGTTGTGTAATGATTTTACAGAGAATGAAGTACCCGATAATGTGGTCCGCAAGTTATTGTCTCCTCGGCAACAAGTCTTCATGGAGCTGCTACAGACAGAGTCAAATTATGTTGGAATTTTACATACCATAGTCAATGTAAGTGCTCGATATTTACTGACAGACAGTAGCTGCGATAGATTTTCCTTTCAGATGCATAATAGAATTGTTTACTTGCAGATGTTTAAGCAGCCACTTGAAGAAATGATCGAGGAGGACAGTGCAAACGGAAGGACACTTGCGTTGCTCAATAATACGGAACTCAAAATTATTTTTGGAAATTTACCGCCTATTTATGAATTGCACCAGTGAGTAGATAGCTCGTTAATTGAATCTAGTGCTTAATTAATTAATTGCTTGCTTATTAAGAATGCTAAGAATTTCTCAAAGATCTCTTTAGAATTCCGGTCATGTTTGTTATTTACAACCGAATGGGTGTTTTTATAATTTGTAACGTGACGATATTCGTGAACGTCCACAAGATAGGTTAGAGGTGGCATGAAGAGCCATCCATATTTAATATGACAGGGTTGTCACAGAACAAAAATATTGTCGTCTCCAGAGGTTTCTTATTTTACCGATTATTTGACTTATCCTTTTCAATACGAGTCCCTTTCATGCTATCTCTCTCTCCTACATCGCGGACGTGCACAACAAAATCGTCACGATACAAATTATAAAAGTGTCCAACGGATGTTTGATTATTGATTGTTCGATGTGCGTTTCTTTCAGGCGCATGCTAGAAGAGCTCCGGTACGCGCACTCGCATTGGAGCGAGGACGTGAGCATCGGCAAGCTGGTGGTGCGATACACGCCAGACATGCTCAAGGCGTACCCGCCATTCGTCAACTTCTTTGAGAACACCAAGGAGATGCTGCAACAATGCGATCGTGAGAACCCCAGGTGAATCCAAATCCCGACTCTGATTATTATTGTACAGTTTCCCAAATATTGTTACTGGCAAATGTGCAAGCCGCACTGTGCCAAAAAAAATACCCCCAGGTGCGTATCCTCCTTACAGAAAAATAAGAGTTTCAAGGACTAATTTTCAATTATGTAATTTTCAGATTTCATGCATTCCTGAAAATTTGCCAAACCAAACCGGAGTGTGGCAGACAAAGTTTACAGGAACTCCTAATAAGACCGGTGCAGCGACTGCCTAGTATAAGTTTATTACTCGACGGTGAGTAGCAACATGTCTGGTCAGGATAATATGGACTGGTTTAGAAATAAATGATAGTAAAACGCCTTTAGATCACTTTTCGGTGAGTGTTGTTTCACCAAAACAAATATTTTAGATTTTTTCTTCATGCTTTTAATGATAGTACGTTAAAAATTTTAAAATATTATACTTTTTATTACCATCTACATTTTCGACCGTATAGTTTTAGTACCCAGAGTCCCACTCATTATAATGATGAGTTTTATTTAGTACATACAAAATTGGCCTACGCGTACATTGTTTATAGTGCAACAAACTTCAAAATGGCGACACTAATTTCCTGCTTTGGCCTTCGGCTCAGATAAGTTTATGGCACTATACTTTAGTGACGGATGCTGAAAACTGAAGGGATAGGCTTCGTCACATTCGCGGTAAACCGTAGCCTTACTGACAATGGAGCCAAAATCCTATAACACCATGAATTCCCCGTCTCTGTGAAGCAAAAGATAAATTCAAACAAGCCTACCGTTTCAGATATATTGAAGCACACGCACAAGAACAATCCGGACCACGGCGCGCTGGTGTCGGCGCTGGCGGGGCTGCGCGAGGTGATGTCGCACATCAACGAGGACAAGCGGAAGACAGAGGGGCAGCTGCAGATGTTCGACATATACAACGATATCGACCAGTGCCCGGTAAGTTGCCGAAGACATAAATAGTTGTAGCTCTATTGGTTAATTTTATAATTGTCATTATTTTGAGCGTCGGTGGCCGCGTGGTTACGGTATCCGATTCGTAAGCGAGTGGTGACGGGTTTGAATTCCTCAGCGGCTATGTACTAATGACTCTTTTCTGAGTTATGTACATTAGTTGAATACTAACCAAGTGAGGGAAAACATCTTGATGAAACCTGCACATTCAGGCGACTGATTGTGTAACCATGATCCAATTTGGCCAGGTTACCCTGGTAGCAGGGTCACGAAGGTCAGATGGCAGTCCCTCCACTGTAATTGCGGACACTAACACTGACCGGGACATTAACGCCAAGATAATTATTATTTTTTATTAATTATCATTATTTTCACACCAAATGTTAAACGATTATTGGAGACCCAAAAATATAAGCCTCTTCTCTTTTTCTATAGACAAGTTTAGACAACGATATTGTACAGTACATATACGATTTTATAATATTGTATGCAGAGGCTGTGTAACTAGCGCATAAATCTCTCCTAAAAAATCCTAAATCTGTCCTTTGACCTGTGTTTCTTTACCCTTAAGAATTTTTATAATTGAAGCTCGACCAGGAGTTTAATTTACATTGACAAGTGTACTAGAGTCATTATTTTACTGGCTTTGTTAAAGAGGAAATATAACTCGACGCCATTGAATTGTACATACATCTTCTGAAATTAACCGGAAACGGATACAATAATTTTCCTGCGAACGTCATTACGTAGCTACAGTGCGTTAAGATTATATTAAACATGAAGCCAGATGGGCGCCAGGTCCTTTTTTAAGACGTCAGTATTCTGTTTGCTCAATGGCCTTGTTCCTATTTCCACGACGTCCCTGGTGATTTATCTCGCACTGTAAGTGAGTTCAGTCACAGAATACGACTGCCGACATTCTAGCGGTGTGCACGTAGTTTGAAAGTAATAAGACGGCGAATTTTAAATAGCTCGCGCTCTCATTACCTTTGATTTTTGATCGACAATTATTTTTATAAGGCAACCCCGGCTTTCGGGCTTGTACGACAGTAACGCCAGTGTGCCTTGTAGTATGTAAAAAGCAGAACTAGCGCTTTATTTTCCAAGTCATATAATATATTCCTATCTGAAAATCTGCGATTTTCGGAGTAAGGGTCATCACAATATGTGTATGTAATTGCAGCCCCACCTGGTCTCGTCGCACCGTTCGTTCGTGTCGCGCTGCGAGGTCGTGGAGCTCTCAAAGGAACTCTCGGGCCGCGGAGACCACCTCGTGCTGTTCCTTTTCACAGACACCTTGGAGGTCTGCAAGAAACGATCCAAAGTGAGTTCAGATAATTTTTTTTATGTCATACAGTAGACAAACAGGCAAGCGGGCCACCTGCTGGAAAGTGGTCACCACTGCCTATAGACATTAGCGACACCAAGAGTATCGCCAATGCGTTGCCCACCTCTATAACACGTTGCTCTGGCAGCAAAAAGGCAAATGCCCCTCCACTGCCAAAGCCACGGTTCCCCAAATCCCCACTCATGGAGCACTGGATACCTTACTTACCGGCAGAAACACAACACTATTTTTAAAAGAGTATTGTTTAGCTGCGGTATTCTGTAAGGTGGAGGTATTTCCCCAGTCGGGCGGCTCCAATTCGAACGGGATACCCCGCTATGCCCTACGTCTCTTAAATATGTATTCGGTCTTGTTTCGTTCAGACATTCTCTCTCTACTTTCTTTTCGCACCTTGGCGAGATGCAAACAGGAGCATTTTCCACGGGCAACCATTGTCGACTTCGCTAGAATTGTTATAATGCCGAAATTTAATTTGAACTAACCGATTTTCGGCATTATTTTCAGTTATGCAAAGTCTACAATAGTTTATCCACCTATACACACTCACTTCGTCACACAAAGTAACATTGAAAGCGATTTACTAAATCTAAAATTGCCACTATCCCGTTCTCTTATTCTTGACTGACTGGCTAAATGCTTTTACGTTTTCAGGCGTTCAACAATAAAAGTCCGACCAACGGCACCGGCACGATGCGAATAGGCTCAAGTAAACCGTACAGACACATATCGCTAATGCCCCTCAGCACAGTGAAGCGTGTCGTCGATATAAAAGAAGCCGAAGGTTCGTATCCTACCGTACAAATATAAATTAAAAGCTTTTTATGTTGTTTTCGTGATTATTTCCTCCATATGACTTGCCTGCCCTTATCCCAATAATTTGGCATCGGCACAGTAGGTTTTCTTTCTCCATTTATCTCTATTCGCTGTCATAGTCACTGATATCCCTCAACCCACAATCCATCCATGTTTTCTTTGGTCTTCCTCTTTTTGTGTATCTACATTCATATTCAATATGACTTAATCATCAGACTAAAACTTGTAATTTGTTCAGATTGTCACAACGTGTTCGCGCTGATGTGCCGAAGCAACCAAGAGCTCAAAGAAAAGCTGTATTCGTTCATGATCACCGATGAGACGGTGGATAAGTCGCACTTCCTGCGACAGCTCTGCCGGCAAATGGCTAACACTGTCTGCAAAGCTGACGCGGTGAGTACCCATTTTCTTTGGCAATTGTATGGTTATTTGTTTTTTGCGATCCCCAAAGTTAAAAACACAGCTTACAGCAAGTGAATGCGGAACTTCCTTGTTGTGTTTGCAGAAGCTTTTGCGGGCAGGGCATACATCAGATGTGTTTGTCGTTGGTATTAATTGATTATTGTTTGATGCAGGACAAATTTCTGGCGTGCTTGGAATCACATCAGCTCGACATCGACACGAGTGACCTTGCACTAAGCACGCTCTCCAAAGTATCAAAGTTCGCCGCCCGCACTAAGATCAAGGTAACCAATCATACCATCCACCCAAAACACCTCACCTATAGATATTATACATAAAATAAAGACACGAAACCATGTCTAGCATGATCAGCACACTATGTGGTGTATCTAGCTTAGCTTTTATTAGAAAAATAACAATAAAATAACCATAATAATTGAATTTTTTCTTTATTATAAAAGCTGATAGCGATCACTGAAATGTAAGTTCTGTTGTATCAATGTAACTAAGGCATGATAATGTATATGAATCAAAAAGTGTAATGACATTTAACAATGTTCATTGGCGATCAAACATACATAGCGTATTATGAAATATGATAATTTTAGTTAGCAAATGCAGACTGCTACAGCAGTTAAAAGTTTTTGTGTCCCTCAGCCCAAAATCCTCACTTTTGAAAACTTCCAGAAAATTATTTTAGCATGTCAAAAACTTGTCAAGGAAACAGTCAGAAAAAATAGTTGTAATGTTATGAAACGTCTTTCGAAAATTAGCCTTGTGGTGTCCGGCAGAGTAGATTAGCACCAACCCCTACACTCATGGGTGTCGTAAAAGGCGACTAATGTTTTCGAGGAAAAAAATCAGTCTCTGTAGTTTGAAAAATGGGCAGCAGCATTTTTCATTGTTATATTTAAATACTGCGATCTCCAACCCATCTGCCAAGCGTGTAGATTATGGCAATAACCTCCCCTTTCGTGGGAGAGGCCCTAAGTCCTGCAGTGGACTGTTATGGGCTGTGATGATGATGACATGAAACGTATGTTCATTAATCGGGCGATAGCAATGACGAAAGAAATTTCTTACTCCGCAAGGCCAAAGAAAAAAGGAGGACAAGCCCTATGGTTCAATTTCTATGGCGATGACAGACTATGAGCGTCGATTCACCATATTGTATAATATAATGCTAGGGAATCCTAGTTCTTATTCTCTTTCTGGGCACACCTGTTGGCCATTTTCTGTTACCGGTATATTTAGGTAATACTTGCACTATTTGACACGCGCTGGGAGTTTCTTTCGTGAAGTTTTCAAACGTGAGAATTCTGGGATAACGGACACGAGATTTTGGATGAAAGTAGACAGTGGGAAAACCAATATTGCAATATAGACACGTAGCGGGAGTAGCGTAGCTAGTCAGCTAGTCTTCGCGGCGTAGAGGCTAGACCTTGCGACGTAGGCGGTCGTAGCGGCGTAGACCGTAGGCCGTAGCAGCGTGAGTGGTGGAGTGTAGCGGCGCGTTGTGTTGTAGCTGGAGGCGCTGGCCGGGCTGGGCGGGTTCGGCGGCTGGCTGCGAGCTGACCCGGGCACCGGCCTGCTAGACACATGGGTATTGCGCGCTCACTTAATCGCACAGGTCTGGCGAATGATGCTCTAGAGATCACACCACACTCCTCTCGCATATAAACCGACATCCCGACTAATAACGATCATTACACGTTGCTTCCTGTGTTACTTGCGTTCCTTCCTTGAGGTGGTACGTTTTTCATAGAAGTTTTATATAGCAGCAAATTGTGGTTTTTTAGATTTAATTGCTTTATTTTATAGTGTCACGTGTTAAGGCTTCGTTATTGGAAGTAAAACACTGATGACAGGTACCAAAGGTTTATTCTTTTCCAAGGTTTCCACATCAAGCTAATCTTTCACAATCGCGGGACTCCTGTAGTCCGTAGGTTGTCGTAGGTATTCGCAGGTTGTCGCTCGGTATTCTTCGGCTCTCCTCGCTTCACCCCGGCTGCTGTTTATATACTCTGGCCCCGATACTAGAATGTTCTAGTCCCGAAATTGGTCGAGAATAGCCGCAGCACACATCTGGGCTTATTCTAGACGGCCGTATGTGAAGCAAACTTAGGACCTTATGTCTCAGTTGATAAGGTACATTCTGGCTTGTCGCGCACGACGCAGTAAGCACTGAGATGACGTTACAGCGCGCGCGAGCGATGCCGCGACAATATAATTAAGCAATTTGGTGCAACATTGAATACATTTACTAAGACTATAAACAAAAATACAAATAATAAACTCAAACGAATGAAAGAACAGTAGTAAGAGAAATTTAGTATGAGTGACGAACCACCTTAACGAACTCGATCTTTTCTCATTTCTTCGGGCTCCGGGAATCTATCATCACCGTAATATAAACCATTTCATAAACACAGGAATCAGTGTGTCCTTAATATTTACAATGGCCATTGTTTGTGCAATGGCCTTACATTACAGCTTTAGTAATATTTAACTGAAAAGGCGTCAATGTGGCGTTGTTTGAGATGGATGTTGAAGTGTGAAGACGATTCATCGACGATGTCTTGTGATCCATTATATCACCTCGGAGAGGGAGTGGAAGTTATGACGATAATGCTTCGCTTTCAATCATTTGTGTATAACTTTAGTGAGCGTGCCATACCTTGGGTTGAGTGGTTATCATTCCATAGCCTGAGATTCATGTCTTCCGTTTTGTCTATTTGTACTTAACTGATCGTATCATCTGCTCGAAAGTAACATGGTAACGGTAACTTAGATTCGTCTCCATTATAATTTAACCAACTAATTGATTGACTCACAAAATAGTAAAAGAAATGTTTAATTGAAAGCATGAATATGTTTCTAACTATTTTAAAATTGTAATGTGATTATTACAATTACCTACAAACAATTACCTACAATGTGAAACTCCAATAACGTTAATCCTATGAAGAATGAAGAATATTAACTTAATTTGCAACGATTTGGTAAATAATATTACTGCCATGTTGTAAACAATTATGAATAAATATATCGAATTGAATTTAACAAAGAGCGGCGCGGGAACGACGACGGCTAACAATTTTCAATTTAATTATAATTTAATTCATAATATTCGTTAAGAGTCACTACAGCCTCTTTTTAGTTTTAGATGCGACCAGGCAACATGGTTTTATGTTATTAGAGTTACACATTGCAAAGTACTGATATTTTTCGTTTTAGTTTTAATCTCGATCCTAGTTGAAAGTATTCTTTGTGATATGTTATTGAAAGATTTTGTGGCCTTTCTATGTACACTTGTTTTGTAAACATCTAATGAATTTTAGCTACATTTGTTGAATTTACCTATTGCAAGTTACAGTTATAATATAGCGTAGATTTCTCATTTTCAATTTGCTACATGTTACCCTGTGAGTCTGTTATTGTCTGCTATATGAGTCACGTAATTCGTGTTGGGATTCAGATTCAATTTCAAGTGGTGTTCAATACATTACAATAATGGCTTCAGGTCGGGCGCGCGTTCTCGTTCAACAAGACGCCGTCTAAACTAAAACGGGCGATGTCGTCGATGATCTCCCCTTTCGGCTCGACGTCGAACCTCACGCCCGCATCGCAACTCGCACAGATGCGGCTCGCCTCGTGCAATAACATTAACGTGAGTATTTTATCAAAGGAATGGGTTGATCCGTCCGCTTACGGCCTAGTTGGGGTCCAGCCGATATAAAATTTAAATAAACAAATATGCTTGGACAATTCACACAGCGCCCCAAAGTAAGCAAGTGTTTTATGGGTGCTAGATAACTGATAAATTACTTATATACTTTTAATTTTAAATACGTACTTATTATTCATAAAACACCTGAATGTAATACTTAAATCACCGGAATTAAAATCCTTTGTATTTTGAAAAGTGTCATTTACAGTTAGATAAACACACATACTATCCTCGCTTCAGGCGTGGTGTCCAAAATGATTCCTGTCACCAGCGCAAGAAGTGATTTTTATCCGATTTGACCCTTTTTGCTAGGTTATGCGCTTATTACACATGCCTAAATTCAGAAGCAAAAAGCGTGAGACCAAATCAAAGGGGAATGTATTGCTCATTAAATAATGTCTATTTTTGTATCACGGCTTTTGTAAAGCGGAGCAACACGTAACACAATATAAGTGATACAAAAACGGACCTTATTCTATGAGCTATACATTTCACTTTAATTTGCTCTCACGCTTTTTACTTCTGAATTTAGGCATATGTTTTAAGCGCATTAGCCATTTCCATTACGATTGGTTTGACCGTTGATGTTGTGTACCAGGAGATGGGCGGCAGCGGCGGCGGCTCCGGGCTGCCGGAGGGCGGCGAGGTGCTGGTGGCGCCGCTGTCGGTGCAGCCCACGCGGAAGGCGGGTGCGGCCGCCGCGCTGCGCCGGTTCTGACGCCGCACCTCGCGCCGCGCCTGACGCACGCACTAGTCACCGACCGCGGGCCGACCGCGGGCCGACCGCGACCGACCGCGCCCCCGCGCCACCGCGGCGCGACGCCGACGCACGACACCAAAGTTCTAACCCTCCCGAACGGAGCGGACGTTCGTTCTAACCGACAGTGACATATCAGAAACTCGATGGACAGTGAATCGACACTTATTGTTACGATTAGATCTGTACTGGTTATTTATGTCTATTAATGTTTGCTATGTAATTTATTGAGCCAGTTTAGCGCGGTACGCATCGTATCGCGTGACGCAGCTTCCGGGCCCCACGGGCGCGACCGGCTTTCGCTCGACCATGTCGAGCTAGACGAGCAGCACTAGTAAAATTAAGTATAAGGATGTGGGGTGTGGCAATTAAAATATTACGTTTGTTTACATTATAATGAACGAAGTGGAATTAGAGATGGGAGTGCCTTCGTTTTGTATGTGATTGAATCATATGGCAGGTTTCATACTATCTGATAGTATTATTAATATGGATGTGTACCATGTGGCCTAATTGTTTTTGAAATCGAATATTAGTTTGTAAAAGTAGAAGGTAATTAAGCGACATAAATTGAATACCAGTGACTGATTTTATCATATCCTACAAGGTTACTATTTTACATCGAAGATATTTTTCGTTAATCTGTATGTCACATTGAACGTAAATGATTGATATTATCAAGATTTGATCGGCTGCATCAATAATTTGTACATATTGTGATATTTTAATTTAATCATGTGTAGGGTACGTAGTCGAACTATCCGTCTTGCTATTGATTCAAAGCGTTCCTAGTATTTTGCCTTGACGCTTCTTATGAATGGTAGTTAGTGAACGGCGGTCGCGGCGACGAGCAAACGCCGTCGCGCGCCTCGGCGCTTATAGCGCCTACTTCGAGAATAAATTCTCAACGCTTTTATCGTCTCAATTATATTGAACATCAAGATATCAATCATGTGTATGGCATATTCAGTGCATTGTACAAAGATTCTATATTTATAAATATTTTAAACGATTAATAAAATAAACATTTATTTTCAACCAAAATGTTCTTTTTATTTCTATCGATGGAAAGTTTCCTTTAACATCGCAATACAATGTATATTTTTTACGAAAGTGTGTCATATACTTGGGTACCACGTACGCGCGAGCTGGGCTACTACAGCCACATCACTTGTCAATCCGGTCAGTAGAGGGCGCTAGGTGCGACGCGGATGGAAGAAATTGTAAATGTTGATGCCTGCGCGCGTCGGAACCGCCAGCACGATGACCAGCAGCGGCACCGCTCCGTAGACCATGTACTGCGACGGGTACTCCGCGCCGGATAACACGATAATTTTCAACACCATCGCAGTCTGTAACAAATGCAGACCAAGGGTCAGCGCAGACGGACGGAGCGGCGCGGAGTGGGGACCGATGCGAGGTGCCGTGTAAACTGAGGTTTAATTTTGCATACAAAATGTAGAAGCAAATACATTAAAATCCCTTCGCTGCCACTCTCCGACCTTAAGCGTTGACCTTTAGGATCACCGTCAACGGGCAGAGTATCGGGAGAAAAGAAAACGCGGGTCCTCTTTGTGTAATTTTATTTTACTATACAGAGACGTTTGAAAATTTACGGACTATGGATCACATAACAAAAAATGTTAGCTTTCGAGACGCTTACCCCTATTATCCATGGCAATGACAGCCACTGTATGCCGATGCGCATGGCACACGCGTTTTCTTCCGTCGAAACATTTATGTCGGACATGAAGTCCGAACTGCGATATACGAACAGAAAGGCGATTAGCTCCATGACACATATAAAAGGCATCGCTATGCCGGATAACAAGGATTCTACGCTTTCTAATAATGGTAGACCTCCCTGTGAAAATAAAATCGAGTATTTAGAAGAAAAAACATACTATGCATACAGAGACAACCGAGCATACAGCGTAACTGATGGAATGGAAAGCGGTAGATAACAGTCGCGAAATACCTCTTAAGTACATAAGGCGGTGATGATTGGCAGGAGATGGCGCAGGATAGGGAGACGTGGCGATCTCTGGTGTCGGAGGCCAAGATCCACTTTGGGTCGCTGAGCCAGCGCAGTAAGTAAGTAAGTACATAAGGCGGTGGTAGCCTACATATGTACACATCCCCTCGGTACCTATCGGACTCCTTGATAGAGTCATCATCCCAAGTAAAATTGTTCTAGAAAGGAGCTGGTTTTGCAATAAATTTAGTTGTGTATGTGCAAATAGATTTTTACGTGAGATGTGAGTTTTAGCGGCTTAAGTCTTATATATACCGCTACTTAACTTAGGCACTGGTAGGTAAAGTATCTTCGAAAGATACTTATATCGAAGTTTTCGGGACGAAATTGCGAGTAGAAGCTAAGTACTTGTTCAAAGGAAATATAAAAAAAGTTATACGCACGTTTGTAGAAAACACCAAACTGAGTGATGCACAAAATGCGATTGATACAAAGAGTACAATCTGCTCTATGAAACTGAAATAAAGATCAGGGTAACATCTTAATACATAAATGAAAAAAATTTATTTAAATACATAGTGAACGAACGTAATGCCCCAACAAATAGAAATATATACTTACACTAATCGGACTTTGTATTCGAAAATGGCGTGCAAAGCAGATTTCAGTAAAGTACACGCAACAAACAGATAAGAGATCATCAAACCAGTAAATACTAAAACTGTCCTAAAATGAAAAGTTAAAAATAAATTAAATATGTAATGTATATTCAACCAATAGGTATCTTGAGCATACTAGATTAGGTACCTATAAGCTATTTAGTTTTAACGTACCGGAAGTGTGTGTGAGTACCGTAGGACGTACACTTTGAATACATTGGCAGTACCCACAATGTACCTGAAATAAATAGACAAATCCAAATTAATCACATCATTCATCATAGTACTAATACGATCGTCCGTGGACATTCAAAGTACCAAGTAAGTGGCATTGTGATATTGTTCTCGTTATTTTACATACTAAAACCGAACCTTAAAGATACCCGCCGTAGGTACGCCGTAGCGTGAAAAATCTTCAAATTTGATAATTAATTACATTTAAAAGTTACCGCTTCAAATTTACACAGATGGGGCCTATTATCGGCCCCCTGAGCAAACCATATAGGGTGAGGTGTCGAACAGAGACCCACAAAAAAGTTAAATAATCATAACTCATAAGTTTGTCAATATAGGTATCGAAATGTTTTGTGGTCTAGTCATTGCGTAATATATCTGACTCTCATTTTGTATATAAGTTAATGGAAAAAGATTTACAGATAAAATGATAATGCAGATTTTTTGAAAGATGGGAAATGGCTTATTGTGTCCACCTCGTGGCACACATTGAACCAGGGGGTTGGTCTACAGCAAATCGGGGAGTACACAGTGAGCCCGACGAATGAGATCACTATTATTAACGTTTCTTCGTTATAGTTATTAGCATAGTAGATAAATCAGATAATAATACATTCTTTATAAATGTGTAAACAGTTAGTTTTATTTACCAAAATAACTGTGAATACTATAAATCAACATAAATCAATAACAACATAACTTAACCTATTTTCTAATTACAGTCATTGATGATATATTTTAAGGTTGTATTATTTAAATAGTCAACTAGCTACACTAGTGTTCTTTAGATCTATAATAAGACTGAATTGCTTATTTAAAAAAAATTAAAATCTTTGTATGGCAACTTATGCCAAGTTTTTTATCCGTCATAGAACGTCATTCTTAAAAGTCATAACAAACAATTTGATTTCTGGAGGTATGTTTATTTTCGTGAGTTATGAAAAATATTTTTGAATACTTTGCAAACAATTAAAAAGGAAGTGCGGAAAATAATTTTTAGCATGATTAATAATTTAGACAAAAGTTCAAGCTAATAGTGACCAAATAACTGAATGTTTACAAGAAGGACTGAGAAGGAGTAACAAGGAAAGATAATCCCCAGATTATTGCCATATCCACACTTTATGTTTACTACTGTCAGTCAATACGGACTTATCGTGGTCCTATTATATTTTAGGCGTCTACCGACAGTGGTGGTGTGGTAGGGTAGGGGTATCCCTACAAAAAAGTAAGTGATGGAGTAGGAATTCGATCCACTGGTGGAGCCCCTTGCACTGGATATTAGTGACTTGAGGGGGGTTGGGTACGGATAGAGTACGGTTAGGGCGCGGATAGGGGTAGGGTACATGTAGGAGTGGGATAGAGGTAGAGTTCATTAAATTAAAACCACGCGAACCAAGACGCGCCGTCCAGCCAATTCATGTACCTATTCAAGAAGACTGACGGCAGTAGCCTGATATTGCCTACTCGCATTTTTTAAATGGAATCACTCTAAAAAAATAACTGGTAGCTGATTTATATGAATATTAAAGGTAACATAATTAAGAAAATCAGAATTTTGATGTGTACACAGTGGAGCGGTGGCTCACTGTTCGTGCCGGTGTAGTGGGTCACTATGTACCACACACACCTCTACTGATATTAAATTCATCAAAAAATTAATCATCAAAGTAGGATTCATGAATGTACGACCAAACAATGCAAATATATTCAGTACAGCAATAGAAAAAAACATTACTTTTAAAAGATGCAGTATAAGGTTGAAAACCTAAAAATTACTACTTAGGAAAATCACAAAAAGCCCTGAGTCGCGGGCGATCTGCACTGGAGCTTGCTACCAACTAGAAAGCAAGAAGAGCGGTAAAAACCAAGTACGATTACGCTTACTGCACAATCTGGCAACGTTGTTTTATGGTGATACTTATGGTGGCTAACTGTGTACTACTGGTTCACTGTTCGACATCTCACCCTACAAATTTTAAAACTGTTCCTGTTGGCGGTTTAGATTTTAAATACGTATTATTCGATGAAGAACTTAACGCTCGATCAGCTGCCGTACCTACTCAAATAATATGTTTTAAATATGTACCTACATCTGTAAATAGCTCCGCTGAACTAACCATATACCAATTTTAAGACTTTCTGTGGACGGTTAAGGTTTTAGACTCAAGTTTAAACTAAGTTAGCAGAGGTCAAAGGCTTGCCACGGACTGATTCGCTGCGTATCTAGAATGGTATATTTTGATTATGCGTTCATAGATGCACAGGCACAGGACCGGCCCTTGTGGAGATCTCTAGGGGAGGCCTATGCCCAGCAGTGGGCGTCTTCTGGCTGATATGATGATGATGATGTTCATAGATGGCGCTTATTTAGTACGTTATTGACATTTTCCGATACTATTCATAGGTACATTGTCCGATACTATACTATCTTCCCTTACATTAGTTTAATACTAACCGATGCTCTTATGGTGAAGGAATCATGAAATTCATTCATCATTCAGGCAACTGAATGTGTAGCCATGGTACAATCGGGTCAGGCTTCTCTGTAAACAGGGTCACGGAACTCACGCAAGTCAGATAGCAGTCGCTCCACTGTAATTACCTGATCTGCCAAATCCTAGATCATGGTCAAGGCGAAACCCGGGCTCTCGTGTGCGTGAACACAATCGTGAAATTGACCCCAAGGTGATGATGATTTACATATGTATATAAGTAAGCAGTTAAAAGCGTCGATGGCCGAGCGGTTAGAGTATACGACTTGTAAGCCAGAGGTCCCGGGTTCGATTCCCGCTCCAGCCATGTACCAATGACTGTTTTCTGAGTTATGAACATTAGTTGAATACTAACCGATGCTCTTATGGCGAGGGAAAAACATCGTGATGAAACCTGCACATTCAGGCGACTGGATGTGTAACCATGATCCAATCTGGTCAGCCATGGTACAATCGGGTCAAGCTTCTCTGTAAACAGGGTCACGGAACTCACGCAGGTCAGATGGCAGTCGCTCCACTGTAATTACCTGACCTGCCAAATCCTGTATCATGGTCAAGGCGGACCCCGGGCTCTAGTGCGCGAGACCACAACCGGGACATCAACGCCAAGATGATTTTATATAGTAAGTAGTTGCATATACAATAGAGTTATTGTCTAAAAATAACGATTTTGTTTAAAAGCAGGGCTTAATCCTAGGCAAAACTGTAGGTAGACTTACTATCGACGACATTTTCAAATGTCTGCAAGTCTTGGTGCTTGTGGTCGACGAGCGCGCAAATCGCCGACCCGCTTGCGTTGAGCGCCGACAACAACAGTATCAGCACCGAGTGCCACACGTTCTCCGAGTTCAGCTTCGGGTCGATGTGACCCGTCGCTGCCGGCAATTGTCTCAATAAGACTATATTTCATATAAATAGAAAGGTCACCTTTTCACGGCTAATTTCGCGGCGAGTAATAAGTAACGTGTACATTTTTTGTCAGTAGGTTCCTAGAGAAGAGGTGCGGTTACCCCAGCTTGGTTTTATTTCTGTGGATATTACCTACTCAGGTAATATAGGTCCTAGGACCTAGGTCTCAGTTGCATTAGGTGGCAAGAGGATGTGAAACAGAATTTAATATTTACCGTAAAAATTCAAGCCTTTGCCGTGAATTATTTCAGTGCCAAGGCTAGCTGCGTGAATGTAAATAGATACTTCAAGAGCATCTGATATTCCCTGAAAATAAAAACTAGGTATACAAGAACATTCCGTGTGGTATCCGACAAAGTAGAATGGCGCCGGTGGAAGTCGTACAAGGTGACTAATGATTCCGACGCAAAAGATCTAGAGTCTCCGCAGGCTAGAATATGGGCAGCAGCTGTTTCTGTTGCAGCATTGTTGTATTTATAACACTGCGATCTCCAACCCGCCTGCCAAGCGGAGATTAAGGCTCTAAGTCATGCAGTGAACTGGTAGCACAAAATAAAAACGGTCCTCCCCAAACAGAAGGTCCACTGGAAACAAAGAACCATTTCCGTCACATACACATAGGCATTCTCAAGCCGTTTCAAGCAGTGCTCGGTCGCGATTGTTAAAGCGAGAATTCGTTGTATTGTCGACGTAAATGGAATATTATTTAATTTAACTATATTATTATTGATAAAATGAAATTACTTGTACGTAACTAATATTACTTAATTGACGGGTTAAACAGAACAAAAAACCGTAATGGCCACCTTAATGATTTCTAGTGGGAAATGCCTGTCCAGTCTAAAATGAAAAAATCGGTGGCCACCTTCCTTCTCCATTGTCAGATCAACTTACTAATAACATTGCAAAAATTTCAATTCATTTTATTACCGGGAAGTGGCTCAAATCCCATGTAAGGGAAAGTCTGATGATGTAATCAGGTAGCGTTGAATTTAAAAAAGTGAATAAATCCGTGACTGCTTGGTTGCTCCACCATTGTTTCTATAGTGTTAAAGAGTACCTAGAATTTAAAGTTTGAACGACAAATTATTTAGATCACAATGTTTGCACACTTGCATGCAAGTTGAATACTTACCACTGTATTAATTTTAAGAACTGTATTATCAACTACTGTATTCTTGCAAATAAACTATTTGTTTTGATTTGTAAATTATTTTTACGTTTTCTAAAGGCATAATGTCTGAAGCTGATATGGAAAATCTGATTATCTGACAACGGCTTGGGAAGCAATTATGATCACATATGGCAAGGATTAGATATTGATCCTTTGCAAGGGACCTGTTATTGTGAACGATATATAAAATTCTATTCGACAATTTTTATACTCTTTTCAAAATTCAGAATAAATACAATAGCAACCACCCTAGCGAGTCGTCAAGTTTACGTTATAATTTTCGAGGACGACGGGAGTGGACCTTCTGTTAGTTCTCTGTTTTCTATGTAAGAACATATCATAATGTGTACCTAGATACAATTAATAATCTTAGGTACCTACTACGTGGAATTTGGAATGTTTAAATAAATGTCTCGTCGACTAAAGGTGATTTTACACATGGTAAGATAAAATACCAACCGTATCTCCAACAGAGTGATCTAAAATGTTAAATGGTCACCATTACCTACTTCATATTGTTCATGAGCTGCTTAAAAGTCATCTTGATATCTTTGACATTGACGAGCGAGATTTAACTTCGGCGGTTTTCTTGGATCAAATTATTTCCCGTGATTTGGCAAACTATATTCTCCACCTCGCTCGAAACATCTGATTTGGCTCTTTATTTGAATCACTTGTCAAATGTTTTAACCAATAACATAATCTCTGGCGAACACTTTGGAGTCCCTCCATCGCTTCTAGGGTTTTATCCTTTTAATTAGGACCGGACAATTCAACCAATAGCGTAATGCGATATGTCGTTAAAAATATTTCTTATACTAATTATACTTACAACTTTTACTATGGCGACAAATCTCGAATCGCTTTGGGAAAAAGTTATGGTAAAAACGTGAAAATTCTTAGTGCACCATCAGACTAAGCAATGACGTTTAAAACAGAATATAATGATTTCGATACAGTTTTATTTTATTTAGCCATAACATTATTCTCACAGGTTCCAACAGCGATTCGAGCCAAGGGCAGCCGCCGTGTAAAATGTTATCTGTATTTCTTTATTGTGTGTAATAAACAAATAAAAGTTGTAGTTGTAGGATATAAGAAAACCTTTGCAACAACATATATAACTTAACATTATTGGTATTTTATAGGCGGTGATCCTTACACTTTTGCCAGCCTACCTTTGCCATAGGAATTCGGAAAGTCTAACATAAGCAGCCGATAATTGGACGAGTCAGCTGTTTCAACTTCAAATCTCGATCTTCATGAAAACGTTCTGGTTGTTTATGTGACCAGTATTTTTTATACTACTCAGTGACTAACGCAGATAGCCAGCCCACTTATAAGCGGTAACTGCCTGTTGCCTATAACATCTACGATTCATGTATATGTATATTCACCTTGAACAAACCACCATATCCTTCAAACCGGAACAGAATCCTACCATCTGATAAGTTACATGTATAAGTATCCTACGCTACCACTATAAAGTACCTACAATAATACTTACAGCGACAAAGTCTTTCGCTTCTAATTTCAGGACGTAGCGGAACGTTCGATTCCTTGCTAAGAAGCCCATTATACTTGAAATTACCAGTATTGGTGACCACAACCATGGAATCAAGGCCCATGACAGCGAAGTGATGTTCCAAACCAACTACAATTAAACTGTTTATATAATAAACTACCCAAGATCTATAATATAAACACATAGAGGGTCGGTGGCTTAATGGTTATGAAGTCAGACTCTGTAGTTCGTCCCGGCTTCTGCCAGGGTCCGCTTTCCTACCCATACTTCTCCACTTTGCCCGGTCTTCGGCACCCTCGCGTCGTAAGCCGTTGGATCTCGCATCCGACTCAGCGATGTCAATCCATCGCTTCTTGGGTCGCCCACGGGGCCAGCCACCTTCCGGCAGGTTCAGGCACCTATTTCCCACGTATCCCTGAGCTTAGCCTCCTCGATCTTGTCTGTGATATCCCTCACGCTAAGACTGCCAGGGATGTATTCATTACATACTCGATCGAGTCGTGTAACTCCGCACATCCAGCGTAGCTTTTTCATTTCGTCGGTTTGGATCCGGTACCCGGCGGGTCCGGCGTTTTTTCAAGGATTACCCGGCGATTACTTAGTCAAGGATATTATGTTACCCGGCGCTATTATCCGGTACCCGGCCGCGCCGGGTAACGAACCAGTTATAAAGAACACATAATTTACAAATTAAAGTTAATTTAAATTAAAGAAATTGAACTTGTTATCAGATAGTTAGTCGAGAACGACAGGGGGACATTAATTTGCACATCCATTTCTTCAAATGGCCTTGAAGTTCCTTCAGTTGAAAACTTGACAAACAAACTTATAATTTTTTTGGTGAATTGGACACATTATCACGAGATACACGGCGCAAGAAAGCGAGCAATGTTGACGTGTTTCTGCTGTCCGTGTACCCGGCTGCTGGGTACCCGGCAAACCTATTACCCGGTACATCTCTAGTTATAAGTAACATGTTCGTGTGAGTGTACGTATGCATGTGCGGGTGGTAGTTTTTAATGTATCATCTAATACGTACCTTCCCATGAGCCATTGTTTCAAAAAGTAACACAATCCATATTAATCCCCAAACAAATATAATGTTCCATATCAAACTCCTGTTCAAAGTTCCATAACTGTGGTCTGGTCGTAATCTCATCACTTCCACGCTGCATAAAAGACGAAAAAGGTAAATGTGGCATAACTACTTATGTGTAGGTACGTAGATAGATAAATAATTTTATGGTCAGCTTCATAAACAGCGCCGTAGGCACAATTGGACTTTAGCCTCCTCAACATCCGAAGAGGATGTTGACCTTATTTCTACTTGCTTGGCGGTGGATTACTGTAGACTGGAGATTGCAGTTTTAAATGATAATACAGGTACCTTCAACAGAAAACTGCTGAATTGCTCTTCATGAATATGAATATTTATGTACAACAAAAAATTTATGATGGCCGTTGATAAAGCTACTTTTTATTTAAATTTTATATGATTATAATAGTTCAAATCAAGTTTGTAGGGACAAAACATTGTCTAGTATCTAACAGTGCGAAGTAAAATAAAAAATTCGGATATAAACCTCTACTTTCTGTGCAAGTCATAAAAGAGTAAGGCACTTGGTAGCACTCTAGGTTAGATTGGACCATCATTTTCTATCCAGGGCGACTTCATTCGCGTGGTGTCCTACCCCTACCCTAAACATTCGCGAGCGAATGCAGAACAACTCAACAAAGTTTCATCAAAGTCGCTCGATCCGTTTCAGAGTCCATAGATTTGACCCACATCCCAGTAATAGATTGAATTGAAATTGCGATGTAAATGCAATAATATGGTAGGTATCAATCAATGAGCTTATCCGATGGAGCCGCAGACGGAAGGTGGCCACAGGAAAACTTCAATAAAACAATGCAATACGATGGAGTATGGGCTCGTATGTTGTGACCAAGACCCCAGTCTTTTTTATGTCACTGTAGACAAACAGGCAAGAACCACCTCATGGAAAATGGATACCACTGCATAAGGACGTTAGCAACACCGGCATTGCCCACCTCTAAAACCCGGGAAATGTTGCTTTAGCAGTAAATACTCCCGGAGTACTCTCGGTGTACGCAAAAGCGATCGAAATGCAACCCAATGCGCTTGCCACACGGCATAAATTGACATAGACAACTAAAACAAGTGTGATTTCTTATTTTATTTCGCTCTGCTAACCTTACCAGCCACATCAGAGCACACCAAGTCAAATCGATCATTCTCGCCTTCAACGGGGATTCGGATCATAGAGACAACGGGAATTTATGGTTGTCAAAGCACGCTTTGTCTTCGTAGTAATAGTTAGGGAGGCGAATAGGGGAATTTTCGGCAATACTCGAGCGTGGCAGTTTAAGATATGAGAGATACCTTAGACCTAATAGAACAACCTTGTAAAGTATTTAGCTCTATATGTAGTGACGCGCGCCTAGGATAGACGATCAGATTAGTAAAAAAAAATGGATAGTCTGAAATACTCGAGCGCGTCAGATTAAGATATTGGGGGTTGATTTTAGTGTTTAAAGACTTAATTTAACTAATCTGACGATAAGTCCTTGACGCCGCCGAGTTATAGGGTCGCGAACTTGTAAAAAAAAAACGTTAATCCGGCATTCTCGAGCGCGATTTTTTTTATTTTTATTTTGAAGAATATAATCTAAAACTTACTAAAAATACAAAATCTGCCGGTTTCCGCATGACCGGAAGTGTGGAGGAGCCATTTCGTCTTCCTAAGAACGCGTTACGGCATATAAGTCGCGAACGATACATTTTACAAAAAAAAAGTTTAAATAAACAAAAAAGGTAATTTTATTTTACACAAAAAAGGTCTCTTTACATCTTTAGAAGAAGAAGAAGATGAATTGTATTGAGCAAAAATGTAAAGATCATACATAACAATACAATTATAATCCAATTTTTATATCATTTCATTTTTTTATACAATAAATAATACACTTCGTACTACATTTCATCTACATTTACGTTGGTTGTATCTATCGCTTTATTGTCATTCTTAAATTCCCCATTTTATCAAGGAGAAAGAAAGGAAAAGAAAGAAACCAAAAAACCTTTTTCGGTCAGATTAAGAGAACCCACCAACATTTTTGTCAGATTAAAAAAATATGCTTTCAGGATACCGAGATAAACCTCCCCTATGAAAATCTGACGCGCTCGAGTATTTCAAAAAAACTTTTTTTTTTGCATTTTCAAAAATTTATCGTAACTTATCGTCACGCCGAAATCGTCAGTTTTTTTAAAGGGAGCTTCCTTGGGGCCTACTTAACACCCCTTCCGAAAATCTGACGCGCTCGAGTAAATTTTTTTTTTTTGCATTTTTGACTACTTTATATGCCTACCCCCACCACGCAAACCGGCAGATTAGTATACCGTTGTTATCAGAGGCACTCGGGGCATACGTAGTATGAATATCTGACGCGCTCGAGAATGCCCAAGTAACTGTTTTTTTTTACATTTTTGAAAAACCGTACACGCCAAACCCACCGCTAAAATGGTTTTTGCCATACGAGCTTTTCTTTTCGAAATTATTTTGTCTTTCGATTTTGATAGGTCTCGACGGCGCCGTTGAATTACGCCATTTAGCTACCTCGCCTCCCTAACTATAAAGTAAGTAATTTTGTTTTAAATACTTGCTACTCGTAACAATACGTATCCATATCGCAAAATTATTTGTAATTCTTAATGCAGTTCTACAGATCATATTTATCTTGAAATTGAATAGTTAAGTGTACACATGCGGTGGATAGGTACTCACTAAAAGTAATTGTATGCTGGTGTTTTGTATATAGCTGGATACTTCGCAGGATACACTTCTCTACATACACTCATGGTCCTCTCCATGTCAACTTCCCCGATCGGCCTTTGATTGGAACCATTAAAATTATTATTTTAGAAATTGGCTTATTATTTTACGAGAAATTTGCATATACCTTCAAAGAGGCTAGAAGGTCACATGCAATTAATTAAATCCTGATAAACGGTGGGTGGTAAAAAAATGTCTACTGATAAAAGGCGATAATCCGATATTTTAGATTGAATTACCAAAAATAATCATAACTCAAAAACATTAAACAACTTTACTATCCTGATACGAGTAGTTTTCTTTTTAACCCGTTAGACTGCACTGCAGTCACTAACTTATTGAAATACCCCCCTAGCTAGCATACCGTACCGTACCCCGTACTGCGAGCATCGGTAGCCTTATGGTTAGGAGGTACGACTCGTAAGCTAGCGGTACCAGGTTCAAACCCCAGTGCAGTCATGTATCAATGACTCTTTTTTGAGATATGTACATTAGCTGAACACTAACCAATGCTCTTACGGTGACGAAAAACATCGTGACTCTGGTCAGGTTCTCCTGTTAACAAGGTCACGAATGTCAGATGGTAGTCGCGCTACTGTAATTACCTGTTCTGCCAAATTCTGAATCATCAAGATGGATGGATGTTCAAGGCAGATCGCGGGCACGCGATTATTATTTATTTTTACCCTGTACTGTTTGTTCCGTTTCTTCCAATCATGTTTCTCCAAGCGTACATCTCAGTGCCGATAGTTACCGAAGCACTACTTGTAGTGCTAGGATTTAACCATGATAGCTGAAATTGTACAAAAAAATTTGTTATAATTACGAATAGGGAATATCACCACTCAAGAATGCTGATCGTTTCCGAAACGATATGTATGCCTTACAGGACTATATACCTATATAGGGTGTCTTTAAATCAGCTATGTCAAAGATACGGCCCTATGCAGCTCCCAAGCCATATAAATACGGCCCGCTAGTGAAGATTTTTAGGCGGTACCAGATTATGCTAACTACCCCGCGCGGTACGCCTAGCGCACTTTACTAAGCACACGCTGTAAAATACAAAAAAAATCCTTCCTTCATTAATTTGTTAGTTATACCTATTATGTTCACTGCAGCTCTTTGATAAAAAATTGTAAAATATCGAGCTCGACGCTCTCGCTTAAATTTTTTTTAATCACACGGCCCGCGCCACATGCTTAATTCGGAATTTATGAGATAAAATATTAAAAATTCCAAATATTCTGAGCTGGCTCATTCATTAGTTCCTGATGACCTGAGTGGTTCAGTGGTCAACATTCTAGTCAGCCACGCAAGAGGTCCCGGGTTCGATTCCCGCAGAAATAAAATGATGAATTTTAATTTCTGTTACGGTCTGGGTGGGTATATATATAAGTAGTAGATCAGTAAGCTAGCACCCATAGTACAAGCTTTGCTTAGTTTGGGGCCAGGTGGCGTTGTGTGAATTTGTCTACGATTATTTATTAGTTATTTTAATATGTTCACTCACTCCAGCTCGTTTGAGTTAAAATTCGCTTTTTTAAAACAATTAATTATTTGTTTAAAAATTAATTATTAATACGCCGCTTAATCAATCGTGATTAATCAGGATGTAATAAATTTCAGAGTTTATTTATTTATTAAATCTTTATGCACTAAAGGTACATTGGCGGACTTAAAGCTAAAGTAGCCTTATCTACCGAGTCACTGTAAGTACCGAGTTATCTTAGAGTTGGCTGCACTCGCTTCTTCATTCATTTTGACAGCCCTGCTCCAAATTAATACTTGATACCAAGGGGTATATGTATGCCATGCCTGCCAATCTGTTTTACCCGATTTTTTGTTAGTGAAACGGCCTCCCTCGAACTTCACTTGAAATAAGTGCTAATCTCTAGCATTTATTTCGAGTGTGCTAAATAATGGCACGGTTGTATCACTGTGACTTTTCACGAAGAAACTACGATACAAAATCACGACATAGCATTAGGACACGCGTCAATAAGGACCGTGACCCCTCACGGTCCTTATTGACGCCGTCAGTCTTTTCATCGGTATTTTCCCAATCGGCGACATGGTAAGACAATAATAACTGTGGCGTAAAAAGGTATGCCAGGCCGCCGATGTCAAAGACATTATTTATCACTTCTCTAGCACTTCATTCGAGTGTTCTGAAAAACCGTATTATTAGGAAAAAAATTGCTTGTACCTATCTGCCAAAATTTACGAAACATCCGAATTCTTTTTCAAGATTTCAAAGTTCGTACCGTAGTAAAAGTTGTTTTTTATCATGGCACAGCATTGATTTATTACTAACCGTAGATAGCACATGAACGCTTGAAAAGTGGGCCGGTGAAGGACTGCTTAATCGCTAGTCAAGCAGTCCTTTTCCGTAGTCCGTCATTAGCCGTCGGCACGTAAGCATGCCCAAGTGCGCGTTCAAAAATTGTCGAAACAATGGCCTTAAACGACGAAAAATGGATGGGATTTCATATTTTGCGTGAATAAACACATTATACATCTTATCATGCATAAATATAGCGATTTACACATAAAAAACCATCAAAAATAATTATTTTAGTCATAGACATATTGTCAGTGTCAGACATCACGTCAGTTGTCTCAATCATGCGTTAAAGCGAAAACAATGTTGCTCACTAAAAGAAATGGAGTCGCAGCATTATCCACAGCGCGAAAAGCAATTTTGAGCTTTATTAGTATGAAGAAAAGTTGATATTTGGTAAATACGATACTGTACGTAATGGCATTTTGATTGGGGCGTGCTAAAAATTTGCTACATACAAATGTATAGTCAAATAGGCGACAGATTTCAAGCGCATTTTTGTATGAAGTGCTTTATCTACGGTTGGTAGTAAATCAATGTGGCACAGGCATACCTCTTGAAGTTAATGTCCCGGTTTTGCTTTCACGCACAGGGGCCCAGGGTCCGCCAGTCATATGATCCAGGATTTGGTAGATCAGATAATAACAATGGAGCGATTGCCATCTGACCAGTGACCCTGCTACCAGGGAACCTGACCACATTGGATCATGGTTACACATTCAGCCGCCTAAATGTACAGGTTTCATCACGATGTTTTCCCTCATCGTAAGAGCATCGTTAGCATTCAACGAATGAAGTACGTACTCAGTAACTGAAAACTCACGTTACTCGTGAACGTAACTCAGAAAAGAGTCATTGGTACATGGGTGAGTGGAACCCACAGTGGGTTCGAACCCGGTACCGCTCGCTTACGAGTCTAATACCTTATTCACTCGGCCACCGACGCTCTGGGCATACCCCTTGGTACCAAGGCTTAATTTAAAGACAAAAGGAAGGACCCTACACACGTTTGTCGGCGTTTTCATTCAGCAATCTTATTTCATAATTTCTATTACTGAATTGAATTTAGTTAGAGAATTACTTCAGTAGGTACCTAATAATCCATTTAATTTCATACTTACCTCACTCGAAAGTATCTTTATCCGGTCCGGTTGATAGGCGGTTAAATTAAAGTCTCTGAGAAACAAAGGTAATTTTATTTGAAAAATAAAGGTTTGCTCCATTTTACACAATGTTAACTACTTTAAATCTAAGATTATATACTACATTTACTTTCATATAATACAAAAAAATTAATAAGTACTGTAGCATGTGTGCTCAGGCAGGCCTTAGGTTAGGGCGGGCTCTAAGATAGGTAGGCTTGAAAAGTGGGTAGGCTTACTGTGGGGCTTAAATCGATAGGTTTTCCATATACCATCATTATTTGCTGTATGAGAGCCTTAAATTTTTCTTTGGACATTATTAGTGAGCAATTAATTTTTTGGGCATAAAACCCTCGTATCTTCTTTACAAAACTATTAAAAATACCTTACATCTACTTCAAATTCATTCATTTCATTTGAATTACTACCTAGCCAGTGCTATGTGTGCTATAGACCTACGTCCTACTTGCTCCGACCTACTTAAGCCTACAGACCTATATCCTACTTGCTCCAACCTACTTAACCGACTTAAGCCCAGGCCAAAGCCTACCTATCTTAGAGCCCGTCCTAACCTAACGTCTGCCCGAGCACACATGCTACAGTACCTACCTCACCAAACTAACTCACCGACAAAATGTAGACGGTAGTCGTTCGTCAGAGATACCTTGTAGTACATAAGTTGCAGAAATAGCAGCCAGCATACCACAGCAAATCGAACGAAATAATGCATTTATACATATAGCAAGACCGATTCCTGGTAAGAATGCGAAGAAAGTCATTATCTACTTTTATTACAACTTTAATCATGTAATTTAGAATGTAGGTACGGTACCGTCAAGCATGGGTATGATACGGAATGCCCGGCCAGGGCCACTGATTGCCCACTGGCCCAAATAAATTTCGAAGTGACGCAGAGGATTGCCCAGAAGCGCGACGGATGGACCAAGCATAAGCAGGAACACAACTGCACAATGAAGTAGGTAAATATAAGTACTGAATTGGACAGGATCCGGCATCAATGTCAATAAGTTTTGTCGTCATGGCACAGAATCTAATCATGGCGGAATCCCTGTTTATATAATAGGTAATAAGTGTAGGTACATGCTATGTATTACATAGGCCTAAGCCATACTCTAGAAAAAGTAGCGGAGCGGTACGTACAAACGGTACACATTGCTCTACATACCTACTTATGTATCTCACTCATGCCGCACGATTCTACTAACTAAAGGTCCGAGCAAACCGGAGCTCTAGTATTATTTATGAAGTAATTTAGCTTCGATGTGGACAACTCGAGCCAAAAACGCAACCCATGTGCCGATGAGCCGCGTTATCGCAGCGACAGCGTACTTTGAACTCCGGTTTGGTCAGTCCTGCTCTACTAGCACACTATTATAGGTGTATACTTCTACAGAAAAGAAGTAAGGGAGTACGAACAAAACCCTCCAGTGAGTGAGGACGCACTGACGCGGCAGTGCATAGCGAGCATGCTGCCCAGCACGAGCGTGGCAAGCCGCATGCGGCGGCGACCGAGCATGCGCCGGCGCGGCAACCCGCCCGTCGCCATCGCCATGCCACTGCGTATATTCGTGGTCGACCACACGAATGAATAATCGCTGCCCTGGTTAATACGACCGTACGTGTTATTTGTGAAATCTTCGAGCTAACAACTCCCTTTGTTGTAATCAGGGATTTACACTTCACACATTTTATTTTGTACGCAGGTTCTAGCTATCTACCTACTTATTCGTATCTGTGAGTACGTAGCAGACATATGATAATATAAATAAATATGATATAATCATGGGCAAACTACCTAGTCATTTACATTATGTAAACAACTCACGAGAGCTTTATAGTCAAAAGAACATTGATACCCTCTCTACGTGTCCAAACCATCTCAGCCTACCTCTTTCAGTCCTAGTCACCAAATCATCCTTCAGCTTACAACGAACTGTTATCTTACTATTCCTTATTCTATTCTCTATGCCTCTACACATACTCCGTAGGAAGCGCATTTCTGTTGCATTAATTCGACTTTCATGTTTCTTGTGCCTTACCCAACATTCACTTCCATTCCATACGGGCTGGCACCTGCACGTCATTGTAAATAGCCATTCGTGTCTTTTGTGAGACCACTTCGACACTCCACGTGCACAGCACCCATTGACCTTATTCCCAGCTTATCCCTCATTATCATAATACTGCACTGGGTAACATCCTCCTATCTTTCTATCACCATAACTTTCAAGCCCTTAACTTTAGACATCCCATTCACTAACATAAATTCAACATATCCTGTAGATCCCTCTCCGACCTTGCAAATAGAATTTAATCGTCAGCGTAAAGGAGACACTTGATTTGCAACTTTTCAAGCCGCTGTCCATATAAAGAATGGAACGACAAGGCGCTGCAACATCGTACAGAGCAGCATTTTCATTTCGTTGTCGTGGAGTTCGCGAACGTATTTTGTCAGCGCTGGCCATGTCTCGCAGCCATAGAGCATCACAGGTCTAATGAGGAGTTTTCCAGTAGGTATTGATAGTTTGTTTCAAAAAGCATCAATAGATGGCGCTCCTACAATTTTGGTAATCTTCTTTAAATCTGTATGATGGTGGCAGTGATTTCATGCAGCCAAGTAATACTAAACTTGAATATAAAGTGTTTATTAATAGAAACATAACTGTTAAAGGTTGAACGAAGTGTAAAAATAAATATTTATAGAAGTTGGCACTATGTTCCATTATTATTACAACCTCTAAAATGGTTGAAAACTATTGACAAATATAATATTATCCAATACAACGTACCTAGGGTTTATATCATGTTTGCTAAGAACCTATTTCAAGCGATTATCAATTACCAAAATTGTCGGGGCGCCATCTAGTGAGTGGTTAGGAATGCCTTAAATACCTATTGGAAAACTCCTCATTATACTCCTGTTATATGTATATAAGCCCTTTGAGCTTGACAGGGATTTTAGGGTCAAATGACATTTATGAGTTCCCGCCATTTGGCCCAAGCTGCAGAGATTTGGGACCTGACAATGGGGCCCATATCGCTGGACTCATGCATCACGGATCCGAGGTGTTTGGATTTAGCTGTTCTATTAACAGTTTCGTTCCCTATACGGAAGGTTTCGGGATCCAAGCTGCAGCTAGCCATATAGGTACTCTGTTTTGGCGACATTCATCTTAAAACCACAAATTTCAAGCACATCATTCCACATGTTTACCCTGGTCTCAAGATCCTGCCTAAGCTTGTTCGCCAGTACAATGTCGTCAGCGTACTTCATAAGCTTTATAAGTAATCAGGAAAAGATTAATATGGCCTACGGTGATTACACTCATGTTTCTCAGGTGGTTATAGAGAGGATATAAAAGTAGGTACCGAAACACAATAACAAAGTGAACGTACCGTTCTGTTCTGTTCCATAGTTAGAATAGTTTCTACAGAGTCTCGTTTCATATTGATTTATTTAAATAGTTTATTTCTGTTAAACTAGTAAATTTTTCAATGAAATCTCTTTCCAAATCACAAATAAGAACCCAAAAAACGCAGTAATTTTTATCACATTATTAGTGAATTTAGCATAGACGAATTTGGCAAACCGATCAAATTTGACACAGATTAAATGAAAATGCACAGATAATTTCTTTTTATGGTCCAAAATATTTGTTTCTCCGTGTGAACAAAGAAATGAAATATATACGAAGAGCAAACTCTATAGTCCAATTATTTTTTGCATTTTTTGGGTAAACGCTAGATAAAAATCTTAAGGGAATATTAACTTTATGGTTTTATATCGTCCCCCTAAACTGTTCAACCAGTTTCCAGGTCCCCGGCGGAAGATCTTGTTCAACCACGCTTCGCCAACGGCATTAGGAGGCACACCTAATGTTTAGCGAGCTCGTTGCGGTGCTAAAGTTCCACTAGCTTCAAAGCTCCAGGACATTGCGAAAATTGCTTAACATTGGTTATCGGTCTCGCGACGCTGCCACTAGACCAGTGCTGCTCTGTGTTTTATCAACCTATTAAACTTTAAATCTTACAACGTGGGATAGAACAAGAAAACAGAATTATGTGTTATAAAAGGATATTTTTATTAAATAATGTAAATTTACACTTATTCTAAGAAGTACGTAGGTGACAAAATAACTATTCAGTAGTAACATTAGGCCCAGCACTAGGTGGCAGGACAGCGCGGCAAACGATTTTTCAAGGGGCGAGTAAGAGTGTAAGTAAAAAGTATGGAAATAAAGTTGAAATTACATTGACAATGATTGTAGGCACGGAAACAATAAGGCATTAGACCTAGATTGGAATTTCAACTTTATTGTTATATTACTAAGTTACATTCTTACTCATCCAAAAAAAATCGCTTGCGGTGCCGTCCTGCCACTGGGAGCCAAGGCAACAGTATTAATCGAACATTACTTTAATATTTTACAGTGCAATTATTATCATATCAGTTTATGTACAAATATTAACGGAATCTGATTCAAATAGAGCATGGAAGTATTGTAAAAATATTTACAGAACAAACATATATCTATCATATCATGTAAATGAATGAAACTATTCCGTGGCGATGCGAGGTCTGTTGTCAAAAGCCATAGTCATTGGGTGGTATGATTAGTCAACTATGACCAAGTGATTTACTCCGATAAATTTATTTTGATTCAGATCTCACATCACAGCAGGGCCAGGGATTTTCATATCATACAACAATCCTAAAAATCAAGTATGATTATCTACCTACAGACTTAAATTATCTCTTCCGCGCGCTTTGACCTTTATATCTTACAAGTGAGGGTACTGTCGCGAATACATAAGCGATATCTAGTACAAACTGGTTGTCGTACGTCATCTTTATGACGCGAACAAATTAATAAAGTTAATAAATAATCTCGTTAAATTAAATTGTTTTGCTTGATATGGATTAGTTTATTTTGCTGCCCCCTATTTATCTCGGTTACGTCCTAAATTTTTGACGATTGCTGTAAGTTAGTGGCATAAGTAATAAAAACGTCGCAATTACGCATGAAGGCGATGGAATGCGGACAGCACACAGACAGGAGTTTTGCAATAAAGACATGTTCTCTCTGAGGCCATTACGCCTTTACGGCATTAGAATGCTCCAAGCAACGAGCTAAGAATCATAGTAGTAGTCGTCTGTTAGTTTGGCGTGTTCCAACACTTCTATGTAAATTGCTTCTAAGACGCTTTAACCATATATTACATATGACACGTTTTACAACTGAGATCCAAAAGCCTCAATGCAAAATTTAAATTTTTCCACCGTAACCAGCACGGTTACACCCTATACAAATTCATCAATCGCTCTCACCTGCGGGGGTATCGTCTAACTAATTTGACTACTGAATTTGACATTCGATAATTCTACACTACGTCATCATCTGCGTTAGCCACTGGTCTACCAAATTAGAGTAGTATAAGATTATAGTCCAATTCAGTTGACCCCTGAGATATCCAATTGCCCCCTGATCCGCTCATTCGCTCACGCACTCATCCGTCTGTTGAGGCTACAAGGCGAGCGTGTACGTGTACGGGGAGTGAAGGCCACGCGTGGGCGTGGGCGTGGGCGCGAGCGCGGGCAGCGCGGGCTAGGGCGGCGGCGGCGCGGGCGCCTGCGGGGGCTCCTGAGGCAACGTGAAGTTGGTGATGAGGTCGCGCACCGCCGGCCACAGCGTGCACTCCGCTGGCGATGGATTGTACTCCGTGAATCTGGTGGTGGGAGACAAAGATTAGAACTGCAATCGACGTGATAAAATGCAGAAAGCGTGGAAATATAGGGCAATGGCGTGCGTTTGTGCTTCACACAAACTGTTGTGAATCGCAAAGCACACTCGAATTTTAGACAATCTACAACATTTTTTTAAACACAACACGTCAGCAATGACGGTTTTTGCGATTCCAGATGGTGACGTGAAGTCAAAAAGCCCTGTCATTGGTTAGAATTTATCTGTCATTTTACAGCAGTCGTTTACGTCCAATAGCACTGCAGTATTTTGACAACGGACCTTACTTCTTACTAGCGCCACCTGTTGGATTTTGAAATGATGATAACCCTTACCCTTAATGATCATTACAATAAACACGAAGACGTTGAACATATTAATTATTGACCTTCAAATCTTTGACATTCAAAAGGGACATTCAAGTATTCGGGCGTGAGTCAGCTAAAATACCATTTGCTGACATTTCAATTAGCAATTACCTCTTTAAATGCAGGTTGACCGCAATCAGATGCGGCTGCAGGTCCCTCTTCTCAGCCAGCTGCGTCACATTCAGCTGCATGTCGTATACTAGAGGCAGAACCAGCTGCGTGTCGCCGCGTGTCAGGCATATCTGTCGAAAGGTGATACATGTATGAACATAGAGATGTTAATACAAAAAAAAATCTAATATATCTAACATACCTCTTAAAGGATCCCATCATGGGATCCCTTCAAGAGCTCATATCCTTCAAGAGGACCCCATCACGGGAACCCTCAAGCGGTACATTATACAAAAAACAGTATCTTGTGTATGACGAACAACACGGCCGGCTGTCCCTCTGGCACGATCTGAGGCGCCGCGGGTGGGATCCGCAGCGCCCACTGCAGCTGCCAGTGCCTGGGCGCCGCGGGCTGTAAATCCTTCGGGAGGACCCCATCACGGGATCCCTCAATCAAGAAACCAGGCTACTTACAAAGAACAGTATCTTGTGTTTGGCGAGCAGCACGGCCGGCTGTCCCGCTGGCACGATCTGTGGCGCCGCGGGCGGGATTCTCAGCGCCCACTGTAGTTGCCAGTGCGCGGGCGCCGCGGGCTGTAAGTCCGCTCGCATGAGAGCCACGAGGGACGGGAGGGCGACCACTGGAGCGCCCCACGCGCGGCCCCAGCCGTGGAGGGCGGTCGCGCGGTATGGGGCTACGGCTACGCGCTGCTCGAAGAACTTCTCCATCACCTGCGGGGCGGGAGGGATGTTAGGTTTGGGGGTGGTTGTTCTTGCGACTCGTGTTCAGTTAGGATCTGCAGCGACGCAGAGCAACCGGGTTTTGTTACCCAGGCACAAAGTATAAGGTGTTGTTAGTATGGCCTTTTTGTTATAATCGGTGTCTCACGGGGTGGCCGCTGTAGATCTTGGTTGAACAGGAATCGAAGCGGTGGAAATGGGTGGATTATCGTTGATTTAGTATACGCGAAGGATTCTTTATTTGTTTTACCTAAGTACGCAGATTACTCAGTTAATCGCGCGTCGATTAACGGCATTCAATGATGCAAGTGTGTCGGGAAATTGGAGACTATTAATTATAAATTATGAAACAAGGTTATCCTTGAAGAGCTTCAAGTAGAACCAGCATTCAGTACAAGAAAATAAACGAAAACGTAATATTTATATTTTTAAATCAAATGAAATGACAAAAAGGAACACATTTGACGCATTACAACAATGACATCACAGTTCAAAGTCTCATACAAATTTCATAGAAGTGATACGTTTTGACAGATCATAAAGAGTTGCTGATTTAACATTTAGTCAAATCGGTGACAAGTGTTCAAAACAAACACGTGCTAATTCGCTCTCCACTGTTTAATTGCTCCATGGTCAAGCACCATGCGGCAATCGAACCATTGGTCCAAGGCCATCACCCACCTGCAGGTCGTCAGGCGTCCACGGCTCCTTGGTGTTGTCTGGCAGCGGTGTAAGTTGCAGGTGCAAAGATTGCATGTGCTGGGGGTGAAGTGCCACACGCGCCGCCAACCCCGCGCCCTCGCAACGGAACGTCAGGCTGGTCGCGTCCGAGGATACCATCGTCAGCTGCCAAGGGGAAGGGGTTTGTTGAGTGGGTACCATTTACGCTGGCCGCCGCGGCACCGACAGTGGCATGCGAGGCTACACATTGTTCTAGATGTTAAATTATTTATGTTTCCTTTGTCTGTAACTGTAACTGTTGTAGTGTCGTGGTGTGTTATGTGTAATAAATGTCTTTATTTTTTTCTTTCAATGCTTATTTGTTGTACCACGAATTCTACGTGCTTAACAGACAAAAAATTTTACAAACTCGGACATTTTAACTAACAAGCTGAACAATTGTGGAAATGCAGAGAATAGTGTCCAGATTGATATCCCAAAAAATTTATAGTGGGGAAAATCCGTAATTTAAAAAAAACCGCCACCATATTGGATTTTTTGACTTTTATGGTGTGATGGGGGTAGATCGTTTGGTTTGTATGTACGCATCAATTTAGGAATCTATAGGTATACACTTTTAAAAAGTTATTCAGAAAAAAAAACTCCCTTTTACAAAAGAAAAAACAACTCACAAACTCCTCCTGCTGCACGAACCGCTGCAGCGTGCGCTTCATATAGACACATGCTAGGAACCTCTGCAGCGGCGCCAGCGGCGGCCCCGGCGGCGCGCCCGCGGGCGGCTCGCACGGCGTGCACAGCGCCTCCAGCTTGGCCACCGGCAGCGGCGTCGGCATCGCGCCCGCCCACGCGCGACCGCCCACCAGCACGCGGGAACCCGTTGAGGAGCTGGGTTGCGGGCCTGGGTGGACACGGCGGTTATTATTATACTGGTAACAGATGCTCCAAACCGTTGCAGTTGGTAGGAATACTTTCGACGAACAAAATAAAGTCAATTTTGGATTCGGATGCGCGCGGGACCGATCTTGGTCGGACGTCCGATCATGCTCTCTGCAGCGGAAAGCGTCTTTATTGTATACTGGGATGAGTATAACTGCATCTGACGGTTGGTCGGCTCCCGCCAAATCGGACTAGGCCGACAACATATACTATCTAGTCAATACAAAAGATAACAAGTCTCGGCCCTCCGGCGCGCCCGCGGGCGACTCGCACGGCGTGTACAGCGCCTCCAGCTTGCCCACCGGCAGCGGCGTCGGCATCGTCCTACTAGTACGCGGGAACCGGTTGAGGAGCTGGGTTGCGGGCCTGGGTGCGGTGGACGCGGCGGTTAGTACTCTGGCTGGAACTATTTTTATGGATAGGCCCACAAAGCGGCTAGTCAATATAACAGATAACACGTCCCGGCCTTGCGGCGCGCCCACAGATGGCTAGTGGGGCTCGCAGACAACTGTTTTCCCTCGTATGCTGCACTCTTCTGCAAGCCGACCGCCTAACTCGAACTTAAAAGTGTCGGAACGAATGTAGCTAGTAATGAAATAGTTTATAGACTGTGCAGGGAACATAACAAACTATGTAACTTCGAAAAATGTGCTGACATACTACAGTGTTCTTTATTACAATATAAAAAATATTTGTATAATATACTAAATACTAAGCTTAGGTGGCTCACTATTCGCCAGCGCCGTAACTTAAGATCCCTTTCTCTATTGTACTCAATCTTACACGATCCAGCTACCCCACACTATTTAAAAAGTAAATTTCAATTCCTTTCTGACTCTCACAACCTCAATCTGCGCTCTACACATAACAAACTATTGAATCTGCCCCTTCACCGCACCGGCTTTACCTCTAACTCTTTTGCAGTTAAGACCATAAGGCTCTGGAACGATCTTCCTTCTGACATAAGACTATTACCTAACAAATGTTCTTTTAAGAAAGCGGTGCATCGTCATTACTTGGATGCTCCATAATACTCGTTCTCCCTCCCTGTTTGACCCACTTCACTTTTCTCTCGTCTCTTCACTTTGTTCAATTAAAATATTATTTTATCTTTGGTTTTACTTATATATTGTATCCAGTTTTAAGTTCATATGTTTATTTTATGGTTTTGTATATGTATTTAGTATGTGCTTCCGGACTATAGTTGCATAAATGTATATCCCTCCTCCTTTTTACTCAAGTAGTTTTGTATTTTTTTTGTCTTTTTTTTCCTGCACCGCCTACCTTTCTCAGGCTTAGATTATCCCGGTTGACTGGTAGATAAGGCTATTTTAGCTTTAAGTCCGCCACTGTACTTTTGTGCATAAAGCTTTAATAAATAAATAAATAAATACGTCTTCTTGGCATTTACACTAACAATCATTATTTAGTTGTTGAATTTTAGTGGTGGTAGATATAGATTTATTTTTTAATTAAGAGCGATCGATTCTACTGTGAACGTAAGTTTGCCTGTTATTGGATTTACATTTAAGTGTTTACTATTTTTCATGTAATATTTAATGTACCAAAAAGTGTAAATCTGTTGGCAAATAAATAAATAAAATAAAATAAATAACGTAAATGCAATCGTCATATCTCGCGCTCATGTACGTTCAATTTGAGTTAAGATATGCATAAGGATGTATGCCACGGCGGCGACGGTGAAGCGGGTCACGCGGTGAACGGTGCCACAGAGATCTAAAGAAATGTCGTGTCGATGAAATCCCTCCTTGATCCGACGTTTCCTAACCCGACGCGTATGGCGCCGCCGTCACAGGGAACTCAAGGATCGTCGGGTCAAGGATCGTACTCACCTCTCTGATCGGCGAGGCTGGCGGGGGGTGCAGGGAGGCGGCGACGGCGCCACAGAAAACTCAAGGATTATTGGGTCAAGGACGACCGTACTAACCTCTCTGATCTAGATGGTGCCTCGGCGAGGGGTGGTGCCCTGGCGAGGGCCTCGGCAGCGACGGCGATGCGGGCCACGCAGTGAACGGTGAGGTGGGCGGGGGGTGCGGGGAAGCGGCGGGCGGCGCGTGTGGGGACGGCGCCATGGGGGACGCCGGGGAAGCCGACACGCCAGCGCCCCCGCCGCCGGTACTACCCGGCGGGGACGTCAGGTTGAACGAGCCGCCGCCCATCTGGAATAGGGGGACGGTTGGTTAACTTTCCCTACTAACTGAAATACAAGAGGCTACAGCAATGCTAAGTAACGTAGCGTGCGTATTAAATGGAGCGGCCAGGTGCGTCGTGCGCACACGCGTCGATATCGACCTAATTGTTGAGTCGGCCGCTGCGAAAGTGTTAAACTGGGCTGTAGTAAATAGTACTGTGCCATTTTTTGCGCGGATATAGATTCTGGTTAATAGTTTTTGAGATAGGGGGACGGTTAACGGCGCCATAGTAAGTAGTACTATGCCATTCTTAGCGCGGAAATAGTATCGTGCGATTTGTTTCTGGTTAATAGTTTTTGGCCAATAGCAAAGTAAACAGCTCTCCGGATGGAAAGTGGTAACAGCACTGTGGAACATCGTGATACGTTTGATAGGAGTCTAACCTGTACTTGTGTTTTAGGTTCTTTAGTCCAACAATATTATAGTAGCTCGATATGAAAAACCCACTAGATGGCGCAGTGAGATATAAGGTCCTGTGTCAAAATATCTGTAATATTGTACAGAAAAATCTGCTGTAAGTTGACGCATCCACTCAATACAATGACTTAGTTACATTTTAACATCAGTGGGAAGTAGTGGATTATTGAAATCGCAAAACACTCATTAAAACGTAATTCAGTTGCAGTATGTTGCACAAACCTGGTGTTGTGCCGGCGAAGTAGGGTGCGGCGTGACCGGCGCCGAATGCGGGGTGTGCGGCTGCGGGGGCGTCAACGGCGCCGGGAATCGAAGGCCGCCTGAAATCCGATAGTGTAAACTGAAAACTAATACTATTCTTTTCCAACTGCGAAGTATTTACAAAGAATTTTATATCTTTTTTTGGTGGTAGAAAACGGCGTCTATTGCCACTCAAAGCAAGAGAACAGTGTACTATGACTTAATAAACAATTGTCATACAAGTTTGGATAGTTTAAAAAAGTAGCTGATTTGACTGTCAGTCCAGGGGTCCTATTTTTGAATGGCTCGCTTCGAGTCGAACAACTCAATTATTTGATATATGACGCTGATTATACCTATTTTTGAACCGTTCGCTTTCGGTATTGCCTATGTTATTTTTAAAAATATGGAATTTTTTATTAGGGATATCAAAATAAAAACAGTTCGACTCGTGAGCGATTCAAAAATAGGGCCCAGGATCGTACCAGAGTTGGTAAGATGGTATACCTGGCGGCATAGGCGACATAGGCGACGGCGGGTTGTCATCCTCAGCCAGCAACCTCGCGCTGACTGTATCCTCGACGTATCGCGAGAGGAACGCCCTTAACCCTTGCGCAGGCGCAAACTCGTCCACAACGGAGCTCCGGTCGAACTTCGAGTACGACCCGTCGCGGACGGTGACCACGCCGCCGCCGCGGATGCAGATCTCGAGCGAGTACGCGCCCGCGTATATTACGCGGATCTGTTGGGATGTTGGGTAGATAATTTTTTTGTTAATGTTTAAGATGGTTTGGTAAGATTTACACAGTGATGGACTGGTGTTCTGTGTTATAATGGTTGTATTAAAATTTAAAAATTTAAAAATTTTTTATTCACCAATTTGAATGAATTGTTATTTTGATTTTATACATAGTGGCATAGTGGTATTTGTTAATATTTATTGCATCGTCGTATTAGGTTGACCTGTAAAGGCGATGTATTTGTGAATCATTAAAATAAATATATTGAGCATCTAATCGGGAAGGGTTATCATAGATGTAAACTATCTTTCGAACTATGGTCAAATTTAGCTTTATAGGGAATCAATAAGTGAAAGGAAATGATTATGAAACAGATAACTGCAACGGTTAGACGTAACATTTATATGCTACGGTTAGACCGTTTTTGCGAAATTGAAAATTTAAACAGCGTCTTTTTGGCAACGATTTGCAAAAGAGACATCTGTCAACGATCCACGGCGGTTTATCGCCAACATAACTTCCGCTTCTGTAAAGCCATCTGCATGACTAGCACAAGTGTGCTCTCGCGCGCGATAAGCGCGAAAGGCACGACATAAGACACTGCTATCTTTATCAATCTTTGTAGCCTCCTGTAGGCTTAGCACAAGTTACTCTCGCGCGCGATAAGCGAGAAAAAGCGCCACATACGTATTGCTATCTTTTTCGTCTCAGTATTGAGAGAAAGAGACAAACGCTCTCTCGCGGCGTGAGCTTTGTCGCGGACACACTTGTGCTAGGGCCACTGGTCAAGGTGCCTTCTGACACAGGCTATGCTTAAAAGGAGTCTCCGACAGCCATAGATTGAAGGTATTTCTAGATAATGAAAAGCAAAATTTGTTTTTGGTGTTGAAAGAAGGAAACAAATGTAAACGATCGGTATCCCGGTTATATTCGTCTCTCATGTCCCCTACCTTTCGCCAAGAGTGCGCGAGCAGCGTGAACGTCGGCGTGGGCATCTGTGTCCGCACGTGGTGCAGCCCCAACTGTGGAAGTGCTGGCAGCCGGCCCAGGGCCAGCAGCGGCGCGTATGTCTCGCGAAGCACCACGCCGAGAGACATCAGGTCCTTATTGCTGGGGAGGAAGGGCTATAATCAGGTCGAGACCAGAGAGGTGTGTATAATCCTGCTGTCTATTCCTCCGTGACCCAACGTCGTTTGATGCGTCCTATGGTGCCATTCACCACGTAATTACATCCGCATATCACATAGACACGATGTGTCAATACAACAGACCCAATTTTCTTACACACAGCTTGGTCAGTGTAATATGATTAGGTACAGTACAATCCAGCATGATGCTCTCCATGATGCTAAGAACAGACGCTGGTGGAGAGACATCGTGCAGAAATTGACAGTTCGGGGAATTCACGACCGCATACGGTGTGGCAGGTATGGCACGTGCCCTTGACGCCGTTCAAAGGGGATGCATAGTTCATTCATAAGGTTACGGACTCCACTTTTATAGACTAATTTTCATTGTAAAACAGAAAACAAAAATGTTTTGTTAAGTTTACGGTAACGCAACTGTGATACTTGCCCTAGGCGCCAAGCAACAATGGTTACATTGTTGTGTTCCGGTTTGAAGGATAAGGTAGCCAGCGAAATCACAGGCATGAGGCATTTCATCTTAATCCTCACAGTGACAGCGCACCTGCGGTTTTGCATTCTTGTTATATACAACCAAAAAGTAAGAATCGCAGATGTTATAGGCGATAGTTACCACTTATCATCAGATGGGCTGTCTGCTCGGTTGTCACTGAGTAGTATAAAGAAAGAGGCGCCGTATCCGATCGGTACATTATCGGTCAGTAGTGCGTACATACCTGTTGATATAATGGTCGAGATGGTGGTGCGTGGCGTGGTGGGCGTTGGCCGCGGGCTGGTGCGCGGGCGTGGCCAGCGTGTAGCGACGTGCGGCCGCACTCCATTGCAACACGCACGTGGCCCGCATGTGGGCGCCCCACCCGATCACCAGCGACCGGTACGTGTACGAACGGATGCAGACGCCTTGCCAGAGGGTCTCGCGTTCTGTGGGGTGGTGGATAGAAGAGACGTTGTATTGGGTCAGGTAATTGTGAGCGAAGTTATTATCAATTATTTTTTTTAGATTTTCAGCATCTACGGCGAGACGAAACATCTGAGATGATGATGAGGAGTAAGTTTATGGTACAGTCCAGAGAACGTTAACCAGCCTGTAGTCATAAATCTAATTTGGCGGTGTTGTACTAAAAGGAAACTGTTTTACACATATAGATTCGTGGATAAAAGTTTTCTTTACATAACCCAAGTGGTTCAATAATCAAATATTTATTTATTTCAATTTCATGCACTAAAAATACAATGGCGGACTTAACACTTCCACTTCTAACTCAAATATCAGAGATACTACATCAGCGTTCAGTATTGTAGCGCGCGTATACGCACACGCGGAGCGCCGATTGCGGACACAATTGTTGCGTAGACCGCAGCGAAAGTGTTATACTTGTTCTTTCAGCATGAGCAATATGAATACACAGTGGGACCGTACGTACCTTGCGCAGGCCTCAGCGTGAAGTCGTGAAGTAGCGCGTGCAGATGCACGATGGCCGCCCAGTCCGCCAGTAGCGCGTCCGCCGTGCGCGCCGCGTCCGCGCCCAACTCGTACTGGAGGTACACGCAGCGGCGCTCGCCTGACACATGTGGAGATTTCACGGGATTATTGGCTTGTTAACGTAGACAGAGACGTAGCCACTCACTGTGCATGCACACTGACTAACCACGCCCGCAAACTCCTCTGCTACTAAAAATGCAGTCGCGGTGCAGGCAGAAATTCGTACATTGACTTATTACTACCTGTCCTGTTGCTTCCGCGTAAATATTGCATTACATTTACTCAGGAGCGATAGAGACAAGCAGTAACAAGTCAATGTCCAAATAACTTCCTGGTCCACCGCCGCACTTTAGATACACGCACCTTGCTCCTTCGGATTGGGCGTGCGCACCGGCGAGCCATGGAAGACGATCTCAGCGGTCCACACCCGCGCCTGGTTCTTCGTTGTGAGGCGCACGGTGGCGGCGAGCATGCGCGCGCGCAGGGCAGCTGCGGCTCGCGGGCAGGCGCCCTCGGGCTTGGGAAGCGCCACTATGCGCATGCCGAGCGCTGACCCGCTCCACTCGGGCTGTACACCGCCGTGTGTAACGCCCCGTGCCGCCAACTGTGGCATTGTAAACATTATAAATTGGAGTGGTTGTGTTGGTTGCGTCGTATGATCGAACAAATATAAGGTGCACATGGATTGTACGCAAAACGACGCGCGAGACACTGTGTGGCCTTATGTTTGTTTATACGTAGATATTATTTAATGAAACCTATTTTTTTTATCTATGTCAATAACATGTCATAGCAATCTGATCGGTTTGCACTTAATTGATGTAGATTAAGTAAAGAGAAAGCCAGATAGTTTGTCGTCACGCAAGGATAGACTAAAGTGATATTTATCTCAAAAATTGTTAAAATAGACCTTTTCATACTCTACTCGACGGTTTAGGATCCTTTCAACTTTCGTCTCCGTCTTGTTTTGTTTTATGGGAAAAGACATGACGGTATATAAGTACATATGTTACCTCCTGTGCGAGATGCACGAACGGCACGCGCTCGTCGGCGGCGGCGACTACATGCGCGAGCTCCGGCAGGAAGTACGCGGGCTGCCGGCCGCGGACCGCTCGGATCGCCGATCCGCCCATCTTGCGCTTGCCCGGCTGCATGCCTGCGGACCACGGGTCACGGTTGATGCTACGCTTGCTCGTGATGCCACCGATAGCCGATAGCACGCCGCCATTTTGATGGAATTAAGTGCGGACCAATCGCAGCAAGCCCCAGCCAGAGCTGTCTTGCTGCGATTGGTTTAAACTCGTAAATTGGCGGCGTACAATCGGAGATAGGCGTTGCCACTGATGCGCTGATTTGTGCACGTATTGCGTAGGTATGGTGCCCACCCTACTATATAATATTATTATGGTATTCTCTGTTTTAGATATCCTTTTTCAGGTGTCTTTATATTAGACAAGACAGACATTTGACCATCATCACACCTGTTGGTAAGTGACGATGCTGCCAAAGATGGAGCATGCCCGTCTTGGAACAGCCTATTGACTCTAGCCTTGAAGGCGTCAAGATTATATTGATCAGGGAACAAACACACTCGCAGGCAACTTCCACCTACTGTTTTAAAAAATAAAATATAGTAGGCGAAAGTACTATATTTTATCAGCGAAATCGCTTTGATAAGCGCGCTCTCTCGTAGGCGATAGGGGCGAGCGAAATGAAGTCATAAATTATTGGCGACAGTGGTTGCTCTTCTGTTCAGTAGACAAAATCGGAAGTAACTAAAATGACATTTTAGTACAAGCTCTCATGTTAGTTCAGATTAAGGTTGATAGCGTTAACTAATAAAAATACTATTAAAAATTATATATTTTTCAATAAAAGTCCTTTCACTATATTTTTATAGCTACTGAATCCAAAAATACAGCATCTCTTCTAAAAAAATAAGTCGACACACTGTCTGTAGCCGCCTGGCACTGTTGTTCACCAATAGTATAGAGGATAGACGTATTTTGACAGCTGCCCTCACGTTTTGTAGCACCCTCCAGCGGATTCTAGTGGCGTGGTGTCCTAACTGTCAATTTGCGTAATATTAGCATCTTTCATACAACTTTACTTAATACATGTCGCCAGGCCGATAAGTTAAGACTTTCAAGGGATGTCTAAAAGTTTCATTTTGCATAAAACTTTCGAACAACCATGTAATAGTGTGCCTCGGCCCCCGCCCATCGATCCCGGGTCGGGTCACACGACACCTTGTGGTTTGCAATGAACAGTTGCAGCAACACTCACCGGGCGTGTCGAGCGGTGTGAAGGGTCCATGCGTGAGCGTGAACGTGTCCAGCTCCACCAGGGAATGCAGTCTCAGGAAGGCGCGCGCTGCGCCCGCCGGCGCGCCGCCGCTGCCGCCCTGCTAAGGTCATAACGAGGATAGCTTTACTGGCTGCTGATTACATGGCGTGTTAATTGGCATGGCTGTAATATTTTACCAGTATTTAGAAATACAAACATGACAAATTAACCGACAGTTGTTAAAACTCCCCACTCCCCAAACAGTCTAATATATTGATCCAATTTTAATAAAACAAAACTATCACCTCAAATAATCTGGCTTTCAAGTAAAGAAAACCACATCGAAATCAAAGAGCCACAAAAACACACGACAAACTTATACTACCCCTCTTTTTTGTCGTGATTGAAAACTACGGGCTCTTGATAAATTCTTGTGGCAACAGCAATGGCCTGCTGTTGCCGGCGAAGCTGGCGCTGTTGCCGTGCAAGGCTTGTTGGAAGGTTACCAGGTAAGTTGAACAGCTATGCCATTTCTAAACAAATAACAACCTGTATATATCTATACAGTTAGTATACCTAGATAATAACATACCTACATTATCATTAGAACTTTAATGAACTACTGATTTGGTAAATCAACCGGTCACAAAACATTATTATATGTTAACTTTTTGTCGTCGTTCTCTATGTACTCCATGGTCTGGACTCCATATGTCTCTGTATCCGCATTATTATGGATCAGTACTCAGGTTACCTGGTGTTTGTTGCCGCTATGACAATCGCTGCAGAACTACATTGCCATCAACTAAATCGCTTGTGAAATAATCCATTCAAGACTGAACCTAATTGACAAAGGCTTCCATATCTGGCTAATTACGGACTTCAGTGCTGTAGCAATGTGCTCACCATTCTTCCTGATAACATTGTGTCGGTCGCCATGCGTCTCACTCGTGGCGTGGTTCCCCAAGCGATTGTTGCTGTTCAAAAACAGGTACCTATAGAGCGCATGGGAATCTGGCGAGAGCCGCGGCGGTCGCGTATGATTTAGAATTTTAGAATGATTAGATAAATAATAAATTAATTAAATCTTGATCTCTTATTAAGCAGCAACATGGCGCCTTGGGGTATCATCCTCGTGTTAAACATGTAAAATGTGACTTTGGTGAGCCAATAGTAGTCTTGCAATAATCCGAAGATCATAGTCGGCGGGTAAGAGAGCGGCAGAGTCGACGAGGACAACCACGGCGACAAGAGCGAACCCGGGCGGGACCCGGGCACGCCGCAGGACCGACACACTTACACACCGAACACCCCCAGGTTGAACGACATCACCAACAACACCGCCAGCAAATTCCAGTCGTATAGGGCACTATGACTCCAATCACCAATTCGATCAAACCCAAAAGTCCGTAAGCGAGAGAGGTCACTTTCTTCTTCTCCGCACTGATCTTCCCCACGTACACCAACACAAGCTTCAAGTACGCCACGAGTGAGCCGCATAAGGACCAACACAATGTTATCATGAAGAAGGGTGTGCAGATGGCTCTAAGACTGTTCTCCATATAATACCAAATATTGAAGTGTTTGTCAATTAGGTGCAGGCTTAAATGGAGTATTCCGCAAGCGATTTGGTTGATGGCGATGTAGTTCTGTAGCAACCGCCACCGTGGCAACAAACACCAGGTAACTAGAGCCCCGATCCATAATGGTGTGGATACAACGATTCCCGTAAGCAGAACGACGTCATATTCTACTGCTAAATCCATATATACTGCTGATACTGCCATCATTGCTCTTGCTTGCGTTTTTGTGTGTAACAGAATCAAATCCCTTATCAAATTAGTTTTTATTTAACTTTTATCAAATCAAAGGTACTAACTTCATTAAAGTTAAACTGATAACCTAACTACGTGATTAAAAAATTTACTGTAGTACTTATTTATATGTATTTTTTACGGTATCGATTTGTTTGCTACCTCATTAATTAGTAGTGTATTATTTTAAAATTCAAATTAATATAATCTAAAAATGTATTCAATATGTCTACCCTATAACCGTGTACCGATAACAATCGGCAAATGCTTCCACTTACGGATCGCCGGCACATGCTAACGAACGATAATTGACTGTTCATTTCATTGGCGTTCGTTGGGCCGGTTTGTACATATAAATTAAGGAATCTGGTAGAATTTCAGTAAATCTGAAAATGCTTTCCTAGTATAATAAACTAAACTATCACTGGTTTGTATTGCCGAAGTCGTAGTGCTATTAAATTTGAGGGTGCAAATTGGAGATAAGAGGCAATCAGTTTTTTTTTAATATATCGCACAACCTTTCGATATTTTTTCTTTTTTGCCTCTTTTTTGGGTTAGAGATAAGTATAGGCATTGCTGTAGATAAAAAGTAGAAAAAACTGGGTCGTACATAGTTTTAAAGGGTTAAAAAATGACCGAGTTGTGGCCACTCGAACATACCATGTTTTTTTGTTTTTATTTAAATATTATTTTACTCAAAAAACCTTTTTTAGTGCTTTTTTATTTTAAGTTTATTTGTTGACAATAATTACTTTTGTATTTGTATTTCCGCGATTATATTAAATTTATTTCCGCGGTTTTTTTTTCCTTTAGGACCGATTCCCGCGCGCCCACCAGGTGGAAGGAGAGCGCCACGCTGCCCGCGCTGCCGCCGTGGCCAACACTCCGGACTCACCTCGTCCTCGCACTCGTCGGGCGTGCAGCGGCGCGCGCCCGCCAGGTGGAAGGAGAGCGCCACGCTGCCCGCGCTGCCGCCGTGGCCAACACTCCGGACTCACCTCGTCCTCGCACTCGTCGGGCGTGCAGCGGCGCGCGCCCGCCAGGTGGAAGGAGAGCGCCACGCTGCACGCGCTGCCGCTGTTTCCCGCGTTGCTGGTGGTGGCCGTGCAGCCCGCCGCCACCTCCTTCATCTCCACGATCTGGACGGATGGATAACAAGGTAAGAAGGTTTTGTAATAACGCACATCAGTGTTATGTTGCTGGAGGAGGATAACCCGCCTCCACCCAGGATCCTATCGACCTCTCGGTCATACGGACCGTGTCAGACCTAATCACGGGTGATGCGCACGCTTACTTGCCGGTGGCTCTTTAGGCGTGCGCATTTCTTCACACCCACAAATTGAGGAGCAGGAGCACGCTGGAGGTGGATAAGTAGGAAAGCGGACACTGGCAGCCCGGATTGATTGCTAGAATGTTGCGTGGCGGCCATGACAGAATTCGGGATTGGGAGGCAGACGCCAAGGTTGACTGCTAGGATGATGACGATGAACAGGCACCAAAACCAATTCCATGGAGCTTGTCAATCGTTCACTCCCACAAACCCAAGTTCCAGCAATACAACAAGCAAGTGTCATAACCCATGTATCAACCCAATATACGTACCAGGATGTGGTCGGTGTGCCTGTGCAGGGTGACGTAGAGGCGGTCCTGCGAGAGCCTGGTCAGCGGGTGGTCGGGCCCGTGCAGGAACGGCAGGTGCTCGCACACGCTCGCCGGCAGGTGCTGCAGAGTCTTCTCGCAGCGGCGCGACACCAACCAGAATCTGTGGGTTGAGGGTTAGATGAATGGAATTTCAAGGGGATAAAGAAGAGTTTTCTATAGTAATTTAGTTCGTATTTTTATGGCACAGAAGTAACAAATCTATTTAAAAAAAAGAAATAACGCTTTTGCCCGCGGTTTCGTGCACTCTAGTCCCTATAAAATATTGCAGTAGTTTTCCTTCTAAGCTCAGGCATCATTGGTGTATGTTCGCGTAGCGTCGGCGAACGCGTAGAGCTTACTCAGTACTCTACAGAGTAGCGTGAGCAATACTCTGATTTGCGAAAAGTTGGTGGTGGCAACGGTCAGCTCAGCCATCCGCGGCGTGGGGGCAGACAGGCACGCGGCGTGTGCGGGTAGGCAGCGCGCGTCGGAGCCACATGCTTACCTGAGTTGCGTGAGCAGCGCCCGGATCTGCGCGAGGTGTGTGGTGGCGAGCGCGGCGGCCAGCTCGGGCATCCGCGGCGTGTGCGGGTAGGCGGGCACGCGCGCGCGCAGCCGCCCGCCGTGCGCGCCCACCGACACCAGCAGCTGCTCCGCGCGCAGGCACGGCGCCACCACCGAGCACGCCAGCACGCACGGCCATCCCCCCACGCTGCACTCCACCTGGGTTGGGGTAGGGGCGGGGATATTAGCTAGGATATGAAGAGGTGGCGGTCTCTGCATAACTATATCAATAAATCACTCTGAAGACACTATCCTGGTTATCATATCATAAACCCACCCCAAACAGAGGCCAAGATCAACTTTGGGTCGCTGAGCCAGTGCAGTAAGTAAGTGATATTAGGCTTTATTGCTGGCGTTGTCTTATTAAACAGTAAGCTAATTACGTAACGCTGTTACCAACAATTATTTAATTTTAATGATTGAAATAGTTACTTTTTCGATTCGCTATCATCGATTTCATAGGTTCAGTTGTTTAAAACTTAAAATTAAATAAATAAATAAAAATAAATAAACATTGATGTTTCAGAATCTGTAGGGTAATTACGTAAACCTGTTGCCAAAAATCCTCTGATTTCAATTATTGAAATTCTTACTTTTGCGAAAACGTATGATCGATTTAATAGTTTCAGTCAATTGCAATAGTACTTTGTTAGCAACTGAACCCATGAAATCGATTATATGGAATCGCAAAAGTATCAATTTCAATCATTGAAATCAAATAATTTTTTACATCAAAGTTACGTAATTAGCTTACTGGACGGAAGTCCTAAATCCGTCAAATTGAAGCCGATGTCGATGCATCGCCCTCATAGCGAATTAGGCGTACCAATATCTGCCACCTTAATTTTATTTTATTTGGAAAACAAACAGCTTATAAATACAACGAGTAGGTACAAATATTATGGACAAACATGAATGGTATTGCAAAGCCCGCCACTCACCCCTAAATCGTTGAGCAGCACCCTCAAATCGTTGAGCCGCTGCCTCGAGCGCACGTGCACCGTATGGGCGAGTAGCCGCTCCATAGAGGGCGCGTGCGGCGTGAGTGCGGTTGTCACGCGCTCGCCGCCCGCCAGCGCGGGCACGTGCGACACGCAGAGCGACTCGCCCTCCGCTGTGATCACCAGCCGGTAGCCTAGCTCGCAGCCCAGCTCTCTGATAGAAATGAAATAGGCATTGAAAAAAAAGTTTTTTTTATTGCTACACGGACGGACGGGTCCACCTTATGAACAGTGTCCAGGACATCTGCAACCTAAGGGAACGGTTGCGGTGCCAGTGCCTTTAATAAATAAATAAATAAATATTCGTGGACAATTCTTTGAGGTAGCTCTAGACATGTTTTTTAAAGAACCCCATGTTGCAGTGTAGAGGAAAGACTTCGGGAGGAAGTTCATTCCACATCTTGCTCGTGGAAGTAAAAAGGCTAGATGGGTTAGTGAGGAGGTATGCGGAATTAGAAGAGTTAGCGTAATTTTTTCTCGAGGTACAATTTTGTAAAGGACAACGAATGTTGTTTTGTTACTACTTATTAGAACTATAGAAACATGCAAAACACTTAGGAACCAAGGGAGTAATTTCATCACGTGAGAAAATAACTCAAGGAAAAAAAATCACATTCATATTCGGTTATAATAACCGGGCTCATAATTTTAAACCAACAATCGAACTAATCGACCAAAGCCCACAGACCTCCAATATGAAACCTGCAGCTTCTGTCCGGGCGTATACCGGTCGACTTGCAGGTGTCTAGCGAGGCGATCGCGGCACAGCCTCAGCGTTTGTGTGTAAAGCAGCTCCAGTGACAGCGAGCGACAGAAGAACCGCAGTGCGGCCAAAGCGCCGCTGAGCCCGGCCGCTGCCAACCGCGCTTGCGCCACGCCGCGTAGCCAGGCTAGCTGTGAGCTGTGCACCAGTGGCTTGCCTTCTGCGAATATAGCATATGCGAAATGTAGTGAAGCGCATAATACAATGAAGAACTAGCAAAGCCGATCAATAAATAAATTAATTATTTAATAATCAATGCCTTAAGCATATTACAGATCGCTTGATTTTTTCGTTTTATTTGTCTTTAATTAAGGTACAGAGGGTACCTTAATTTGAATCTTATCTTATATTGCAAAAAATACATCAAACCAAAGACTGATGAGAGAGATGTTTTAGTATGTATAAATTAATACATCAAACAAGAAAATAAACACAAATTTTTAATCTGATTAATAAAGCAGCTGGCAGAAAACTCAATTAATGAGTTAAGCACGCCTTTGTACATCTATTTTACATAACATGTTTGTTTACAATAAAGAAAGAAACTGGCTACTTTAATTCTTGTTCTGGTAATCTAAAGCCGCAGAGGACCGTTATTAGTTAACATGTTGACACAACACCAATTTGATAAAATTGAAAAGAAACAACAACATTATCATTAATTTACCTCCAGTTTCACTGTCTTGGATGAGGATTGCAATATCCAGCAATCGCCACGGTAAATTCGGCGCGTCGCCCATAATGGTCAAGGATACACTAAAATCTTGTCCCACTGTGAATGTGGCGCGTCCATTTTCCACCTATAGTATAAAAAAATATTATTGACATTTAAGCTCGCAGTTGTTTTATGTACCATTCGCTGCGTTAAATGCATTGCGTTTGACTTGCACTTTTTTAAACTGCGTCGCATATAATTTTACGTGATAAAATCTTAGCTTAGTTTGGGAAATATTTGAGTCTTTCCCACATCTGTCGGCTAGATTATTATGTACTGCGACTGGGGTTCGATGTAAAAACCAGTGTGTGGAAATAGTTTTACATGTAAAAAATCGTATGCTTAAATAACCGCGCCCTTCAGTGTCTTTTTAGGTTGAATAAATAAAATATAACATAGAAACAAATAGGTACGTACCACCTTCAGATTTCTAATATCACTAGGCAAGGAAGCGGTAGTCAGTCGCTGGCGCACGATATGCGCTAGAGCGCGCAACGTAGTGCGGCGCTCGCCCGCCGTGAGCGCCGGCGGCGGCACCAGCCGCTCGCGGATCACGGCCGGCATCCGGCTGTAGGTGCCCAGTGTCAGCACCTCCACAGCAGCCGCCATGTGGAATGTTGGCAACCTATTAAATATAAAATTATTCAATCTAAATACTTATCTGTAGCTTGGGCCAAATGGTTCACGGTAGGAATCTGTGACCCTAAAATCCCGATGACGCTCAATGGGCTATACTATACAAGAGCATTGTAGACCTCTGATGTTCTATAGCTGACGAAGCACGTCCGGGAACCCCACGCCAACAAAATGAAAATGCTGCGGTGGATATGTGGCGATACGCGACTTGATCTAGTGCGTAACGAGTATATTTGTGGCAGCCTTAGCGTGAGAGATATCACGGATAAGATCAAAGAGGCTTGCCTTCGCTGGTTTGGTCACGTGTTGCTAAGCCCCATGGGTACACGGGAAATAGGTGCCTAAACCTTCCGGTATCAGGAAAGAGGTCCCGCGGAAGGCCCAGGAAGCGATGGATTGACGTCGCCAAGTCTGATGCGAGAGCCAATGGCTTACGATGAAGACCAGGCGAAATGGAGGAAAATGAGTCGGAAAGCGGACCCTGGCAGAAGTCGAGACCGAGTCATTAGTTGGTTTCTGTTACTTTTATTGTGGTCACCCCTTCTCTTTTTTGCCAAATTTAAAATAAGTCGAAATGTCGAAGATTTTCTTTTGCTCTTTGTACCTGATTTCTAAAAATTTTGAGCTCTCTACAATAGCTATTTTTTTAACCATTGACACTGGTTTTTGGTTTAATAACCAATATACCAAATGTTCTGAGCTTGCTCATTCATTCATATTACTTTTATTATGTTTTTACTCTCCTTCCAGCTCGTTTGAGCAAAACTATTAAAAATTTCTAGCTTGCTTTGCTTGCTTATTTTTTAAACATTCACACCACTGACGTGACTATATCTCGGAGGAGTAATACACGGGTGCGAATGCCGAAAGCACGAATTATGTATTACTCCCATATCTCGGATTCCGGATTCAGTTTCCTGCCTCGGATTCCGGATTTGAATTTCGGTTTCCAATTCCAGTATCTGATGCCAGATTCGGTTTCCGGATTTAGATTCCGGATTTGGTGCAGGTTCAGACATCATAGCAGTACATACTATAGTAGTAGTAAAGTAGGTAGACAATTAATTATGGGTCATATCCTATAAATTGATCATCATTATCCTAGCATTTATCATATGGCTTATTTTTTCAGTAAGTTCTTTTGTGATACGGAGCCCTAAAAACATGCAAACCTGATCTGACTGACTGAGTCACAAATGCAACAAATAAATAATTCCCCACTTTTAGGGAATTTTTCAAGTGAAAAAACCAGCCACATTGTTGTAATTTTTGTTCAAAATTTACACCAAAGTAAATAAAATATAATTATGAGAAATTAGCATGAATCAGTACTTATGCAATGTCGGTAATTCCTAATGATTTCACCACACATGATGAAATTAATAAATAATTTTCTTTGAGGAAAAATATGTGTTATGACACTCTATGAAATGGCAGCGTGTTGTAAGACCTAGTGACTGTATGTCATGTATAACAAAGGAGATTGTCACACCTTGCATGCACCCCATCTCTTTACCATGGATTCTGTTTTTGTTTCATTTCTGTGACACCATTGAATTTTTTGAGATCCAAAATGCAAGCAAATGAAAACCACATTTAAGGGTTCCTGCGAGTGCTGGATTAGATTCCCTACCCCTTATACATATTTACAGCCAAAATAATACTTACCTAGCATGGACTAGTGTTTCTCGAGCAACCCTTGCCAACACATCTGCTGTTTCAACAAACAGCAAAGCTTGCTTGTCCAGAAATGCCATTATGTTGGCTGAGCGATCCACTTTTGTAGCACTGCTTGCCCATTTGACTAGTGCCAGTAAACGTACAAATAACTGACGAGTGCGAGCACTAAATTTGTAAATTTCAATTTTGCGCTCCATATCTGTTTTACGAGGCAACCTATAAAAAAATAGAATATTATTTTTTTACTTGTTCAACTAAATCTACATCTTTAAATTAGTTTAGGCATGTACTTACAGCTCAGCCAATACTGTGAGTTCATCGTAGGTCCGCTGAACTATGAAGTCTATCAATAATGAGAGTGCAATAGAACCACCACGGGCACCGCTACCTTCGGCGCCTTGAGTGCACCCTTCAATGGCTACTGGTACCATCTTGATTAACCTATTTATTCCCTATTGTTTTGATAATTTTCTCATATCTATAATTAACTTTTTCTCAATAATCACGGCCAATACAAAATATACACAAATAACACAAAAGCATAAACGAAAGTAATCTGTCTGCTGATAAATAAATAAATTCACACGCAGCTCACTTCCATGTATTCTATTCACGGGGTGGAAACGCAGCACGGGGTGGAAACGCAGTATCCAGAGTCATAAACTTAGTAAAAGCGACCGCCAGCATCGAGTGGCTGTCAAATAACTTTTTAAATATAATTTTACATACTAGACATCCCGGTTGGATACAAAAATATCACCAATATGTGCAGATAATAAAAAATATTATAATATCTTTAAATTATGTTTATACATTTTCAGAATAAAATTAATATACCTATATAAATAATACGCGAAAGTTCTTTTTTTATAAACATTTACTACTGATACCTTGTATCCAAAGCCAAACCGAACTTCTAGAAAAAGAAACTACGTTTTGACAGAAATCGTTTTTTTTCGTATTTTCGTGAATTCTAATTTGTTATTGTAATATAATAGATTCCTATCGGCTTCTATTTGAATTTTTGAGCAATGTTTCAATATCGCTGTGTCGTGAGACCCATGGATGCCCATTGAGAGAAACATTGTGAAATTGGCCAACTCCAGCACTTGCGAAATATAGTTAAAATAACTCAAACCTCATAGTCCAACATAGTGTTTTCACTGCCAAAGAAAACTCTGTTATTTATAAAAGTAAGTAGTATATTACAATTTAAGTTTTTAACAAGGGTATAATGTTCATATTTGTGCCATGTTGTCCTTTTCCTTACACCTTTACTTTTCATGGATTAGCAATAGGACTTCTACATTAGTGGAGGACTTCTACATCATCCCTATTTTTTCATTGGTGGTTCAAAAGTGAGAATATCAGTAAATTGCCGTTTTACATAAATTATTCCTCTTATAATGTTTTAAACTATCGCGGTTATTATTACACATTTTAAGGTTATGTTCCGTTCCGGGTTTCCTACCGCGTCCCGTGACCATGATGCCTGCAACTGTGTCGAAATATCGGGCTACTCGTCAACAAAGGTATGCAATAGGTAACCCGGAACATAACCTTAAAATTATACCGAATGTTTCATTGTAAGCATTCATAGAATATAATTATTAGACAAAACCTTTCCTTGCCGCTCCCTTTAACTATGAATACTTAACATTCCTGTTTCCATTTTCCAGGTGTTTTGAGGAATGATCAATCAAGATTATGACCACGAATACCCAGAGGCCTACTATGGTAATTGTTTTAATTGAAAAGTATACTATATTATTGTAAACTTATTTTGTTTGGTTATATGTGTGAAGCATGAAATTGCATTTTGCTTTATGCATTCACCATTAGTTGTTCATATTGGGCTAACAATCTTAACTGGTATTAAGTGCATTTATTTTATGTGTAAACACTTCTTAAAAATTTTGTATATTTATTGACCGTGTTGACATTTAAAGTATTTCTTACAGAAAAATTAATTGGCCCTTGTAATAAGCGAGACTTATTTGGATATAAGTACCTACCTACATTTATACCTGTACCAAAACATGAATTTTTATTAGGTAAATATAAGCAAAGGCTAAACAAAACTTCTATATGGCTAAACTTATATTTGAAGTGCACTATTATTTGTTCGAGTCATCAATTTATTTTTGCATTTGATAGAACACATCCAAAATTTTGTAGATTTATTGACATTTAAATTATTTCTCTCAGAAAAATTAATTGGCCCTTGTAATAAGCAATACTTATTTGGATATAAGTACCTACCTACATATTATACCTGCACTAAAACATCAATTTCTATTAGGTAAATATAAGCAAAGGCTAAACAAGACTTCTATATGGCCACACTTATATTTGAAGTGCACTATAATTTGTTCGAGTCATCAATTTATTTTTGCTTTTGATAGTACACATCCTCTTGATAATGGACATCTACAGGTGTACACAGGTTTGCACTGGTACATTGGTACTACGATGACATTAAAGCTTCATTATTGACTTTTACTTTCAGGTGGTGTCGAACACAACTTGAGAACATTCTGTGATCCTGCGGTGATTATTTTAAATTGAGAGGCGCTTTACTATTACTTTGTAATTAATTTCTAGACAAATTATATGTATGTTAATTATGTGCCATTTGTGTTTTCTTTAATATAAGAATTAGAATTCAGTAATATTAAAGTACAATATGAAAATCGAGAAAATGTAATCGATGTGGCATCCCTAGCCAAATCGCAATCGATAGATTGTTATGTTGATATGACCGCAGCACTAGCACTTGTCAAAATTGTTATGTCAAACTATACGTCAAAACCGATGCTGGCGGTTTTCTCTACGACGTCCGTGTCTCTATGGACGCTTCCCATCTGATCTATAGTAATCTGTGAAACGCAGTATCCAGAGTCATAAACTTAGTAAAAGCGACCGCCAGCATCGAGTGGCTGTCAAATAACTTTTTAAATATAATTTTACATACTAGACATCCCGGTTGGATACAAAAATATCACCAATATGTGCAGATAATAAAAAATATTATAATATCTTTAAATTATGTTTATACATTTTCAGAATAAAATTAATATACCTATACAAATAATACGCGAAAGTTCTTTTTTTATAAACTTTTACTACTGATACCTTGTATCCAAAGCCAAACCGAACTGCTAGAAAAAGAAACTACTTTTTGACAGAAATCATTTTTATTTGTATTTTCGTGAATTCTAATTTGTTATTGTAATATAATAGATTCCTATCGGCTTCTATTTGAATTTTTGAGCAATGTTTCAATATCGCTGTGTCGTCAGAGGATTCCCATTGAGAGAAACATTGTGAAATTGGCCAACTCCAGCACTTGCGAAATATAGTTAAAATAACTCAAACCTCATAGTCCAACATAGTGTTTTCACTGCCAAAGAAAACTCTGTTATTTATAAAAGTAAGTAGTATATTACAATTTAAGTTTTTAACAAGGGTATAATGTTCATATTTGTGCCATGTTGTCCTTTTCCTTTCACCTTTACTTTTCATGGATTAGCAATAGGACTTCTACATTAGTGGAGGACATCATCCCTATTTTTTCATTGGTGGTTCAAAAGTGAGAATATCAGTAAATTGCCGTTTTACATAAATTATTCCTAATATAATGTTTTAAACTATCGCGGTTATTATTACACATTTTAAGGTTATGTTCCGTTCCGGGTTTCCTACCGCGTCCCGTGACCATGATGCATGCAACTGTGTCGAAATATCAGGCTACTCGTCAACAAAGGTATGCAATAGGTAACCCGGAACATAACCTTAAAATTATACCGAATGTTTCATTGTAAGCATTCATAGAATATAATTATTAGACAAAACCCTTTCCTTGCCGCTCCCTTTAACTATGAATACTTAACATTCCTGTTTCCATTTTCCAGGTGTTTTGAGGAATGATCAATCAAGATTATGACCACGAATACCCAGAGGCCTACTATGGTAATTGTTTTAATTGAAAAGTATACTATATTATTGTAAACTTATTTTGTTTGGTTATATGTGTGAAGCATGAAATTGCATTTTGCTTTATGCATTCACCATTAGTTGTTCATATTGGGCTAACAAGCTTAACTGGTATTAAGTGCATTTATTTTATGTGTAAACACTTCTTAAAAATTTTGTATATTTATTGACCGTGTTGACATTTAAAGTATTTCGTACAGAAAAATCAATTGGTTCTTGTAATAAGCGAGACTTATTTGGATATAAGTACCTACCTACATTTATACCTGTACCAAAACATGAATTATTATTAGGTAAATATAAGCCAAGGCTAAACAAAACTTCTATATGGCTAAACTTATATTTGAAGTGCACTATTATTTGTTCGAGTCATCAATTTATTTTTGCATTTGATAGAACACATCCAAAATTTTGTAGATTTATTTACATTTAAATTATTTCTCTCAGAAAAATTAATTGGCCCTTGTAATAAGCAATACTTATTTGGATATAAGTACCTACCTACATATTATACCTGCACTAAAACATCAATTTCTATTAGGTAAATATAAGCAAAGGCTAAACAAGACTTCTATATGGCCAAACTTATATTTGAAGTGCACTATAATTTGTTCGAGTCATCAATTTATTTTTGCTTTTGATAGTACACATCCTCTTGATAATGGACATCTACAGGTGTACACAGGTTTGCACTGGTACATTGGTACTACGATGACATTAAAGCTTCATTATTGACTTTTACTTTCAGGTGGTGTCGAACACAACTTGAGAACATTCTGTGATCCTGCGGTGATTATTTTAAATTGAGAGGCGCTTTACTATTACTTTGTAATTAATTTCTAGACAAATTATATGTATGTTAATTATGTGCCATTTGTGTTTTCTTTAATATAAGAATTAGAATTCAGTAATAATAAAGTACAATATGAAAATCGAGAAAATGTAATCGATGTGGCATCCCTAGCCAAAACGCAATCGATAGATTGTTATGTTGATATGACCGCAGCACTAGCACTTGTCAAAATTGTTATGTCAAACTATACGTCAAAACCGATGCTGGCGGTTTTCTCTACGACGTCCGTGTCTCTATGGACGCTTCCCATCTGATCTATAGTAATCTGTGATTCTATTTCAATCACGCAGACTATTAAACTTACAAACATTACCTTGTCTTGACGTATTGTGTACCCTGATAATATAAACATATTGTCAATCATTAGTTTTTAAGAACACTCTGCACTTTGGCCCTTTATAGTGTAGTGTAGAGAATGGTGATTTCTTGTTAATATAGGTCATGCTTGTCTCGTCTCTTGCCAGTGCAGGCAGAAACACCAGAATCTATGATATCGATCAATAGTCGTTAGTAGTTCTAGATCTAAATAGCCTAAAATGTGCAATAATCTCACACAAAATGGCACGTGTTCCTTCAGATAGTCGGATCAGACCATCGGATTGGAAGAAAATCTACGATGCGTCCACTTTCTTAGAGGCCGCGAGAGGCGAAAGCAAGCGAATGCAAAAGTTCACAGCGCCGCAAGTCCAGCCCAAAAGAGGATTAAACACTAATGAACATCAGGGTGGCGGATAAAAACGCCCGAATTTGATGAGATATTTAGTTCTATTCTACCTAAAGCGTTTCAACTTGGGGACAAGCGTTTCAGTGTAATAAACCCGCCGTGTGTTGTTGTATCATCGTTATAGCTTGGACTTTAGTTTTTGAACTCTAGATCTGTATGTAGTACTTAATTGGTACTTACCGAAACATCAATACCTATTTATTTCAAGGAAAATTAAGAACAAATAAATAATTTAATATTTCAAGGTGCACGGAAAATCAAAATAAAAACCAAAGTTTCATAGGATGAATGAAAAGTCTGCTTCTCTGGCGACCCTAACACCCGGTTTCTGATTCAAATCATTGATTAGCTAACAGACAGAAACATTTAACAAGCTGTTTAATCACTGTGGGTTTCTGAAAGGCCAATCAATCTAAAATTAGCTAATCGACCAATAACAAGAGATCAATTGTTTCGTTTGGCTACCCCTGCTAAAATCAGTCACATTCATTCACTCATATATGTTTTGTTTCTGTCTGTTTTGTATATGTCTAGCCCATTGATTTGTCTCTGTCCCTAACGGCCTTTTGAAGCCAAAATCGAATGTGATATTCAACTTTTAGATGAAACTGTATAATTTGCGATTGTATAGTTTTCGTGTAAAATCGAGAATTATCAAAAAAATATACAGAGCGAGAAAAGAGAACTTATAACAATATTTATGTTATAGGGTCACGGATCAGTGGGTCAGTAATCCCATCATCATCATCTTTAGGCAGGTAGGTAGGTCCGGGTCCACTGCTAAATACAGGCCTTCCACGGCTTACACTAGGCTCGACTCTGCTATCTATCCATCGGCTCCCTAGGACCTTAAGAAGGTCGTCCGTCCATCTCTTGGGAGGCCATCCAGTTCGCCACTCAACAACATCCGCCCCATCCCATTAGTTAAATCCTGGTTCGAGTCCTGGACACGGACCGGTTCATGGTTCAGGTTCAGGTCATGGCTCCGGACCATGTCCTGGTTCAGGTTTAGGTCCTGGACCCGAAACAGTTTGTGGTTCAGGTCCAGGTCCTGGCTTCGGTCCAGGTCCAGGCCACGGACCAGGTCCTAGTTCAGGACCAGATCTCGGCCCAGGACCAGGTGCTGGTTAAGGTCCAGTACCTGGTTCAGGTCCAGGTCCCGGTCCAAGTACTGGTTTAGGTCCAGGTCCTGGACCCGAACCAGTTCGTGGTTCAGGTCCAGGTACTGGCCCCTAACCAGGTCCTGGTTTAGCTAATGTTTATGGTCTATGTGCTGGCACTGGTCTAGGTCCTGGTTCTGGTTCAAGCTCAGATTGTGATCAAGTTTCCAGTTTTGGTCATGGTCCTGGATCAAAACCTGGACCCTAGACCTGGACTTTGTCTTGGACCAAAACTAGGTCCTGGACCAGGGCCAAGACCAAGAAAATCGGATGTAATTTCTTTTGAAAATTGGTTAATTGGTCGCTAATTAAAATAACAATACGATAACATACAGTTAACATGAGAAAAAGCTTTCCGGAAACCCAAAATTACATTAATCAGGAGATTTTACAATCCGTTGACAAGCTGTTGACAAACTGTCAATTGGCCCGTACAGAAACCCAAATTGCATTTAATCAGAGATTAACAAGTTGTTATGTAATTTTTGCGTTGACAAGCGTTTCAGAAACCGGGTGTAAATTTTATACCCATTACACAAGCTTTGCTTACTTTAGGACTATGTTAATTGTCCAATCTATTCTGAAATCAGAATATAAATTAATTTTTGCTCTGATATTGAAACGCTTTAGGTACTAATTATTCTACTACTATTTATTTCATCAAAATCGGGCGTTTTTGATCGCCATCCTGATATTCACAAATACTAAGTTCTGCCAGCCTTGGGGATCGCAATCCAAGTATCACGATAAATACGATTTTATATGCTGTAAAACTGTGTAATACGATTTTATATGATTTTATATGCTGTAAAAATAAATAAATATCGTGCCTGTAGATCGCTTTATCATCACTAAGTTCTCCTAAAGTGGATACTACACGCTCGATATTTATCGTGATAAGTGGATTATCACGATATTTATCGACTGTATAGTACTCACGGATCGTGATACGGATCACAGGATTTCTAGAAAATCAGAGGGCCTAGTGTGAGTTCCGCTTCGATTTTACTTTACTATCGCGTTTGCGTTTACGTGAAAATTTGTATGAAAAAATATATAGCGCCGCCTAGTGGTACGTAAATGAAGTTTTCTTCTTCATACTAATTTCGACGTAAACGCAAACGCGATAGTTAAGTAAAATCGAAGCGGAACTCACACTAGGCCCTCAGAAATCCATGATCCGTAACGACGATACGTATCGTGATAAATATCGTGTATGTAGCTATCATAAATATTTACTCAACGTTTCATAGATTAGAGGAGATTATCGATTTTTTTTTAAATCGATATTCTGCTTTTCACCTCTATTGCTGCTGATGCTATAGTCTATGCTTCTAATGTGACAGTTGTTGTCATTGTCACTGTCAGTGTGTGTGTGGTTGGTGGTTGGTTGTTTGACAAGATAAATTTGTGGATTGTTGATTTTCTTTCTCAGTGATTTTCTGTTGGCTCCGATAGTTCATTCTGTTCATTACACATCTAGTGATACACGACAACTTCTATAAATTGTTCATTGAAAGCGTAAATTCACTGTTTATCTCATAACTTCATGCAATAAACACAAGTATCCTTCAGCAGTTGCCACGATTTTATGAAAAATTAAAACATTCAGTGCATGTGTGATTTACAGTCATTGTATTTATTGTAATTTGTGCATAAATATTAGATTCAAAAGTTATTTTCTTGTACATTTGGTAAAAGTAGTATTTAATCTAGTAACCAAAATGGGTTTGCTGACTGAAGGAAGTCCTCTGTCGTGGGAGGAAACTAAAGCTTTAGCAGAACACGTGCGGCAACACGGTATTGAGCAATTCATCAACTTGTACAGCAAGCGTCGAGAGCGCACAGGAGACGTCTTAAAGTGGGGTGATGAGGTTTGCTCACTTTATGTATTTTTTCTTTATTCATTTATGTACTTCAATACCATTTACACTTTGACTATTTTCTAATTGGTAACAAAAATGGCAATACATATTTCTTTTCGCTCTTACACAAATTAAATATCTAATAAAATATCATCTTTTAAAGAACAGATTATAAAGAGTCAAAATTGTGTATTATTAACTATTATCTAGTGAGTTGTGCCAAGAACTCAGGTCAGAGCAAAGTAGCGGTCATAGTCTCTACCTAACCCACCTGTAAAATGGAGGTTTGAGCTTTATGTATGTATGTATGTATGGTATATAGCTATTACCAGTATTTTAGTCAATGACAATATTCTTGCTTTTTTTTATGTTATTCCATGTCAAATTAGACTATAGCTCAGCTGATGGAAAGTGGTTCATTTTGCCCCAAACCTATACTTAAGTTGGGCTGTTGTGACAATATGAATTGTATTGTTTAATAAAATGTAGGATTTTTGTTAATGACAACATAGGCAGCCCAAAATAATGTGCTATATGTAAACTGTAATAATTGCAAATATATTTTAAATTGTTAATATTTTGCTTAGTGCACTCTTGATGTAATCTATTGTATGATAAATTCATTCTACGGGCTTGATAATGATTTTATCGAAACCGGGTACAATATTTTAAGTTAAATTAAATTAAAAGTGTTTTTTAATTTTATATTAAATTAGATTAAACAAATTAGTATTAATTAATAATTTTTCTAAAACAAATTTTTATGCAGTTTTCCTAATGGATAATAACATACAAAGGTGGTTTACATACCATTACCATTATCCATACATAGTTTAAAACAAATTCTCTGTATGAGTGTTTGTATAAATTCTATGATTTTTTAAACTACGCATCAGACTTTAATGCGGTTCTCAAGAATAGATAAAGTGTTTCAAGATGAAGGTCTATAGAGTATGACAACATACAAACAAAATCACTGCAGGCCAGCTAGTTTTATTATAAGTATACTTAAAAATGTAATTAAGATTGGTAATATTTTATAGGTGGAGTATGTTATAGTGAAGTTTGATGATGAAAATCGGCGTGCAACAGTCAGTCTTAGGGCATCCCAGCTTTTGCCCAAACTACAAGAGAAAGAGAATTCTGACCCAGATAGTAAGTTAAACTGATTTTAAATGATATAATTTTAATTATCATCTATTGCATAACAATAAAAAAATGTCCAAAAACCTATCTTATAAATAAAAACAAAATACTAGGATGGAGTGTTCCTTGGAGATAACCATCCTCGTAAAATCTTTGTTTTAGAATGATAAAAGCAAGTACTGAGGTACTTTTCAGGTAACACTTATGCAGACACCTCAACACAAATTACTTGAAATCTTGGTTTTAAAAGGCAATAATTAATTAATTCCTTTATTTATTTTAGTAATAGATTTGATTTACTTTTCTTGCAATTAGCCACCTCATATTATTTACAGTTAAGTACAAATTAGTAATTTTTTAATCTTACAATAGTTTTAAAAGCAACATTTTATTAAGACCAGTAATTGAACTGACTACATTATATCCAGCACATACATCAAGTAAAAAAACTGCTGTATCATGGTTCCCACCTAGTATTACACAATATTATTCAGTCATAGCAGTAGTTATCATGACATTTACTTTATAAATAAACAATGACATCATCCACTGAAGGCCACACTCATGTTGAAATTTGTTGAAACTTGAGAGTCATGGTGGTTTCTTGAATTGATTTATTTAATGGAGATCAACAATGATGGATATTATTATTGCTTAGTCATACCACTAGATAAGATAAGTTAGACATATCTTGTAATAATGTAATTGAAGGAAAGAGGGACATCTTTCTTACAAAATTCTATAGAAAGAAATCACAGGGAAGAGCTAGTTCATTTCTGTGAAAACAAATAAATAACCAATCCATAAATATACAGCAAGTCATTCATTAAGTGCATTGATAAATGTATTCAGTGTACTCAATGTGGTCATAATTAATTTTATTTCGATAAGCAGGTAAGTGAATAGATTAGATGTTTAAATCGTTTACTTTTATTTAGGTTAAATCCTTACTCTAGGTATTATGCATGCGAGAGCGTGCTTATTTTTGACTTATCATTACGTACGTTACTAGCATTTGCCCGTGACTTCATCCACTCCGCGTAAAATTCGGTTATAATGTTCCGGTATGGAACACAACGTTTCCGGAAACCACATTGTATTTCGGGATAATTTATAGCTCAAGTGGTAGCTTATTCTGGAGCTACTTTTCAGTAGTTTTTGCGTGAAGGAGTAACAAACATTGCAATCATCTATCCTTACAAAGTTTCGCATTTATAATATTAGTACCTACACTATGAGACTGCCACATTACAGAGCGCCGGCGTTTGAGTGGCGTTGAGAGTAAAGTGTGCAAATACACCAGTGTAAACTGATAGGACAGTCTGTAGCACAGCACAGTCCGTACAGCGCACTGCCACTGTTTTTAACAAATGTAAACCAGCCTAATGGCTGGTTAAGCCTGGGCTAAGACTGGTTAGCCTAACGGCGGATTTTATTCAATAGGTATAACTATTCGATCTATTCTCAAGCGGCTGAAAATAAAACTGCCACTTCAGAGAAACAACCATGTGTAGAGAGAGAGAGATTCACGAGGAAGGCTTATTATAATATATAATATTAATTTAGTTGACATTGAAGTTAGTTTATATAATTATTCATATCGTACATGTCGCTGCATGTCTAACTCTAATACTCTTGGAGAGTATTGTTATTTTCTCTCCTCCACTTCACCCGGTCTTCATCCTCGCATCGTAAAGAGTAGGTTCTCATTACATCTGAGTCAGTGACGTCAATTCATCGCTTCTTGGGCCTTCCACGGGATCGCTTTCCTGATACCGTGAGGTTATGTATGTGTTTCCCATGTATCCTTGAGGGTTACGCAACACAGACGAAACCAACGCAGGCGAGCCTCTTCAATTTTATCCGTCATGCCGCTCACGCCATAGCTGCCACGGATGTACTCCAAACGTACCTTCACGGTCAATACTTTTTAAACTTAGTTAACAGGTTTATACCGCGTACCTTGGTAGCGTAGCGTAATAACTCTAACGAGTAGCCCTCTCGACTCGAGCCCAAACGACGAGATCATGACGCATGCAATTGCATCGAAATATCAGGATACTCGTTAACTAAAATACGCGGTATAAATCTGTGATAATATCCGCGATAGCTAACAACAGTACTTCTTGGTCAAGTCGTGTGTTGCCGCACATGTACCGCGCAATTTTCCAGCCAAGTCTCGCAGTCCATAGATCATCACAGGCCTAACATCCGCGCTGCACTGCAGATTATTCATGTACTCTGTTTAGCGACGTTCAGCTCTCGTTTTGAAGTAGTTTCTTCCACGTTATCACTGTCTCAAGATTCGAGTGTAAGCCTGGGCCTGCTCACCAGTGCGACGTCAGCATATTCCATGAGTCGTGCACGGAGGTGTAGGTACATAACTGGTAGGCTCATAACTGAACGACTACATTAATAGAGAAGGGATTAGTATAACCTACGGTGGTTATAGCAACGGCCCCAGTGCTGGCGAACATGTCCTGGATAATTCCAATATACTTAGTTAGGCCTCGTGCACAGATTACCATATGAATCTCAAAAATAGTACATACGCATTAGCTCAATAATTATTAAGCATTTTTATTTTATCTACTTTGAACTGTAGCTAATATCAGTAGGTAAATGTATAAAGGACATTCATTGGTCCAAATACATATTTTATAATATAACATTCACGTCACGCTTAATAACGTAACACATGTTTCTTACTTGCTACTAAAGCATGAATAGATATTATAGATATCATAAGTTTCTATGTGTTCATTCATCGTGGGTATGTAATCATGTTGAATGAATACCTATTTTATAATAAAACCGTAATCACTACATTCAATACCTCATTAATTACAATATTGATGAACTTATGCAACTCATCAAGTCATAGAAGATGTTTTTGTATAACATGGCGTGCATGATAACTATGATATCAAAGCATTTGTTTATAGTTTATTGAACTCGTAACTCTATAATTACTAATTAGTATCGATATGGTTATGGCTGTGTGGTGTCCGGCAGAGTAGAATAGCACCAAACCCTTACGCTCGTGGCTGTCGTACAAGGCGACTAATGTTTTCGAGGCAAAATATCTTTTTATCATCAACCAAAATCAAAAGAGGGTTTTCCATTGTAACATTTATACTGCGATTACCGATTCGCCTGCCAAGCGTGATTGAGATTATGGCAATAATTTCCTTTTTCGTGGGAGAGGCCCTCAGTCTTACAGTGGACTGTTATAGGGCTGTGATGATGATGACGATCGATATGAGCATAGAAGGTAAATTTAACGAAAGAGATCATAAATGTAAATCGGATAAAGTATCGTAGACGTGTGTCGAGTAGACAAATCATAACAATACCTCGTACAACAAACAAACACCACATGTTTGTCGTGCGTGTGTAAGGAAATCTCGTATTGCGTGTTGCACAAACTGCACCGTAGCTGCTTTACTATGTTTAGATTAACTGCTCGTTACACACTTCTTGCCATCGGCAGTTCTTCAAAAATGTTATTCAAACTTTTTTAACAATAACCGTGACTTATATAATTCGTACTTTCAAACCTAAGTGTTCATACAGCAAGCTATTATTATTATTTTATCTTGACATATCATTAACATAACATACGTTACTTACAACAAAACTTAACAGGACGTGATTGCCAATCATGATAATTATATAGAGATAATTGATGGTTATCATAATTTTCCTCAAACGTATTATATTTATAACATAGAAGTGGATTCAGTGGACGACTTACGTGACGCACATTAAGTGACGGTACGATTTGCTATATTGTAGTCGCTACAATGTTATGTTGAGCTATTGTTAGTTTTCTTCTATTTATATGGTGAACGACGTTTTCTAGACAATCGATACATGTCCCAGTAGTGGACCCATTATCTAATCGGTCGATCGCTGTTATCGCTGGTATATGTTGGTTCGCTTTCTCGGTGAGGCAGAGTAGAGGAAAACCGAGTGTATATTAAATTTTGGTTGGTCATAAACCACCCCATTCAAATGCCCCCAAAGTCCCCAAATCCAAACGATAATCGCATGTGTTATATGGATAAGCTACTAATCCAACTAATACTGTGAATGCGAAAGTTTGTGAGGATTTAGGATGTTTATTACTCTTTCAAACAAAAAAGTGCTTTCCCACAGGATCGCGCGATTAAGCGAATTTTACGCGAGCTTAACCACGGGCGAAAGCATACTATTTTATAATATCTGAATATATGATACGCAACGCCGTCATGAAATACGTGTAGAGCATACAATTTTCTTCCTATTAGACGTAAAGTCGCTGTGGCGTCCCGAGTACGGCGCATATATGGTGGAGGGCACGCCTGGGAAACCGTACGGGGGGCTGCTCGCGCACTTCAACATAGTCGAGGCGAACATGCAGTACCGCCGCGCGGAGGCCACCACGCTGCTCAAGGACGGCGAGGTCATCATGAGCATCACTAACTTCCCGAGGTGAGTTAGGTTCTGTTTCTTGGTTTTTTTTTTAGGGTTCCGTAGTAAACCAAGGAACCCTTATAGTTTCGCCATGTCCGTCGGTCTGTCTGTCCGCGGCTTATTTTAAAAACTATTAGTACTAGAAAGCTGAAATTCGGTATGGTTATACATATTAATCACGCCGACAAAATACAATATACACCCGTACAGCACAGTTCCGAATTTAGGTTGTAATCTTGCAATGTGAAATCAGTTGAGGAATAAGCTGTTGTTTCTTCAAGTTTCTTGCCTAATACTCGCTACCTTAACCGTAAATCGGAACATAATAACGCTAGCTTTGTTTGCTTGAAAATAGAAATATAGTTCGAACTTCATATTCATTCTTAACTCGATTCTTGACAAATAATGGGACTTTAAGCAATTTAGCGATCGATGATGAGGCATACCGTTAATGACACTACAACGGATTTCTAATGTAATCCATTTTAACTCGTACCGAATTGACATAAAGAATATATTTCTTTGCAAGCTAAAACTTTCCAATTTCACTATGCGTCAGCTATATTTTTGTAGTTGATCGGAAGTAGCATAATTTGTAAACGCACAAAAGCTAGCCTAAGGTAGTTGTTTTAGGCAATCTTTTGCCCGCCATTGCATCTGCTGCTTACCTACCGACATGGTGCAGACGGTAGTATAGTATTATTATTTATTATACACTAGCAGCTGCAAGCTGATGCGTGTATATCACAATATTTAGTTATTGTAATGTCTATCCAGCTTATCGATTTGACGATCTCTTTTATAGATATATGATGATAAATGTAATATTATTATGTAAACTGTAGAAGAGTAATAAATAAATCTAAATCTAAATCTATCAGTATGCTTAGCTTAGATACCTACCTAGGCTAGAGAGTGTCTATTCACTCTTGCCATAAAAAGACCAAAATTATTGTAAAGAGGTCCACTTCTTAGCTGTTTACAGAGATATCTTCGCTTCTTCATTTATAATTGAGGTAATACTCTGTATCGTAATAGTCCGGAAACTATACAAGCGATTATTGATTTTTGTTACACGTAATAAAACTTGATCATAGAATGGACCGTAGATGTTACAGCGATAACTACCGCTAAGTACCGACACATAATTTATGATACATATCGTTTGTCACTGTACCTATAAAAACATAGTGACGTTATTACTAAAATATGGATGACGACTGATACTGAATAATATGTCTTATTTATGAACTAAATACGAAAAAAGCTTTAAAACTATAATAAACACTGAAAACGAAATTAAAATCGGTTGAAAAACATAGGTCTTATAAGAATCTTAAAGGTCTCTCTCCTCGCAAAACGGAGTTTACGTATATTTTAAATGGCGATACTCAACCGTGACCTCATGTCGAATTAGGAATTTCAAACGTACATATCTCGTCTATTTTTGAACATATTCAAAAACAAATTTTCCTTTTCCACTTACTGAAGTAAAACGCTATCAAATAAAATAATTTCAAAAATCCAGTCATCATACCCGGGTACCCTATGGGCGGCGGTGATCACTTTCCATCAGATTACCCGCTTATTCGTTTGCCTTCGTCTGTTATTAAAAAAACTGAAATCCGAATTACTGTTTTTAGACTGGGCTGCCCGAACTTCACCAGTCCGCCGACGAACCCGAACCCGCGCGACGGCGTGACGCTGTCCCACTTCTTCCCCGACGAAGCCATCTTCCCCGGACACCCGCGGTTCAAGACCCTCACAGCCAACATCCGGCAGCGACGGGGCGAAAAGGTTGCTATCAACATACCAAGTAGGTCAAGGAAATTTTTTTCCTCCAATTTGTTTAATGTAACAACAGTATATCAATACCAATGTAACAACAGTTGTGAAGTAACAGTAAAATATTGTTAATCATCATTTTATGTATAAATATAAAGCATACTTTGGCAGAAGCCGGGATTGACTTGACCGCTCGTTGATATTATAGGTATGTGTAGGTGTAGAGGCATATGGACGTACAGTATGTAGTGGCCAAACACAATTTCAAACCAAATTAGTTTTGCTAACCGTGTCAGGATAAACTAGATTGTCCTGAAACTAGTTTGGCGTGAAATGGGGTTGTTCAAAAACATTGATTACGGTGGTACAACACCCTGTACTTATATAAATATAAACTTCGAATTGCTATAAACCCAAAGCACGTATGACGAGATCGTCGACTATTTTGTTAAACAAATAATGTTGCAACTCGATACCGAGGATTTCCGCACCTTATATTATCTTAGAGTTAACTTAGCTTTAGACTGATTCGAAATAACTATCGGAACGGAACCCAATAACATTTGTTCACGTCCAATGAACAGTCTCGGGAGCCGATTGGCACTAAGTGACTACTGCTACTAATAACACAGCCAGTTTCTAACCAAAGTATCGATTGCGCAGTATTCCGGGACACGAACACCAAGCTGCCGGTGGACAACTCGCACGTCCTGGAGCCCGACGCGGCGAAGCCCGACTGCGTGTACATGGACGCCATGGGGTTCGGGATGGGCTGCTGCTGCCTGCAGCTCACTTTCCAGGCGTGCTGCATCACGGAAGCGCGCACTCTGTACGACCAACTCGCGCCGCTGTGTCCCATTATGGTATGCCACTATTATATATCTAATAGAATTATAGGTAAATTCTTGCACATAAATAGGCAAAAAGGCTAAAAATTTCGAACTCGCTATGCTCGCTTATTTTTCGATTCATATTTCCATTAATATTTCACTTTACTGCGACTTGCAGCGCATAACGGACCACTGGGTATTTTTAGGTTTATTTAGAACAGTACGTTCTGATGAATCTTTTCTAGAGTTCTGACACCTATGGGCTGTGTGTAGCAAGTACTTTACTTATAATTAAAAGAGCTTTTAACCCCCCACGGTTTACCGAATTCTGAATCCGCTCTTACCACTGCTTTAACTGCTGTAAAATTGTGTAATGAACTAATAAATAAATTATTTTACTTTCCTTTTTTTGTTTGTTGCCAAAATGTCAATAATTCCGAGCTGGCTGTGCTCGCTCAAATTACTTTTATTACAATTGGGCAAGTGGTTTAGATAGCTAAAATACCAAAAACTTCGAACTCGCTACGCTCGCTCATTAATTGTTAAAAATAACTATTAGGTACCATCAAGCAAGCTGTTTCATCATCACTTAGGGACTTAGGTCCTCTCCCACGAGAGGGGAGGGTATTGGCTTAATCCCCACGCTTTGCAGGCGAGTTGGAGATCGCATAAACATAACAATGTAAAATGCTGTTGCCCATTTTCCAGCCTACGGAGACTGTAGATCTTTTGCCTGGAATGTCAGTAGTCGACATATCGAGTCGATACGTAGTCGAGTTTGAGGTAGTACGACAACCGCGAGTGGTTGTAAGTTCGATAGTAATAGTTAGGTAGTAAGGTTAGATTAGATAATATGCTTCCCTGTTCTTAGACATTAAATCCGACAGTTCAGATCAGACATTATGCACTTGGCCGTCGTAACTTGAAATGCAATGTAATTTCTACGGGATGTCGTATATCTAGTCATATAACAGAATTTTATTCGGGAGGACGGAAGGTAATGTCCTAGCTATTTGCTGTTTCTATTTATAGCGAAATATAATATACGTAACAAATAATATGTAGGCAATCTTAATAAACATAAAATATGGTTTAAAGAAATGGTCTATTTAAATAACAATAACATGTTTGTTAAAAATCATGCAATTTATATAAATTTATATGCGGGTATGATCTGAGTTGAAACTTATTACATTGTGATAACGTGTCCATTCATTCAATTCATTTGAGCGATACTCGTTTAATTTGTCACTTGTTACGCATGACATTGAACAATAGACCACAACTTTGAATTACTGTGAATTAGTGGATTGTGATGCGAGCTTAGTACGTGGTCTGCGGTTGTCAACGCGGTTACTAATTGATGGGGTTAGTGAGTGGCGATCGTTATTTTGCTAGTTTACTGTGAAGAACTTTACTGGGAGTTGTCTGAGGTGCGGCTAGTTTTCTCCATAACTTTTATGATCAATTGAGCCTTAAAATAAAATATGAAAATGCATAAATAAATATAAGATTCATAATTTTTTATATTTTAAAGCAAACTGGACTGGTTTCTCCTACAATAACTATAAGCTGCCCACACAAAAACATTGGTAATTCTGTCTAACATAATTCCCAGGCTATGTATGTACATAATATACAAGCTTGAAGGCAATACACAATAGCGATTATTTTGAAAGCAATTCTTCATTATTCACAGTGGTACTAATTGTAATATGTTTTTTAACGCAAATCAAATGTTTTTCATTTAAAAAACATTAATTTGTTCAATTAAGTATGTTTGAGGTAATAAAAAATGTAATGTATAAAATTAAGTTAAAGTAGCATTATCTAAATCCCCCTCAAATTCAAGTCACCACCAGGAAATCCTGTGTGCCTTGCGATGGCGGAATCATACCCTTTTTCGTACTGCATCCTCAATTTTAATAAAAAAAAATTACTGTGAAATGGCAGGTCGATTCCAACCAATGACAAGACTTTATTTTGGCATCAGATCTCATGTCTCTGTAGCGCCATCTCGTAGATTTTCTGCAATTGTATTGTGCGTTTTAGCACAGATCAGCGGAACAAGCCAGGATGCATTCTATTTTCACATTAACAGTAGAATAGAAACGAAAGAAAATGTATGGGATTTAACATAGATACGCAATAGAAATGTGACATAAGTTGACGCTAAACGACATTTAGGATTGTCAGAGCGATAGTAGTAGATACGCAATAGTAATGTGACAAATTGATCGCCTAACGACATTTACGATTGCTAGAGAGTTATAGTAGGACCACGCTAAGTCCGAATCGCATTAAAAAAGAAAAACTCTGAATGGCAACTATTGCCATGTCTTTTATCCGTCATAGTACGTCATTCATAAAAGTCATAACAAAGAATTTGACTGATTTGAAAAATATTGTTGAGGCGATTGGCACATTGGAGCGCAGCATTCATTCTGGCGAAATTTGGAAATATGTGTAATTTTTATATTGTTTTATATCCAATAAAAAATTTAGGAATTCTCCAAATTGTTATAATCTTTTCATAAAATTATATTATTTAGGCGAACAATAATTTGAGAACTGAGTAACGGAATACCTATTTGACAATCCTGGAGACCTCACTTGCCTATTTGACGCCTTTTTATGTAGAAAGTACAGCGCCAAAAACTTATCTGACCCGCAGCCCGTGTCAAATGTGTCAAAGAAAAAAAACGACGGATCCGCACGACAGCGCGTGGATGCGTTTTCAGTGTTTCCATAGACACCGATGACAGCTCAAATAACTTTATGACACGCACTAACGCACGTCACGCACAACTGTACGGTGCTGCGTTCCAGTGTGCGATCGCCTAAATAATAATGGACAATGACTGACAAGGACAGATTATCCAATAGATATTGCCATATCCACTTTTTATATTTTCTACCACTGTCAGTTGATTCGGACTAAGCGTGGTCCTATTATAGTACTGTACTCCGAACGCTACGAAACTGGTTAAACGTAGCTGACCAGTTTCGATTGATAGTAGATAGAAGTGGCTATGTCTTCTAACTAATGACGAAAGAAACTCCTTACTCCTAAAAGAGGACAGGCCCTATGGTTAAATTTTTGTGGCGATGACAGGCCATGAGCGTGCCGATTCGCCATATTGTGTGCTATGATCTTAGGGAATTCTAGTTCTTATGGGCACAGCTGTCAGACATTTTCTGTCAGAGGCATATTTAGGTACACACGCATTATTTGACAGATGTTAACAGAACATCCTATAGAATAGGAACAGCCTATTCTGTTCATTGTTTCTGACTTATGTTATTGTCTGCTGTCTCACCGCGGCGTTCCCCATATTCCGCGGGCACCTCTATCTACACCATACACCCGCTCTAGAAACTAGCTATGTCTGACCTGTGTTGTGTTGTTGTCAGCTGGCGCTCACCGCGGCGTCGCCCATATACCGCGGGTTCCTGACCGACGTGGACTGCCGCTGGAATGTGATCTCGGCGTCGGTGGATTGCCGCACCCGCGAGGAACGCGGACTCGAGCCCCTCAAGAACAACAAGTTCCGCATAAACAAGTCGCGCTACGACTCCATCGACTCGTACCTCTCGCCCGAGCATGAGAAGTGAGTTGCTTTTCGCTTCTACTCTCTAGAACCGGCTATACATTGGCTAAGCCTAGACCAATGCGAGTACATGAGTGCTGCCGTCTCTAAATGAACCCTATTGGGACAAGTGTAGGCGAGCCACTACAAATGAGCGACAAATTGGCGCTTGCCGTCACTCATGACCACTCGGCCCACATGTGGAGCCGCCTTAACCAACCGAATGCACTGATCATTAAATAGATGTGTGTGTGTATGTTGATTGATTAAATTTCCAGACCATCTTATTATTAATCAGTTTGAGTGAGTGGATTTACAATAATATTCTGGAAAGTTTAATGCACAAACATAGACACATGTTTGGTTACACGGGAAGTTTTGTCAAAGACCACTTCCTTGGCGGACCGGACCACCTGCCTCCAGCCTGTAAATCACACAATGCGAGAAACATATCGCCACAGTTCTGTGACGCGGACTGCGTTAAGATCAATCAAGATCAATATTTTGTACCCGGATTTGTTAAAGAGTAAATACATTTTTGTAACCTTGTTAATTATTTAAAATGATTTTAAATAATTACTTGTATGTCATTACAGCGACGTCGAAGGTTATCTGACTACAATATCTGCCACAGTAGAGATCACGACATGCGGAGTTTATTTATACTTACTTTAAGAATTTACTGATTTTATTTATTTAGTCTAGCCTGTTAGTTAAGTCGGTAATTACCCTGCCTGCTAGACGAAAGGTCGTTGGTTGGGTGCATACAACAGAAGTAGGTACTGTTTATTATCCTCATACACATTTCAAACATGTAATTACGATATACCATATGATACGTATTAAAAAATTGTAACCTCTAAATATAAGACCATAGAAACTGAAGAAGTTTTCCGCTTGGTCGGGTGCACGCATATAAATCGAGCCCATATAAATCAATATTTTAAAAATACATTTTCATTATTGAGTAGGACATGAAATATCTCTTTCAATCTTCTTTATTTATCCGTTCTTTCAGGGGTTTGACGTATTTGATGTATGTTTGTGCAATTGGCCGCGTAAATGTATTCAAATGAGCGTGAAATGGATTTTTAAATGTTAATATTATAAAACAAAACCATGACAAATAAAAAATATGAGATCACAAAACAACGCTATCTAGCGGCGATTTGTGGGTTTATTTTAAATCATTAACCTATAGAAACCCATTTATCGCACCATTAAATACATTTACCAAGAGTATAAACCATAATTCAATTGCTAAACACTCAAACGAATGAAAGAATGCAAAAATAAATTTTGTATTGCAATCGAACCCCTTTAAGCTCGCCAACCCCCCCGCAGATACAACGACATTCCGCTAGTGCACGACCCGGCGATCTACCAGCGACTGCGCGAGGGCGGCATCGACCATCCGCTGGCTTTGCACGTGGCTCACCTGTTCGTGCGGGACACTGTCTCGCTGTTCACTGAACGCGTGCATCAGGACGACGCGAATGATACCGACCATTTTGAGGTGAGTCACGACTGGTGTGGTTGCCAGGGTTGGTTTAGGCTGTGGGTTGCTCTTTCGGTGCTTGTGTGTAGGCTCACCTGTTCGTGCGGGACACGGTCTCGCTGTTGAGTGAGCGCGTGCATCAGTGCGACGAGAATGATACCGACCATTTTGAGGTGAGTTACGACCGACGGGTGTGGTTGCCAAGGCTGTGTGTTGCTACGACCTTATCGGTGTTGTGGGGTGTCAGGATGACGGTGATCACTTACCATGAGGTGACATTCCACCTTTATAATACTAGCGACCCGCCCCTACTTCGCACGGGAAGTAACCTTAATAAATTGTGCACCTAAACCTTCCTCATGAATCTCTTTGTCTATTGGTGAAAGCCGCATGAAAATCCGTTCAGTTGTTTTGGTTATCGCAAACAGACAGACAGACAGACATGGCATAGGACTTTGTTTTATAACATGTAGAATTTTGTGGAAAGAAATCATGGTGTTAGAACAAAATGAATTAAGAACTGGATGGATTTCATATTTTGTGGAATATTAAACCTGAAATGACAATAGTAAATGAGAAAAACTGCTACGTTAAAAGAATTGCCGGAACAAAAGGGGTTGTTATCTTAAAACTATATTTTTACATTGTTTGCTGCATTGTTTTACAATGTATTGCGATTTACCGACATGGACTTATGTCGCACTACGGACATGTGTAATCTACAGGAATGAATGGAAAACGTCTGACGTAACTTTAATTGTTACTGTAAGTAGTAATAATATTGATGTTATGCTTTCATAGCAGAAACAATGTCAGATTAATGTTTTCCATATATAAAAACGGAAACTGAAGATTAAATAATAATCCCTGTTCTCGGTTAGTTTATCAGGTTTGAATTTGAACACTGATTGATATCAGTCATAAAGTCGAGTCATGTCAGTTTGTCTGTACATAAATCTATAATGTATTGGAATAAAAAAGGGTAAAACAATAGAGTGCGAGAAGTTTATAATGAAGATACTACTGAAGAAAAAGCACTCGTTCATTGTAATCTTTGACGCACTCTTTGTTCTTTTTTTCTATTAAAATATAATCTACTATAGTAGATGCCGTATGGATTGGCGATAGCGGTCATTGATCCCAACCGCTGTGTTACGTCCAAAAGTGTAACTCAAAACTATTGCCTTTTAAAAGCGAAAAATCGTCATTAATAAAAACACCATAGAAATAATTGCCTTATTTTGCTTTTAAATTCTTAACTAGCAACACGAAACGTCTATTTAAACCTTTTCAACGCCAAAGACTGATCAGACAAGAAAATAAGTTATTATCAACCATTATTTTAATTGCGCACACGAACATTAACACTGAGTTTATTATCTAATATATCGATATGTATTATGTTCACAACACTACCTACACAACATCTTTTTGGGCCGTGGTTTGAAAATCGTAAAAACCCGTGGCGTTGAAAGGGTTAATGGTTCTACATGAAATAAATAGACTTCAACCACTACAAATTCATTCCTTTAAATAAACAAAATGCGAGTTACTCCACTTTTTTCCAAAAAGTGGGTCACTGACAGGCCTTGTGACAGCAACCAAAAATTTACTACTACTACTGGCTCGAGAGCAAACCGTCTACCGTAAACCCGAAAATGGGCAACCGCATAATTTTTTGTCTATCAACACCGCATACAACTCGTGTGCGAAGTGTACCCGCTTGGGTAATGCTCAGGTCCAGTAGAGAACCATTAGCGGCTGTTGCTGAAAATAATATACCAACACTGAAAGTTAGGTAGCACTAGGTCCCGAGAACCTAGCTCGATGCTAATCCCGAAGATTACAGTATTCGTTTTCACTTAGAGCGAGATGAAACCTTTGTTTTGAGATGAAACACAAGCTTTGTCACCTTTTATTTTGACAGCTGAGTTTTTTGTTTAATTAATTTGTTTAGTTTGTGTGCTGTATGTACGGTAAAAAGGCGTGACTTTACGTAGGTTATAGTGTATTAATAAATAATCGAATGTATTGCTGGTGTGTCGTGCTCTCTAGTAGGAAAGTTTTGCTTTACATACTGGAGAGGTGAAAAGTTGTATGTTTCACACGAGAGCAAATTTTATTGTCTTGTGCTTTTATGTCACTCTATGTCTACTTAGTACGAGTAATCTATATCAAATTTGCTCGCTACACTGATTTAAAGTCAGCACTCGCAGCCAAAAATAAGCTAACACTTGTTGAACAAATTACTATAGTTTTGTTTAGTTTAGTTTATGACGCATTCTAACGTCATGTTTCCTTACTGATGACGTAATTATGAGAAATGCAAACGTCATGCTTGTAGTAACATTACCATTCTTTGCGTCAACCTATATGATGACTCTATATCTATAATGTTCCATGTTTCATTTAATCCATATCAAGGTTCCACTGTTCTAATTATACAAGTCTATTTTATTCTCTCAAGAACTTGTTCTAGAGATGGGTGCTAAATGACGTCAGTGTCTTTTCAGGACACGCCGCGTTGGGACAATAATAAATGTGGCGTAAAACTTAAATTGAACGTCGCCATCTTGCAACACGCTCAAACCACAAATTCTATCGCCATCACACTCGTCAGCTGCGAGAGCAATTACAATCAATTTAAGTTAGGCGGTCGTGCCCGTAGTTATGAACCGTTACGAGCCGCTCAAAGGCCATCCCACGAGGCTTATAATGGCTTATAATGCTTTTGACATTACGAACATGTATTTTATTTCCCTCAGAACATTCAGTCGACGAACTGGCAAACGATGCGGTTCAAGCCGCCGCCGCCCAACTCGCCGATCGGCTGGCGCGTCGAGTTCCGGCCGTGCGAGGCGCAGCTCACAGACTTCGAAAACGCCGCCTACGTCTGCTTCGTGGTGCTGCTCACGAGGGTCATACTCTCCTACCACCTCAACTTCGTCATGCCCATCAGCAAGGTGAGACTAAACGACGATAGTTTGTGTTTTTTTTTAGTGTTTTCACGTGTAGAGACGAAATAAGAGTCGGGAGTAAGAATTGTGTTACAATATTATGTTTATGCGATTCCCTTTACAATGTTTGTGTGGATCTCGTTGTTTTCTATCTATAGTTTGCAACTAAAGTAAACCCATGTATACTTGACCGTTTCGCGAAACTAGTAAAACATCAATTTCGCTTTAGATTAACTTTTCATATTAGACCCAGCTCCTGCATCTTTCGCTCGCTTCCTTAAAAAACTTTCTAAATTCTAAAGCAACAATTTACTCGTGGAGAACGAAGAGTAGGAAAGCTAGCCCGCTAGAAGCTGGGGTAGGATGATGATAATGATGAAAGGTACATACCATACATGGTGATGAACTTAGATGTTGTATTGTATAGGGTATTCCATATCTTTAATGTGATTATTGTGTTTGAATTTCTTCTATCTCTTTTTCTCATTTACAATGTGGAGGCACACTAAAATCTAATGCCGCTACAAGCTACTGTACCCAAAATCGTGAGTTGATTGGTTTGAGTAAAGTCAAAACATGACATACTTGTCATTTTGACAAGTAATTTCCCAATCAATAGATTTCGGGTACGCTTGTGGCGCCATTCGTTCTTAGTTCTCCTCCCCATTATTATACTATTTTTGTTTGTGTATTATCGTTATTCTATTCCAATCCTCGCACCGTCTCGCCCCCAGGTGGACGAGAACATGCAACGCGCCCAGAAGCGCGGCGCGTGCCTCAACCAGCGGTTCTGGTGGCGGCGCGACGTGGGCGCGCCCGCCGCCGTGGCGCCGCAGGCCAGCGACGACGCCCCGGACCAGTACGCCGAGATGACCATCGACGAAATCGTCAATGGAAAGGTATGTAGATTGACTGTGGATGCTGGTAGGGAATTAATATTGTTGTTGTGAGTCGCTTGCACCGCACATGCTGAGCGGGTACCATTTATGTATGTATGTATGTATGTAAACTCTTTATTGCTTAATAAATACAGGAGTTACAAAAATATTTTACAAAGCAAAGGCTGGCTTATCCCACAATGGCGCAATGGCAATTATGCTGGCCGCCGCGGCACCGACAGTGGCACGGGAGGCTACTCATTGTTTTAAATGTTTTTAATTTAGTAATGTTTCCTTTGCCAATTTGTGTGCTATGTGCAATAAATGCTCTAGTATGGTAGACACTTATACTGGTAACAGGCACCACAGTGTGATTGTAGCCAAACGAAGTGGAGACAGAACCGAATTCTTGAAAAGTTTTTCCTTAGTACACCATGTGTTTGTTAACCAATACGTCATATATATAACAAAAACTGATAAAGCATCATCAACAGCTCGTTGTAAAGAGCCAGCCACAGTTAGAAGACTTGAGCCTCCTCTACATTGTTGGTGGTTCTGTTAAATTCTGGTGCCGCGGACAGGTTGAAAATCAAATACACAAGTTATAAAGCTGCTACCCTTTTGGTGATCTACAGATACATACGCCTTTACTTACAAAATTACAAATAAATTACAAATTTACCTGACACCATATGGCTAGTGTAAACATAAAAACTTTGACAAATACACACGATAGAAAATTTAACTTACTCTGTCACCTCCCAGGACGGCATGTTCCCCGGGTTAATTCCGCTGATCGAGTCGTATCTGTCCGGGATGGATGTGGACGCGGACACCCACTGTTCCGTACAGCAGTACCTCAAGCTGATCCAGCGACGTGCCAGCGGGGAGATTTCAACCATGGCCACTTGGATGAGGAAGTTCGTCACCACCCACACACAGTACAAGTAAGTTGTTCAGCGCATTCGTCTGAATTGACCCACCAGCAGCCGAACCGCCGATCTCCGATAGTACGCCGCCATCTTGATCCAATTGAATAAGAACCAATCGCAGCAAGCCAGAGCCAGAGCTGCCTTGTTACGATAGGTTTAAACTTAATTGGATCAAGATGGCGTCGAGCTATCGGAGATAGGTGGTACCACTCCAGTTTTATCCGTTACTTATTTGTATTTATTTTATTTTCTACAGAAAAGATTCCATCGTGTCAGAAACGATAAATTACGACCTACTGAAAACGGCGCACGGCATCCAGACGGGCACGATACCCGCGCCGTCGCTGCTCGGCACCAGCACCACGTCCAAAACCAACGAAGACATTCCCAAAGCATTCACCAAGATGTTGAGCAAAGAGTGCTCCTAACTGCGGCGCGACCGCGCGGGGCTTTCACTCACCGATGGCTAACGACCACCACAGACCTTTTAGAACTATTTAATGCAAGTGTTTTGCATCGAAAATTTCTTGTTTAGCAGTAAATTATTTCTCCTCTTATCCACAATATCTGTCAAATGGTTGCGTTTACCGCCTCGCAGAGTGAATCATCTAGCCGCCCAGTGTAGTGCCTTTTGTGCCGCAGACACTCGATTCTGCCTAGTATAATTCATTGTTAATTAGAGTTGCCTTATGTACGTTACGCCTAGTTTTGTTCCTGAATACGGTAATAGGTTTGAACCATTAATGATTATTCACTGTTTCATAAATTTAAATGTGTAATAAATGTGATATTGATAGTTGTAAATGACACCAGATTCGAATCATAATTTAGATGGTGAAGATTTTGTGGTAATAGTGGAACTATGTAACTAAATCGATCAGTCTGCCCGAAACCTGATCCTTGTCTGAAGTTGTTAACAACTAAATGTGTGTGGTTTATCCAATTATGGATGATAATGGGTGTAAATGACCCCAAATATAAAAATGGTCTCCTCCTAGCAACCATAAAATGTTAGTCGTATTTATCTGATTAGCGGCAGATGAATGCCACACGAAGCATTTAAAACAGTATTAAACTTAGCAAAGTTCACAAAGCCAGTTCCTGTACCATTGATGGAAATAATTAGAGTGCGAATGCATTGTTTATTCCGAACAAAGAGCTAGCACAAACGGAATTGTTACAGACAAAGCATGAGTAAAATGCGCACTGTTAGTTAAGGTTGTGATGTAAAAGAAAAATTAACAGTTACGCCGTTACTGCCTATTGATTAGATAACTTATAACAATTTTATGAGCAGAGTGACTTGCAAAGTAGTTAGTATATAAAACTTGTACAAACATAGCATTCCTCCTTTTCAATTTAATGTATCTATGCAGTTGAATTGTGTGAAGGAAAAACCGACGATTGAATCAGTTATATTATACTCTGTTAATTATATCCAGGCAGATTAAATTGGGTTGTTCACTTAGATCCGCATAAATTTTTTTACTAATGATCCAAATTATAATAAAGATTATAATTGGACCAAGTACTGGAAAATAAATTAGATTTTAATTCTGACAAATTACACTTTAAGGATATACTTTAAAATTAGGTTTATCGAAAACTTTATTTGGGGTATGTTAACATAATTTATGTAACATATAGTTTAGCAATGTACACCACAGAAGATAGAAGTTGCATTGCAATAGTTCCTGTCCTAGTGGCACAAGAAACCTTAATCAACCTTACCATATTAATTTTTATGTTTTATAAAAATCTAATGTAATCATTGTTTATATTATGTTGTTTTATAGGTGATATTTAAATTGGTATTTGTGAAATTTCTATCTCATTTGACATACATACCAGTTTTTTCTAACAGGGTGTTATATTGTATTATGATGTTATTGTTTTAGTAGTACCTATTGGTTAATTTTATAGCTATTATTTTTTATATAAGACCATAGAATCAATCATTATTATAATTTTCTTAACTTGAGCGCAAAAATCATTATTTATCTCAATGTGAAATTTACAGCCATCAAATTGTTTCTCTTGAATTGTTTAAATTGTTGTATATTCGTTTACTGTTACCATTTATTTTGTACAGTAATCCAATAAAATTATTTAGTTGTTTATATTGTTTTTTATTTATTAACTTCACCAGTGAAGAATTCGAAGGTATTAAACTATGACTGATTAAACAGAATTAATTAATTCTCCGACGTTAACCAAACTAAAATTCTGAAATCATGTTAGTCAAGATTTGGCTATTTTACAGGAAAACTATAAGTCGTCTTTCAACCGGCTGAAATTATGTGATTTGGGTGAAACATAATTGTGTTGCAAAACACATCGTGCAAAACGTGTTCGGGACATTTGTATCCTGGTGAAAATAATGTAAATAAAACCATTCCATAAACTTTGAACACTTTTTGACTTTATTGCATTTACTTAAAACTTATCCACAAGTTGTAATATATGTTGCTGTTCCTGCTGCCGCCACTCCTCGCTGCCGGCATCGCCTAAGTTGCCCGCATATTCTGAAAACGACAGATAAACGTGAGAAGCGGAATATACTGAAACGTTTACTTATTTGAATAACGGACGAGCGAAAATGCCATTTCGAAGATGTAGGAAATCCCATCATCGATCAGTTCAACATGGCGAAATATTTTTATTGATATCACGAAATAAAAACAATGAGGGCGCAATTATTCCGCTATACTAGGTTCAGTGGCGAAGGAAAATAGATAATGTTACGGGGACGGGCTGCCTCGGGACGTTTCAATAATAGTTATTAGTCGTCCTCCGTGGTTTCCAATATATTTTCTATCGAATCTCATAGCATTACATCGCCATTGCTAACCCTAATATACTGTTTTGCTTTGCTAGTTTCGACATCACTATTACAGACAAAAAATAAGGGCGTAAACTTGATAGAGCTGTTCCAAACAAACTCGTAAAAACTATCGAGCATTTGAAGGGCCGCACGCGCAACATGGTCTTACCTCGCATGACGTGTCGGATGATCTTCAGCGAGCCACCACGGAGCGAGAGCACGCGCTGCACGCGTTGCTTTATTGAGGAGGACCCCGCCGTACATACCTTAATGAGAATAATAATAATTAATTAATATGCTTGGACAAATTCACACAGCGCCATCTAGCCCCAAAGTAAGCAAAGCTTGTGTTATGGGTGTTAGATAACTGATAAACTATTTATATACTATTTTTTTTTTAATAGATGTGATTCATTTATTGTCAAAATAATTTAATTATAACAAATTGTACCAGCTTTTGCCCGCGCGAACATTTTAAATGACCACCTTATTGTATGAATGCTAGTAATACGGGGAAGGGAAGCTGTATCTCTGGTTCTACTTTTCCGAATTCATGAATTATGGCTTAGATTTTACGTTGGACCCCAAGATACCAAACTGTGATGACCAAGTCATAATCCGTTCAGCGGTTTCGCGTGATGAAATAAATTCCAAATCAAAATGTTTGGCTTGCTTACGTCCCAGTATCTTATCCTGACAATTTTTTTAAAATATTTTCAATGTACAGGCTCTTTAAAGTTTTATAATAGTATAGATAGACTATCGAACACACACCTCCAGTATTATTCTATCGATGAGTTGAAGTGTGAAAAGGCCGCCAGAAAGCCTTTTCAAGTATTGAGCATCGTCGTCCAATTCTTCCGCTTCTTGCTGTAAGAAAAAAAGTTTAGTAAATAAGTCGAAAATTAAGAGCACTTAGTAATTGAGCAGATTTGAGCATACCTCCATATCCTTTTCTGTGCGGTCCACTTTATCCATGTACTTGAAATGCAATTCAAGAAGTCTGTCAACTTTTTCGAGATCATTTTCAGTGAATTTTGCAAGTAGCCGCTGCCTTTGACTGCCTTGGCAATTACGCAGCATTGATGATATAATAGAGACCACGTGTTCTGAAAAAATAAAACCAATGTACAGTATTGTGACAATGATAGAGTAGATTTCAGTTAACTTTGTATATTAGTTACAGATGCCAAATAAAGTTGGGTAGAGCATCCACAGCATTTTTCTGAGATGCCGTATCGAATGAGAACGTAGTCCTTGGGCTATATAGATTGCCCCTCAACCTATCTATATCGAAACAAGTGGCAGTAATTGCTTAGTAGCTACGGACGAGGCTATCCGATATAGTCACCTTCGTGCTGGTCTACGGTCAGGATTCGCTTCCGCTTGGGCGTCTTCATGAAGAGCGGGAACACAGTGCGCAGCCCGAGGATGTCTACGAACTTGTTGCAGTTGTCGCGGCCGTCCGGCCCCGCCAGCGCGTGATCTAGCACTTTCAACGATCCGTTTCTTGACATTTTCTTCTCCCTAGAGGAGAAGCAATTTGTCTGTATAATTACTATTCAACAGTGGACGTCTTATGACTGACACGATAGTAGTGATGATGACTACACCTATAATACAATACTGAAAAGAAAGTAATGAATAAATGAGTTTTAAGTTTGGTTTTGGGCTCCCATTTTCCGTACTTGGACTCAAATTCGGTCCTTTATACGACGTAACTGAGAGCCGGCTATTGTAGCCAGCCCAGCTCCTTCGAGAAGTCTATTAGTCTCTTGGGACGTTCACAGACTTCTCGAAGGGACCCTGTTACTAGTGAGGCTTCAGCTCTGTAGTCATTTAGCTTCTCACACTCCAGGATCACGTAAGCTGTTGTTTCCTCAGCTACTAAACATCCCCCTCCCCTGGGCTGTCTGTAGCTCCGATGGTATGCAATAGTTTGTTCAGGGGAGGTGTCCTGTAATTGTACCAACTACTGTCTTAAGTTCCCTCCGTTTCAGATTTAGTAGTCTTTGCGTTAGCTTAGGGGATCTATTGCTCACCATTAGCTTAGACTGCCTACATCCGGGTGTGCTTTCCCAGCGCTCGTTGTGGTGACGGGAGGGGGCGGGAAACTGATCCCCTCCTTGCTAGCTCATCGGCGGCATAGTTGCCCATTGAGTTGCTATATCCTTTAATCCATTGTAGAGAAACTTTGTTCACCGTTAAATGTCCTCTAGTGCATGGTGGCACTCCAAGATCAAATAACAGTTAATGCTGTTTCCCATTAGTGCTTTCAGTACGGATTAATGAGTTTTATTCTCGACAAGAAAATGCAACAGTGGGGTATGCCAGTGACAGCGAGCACTTTACTAAATATTAATGTCATAAAGAAGTGAGTAAGTAAATGAAGTCACGTAAGTACGTTCAGTATTTGCATTTCGGGGGTGCTCAATAGAAACCCGCCCGGGTGCCAAGCCATGCCGCCTACCTGAGCATAAGGTTCATCAGCTGCAACCCCTCGCCTCGCAGGAAGCGGTCGCGGTTGGCGGGCTCCATCAGCGCGCAACACAGCGAGTCGAACATATTCTCCATCGCCTCCTGCTCCTCCGCGCCACTCGGGTCGTGCCGCTTGTAGAACTATAGAACACAATATCACACACTCATTGAAGAAAGGGCACTATCCATGTCTTCTAGTCAGTGGCAAATAAGCAGACAGCCCACCTGTTGAGATAACTGTCCAACATAAGCCCTAGAAACTAAAGGAGTATCGCTTAAGTCACTAGGTTCTTGCGACACGCCGTATGATGTACGAAGAAGTGCTTTCATGTGAGATTTCAGTTTACACACCGCAACAATCTATGTGTGACTTAAACTTTACATCTATAGTGTTTTGTTTTTAATTATCATGTTCCAACAATCTGGAGTTATACATTGAAAAACAGCCTAAGGTACACATAAAGGTTACAAATTGATTACAAATTCTTACCGCCAACTGTTGCAGGAGCACATCAATCCCGTCAAGCTCACCGAGCAGTTTCCTATTATCAGGAGTGTTTTGCAGTAAAATTGACAATATCTCTGTGGCGTATAATTTATTGCCATCAAATGGGGCTTTCATTTTCAATCTTTTGAGTATCCATTGCAAGAAACCTTGTTTTGCTACCTCAAAACATAACTCAGGTCTGAATTCCGTGATGTTTTCTATTATACCTATGACAATGAAAGAAATATGTTTAAAACAGTTACAGCTAAAACAGAGTTCATCATAATACACTGTAGTATGTTTAAACATTGTCTTACCCAGTGTGTTATGCACTGCATCTCTTTCATCAGGCACCTGCTCATCAAGACGTGCCAGGTTGTGCAGCAGCAATGCCGGGCACTCAGAGTCTGTCAGTGCGTTAATCAGTTCCTCAGCCCCGTCTTCACTTTCATGTAAGATATCCACATCTGTCAGTTCCTGACAATAAAACAGATTTATTATTATAGTAATGAGATAAAAGCTATTATGATAATAGAAAATTTCAACCATCTTATTCATAAAAGTTATATTCACAAATAGCTTTTAAGAATAAGACAATAAGAGGCCATTCAAGAAATTTGAAATAATCAATCATTTATTACACAAGAACACTGATTTACCTGAAGAAGATTTACAACTTTTGAAGAAATATCTGTGTTATCATGAGACAACAGCTCCAGCAATGAATTGACACACTTCAACTCCACAAGTAAAGGGTACTGGTCAGGCACAGTTGCAACTGCACTCAGTTCCTGCAAAATTGTACAAATAACAATAAGAGGCCATAATGCAAGTTGATAATATTTTATTTGAAATGACAATAATAATTAATAAAGACACAACTTAGATTTGATTAAGAATAATATTTTAAACAATAGAACAAGTAAATCACCTGCAAAGCATCATGCAAGTCAACTTCACTTTCCATAAATTTCTCAGCTTGGTCTGGAAACTTGATTCTCATCTCTCTATTTCTTAGAGCCTTTTTCTCAAAGTTTAGTACCAGCTTCTTTACAGCTGTATCGTCAAGTACTTCTCCCTAATAACCAAAATATTAGTATAATGTATTCATTTTTACTTACTCTACAAGACATTTTTAAATGCAGAAAAGAACAGTCTTACCTCTGTAACTTCAGTTTCAACAAATCTCAAGATTTCTTCTCTTTCTTTGTCAGTTATAGCTGGTTCTTTGGGAATGCCTCCACTTGCTTGGTACATTATGTTATTTAGGTTGGCAGCACCCATACGGCGAATTTTCTTAGATTTGACTTCATCATCAAACTCGTCTCCACTATCATCCTCATTTGGTCGTTTAGGGGTTGGAGTGGGCTACAAAATTTAAATTGTTGCATGATTAGTTATATCGCTACAGCTATAAAAAAGGTTAGTGTCATATCATAAGTGAGCTCTTATCGAAGTGAGATAGAGGAGATGTGAGTGAGATATCGTCTGCGATAATGTAGCCGGTAGGACATCCTAATAGTTGATATTTACTGTTTAGAAATAAAAACTTACTTTGAAAGAAAGCAATTCCCCAACATCCATTATTTAGATAAATTTAGTGCAACGTTAGGTGCAACAGAGGTTATTTATCTAACTTTAATATTAAACTTATTATTGAAATGAAGTTATGTTGAATTACAACAAATTAATTGATGTTTTATATCTTGAAATTGCATAATCAGGAAATTCAGTTCAATATTTGTAGAGAATACAGAACAAATATCACAATATTCACAATTACAACCAACCAAACACAAACATATTAAACTGTCCACAGATTACTATAGAAAACTGTCAATTTGTCAAATGTCAATCAATTAATAATCACTCAATCGCCAAATGTCTATGTATAGTCAATGCTGTGAGACTTCCGGCTTTTCAATCACCAAAAACAATACATCAATGAATATTTTGAGAAATTTAAGTTTGTGTTTGTTCTATGTTCGTTTTAATTTTCGAAACTGGGGTCGTACCGCCTAACTCCGATAGTACGCCGCCCGCACCTTTGCAGCGGTACCACCGGTCTCCACGTTCGGGTGAAAACCGCGGGGAACGGCGTTTTAATATAAAGGCTTCTACTGACGCTTTCAGAAATAGTTTTTTCTCAGCCAATTGTCTATGATATCTCGCAATGTTCGAAGCATTTGCTTTACTTATATAAAAAAAAAGAAATAAGGCGGCAAGCGGCAATTTTTAAACAATTTTATAGTTTATTTATTTAATTCTCAGGCATTTGTAATTTGCTGAACAGCATGAATAAAGCTCAAAGAAATGTATTAATATGCAAATTTCGAAATTCACTATTACAAAACGTAAGTTTTTTGGTAATTACATACAGAATAATTGGCGTCAACATCCCGGTTATGTTGCGAGTAAGAGCCCGGGATCCACCTTGAACATAATCCCGGATTTACCAGTAAGTACAGTGGAGCAAATGCCATCTGACCTCCGCGACCCCTGGGAACCTCAACAGATAGGATCATGGTTAAGTGCACTCGCCAGAATGTGCAGGTTTTATTTTGATGTTTTCCCTCACCGTAAGAGTATTATTATTTATTAGTACTAACAATTTTATTTAACTGCGATGTCCAACCCGAAGCCCTGTCAACCGTGGAGTTTATTGAAGCTGAAAGCATTTATTCCCGGTAGGACCCATTGGGTACGACTGTCACTACCTTTTATTAAGTTACTACTGCCTTTTTACAGAACTTTGTCGGCGGAATACACAATATAAATAAATCTGAGTTGCAAGAGTTCCTAGAGATATTCCTAACCACTTCTGATTTGAAATTACAAAACAGACTGATTGCAATTTTAGCATCTTACATACTATCGAACGTAAGTCCTATTGGCTATTCATTGTACCATATTGTACATACTTACCTATTTGTTTTCAAAACGATTGCATAGGCACCTAAGTACCTACCTTAATATTACCTAAATTTTTCCAGGGCACATATTCAGATACCATAGTAACATGGAAGCCCATGTATGATAAAGTTCAAGAAATACTTTCCACCAACCAGCCAACGAGCACGCAATTAGTTTTGAACTTTATAACTGTGTTGCTGTCGGCTAACGCCGACGAAAGTCACGCTTTATATGCACGTAACTTGATAAGAGTTAGTGGCTGCTTGGCGATCATGACAAGTTTGTTTTCAGGTTGCATGATGGTTAGTTGGATGTCTACCTTGCATGATAAATTAAAACATACATAACAGTTTAGCTATAATTAAATATTGCGACCGGTTCTGAAAGAATCCTTTCTGCCCCATGACACAACCGCGTGACACTACCAGTAGTGCCATGAGAAATACCATTTATTCCTTTTGGATGGAGTTCCATAAATAATGTACTGCACAAAGTATTCTGTGTAGTGTATTCTGTCTTGCGTTTAATAGGAAACCGCTTGGCGGGTCTGTTTCGAATATAATTAAATACCAAAGTGCCTAGTTAAACTTTTAATGTCGAAAATATGTTGCTTTCCGTTAGTATCAGGATACCTGGGTTGCCCTGTGCCACTGCCTTGCTGAGGTATGCCGAGGATGCGAATTCAATCAGAGCTACTGTTGCCATCTCGTACCTTTGGTGAGCATTTTATTAAACCACTTGAATTTTAAATAAATGCAATTATGTTAACTAAGCATTTCTTTTCAGTGTCTGAACCGCTACAAATATCACGACACAGAAGTACTGGCATTGTTGCAGAGTTTGTTACAGAACCACGAACGTAATATTCAGCTGTTCCTACAAAATAATGGGATTGCGATTTTCACGAGGTTCAAGATTCATTAATAATGAGTCATGACTATAGTGGTGGATAAAAATCGACTCAAGATTTATTGCCGGACTTTTGAAAATATGACTGCTTCACCTTGTATCGCATTTTTTTTAAACAAAATATGTTACGCTAAAAGAAGACCATATTTCATGAAATTAAATTTTTTATCTTGTAGATTGAGTTACTTTTTCCTAAAGTCGGGCAACAAACATATAGTCTATTTTTTAGTCCACCAGTGTAGTTAAGCACTTTTTAAAGGCCTTATACACTACAAATTGATGTCTTTAATTTGTTATTACAGAGAAATGCTTCAATATGAGATGGGTATGCAGCTTCTGAATACTATGGTGCAATCATCGTCACCAGCAATATCGATCCTTCGAGACTCCGGCGTTGTTAAACATCTACAATACTTCATAAGTTCTTGTGGATCACATTCTCAAGTAAAAAAGACAACAGCTTACCCTAATCCTTATAATAGTTACATATCGTTATTATTATTTGTGTTTGAACCATGATTTTATTAAAAAGACATGGGCTAACTTTGATAAGTTGTCTGCAAAGGCTAGTTAAACAAAATATGCATTTACCAATTTTTAAACATACATTTTTTATTATAGATCGGTCAATGGTCGAATATTATTTTGTTTCGTCTGCATTCTCATCCTCAATTAAAAGGTATGTATAGCAGCTATAATTATGTGTTTATGGGGTGGTTCCACAAACACGTAATTAATAACATATCTGTCTGATATTCCAGGAAATGAAGTGTTGAGGTTATCAGAAAACAAATTACTAGATGAAGGCGTAAACAAGATAACACGTACAAATAAACGCTCAGATGATAATAATGAGACGGCAAATTTATTCCGAAACGTAATTACCGAGATGATGAACTGGAATTCATTTAACGATTTAAAGTCTAAAAAGCCATTTACCATGTTCAGTTACAAAAACAATGACTTGAAAAATAACGTACATAGCAACAAACGAGATCATACCGAGTTTAGTACCAAAGAAAATAATATGGAATCAACTCAGAAGATGAGTATTGGTCAGTCCCAAAACTATACTGAGAAAATAAAATGCGGAGTTAAAACAGATATATCATTTTCCCAAATAATTGAAGATTTTCAAGAATCGAAAAAATACAGAAATAGAAATTTTTGTAAAAAAGGTTTCAATTCCCATTCTGGTGCAGTAAACAATACTCGCCAAACAAATTTCAAATGCGGAGTTAGTAAAAGACCTTTTGATGAAAGCGACAAAGAGAGCGTTACTAGTTTCAAGCCCGCTTTTGCATCTACACCAAAATCGCGAAACACGGAATGGATGAACGAAAATTCACTACAAGCAACACAATCACAAATATCGTCCTATGTTAGCTGTTCTATCCACAAAAGTAAAGTACAGAAATACTACAGACGAAGGCAGTGTAGAAGCAAGAAGTCGCAAGTAGAAGTAACAACACGCAACAACAACAATAACAAGTCATTCACAGCGAAGCTATTCAGTGCTTTCAATGAATCCTGTTCATTTTTAGCGAAAAATGTACGGAATATATTTAAAGGAAAAGACAAACCTCAACCTGAAAAAGAGAACGCTGGTATACGCACTATCAGCAATACTAGTACATGCAGTTACAGCTTCACAAACTACATGCGTAAAAGAGACGCAAAAGACTGTACGGGTAATAACAACGCCGACTGGGATGAATTTAGTAAAGACAATTCCTGTAAGACATGCGACAACACAGTTGCGTTAAAATATAAATTTGCTAATGATCAGTGCCTCAAAGATACGGTTAAGAAGCTAAAACTAGGGATAAACCTATATGGATGTGATTTTAAGGCATGTTCTGGATAATGCGTTATACATACTTTAGGTACCTATACTATTTGATAATGATTTTTATAAATTCCTTTTTCTTTTCAGAAAATTTCGAGAACTGTGTTTGCACGAGAAACATGCCTGACGCCTAAAGTTCTCTATAATATTTATAGAAAATTAATAGTCAAATAAGGATAATGATTACAAATAAACTTTGTATATTTAATCCATTTTATTTGATAAGTTTTGTATAAATAAATAAAGAATGGAATGATGTTCTATATATTTCGATAAGTATGTAACGTTCACGTCTTACAACACGAGGACGCTGAAAACCAGCTGTAGAAAGCGGACCCTGGCGAAAGCCGGGACTGATTAGGATTATAATATAATCATGATGAACGTTCACATCACTGATTTTCTTAAAGTTTACTGTAAACTTGCTCGTGCTGTACCATGTCTTTTGTAATATCGGACAGCATTGGAGTTCCTGAAAAATAAATTTTGTGGATAAGCACGGAATATCTATGCTAGTAAAAAGCCGACAATTTCAATCACACAATAATTTTAAGCTTTGTAATAGAAACTAACCTGCAATTTTAAGCGTGTACTCTAGCTCTGTTCGGAATATATTAAGCATTTTCTCTACGCCAGCCTGGCCGCCTACAGTGAGTCCCCATAATGCAGGACGTCCAACAAAAACCTAGAAAAACGAGATATCAATTATATTAATGTAAGCAAAGGAAATAAACAATTGTAGCGTCGTCGCTCGGTGGCCTAATGGCTATTGTATCGGACTCGTAAGCAAGAGGTACCAGGTTAATTATGTTAAACATTAACTGATGGTCTTACGGTGAGGGAAACATCATGAAAAAACCTACGCGTTCAGGCGGCTTAATGTGTAACCATGGTATAATCTGGTCAGGTTCCCCTGTACCACTCGTCAATGTAAAGGCTTCATAGAGTTATTTAATGAAGGCCAGTGAAAGTCAGTTGCGCCGACTTGGGTGGAATAAGCAGTGGTAAACTCCCAAGCACGTAAAAAAATTCAGTCTTTTTATCCCGATTGAAAATTTTTTCAAGTTATATATAGCTAAACCAATAGCTTGACGAAAAAAAAAAATCAGCTGACCTATAGTGGTGTGTAATACGTCAGATGGTCACACAACCACGTAAAAAAAATATTCTTCAGTGATTTTCTCTTTAATGAAAATTTGTCAGATGATAGTTTGTATGCTATTGTGGTTTGTAAATAAATAAACTAAGTTAGCCGCTATATCTCGGTGGAAAGATGGTCAACTGAAGTTTTGAAGGGTTTACTGCAAGAGCATCTATCGCCTTTGGAAATGCGCTAGATAACGAGTTTTTCCTCGGTATATTGTTAGCTGATTTTTTTATTATTTAAAGGATCGTATTAATCAGTTTACGAATTTTCATCCAGGAGGAAATGACGTAGGTATCTAGCCGTTCTTAGCGGCGTTCACCCGCGGACACGTTACGCTCAAGGGAGGTTGCTGCTTAATCCACCCAAGTCGACGCAGCTGACATTCACGGGCCTTCACTATACAACTCTCTGAAGCCTTTGACAAGTTACCCCCAAGAGGAATTTGGTCATGAAAATCTGCCCCGCGGGCTACATCACAGAGTCACGCGGTCAGATGTCAACAGGCGCTCAACTGCCATTACCTGATCTGACAAATTGTAGATCATGGTCAAGGCGTACCCCGAGCCCTAAATGATTATTTTTTTAAACAATTTAGAGCTCTACCAAGCAAGGGCTTTCTAACTAGAAAGATTCAGATTACTACCGAAGCCAGCCTCTGGGACCAGACGATTGTCATCCCAGCCTGACTCGTCCAGCCCCCGAATCTTCTGTACCTTACAAGTAATATTTACAGAGGTATGTTACCATTTTTGCTCCCAGCGCCAATGCTTTGTAAACATCAGTCGCGGTCGTCACACCACCGTCCAAATATATCTCAACGTTGTAATCTTTAACAGCATTTACAATCTCCGGAAGAACTTCAATCTAAAACATTTTAACAAAACATTACATTTGCACTAGCTGTTGTCACGCCTTTTTCACACACATTAATTTCGTTCTTCAAAGCATTCGTAAATCAGTTTCTGTTAGAAAAGACTGACTCTATATGAGCGTAAAGCGAGTTCCACATGATCGGAGGGTTTTGTCTAATCTCCATCCGGCATGGAAGACGGATAAAGAACCGCAGTGTTAAAAAACAGACATACAACGCTGCTGCCCATTATCTGGATACAGTTGAATCTGAATATCGCATAAATAGGATAACATACCGTGGATGGGACGCTGTCCAGCTGCCTTGCGCCGTGGTTGGACACGAGGACGGCCGCGCAGCCGGCACGCGCGGCGAGCACGGCGTCGTCGCCACGCAGGATGCCTTTAGCCACTATTGGCAGTTTGGTGATGCTAAAAAGGCAATAAATGTTGGGCTCGGCCTTCAGTTACTGCTTTGTACTCAACTATAGAGAATAAAATTAGTAACGTTAGCGCCACTAGTGTGCAAAATGTGGCCGGAGCCTGCGGGACGACTCGCAAATGTGAAACATCAATTATATTACGCATACTATAGATGGCGCTGCACGCCGACTAGTAGCATGCGCTAAGGTGATGATGTGGCGTCATATTTGCGTCACGGCATATATATCGGTCTACCCTACCAACTTCAAGGTACCTACTATGTTTTATGTATGTAATTCATATAAACATTTATATGGTCAGGAGCAGTAAGGACTGTAGACTACGCAGGTTGATTCCGCTCCATTGATATGCTTCCAGTGAAGCTAATTTTTTTTCTTATTTCTCAACAGTCTCTTGTAATAGTAATTAATCCATCGGAGTTACAACATTTCAATGAGCCTTCAAAATGAAATTTTGTCTAACCTCGAAAAAAACACGTTTGAAGTGGATTGGTTTATTTTGGGAACAGCCTGTAATCAAGAATCCACCGTACACGCACTACTGATTAAAGGATTTTCCCAAAATTAAAGGAATATTTTCTGAGAAACGGTTTTTTGTACTATCTCTTGATCACCTCTTGGTGATATCCACTGTGCAAGTCGTTTTTAGTGATCGGACCAAATTTATTCCTAGAGGCTACTGAAATGCTGGAGCTCCCACGGATTAAGTGTATTAGTGTTACAAGGTACTATGTTAAAAAATAATATAAACATTTTTATGTAATTCCATTAGAAGGTGGGTCAGGATGGGTCATAGGGATCAGCCCTCGTAGAAAGTGGATCTTCCTATTCTACCTACTCTTACGCTACAAGAAAGATGCGTGTATGCTATTTATAAAATACCTTTTCAACCATTTGATGTCATCCCAAGTTAATCCACTGTCGAATAAGTTGTTGACGTACTCATTCAAGCCGCTGCCTCCGGTAGAGTTATTAATCTTGGTCGCCAACTGACCTTGAAAATTCGCCAGTCTAAAGATATAAAATAACATTATATTCCTGATCACTATAATGTATCTACTGCGCGTTTCGTAACAATGGGCGTCGGTCCCACAACAAAGGGTACAGCCCATTCAAGCTTGATATGTAAGCAGCCTCATCGGAGTGTACCACTTGGCGTTCCAAATGCCCCCATAGAGGTGAGAGCGACTGGTTACAGGCATTAAAATATTTTCGGAAGAGAATCCTAAGAAATAATTGAACTATAACACAATGTTGCGGCCGGTCGGCCATTGCAGAGTACCGCATTCATCCGTCACGTATTAAGGGATCTGTCAATGAGCCGTTGTATAGATATGTGTTTTTTTAATATCTTTACTCTCCGCCATCACTCATTGGTACTGTTAAAACTATAAGTTTGAGTTTGATCCATTGACTCTATATGAATAAAAACCTATACTTAGTAAACGAGCACGTTTATTTGGTAGTTATTTCATGTCCACTTATTAAGTAACCGTAAATAGGGGCATAAATAATATCGTTAGATTATTTAGAGTGCAAATGACGATACAGCGGCTTCCACTGTTTCAATCCACGGACTTTGGGAGCCCCTGAAGCTCTAGTTGACTTTAGGAACGGTACCGTTTGGGCGAGTCGGTGCAAGAGGTGAACCACGCCCATTATGTAACCCACTAACTGCGACAGATACACAGATCGAATAGCAAACAAAAGCGTAGTATTTGTCCCACGGGCGTAGCCAGGTTTTGGGTTTTTTTCATGATCATATATATAAATATCGATCAGAACCCTCCCCCCCTCCCCCCTTAAAATATGGGGTAATCGTAATAAAAGTAACTGAACAAAATAAGAAAGCTTGATACCTAAATATAACAAAAACCAATGATTGAGTGTGCGCAGCCAGCTCGGCTTTTTTGTATACCTACATATTGGCTCTTTAAATCCGAATTAAGTTCGTGTCGCGATTGGTGTGAATATTTAATCAAAAAGCGAGCGCAGCGAGCTTGAAATTTTTCAATTTTTGATTAAAAGGAGCTGTATATTAAAGACAACTAATAAATTAGCGAGCGTAGCGAGCTCAGAAATTTTGGTATTTTGGCTGTAAAAATCTGGATTGATCACGCGGCGCAGGCGGTGTGAAATGATTTCGCCTATGCTTTGTCCCCATCAAACCCCCCTGGTTTATATGAGAAAACAATAAGGTACTTACGAAAGATGTCCGGGCAAAGTGAATTTATTTTTTACATCTGCACGTCTGAGTCCAAACAAAGGCGTGTCAACTGTTAACGCTATAGCTTTAAATCCAGCTTTCTCAGCTTTTAACACCAAGTTCTTAGTTACTTCCCTGTAAAAGAAAGAAACCATTTCATATTTTGTAGCTAATTGAACTTCAGCACAGCAACGCATACAGGCGCGGATCCAGGATTTGAATAGGGCGGGGCAAATTTTTGGTTTTAAAAGCTAGTAACGAATGTGTGAGCGAGAGGAGCGAGCTCGAAATTTATGACATTTTGGATCTTAAAAGCTGCGGTGATCAATGAAGGAGCGACCGGAGGGATCTCGTTATTTTTTACGTTTAAAGAAGACCTCAAAAAGCTGGAGCGAATTTAATGAATGAGTGAGCGGAGTGAGTTTGTAATTTGTGATATTTTAGGTTATAAAAGCTTAAGGTGATCATTAAATGAGCGAGCGAAGCGAGCTCGCTATTTTAGACATTTTTGGTCTTAATAGCCATGGGTGTTCTTCACAGTAGTAATTTAAGGAAATCAATCAATGAGTAACCACAACGAGCTAGGTGAATGATAAAAAAAGTATCAGAAACCTATGAATATTTTTGACATTTTGGATTTGCACCCATTGCCCCCCCATTGATCCGCGCCTGAACGCAAGCCAGGCTACAGTGGCAGTGTACACAGCTCGAAGAACAGATGCCTAACGGGGCAGTACCTACAGTTCTCGACCACGTACCACCGTACGACGCGACCACGTACTGGAAGACGCAGCGTGGCTAGGCCTCCCACAAGGTGGACCGACGACCTGGTAAAGATCGCAGGTACCAACTGGATGCGGTAGACACAGGACCGGCCTTTGTGGGGGAGACCTATCCAGCAGTGGGCGTTTTTCGGGTGATATGATGATGAAGATGACCGCAGCGAGCTCGCCACTCGTTGGCGAAGAGAGGTTGACTAAGGTATTTCATGGAGACGGGTTCAATAGTCTTATTATTGAGACATCTATTTTTTCGACGGTTTCTGCCTACATCTATGGGATATGGGCGTGAGAGTGTACCACGCGGACGAAAAAGACGCAAAAGCTAATAACAAGTAAGTACCTGTCATTATAAATGTATAGCTGTAACCATTTGACGGCGTTTGGCGCAGCTTCCGCAACTTCTTCTATTGAACTTGTTGAAAGGGTGCTCAAAATAAAAATCGTCTTAGCTGCTTCAGCAGCTGTAACAATAAAAATCAGATTGAATTCAATGTCTGCGTGATACAACAATGACCCTTATTCTATTTACACAGACAGGCCAAACTGGAACGCAACGCGTTCCAGTTTGGCCTGTCTGTGTAAATAAACTAAACCTCTCCACAATAGAAGGTTTTGCCATAATCTACGTAACAGTGCATGACGTTTAAATAAATAAATTATCTTCACGGTTAGCAGGCACGAGTTAATTAATTTTAAACATCAGTTAATTCATCAACGGGCGCACAAAAATTTAAATATTCTTGTTATTTTTATTTCTGTGAGCGATAGTCTCCCGTGAAACAGATAAACCAATTTCTTGAAGTTTAGAATGTATTACCTCTAACATTGGCTAGTTCTCCATCAGGATGCGCCATTTTCTGCATTGCCGTCGGCGCGATGCCCACCGGCATAGACACCGTCTGGCCGAGCACCGTGGTGCTCATATCGCACTTCGAAACTGCCATTAGACATTTCGGACGAATGCGTAACCTAAAGAGATCATAATATGATAATATTGTTAGCGCTACCCAGGAACGTTGCAGTTGTGTGATGATGATATTGGAATAAGTGCAACTGCTGAATTTATATTGCAATTAAACTCGCAGCTACGTAATTAAGAGCGTCGGTGGCCGGGCGGTTGAATGTCTGACTCGTAAGCGAGAGGTACCGGGTTCGAATCCTGCTGCGGCCATGTACCAATGACTCTTTTCTGAGTTATGTACATTAGTTGAAAACATCGTGATGCAACCTGCAAATTCAGACAACTGAATTTGTAACCATGATCCAATCTGGTCAGGTTTCCCTGGTAGCAGGGTCACGGAGGTCAGATGGTAGTCGCTCCACTGTAATAACCTGATCGTCAAATCCTGGATCATGGTCAAGGCGGACCCCGGGCCCTCGCACTCGAGAGCACAACTGCGACATTATCGCATAATTTCTTTTTTAATTAAACTTGCAGCTACCTGTAATGTAGCATGTGCACTGGTGGTGCTAGAACTTTGTAAAATCCTATAGTACCTGGGCGAGTAATACCTAAATAAATACCAGTACACTAAGTACATACCAGATTATTCCAATCATGGATGAGGGCAACAGTTTTCCATGAGGAATGTCTGCTCGTCTGACTCTTAAGGTGTATAAAAACTATAGGCCAACTGCAATTGAACTGCGCAGTCGCTTAGCAGTTTCAAAGCAGTTTAACGCAGTGACGTGCAGTACAAATTAATTACGTCTTTTGGTAAAATAGATTCGTTACTATTCGATTTCGATTGTTGATTTATCCGTTATTTATAAGCAAATTCTCTACATCTGTAGAGGCTGTCAATTATCAACCAATTATTTTATTTGCGATTGATCGTAAATAAAAAGACCCGAAAGCCTCACATTTTACGGAGCTATTTAACAAAGAAAGACAAATAATATTTACATACCTCTGAAATGCTTGTCTATTTTCCTTTAAGGTAAACTCGTCTGTAGCGCCACTTTTATAATAATCACGAGTATTCTTTGGCAGCAAACCTAAAGCTGCTTCCTCAATGTCATTAACGCTGACGTACTTTTCCATTTTTCAAACGTGCTACAAATAAGACGGCAATGTAATACAAGCGATAGTCGGATTCTACATTGTTTTATCTAAATCATTATGTAATGTATATGGGTAAGGGCATGGGTCAAATATGTAATCTTACTTTATTTCATTAGCAGTACCAATTGAGAGATAGTAAGCGGTTGTAAACATCTTAAAATGGGAAGAGAGGCCTTTCAATGGGAGTAGAATATAGCTAAAAAGTATAAAAAAATATTTTAGCAAAATGAAATTATATTACTAAAGAACCTCGAAGACGACGTCCTAGTCGCAAACTGTGTTGTACAAATTGTACATATAGTCAAAAACAAACTAGTAGGTAAATATATAAATAAAGACAGTGGCTAATCGATATTATATGAATAATAGTATTTAATCATAATTATTCAAATGTTGTATTTGGAAACAATGAAATACACGACTATAAATACAACAAGCGACTGTTATATTTTAGGAAGTTACTCATATTCAGTATGTGAAATCTAAGGTATATATTTATTTGTTATTGTTAGGTACTGTGTGTAAAATGAAAGACATTTTAAAAGTTTTGAATTTATTTTTTGATTTTAATATTATAATATCTGTACGAATGCCATTGTTTATGCATTCTTTTTTATGTCAAATGCCATTTTGTTAAATATTTGCATAGAAATGTTATACAAAACTCAACTGATCTTACAATAATTACTATTAATTAGACATAAGACATTTACACTGTTCAGATGAAAATTGCATTTATGTATAATTTAGTACACTGGCTTACTTCAATGGGCATTTAGGTGAAGAGACAACATGTCGCGCGAATACATTTAGGCAAGCTTTGAAGTCGCGAGCCGCAACTCGCGTCGTTACGTTACTTTCAATGAACATTAACAATGTACTATCGTCAGTGAAGTCGCAGAGTTGTTCGTAACAAGAAGTCAGATTTGTTACCGTTGCTATTTCACCTATCTAAATTCCTAGATTCAATCACATTTTACCTCCTTTCAACAAAACATTAATTAACTATGCATTTTTATAAAAGTTACAAAACATCTCAATTATTATAATGTTATCAAGAAAAGGGCCACCACACTTCCCTCGATTTTAACCTCGTCTTTGGTAAAAACGTTAACAATAATATAGCAGTTAATCGTCAATGCAATGTTCATTAAATAAGCATACAATGTCCATAATTAAAAACTCACCAATAAAACCTATGCGCAAATACAACTTTTGGAAAATCGCTTAAAACAATTCGGATTAGAATTAGAACTAAAACATGTAAATGTACAGACCATCAGGAGATAGTAAAATTGAGCAAATTAATGTAAAATTAAGGCACATGGGTCTACACGACCTAATTTATTGAAAATTTAATTAAAACCGTTTAAGACCTAAACATTACACTTGCGGAAAATTAGAAAAGATGGAAGTAACTAAGGGCCTAATCACAATCCAAATAAGAGGCGTAATGAGTAAATATTGGACTGCTAGATGAAGCCTGATTGCGAGGGATTACGTTATCATCACACGCGCTACGCGTCTCGGAACAGCCTGATAGTCTGGATGATACAACGGCCAACGATAAAGAAGATGAAATATGTTACAACCATTTATGAAATATAAAAATAAATAACATATATTACAAAGCAGAACAATGATATAGTGGCAACATTTTCCTGTTAGACTAGTAGTTAATACCTATATCTACAAATTTTCACGATACATTTCTAGCAAATAAATAAACTGAATCCCTAATTTTTGTAACACATAGTCAGTGTTAGGCCAAAATTTTGTTTTCTGGCCTCAACAGTCACCTATGCTATGTACAGTCAATTTGCTAATATATCAAAATTAAAATTAAATGCTGCGTTTACAATGTCGCATTGTTGAGCGGTATGGAACTTTTACCTCATAAAAGCAAGGGAAACAATTATTACATAATTGACAAGCATTGCGTTACTGTTATCGAGTTGAAAATGCATTGTTACAAAATTCCTAAACCAATTATTATTTTATTCTACTTTGCATTGCTACTAAACAACACAAAAGCAATGTTAGTCACAAGACTATAAATTAATTCACTTATTTCCGGAGTTTATAAACTGCATGACTCCTTTACATAGCACCCGCCTAATCTTACCTGTTCTTTTTTAACCCTAGGGTATTTTTTTACCTATATTCGATAGTATTTAATGCCAACTTTGTCAAGCCAATAACTCCAATATTTTCGTTCATTGTTCTTGACACTACCAAATAACAATGCCGAAGATGCTTCATACAGAATCAGTTACCCTTCCGTTCATATTCATAATTTAGAGTTTTCAGTACAGTTAGTCTCTAACATCTTCGGTGGTGGTATTTGGTAATGTAAAGGTCTATAAACATATATTTTATTCATATAAAAATGCATGTAACAATAGCAATGTCACTCCTCCATTTGTCCGATACAATTTCAAATGTATTTTAAAAAGACAACAACGTTAAAATTACGCAGCATCTACGAAAATTCGAAGATTGAAACTAAGGAATAACTATATTTCACTCAGAATTTACGTAACTAGCATTACATTTTATCAACTTATCGATTGCATCAAAAGTTATGAAAAATGTTTGAAAGAACGTATTATCGGCACAATCTGGGCACAATATATTAATGTATATGAAAAACGTGCTTCATAAAAATATTTATACAAAGTTTCATGCTTGAAGTGCAGCAGCAAAATACGGTTATAGGCTTCCTTAATACAATTATAAACATGAAATATACATACTATGTGTACATAGTAAATAAATCTAATTATTGAACGAATATGAATAAAATCTTAGATAAAAATAAATACTATGGTACTTTAAACCAAAAAATAAGTAAGAAAACTATAATAATCCAGCGGTGCCTTCACATTTTCGATTCACCATCGCAAACGTGTCGGGCCGCCGGCGGTGAAACAGTCGCAGTCTCGGGGCATGAAACGAAACTTTCCAAGTAATACTTAATCATAAATGCCCTCGTAAACGAACTTTACACATATCGTTAACATCACAGAACAAAAACTACGGCTAAGCATTAGATCCGGTGACGTTCGGGACCTCAGATCATGTTGCGCTCAAAATATTTCGTTGAAAGTCCCCGATGATCGTCACGAGGGGTGACTGATTTGTCATCGGTTTCAGCCAATTGCTGGGTCAATCGAGCGGGGCGGTCGGCGGGGGAACGTCCCGGCGGACTAGAGGCACAACGTCGCGGGCGCGCTCACAGGCCGGGCAGGGGGTCGCGCGGGGCGGCGGGGGAGGTGGGCGCGGCGGGGGCGGGGGCGGGGGAGGGCAGCGGGGCGGGGGCGGGCGCGGTGGGTGCGGGGGGAGCGTCGAGCGCGGCGGGGGCGGCGGGCGATTGCGGGGTCAGCGCGAGTCGGTGCGCGGGGCCTTCGTCCTCCGCTGCGTCGTCGTCGTCGCCGCTGTCGTCGCCCCCGTCGCCGTCGCCCTCGCCCTCCGCAGGTTCGCGGCCCTCGTCCTCCTCCTCCTCCTCTTCGGGGCAGAGCTGGTACGCCCTGCGAATCATAGCCAAAACATTAGCCTTAGGTCATATCTTTCGAAAACATCTGGCTGGCTGTACACAGCAAAAGCCGCCCAAAAAAAAGGCAAACAAAACAAAGGGCTCAAAAGAGCTCTGGTTCCTCAATATTTAAAGTTAAAATAGTATAAGAGATCCGACTCACTTTTCAAGGGTCTTCCGCGCCGAGTTACTGCGCTCCAGGAAGTACCCGCTCGAAGTCTCGTTGGAGGTGCCTGGCGGGGACCACGTACCATACGATCCGTACCCGCCTGGACCATACTTCTGGAACCAAGTATACAAAAGTTTTTACTAAACCGTGCCACACACCACGTTTTACATATTCAACCTCATTTATTGTCGTGTCCCATCACATTAGGTAAAGTTAAATGCAAGCATAAAGTTAATAACTATTCCATTGGTCAGAAAGTCCCAGAAACAAAAATCCCATTTATATCGAGGACAAAGCGGGCCACGAATTATCGAAAATCCGCTAGATGGCTTCACAGAGACAGCACTTCCGTACTACTGTAGAGGAGCAACAGCAGTTATCAGGTTTAAAGTTTGTTTACAGGTTTTAATCTGCACAGACACTCGCATACTATAGCCTTTGTCGGCCGCTGAATCGTATGAGCAGCGGCGCTATACCCCGTCCCCACCCGTGCTAGCACCGTAATACTAGTGTACCAGACGCTCCAATTTAGCTGGAGCCGACCAATTATTTTTGGATTAATTCGGTTTTGCGGGCGAGGAACCCAAAACGACTTTATTTTATACTGCGTAAGAAGGATTAGTATCAACTGAAACTGACTGTTGGTCGGCTCCAGCCAAAACGGAACGTCCGTTACTACGTCTGACATGTTTGTGTACAATAAAAAATAAAGAAAGAACAAAGAATAAACTCGGAGATGAAATTCAAGATAAAAAAAACTTGCCAAAAAATTGCCAATATAAAAAAAAATTAAAATCATTGAAATATTGATAAAAATGATCAGATTTAAAATGAAATAAATTGTATAAATATTTAAAAAGAAACACTATTTCAAATAATCCACTCCTTGCGTATATTTTTATAGTGTTTATTTGTTTACGCGATCGATCTCTCATCCACCCCCCCTAGCCTCTCATCCATCCCCTCTAGCAGCATCAATACTGACTCGCGATCCAACTCATCCTGCTGCGCGTGCACCGCCCGCACGGCGACTTTGGCAATTTGTTTACACTCTCGATCTCTCATCCCCTCTACTAGTATGCAATACTGACGCGATCCAACTCGTCCTGCAGCCAGGCGAGCAGCTGCCGCCAGCGTCGGCGCGCGTCCGGCTGCGCGTGCACCGCCCGCACGGCCACCGGCGCGCGCGCCATCACGCCCACCACCAGCTTCACGCACGCGTACGCGCGCTTCTGGTAGTGGCCGCGGGCGCGCGCCGCCGTCTCTAGGAGGCCGGGCCGCTCTTCGGATACGCCCTGGAAACAAGAATAACAAAAATATGAATTTAAAAACACGAATTTATTTATTTATTTATTTATTGGAGTACCAACAGCTTATAAATTCATCATTTCATCATCATAATTGATCATGATTGTTGATCATTTTGATAACATACGGGATACGTGGGTAATAGGTGTCTGTCTATACCTGGCTGTATCTGGGGGCTTCCCATGAGCTCTTATAGCAGGACCTAAACAGAACTGCCCTGCTTAGAACGAGACTAGATTATGTGATACGTAAAAAGCTCAGGAAAGAGGTCCCGCGGGAGACCTAAGAAGCGATGGATTGACATCGCCGAGTCGGGCGCGAGAGCAAATGGCTTAGGACGGAGGCCGAAGATCGGGCAAAGTGAAGAAAACAAAGCAGAAAAACGAACCCTGGTAATAGCCGGGATTGACCATTCAGATTTATGATAATGATATCATTTTGATAACATAGGTAATTACAAAGTGACAGAAGCATTTACATAAATTAACAAATAACAAGCGCAGGTTCTGACGTCTTATAGCCATTTTGGAGCCGACGCTCAGTGACGGCACGCCACAGTTAACAGAGGAATTTGACCCGATTTAATCATGGTTACACATTCAGTCGCCTAACTCGATCATACTCATATCGTTGACATCTTGCTTGGACAATGCAGAGATTTGCATTACTTCCACGTGGTAGTGTGTATGGGGCAACTAGTATGTTCAACAGTCACGTAAAATTGTAAAAAAATATAGCGCTTCAAACAAATTGTTATATCTATCGTATTTTGATTCGCAAAATCCCGATCCCAAGCCTACCACAAACTGAATCCCAAGTGAAGACCAAGGACTGATAAACACACGAAGAGTGAACACCAAAGAAGACTCACCTTGATAACATTATGCACGCGATGGTGCTGCCAGCTGTCCTCCATAAGAAGCAGCGCCGTGAGTGCCTCAGCGTGTCGTCTCAGCTCGTGGCAGTACGCGTACGCCATCTGCCAGAGCAACTCCGCGAGAGCCATACGCGACCATCCCGCGTGCTCCCAGCAGAGGAACTGGAGCAGCCGAATGCCCTCTTCGCAACACTCCTCGGTCAGTTTCTTCATATAGGTGCTGTGGGGAATAAGTCGGTTCTATTTAAAAGAGGAAGGGGTTGGCAAACAGGAGAGAGAGGCGATTGCTCTAACGATAAGAGTTGTACTCTTAAATATATGATGATGATTTAAAACATTAAGTGAAGAAAAAAAAATTGCGTAAGATGGCCTGTTTTGTTGTGACTAAATGGGGACACGATCTGCGTACAGGCAGCTAGTGAAACTATAAATAGAGATAAAATGTGACGTAATTACACTATGTTGCGCTCAGCTGAACTCTCGTGTCAATAAATTGCCGTCACGCATAGCCCCGTAGGCAGCTAGTGAGACTATAAATATAGATAAAATGTGAGGTAAGTACACTATTTTGAGCTCAGCTGAACTCTCGTGTCAATAAATTGCCGTCACGCATAGCCCCGTAGGCAGCTAGTGAGACTATAAATATAGATAAAATGTGAGGTAAGTACACTATTTTGAGCTCAGCTGAACTCTCGTGTCAATAAATTGCCGTCACGCATAGCCCCATCGGCAGCTAGTGAGACTATAAGTATAGATAAAATGTGAGGTTACACTATTTTGCGCTCAGCTGAACTCTCGTGTCAATAAATTGTCGTCACGCATAGCCCCGTCTTCATGTAACGCATTCGCTCCTGCTGTAGATTATATAATCAAGATCTGCAGCGCAGACCAGCGTGGCGGCCGGCTGCAAACACAGCCTATACGGATACGGGCGCGGCCAAGAACACATTAGAAAGTATCGCACCCGTTCCTGATACCAGCGGCGGAGAGGTATGGCCTTGCCGGTCGTGGACTGCCTTTTATAGCAGGCATTGCTTTCCACCTAAGAAGGATCTCTCTGACGCTTGGACTGCTGAGTGGGCACTGAGTGCACCTGTCGATGTTCCCTTCAAGCTGAACGTAAAGCAGCACCCAGCAGGCTTTAAAGAGTCACGGCGCGTCTGGTGTCTGCTGAACCGAATAAGAACAGGCGTCGGAAACTGTGCGCATCTATGGCACAAATGGGGTTGGTGCGAGGCAGCGGCATGCCAGTGCGGCTGCCCTGAGCAGTCAGTAAATCACATTATATTTGAATGTCCGGATACCAAGTACAGCGGGCAAGCGGAAGATTTTCAGTCCCTTTCGGCCGAAGCTCTCGCCTACTTGACGAAATGTAAATTGAAAATTTAAGTAGCAGTAGGAACTTAAAAGCCATACGATAAATAAATAAATTGCTTTCCAAGGAAACATAACCAAACACGTTCCGCATAGCCAAGAACATAGAAAGTATCAAGACTCATCCCTCCACATCTGCTCCCCTTAGACAGCTGATACTACACGGCAGTGGCCGCTTTCCATCAGGTGCCCTCCGAAGCAATTAAAAAAATCAAGCCGGAATAGCTACGCACCCGCTCCTATTGTAAAGTATATCCGCGGCGGCGGCGGAAAGCAGCGGCCTCGGCGCGTCGAGTACCGCCTCGTGGGTTGCGGATGCGGATGCGGTTGCGGGCGTGGGCGCCGGCGGGTCTCCGTAAGGGTTGGGCAGCGGCGGCGTGCCGTCCGCAACGTTCGCGTTCTGGCACCGCGCTGATACGTCGCAGCACCGCACCAGAGCACATACCACCTGGGATAGCGTGAGATTTTTAGATTTGCCCGGGATCTCTCGGCTTAAGCCTATTTTATGTGGGGGTGGAGTTTCATCGTTTGAGTAATGGGGGGCTCAATTTCACACGATTAATTCCCAGTTTTCGGTTAACCAATACATTACCGGAATGCTTCTAGGTTAATAGACGATAAAAAAGATCGTTCAGCGGAAATGCCCGAAGGACTCTTTTACTCTCGTTACACTAATTTTATATAACAGGAAAATCGGTACCATGATTGTACCTGCAAATTCGTTTTATCAAAGAAGTCACTTTTTCCGTAGTCGTTTAGATAAACACGAAATAACACACATACCTGATGTATTTTAGCTGATTCTGGGTATTGGTATTTGCCAATGGTCGAAGAGGAATCATCCATGCACACCGACAAAACGATATCCAGGATTTTCAGCTGTAACAAGAAAAGAAGTAATTAATATCTTGCTCGTCAATACTATGCACAGACGATGGACTTTCATCGCCGAAGCCGTATGTTACGAGTGAGTACGCTTCTTCTGCGGTAATAATAATTTTATACAGGCTGTTTTAATGTTTTTTTGCCGAATTATATAATCGCCGTACCGGCACTGCCTCGGCCACTTGAGATAACTTTTAGTCGTTCGTCTTTGCAGTTGTAAGCAATATATTTCATTCAACAAAAATCATACCCTAAACCGAACACATTGCTGTGTAGCTCTGAAACCTGTAATTAATCTATAGGAGCATGGGGATGTTTAGGATCACATCCGTCTGAAGAGTGGCCGGACTCGTCATAGATATTGCAAATATATTCGAATTAAACAAAGATTTCGCCAAAAATTAACCAGATGGCGCTACTGAGATGTCGACTCGTCAAGGTCTGATGTCTAAACAAAACCCTGGCTGGAATGGATTCATCATTTTTTAGCCGTTGTTTCTGTCCAATAGCCCGGAATTTATTTAATACGGACCTTTCTTCTCAGTAGCGCCATTTGGTGAATGGACTAGACATAGACCTATCTTTATGTTGTCCAATAACACATCCAAAACTGTTAAAAGTAAATGTCTGATTCATAAGTTATTTGACGTTCATTAAACCTATTTTAGCATAAATATGCTGTATAATCTGTCACTGAAATAATTGAATTTGAAAGAAAGTGACCAACCATATTTTAGCTAAAATCCATACATGGTCAAATGCCTGGCAAGCCCAATTTTATATAAAAAAAATAGTATAAAACTAAGTCGCTTCCCGCCGTCTGTCTCTATGTACTCTTAGATCTTTTTAACTACGCACCGGATTTTAATACGGTTTTCAACAATAGATAAAAGTTATTCAAGAGAAAAGTTCATAAGCACGAAAAAAGGGTAGGAAGGTGTAAGTAAATCTACCCCTACGTGTAGGGTAGGCGTAGGGTCTGTAGGGTAGGGGTAGAGGTAGGACGCCACGCGAACGAAATCGCACCGGCTCCACTAGTAGGTTTAATAAACATCAAATACCTTTCATAAACAAGCCCGCACCAAAACAGTGCCAGTAACCAAGCGCCAGGCCACTCACCCTCAACAGCTGATGCCTCTCGGCGAGCCCGAGCACGGCGTAAGCGTGGAACAGGTTGTACAGCAGCGGCAGGTGGCGGTGGGCGTGCGCGTGGGCGTGGGCGTCGGCCGGGTGTGGCGCGGCCAACGCTCGCACGCTGCACACCACCTGGTCTGATAGACTGACCGCCTCCTCGCGGCTGCACCAGGAGCCGTAGCCGCAGTGGACTGTGGGAGGAAACATAGATAGATATACTCTTTATTGCACACAAAATTACAAGACATAAAATTGTAATATTGTAATTGATGACGAAGAATTGTCACAGTGACACGGAAACATTTTAGCGCCATACCAGGTGGTAGGATAAGGATAGCCGTAAAGATTGCCAGGCTAAATGGCAGTGGGCAGGGCATATAGCTCATATATATAAAAACAGATGGCCGATGGGGCAGTTAAGTTTTCGAGTGGTGACACGTACCGAAAGACGCAGCGTGGGTAGGCGTCCCACAAGGTGGACCGGCGACCTGTTTAAGATCGCAGGTATCAGCTGGATGCGGAAGATACAGGGCCGGCGTTTGTGAAGATCAGATAAGTGGGCGTCTTTCGGCTGATCTGATGATGATGAGGTGGTAGAACTCTGTCAAGCCTGAGGAGACCGCCCGGTTCAGTACCACCGCCTTATCTATTTCTGCCGCCAAGCAACAATGATTGCATTGATGTATTCCAGTTTGAAGGATAAGGTAGCCAGCGCAATTACAGACATGAGGCATTTCATCTTAGTCGTCATAGTGACAATGCACCTGCAGTTCTGCATTTTTGCTACTGGTGGCGAACGCCGCCGCAACCTAAATGTATGAATGGTATGTTATGGGCGACAGTTACCTGGTGGTAGTTATCTGGTGGTAACATTTACCATCAGATGCTCCGTCAGTTTTCATTAAATAGCATAAAAAAGCGCTACGACACGTGTCACTTATCAAGGAACTTTAAACTCTATCTACTCCTTATTTAGAATTGAATCTGATAGTCGAAACGAAAACAATGCTAGACTATTCCTGTGCGACTCAAGTGACATCAGTAAATGTATAATATCAGTAGTTACCTGGCGGATCATTGATGGAGAAGTGGGCCAAGAACACAATGATTTTCATGAACACTAGGCGAACTTCAGCAGATGGACACGACAGTAGGTAGTCGCATAATCTGTAAAAAAAATATAACAATGATATAAAAAATATTTAACTTTTTTATTACATGTTGATTAACTATATCTTGTGAAATCACTGACCGATGGGGATGCTTGAATAGATCTGTCGCAAACCACGTCCTTACAGCTTGCGAGCACCTCAAATGTTGACATAATATATCGTGCCTGTAAGTAATGACATGAATGGATTAGAATGTTTGATGGATTGCGTAATAATGCTTAAGACGTTAGCTACTAAATATGTATTACCAATCGGCTGCTGGCCCCCGTAGTGCTTTTTTTGTGTGAAAACCGACTTGGAATAAGAATTTCGTAGCCAACTTCACACAGAGCATCGACATTTCTTCGTGTTCAGGCCCCTGAAACAATTACATAGCAATTTTAAATATTATTAATATAATTTAAATGAAATTATACACATATTTGGTATCGGCAAACAACTTACCCAAACAGCGCTCTGTGAACCCGGCAAAACTTGTAACCGCATACAACACAGTTTCTTCATAAAATTGAAATGTTCAAGACTAAATTGGTCTTGGTTGTGCGAGAACGCGATATTACATCGCCGTACAGATAACCATATTGGTCGCGGTATGGAAGTCTCCCTGAAAATGACGAATTGGTTATTTGTAAAGCCTGCTGTTGCAATATCCATCCATATAACTAAGCACACTTACTTGAGAGTTAAGTTTTGCATAGACTGCACTAGGCCTGGGGTCTCTATGGTGTCTTTCCTGGTATAGAACAGCATGTATGCATTCCACCATCGTTTCTGTCGTTTGTATGAGATCCTCTTTGACATCGGGTCGAATACCTGGAACATTTTCGTAACGAACGTTATAGATAGAAAATGTGTATTTTTAAGATAGGAAGTAATATTCAAAGACGTATAAGATCCCAGAATCCGCCAGACGGCGCTACAGAGACGTGAGATCTCTAGGCTAAATATGTAACCCTGTTGCCAACAATTCACTCATTTCAATGATTAAAATTGTTACTTTTGCGATTACATATGATCGATATAATATCGCTCAGAACTTTGTTAACATCGATGATACGGAACCGCAAAAGTAACAATTTCAATCATTAAAATCAGATAATTGTTAGTAACAGCGGTACGTAATTAGCCTACTGTGGTCGATATACTAACGGATCACGTCGTCACGTCTCAATAACGTCAGCTTGGAATCGCAAACACACTCATTATGTATTTTTAGTCGTCCCGTGACCATGATGCATGCAACTGCGTCGAAATTACGGGCAACTCGTACAACTCTACAAAGTACTTTGTACTCTACAAAGGTACGCACGCGGAAGGAAACCCGGAACATACTCGTACTTTTAAAATGTTATAATGACCGCGTTAGTTTATAACATTACCCTCATTATTCTCTTTTTAACTTTGTGATTCCATAAAGTGTGTTGTTTCGAAAAGCCCGTACAATAGCACTGCCGCCTATAGGTTTTCTACAGGTTCCATTAGAAAAAGATAAAATAATTCAGCGTAACAACAATAATATTAACCGCGAGAGGGCGTCAGTATAGCTTCCCTACTGGCGACATCTTAATTCCTTACGCCGCATTCAGTATTTCCGGTCTCGCGCATAGTTGGTCGGCAACGCGTGGATGATGCCCCTGGTTATTGCAAACGTCCATAGGCTGCGGTGACCGCTTACCGTCAGGCAGGCCACAAGCTTGTTTGCCACCTTAGAGGTATAAAAAAAAAATAGTTACCTCGCCCATGTACTCGCCGCCGAAGCACTGCGCTTTCATCTCCTCGTCGTCGTGCATCGCGCACTCGGACACGTCACCGTCGTCCAGCTTCACCCAGCGGCCGCGAGGGCTGCCGTTGTCCCTGAAAGAGTGGACACTCGACTATAAGTTCTACTCAACGGTAATAAAGGGCAATTTTGGCCGGCAATGTGAGCACAAATTGTAATCAGCTGCAGGAGTCAATGGGCTTGTCTTCGTTTAAGCTGGATTTCAGCTTCAAACCTGCAGCCGTACCGCGTATTTTCGATAGTACGCCGCCATCTTGATGCAATTGAGTAAAGGCCAATCGCAGCAAGCCAGAATCGAATGTCGAGGCGGACCGTGACTATGCAGTTCAGAAAACTGCCATTGTGCAGCATGCAGGTTAAATACAGTCGGCGTGTTTAGATTGTAATATACTAAAATACACAGAGACTGAGCCGAGGGTACTTTACTTTAAAAACGTCAAGTATTTTCATTCTTCATGGCCCAAAATGGGGGAACAGAGTGGGAGTCACAAAAGATGGGGTGATTATAATTTCGAAATCTAAATCACCTTCCTTTGCTGTAAATTATTCCGTCGGTCAAAATCAGTCTGGTAGAGGACAGGATTACATTAAAGTTTCTGTCAAAATCAGTCGGGTAAATGACAAGATTACAGTCACAAGTTACGGTTAATTAGAGAGCAACGTAGTAAGCTAGAGGTAGCCAGCGCTATTACAGACATGAGGCATTTGAACTTAGTCCTCACAGTGACAATGCACCTGCAGTTCTCTTACCTACAACCTAAATGCATTAATGGTAGATGTTATGGGCGACAATTACCGCTTATAATCAGGTGGGCTGTCTGCTCGTTTATCGTAAATATTAACCTATTGTTGGCTTGTTAGCAAGCTAGAGGGCTGGAAGTACAATGTAAGCTCTACCATTACATGCGAATGAAAAGCAACCATAATCGTGGAATTAGGTCCAATCTCCAACTTTCACAATCTCTTTAAAAAATCCACGATTCATTGTCATTATCTCACGTCATATCAGTCATAATATCACTGCGTAGATAAAAAAGAAAACCTTTATCTACACTCATAGCGTAATGTTCCAATTCCATATTCGAAAACAGTCGTTTAAGGGTACACTTTTTTCACTCCATTCTTTAAAATTTTTAAAAATTACTTTTCGATACAGCATTTCCCATACTATTTTCATTACAGCTGTATCGTAAAATAACACGGTTTTAATCATTATGCAACACTCATATTTTTTAATATTTAGTCAGGCGCCGGGACACGGCGAAATGTAGGCTGAATACCTAAATGTCTTTGACAAATTCAAATTCAAAATTCAAATTTACCTGTTTATATTCTGTGTAATTATTTTCCCGCTAAACAGAATATTTTTTCTAATTGTTGTAATTTGTGTGTGTGAATGTTTTTTCTTGTTTGAAGCAAATAAATAGATACATAAATGTAAAAGTAATTAAGTAAATTTCCCGCCGCTTGATATCCTCGACGCGTAGATACAACAGAACTGACTCGCAGCTTACTTCCAGCAAAGTTGAGAAAATTATAGGTACGATATTTTAACATAAAAATATGAGTGTAGATAAAGTAGTGTATGCAACTGCATATAATTAGGTATTAAAACACTCGTGTAAAACCATTATCATACTCGGCTACGCCTCGTATGATAAACAGACACTCATGTTTTAATACCCCCTTTTATATGACAGTTGCATAAACTACTATTATACTACACAATGTCGCGTACAATCGGTAGGTAATCTTACCTGAGCAGCACATATGAGTAGTAGTGTCCGCCGGAGGCCTGTCCCGAGTGCACGACTATCCCGCTGAGCTGGTAGCGGGTCTCGGGCGCGCGCTCCTCGCCGCCCTCCCACAGCGTCGCGTCACCCTCCGCCTTCGCCAAGCCCCACGCTGCGGGGAATAATAAATACAATTAAAATAAAATAAAAAGCCTTTTATTTCTAGCAAACAAAATTACAATTCCAAGTACATATGAAGGTATGGTTAATAAGATACTTATTTATTAGGTTAGTATTTACCTACCTAAACACACGTTTTTCTTAATTCACTACAAAATAATAGATTTTATTTTTTTATTACAATTTACTTTTCTCATTTAAGTATTACCAAATTTCTCTGCTAGAACCCCTCTACAGGTAAACACTGCGGGGAATGGGACACAACAATAGTTCACTTCCCAAGATCTGCAAGGAACTCGAGAGAGGACCTTTCCATAGGCTGTCTGTCCACTGGAGCGGTGAGGAGCGAAGGGAAGCGGAACTGTGCCAATATTAACCAATCACTGAAGTGATCAGATCAGTATTGTTCTCAAAAAAGCTGGGCTCCGAAGTGACAAGAATAAAAGGAGATGTATGAAAAGCATTGTGGAGATATGCGAGGCTAGGGAGTTGTGTCAGGACAGAGCAAAGTGGCGGTCCATAGTCTCTGCCTACCCCACCTGTGGGACACAGGCGTGAGCTTTATGTATATGAAGCGCATTTATGCAATTCTATTGGTTAATATTGGTACAGCTCCGCTTCGCTCCTCTCTGATCCAGTGAAGAGGCAGCCTAAGATAGTGCAGACTTAGAATTTCGTATAACAATGGAAGGCGTGATTAACTAAGGAATCAAATTAATAAAAACTAGATTATACCTGTATAGGGCTCAACATCCAGCTCCCGAGGGAACTCGAAATAGTCGTTAAATTTGATTGCGCACACTTTTTCAAAATCGTATTCAAATCTCTTCAATTGTATGACTAGAACTGGGGGCAGTTTATTCAGGCACAATCGCTTAACAGTCACCACCTGCAAAATGAACAACGAACATTACAAATATGCTGAATAAACAGCGAACATTACAGATATTTATTGATAAATCGCTAAATATTACGTTTCAAACATGTTATACATACTTTTTTGTTACATTTATCACAATGGTAGGCATCAGCGCCTTCTAATAGTTCTCCTCTAACGTAAGCTTCCAATGACTCTTGCAGTCGAGACATGTTCCTAATGTCCAGTGATACTACGCTGAATGGCTCTTCTTTGCAGTATCTATAATAGAATAAACATACGATGTGATGAATGAGGGTTTTCGCGATTCCAAAATCCACGAGATGGCTCTACTGTGACGTAAGGTCTAATGTCAAAATAAGCCCCGTCATTTGTTTAAATATATTTGTTATTTTACAGCAGTCGGTTCTGTCCAATAGAACAACAGGATTTTGACAACGGATCTTACGCCTCACTAACGCCATCTGAAATCGTGAAACCCTCATTTAACGTGAAAACCCTAGCAATGTCTATTTGTTAAAGATTAACAAACTAGAGTAACATCAAAAGCTATTACGAAATTACAGGAGAACTCTCATACCTATGAGGGCAGCCTTTACATATTTTCTGGTCGGAGTATGTCCCTCCCATAGTCTTCGCCATTAGCTGCTCCTGCCCCAGTGATTTCAGGGCTTCGTCTAAGGACTCCACTAGGGACATGAAAAACTCTACTGCATCTTGTTGCTCTCTTAAATTTACTGGTTCACCTTGGAGTCTGAAACCGTAAAAGGTATATTGGTACATGTGTCTTCAGTTTAGATTGACGACAAATTAAATTAATTTAATGATGACGTAAGTACCTGAAGTGCGCCCAAAGACCTCTAGGAACATAGTACTGAAGCTTACTGTAGTGTAGGTGTGCAAATATTGCTTGGACTTGCTTTAAAATTGTGATGTTGTAGTCACTGTTGCTCTGTAAAAGAAAATGACATCGTCAAACTCATTTCTTTTTTCGAGTAGATATAATAATAGTATTGGCAGAACACAACAAATAACCACCTCAACATTGTTCTCTACAATCGTGTGATGTACAATTTCGCCTGAGAAATCCTCGTTTGGGTCCGTTGCTGCACCTGAAAACAAAAAACAAAATAAAACAAAACTCTTTCTGTGTGTAAAAACCGACTAAATAGAAAACCTAAGCCCGACGCAGAGTTTTGTCACAGCTCGAATTCAGCGGGGAGTGGATCAGTGCATGCGGTGAAGTCAACTGGCCTTCAAGCAAATTTTGTTATAATGTAATACGGCAGCCATACAGGCAAGCGGGCCACCTGATGAAAGTGGTCACCGTCGCCTGTAGACATCAGCAACACCAGGGTCGCTACCAATGTGTTGCTAGCCTCTAAGGAGACCTCTAATATAGCTCTTGAACGATCCCATGTCATAGTCCAAAGGAAGCACTTTAGCTCTTTCCACATCCGAAACGTACGAGCGAGAAACGATCTTTCGAATCTTCGCGTGGACACCACTAAACGTAGCCCCTATGTAATGGGGATAACCTAACCTACCCTGTGTCGTGGTGCGATGGCGGAATTGTGCTGTGGGCACCTGATCAAAATACTTCCCCCTCACTCACCTTGCACAACCAACAGCGGATCCCTTACAGCCCGTACGCAGTACAGCTGTTGCAGTACCGAGTTCATATAGCAGGTGGCGCCCGCGTTCTTTAGCCCCACCAGCCCGGCCGGCGGCCGCGGGCCCACGCACGGTATGTACTCCCACTCAGTCAGCGGCATGCTTTTATCTGTTGGGGGGAGAGACAATATTAACCTCCAACTAAAGGGCTGGAAGTAGTCGCAATGTAAGCTCTACCATTATATACCAATGAAAAACAACCATAATAATCGTGGATTAGATCCAATCTCCATCTTGAACGGTACCGCAGATCTCCAATCGAATGATACCACCCTCTGAAATGACGTCACAGAATATCCGAAATGCATGGTGTGTCCACATTCCAGAGGGGTGGGATTATGCTATTAGAGATCGGCTGTGCCGCGGCTTGAACTAGTATACTTTTCACAATCACAACTCACAACGATTGGTTGTCATCATCGACTTTCGTATTGCCATAATAATACCCAACGACAGGCTTATTCTGATAGCAGACTTTGTGGCGCCATCTAGATGCAAAGAGTTCGGTACGGTTACTATTTGTAAAATACTGATTATTACAGATGATATTTTGCCTTAAATCTTCTCTATACTAAAATTGGTACCCAGCCTCAGCATTCGTATTTACGTTAGGGCCGCAGGAGTGAACCTAACCTAACCTAACCTAACCTCGCCATCTACTGGCAATTGAACAGTATGGTAGCCCTCATTTTCCAAAAAAAAAACTAAAATCTAACCAGAATAGAACATCATATCGAGCAGATCGGCGAGCGCGTCCATGTTGGGCACGCACGCGTGCACCAAAGCCAGCAGTAGGTCGGTGGCGGCGGCCGCGGCGCCGGGCGAGCGGCACAGCGGCGGCTGGGGCTCGGTGGCGCCCAACGCGTGCGCGTCGCCCTCGCCCATGCGGCACCACGCCCACGAGTACGGCCAGAGGAACTCCGTTGTTACTTCCTGCGGGGGAGGAACAATTTTAAGATCAAAAGTGTAAGCCCGCGGCGCCTGCGTCGGCCTCGCCCATGCGGCACCACGGCCACGAGTATGGCCAGAGGAATTCGGTTGTTACTTCCTGCGTGGGAGGGCGGGGGTGTCAGAGAGGTAAACTCAGAAGGAACTCGGTTGTCACTTCCTGGGGGGTGGATGGGGGGTGTCAGACACCTAGGGGGCGATTCTCGCGCTGTGACATCTCATATTCGACATTTTGTCTAGAGAAAAAACGGTGTTAAAGCGTCACTGAAATTGATCTCCGACAATATACGACTGTCGAACATAGTTGGGTAAATCTTTTTGGCTGCAATAGACATTTCAATGTCATAATTAATGGAGATATGTCTAGAAAAAATTTCGAATTCGAGATGTCACAGTGCGAGAATTAGGCCACTAGTTTGCTTCGCGAGCAGCGAAGGCGCCAAGCGCGCAGTGCGGTTGCGAACATTCTATTTTATCTATCCATTGCAGGACTTAGGGCCTCTCCCACGAAAGAGGTTATTGCCATAATCTCCACGTTTGGCAGGCGGGCTGGAGATCGCAGTGTTTTAAATGTAACAATGGAAAACGCTGCTACCCATTTTACAGCCTACGGAGACTCTTTTCCCTAGAGTTTTGTCTCGACAATATTAGTCGCCTTGTACGACACCCACGAGTGTAAGGGGTTGGTGCTATTCTACACTGCCGGACACCACACGACCGCGACCGCGCGACTGCAATGAAATGTTTTCGATTGATTTTATTTTATGTTATATTATCAGATTTAGATTTGTCTCGTAAGCGTACCTTTATCAGGCCAGAATCCTTGTGGTCGGGATGAGCGCCGTATTGGTACTTGATCTGCGCGGGCACGTGCGCGAACAGCTCCTTGGTGAGGTTGAGGTGGCCTTCCAGCAACGTGTCGTCCAGCGTCTCGGGGTTGGCGCGGACGGCCCGCAGCCAGGCGACCTGACACGAAATATACAGTTCGAAATAGTAACTATTTTCCATTTTATTTGTTAAAGTTACAATTTTTGTATAAATTTGTGTTACACGAATAAAAGTAGACGGCGCTAGTGAGATCGAGGCCTAAAGTGATGTGGTACTTGATCCCTTTCGTGGGATAGAAACAGCCATCATTGGCGAGATCCGTTTAACACAACTGTATTTTACCAGACCACACCACGTCTCAGTAGCGCCACCTAATGGATTTTCGTGTTACGGAAACGGTCACATAACTTATACTTTAATTTTCAAATGCTTTATCTACACAACATACTATACAATAAAAAGTATAAAACTCTAACATAACGCCAATCTTGGAAAAAAAATCCACCCACCTCGACAGCCAAGTCGTGCGCGGTGCGCGGCGTGGGCCCCGCCAACGCGACGAGCCGGCACAGCAACTGCAGGAACTGCTGTGCGTGGCGCGCGTGGCGTTCGAGGCGTGCACCGCCCGCGCCACCCGCGCCCCCCGGGGCCCCCGCGACGCCTCCCAGCGCCCCGAGCGCACCTAGCGCCCCCAGCGCCGCCCGCGCCCCGTCGCCGCCGCCCCACGCGCACATCGCCAGCACTTGTTCCGCGCACGATACGCGCACCTGTCACAACAATATGGGTTAGGGTTTGGTTGCCGCAGTGGTCAGATTGATGGTTAGATAACGGCCTCGTTGTCGGCCCACGCGCAAAAAATAGGGGAGAGGGCGGCAAACTGCTTTGAGAAAATGGCTAGAGAATCTACACCCGATACTTTACTTTGGCACGTACGTCACTACAGTGATGTATGCTGCCTCAGTATGGCGCAGTAGGGTCGGGTTCTATGTGGTGAAGAGCCGTCAGCTCAGAACAGGAAATAGGGGGACTTTGGAAACTATGGACCACATTTTGTGGGATTCTGGATTAGAGAGAAAGGCAGGCCCAGTCTTCTTTGCGGACATTGTGTCCTCGGAGGCGAACTTTGTGAAGTTGCGTGCGCATGGTACATAGGAGGAAGAATAGAAGCAGTAGAAGAAGGGGGTGAGAGAAGGCAAAAGGGAGCTAGCTAACGGGAAAGAAGATGGTGCAGTGTTGAGGTATCCAGCACGCGCGCGATAAGCGAGAAAAGGCGCGATATATATACTGCTATCTATTTCATCTTAGTATTGAGAAAAGAAAACAATAGCTCTCTCGCGGCGCGAGCTGTGTCCCAGACACACTTGTGCTAGCCATGCTGGGCGGAGGTGAGTTAGGGTAATTTAGTATAATGCTCGATAAATGACAAAACCCTAGTTAATTCTGTCGGAATCGGTTTGCAAACGGATGGTAAAGAAATGTTTTCTATTATTGGGTTGACCTAAGGCAAAAATTATAGTAAAGTTTTATAATTTTGTGTATAACTCGAAATGAGGTACTGCACGTATAGATTTAGATAAAGTTAAGACAAAAGCACCAAACTCACCTGAGCGCTAGGGCAGTCGATCATCAAGTAGAGCGCGGTGTCGTGCCACCAAGTCTCGTGAAGCAGCGTCTCCAGGTGGCCGCCGCCCAGCGCCATGCGTATTGTCACCACCTCCATGCACTCGCGGACCACTGCATTGAACATTTAAAAGGTGTTATTGCATAAATTAACAGTATTATTTTAATACCACATTAAGTGCCGTATTCTCTACGCTTGACAGTCGGCAAAAACAGCTGCCGCTCATTTTTACATTAGTCGCCTTGAACGGCGTGAATAGACGCCGGCCGGGTTGGTGCTATAAAAATTAGTATTATTATAGCACCAACCCAGCTTCTATGGGTTTCTAATTCATATTCTAATGATGGAGTAGAAACTCTGACGAACACCACACAGCTTAACCTCCTCAGCGCTGAAATCAGTCTCTTGCGAGCGAAAGCTATGCTAATGAAACTTACATCATTATGCAAAAAAATATTGACTACTTACAGGTGACGTCATCGGGATGAACAATGCCGTTGACAACATCGAACGGCTGGGCGACTGTGTACGAGAGCGCGTAGAGGGCGCGCACTGTGGCCATGGTGGGGACGCGCCACCATACTAACGAAGACACGGAATCCCTTTCGTCGCTGCTCGTTACCACCTGTCACATATAGACGATTATGAAACAAGATGATTGAGTGTTTTTGCGATTGCGCTACCGAGACGTGAGGTCTGCTTAAAGATATTGGACATAGAGCATAGATGGAGCCTCGACCTAGAGTATGTATACTGTCACTCTGTCACAACTCCTTACAAATGACTCAGTGTCATACAAAAACAAAGGCCACCAAAATTTACAATAGTAGTGGTTATGGAGGGGTATTTGACAATGTATAGCTGTCCCTTTTGGACACGTTATATGCACCATTAAAAATGGAAACATAATATAGATTGTGACTTCAGCTGTGAGTAGGATCCATCTATGTCCAATTTCTTTGGGTCTGCTATCAAACTAAAGCTGTCACTAGCTGAAAAATATTCGTCATTTTACAGCTGTCGTTTCTGTCCACTAGCACAGCAGTATTTTGACAACGGAGCTTAGTTCCCAGTAGCGTCATCTGGTAGATTTTTAATTCGTGAAAAGATTATTATGACAACTATTCATTCCGAGTTCCTTCACTATTTGTAGGGAGTTTCTCGACTAAGCATAGCGAATGCCTCTTTCAGATTTTCTTTTCTTACCTGTTCCCCGAGCGTATTTGCCAACTTCTCAGCTATGGCCTTTACAATCAACTCGCAACTATGGTTCGGTACAGTTTGCAATGCTTCTCTCAATATGGTGACATCCATTCTGTAAGCCAATACGTAAATTAAATTTACTTATTAGTTGTATTCACTTATGTATTGAATGTTAAAAAAACTAAAATATGTACCTGAACTCTTTGTCTACGTTGTTGTCCGAACCGTCTGGCGCAAGAATTTCAAAAAGGTGTCCTATAGTGTAGAGCGCTAATTTAGCGAGTCTCACTAAGGCCAAATAGCCCACTCTGCAACAAAATTGGGAATTGTTAGCACGGCAAATACGACAAGTAGGGCCTTATACTACTAATATTTTTAGCTAAACGTAACACCAAAGCAACCGCAGTCTAAAGTAGCGAAAAAGAAAAATGGCATGTGACTTTTGGCTGTGCTTTGTTTTTACGTTTAGCTGAAAATGTTAGTACAATAAGGCGGTCAAAACGTATTCTAGTGAGTACGAGTATAAGCCGCGTCACGAAAGAAGAGACTTGTCAAAAGGCAGTGGAGGGGATTTCGCGCAAGTAATCGTATGCAGCGCAAGTCGAACCACGTGACCCGCCAAGTCTCTTCTTATTTGACACTAGTTATAATACCTTCTCGTGTGTGGCGCAGCTCCTTGTAAAAAGTCATTGTCTGACAGACACTGTACTAGGAGAGGCGCCTTTTTCACGCAGGCCAGCTGGAAGCCGCGACTGCGCTCGAGCCTCGTGTCCGAAGATGGCATCACCATACTGTACAGTACCTGAAACGTGACATTGACATTTTACAAAGTATAAAATAAAAACGAATGGTAAATAAATGTTTGTTAGGAAATATAGTGACGTACCTCAACATTATAAGCTACAGTAGGCGGTGCAGGGCCATAGAACATGTCCCTTAGTTTCGTGTCTTCCCGGCATAACAATGCCTCCGTTAGTTTCTCCACCTGAAAAATAAAATAAATGACTAAGATCATGAATAAATGATAAACCACAAAGGCAGACCCAATGGAGGCTATGGTTTTTGTGCTCACCAGTTGGCACCACTATCGAGTAAGGTCTTGTCACACTGTCAAAATAACGCCGTTCTATTGGCTGAAATCCAATTTACTGCTGGTATTTTGACAATGGACCTTACTTGTCAGTAGTGTCATCTAGTGGAATTTTGCAAAATCATTGCAAGTCATTTCATGTCGCCTTACGTACCGTTTGCTTATGTGCTGGGCAAATTTGAGACAGCAAGTGAGCCGCTTCTGTCAGTGGACCGTGCCCTTTGGTGATGCCAACGTGTTCTAGATCCAGTATAAACGGCAAATACCATGTACCTTGGGCAAATAGCTGGAAAAACAATGTCAATGTCATTATATGGGATAAAACAAGATAATTGTTAATTTGTGTAGCCATTTTATAGATACTTACAACGCCAGGCAAGGCGTGTTCCGGCGTGGGCGGTAGAGGCGGCGACGAAGTACTCGAATCACTGCTGGATTCGTTTGATGAACCACAACCCCCGCTCCCGCACACTTGTCCGTCGTACACCTACAATATGACACCCATTAGCTTTAGACGACTTTAAAAATATGCATCTGCGTATTTTGTTGTTGCGCAATCACAGCTTACCTTAGCTACAATCACAGCTTTATCTCTTAGAGGAATCTGGGATAATATTTTTCTGTCGTGGCTGGGATCTAAGATGTCGCTGTTCAAGTACAGCTCTAGCTTATTTACAAACATCTCTAACTTTATATTACCGTCTGAAGCGCACTTCAGTCTGCAACAAAAATTTATAAAGTACATGTTTCGTTTTAACAAAATATAAAAATATATTTGATATACTCTTTATGCACACATACCTTCTTTGGATTGCAGCTCTCAAGGAGTGTAATGTTTCATTAGAGTGTGAGAAAATTTCAATGTCATCAATTTGTCTTTGGCCTGTTTGAAAATTGAATCTGACTATTATTGTACACTGCCTGCCCCGTCCTGAGCGATAAATTGGCAAAATTTGCCGTTCAGATGAAAATCTTCTATCACATTCGTTTACATATTCTTGTATGGCACGAATTATCCTGCACATCCTAGTGCAACATTCTGCAGCATCTGGGGGCAAGAACGAATGAACATACAGTGGTTGTCAAAATTATTAGGGACAGTCGATCTTTTTGTATTTTATAGTTGTACTTGGGCTTTCTTTTTTATAGTTATACAGGGTTTCATATTTATGGTGGTAAAAAAGTCAGAGACGATCATGAGTCATAAGTCTAGACTCATTACGAAGCGGAAACGGAACGTGTAATGCGCCATCTTGTGGCGGTGTTATAGTCTAACCTACTCGTTGCCTAAAGTTCATTTGCGCAAGGAAATAGTGAGTAGGTGTTTTCACAGTTGGTTGTTTAAGGTTTAAGGTGGTTTAAAAATCAATTGTCTCAAATTAAAAATAAACCCAAGGATATCTCTTTGCTTAGCAGCTAGCAGCCAGTCTAGTATTTGCTGTTTATTCCAACAGTGAACAATCAATTGGTCACTGTGAAATTAGCTTTCTAATTTGTAGCCACTCGATTGGTCGAGGGGCGGGGCTAGTCCGGCCTCTAACGATGACTCACTATTTTCTTATCGTGAATGATGGGACAGGCTTAGCCCGGCAAAAACGATAACTCACTATTTTCTTATCGTGAATGAAGGGCTGGCAGTAAACGAAGACTCACTATTTTCTTATCGCGAATGAAGGGCCGGCAGTAAACGATGACTCCCTATTTTCTTTTCTTCATTTCGACCTAGGTAGGTAGATAGGTAGTAGTGGTAGGTACCTTCGGCGCTCTCCATCTCCTTCTGCAGGCGCTGCGTGCGCGCGCAGCACTGCGTGAGGAACGCCTCGTGGTGGTGCGCGGGCGCCAGCTGCGGGCCCACGCACGTGCTCACCTCGCGCAGCAGCTCCGTGCCGCGCGCCGAGATCTCGTCCTCGCACTCCGTTATCACCTGCCACGGGGGAATTAGAATTGCAATCTCCGACCCGCCTAAGTGTGGAGATTATGACTATTAACTCTATGTTTTCGAGCTTTAAAGATTAATTTAGAACTACAGTGAAGTCGAAACTTTGGAATGAGCCCCCTGGATTGCGTCTTGCTCAGCCATCTTCTTTGGGAACTTGTAGCTTAACGAGTATTATATTCATTGATAGGTCTAATACATTTTTATTTAAGGAGTTTTTTTTTATAATAAGCTTTTTTGGCAGACTTTAAAATGCCTAATTTCTCATTTATTTTCTAACATTACCGCACATAAGTAATCTGTGGATAACTGTTATTGGCCCAGTTCTTAATTGTACTTGAGATATGATTTATGATTAAGTTGACAGTTGTTATTTCATAAAATAAATAAACCTCCCCTTTCGTGGGAGAGGCCCTAAGTCCTGCAGTGGACTATAATGGGCTGTGATGATTTGCTATAAATGCGGTAGGTACACTCTAGGAGCATAAGAAAACTTTCTTGTACCACTACAGCAACATTCACGGCATTTGGTGAATCTTTAGCCAAAATCAGTTAGCTAAAAGAAGGGAGAATTGGCGGTGCCTTACGCCCAAAGGACTTGTCTTTTACCCCCGGTAAATTTTTTATATAAATAAAAATTTAATTCGTAAATGCTATAAAAACCATTTAACAACTGCACCGTAGTGCAATGAAATATGATTCTTAAGGTGGTCACGCACTTATGCTTTTGCATTGTACGTTAACAATGTAGGTAGCACAATAATAAGATATGCAGTTCTCACATTCAGTCAGTATAGGCACGGGGACGGTGCAACAGTCAGAATCGCTGATTGAATCACTCAAGTTCAATGAATGAATCAATCAATCAATTGTGTAAGCAATAACTTCATTCCATATTTATTGATAAAAGTAATGATAGGATGGAAGAGAATTTAAGATGATCCGGCTAAACGAGATGAAGGGCAACGGCTTTCAGGGGCTACATTCTCTTTATGATAAAATTATGTTCAAATACCAGGTAATATTAAAATCGCTTCGTTTCCCTGCCCCAATAAGTAACGTTGACCCGAAATCAACTACTTACCCTCCATAAGTAATCTAATCCTATGAGATCAGCGTCGTTAAGTAGAAAACTACGTCGTTTAACTTTCAGTTTGCCTTCTTTGGAATTTACTGCTTTAAAAAACCTGAAATTCAAAGATACCGTCACAAATGTTACACTGTACAGGAACTCAAAATTGGTAACGATTAATTATTCGAATATAATAAGTACCTTTCGAAACACTTTATACCAGCGTGGGTTAATAAATTTGGTGGCAATGTCATAATGTTCCGACGAAAAAAATGCAAGTTGATGTTTGGGTCCAAGTCTGGCTCCTCCCCCATTAGTTTGCTGAACCACCGGAAGCAGGCTTCGCGGTCGCCCAAGTGAGCCGGCCGCTCCGCCAGACACACCCATATCTGTTTCGCCTAAACAATTGCCACATAAATAAATTGGTCATTGTTAAAACAATTAAAGACAATCTTAAGACAAATGAAACCTCACCTGTTCCGCGCACAGCCATAGCTGTCCGTCTTTGAGTAAAAATCTCAGGAAACTTAATCGTTCGTGTACTTGTGATGCGTGAGGATATCTGCCGTCAGGTAGCCAATTATCCCAGTCAATTTCTCCCTCATCTGAAAATAAAATCTCAAGTTTTGACTACTATATATACAAATCAACTAGTGAGTTGCTAATCCCAACAGATCGCTGGTTGCCGAGTTGTGGTTATGTATATGTCGCAGCTAAATGGTTAAATTAGCCGGTTAATTAAACGGCTAGCTATTTAAGCAGTTATTTAATTGAAAATTGGCCAAATTCATGAACTTTGAAAGTAAAGTCAAATGAACGATATTGCCTCGAGTTTACGGAGCCCTTCCATTCATTGTCATAATGCTAACCTAAACTAACCAAATAGAAACCTAATGCAAACTATTATTATACTTTGAAGTTATTGTGGGTAGGTTAGCATTGGAACAATGTGTGGAAGAGCTGCGTAAACTCGAGGCAATATCGTTCTTTCAACATCACTTTAAAATCTTATGAAACTGGCGAATTTTCAACTAAATAATTGCTCAAAGAGCTAGCCGTTTAGTTAACCGGCTAATTTAACCATATGGCTGCGACATATACAGTACAGGAGGATGGAGTCTCACTTTCGAACTCTTTAAACTACGGTATTTTCTTGCAGCTCAAACTACCATAAAATTCCCAAACATACTGTTAAACAATGTACTTCGTAAGTTTGAAGAAGGACAAGTTTGCGGAAATTACGAAGTCGTTTGGATGGTAAAATATAATTAGAACTATAAACTAAGGTTCGTTTCATATTCAAAGTTCGGCCGACTTTTGAATTTTACCGAATATTCGGTCGAAGTTCGAATTCGGTCCAAACCACAATCGGCCCATCGCTACAATAAACCAAACAACTGACCAGCCAATTTGTTCCGCACGCCGTCCATATAGTGCGTGAGCGAGTCCGTGACCAGGATGACGAGCGAGTGTTGCGTCTGCAATCTCTCTATCAGCTCCTGGCGGGTGACGTGCGGGCGCACGGCCGCGCCGCCGCCGCCCGCCTCGTACAGGCAGCAGATCTCGCGCATCATCTTCAGCGCGGGCAACACCCACTTCTCGTTGGTCTTCAACTCTTCCACGCACCTGCCGGGGAACTTTTGGATTAGGCGATTATGCATGATGATTGAATTTCTATTTTACTGCAATAGAGGACCAGGCGCGACTTCGTTCGCGTACACCTACTTTATACCTAGCTACCGTTTTTTCTTTCTTATAAACTTTTCTCTTGAATCACTGTATCTATATGTAATTTAAAAGATCTCAGAGTACATAGATACATCGGGACAGCCAGAGGGAAGAGGCTTTGTTTTATACAATGTATAGATAGTTTGGCCGTGTGGTGTCCGGCAGAGTAGAATAGCACCAACCCCTTACACTAATGGGTGTCGTACAAGGCGACTAATGTTTTCGAGGCAAAAGATCAAGAGTCTCCGTAGTCTGGAAAATGGGCAGCAGCATTTTCCATTGTTATATTTAAACACTGCGATCTCCAACCCGCCTGCCAAGCGTGGAGATTATGGCAGTAACCTCCCTTTTCGTGGGAGAGGCCCGAAGTCCTGCAGTGGACTGTTACGGGCTGTGATGATGATGTATAGATGTGATGAAGTTTTGGTTGACGAATAGCAATGTAAAATTGTTTTTTTATTTTCTTTATAGTTTGAAATTTCTAATTAGACAGAGAGGGCGGTACATACAAGTAACGTCACGAGTATATATACTTTTATTAAAAAAATCGTACATGCTCGGTACGAAGTTATCTTTAGAATTTATAACAATAACAAGGAGGATGATCCAGATATCTGCGGTAAATAATGCACATCGTCTATTTCGGCTTCTAAAAGCGTCGCCTCTTTCGCACGCGTGTGAGTAAATACAAAGCAGTAACTAGCCGATGTACATCATTTACAGCTTAGCACTATACGTACTTGTCCAACCACAGCGTCTTTTGTGCATCACGATCCTGGCTACAACTATAATCGAGTATCTTGATGAGGTTCGCTAGAGCCACGTCCATTATTTCTGTACATACTTCATGCGAATGCGCCAAATTCCAAAAAAGAACCAACACCTGCATGACAACAAAAATATATTAAATATTTAGTTACAAAGATAAACGACACAAAAAATTAGAATATAAAAATTTAAAATATATATTACTTTGTTCGCCATTACACCGTCTTTGTCATCTTCTGCTAATCGTCTGATAACTTCTAATAATTTATCACTTTGTTTTTTACTGGAGGTAGCCCAGCTAGCCTGAAAATGTAAATTAAAGCATTAACTCGTTGTTTTTTGACAAGAAATGGATTTTCGACTAAATATCACGATGCCAATTACCTTGAAACAATCAAACAAATGGTCTAGTTGATCAGGTGTGAAGTCCCAAGCGAGTTTCGCTAATAAGTCGTGCAAGTTCTTTACAATGGCCTCATGTTTTCCATGCTGAGCTTTCCATATGGCGTCCAGATCGTCTCTAGTGAGAGAGTTCTCTTTGATCATAAACCTAAGCATTTTTTCCAATCTATCGACATACTGTGGCTGATGAAGCGAGTCACGCAAAACTATGTCAACAACTTTATTTTCACGAATCCAATTCTGGAAAAATATGACAAACTGTATCAATCTGTCCATAAAACATTCAAATATAACAATTTAATACAATTTATATTTAATTGATTACTCACTGTTATAACAGCAGGCGTAAGCCATTCTGGTTTGGGTTGCTGAGAAATTGTACTTATGAGTTGGTTAATTTCATTCAGTGCAGACATTTTACCGTTGAATGAAGACATTTGAAGTAACCGTAATATCATTTTTAACCGAAACATCTCAAGAGCTGAAATATAATGTATAATTTTAATATCACAATTATTTACAACATAAATTTGAAGTAGAAGAAATCATGAAAAAACAATGAAAACACAAATTCAGTAAGCATACAGTCAAGCATGTGTCAAGTACGGCCACAAACACGCTGGTGACTGGGACACAGTCGCATACGATGTAGCAGCCGAGGGGAGACTAGGACAGCGCCCCTTAGCAGCTACAGGGTATGCGGCTGGCCCACGGCGAGACGGCTGCAACGCTTCTTCAATTCTTCAGTGATAACATACTTAGGATGTAGCTTTCGCTATGTTACAGTCAAAATTGAAAAGTCAAGAAAATATTGTAACTAAACAATATAAAATAATAAACATGTGGATAAAAAATAACAGCGACACAAAAATATATGGTTCTAAATGATTACCTCTTTTAACAGTAATTTCATGGTAGTTCTAAGTAATACACATTTAAAGAGATTAGTAGTAAATCATCGTAAACGCAAACGCGGTATACTATCGCAACTCCGTCACGTTTTAAACTCGATATTTTACAAAATTCACAAGAACTTTAAGCACAGTAATATGTTTGTTGACTTTGTTGTTCGATTGAAATAGGGGAAAATGAGAAAATGTCGAGATGGGAAAGTGACAAGTTGAGAAAATTACGAATTGAGAACGTGACGAGTTATAGGATCTCGCGGGATAGTAGAATGTTTACAGATGTCCGAACTGCGCGCGGGGGGAAAATCGCGGGGAACGGCTAGTCTAATAATAAAAATCCTTATATTACATGTTACTTACATTTCAGAAGATTGTGATGATGTGGTGTCTTCACAGATACACACTTACAGGCGCGTATCAAACATGAAACTGTATCAGTCTTATTTTCGCTGCCCCGGGCTTCTCGTTTAAGCTCGTCATCAGTAAGACTCTCTAACAGAGTTGGTATGCATTCCTATAAAATGGATCGATTATAAGCTACAATAAAAGTCAATCCGTACACTTCAGGGCCGGGTCCTAACTAATAGGTACTTAGGTGTAATAGATATCTTTCAATTTCCTCGTGTGTGTCCTATTTGCGATAACTTTTTGGATTTTGTTTTTTCCACTTTGAAGGATAAGGTAGCCAGCGCAAATACAGGCATGATACATTTCATCATGATCGTGACAGTGACAACACTGCATTGTTATTTGATGAAACCTAAAATGCAATCAATTTAGATGTTATAGGCGAAAGTTACTACTATCAGGTGGGCAGTCAGCTAGTTTTATTTATCACAGAGATAAAAAGTGAGAGAAACTATGAAGCCACGGACGACATATTTTGGTTTCTAAGTTATTCCCACCAGTTTTAGGTATTATTTTTTTGTATTGTTTATCATGCAGACGGTTTCTTGCCACGATCCTTGGCGCGTGTCGACCTTGCCACTAAATACGGTAACAAAATGCGCGACAGAAGACGCCTTTATTAGTATTTTTGTAATTTTATAATTAGTTATTTTGCCTAAACATAAATTCTAGAACAAAAGATTGCATTGGAGAATTAATATGCTTTCAGAGTTATAAATAGAAGTAACACTCACCAACACAGGCAAGAGGTATGTCGTCACAGTGTAAGGGGTGAGAAGGTCGTGGCAAAGCCCTAGTGGACGTAGAAGCTGCCACACGGAGGCTACGCGAGTCTCGCCGCTCAAAGACTGCTCTAAAGACGAAGGCTGCTCGCTTCGCGCTGGAGTTGAACACTGTAATCAGTTTATAGTATCAATTTATTTCTTTCTTTTCGTCATCGTGCGAGTATCTTTCGATAGGAACACTCACTTCGCTGCCCTCCCCAACAGTAGTTACACTGTCAGTATTTTCAACTTTATTGATTGTACTTTCGTCATTTACTTTTTCAATTATTTCACTTGAAATCTTTTCTTCAGAATTAACAGATGACGTTAGATCAGGTTTTAAAAAGCCCATTATTACATCAAAACGTTCTCTTAGCTTAACAAAACCTCCGGCTTGACCAAATCTGCAAAATAGAGAAACAATAAAAATATTGAAGAAATCATTAACAAAGTTTCTCAAAATACTTCAAAATTAATATGAATATATTTCCTTACACATTGATCAGATGGACCAGCCATCCCCGAGGCGTTCGATGATCCTGCGACCTCGCGAACACTTCAGGCTCTTGTGTAGAACCTGGCAATGTTGCTGTGGTACTAGCTGTGGTCACTGACAATCCCTCACATGTTCTTGATGCATTAAAAGTGTGAAATCTAAAAAATAGGAGCAGAATATTCATTACGAGGCATTCATTGATCTTCATACTATTGTCATATTGACATGTATGATATAATATAGCTAATCAGCTTGGAAAAAATTTTCAGGTTGGCGGGCTGATAGCAACTCATAATGACTGGCCAGAATAATACAAATTTTGTCATAGGCCATGGTCTTGATGTCAGCGAAGAGCAGTTCGCGCGACTTAATCATATTTATATATGTATTTCATAGAAGACGTTTTCAACGGCAGCGTTGCGGCAAGCGGAACACGAGCGTCAACCGATAGCCAAAGCGTAGCCAAGAGATAAACAAGATGCCAGATGTGTTCATTGTTAGGTAATAAAATTATGCTATTACTTTAAAAAATATTCTGATATTTGACATAGCGACAACACAGGCACCCCGCTTTCAGCGCCGCGGCCGATTTTCAGGATTGAAGTAATCATTAAGTTTTTAAAGTAAAATTAAACAACAATGCCCTTTGTTGCACACAGATAACCAAGTTTGATAATTAGTTAACTAGGGGAACATTTATTTCTCAGAGAAAACAAGTTATATATGTTTGGAAAATGTCCTTCCATGCTCATAAGTCATAATAGAGTTTGATAACTGCTTGTCCAGGCTGAACACATGTTCCGCTGAGAAAAATAGTTTGTCCTTCCATCCTTTGTTCCCCATATATGGCTTAATAGGGAAAAAAAATTTGGTATTGGGCTTCCAATTCCTGCATTTAAGCTAAAAGACTGTGTATGTAAGTGGGTACTGCAGCTAGCTTATATTAGTGATGGGCCAATTCGGATTTCTGCTAGACAGAATTAACAGTAGAAATTTTACGTAAATCGAGTTATCCCAAACTGACCTCAAACCGAGACAACCTAAGTTGATTCAGAGTCCAACTGTGTTGTTGGTGGTGTTATGACCAGAAACAGTTGTGGTTGACAAGTTGTCATGACTTGCATGCATTTATTTATTTATTAGTTCATTATACAGTTTTACAGCAGTTAAATATATTTAAAAGATAAGTACATAACAGTTGAAATGCCAATGACAAAACTGCATTTTAAAATTTTTATACCAATGCTAGAAGTCGCACTAGAAACTAGAAAAAAATTATTATTAAATAACTAAACAAATAAAGGGTACACAACAAGAATGTATTGGCATTTTATATGTTAAGAAATCATAATTTCTTACAAAAACCGGCTATTAAAAAGCCCAACATGGATAAAGGAATAAATTCCAACGCAAGAAAGCTTTCATTACCCATTTTCTCGATTTATGCTAATTGTCGATGAGAATCACAGATAAGAATAGTATGTCCAGATAGGGTTGGATAGGTAAACTCTGGCACCATAGCATACCGAGTTGCCCCATCTCTAGCTTAGCTCCTGCCTGAAATCTATAAGTCTCTTGAATCATTTAAAGGCTTCTCAAACTGATTCTAACTATGTGAATATTTTAGTTCATTATTTGGATACTTCAATAAAAAATTTTGTATGCTCTTTCTCCATACTGTCAACAATATGTGCATTACTATATAATGATAAAAACTTAAAATAATATTCACTTACTTGTTGTTAGGATTGAAAACCATAGACAGCAGATGTAGAAACCGGGGATCATCTAGTTTCATAGCACATAGCTTGACTAACTTCTCACAGTTCGATCTAACACATTGCTGAATGTTGTTCTTCCATGATGATACTGCATCATCAGTTAAAATCTTTGTGAATGAGACTGTGAGTGAATCATTGTAAAACCTCTGGCATGCTATGTGATTAACATCTTCGCCTGTACAATAATAAAAATTTTCATATTGAACCGTTGTAACTAAAATTTAGACTTTTGTTCAATAAATATAAATGTGAGTATTGAAATCAAAGCCAAACTAGTAAATAACAACTATAGTTGGAGATGAAATTAAAGATAAAAAATGTAAACACACAACTGTCAATGACAAAGAGACTATCCAGGGGTATAAAACCTTTGCTTTGCATAACCATGGTTATGCATATAATGCACACATTTCAGTGTGCTTTACAATAGCTGGTAAATTTTCGAAAACGAAACAAATCGATTTACCCTCATTTATTCAATTTATTAAAAACATAATAAGTAACTCGGAAACTATTAGTCCAAAAACACTAGTTAGAAAAGTCCAATATTAGAAAGAAGTGGCCGCTATTTTGAATCTTTTATTATTTTATGTATTATTATTTAAGAAATTATTTAAATATGTCTCAGCATAGGTTAAGCTTACTTTCCAAGCCTTTGCAATAATGTACTGTAACAACGAACCAAAGGTTTAGAATTTCTTACCATTACCAGTAGCATAAATGAAAACTACCCATATTTTATTAAAACAGCACAAATATGTAACAAAAAAAAAGGTTCCCTATTTAATTCAGTAAAATATTTAAAAAACCTCATATGATTTTATTTCATTTTGAATGTAATAATAATCAATATTCTTCAATGATTTTAAATAATCCACTATTTGGGTTATTTTTTTTATTGTAGCAACCCATTAGATTACATTTTTTATCTTTAATTCAATCTCATACCTTTTTCTCATAAGTTTTTAAAGTGTTAAACTATAATAAAATGTTTTTATGCATACCCTTAACAGCTAGTTCAGTAGCTGCTATGAGAAGTGCCTCCAGCTCTTGTTCAGGCAGGACAGGCACCACCCAACGAGGGTGAGAAATCTTATCTTCCAGAGCCTTCAGCTTAGCCTCGGGGAATGTAAACTAAAAGTTAAAGCATTAAATGAGAAAAAGTAAAAGCTAATATTTATTGGGGTAACAGTTTTCAAAATATTATTATTATTCTAGCAACTAATGCTAATCACTGCACTTGTGGTTGTACACACAATAAATATATACCAATTCAAATTTTCTATTTCCATTAGTGCCCTATATGGGCTGGTGAAGAACATAACAATATATCTTGTATCATAGTGATATACCCAGTAATAATGTATTTACACTTTTTTGTACAAGACCATTATTAGACCATATTTTGACCAAAACAATGAATTATCACTTACCTCCCCGGGCATTGGATCTTGTTCTTTCATTGATATCGTCATTGTTTTATCATCTGAATCGAAACATTCATTGCCTCCCTGGAAATTGATTTCTCAACTTATTACGAAAAATGTTCATTAGCATGGGATTGGATAACTATTACCAATATAATGAATGCATTACTCTAATAAGAATAAAATTAAGCTAATCGATAACTACGTAGTTCCTACGAAACGTTTATAAATAATACCGACGGAATTTTTGGGCAAAAAAGGAAGCATGTTTAGCGGTATTACTTATGTAATTTTAACGTATTTAGAACCTGTAAAACCATTTATTTGCAATTTGTTTAAAAATGGTGTAATAAACTGAGTAAATATATAATTCTACACCGGATCGCACAGGGGATTCACTACATTATTACAAAATAATTCTACGATCAGCCGGCGCGACAAAATGGCGTCATTATCCAAAACAAGACAAAGCATTATAGAATGCTAGTAATAAAAACAGCAACACAAAAACCAATATAATAGAAAATTATAAGTAATAAACAGTAATTACTTTAAATTTACAATGAAATTAATGAAAAAATCACGAACTTATTCACAAAATCGTTATTTCAGTGCACTTTTTGACGTAAGAACGAAAATAGATAAGTAGACGCAAGGTAGGTACTATAGATGAAAAAAGCTGTCAGTGCTGATATGGAAGCATCCTCATAGGTACAACTAGAAGTATTATTGTAACCAGCAGGCACGCCCATCCCATTTTTTGATATTTTACATAAAGTTGGCCTGTTGTGTCTAATATATTATGTAATATACTTTTTGTAACAATCTTGTGTACAATAAATGGTTAAATAAAGCCTCTGTTACAATGAGAGGATTATGAGATTAAACCTGGCGTTTAAAAATGGCGGTGTACGATCTGAGATCGGCAGTACGGCTCCAGCTTTGAAGCAACGAGCGTTCTGGGGCCCGACAGCCTACCCGAGTGGAACTATCGGACCATGCATCACCATCTCACTCGCTCAAACCATAACCGAGTGAGTTGTGATGCATCGGCCGCTATGAAGATAGATTTTTTATTTAAATCATAAAATACGTTGATCCACTAGTGAATAGAAACTCGTTAAATTTTGAGTCAGTAGAGGTCTTTATACCGGTTGAAAATGTTACGTGCATCACTACGATTGATTGACAGCTGTAATGAGGAGTTTTCCAATAGGTATTTAAGGCATTCCTAACCACTCACTAGATGGCGCCCCGACAATTTTGGTAATTGATAATCGCTTGAAATAGGTTCTTAGCGAACAGGATATAAACCCTGGGTACGTTGTATTGGATAATATTATATTTGTCAATAGTTTTCAACCATTTTAGAGGTTGTAATAATAATGGAACATAGTGCCAACTTCTATAAATATTTATTTTTACACTTCGTTCAACCTTTAACAGATATGTTTATATTAATAAACACTTTATTTTCAAGTTTAGTATTACTTGGCTGCATGAAATCACTGCCACCATCATACAGATTTAAAGAAGATTACCAAAATTGTAGGAGCGCCATCTATTGATGCTTTTTGAAACAAACTATCAATACCTACTGGAAAACTCCTCATTGACATTGTCAATTCTTGTAGTTTCGTCATGGACTTATTTGGGTAGTAAGTCATAGCCTCCTTCGGAGGCTATAAGTAAGTCCATGAGTTTCGTTCATTCTAGTTCATTAAAGTTCATTCTTAGCGTTGCCAGATCGTACCTTTTGGTACGATTTACGTATTATTTGGCCGACTGTCGTACCTTCGGCGTACTTTGCTCCACATCGTACTATTTAGTACGTTTTTACAAAATGCTAAATTTAGTTAAAGGGGGTTGTCACTGCCTTTTCTGACCGTAAAATAATGGAAGGTAGGGTTGATTTTGACGTGTTTTTGCTCACTGGCATCATCGGCGAATAAATAAGGTCTCTCTCAAAATAGCGCCGTTTTATTGGCTACAACCGAGTACAGCCCTCCCCCCCCCCAAGTCCGATAACATAGAAGAGAAGTAAACCGTACTTTTTAGCCATTTTCTTACTATTTTAGGACTTTAGGAGCCCGGACGTACTTTTTTTTTGAAACTATTACTGGTAACACTGTCATTCTATTTCACTGAAATACTTGTGTTTTGTTTTGTCGCGGTTTAGGGAAAACTCAATAAACTCAGGATATAGCAGAGGCATATGTATCTATTCGATATTTTCCAATGAATCCAAAAAGTCCTGAAGCTAGACTTAGTGATGAAAAGCCCTTTGAAGGGTTTCACATACAAAATGCTGAGCCTTTGTATAATCTTAGTGGTAGAAACCCCTGTCCACGCTGTGGGAAATCACGAATGTATTTTTGTTACACATGCTATGTTCTAGTATCTGAACTAGATGGTCGTATACCACTCTGTAAAGTAAGTTGTACGTCCATGAGTAACTCTCTGTAGTACATAACCTTGCATTGTCCATTTGGATTATTTTTAATTAAAGTACATACCTACAATAAATCCTGTAAGAATAACTTAAATCAATGTTTTTTCAGTTACCTGTAAAAGTACATATCATAAAACACAAAAGGGAAATTGATGGAAAAAGTACATCAGCACATGCTGCTGTTCTTGCGCCGGAAAATGTCCAAGTTTATACATACCCAGAAATACCTGAATACAAGCTTGATGGTAGAACAGTTTTGCTGTACCCTGGCGTTGAAGCGGTGTCCGTGCAAGAATTATTTATGGGTAAACAAAGTTCTGAAAAGTATTCTGAAAAGTTATTGGCTGAATTACCTAATGGCTACAATGTAGGTACTCTAATGCAAAAGTCTTTCCCAACTGAGATAAAGTGTGATAAAATATATCATGTGGAGAAGCTTCCTATCGATTGTGTTGTATTGATTGATAGTACATGGAATCAAAGCAGAGGAATATTTGCTGATGAAAGATTGACACACATACCTAAAGTAGTATTACAAACAAGAATGTCACACTTTTGGCGACATCAGAAAGGAAGTCCTAGATGGTATCTGTCTACTGTGGAAGCGTTGCATCAGTTGTTACTGGAATTACATCTTTGTGCATGGGGTCGCAGTCCAAATTACACAACATATCTTACTTCTCAGTTTCCAGTCCATGAAGATAACCACATAGCATGTAACCCATATAACGGTCAATATGACAACTTACTTTACTTTTTTAAATTCATGTATGAAAAATTACATACCCTGTATAAACATGAGGACATGTTAGCATATCAGAGACCAATGACATGATGGGCTCCTAAGATGTTTTTTATTTAAAAGCACCTGTACTAAAAGATGGCTCACCTCCTATATAGTTAGCCCTATAAACCCCTCTCTCCAAAACTGCAATAAAATTTGTTGCATAGCTTAAAAGATTTAAGTATACATACAGAGAAACAAACTTTTATACTATATACAGGGTGACCTTAGCCTCTGGGCAAATAATGAAACCCTGTTTAAGACTGCTACTCAGCGGCATCATGAAATAGGGTTTTAGTTAATTAGACAAAAACCAGAAAACAATTTTTCTAACAAATTAAATTGTAACTTAATCGGCAATAATTACAACATTCTGTATCACGACAGCATGAATGAATTGATCTAGAATTAATTATTGACATTCATGACATAATGTAGAGCGTCGGTGGCCGAGCGGTTAGAGTATGCAATTCGTAAGCCAGAGGTCCCGGGTTCGAATCCCGCCTGTGCCTCCCGCATCAAACTGGTTCCTGCGATATTTACCATGTTGTCGGTCCACCTTGTGGGGGACGTACCTAAGTACCTACGTATTAATGCCTAGTCTGCCAAGAAAGTCGTAAAAGGAACTCCTATTCTTGCGACAATAAATTACTGACAAAACTTAGCATTTCAGCTGTCAAGTGGCGCCCTCAAATTTTTCACGACTTTCTTGCCGTACTGTACCTGCCTAGATATCAAACTTTCTGAGAGGACGATCGAAAGTCTGAAATTTTAGTCCGACAAGTAGTTGCCCAAATTACTTGTGATCTACTAACCGTTTGTCCGACAAACGTCGAGTCGATAGAATTATTAACCTACGACTGTTTGTTCGACAAAACAGTTTCCCGACAAACTACTGACGACGGAACTATTCACCGATAACACTATTACCGTCTAGGATCAAGCAGAGTCAAGCCTTGACCTGGGTCTAGCGAAGTGACGTCAGGAAAAGTCGGGTTAAGTTAAGAAGTATTTTTGACCCGGGTCAAAGGTATTTTTTTTTATACCACCAAGGTGGCAAACAAGCTTACGGCCTGCCTGATGCTAAGCAGTCACCGCAGCCTATGGACGTTTGTAATACCAGAGGCATCACCCACGCGTTGCCGACCCCGAAAAAACCTTTTAACCCCTTTCTTGAAGAACTCCATGTTGAACTCTCCAGGTAGTTCATTCCACAACCTTAGTGTGCGTAGGAGAAAGTTCCTTTGGAACCGCACAGTTCGCGCCCAATTTGGCTCCAAGGTGTGAGGATGAACTCCCTGTCAGTGGCGAGAGGTGCGATGATAGAACGTAGCTGTAGGCATCATGTCAAACAGTTCTTCAGAACAAACACCGTTGTACAAGCGGTAGAACACACAAAGGGAGGCGAAATCCCTCCGCTGGTTCAGCGGCTCAATACCACTTGTGAGCATGGTATCATCGACAATTCTCACAGCGCGCTTTTGGATCGAGTCAAGGACCAAGCTGATATGCCGGTGCTCCCGCCCATAGATGAGAGCAATACTCCAAATGGGGTCTGAGTTGAGCCTTGTAAAGGAGAAGTCGTTGCCTCGGCGTGAAGTATTGCTTTGTTCTGTTAGGCACACCCAACTTTTTAGAAGCGAGCTTGACCTTTTCTTCCAGATGACTGCGAAACTGGACGTCACTGGAGATGTCGACACCTAGGATATGTATGCTCTTAGAGATGGCAAGCGGTGTGTCCTAGAACGGAGTAGCTACAACGAATGGAGTTTTCTTGGCGGTGAATGCGCATACTTGTCTTAGTGGGGTTGAATTGGACTAGATTTAGTCGTCCCCAATCGGAGATTGTAGATAAAGTACTCTCGATTTTAGACACAAAGTACTTCGCGACTTTCCTCCACTATGGCACGAGGGATATTAGCACGACCCGTATTAGTCGCGTCTCCAGTACTGTCATCGGCATAGCAATGAATGCCGTCAATGGACAGCATATCGTTGATATGAAGGAGGTACAGAGTTGGAGACAGCACCGAGCCTTGCGGGACACCAGCGTTAATGTCCAAGCTATTGGAGCAACAGCCGTCAACTGCGGCTTTGATGCATCTGCTGGACAAAAAGCTAGTTACCCACTTGCACAATCCCACGGGAAGCCCGTATGATGGTAACTTCGATAGAAGAGCCCTATGCCATACCCGATCGAACGCCTTCGCCATATCGAGGCCAACAGCCAGTGCCTCACCTTGACTCTCAACAGCTAAAGCCCAACGGTGTGTTAGATACACTAGAAGATCACCCGTTGAGCTACAATGTCGGAAACCATATTGACGGTCGCTCAAGAGATCGTGCTCTTCTAGGTAACTAAGGAGCTCCTTATTTGCCTCCTTATTTCCGAACAGCTGTTCGTTTATTACTCGCCCCATCACCTTAGAGAGAAGGGAGGTTATAGCGACTGGCCTGTAATTCGATGGGTCTGATCTGTCGCCCATTCTGGGCACAGGGTGCACGTGGGCAGTCTTCCATGAAGACGGGACTATTCCAGTAGAGTATGAAAGCGCAAAGAGGCGCGTTAGTACAGGACACAATTCGGGAGCACACATTTTAAGCACCACCGCCGGAATACCATCAGGCCAACTCGACTTTAGAACGTCTAGACAGAGCAGAGGCCGCCGTACCTTTCGCTGTAAAATGAATATTTCCGGCATTGATTTGCCGCACCACGGGATGGTGGGCGGGTCGGCTCCTCCGTCATTCAGAGTCGAGTTTGAGGCAAAGAGAGCACCTAATAAATTGGCTTTCTCTATTGCACTATTGGCCAGGGTATCGTCAGGTTTACGTAGGGGTGGAAAGGACGACTGACTAAAGTTTCCTTCGGCAGCTTTGGCAGCGACCAAAAAGCCCGACTACCAGAGAGGTAGCTCGTGACTCGCTCGCCAATTCCGCTAACGAAGGCGAATTTTGCTCTAGCGATCGCTCTCTTGATCTTCCTCGAGGCAGCATTTAACTTCCGCTTTGCATCACTCTGCTTGAACTGCCTTAGACAGGATCTAGTCGTGACTCTGGTTAAGCCGGGTCAAGACAGGTGAAGTCAGGTCAAGCCTTGCCCGAGACAAAATCAGAAGTCATTCGCCCAACTACTTGTCGGACTTTTTCAGACTACCATTCGACTATAAAAGTCAAAGTTGAAAAGGAGTTAGGTGATAAAAGTAATTCGGAATTAGCATCTAAAATTATGGCAACATCAGAAAGGGACAAATGACTATTTCGTTTCGCTACCAGCATCAGTGGTAGACTTTGAGCCAACGGGTAGTCTGTAACAGCGCAGGTTGTTTACAATAAGGAACGGCATAATATTGAATTAACCGATTTAATAAAACACGGTTGAAATTTTATAGCATAATAATGTATAATATACACACGTAGTGTACAATATTATTTACTTATAAATTGCTTCAAAGATAGAAATACATCGCCAAAATGGACTACTGCTGTAATAGGTAATGACAGTAACAAATCAATACATTCTGAAAAAATATAAACACGTAAACAAAATTAATACAGCATTTCTTAGTCAATAATTATAATACAGTTTGCTATTACTGTTAGTGACGGTAAAAAGCTAATACCTCAACTTTAAAAGTATCATAATATGTCCGACTTATTTATTCGTTGTCTGACTTACACTTTTTCTTTAGGGTCCATAAGGAGCAGCGGGTCTCCTAGGATTCCTTTTTGTATTTTCTATTATTATTGTTTTATATATCTTGGGGTTCGACGGGTTAAGGTATGAAGAAAAGCTCTACAAGTGCGGAGGCTTGGATCCCTATGTAGGTACCTAATTACTAATTAGCCAAATAGCTAGCCCAAAGATTTACTATATACTAACTAACTGCCACTGCTATTTGTATGGGTACCTATACTATTATTACAAAGAAATATCCATTTGGAGACAAGGTTGGTAGTTGTAAAATTCAACTCATTAAATCCTGGTTAGTTTCTTTCTCTCCGCATCATGCTTAAATTCGGCGGGTGATCCTCCCGAATCTGAGGCCAACGATAAAGAATAGAGGCAGACATGATAACCGTCATAAACTTCGAATTTTTTCACTTTATATTATCTAGTTTGCTATTTCGTCCGCAACCAAAAATTGAACATTTTTAATAAAATCACCATCCTCTTTACGCCATTTTGAAAAAATACAACGATTTTGCGGCCACTCATAAAACTTATGCCAATCGATAGGAAACTTTAATATCTATCTATCACTTTATGTTATAAAATGTCTTGCGAGATATCGCAAGTCAAAAATGTACATTAACCACCGACACATGCCGAACAAACACCCCTTACTAAGTCTCCACACAGTCAAATATCTTCTAATTTACTTAACCGATTTCGATTAAATATCTAAGAATAACTTTGATGAAAAGAGCTTCCGAATAAAATAAACCGCATTGAAATTGGTTCATCTGTTCGAGTGCTACAGATAAAACGGATACATGTGTTAAACTTACAACAAAAATTAAACTAAAATAAAGTGTTTTGTAAGATAATGTGTTCACCAACATACTTAATACATTATTTCATAATAATATACAGACACGGTATGCCACTCGGCTCTCGAGACTGTTCAATAAGTCTCCGGTCCCCAGCGGTAGACCTTGGGCAACATCGCTTCGGCAAATACCGTTGGCATTTGGCACATCTAACGAGTGGCGAGCTCGTGGTGTTGCTGAAGTTCGACTAGTCTCAAAGTACGAAACGGTCACCCATTCAGTTCCAGAACGCCTTGAACGTTGCTTAACCCTATTCTTGACGCAGTGTATTATTTGATACATTGCACTTTTTAAAAATCTACCGAGGAATTTGAAAAGTATTTTCAAAATATTTTGGTATAATATGCTAGAAAGTATTAAGATTCTACTAAAAAAATACGTTTAGTTACAGTCAACACCAAAACAATAGTAGAACACAAAATAGCGAACCGGTTGAAGTCGTATGCGCATCGCAAGGTAAAAATAATACAGTTTTAGTATATTTTGTGTAATATTTCCCCTGTAATATTTATTTATTTTAAAGGGGGGTGTAATATTAAAGCCTGGCCGTGTCGCTAATTTGATACATTGATTTTCTAAAGTTAATTGTTGTAAATCTGGCAGTGTGCCTTATGTGATATATTTAATAAAACTTAATTCATGAGCGTCGGTGGCCGAGCCGTTAGAGTATGCAACTCGTAAGCCAGAGGTCCCGGGTTCGAATCCCGCTCCGGCCATGTACCAATGACTGTTTTCTGAGTTATGTACATTAGTTGAATACTAACCGATGCTCTTACGGTGAGGAAAAACATCGTGATGAAACCTGCACATTCAGGCGACTGGATGTGTAACCATGAATCCAATCTGGTCAGGCTCCCCTGGTAGCAGGGTCATGGAGGTCAGATGGCAGTCGCTCCAGTGTAATTACCTGACCTGCCGAATCCTGGATCATGGTCAAGGCGGACCCCGGGCCCTCGTGCGCGAGAGCACAACCGGGACATTAACGCCAAGATGATTATTTTTTTTTACTAAATAAAACTTAATTCAACAAGTTGATATATTTTTTTATTATTTTTCTCGTCACCACAGAACATATAAACGATAATTAATCAACATTCTCGAAATTAAAAATCTTGCCAAGTATAGGGTTAACATAGGTTATCGGTCTCGCAAGCTTCTTTATTTTCTGGAATAAGAGAATAGATATCTACTTATTTACAGTTTACTTCATTTACTATGTATACATACAATTATGTATACTTATGAAATCTCATTCGGTCAACGTGAACGTGAATGAGAATGCAGCATATCATACACTCGCTAGCAAGTAAATCGATTATCTATTCACATTTTTTCCATATACACCACATATCTGGCGTCACAAATTAGTCTATAACTTCATAAATACCTAATCGATTTTAATTAGGTTTTTATTTTTGATAATTAGGTGTATTTAGATCAGGACAACGATTTCCAATGTATATAAATAATTTCTTCAACATGTTTGTTTTACGCCAGGCTATAAAAAAATTATGGCGTTTATGGCCCGGCTGTGCTCTCGCGCACAAGGACCCCTGGTCCACCTTGACCATGAGCCAGGATTGGTCAAATCAGGTAAAAACAGTGGAGCGACTGCTATCTGACCTCAGGGAAACCTGATCATATTGGATCATGGTTATACATTCAGTCGCCTGAACGCCCTCACCGTAAGAGCATCGATTAGTATTTAACTACTCAAATATATTGTAAATAACTCAGAAAAGAGTCATTGGTACATGGCGGCAGTGGGATTTGAACCCGGTACCTTTCGCATTGCGAGTCGGTAAATTACTTACAAATGTTAAGTAGGTAAATAAGTCCCGTTCCGAAAAAAAGAAGTTTTCATTTAAAAACACAGAAATCGTTTTCGTGAATCTGGTCACATTATTAACGCCATATGCATTGCGAAATGCTAGGCGCTGGACAACGCCAACTGCTACGCGAAGTTCCTAGCTGAGTTAGAGTTGAGGAGCTTAGTCTTAGTGTGGGCACTACATTATGCAACTTAACTTAATTATCTTCACTACATAGTATAAAACAAAGTCGCTTTCTCTGTCCCTATGTCCCTTTGTATGCTTAAATCTTTGAAACTACGCAACGGATTTTGATGCGGGTTTCAACAGCAGATAGAGTGATTCAAGAGGAAGGTTTATAAGCAAGTAGAAAGAGGGTAGGTAGGAGTAAAGTAGGTGTACGCGAACGAAGTCGCGCCGGGTCCACTAGTATTCCATAAACTAAAGAAGCTTGCGAGACCGATAAGCTAGGTTAAGCAACGTTCGTAGCGTCCCGGAACTAGATGGGGGAGAGCCGAGTGGTATCCCGTATATATTATAAAACAGTTATCTTACAAAACAGTTTATTTTAGTTTAATTTTTGTTGTAAGTTTAACGCGTGTATCCATCTTATCTATAGCTCCCAAACAGATGAACCAATTTCAATGCGGTTTATTTTATTCAAAATGTCTTTTAATCGAAATCGGTTAAGTAAATTAGAAGATATTTGACTATGTGTAGACTTCGTAAGGGGTGTTTGTTCGGCATGTGTCGGTAGTTAATTTACACCTTTAGACTTGCGATATCTCGCAAGATATACCGCTTTCGACATTTTTGAACATAAAGTGATCGGATATTTAAGTTTTCTATCGATTGGTATAAGTTTTATGAGGGGCCGCAAAATCGTTATTTTTTCAAAATAGCAGAAAGTGGGTGGTGATGACTGAAATGTTCAATGCTTTTTGTAGAATTCATTCGCTAATACATACCTACTCTTTGTTTCCTGTCCATTTCGGTAGTTATTTAGAGTGCATAATTTCCATTCCTAAAAAGGAGTGACATTCCCCACTTTTTTTACTTTATCGATGCAATTACCTAACCATCCATCAGTCTACATTCAAAAAAGTCGGGAGCTGAAAACCATGAACGTCATGACAATATAATGTAAAAGCAATGGGAGATTTTCCAAAAGCCGATTAAAAAGAAAAAATAGTTCACATAATTGTAATAGATGGCGTGGATTAGACACGATTCCCAAAAATAAATAAAAGCGAGACTGTTAGCTGTTTCAAAATGCTACGCAAAACGCATCTTGCGCTTTCTTTTCAGAAAAGGAACTAAACTAAGTATCTTTCACACGAAACACCTTTCCGAGAAACTTCAGTTACTAAATTCAATACTTGAGAATCCCGTCTAAGCAGCGCCACCTAGTGAGGCACATCGTACCACACTTTTTAAAGTAGGTTTCTGAAAATCCCCCATTGCAGTCACATACCAACAGCATAATAATAAAAATATTGTGCAAGTAGTATATTTGCCGTCTTTATATGCAAGTGCAAGTTTAAAATACTGCAAATGCAACGGCTCCCATATAATCAAATGGTCAACAAAAAATTATTTCATATGGGTAATGTTTTTCAAATATCCTTTATACTTATAATAAGTCACTTTGGATAAAGTTATATTTTACGATCTATGTCCTACAACAGTTGTCCAATCCTACCTATAACCCTTAATAAACTTCAGTTTAATTTTTCAAAACCTACAGAACATTATGTAAGTCAATCCAAATCAATGTAATTAATAATCTACGAATTACATTTCATGTTATAGCTTACGTAAGTCTAATACGAATACACTGCCATCACTAGCACTGGCGCCTACTTTCGTACCTCGAGAATTCCAGCATACCTCAAAAATGCCACCGGTACCTTTATAGGAATGCACAAGTCCACCAGTTTGTGTTGACCAAATATGTACACATTTGTCGAAAGAACCACTGGCTAGAAATTTTCCATCAGGTGAGAAAGCCACACTGTATACGGGTTCTGTGTGTTTTGTAAGTGTGTGGATGCAGGCCCCTCTTTCAACATCCCAAAGGCGGACCGTGGAATCAAACGAAGCACTCGCTAAGATCAAGTTCATATTAGGGTTTTGTGTACCAGGTCCAGTCGGTGACCATTTGATTGTATAAATCTCCTTGGAATGAGCTTGTAGATCATGAACACAAGTGTCTTGTTTCATTGACCAAATTTTCAGAGTCATGTCATCCGAGCATGAAGCCAGCAGTTGTCCTTGAGGGTCCCATTTGATAGCATTTACCTCGTTCTGGAAATAAATAATTTCATATTTGTTAATATTCCTAATTTTTTCTTTATATTAGACTAGCCATTATTGAAAGGAAGTAGGCGACTACAAATTATAATCAATAGCAGGTATATAATATAGATAGATACTGTCGCGGTCAGGCACTCGAGAACACTCGCGCGCGCCGTGACTTATTGCGCCGTAATAAGTGTGGGACAAGCAACAATGGACCTTATTCTTGGACATTTATTTATTTATTAAAACTTTATGCACAAAAAGTACAGCGGCGGACTTAAATTAAAATAACCTTATCTACCAGTCAACCGGAAAATCTAAGCCTGAGAAAGGTAGGCGGTGCAAAAAGGAAAGAAAAAAATAAGGCATAAGGTCTATAGTTACTTTACGCACGGCCGTCTGTGTTGTCGCGGCTATTCGCGATTTGTCGTTCCCGAAAAACGTTCGGTCTAGATCACTAGAACATTCCAGAATCGGGGCCGGGGTAACAGTAACAAGCGAGGCGCGAGACAATTCAGTTTTGACTACCGAAGAGGTAACTTCGGAGCAAATACCGAGCGATTACTTACGACGTCCTACAACTTCGGCGATACCTACGGACTACGAGAGACCTGCGATTGTGGAAAATCAGCTTGACCTGGAATTAGGGGAACCTTGGAAGGAAATAACCCTTAGAAACCTATCATCAGTGTTTCACTTCTACCTTACTATAGGTACTTGTATCCCGGGAAAATAATAGGGTCCCACCGTCCCACGGGACGGAATGTTTACAAAGGTACGAAATGCGCGGGGGTGAAAACCGCGAGGGACTGCTAGCAATGAGCAGTTTTCCAATAGGTATCTAAAGCATTCCTAACCACTCACTAGATGGCGTCCCGAAAATTTTGTTAATTGATAATCGCTTGAAATAGGTTCTTAGCAAACAGGATACAAACACTGGGTACGTTGTATTGGATAATATTGTATTTGTCAATAGTTTTCAACCATTTTAGAGGTTTTAATAATAATGGAACATAGTGCCAACTTCTATAAATATTTCTTTCTACACTTCGTTAAATCTTTAACAGTTATGTTTATATTAATAAACATTTTATTTTTAAGTTTAGTTATAGTTGGCTGCATGAAATCACTGCTACCATCAAACAGATAATAAAAAGTTTACAAAAATTGTAGGAGCGATCTATTGATGCTTTTTGAAACCAAATATCAATACCTACTGGAAAACTCCTCATTAATTTTTTATTAAATCTTTACAATGTGATTTACTAGAAAACCTTTGCGGCTTTTTTAACGGAAAGGGTTAGGGTAGCCGTTAATGTTGCAAGCGAAGATGTGGACGTAGAAAGGGAAAAATAGAAAGGGTACCTTACCGGGTGTTTTGATCAGGGGACTAGGGGTCCGACAGATGAACACTTCTCTAGCGCGATGGAGGACGGTCAGCGCCGTGTACATGCGATACTTTGCCAACTTGTGTTCGTGTACTCGTAATGTGAGTATTGTTGAGTTTCAAATTTAGAATCATTCGGCGTGGGGGCTGTTTTGTAACGGTTTGAAACAATACGCAACGAAAGATTTGTGAATATTTAGAAAAATCCGGTGTGGAAGCACCTTTAGGCTGAATTTAGTGCTCGACCGACGTAGCGTAGAGTGCTGACGTGGTGTCGGCTGCGGCCTGACGTAGCTTATAACTGTCATTATGACAATGAATGATCCCTCAGTGCAGATCGAATGTGCGCTATGCAAGTATGCCTTTGGTAAATCGTTTTTATGGCAGTTCAGGTTTAGGTCGTGCGACACATTTTAATACCTTTCGCTGCTAACCCAAATATCAAGAGTCAAGCGCGGTGCTAAAAAACACGGCTAGCGGCCATATGAGTCGTGCGCACAGCTGTATGGCCGCAGAAATATCCCATACGCTTGTGTGTGTGTACCATGTGTGGACGGCTGCGTCCATGTTGGCGCTACGCGAGTTCGCGGGCCGACTCCGATTGAATTTGTATGGACTGGCCAGATGAGTCAGCGCGCACAATCCATAAAATTTTGTACCAATTACGACTTAATTGTTGACGCGGCCATAACGATCGAGTTAAATTACGTCTATAGTGTATTTTTTCAGAAATATCTGCACAGACACGGCTTTTTTACAGTTTTATAATAGGATATTGATGTATTACATCAAAATTGGTGTACCTGTTTAGTTCTATGTAAGTGACAGGCAGATGATAATACTATTTTTCACTTACTGTATGGCCTTGGAAGCTTTTGATTGGTTTGTCGACATTTAGCCTGCAGACATGAATGCATTGATCAGTAGAACATGACGCAAAAGATGTGTTAGTTTGCCAATCAACATCAAGAGCAGGAGCATTGTGGAATGAAAATTGTTGAGTACACTGCCCGGATGCTGCATCCCAAATAATAGTAGTTTTGTCAACCTGAAAGTTTTTATAATATTACATGTCAGCAAAAAATACATTTCCACAAGTAATTTTTACAATACATAATATAATACAGAAGATAGGAGTTACCCCAGCGCTTAAAATATAATTTCCTCGCTTGTTCCATTTCAAAGCAAATATAGGGCCCTTATGTTGGCCCAATGTGGATGCTAAAGTCCCATCTGTAGTCCAAATCCGAGCATAACCATCATATGATCCAGTTGCTAGGAGGTTACCGTCACACTGAAAAAAATTTAATTTAGTTAAATTTCTAGTCAATAATATTTATCATTCCTTGTCACAAGACATCTTACATTCCAATCCAGAGAAGTGACGTCTTTGTTGCTGGGTACTTCAGCACCACCCTTTTGAATACAATGTCTTAGAACAAGCTGGTTTGGGGTTGTGGCAGGATTATCAGACATATCCCAAATCCTGGAAATCAATATCTAATGTTTAACACGTTGGCATTAACATCACAAACATAAGCTGTGGGTTATTTGAGGTGTTTTTATTTATTGGAATATGTAATTTTCAACTTTTTATTTCATTTATTTTATATAGATTTTTTAAGAAGCACTTGAAGCTGATTTAGGGTTTTTCCCAAATTCTTAAAAACACACAAGAGTTAAAAACGTCTTATTTAAAGAACAACATAAAATCTGGCAGAGGTTTTTTTGTTACTGATTTTTATTTATTTATTATCCATTTTTTTAGGTTTTTAGAGTATTGGCATCACGGGAGTGAAGAGAAAACCTCTCTAATACATCTCTTAATCCAAAGTGATCGAGCCTGCATAGCTTTAAAAGGATGGCCTTTGTCACTCGTGAGAGTGTGTGAAATAACATGATGAAACTCCTTCAAAGCAAACCCTTTGACACTGAAGTGAGATACAAACATGTATCACTCATGAGAAAGCCTGTCGTGCTATGCAGCCATTCATTAATTTCTTTCTCTTTCTGACACCAAGATTCTTATTTTACTAAGTAATTACTTTATTATACATACTATAACTTTTCCTTTTTTTATGTAAAGATAAATTCGTTATCCAATTTTATTATGTTTAAAAGAAATATTTACATGACGGAATTAACTAAATAATCAACTAAAAATAAACTTTTATTACCTGGCAGTGCTATCACCAGAGCCACTTGCTAGAAGATCTGTGCTTGGATTCCATGCACAGATGAACACTTCTGATTCATGACCCCTAAGCACAGTAGCTTTACTTGCAGGTATTTCAATTGACTGGTCAACTTCCATGTTTTCTGGAGCACTTGGTGTGGCAGCTCCACTTGGAGTAGCAGTAGAATTACAAGTTGTACCCTGAAATAAGAGTTGTTTGATTTGCACTTGTTTCGCTATAGTCGAAATATCAAGAATTTTAAACTGCAACAACAAATTTACAAAGCTATTTACACACTATTTTTCGAAGATACATTTAAATATTTGATTTAAATTTGGTTGTGATTGTGACAAAGCATTGAGATGCTTCTGCTCCAGCAACTGAGTCCAGTGCTGAATTGCATACGACGGTCACTGTTTACTATTTAAAAAAATTAAAACTATTTTTAAAGATTATAAACAAACAGTTATCACAATGTTATCAGAACATTCTACTGACATTACTTTTCAAATTATTATTTATTGAAATAAGTTTGTATTTTGGTAAGACCAAAACAATTAGGAATTTTTCAAAGTGTAATATACACTAATAAAAGAGTTTACAACTACTGAGTAGACTAAAAGACTGGCAGTGCTGCTTTCCTGAAGGATATTTACAAAATTCACTTACGTCAACACCATTTTGCTCACTGCCTGATCCTGGTTCAGCTTTGATGGCTTGCTTCTGAGCATTCTGAGCGTTTTGACGTGCAGCTACTATATCAGGCGTTACAGCGTCTATCAAGCTAAGACTTTCAGTTAAACGTGTTTCAGTGCCTATAATGTAAAAATCTTGTTGTTAATCTGTACTGTTAGTTATGTAACAACTAAATAAGTAATCATATTTTGAACATACCATCTTCCCCAATGGTAATTTCGGCTTCTGTGTATTGCAAACCTTTCTGTAGAATATTCAGCAATGCAGCCGGTGGCACAAGAGCTCCATTGATATTGCTCTGTGATATATGAGATTCGATACCAAACGTGTAAGCTGAGTGGTGGAAACCTAACAAATATTTTCAATTATTATTAGTTTTGTAGAATGTTTCAATGCAAATAGGTGCTCAAATAGCGTCTATAAAGTTCAATGACCGTACCTGATTCTTGCAAATAGCGATATACTAGGAAGTTCACTTCATCGCTTGAAAAACTCATTTTATATAGTTTTGGCTAAAAAGATGAACACTTTAGCCTCTTTTCACAAATTACAGCAAAGGAAATGCATAGGATCATTGATAAATCTAGCCACAAAAAAATGAACGAACAGATTCAACCACACACACCACACCAACCAAAGAGGATAGAAACACTACAACAAAGAGTATAGAATCACTATACTTTGTCAAATTTGGGATGATAATTTTGACAGCTCACAGTAGGGATGCGGTAGTGTAAAATCATTAATGAATCTATTCGATTATCGATTATCATTCTCATAGAACTTGGAATCGATAGTTGCTATGTTTTTTTCTTTTAAATTAATAATACGACATTAAAAACCTTCGCGCAACGACGATTTTAACACGTGAGTATTTTTTTCGGTCAGTCAGCCTATTCCGTAAAATACGCGCGGGTCGAAATCGTTGTTGTGAAAGGTCTCTTAAGCGAATACTACACACACGATATATATCGTGATTCACGCAGGATCACGATATTTATCGAGTGTGTAGCCTAGAGTATCATGAATCGTGATATGGATCACAGGATTTCCGAAAATCCAGAAATCTACGATCCGTATCAACTATCGTGCGATATATATCGAGCGTCTAGTATCTCGTCGATATTTATCACGACATTTCTGTCAAACTGACAGATAAATAACGTAATTTCAAATTTATTTTCATTGTTTGTATTTATTTTCAAGCTGCTGTGGCCACTATGGACCTGGACAGTTACTATAAAAGTATAAAAAGTCAACAAGATCCTCATCCTCATAATGTTTCTCATTTTTTTCTCTTCACGCGTCTTTTTAATCCTAATGCTAATACTATAGCAACGCTAGCTTTATCAGTCATTTTGGTAAAAATACTTAAAAATCGCAAATTTACACCAGCGACGCGTCAAAAATGCTTTTTTTTTAGGCTAGGCATTGGCAACTTAGTCTATTCAGCCATTAAAATGAATGAAAGAATGCATAGACTAATGAAAATATCGACGATTCTTATCGTGTGTGTAGGGTCGACTTGCGATCCAAAATATTACTCGATATGGATCACGATACGTATCACGATAAATATCGTGTGTGTAGTATCCGCCTTAGGGCGAAATCCAAACAAGGAATAAAGGCCCTGCCACACACAGAGCTCGGCGCGAGCGTGGCGCGAGCGCGGTGTGATAGTTGCTAGGCGCGAGCGCGGTGTGATAGTTGCTAGGCAACGCGCCAGCATCGCGCCGCGCTCAGGCCGCGCTCACGCCGGCGTGAGCGCGGCGCCGCGCCTGCGCTGTGCAGTGCCACAAACTTATCAGACCTGGTACCGGCGGCGCTGTTTTTGGGATTGACAAGTCAGTTCAAATACATTTCAAAAGTAAGTGTCGTTATTTTTCCGCAGTTCCAGTTTTGGCCACCGCGTTTCTATGACAATCAGCACACATAGAGTGGCTGCTCCATTATTCGGGGAATTGAATTTTTAGGATGGTAATACTCCCACATGTCGTAATAGCGGGTTAATTACTCGTTTCTTTTTACCAACAGTCCGAATCTTTCCTCCTAATTTGACTGGTGCATTACGCAGATAATTTAGAACCTGAGGACGAATATAGGCTTACTGTTTATTCCCCTCTACTCACTAGCTTGCAAGAGTATATATAAGGTAGGTAAAAACCTGAAGCTTGGAAAAGTAACGCCCTACCTCTGAAATAAGTCGCCTTTTACGACACCTCTTAGTGTGGACGGCGATGCTATTTTACTCTGTTGGACACCACACTGCAAATTTTGCTCCCTAGGTAGGCCCCCTAAGGTAGGTAGGATGAGGGGGCACAGCTCTCCTACATCAGAATCAAAACATTTAGTACGACTTACTTGTCGAGTTAGACAAACTTTTAATGATACCGTAACATAGAGTACAAATTCTACAGTGCAAAAATTCGGTGGCTAGAGTCTAACGCTGATATAGATGTTTTGTTTAAGTACCCGCTACAGTGCACAGAAAATTGCGCTCAATCTTATCCACCACAATTTTCAGTTCAGTATAAAATAGACGAACAATTGCCCAAAGCTTACTTCATGGCCATGGATCGTAGTTCTTCTTGTTCGTGTACAATTGACTTACCGCCATACAGAATCAAATTCGACTTTTTTCTAACAGATTTATCTCTAGCGGCTGAACCGGGATTTGTCGCTAGAATAGTCCCCGCGGGCTTAAGTAACCCACTCTTACGTATTTGTGTCTTTGACATTTGTCAAAACGCACTTGCCAGGTGAAATTATTAAATATTTATGGTAGAATTTCTTTGTACTTTTTTAAATATTTATGGTAGAATTTTTTAGTAATTTATATAATCTGGCTACCAGTAGACACTGGCAAAGACACATAACAGACTAGACACAAATCAAAAATATTCCCTGTTCGCTCACTCTACAATTATTATGAACCTCGCTATCCCGTTTTTTCGTCTATTGAAATAAGCTGTCAGAAAATAACGCGCGCAATTTTTTGAACGCTCCACATGTTGCTGGAGCTCCTGAAGATCTGACGTTTCTTTTGAAACATCGGTGTATAATTTTATAATTTCCTAATATAATTTAAATCAAACCACCTAAAAGACGGTGTAATTTTAGTGCACATCTAAATGAAAATTTTAGAAATTTAAATATTGTAATCGAAAAGTATAAAATAAAAACATAATTCTTTTTTTTTTTCAATAAACCCACTACGTAATAGAAAATAATAATTGACCATAGATAGGTAACATATAGGGAAAGCAAAATTGTCATAATGTCTACTCGAAGCAAATGGAACAAATGGGAGCTTTATTAGATACATGACTGTTTTAATCAATGTCTAAACAATCCTAATGTCAAACTGAGTACCCCTACTTCAACTGTCACAATATAGATAAATTGCTGAAATAATAAGTTTAAGGGAAGTGTTGGATATAGAAATAATATTCTTGTATATATCCTTATTAATTTATTAACCGTAACACTGATAACGTTGTAATGTCAATCTCTTAGCAATGTTCTGTGTCTCTGTGTCACTGTTTGACCAGCCAGTCATAATGATTTACTACGATTTCCGAAATTAAAAATAGATTTCTCAAGTTTCTCTGACCGAGGGTCAGCAGGGTTTCATTTCACCAGCACCGAATAGCCTTAGGTACATTGCACTGTGCCTGGATATAGACCTAGATACTGTCAAACAACAAATATCAAAAATACAAAACGAACAAAGCTACCATAATATTTTTCGGTTAATTTTGTAACCTCAAATAAATGTAAACAATAAGTACTACAAAATACAATGTCTGGTCGATGTGACAGCTGAAGTATCACTTTGTTTACAGATAGGAATATTATATTTGAGTTTTAAAGTAATGTAGTGCTGCCAGCAAAGACTTCTATATATGGACCATTTCATTGTACAAAGGCAATGAGACCACTTCATTGGAGCTAAAACTGCAATAGAGCTCCAACGTCGTCTCAGTGACGTCTCGGACATGTCTACGAATGGTCGTTACTTTACAATCTAAAGGTGCGTACGAATTAGAGCGGCTCAGCCCGAGGCATGCTCGCCATGCGCGGCGAGATGCTCACCGCGCGCGGTGAGGCTGCTCAGCTGCGCATTTGTTTGTTCGTTGAGACAACGTGCTCGCGGCGAGCAACAAATGCGCCGCACAAATAAAATGCTGATGCTGCTTTTATCATAATTGATGGGATTGTTAAAATAATTTTAGTTTTTTCGATCCTCGTTGGTATCTTCAATCAAATTCAATGCACTCCATCTGATTGTTTTTTATTTGGCCGTCTTACATGCATGCGCACGATGTGACTTTGCACTGGCGGTATAACACCGTGAATTTAGTTCTGACCATTAAATGTGGGTAGAACAGAAAAAAATACTTATTACTGTAATATGTTTAGTACAGCATAAACCGGAACGGACTAATATTTGGAACAAGCGCCATAGTTAGTTTTGTTCAGCTTGAAAATAGCTATCCAACGACATATTACACATAGCTATTGGAATGGTTATGTTATATCCAGATATAAATGTTATATCTGGCAGCTTGACAAGATTGTTGACAAACCTATTCGATCCGGTGGCCAAAACCGGAACTAAGTGTTTGAAATGTAATGTCAATGCCAACAACAGCGATGCTGTCACCCGGTCAGACATTTTTGTGGCACTGTAGACGGCGCTGTTTTATTGACTACGGTAACCGTCAGAGTTATTTGTTCGTTCAACCGCATCAAGATATATATCTCTATGGGTGCTAGAGTCAGCAAGAGCAGTAGTAGGTAAATGTACTTGGAACCCACAATCATATGCGAAACCGTCGGGTTTTCTCTCTTAAGTTTATGTTAATTTATGTACCTTGGCCCAAAGCCTGAGATAGCCTAAACAATTCGCCATTACCATTTTTTCGTCGCCAATTTTAATCTCGAATACCCCAAATGGCGATAAATAGCCTACATTGGCAACACTTTGTTGGCGCGACGCCGGCAGTACCGGACTAAGTCCATCAGAGGCCCGGGGCGGACAACCTTTATAAGGCCCCCAGTTTAAGAAGTTTTATGTAATTTTACAAGCTTTTTATTCAGTTCACATTTGTATGTTTAAGTGTTTTTATTTATTTAGTTAAAATTAGCTATAGCTTAGCGATAGCTACGCCCCTGTCACAACTCCGAACCACCTCTTCGATATGTTCTAAGCATATTTCAAAGCCTTGTATAGGATTTGATCAAGGCAACTTGGAGACGTTTGGAGGCCCCCCTGGACCAGCGGCCCGGGGCGGGCCGCCTTTCCCGCTTTGTTCGTTAGTCCACTCATGGCGGCGCGATGCCGGCGTGGCGTGAGCTCGGCGCGAGCGCGGTGCGAGCGCGGTGCGAGCGCGGTGCAATAGTTGCTAGGCAACTATAGCGCGGCGCGATAGTTGCCTAGGCAACGCGCCAGCATCGCGCCGCGCCCGAGCCGCGCTCGCGCCGAGCTTTGTGTGTGGCAAGGCCTTAAGAGTTAAGCAATAAAAATTATGTAATTACCTAAATGTTAATTTTAAATGTTCGATTATTTTATTTGAGTACCGATTTTCGATTGTCTGTTGTTATTCGTTATTTGCGGCACTTCACTAAAGGGGCGGGTCTTTGAAGTACGACAAAAAACACGGAACTTCATAAGTCGACCCTACACACACGATAAAGTGCGCTCCACATGTTCGCCGAAACTTCCGGCGAAATTTTCGCCGCCTATTAGGGATGTGGTGGTGTCAAAACGCGCGACATTTTATCGATTCATCGGTGTAATATCGGTAATCTACTGTAAACAGGGTCACAGAGGTGATGGCAGCTTCTCTACTGTAATTACTTGATCTACTTATATCCTGGATCATGGTCAAGTGTACCCCGAACCTGTTACTGGAAAAAGCGCTAAAAATATAAATATAAAATCGATCGAATCGAGACGACAACAAACTATCTCTACTTAGTCTATGAAATAGGCGAGACATGCCAAACATGCACGGGACTACAAGAATACTCACTCTACATTCTCGTGTTCCCGCGGAACTGTCCACATGTGGAGCGCGCTTAAGAATCGTCGATATTTTCATTAGTCTGTGCATTCTTTCATTCATTTTGATGGCTGAATAGACTAAGTTGCCAATGCCTAGCCTAAAAAAAAGCATTTTTGACGTGTCGCTGGTGTATATTTAAGATTTTTACGTATATCGGCGCCCTAGAGTCTAGATAGCCGACATCATTATAACTGGATCTATCGTAATCATTTTAACATTAGGCCCCACTTTTTCATCGCGGCGCATTAGGGCCCGACGTCCACTACGACACAAACTCACAACGACGTTAGTTTAAAGGCTAAGGTATTGGTATTCGTGACTTATATAGCAATTCCTCGTGGGTGCTTGGTTTCCGGTATTAATCAAAACAAAAACATCACAGCGCACATTGTTAACTAACCACCGACCATAAAGCAAAACAAGTACCAGCTAAAGAGTATCTATCCGATAGATATCTTATCACGACCAATAACTCGATGCGCCGTCACGTATTTTTAACAAAATGACTAATAAAGCTTGCGTTGCTATAGTATTAGCATTAAGCGCGCTCCACATGTTCGCCGAAACTTCCGGCGAATCTTTTGCCGGGACTTTGGTCGACCCTCTACATTCTCGCCTATTAGGGATGTGGTGGTGTCAAAAAGCGCGACATTTTATCGATTCATCGGTGTAATATCAGTAATCTACTGTAAACAGGGTCACAAAGGTGATGGCAGCTGCTCTACTGTAATTACTTGATCTACTAATATCCTGGATCATGGTCAAGTGTACTCCGGACCTGTTACGGGAAAAAGAGCTCGGAATATTAATATAAAATCGATCGAATCGAGACGACAACAAACTATCTCTACTTAGTCTATGAAATAGGCGAGACATGCCAAATATGCACGGGACTACACGAATACTACCTCTACATTCTCGTGTTCCCGCGGAACTGTCCACATGTGGAGCGCGCTTTAGGATTGAAAAGACGCGTGAAGAGAAAAAAATGGGTAAAATTATAAGGATGAAGATCTTGTTGACTTTTTATACTTTTACAGTAACTATCCAGGTCCATAGTGGCCACAGCGGCTTGAAAATAAACACAAACTATGAAAATAAATTTGAAATTACGTTATTTATCTGTAACATTGACAGAAATTTTGTGATAAATATCGACTAGATACTGGACGCTCGATATATATCGCACGATAGTTGATACGTGTTGGAATATAGACATATTCCTCTACAAAAACCAATCTCCTAATGGCAACACTCACACATCTCTCTCTCTAGTCTGTGGTCTAGGATTCAAACTTTACTTCCGTCCGTGGCCTTCGTTGAAATACAAGCTGCAAAGCTAAGTATAAAACTTTAACTCTGTGTGTTATTTATCGGCCCCGTAATCCAATATCCTACAGGTTATGGGACCCAGATAAGCTCGCTTCACTGCGCTAATATCATATTTATAAGTTTCAAATAAAAGTTAAAAGAAACAAACAAGTACGAACATGTCTGACGGTCTGTGCTATTGAAAATCCTTTTGCAAAGTGGAAAAATAAGAAAATATACGTGAAACGTAAATGAAAATTGGAAATCCATTCTGTTTATCGAAATTTAAGATGATTGTACGTTCTGGTTGCATACATAATGAAAGATTACTTTCTACGTAAAATTCAAAAGTCAATGGCGGCCTTACAAAGTTTTGTTTTGGCTGCAAACTCTGCAAAGTGAAAATTCAAGAATAGTCACTAAACCGAATAACAATCGGTTCAAAAATTACATACAGAAGTTACGAGAAGAATTATGAATAAATAAACATCTATAAGTTAATAAGAATCTGGAATACGGAGTACCTATCCGCCCACAACAAAAGGGATGATTTTTCTTTGCTTATATAAATCAAGCATTAAAAATCTCAGTACCTAGCTAAACGTGTGAATTAATTTTCAGATAATATGTAAGTACCCATCAAACGGTGTACTCATGAAGTAACATTGACATAAATCATTTCCATCAGCAAGTGATCAGCACCTTAGAGGTACATGTACCTGTGGAGTATAACTGTGGTGCACCTGCGAAAATCTATATCAGATCAGAACTATAAATGGAATGAACATCAGTAAAGACGGTAAACTACTGATGCGAGGTAATCCCATCTCAATTTTTTACAAGTAAATCTGATGGATATAATTTATTTATTAAATTTAAATCAAGTGTGCAGTAGTGATCAAAACTAGAGGCATAGCAATCTGTGACAGATAAACATAAACAAATCTTTATAAAGTAGATCAACATTTTCCAAATGAAAAATTTAAAAGCTTGCAAATATAATGATCTACAATACAATATTTATGTCTACTCACTACAGGCCTATTTACATTTAAATTGATAAACAAGTATTTTAGTTGAGACCAAGTTGTGAGTCAAACTTTGTAAACCGGCCAATCTTGTGTTGCGCACTTGCCTACCATACCATCAGATTACTGTGTGCCTCTAATCTCTTTATTTTCAGCAAAAACAATTTAAAATTGGTTCATTAATTAATTATACTAAATGTGAATAATTTGTTGTGACAAAAATTCATATGAATAATTTTAGTTGACAAAAATGTAACAGTTGAAAAATTTGTGTATTCCAAAGACTAATATAGGATAATTGTAACAAAGTTAACAAAAGAGACTGCACAAACTCTATACAGTAATAATGTCTCTTAATTTTGGACCACAACAATATAATGTTTGGACATAACGCCAAGATGATGAAGATGAACAATATAATGTTTGTCATTGACCTGCTAAGAAGTAATAACAAATTTTGACAAAAATGAAAGTAATTACCTATGAAATAATTGTAGAACACCACAACAAATGGTGATTTATAATCCTATGTATTGTATAATACCTGATAAAACATGTAATATTTAACTTACATAAACATTTTGGGATAAAGCAGTTTTGTCTGCAACATTTACTATTAAATATTACAAGCACTCAAAGATAATATTAATAAATAAAAGTGATACATTAATAAAGTACACAAGAAATTTAAAATTTTAAAATTTTCCTGTTTATGATGAATATGAAGGACCCTAAGACTGTTTCAATGATCCGGGAGCCAATTGGTACCCTATTGTGGGATATAATATTTTTTTTCCAGCTCTATCATCTAAGAATTATTATTTTGTTTCAAGAAAACAAAAATAATATTATTTTTAGTATTATTCCTGAACAAACAGGCAATTGGAACAACTCGTGGAAATATAAGATAAAAATAGTAAGCATGGTATTCTGGTATACCAGATAATAAATACTATAACCACGCTATACCAAACTATTCTAAGATATCTAACACAATACATAAAGTAAATAATGCTATTTCTTCTGCGGTCCAAGTGTTGGGACTGTGTATAAAATCTGAGGAGTAGTGTGCTACGAAATCGATAAGTACGAAATCAGAATATAAAATACGAGGAATCGGTTTAACCGTAAACCCGTATGAAATAAAATTCGTAAATTAAACGAATAATCTGATACTTAGTACGAAATCTGATAGTAGTTTTAAAATGGGTATAATACCTAAATCATGCAATATTATAAATCTGATAAATTGTTACTGTGATGTGGCTAAAGCTATCCAAGCATGATCTGATATAGGTATGAAACCTGTCTCTATTAAATATAATAAAATCTTTATGTGTAAATGAAAGAAATTCCTATGAAACCAGTATTTAAAACTTGTACTGCTGTCAAAACATTGATAGTTTTTATTTATCATAAATGAGTGTTTTGAATTACATGCGACCATACCCTATTTCATACAGATTTTAATGTATGAATTAAAATGAGCTATTTCAAAAATATGGCTATTTTAACAAATAGTCTAAATAAATTTGTTTTATTGTTATTATACATACATACCTACATACACAGTTACGCTTTTACGCTTTTATCCCATGGACAAGGGGTGTTTTTGTAGTGAACTAATTGCAGAGTATGTATGTATTTCCTGTAATTTTCTATAATAATAATTTACTGTACTCGCCTTAGGTTAAGAATGTAATGGGGATCCGAATAAATTACTGTATATTTCTATTTTAACAAATATTTATATTTTCTTGAGAATTATATTTATGTCTATGGGCCTTGCTGCCTGTAATAATTGAATAATGATAAAGATTTAATAAATCATGTTGCCAAGAGTCTTAGTAAAGACTATTATATAGACAAATGAAACCTTTGCACTTGCAAGTTCAGCTGCTTGCAGTTAATAGTAAATTTTTATAAGTTGTGACTTGGAAATAACTTACTTAAGATAGTGAAATAGCCTACTTATTTTAAATAAAGTGGCACAAATAAAAACTATCAGGGGGCACGGCAGTGTTCCTAAGCCACGCCAAGTCGAACAGTCAAAAATATTTCTATAAGTAATGCAAATTATTGTAACTATGAAGGGGGCACGGCAGTGTTCCTAAGACACGCCAAGTCTAGTTAACAATAAATTTAGGGGGTACGGCAGTGTCCTCCGCCAAGTCGAATATATATAAACAAAGGAAATACAAAAGGCAACAAGTACTTTTTTAACAGAAAATAGTGTATTTGAATGATAATACATAGTGTGGTACCTACAGGGCAAACGGGACATACACCAAGATGATTTTGCCCTCTCTCTTCTGTTGGTCGGCTGGAAAATATTTCTTTAGAAATAAGCTGTACCTGTTGTGATTTAGCTGTATGTCAATTTTGTAAACTATTTATTGTGCACAATAAACTGTAAAATAAATAAATAAAATGATTATGATGATGAGTACCTACCATAAATTCAATACTACCTATGTACTTAATAAGAGTTTTCTAAGTTGGAGCAGATGACATTACTTGATGATTTACATATGGCAAATATAACTATAATTTTGTGGTATGATTATTATACTCAATCCAAGACAACAGCCCTGTAGGCCTACCCACTTGCACAATCCCTCGGTTGTGAATGAATGTGCAGTAGGCCTAGCACAAGTTGCTCTCGCGCGCAATAAGCGAGAAAAAGCGCGACATAGGTATTGCTATCTCTTTCGTCTTAGTATTGAGTGAGAGACAAACGCTCTTTCGTGGCGCGAGCTTTATCGTGGACACACTTGTGCTAGGGCCACTGGTAAACATAGTGTTATAAACATTTTGACATCAAAAGAAGTTGAGAAATGTAATCATGTTATATGTTTTTGTAAAACACATCACCTAGATGTTGTTAAAATTGATGTATGTGAAATTGTACTATCTTGAATAAAATAAATTGAAACAAATAAAGTGTAATTGTGTTATGTATCACAATTTAACTAAATGAGTACAACTCACACATTTCACTTACATAATTTTGAATAAAGTGATATTGTTTTCAGTCATAGGCATATTGTTGTTAGTTTTAAGCATAATTTATAATTGATTAGCAGAAGTATTGATCAAGTTGCTAGCTCTTGCATTAAGTAAAATGACTATGAATATATGTATGAAATAAGAATCAAATCCAAAGTAAGACAAATTAATGGAAATATCTATTTGTTTGGTAGAAAATAACTACTTCAAATAAAGGATCTTCACTGACGTCATGATTGAGAAGATTCACAAGTGAAATAAGTTTTTAGAATACCTATGTATAACAATGTTATTCAACTGAATTTGTTTTGTAATATAAGATTTGTTGATTTTATTAAGAATGTGTAAGATGTAACTCTATTGTGTAATAAGCTAATTCTAGTTGTAATTTGCAACTTAATATTTAAGTTGACATGGTTTGATTAGGTTTTCCTGGGTTTCCCTAATCCTAGCAACAAATGTTGGACCATATAAATGTTATAATTTTTCCCAGAATTCACATGGAAGGCTTGTTATATTTTGTTTAGCTAAAGCTGTTTATTGAACATGGTCAATGAACCATTATGTTTTGATAAATCTTTGATGGAGTGTTGGCCAATTTCGTTTTGATAAGAGATCAATTTTTGAGGGGGGCTGTTGGAATATAGACATATTCCTCTACAAAAACCAATCTCCTAATGGCAACACTCACACATCTCTCTCTCTAGTCTGTGGTCTAGGATTCAAACTTTACTTCCGTCCGTGGCCTTCGTTGAAATACAAGCTGCAAAGCTAAGTATAAAACTTTAACTCTGTGTGTTATTTATCGGCCCCGTAATCCAATATCCTACAATACGGATCGTAGGTTTCTGGATTTTCGGAAATCCTGTGATCCGTATCACGATTCGTGATACTTTAGGCTACACACTCGATAAATATCGTGATCCTGCGTGTATCACGATAAATATCGTGTGTGTAGTATCCGCCTTTCATTCATTTTGATGGCTAAATAGACTAAGTTGCCAATGCCTAGCCTAAAAAAAACATTTTTGACGCGTCGCTGGTGTATATTTACGATTTTTACGTATTTTTACCAAAATGACTGATAAAGCTTGCGTTGCTATAGTATTAGCATTAGGATTGAAAAGACGCGTGAAGAGAAAAAAATGGGTAAAATTATGAGGATGAGGATCTTGTTGACTCTTTATACTTTTATAGTAACTGTCCAGGTCCATAGTGGCCACAGCGGCTAGAAAATAAACACAAACAATGAAAATAAATTTGTAATGAGCAGTTTTGCAAACATAATATAATTAATTTATGGTGCGTTCAGACGCATGTCGTGCAGCCTGGGAAGCATTTCGTCATGCAGTTCGGCAGCGGGACAGCCGATTTCCATTAGCATGATTCCACCTTCTCGAATGACGTAACAGTTCAGATATTCTGTGACATTCCAGAAGGTGGTATCACGCTTGGAAAATCGGCGATGCCGCTGCTGCATGCAGCCCACGCACTACGCGGACCAATCCAACCGGCGGCAAGCACGAGCACGCGCACGAGCGCATGCACAAAAGCCATGCTTGTACCTGTGTTTGTGCTCGTTGAATATCGTTTGAACGCAAGCGTCTGAACACACTATAATTAAACCACACCACAAACTATAACAAAGAGAATATGTCAAACACTTTTTGCTACAGAGGATAATCACACCTGAAAACAACCGTCACTCACCTCATAGAGGATAATAAACGTCGAATAGATTTTTACATGTAGTGTACTTGTGGTGCTCTAGTTAGGGCACTATGCTTTGTCTAATATAGGATGATAACATGACAGCCCATTAATTGTTGGTCCTTGGCGCACACCTATGAAGTTTTGTGTTTTATTTCGGTAAAATGTACTACGGATAATATCGTACTTCATAGACAGGCCCCGCCCCTTTAGTGAAGTGCCACGAATAAGGAATAAAAACGGACAAACGAAAATCGGTATTCAAAGAAAATAATCGAACATTAAACTAAACATTAAATTATTTTTTGCAACTTTGACTCTTATTCCTTGTTTGGATTTCACCCTAAGAGACCTTTCACATCAACGATTTCGACTAGCGCGTATTCTACGGAATAGGCTGACTGACCGAATAAAAATAAGCACATGTCGAAATCGTCGTTGTGGAGGGGTTTTAAATGTCGTATTAATAAATTATTAATTTAAAAGAAAATAAATAGTTTATTTTGTATAACACGTACTGAATAACCATGCAACTATCGATTCCAAGTTTTATGAACATGATAATCGATAATCGAATAGATCCTTTAACGATTTTACACTACCCCATCATTACTGTAAAGTATAGATTAGCGTTCTGCGGGTGGTGTAATCGTTAGTGTTAACTGTCAAAATGACAACGACAGTGACAGTGTTTATATCCTCTATGTAGGTTGGACTTGGACACTTGAAGAGTTGGAGGACAAGACAACAATTTTGTGCTGTTTGTGCAACAATCGAGAATATTTAGCGAGCGACGGAATGACGAATTATATTTTGTGATTTATTTGCTACATTTATTGTAATGTAGGTAATTCGTTAACCTCCAATTTATAAAGAAATTTAATTATTGATAACTCGAGTCATCTGTTGTATTAAATTTGTGGTGTTATATATTTACATTTATTTGGTCTCAATTTCAGCAAACGCGCCCGCAGCATTACGACGCTACCAATAATACTAAAAATGTCTAATAATCAGTCGCCCAATATGCCATCCATCGGAGGAATGAATCAAAGTGGCATGCAGTACAACAACCCTATGCAAAATCCACAATTACAGTCCTCGTCGATACAGGGATCACCGTCACAACATAGTCCTATGGGGACTCAATCTCATGTTGGTCTCAAAGTAAATGCAAGTGGTGCTGGAGACAGTTCAACACAGGTACACTATCAAAAGCAACCCTATTCTAACCCTATATAGGTTATTAACATTACCCTTGATTTCGACGGCACCATGCCTTCTACTTCCTTACTGATTAGTCTATTTTCCTAATTCCTAAAAGATTAGCAATAAAACACACCTTTACACTTACACCAATGTTTGTCTTGAAGGAGCGATCACAGCAAGCTCATATTTTTGCTAGTAAAACGCCAAAATTCATGAACATTAGTAGACTATCCTTTCTTTTGAGGGTAGGTACGATATCTTTGGAATTTTAATAGAATGGCCGCTATGGCAACAACTATTACAAATAATAGAAGTAGAAGATTAATGTGTTGTTTTTAGCTTAGGTATGTGTTTTGTCTTTCATAAAAACTTTCTTTTTCCATGGTAAAATTTTTGCAAATTACTAACCTACATGTCAACCATGTCTTCTTGCTGACAAATGATTTGATAATACAACATAACAAACTTATCTGACCCAGTGGCCAAAACTGAAACTAGGTTTCACCAAAAGGTTGTCAACAAAAGTGATGCTGTGTACGGTGCCAGAAATATACCTGACCTCTTAACAATGGGTCAGATAAATTTCTGGCACCGTACAGGATATTTTACTTTCACTTTTCTATACAATGTTAGCCTTGGACCTAAGTAAGGGTTGTGGGCATCCCCATCGTGCCCACAAAGGTTAAGGTGCCCGCGCTTGAGGTATATCCATTGTGTACAAAGTCTACTACTTTCAAAAGTACCCTTTCCATACTTGTCTCCATGCCTTTTGAGTTATGTACTTGAAAAACATTCCATTACTCGTGATTTTAGGCACCATGCAATGTGTAATAATTAATGTGTAGGTAGAGCTCGTCTAGTCTTAAATGAGGCACCTCACTACTTAGTTAGTTGATTTCGATGTGTGAGTGCAAATATTGATAACGGCACTTCATCTGTGTGGGAGCCAATGAACGACGCGTGCTGCTACGTTTGAATCTCACCGGCAACTGAATGACCAATTACAACGGCATTTGTATATGTATTGTGTCCATATTTTAAACTTACTTGTGTGCGTTAATGCGATAGTGGGGCGCGGCATTTTAGATTAGACGAGCTCTACATCCACTGCATATTTTTGCATTCCAATTTAAAGAATTTTTATTTTTAAGGTGTTCAGTCGACCCCGCTTACAAGAACTAGTACGTGAAGTAGATCCCACAGTACAATTAGATGAAGAAGTTGAAGAAATGCTACTTCAGCTAGCAGATGACTTTATTGACTCAACATTGAATGCTTCATGTGCTTTGGCAAAACATAGACATGCTTCTACTGTGGAACTTAAAGATGTTCAATTACATTTAGGTATACTTTTTTTACTTTCAATTAATAGTATTAATTATTAAAGTATTCCAATCTGCCTGCCATGAGTGGAGATTAGGACAAATCTCTCAACTAATATGGGCTCTAGTCCAGCAGTGAACTATTACAGGCTGTTGATTGATGTGTTGCAATTTGGGTATTATTATATAAAATAATATAAATGTATATTAATGGTCTATTAATTTTCCAGAAAGACAATGGAATATGTGGATACCTGGCTTTGGAAATGATGAATTGAGGCCATATAAACGTGCGGCAGTAACAGAAGCTCATAAACAACGCATGGCCCTCATTAGAAAGACTCTAAAAAAATATTAATTAAGAATTTAATTTATTACTTAATATTTGACTTTTATAATTTAAGAAATAAACATAACAATTACATACTTTTTTAAATAAATATTTATTTCATTAAACCATTACCTACCAGTTTTGCGTAACTATTGATTAGACTACAATGAGCAGTAATTGATAATCGCTTGAATTAGTTTCTTAGCAAAGAGGATATAAACACTGGGTACGTTGAATTGAATAATATTGTATTTGTCAATAGTTTTCAACCATTTTGAGGTTGTAATAATAATGGAACATAGTGCCAACTTATACAAATATTTCTTTGTACATTTCGTTTAACCTTTAACAGTTATGTTTAAATTAATAAAAAAAATATTTTTAAGTTTAGTAGTAGTTGGCTGCATAAAATCACTGCCATCATACAGATTTAAAATGTAGATCGTTATTTTAATTAACGCTTTAGCAAAAAATCACACAACTCTCACCCATAAGGGCTATCGCGCACGGGCCACGGCGGATTATTTCTGTACGTTATTATTCGCAAAATCAGTTAAGTATGGAATCTCTTGGAGATGCGCGCACCGCGGTAAATAATCTGCATGCGGATTTAAATCTGTAGTTTGCTGCCGATTTGTTGTGGTGCGTTGCCGCACGGATTTTTTGTATCCTATGGACTTCTATGAAAGCTCGCGCATTGCGGAAAAGTTTCCGTGCGTATTGGGCAGTCGTTCTCGCGACACGTCTTGTCGTGCTGTGCGGTCATGTCGTCGCTGCCTGACCTTTTATCTGCCTTGGCTGCGGAACAAGTGCCGACCGAATTTAAATATTAAACAATGAATTAATGAAATCCACAACAGACCGCCGATTTGGGACAAAAGTTGCCGTGAATATGCAGACGGAATTAATAAAAACATGAATGTGGGAAGAAATAGGTAGAACCTACCTATATTAACGTTACAGAAAATTGCAGAGAATTAAACGTACCTATCAAAGTCCTACCTATCCTGTTTCCTATAGTACAGGATAAGGTTATCTAAAACTTAAACTTAATTAAACTAGGTAGTTTAGGAGGCAGGAAATCAATATGTGGCTAATACATTTTATTGTGCCTGAATTGTTTCATACACACATAGTTATTAAGAGATTTATTGTACTGTTATGTTGTGTTTGTTGTTGTTGTTGTTGTATTATTTGGCTAATAAAATATTATTATTATTATTATTAAAGGCAATAGCCAAATTTTTTGGGTAGGTACAAACGCAAGTCACTGTGTCTAATGAAAAGAAAGAACTTTTTTTGGGTGACTGTGTATATTTACACACAGATGCAAAGTTTGATATGATAGTGCATAGTGGACGTGCGTAACGTATTATACAAGTTTATATTTAGTGGATCGATAAAAAAAAAGTAAGCCGTGTATCGAAATAGTAGTTTATGCAACTGTCATATAAAAGGGGGTATTAAAACATGAGTGTCTGTTTATCATACGAGGCGTAGCCGAGTATGATAATAGTTTGACACGAGTGTTTTAATACCTAATTATATGCAGTTGCATACACTACTTTATCTACACTCGTATTTTTATGTTAAAATATCATACCTATAATTTTCTCAACTTTGCTGGAAGTAAGCTGCTAGTCAGTTCTGTTGTATCTACGCGTCGAGGATATCAAGCAATTCACTTTACTACTTTCACATTTATCTATTTATTTGCTTAAAATATGAAAAAGCATTCACAAACACAAATTACAACAATAACAAAAAATATTTAGTATAGCGGGAAAATAATTACACAGAATATAAACAGGAAAATTTAAATTTAGAATTTGAATTTTGAATTTGTTAAGGACATCTAAGGTATTCAGCCTACATTTGGCCGTATACATTTTAGGTATTCAGCCGTGTCCGGGCGCCCGACAAGAATTAAAAAATATAAGTGTTGCATAATGATTAAAAAGTTATTTTACGTTACAGCTGTCATGAAAATAGTATGGGAAATGCTGTATCATAAAGTAATTTTTTAAAATTTTATAGACTGACGTGAAAAAAGTGTATACTTAAACGACTGTTTTTGAAAATGTAATTGGAACATTACGATATGAGTGTAGATAATAGTAGTTTATGCAACTGTCATATAAAAGGGGGTATTAAAACATGCCGAGTATGATAATAGTTTGACACGAGTGTTTTAATACCTAATTATATGCAGTTGCATACACTACTTTATCTAAACTCATATTTTTATGTTAAAATATCGTACCTATAACTTTCTCAACTTTGCTGGAAGTAAGCTGCGAGTCAGTTGCGAGTCGAGGATGTCAAGCGGCGGGAAATTCACTTTACTACTTTCATATTTATCTATTTATTTGCTTAATATAAGAAAAAACATTCACAAACACAAATTACAACAATTACAAAAAATATTCTGTTTTGCTGGAAAATAATTACACAGAATATTAACAAGAAAATTTAAATTTTCTATTTAAATTTTGAATTTGTTAAAGACATCTAGGTATTCAGCCTACATTTCGCCGTGTCCCGGCGCCCGAAAATTAAATAAAAATGTTTATCTACACTCGTATCGTAATGTTCCAATGAGGAGTTTTCCAATAGGTATTTAAGGCATTCCTAACCACTCACTAGATGGCGCCCCGACAATTTTGGTAATTGATAATCGCTTGAAATAGGGTCTTAGCAAACAGGATATAAACACTGGGTACGTTGTATGGGATAATATTATATTTGTCAATAGTTTTCAACCATTTTAGAGGTTGTAATAATAATGGAACATAGTGCCAATCTCTATAAATATTTCTTTTTACATTTCGTTCAACCTTTAACAGTTATGTTTATATTAATAAACACTTTATATTCAAGTTTAGTATTACTTGGCTGCATGAAATCACTGCCACCATCATACAGATTTAAAGAAGATTACCAAAATTGTAGGAGCGCCATCTATTGATGCTTTTTGAAACAAACTATCAATACCTACTGGAAAACTCCTCATTACATATTCGAAAATAGTCGTTTAAGGAGACACTTTTTTCACGCCAGTCCATAAAATTTAAAAAAATTACTTTTCGATACAGCATTTCCCATACTAATTTCATTACAGCTGTAACGTAAAATAACTTTTTAATCATTATGCAACACTTATATTTTTTAAATTCTTGTCGGGCGCCCGGACACGGTCAAATGTAGGCTGAATACCTAAATGTCTTTAACAAATTCAAAATTTAAATTTTCCTGTTTATATTCTGCGTAATTATTTTCCCGCTAAACAAAATATTTTTTGTAATTGTTGTAATTTTTGTTTGTAAATCTTTTTCTTATTTTAAGCAAATAAATAGATAAATGTGAAAGTAGCAAAGTGAATTTCCCGCCGCTTGATATCCTCGACGCGTAGATACAACAGAACTGACTCGCAGCTTATTTCCAGCAAAATTCAGAAAATTATAGGTACGATATTTTAACATAAAAATACGAGTGTAGATAAAGTAGTGTATGCAACTGCATATAATTAGGTATTAAAACATTCGTGTCAAACTATTATCATACTCGGCTACGCCTCGTATGATAAACAGACACTCATGTTTTAATACCCCCTTTTATATGACAGTTGCATAAACTACTATTATCTACACTCGTATCGTAATGTTCAAATTACATATTCGAAAACAGTCGTTTAACAAGACACTTTTTTCACGCCAGTCCATAAAATTTTAAAAAATTACTTTTCGGTACAGCATTTCCCATGCTAATTTCATTACAGCTGTATCGTAAAATAACTTTTTAATCATTATGCAACACTTATATTCTTTAAATTCTTGTCGGGCGCCCGGACACGGTCAAATGTAGGCTCAATACTTAGATGTATTTAACAAATTCAAATTCGAAATTTAAATTTTCCTATTTATATGCTGTGTAATTATTTTCCCGCTAAACAGAATATTTTTTGTAATTGTTGTAATTTGTGTTTGTGAATGTTTTTCCTTATTTTAAGTAAATAAATAGATAAATGTGAAAATAGTTAAGTGAATTTCCCGCCGCTTGATATCCTTGAAGCGTAGATACTACAGAACTAACTCGCAGCTTACTTCTAGCAAAGTTGAGAAAATTATAGGCATGAAATTTTAACATAAAAATATGAGTGTAGATAAAGTAGTGTATGCAACTGCATATAATTAGGTATTAAAATACTCATGATAAACAGACACTCATGTTTTAATACCCCCTTTTATATGACAGTTGCATAACCTACTATTATTGATTATTAAAATACACATTTGGGAATTTATTTCTTAAAAATAATATCGTCCAAATGTAGACCCTCGCGTTCGTGGCACTTATTTAATCGAGCAGTAAAATTACTAATGACGGCTCGGCAGGTGGACTCAGTGATGGCTGCCATTTCGTGACGGATATTTTCTTTCAAACGCGCCAAGGAAGTCCAGGAAAAGTAGTAGGAAAAAGTCCATAGGGGTTAACTGGCATCTTGGGGCTTTAATTCTTGCACCAATTGAATTTTGTAGGGGTGCAGCTTTAGATCTTTGTGCAAAATGCGGTGTAATGATGATCTATGCACATTTAAAGCACTTGCGCGCTTCCGAATTGAAAGGTTCGGGTCATCACGAACAGACTGATTAACACTCTCCACGTTTTCCATGTTTTCTACCGTTCTTGATTACCTTGGCGCCCGGATTTTGGTTTTACCAGCGTTGTACCGATCTCTTCAAACTTTATGACCCATTTTCGAATAAGAGGAATGCTTGGCGCATCATTTGAGTGGCGAAAACCTCGAATGCAAAATCTCCTACGCGCTACACTCGCCGAATCACCGTTTTTGTCAAACTCTAGCACGCACAACGCGCGGTCTGCTCCTGAGAAACGCTCTATAGCGACATAGCGACTGAATTCCCAAGAGCCAGCCTACCGATTGACATAACCCTCGCGCCCCTCGGATTCGTTGCGTCCACGCAGTAAACCAAATAAATATAAACTTTCTTTTGAGACACCTTGTACTTGAGTTGGAACTCGAATGGCAAAACGTGCGGATATTTCGCCGCCGTGCGTATACTGAAAAATAAGAATTTTATTTCCGCAACAGATTTTAAAATGCGCGCTAGCCCTAACCCAGAGAGTAGTTATTTATTCTGTGCCCATAACGGACTGCGAAGCTCATGGGGAGCAAGCTTTCAATGCTTTCATAGAACGGCAGCGCCAGGCCACGGCGCAAACGGCCAGGGTTTCCTGGATTGTAGCTGATAAATAATGCACTTTGAAACGAATTTTCATAGGTTTCGTGGGTGGGTAAAAGTCCTAAAAAATTACTCGTTTCCAGAGCCGTAATACAAAAAAATAACGTTGCGTTTTGTCCATCGAAATAATATGTCAGGGACTTGTTGTCTTGTCATTGTCAGTCATGTGTTTATAATGTTTATATCCTCTTTGGTCACTTGTGTTTTCGGCGGCAATGGCCTGCGGAATTTTTCAATGATTTTTTTGTGTTAAATAAGAAAAAGACGCTTCTGTATAGTTCGATGCATGTGCTCTGTATCCCCTCTTTATTTCGTCGCTATTTACTTAAAACTGGTTTCCTTTTTCCATGACTTAAATATTCCGTTCTTACTTGGTTCTGACTTTGTTTACCTTTATTGTACCAGTACCACACATTTACCGTAATCTTCTTCCTGCAAAACAGATCTATTCTATAATTCGGATTAATCCTAGTCTCATAAAGTATAGTTAGACCATTATATACGTCTACAACATGGCACGTTTCAACGAATTCGAAACTACAGACGAAGAAGTGAAAGAGCTCCTAAGAAACTACAAAAACAAGAAAGCTACTTTATATGAGCCTTGCACTGTTGAAAACTATAAAGAATGTTTGATTGGGTTGACTGAGGTAAATAATTATTTTCTAAATGTGTTGCTAAAATAAATGTATACAATACAAATAATCTTGGCATCAATATCCCTGTTATGCTATCGTGCGCGAGGGCCTGGGTTTGCCTTCTGATAGTGACCCTGTTATTAGTAACAAATGTATCTAATATGTAAGTTGTAGTAATTGTTTTGTTCTGAATGTTTGGATTTATTCCATAACTAGCCCCGCCCTGGCTTCTCATGGATAGCAACTTTAACAAATTATACACCGAAACCGTTCTCATGTATGACTCAGTCTCAATCCATATGAAAATCCGTTCAGTAGATTTTTAATTTAGCACGAACAGATCATTAGACAGACGGGGTGTGGGACTTTGGTTTATAATATATTATACTATACTTTATTTTCTAGGAATTAAGTCTGTACAATATAAACTATGTTTTTAATCCTTATTTGGATATTACTGAGAACACATTGCAAGTCGATGCTCTTGTAAAGTTGATCAACGCTGTATGGACTCTGATTCATTATCATAAGAACTCTACAGAAAAAGCTGAAAGATTAGAGGAACAAAACCATATCTTTGAGCACACAATAAAGCAGCTTAATGTATGTATAACCACAGAATATTAACAATAAGTATAAAAGTGACTTAATAATATTTTTAAGTATTTGTAAACTGGTTAAATGATATATACTATTATATACACTAATTTTAACATTGGTACATCAGTACATACAGATTTTTAAAGTGGATTATTACAGTAAAAGACATGAACCTTTCACACACACACACTTTCAAAGACACAATCTTTTACTGAAATAACCCACTTAAAAAATCTGTATGTAATACTGAAAGAGACTGGTCGATACCTGCCACCATGGCTTGGTCCACCTATGGGCCATGTTTTATGACTTATACCTATGTAATTTTAGGGAGTAATAAAAACATTAAAAGATAAAGCATCAATTGAAAAAAATGAAGCAAAGGCCTGCATTGCATCAGCACAGCAAATATCTGATCAGTCTGAAGGAATTTATAAAACATTGTCTGAAACCCGTGCAAAATTAATACAAGTTACAAAACAAAAGGAGACAAAGGAGAAAAGTTTACAGAACGAGATAACAAGACTAAAATGTGAAAATGGAAAGCTATTAGATAGGTTAAGAAATAAATCTGGTGAGGAAAATTTACTTTTTCTTTTTCTGCTTCTTCTGTTTCTGTAAATTTTGTAGTTATAAGTATGTAATTCCTTGTTCTTTTAGGTTCTTACACACCTTGCAGCGAAGTGTGTGACTCTACATTGTTGAGCTTAAAAGAGAAGGAGAGGAAGCAGAGAGCCATGATAGCACAGCTGCAAGTGAATAATCAGTCACTACTCCGGGAATTGATAGCAATGAAGGAGGAACTGATCCTTGGAGGTCTGTGTGATGTGAAACTTGATAAAGATAAGCATTAGAATTTTACTCATAAGTTTTAAGCAGATGCTGTGTTCACTGAATCATGATACTGTTCTGTGTTAGTGACTATATCATCTGCTGATTTTGCAGTTGATTAATTTGTAATTTCATTGTGATAGTCAATCATAAACTTAAACATTTAATATTTACTAAAAGTGAATTGCTGCTAAGTACAAAATGCTTTGTGTTTTGTAGAGGTGGTTCATCCTCAGAATGGAGTTAAACTCGCCTTTGAATGACTTGGCATGTGCCACAAACCTTTTTTAAGAATATGATTTTGAGATGTTATTTGATAAGTAAAAAGCATTTAGAACTTCAGACCTGTGGTACACATGACGTCTTTTTGCAGTGATTCAATCGCATCACAATCCACATTTATATGTGTGAGTAGATATGTGCTAGCTCTTTGACAACCACAGAAAAATGAGTTTGATTAAGTTTTATTTACTTCTATTATATAACCATTATATGATTGCTCTAACTGTAGTGTCACTGTGTCACTAAACTAAAACTGAAACTAAAATCTAACTGTAACTGAAACTAAAATTTTCTATATTTTATTTTTATATTTAGATTATGTGGAATAAGCCCTGTAGTACTGCAGAAATAACCCTGTTTTATAGTAAACTAGACTAACTTATCTTTAAAATTAAACAATCTGTTAAAGGGTTGCTTTGTGCAGTAGCAATTATAAGTTCTACTCCTCTGCCGATATCGTACGGTACGCAGACGCGTGTTCTGCAAATGCATGTTTATATCGTTCCAAATAGTGGCTGTGTATAAACCACTCTTTATTTGTCTAGCTAGGATAATAAGTGTTACAAACTTTGTGACAGAAATTAGATTTATACTTGTAAAATTTGTCTGACTTGCAAAAAAATTGTTGTCCTGTCCTAATTGTGTCAACTACATTTAGTATGATTGGTGATAAAAATGTGCCTTTACAGTATTACTAGTGTAACATTAAACATTTTTTAATTATAGTTGTTAAGATTATGATAAAGGGTGATAATTTGTTAAATATGTGATATCCTAATAAAAGACGTACTGCAGTAGTAATCAATTAATGGTTTTTCTTCATTGTGTTAATCATACATACATAAGTATAATGCAGTAGCAAACGTATTTTAGAAATGATTATTTGGCGGCAATCGGTAGTAATCCATGTTTTGTTATTTTTTTTGTATATATCTCGAAAACAGTGCGTCATACGAAAATATGGCCCAGTACTAAATTACAGCCTATAAAATTCTTTACAAATTTTGCTTCACATACATTTTCGAATTCTGAACCGTATACGACAAAAACACTGGATTGTGGCTGTAGGCATGGATTGTGGCTGTAGGCAATATACCCTTTTCTTAACTACTTCCCGAAATTACTTAACTAGAATCATCATCACAGCCCGTAACAGTCCACTGCAGGACTCAGGGCCTCTCCCACGAAAAGGGAGGTTATTGCCATTATCTCCACGCTTGGCAGGCGGATTGGAGATCGCAGTGTTTAAATATAATAATGGAAAATGCTGCTGCCCATTTTCCAGACTACGGAGACTCTTGATATTTTGCCTCGAAAATATTAGTCGCCTTGTACGACACACATGAGTGTAAGGGGTTGGTGCTATTCTACTCTGCCGGACACCACACGGCCATAACCTTAACCACGGGCCACGGGCTTAACTAGAATAAACCGGTACAATGTCCTCTACCTAGATACTGAAATATTTACTAAGTGAACTGAATATAAGAACCATCTCTACCTCTCTCATCTACATTCTGTGGTTCATAAACTATCTCGAATAAACTCGTTTTCAAATAAAGAAAACCTCATTTAAATCGGTCCATCTTTACGTTCAGGAGCTACGATGCCACACCTACAGACAGACGACGACACGACAAACATATAACACCCCTTTTTTTACGTCGGAGGTTAAAAAGGATTGCACTAAGCCCAAAATGAGTTAGTAATTTTGGTAGAACGAAATTTAAACGCAACAGAGATCGAACTTGTGTAGTCAGCCAGGGCTCAAGCGTTGTCCTTGCTTGAGTCGCTGTTGATTAAGAATATTTTAAATAAGCAATGAATCTCCTCTGTTAGGGTTTTGTACGACGAGCATAAGACCTACCTAAATTCATTTATCGATATTTAACTTAGTGGGTTAGGAGCAAAGAATTTGGAGATAGAGACTCATCTCCTAACTCTTTGTTCTTATGTGTAAACTCTATCATAGAGTGCACACATAAAAGAGCTTATCGAGCCATAAAACCTCCTAAAGATGATGTAATTTAGTCTAAATTTTATGTTGTCCATTGCGACGCAAACTCGCTTGTGGTACCTAAAATTACAAAACAAAAGATGGAAACGGTGGTTCGGATTTGCAAGTCGTCCTACGACCAAACCTATCGTGAAACAATACAAATACATGCGTATGACGTTACAAGTTGTGCGGTTTGGGCGCTAGGCGCACGCATGTAGAATACCGAATCGGTAGAAGCAGTCTGCCAGTGTTTGTGCGCAGGCGCAACCGGCGAGCCAGCCACTGAATCATTGCGCACTCCGCCGCGGCACTGCGCGCGCGTCTTGTTTAACTTCAAATTGGCGCGTTATCACTAGTGTTTCTACAAGTTTGATAAGATCATTACATCACTAGGTGCCAAGATTCACTCAGGGCCGATTCGTCTTATTGTGAACAGTTAATCGCTGATATTTGATAGCGATGCGAAGTCTCTAGTTTAAAGTGTTGATTTTATAGTATAGTGTCATTGGAGGAGTGTGAATTGTGAGTGATAATTGTTCGTATGTTGCGGCACGGACCATGGGGACTGCGAAGAGACTGAAGATTACAGTAGTCGGGGATGGTATGGTCGGCAAGACCTGCCTCCTCTACGTGTACACGAAGAACGAATTTCCCGAAGAATATGTACCCACAGTGTAAGTATGTCTGTCATGTTGTTGTGGTCGCTTGATCAGGAAGGTAGCTGATGATTCGCCGCGACGACGTGAGGTCGCTTCGTCAAATTAACCATTCTGATGTCGTAACTTAGTTCGTGAAGTTGAATTAACTATAGTCGGCCGGCGTCTGTTAGGCACCGCTTTCCTATCTCTCTGGCTGCCATATTTTTTATTACTAAGTCATTGATAACATTGAAGGACTCACAGGCAACAATATAATTATTTTTCCTTTTATGAACTCATAGTGTGTAAATGTAGAGGAATCATCGGGTTTAGGTATATATAGTGATTCATGCTGTAGCGATTATGTTTATGAAAATTCATAGCAGGATTACCGTACACGAGTATTTATGTAGCCGGCTCTAATGCTGAAAACGCCAGGGAAGGAAACTATTCTAATCGCGTAGAATCGATATGTATTTAATCACTCTTACGTCATTATTAACTTTACACTAAAGGCGTGAATTCAACAACGATGAGTAATGCGAGGCGAACTACACCTTGTCTCATAGGAATACGTAATTCGAACATCGACAAAACACGTTACGTCTACCACTTCGATTTGATTAAACATAGCGTAGGTCAAGGTTGTATTGGTTAAATGATATTTATGTTAGTTTAAGATAACACTTCCCTCACCTATTTTTGAAAGGTTATTATTACGTGTTATTACTACAAAAACACTTGTTTAGACTGTATGCATCAATACTTTGTATAAGTATGTACATATTAGTGCCATTATTAGGTAGGTATAAGTGTATATGATAGATAGTGTTTTATGTTTTTTAGGTAGGTACTTAATTATTCTCTAAACCGCATTATACCATCTGAAACCGCTCTTAACCGCGTTAACTGTTGGAATTGTTTTATGCTTATTAGTTACCTACCGTAGTGCACAAAGCGAACTGCACTATTTATAAAGTCAAATTGTGTCGAGGTATTGTTGTATTGTATGCGGTACAGCTTCCTCCTTGCGAGCTGGACGCACGCCTACGGGCCAACCAACATCCTCGCGACTCGCGAACCATCTCTCTGACAAATGGCGTGACAAATACTTGATCCCACGCGTCGAGTCGATGACCCTAGTTAGAATGGCAGAGATCTAAATTAAACAAGCCACCTTAACACGGGAATCGTTGTGAACACTGCTTGGTGACCTAATTAGTGCAGCGGTTGTCATGCCTGTCTGCTATGTAGAGGTTAGGGTTCATTTCCGGCTGGACAGATGCACTTTTTAAAAAAAGTGGAGGTTTTTACATAGTGTATAGATACCATATCACAAATTCTTGTTATCTGTTTCTATTTTAAAAAAGTGACTTGGCTAATTGTTGAGCTACCTTGAATTAAGTTGAGACTGTTCTTGTTGTTCTGGAGTTCACTTGTTGCGTGTTTTGGACATAAAATGTAGCTGTATCGTCCGCGAACGTAGTATTTAAGTTAAGAAGAATGCCACGTTTTGCGTGATAGATCCCAGAACTAATCAGTTTTGTCACCCATAACACAAGCTTTGCTGACTTTGACGCTAGATGGCGCTGTGTGAATTTGTCCAAGCATATTTAAATTTATTTAAATAGGTAATAATTTGACTTTTATACTACAACGCTCCTTCCTATCTCCGGCCTTCCCTGTTCGGTTGAGTGATACTAACAACAATGCTCCTTCTTATGATCCCAAATATTGCAAAGTAGGTCAAATTAAACATATAAAATAGTCATATTCTCTCGGGTTTATTCCCTCAATTTATTCCCTCACCGTCAGAGCGTCGGTGAGTGTTCAACTAATGTAGAGGTTCTAAAAGCAAACACCTTAATTTTTTTGACCAAAGCATGTAACTTCGAAACATAGTTGTTCCTTGAACCAAAATAATCCGATAAAGATCGGTAGCCCTCAGGATCCTCCCTTCTAGCTCCGAAGGAGGGGATTCAAAGTTGCACTCCGCCTGGCTTTATTCTAAAAATTATAACGGTCCATATTTATCTAAAAGGTCAAGTGTGATATCATTAAATCAATAACGTAGAATTCATTTCTGGTATAAAAAATGCAAAAACTTGAGCAGTTTTTTTTAATTACACAATATTCAAAACATTTTAAAATTCAAATTAAATAAATAAATAAATATTCGTGGACAAATTCACACAGCGCCATCTAGCCCCAAACTAAGCAAAGCTTGTACTATGGGTGCTAGATAACTGATATACTACTTAAATACTTGAGGGTTTGCCCATGCCTACATAAACCTACAATTCTTTCACATAGGACAATTCCTGCACACATGATATAGCTATTTCAACCATATAAGTGTCTACTGTGCGTATCATTATTTTACAATGCCCCTGTTCTACGACATGTGCAACGTGGACCATCATACGCGTTTCGGACTCCTCGTGGTTGAACGGCATCAAAACTCACAGTTTTATCGCATGTCACTCCATAGCATCCGCATTAGGTTAGCGTGTTTTTATTCCCTCGCATTTTCCTGTAGGGATAGCCTACAGGAAAATGGGGCCACGGTATGTAAGTATTTACAATATGTATTTTTATGACGCTGACGTCTGTAAGATAAGTACCAATGACATACATTGAAATCCATCAAACAACCCGTATTATAGTTGGTAACCGCAGAGAAATTGATTCACACACTCGAAAAACATTACCCTAATTCAGTAGTCGGGTTATACATATATTTTCATGTTTCTGATCGACAACAATAGTTGATGGCAATTCAGTGGGTCGCCAGAATGTGCTCTTCGTTCGGATGTTGCAGAAAAAAGTTGAGACATTAGCCTAGCTAATGTCAGAGGGCAACGCTCATATCAGCCAATCAGCTGTTATGGCTTACGAAATGTGAGCCCGATATTCGCGATTATCCTAAACTGATTCGGATTTTTTCAAAGATCGCTCGAATCTTACAAAATTCATTTTTATTTTCCAATTATTCGGGTTTTTGCAGGTGTCCTAGGATTTTCGTGAGAATACGATTCCCCAATAAAATATCCTACGACATACAAATAATCTATACATCATATCAGATGAAAGAAGCTCCACTGCTGTACATAGGCCTCCCCCAGAGATCTCCACAAAGACCGGTCCTGTGCGTTTCGCATCCAGCTGGTCCCTGCGATCTTTACCAGGTCATCGGTCCACCTTGTGGGACGCCTACCCCCGCTGCGTTTACAATCGTTGTAATCTATACAAAGTATAAATTAAAGTCGCTGTAGTAGTAGTAAGGAGATTAGAGGTTAGATGTGGAGGCGCCACTTCAGCTGAAGGCTCGGGGAGAGGTGTTGAAGGCTAAGCGAGAAGCCTACCTACTTATTTTATGTCCAATAGCAGACTTCTTACGTCCTAGGTTTGTCGGTGTGTCAGGTCAGTAGGATCATAGTGCCACCCCTTGTCCTACTAATTAGTACGCGCCATTAACGTGAACTGGTGGTTCCAGTTTTTTTTCACCCACACACATTTTGAAACTCTTTTAATATTCGACTATCCTGTTGATTTTATCAGGCTTGAAATGAATCTGTGGTCCACCTCACAAGGTGGAAAAAATCTGTGAACCAAGGGAAAGACTTACTTCCTATTCTGAAGGCTTTTAAAGACATAATGTCATTTTCGTAGGCATCTCAAATTAAAACAAATACAGTCCATGTTACTCTCTGATAATGTCTCTGCTAGCTTTCTAATATCTACATCTATAGGTTATAGAATTTTTAAAGCGATGTAAGCTAATTAGCTATTGAGTTTACTACGCATTAATTACTTGCAAACACAAAAAGACGAATGCTTTCTCTTTAAAAATAAAATTATTATATTCTTCTTTTTTAGATTCGACAACTATGTCGGTCACATCGAGGTGGACGGCGAGGAAGTGGAAATGGCGTTATGGGACACCGCGGGACAGGAGGACTACGAGCGGTTAAGGCCGTTGTCGTATAACAACGTGAGTAATTCTCTACCTACACTTATAGGTATTTAGTGATTCAACTAAGTTCCGGTTGTAATAAGTCGGACATGACATGTGGCACAGTGCTTTCGGACGTCATCGCCACTGTCGAGAGGTTGGACCAAAATATTATATAGCAGAAAACTCTTATCGCACGCGTAGCTACTTGTTTTCGTACGTTTTCATTGGTTGGCTGAAGTGGTTACTCTGTCGTTAATCAGGATCTCCTTCTCAAGGTGTTTTTTTTAATGAAATTTACGAATTGCGGCTAAGCTTGTAGCTCCCTATCTGTCACGTAATTTAAGAATACTTTTGTTACCACATTAAATTTTATACAATCCAGCTATTCCCAAGGAGACAATTCACGACCCATACAGAGAGTACTTAAGTACCAAATTTAAAACTGCCGGCCAACATAAATTACGGTAGCAAGTTCATTATTTCGACAGCATGCACTATTATGAACACTTTTTACTCTTTGTCGGTCACTATGCGTGCCATTTTTTAACCGACTTTAAAAAGGAGGAGGTTCTCCAATTCGGTTGTATGTTGCTGGTTGCTTATTGGTTTATTAATGTTTGTTATCTCAGAAACCCGTCATTTATGAACCGATATGAAATTTTCTTTTTATTTGAAAGGATACATTGTAAACTCTTTATAACGAAACTCAAGGGACCGAGCATGTTTTTTTTCGTGATAGAGAGTATTCGTTATGTAGAGTGAGCCTAGTTTGGTTAGTAACTAGGGCCAACGTTCATAAGGACAAGCAATTCATGAGTAACGACGCAATAACGAAAGCTAGGCGGCTGTTTACGACCTCAGGTACCTTTTTAGACCAGCAGAAATATATGGACCGCCTATATATGACCAATAACATTGAGTGATATGTCATAGAAATAATTTATCATTTTTTACAACTTTTACTATGGCGAGAACTCTCGAATCGTTGTGGGAAAAAAGTTGTGATCAATTAAAATAAACTTTATTTTGTACTGGAAAATTAAGTCTATACGACAAAAAAATAATGTTGAGCGATGTATCATTGAAACATTTTTTAATTTCCTACAACTTTTACTATTGATGGAACTCTCGTATCGCTGTGGGAAAAAAGTTATGGTAAATTAAAATAAACTTCTTTTTGTACTGGAAAATTCAGTCTTTATGACCGATGATAATTCGTTGAGCGATATGTCATTTAAAAGAATTTTTAATTTACTACAAATTTTACTATCGCGATAACTGTCGAATCGTTAAAATTATTGTATTACTACTATTCGAGTCCACTGGGTTGTGGTACTTTTCCTTTTTCCTTCATTATATATAGTACCTACTAGCTGGCCCGCCGCGACTTCGTGCGTATATTGTCCTACCATATATATTTTCCTCTTGAATCACTCTCTCTATTGTTAAAACCGCATGAAAACCCGTTCAGTAGTTTTTAAGTTCATCCCGAACAGACAGAAGCGGCTTGATAATTTGTTTCATAATATGTAGTGATAATAAATAAATAAATAAATAAATATTCGTGGACAAATTCACACAGCGCCATCTAGCCATCTGATAGATTATGTGGAATATCGGAAACGGAAAACTTCATCATCATCATAGCCCATAACAGTCCACTGCAGGACTTAGGGCCTCTCCCACAAAAGGGGAGGTTATTGCCATAATCTCGCTTGGCAGGCGGGTTTGAGATCGCAGTGTTATATATATAACAATATAAAAGCCTATTTTCAAATCCAGAACTGGTCAAATATAGAGAGAGACAAATAAAGATGTGGTCCCTAAAGTCAAATTTTTATGGTGTACCTACGTTACGTAGTCATGTACCTACATGTCGGACACGTAATTTGCCGGACACAACAGTAAATTCGAAAATAAATATGAAACAGTGTAAGAAAAACTTTATTCAAAAAAATTATAAAGACAATAAAAGTAAATAACAGTAGCATCGGTGGCCTAATGGTTAAGGGTCCGATTCGTACCCCAAGTCGTACCCAAAAGTTGTCCACACCGCTGCCCCGGAATGATACCCAGTAAGCAACCTTTCAACACGAATTATGACCAATTGTTTTAACGCAGAACTAAACCGTTTTCCCGATTGAGTTTGGTACTGTTGTCTACAAAGTTTGTGTTAAATAAATTGGTACATTGTCCGTATCTTTGTTTACAGACAAACTGTTTCCTGGTATGCTACTCGGTGGGCAGCCGGTCGTCGTTCGAGAACGTCACACACAAGTGGTATCCGGAACTGAAACATTTCAGCTCCTTCACGCCTATTGTTTTAGTTGGTACGTATTTTTCATGCACTATGTACCTAAGCCGAGTGATGGTAAGCTGAGTGATGGCAATGCAAAATGGGATTTTTGTTTCGTCACAGTTATAAGGTAGTGACGGAATCGAATAAATGTATAAACATGGTCTGACTAACGCCTTTGTACTTACCTCCTACTAGTACATAATATACGCTTTCATGTATGTTGTAGGTACCTATTTCAAACATATTATGACCATGCTTATCCATTACTACTCTGTGCTAGTATGTAAGGTAGGTACCGTGACAAAATAGTTTCGATATGCTAAAAAGTTACTCTTTGCCGGAATACGGTGAAAGTAGAAATTATGAGAGCTCTCTAACGATAACGTACTGTCTTAATTATTTAAACTTAACAGTTAGCGTAAACTAATTCGTATCTATCAACATAATTAACAAAATTACCACCATTACTCGTAGTTCTGAATGTTAATGAGGATGAGTTAGTTAATTGGCGCTTATGTTTTATGATTATTAAGTAGAATACCTATTAAATCCTTAATTTTTTCAGTTAAACGTTCTAGTTATATGTAATATAAGTATAATATAACTGAAACTACTAATTACTATGTAGTATAAAATGGGATTTACCTAGAAATATATTGTCATTTGTCCCATTGACGTGATACACAATGACGCAAGGATAACACTGTGTTACGTGTAGTCCTTGAGGAAAATATATGGAACGAATTAAAATATATATTCAACGAATTCCCATTTGCAATTTCAGCTACGAAAACAGACCTGCGAGCTTCAGGGAAAGCCGTCATAACAACACAAGAGGGAAAGAAGCTAAAAAAGAAAATAAAGTAAGTATCGAAGCCTAGTTACATCCACATAGTTACTATAAAAAAAGCAAATAGATTCTTAGTAATTTTCATGACACAAATTTAGATAATGTTATGTTGGTTATTGTTACCTAGCCGAGATAATATTGTATTGTGAATTTGTGATACATAACTATCAGAGGGAGTGAAATGCTTCGTTTATCGGCGCGCGCGCCGGCAGCGCTATCGGCCTTATCGGCCGTGATAGTGCCGCGGAGCACCACGCAAGCGCAATTTGTAAAATAAATATACTCAGTTGTTATTTTATTTCATATCATGACATAGTTGACGGCACATAGGACAAAAAGAAAACAAAAATTGATTTAGGTGCCCGTTTACGGCCACTGGTGATGGATGGATAGAGATATCTACTATGTATCTATATCTATATTGATGACAATGACGCGACATTTAAATCATTTATTTTAAAAAAGGAACAGGGATATATTACACACACAAATAATATACACAAATAATATTTACGAACAATTTAGGGAGCAGTTTCATCAATCTAGTGGAACCATTATCATTATCGTGAAGACCGAATCACAATACAGAGATTGAATTTAAAATTTAGGAACGTAGAGGTGTACCTAAATTGGCACAATATTTCTTCACTCAGTAACATCACTCCTCAGTACCTAAACAAACTGAGGTACCTACACAGAGTACATTCAAATAATTTACAGAAATCAAATAATTTATTTGTCAGGATACCTGAGACTATAGGTTGTTAAATGTAGTTTATAGTAGATACATTTAATTTTGATCAAGTAGCTCTGCCAATTTTCCGTTATTGATTTGGTGTCAACGCTTCACGCTAATGGGCGCTGGGTATCAGTTATGACTCCTCTGTACGCTCATCAAGATAAATAAATTCCAGGATTAAATGGTCGTGAGAGGGCTATGTGAAGGTTGCAACACATCTACCTAATAGATGGCGGCGTATCGTAGTTTATCGTCACAAACCAGCTGTGGTACCGCCTATCTCCGATTGTACGCCGCCATTTTGATGCAATTGAGTTTAAACTAATCGCAGCAAGCCCGCTCTGACTCTAGGTTGCTGCGATTGGTCCACACTCAATTGCATCGAAATGGCGTACTATCGGAGATCGACGGTACTTACGGCTGCAGGAATTCATAAAGTTACCTATCTTTATCGATAGCTTCGAGTGTACAGCCTTTGGAATATCGATAAAATCTAATCGTTAGATATGACATAACGACCAAAATCTATAAGTTTGCGATCGCTATCTATGTCGAGACTGCAGCCCCTGTACAAACACTAACTTGTTTGCATAAGGGGCTTGCATCAAACTCGTAATCGCAGATAAACACAAACCGTCATTCATAAATGTGTTTAAAAATTTGGCGCACGGCTGAGATAAGTGTTATTAAACACGTTCGAACAAAGAGTTAATGGGCCATGTGGAGATGCGTTGCACTAACCCTAACAGTGGCCTCACCTCACCACGACATTGACCAGCCCATCACCTACCACCACAATGGCATCGTATCAATATACTTAACTGGTTTCCGAAACAAAATTCTTCAACAACCTATAATAAATTAGTCCACTGCTGGAAGTTTTTGAAGGTGGCAAACAAGCTTATGGCCTGCCTGATGAAAGCAATGGACTTATTAAGCCTCCTCCACTGTTGTGGAGTTCCCATCATTTCCACGCTTCGAGATCACAGTTTTGATAGCATACAACAGGAACTGCTTCCCATTTTCTGGTCTTTTTACGGAGGTGTCAGGCTATAGCAGCAGTCACCTTGGTTGATACCCGCATGTGGAAGGCTCGGTGCTATTCTACTCTGCAGGACACCACGAGGCTGATAATCATTCAGTATTTAATATTGTCGTCTTTGTCAACTTGCAGGGCTACGCAGCTAGTGGAGTGCTCGGCGCTGGAGCGGGAGAATATGACCGCAGTGTTCGAGGAAGCCGTCCGCGCCGCAATGAAAAAGAAACCCATACACAGACGCACCTGCCAGTATTTATAAAATATTATAGAAATTGAAGAGTATATTAATTATTTAACTGAGCACACTTTGGTTCAAAATGAAGAAATAGTACATTTGATACTTGTTGATATAGTTGGCTTTAGACTGTCTGGCATACTTTCGTTACGCATACACACATCTGGCGTAAGCTAGTTTTGATGGAAACTTGTTTGGTAGGTGTAGATATACAAACCTACTACCAGTCACAAATATTAATTTCTCTACAGAAAGTCAAAATATTTAACAGCGAAGAAGCAAGCGACCTGATGACCTGGGCGACGGTGATCACTTAGCACACTTACGTGCTTAGTGATCACTGTCGCCCATCTGCAACATCTGGGGGCCACGGATTTACATGCTATGGAGGGCAAAGTTTTTGGTCCCGGTTATCTATCTATCCATTGGTCATAAACCACTTCAGAAGAAGATATGAGAACACAAAAACAACTTGCCTTAGCTAATCTGACCATGGTATGAAACTATAAAATGAAAACGTTCCGATTGTCATAGAGATAAATAATCACATCACAGCTATAATTAGTTAACGCTTAATGCAGTCCGTCGATAGTAGGTACTGTCCAAACTTATCACAAATGTGTTCTAGATTTATGTAAATAAAGGTAGGTGTAGAAAGGTATTGCTTAAAAGGATACCTAGGTTGTAAATTATTTGTCTAATTTTATTACTTATATCAGTATAATTAGATTTAAATACAAATAAATTATATACCTACATAGATATCAAATTACTAAACAGATGCATTATAAATATTTTTATTTGCAAGTAATAAAAAGTATTTCAGTAAATAGATACTCATAATTAAACTTTGAAATATTTAAATTGTTTTTATAAAACGTACCCACAAACACGATGCTTATGCGACTTACTTATGATGCTACACGGCTTATAAGTCTAGGTACTGAAAAAAATACGGACGAAATTCTACACTATAGAAATTTGAAGCGTGAAAGGTACGACAATTTAATTTATTTTGTTGTACATGATCTGTAGTGTAGATTCTACACACTCCCATAGACACACGTCTGACAATCCGCCGCCATCTTGTTAACTTTTGTATTGTGCTGTCACGGCAGTGACTGTGTCAAAGCACGCACACACATAAATGGGCAGCGATTAATATGCTTCACTCATGAGTTTAGAGAGTATTCATCCGTATTTTTTTTATGGTCCGTGGCGTGTACTCCCGTTGTGCTCATGGTTCTTTGAAGCGATCATACGGCATTGGCATAGCCTTGTTAACTACATAAAATCGTTTTTGCTTGTCGTCAATCGACGGAGTAAGGGGACAACGGTATTTCTGTTAATTACAACACACTTGTATAAAATGAGCTATCACTGCTAGGTGCGTTTATAGATACGTTAGCTCATCTTATACTGGATTTGTTAGGTAATGATGTCTTCTGTTTGTACCTAATACAAGAAGACATGACTCTTAGAGTGTGCGCAAAATAACTTTGCTCGCGACTGAAAATGGTACTGACAGGGACGCCATCTTGCATCAGCAGACTCGCTACGAGTTGGCTACAGTTCCCTAGCCTGCAGCCCGACTGCTTAACTCGAACATCGCCATCTTCAAGTGATAGGACGCAAGGCATGTCTACCTAAGCACGTGCATATCTACCTATCGCAGCAAGGCAGCTCAGCTGCTATTGGTAGATATTGTTTTGCGATCCTCAAGCATTGTTTTTTTTTTATAGCGGCAGAAACGGATATCTAACACATTCAGCAGACCACCCGTGATTTTTGTACGACCGTGAGAAGATCGTGAGACCATTTGTTTAACCACAAAAAGTTAAAATCGTGGAGAAATGCACACAGCGCCATCTAGCCTCAAACTAAGCAAAGCTTGTATTTTACGTGCTACAAGCTACAATAACTGATAGACTACTTACTCTTTTTTATACATAGTGTTCTAAGCACATTAACAGAAATTGCCCGTCTGGGAATCGAAACCGGGACCTTTTGCGGAGCAAACCAATTGAACTGACTACTGAACCCATTGATCTACTAAACCAATGGTTAGTAATAAATCAATGACTGAACCTCTCAAGTCATCCAGACCACAACCGTCTGTCATAACGGACAGTTATGTTTGTATGTAGGTATATAGTAAACTGGGCTTTCGTTTTATCTGTATCGTTAGTTAGAGCTTAGACTTAAAGAGCGAAAATGTATGTACTGATCATCGGGCTGCTGCGTCCTACGTTCTGCTAGCGCCTTTCATGCCATTGGTTGGAGGTGCCTTAAGTCATCATCATAGACCAGTGGCATGCGCGTAATAAACAAGGAAGTCGGTGGCTAACTTACCAAACTCTTTGATGTAATTAACCTTGTTCCCAACTTCTGCGAGCGTCTAAGGTACTTTGAATGAACTAATTATAAGCCAATTGATGGTGAAGGAAACAGCTGACCTTGGTATCAGGAACCTAGTATTGCAGTGCCGTACTTCACCTAGCTAGTAGATACGGTCAGAGACCGTTCTATAGTTGAGAAGTCTCTGCTTTGGATGATAATGCGATGTCCTCGGTTTTTGTTTGGCAAATTGATGGTGGAGGTGGAAACAGCAGACCTCAGTTTTTCTCACGCTAGATATCAGACGACAAGTATAAAAGTAAGTCGCCAGGCTCCCCAAGTCAGCGGTTGTTCCATAGTTAAGAAGTCTCTTTTTCGGTTGACAAGGTTATCTATATGAATATCCTGGACTTGTATCGAAAAGAGCTGTGTGAATACCATATGTACTATGATACTCCAGATGTCGATAATGAGAAAAAAAAATTCTTAGCGTTAATGTACCGTTTGTGCTCTCGAGGACGAGGGCCCGGGGTCCGCCTTGACCATGATCCAGGATTTGGCGATCAGGTAATTACAGTGGAGCGACTACCATCTGACCTCCGTGACCCTGCTACCAGGGGAACCTGACCAGATTGGATTATGGTTACAAATTCAGCTGCCTCAATTAGCAGGTTTCATCACGATGTTTCCCTCACCGTAAGAGCATAGGTTAGAATTCAACTAATGTACATAACTTAGAAAAAATTCATTGGTACATGGCCGCAGCGGGTTCGAACCTCTAGCTTACCTACCTCTCGCTTACGAGTCGGATACTCAACCGCCCGGCCACCGACGCTCTGGATGTCTGTAAATGATATAATAGTATAAGTTACTTGATAGTGCGTTTAAATGAAATTTCGGCCAGTTTATTTTAATATTTTACTGTTTTTATACCACTAAGCCTCACTAAGGTGGCAAACAAGTTTGCCGCCTGCCTGATGGTAAACAGGTTATGGACGTTTGCAATACCCCTTGGTATTGCAGGTTCGACTCCGGTATTGCCGACCCTGTAAAAACCTTTTCAATTATAATTCCAAGGTGTGAGGATGGCGATGGTATCATGTCAAACATTTCCTCACAACCAATACAAGCAGTAAAACACGCAAAATGAGGCAGTTGACTTTAATACCGCTTGTGAGCTTTTTTATATTTGAGTAGCCAGGCAATCGACCGCTATCTCACCTGGTGGTAAGTGACGATGCGGCTGAAGATAGACCATGCCTGTCTAGGAACAGCCTAAAAACTCTAGCCTTGAAGGCGTCCAGATTATAATGACAATACTTACAGGGAACGTGTTCCATTCCTTAGCCGTACGCATTACAAAGGTTGACCAAAGGTACCAAAGCGGCTCGTGTAGATAGCTGGAAGATCCACGACATAAGGATGTAGCGTTCGCCGGTACCGCATCTGCTGATGGCATAAAGGGGTCGGTGGAAAGAGGTCGTGCAACTGATTTGCACGCTCTCCCGGCTATTCGAAATGAAACCGATATTTTAGAAGCCTACGCCGATGCACGAGACTCTGCAGCTTAGCATAAATCAATTGCGGGTCACAAGTTATCTTGTTTGCACGTTTTCCCACCGAATCCAAAGCAGGCAGTTGGTACTTGGCTGATCCATCCCAAAGGTGGCAGCAGTATCTACTTAGTGCAACTTTGCACGTTTTCCCACCGAATCCAAAAGGGGCAGTTGGTACTTGGCTAATCCATCCCAAAGGTGGCAGCAGTATCTAATGCATGCAATACCGCCTAACCTTCGAGAAGATACTAAGTTTTTTAGCTGCAGACTTTGCTTTGGACGTTATACTGACCGAAGTTGAGATCGTTACTTATAGATATTTCAACTCAGTTGTGCGCGCGGCCCTATGTGAAATATCTATAGATAGCTCAACACCAGGGAGCTTGTCGGTAATTTCCACAGGAATATCCTGTAAAGTCAGTCCGTGTCGTACCCATTTTGATCCAACAGGTTGCTGCTACGAGTACTTTTTACCTGATTTACGGTTATTTAGCCCTAGAGCGAGCACGTTGATAGACAGGTAAATGTACCTAATCATATGTATATAGTACAAAAATTTCGAGCTCCCTGATGTCGCTCATCATTCATTGCTGTCCTACGGAAATAATTCATACTTAATTTTATACTAGATTTATGGCAAATATTTCTTATTTGGTTACGGTAATTTTTTTGTTCAACTGGCGACAACACTGCAAACCGAGAGATAGAACAGAATAGAAGAGATAAGAGAGAGAGAGAGGGATGTTAAGAAAATAATGAAAACGGTGAGTGTAGTGCTGTTTTCGAACTATTGTAAATAGTCAAGCTATGCACTATCTAGCGACGCTAGATTTGAGTTCTACTGGCAATACTGACCGCTCTAAAAAAACTGTAATACGAACGACGCGACAAACGTCATATCGCAGTCTTTTTGTGGGCATTTTCTTTAATTTTTACATCTTGCATTTGGGGTTCTTATTTAGTGGTTCTCTTTCTCAGCAAGTTCTCATTATCAATAAAATAACCAGAAATAGTGTTCTAATAGTATCGTACATCATGAAGAGAGGATACGATTCTATGAATTCATCTGTCGAAATAAGTTCTTACCGTGATCAGCATTTCAAGGTTTGTGTAAAGTATTGTTTCTATTGCTACATCGTGTATTATTCCAATTAAATATTTCTACAATAATAAACTTCTATTTTAGGGTTCTAGAAATGAACAAGAGCGTTTACTACGTGCATCGTCAACTCTTTATATAGGAAACCTATCATTTTATACTACAGAAGAACAGATTTATGACCTGTTTTCCCGATGTGGTGATATTCGAAGAGTCGTAATGGGTTTAGATAAATATAAAAAGACTCCTTGTGGTTTCTGTTTTTTGGAGTACTATTCAAGGCTGGATTCTGAAAATTGCATGAGGTTAGTTTATATATTTGTGAAAGCAAAGTACACACCTACATTACCCATGTTCCCACTAGTTCTAAAAGCTAAATAAAATTATAAAAATTAAGCTGTGTCATATTTTGTAAAACTAACAAGCTGAAACAGTATAACCTGAACTCCTTTAATCCCAAATTTTAAGGCAGTTTCTAGAAAGACCTTTGCTTATAATCCCACCTAACAATTATGTTGTAATGTCCAATATTTCATATCAGTTTAAGCCTAATTATATCTTTTTTACAGATATATAAATGGCACGAGGTTGGATGACAGAATTATTAGATGTGACTGGGACGCAGGGTTTGTGGAGGGTAGACAATATGGACGTGGAAAAACTGGAGGCCAGGTAATGTTTTATTTATTTTATTTTATTTATTTATTTAGGTTATAGACGAGCAGCATTGTTGCTGAAGTGTTTATATCACACAGTGTTGAAAGTCATTTTCAAGTAGAGACAGTTTGTTTGACTTCAGCCACTCGTCCAATCTGTTCTTGAAGGAATTCACTGACACAGCTGTCACAAGATTTTGTGGTAATTTATTCCAGTTTGATACCACTCTGTTAGAGTAGAAGTGATGTGCAGTATTGGTGTTGGATGGTCTAATTGCATTTCGTGACCTCTGTGCGACTTGCAGCCCTTTTTTGTAATAAACATTTCATGAATGTGAGGGAGATTGTATTGGTATGATAAAATCTTATATGTTTCAATGAGATTACCACGCTGCCGTCTTTCTTCCAGAGTAGTGAGGCGTAGTATGCGAAGTCTTTCTTCATAGGATTTGCGGCGTATGGCAGTCGGTATTTTAGTAGCTCTTCTTTGAACACTTTCTAGAAGATTGATGTCCTTTCGAAAGTACGGGCTCCACACCAAGAATCCATATTCCAGAAGCGGTCTTATGTAGGTCTTGTATATTTTGAGGAACATATCTATTGTAATTGTTTGGAATGATCTTATCATGTAAACAAATGAGTTGGCCTTCTTCACTATGCTGGATATGTGATCCTCCCATTTCAGATTATGTGTCACTGTGACACCCAAGTCCTTCTGGGATGTAACTGGTTGCACTGTAGTCCCCTCTATATAATACCTCATACCAGGGTTATTTGCACCCAAGTGTAGAACACTGCACTTCGAATGATTAAGGCTGATGATCCAATCCTTTGTCCAATGTTGAATGCGATCGAGGTCATGCTGTAGCTGCCCAGAGCTGACTGACTGACTGAATTCAGATTGTGATTCAATGCATTCAATCAGATCCGTTATATAGATGCCGAATAGATGAGCTGAGAGTACTAAACCCTGCGGTACTCCACTTAATACCTGCCTTCGCTGGGATAGGGAGCTACCAATTCGTACTTGGAACGTTCTATCTTTGTGGAAGTTTTTAATCCAAGCGAGCAAGGGGCCTCTTATTCCGAAGTGATCTAGTTTCATCAACAGCCGCTGGTGAGGCACCCTGTCGAAGGCGCGCTGGAAGTCCAGGTATATGACATCTACTGGATTCCTATTATCTATTTCTGTTGACCACCAATGTGCACAGGACAGCAGATTAGTAACAGTTGACCTTTTCTTAACAAAACCATGTTGTTTGGTGGATAATATGCAATCTTGACTGAGGAATAATGACAACCGTTCACTGACAAGGCTGACTGGTCTAAAGTTTTCTAACCGAGTTTTGTCCCCCTTTTTATAAATTGGCGTAACAATAGCGTGCTTCCAGTCTTGAGGTACACAGCCACTGCGGATCATTCATCAGCACTGACAATACCGGTGACAGAGTCTTAATACAGTTTTTAAGAATACAGCTTGGAATTTGATCCGGCCCAGGGGCTGATGTCAGATTCATTACGGATATGGCTTTTTCCACGTCAGCTACAGTGAAATTTATTTCACTTAGGCTATTCTCTACTCGCACCCCTTTAAGCAGATCCGCATGAGGCTGTAATACTGACTCCCTAGAGTGTGCTTTTTGAAACTCCTCTGCAAAACAATTGTGCAAAACAATTGGCAATATCAATAGGGTTGGTAACCAGGTCACCATTCTGATTTTTTATTGCTGGGGGAATACCTACTTTGGATGTGATCGACTGCCTTATGTGAGAGTAAAAGGCTTTACTCCCAAATCCAATAGTTTTTTCTCATACATGCTGCGACGTTTCCATGTCAGTGCAACACATTCGTTGTTAATCGCTCTATATTTTGAGTATTGTTCCTCACTTCTAGATGTTCGGTACTTGTCCCAAAAAACTTCTTTTCTTTGACTAGTCTCATAACATTGTCATCAATCCAGGGCTTGTTTCGAGGTTTGTTTCTAATTAGCTTTTCAGGAGCATGCCTATTAAGAGTAGAGTTGATTGCGGATAATGTGTGTCCCCATAGCAGATCAGTATCGCCGGACAGGTTCACATTTTTTAGAGTCAGATAGATCTGAATTAAATTTTTCATAGTCAATAAACTGGTACTGACGTCTGAGTATAGGGACATTGTTTGTTTTATGTGACAGACATTGAATGCAAAATTCTAAGACATAGTGATCACTTTTACCAATTGGGGGCTTATGAATGATTTCCTTAATCAAAGAGTCTTCATTAACCATTACCAAGTCCAGTAGAGATGGTTTACTACCTATTTAAAATCTTGTTGTATTTCTCCATTGTAACTGTTGTACTGATCAAGTTTAAAGATATCGCAATAGGCATGATAATTGCATTTTATTTCTTTAATATGATAGTGTTTTACTTTACAAATAGAAAAAAAAGTGTGTGAATATCTTAAAAAATAAGAAATATATGAATTATTGAGGTTCCAAATTAGCCAGAGCAGGCTATAAAACCACCCCCCACATTGACAACATGTTTGAGTTAGCTATTTCTTTCTTCAGGTTCGTGATGAATACAGAACAGACTATGACGGAGGCCGGGGCGGCTATGGTAAAATCATAGCACAGAAGATAACTCCAAATACCTTGGAACGTTGAGTGTTAAAAATAGTGATTAAGTGATTTATAAGGAAGACTGGAACTGAGAACTAAAACATTCAATTGTGAATGTGATGTCCAACATTACCCACATATTTTAATAAATAAGCTAAAGTATTTATTTCATACAAGATTTATTTAAAAATAAAACCAATTATGTTTTAAAACATTTCAATATTTCAAAAGCAGTAAACATAATAAAAATATAAAGTTCACAGTAAGGAAATGATTGCCTTACCAGTATAAATAAAGTCAATAGGTAATAAGTTATTATTGAACTATAAAATGCACTGACACACTTTGTGCGGGTGTTAATATACATATCTATTTTTCTTGTTACACAAGTACAAATATTGCAACATTTAACTTAAAGTTAACAAGAAGTGATAATAAAACATCAATTTCATAAACAGATCATAAAAATATAAGCACACATTCAAGCTTTGTGCATGATGACAATCTTCCTTTTTCTTTTTACATGATGGCTTCCATCAATGCCTGATGATGATTTTGGCGATGTCAATTTATCAGATCAGATCATAAGATTATGGCAACAATATATTATAAAAATTGGAAATTTATAAGACACTTATAACAGCAAAGCTTAAGACATAAGTTTAATCTCTTGGCGCAGCTTCTGGTAATAGGTCAAACCACATTGTCTTCGCTTCACGAAAATCATATTGGTTGAGTTGAACAATTACCTGTAAATTGAAATAAATAGATAAAATAAGTGTCGATTTCCACAATGTATGTTCTGCGAGAGTGAAATATTTTGAAAACATCTCACAATAGCAACTGTCGCTCAAAAATACGTAAATCCGCCGCAAATTGCTGCATGTAGTTTTATGGTACAGTTGAACAAACGTAAGGCTGGGCTGTAAGGTAAGGCAATCTTGATATTGTTCTTTGGTTCAAAAAGGAGGCCATGGTTCTGGAGGGAAATTTTGAAGTAGTAAGCAAGATCTTGTGGTATCCCTTTGCGAAAGGTGTATTTTCAAAATCAAATATTTGTTTATAAGAAATGCAAATGTATTGCAGCTAGGCTAGGCTTGCAAATATTCGAAAATTTAAGTATTCATTCAAATTAACTCTCGCGAGGCGAGAGTGTATTAGGTCTCCTTGCCTCGCGATTCCTCCCGTGTAGTCCCGAACACAGCAAAATATAAAGTACCTGCCTCGCGAGGCCCTCGTGAGAGTGAGGAGGTAGCATTAGGTCAATGAGATCCTAAGATTAGGTATTTAACGAGATTAGTACGTTAAACGATTTTTGACTTAACAAGAAAAAGGAAAGAACTTTATATTATGAAATAAGTGATACAAATTAAAATAAAATTATATATAAACTAAAACATTATATCAGACAGAATTCGTCTCGCATAGCAGAATACTCAGGCACGAGTCCCCGAGCATTCGGTAGGTGCGTTCACACGGTTCGTATGATTAAATACCACAAAATTAAGACACGAGTACGTAAATTCTGATTGTTTAAAAATATTCGAATTTTACCTAAATTACTATTCGAATATTGAAATGAGGCGAATATTCGAATATTCAAATATTCAATTGCAAGCCCTAATTGCAGCTTTATGATTTTTCGATCGTAGAAGACACGCTACGATTTTCAAGGCCGGACACATTATAGCCAAGGGCTAATGTAATAAATGTCCCCTGCTTTGATTATTTTTCTAACTTGTGAGACTTCGTCTTTTGTAATATAATTTACTTACATACACAATCTCACCCATTCATCGTTTCCACACACCCACCAAACTAACTAACCATTCGTTCTCCTTTAGTCACTATTTCACTCCAGCACGTTCGCACGAGAGCTTTTTCGACGCTTTAACGCGCATTGTTTGCGAGACCGATAACCAAGGTTAAGCGTTTCGTACTTTGAGGCTAGTCGAACTTCAGCACCGCAACGAGCTCGCCACTCGTTAACCGTTGGCGAAGCAGTCTACGGCTCTGTGACGGTATTTATAATTTTATTTTGGTATAATAAAGCCAATATTAAAAAAAAAAGGATAATCTAATGACCTTTTATAGAATGAATGAATAACGTTTATTTCAGACATATTGCAAGTTTTACACAATGTTAAACTAAACCATTATTTTTCTACTAATAATCTTTTCTAAGTATTTCATTAACTGTTCATTAATTATTACAAATAATTATATAGACCCATAATTTTGTTTTGCTTACACGTTGTACAGACTACGCAAATACAGATTGCTGCAATTTCAGCTGTTTTCTGGGACATTGATTATTATAGCGCTCGTTTGAATAGAGCGTCGAAACAAGGCGGTAAAAAAACAACTTACTAACTGTGAATGCTTTAAAAGCTCCCATGCGAACAAGGCCTTACACTATACCATTAATATTTTTCACTAGCTGGCCTGGCGACTTCGTTTGAAAATCAGTGGAGGACGAGGTCTGGTGTCACCTAAAATCAACAACTCCCACGTCTGATGCTGTATCCGGAGCAAACCAGCTCTTTGGGTGAGACCCGTGACAACCACTGGGCTTCGTTGCTCAAAATACAAGTACAGACGACGGAACCACCGATGTTGGCGACGCTGTACCCAGTTCTTGCTGATATGATCTACATACACCCTTGCAGAAGCATTTCTGGCTGGTGTTGTACCTGAACGGAACGGAACGGAGCTGGCCTGGCGACTTCGTTTGCATGGTGTTGGTGTCCTACCCTTACGCTATCTCTACCCTACCGTACCTTATCCTACCTACCCAACAAAAAATAATTAGTCAAATAAGGGCCGATTTTTAATCGTTCAGATAAAACATATCAGTCTGAGAAGTTATTATGCGACTAAAATAAAATCATTGTTGCATTCGATGAAACCTGAAAAGCCTTCCCGGCTAAAGGTACTCCCAAGGCGCCTAGGTCTCTTGCGAGTCTAGCATAACCAGCCGGCCGACCGCGCTGGTACACATAAGTGTTCTCTCCCACCTGCGATAGTCTGAAGAGTGCCATTATAACCATTGCGGTAGGTGCATAAGAATAATTGAAGAATAACTAAAGTGAAGTTAGTTGTAATTTGGTAGTATAATACGTTATTTATCGTACAGGTACATTCTATGAGAATTGAAAAATCAGCCTTGTCAGCATTCTGAAGTTATACGGGAATATACATTTGGAAAATAATTTTTTATTTATATAGAAGAAGATTGGTACTTCGTCCATCCATACTTCTTTGCCAATTCTCCAATTCATGTTCCTCTAGTCCAGCAGCCTCCAAACTATGTACCTACCAATAATTTTTAGCTTTGCCCTCAACCCCTGAATCAAATCCTGGATCCGCGCCTGTATATGGTAAGTGGTCTTCAGAGTACAGACCAGTAACAATATGGTTATGGTAGTTTGAGGATCGCGGGCCCTCGCGCACGAGAGCCGGGATTTTGACGCCAAGACCTAATTATTAAGATTATTTACCCTCGACTACTCCTTGTGCAAGATGGCACATGAAAATCTAACATAGGGGTTTTGAGAAGAGTATTTTTTTGTTACTTTTATTTTACTGATCATGTCGTATGGGAAGTGGTCTAAGCCCCTATGATCTCTACCAATGTCCCTACAATCCGTATTTCCGTTAACGTCAGAAGTGACCGAAATATAACTTAAAATGCTGCATATACCGCAAAATGAGGGTTTTCATTGCAATGAGGTATTTGAGATGACGCTAATGAGGCATAAGGTCTGTTGTCAAAATACTGTCCTGATATTGGACACAAAAAAGCTGCTGTAAAATGTCTGTCTGACTCTAGCCAATGACAGGGCTTTATTTTGACATCGGACATTACGTCGCAGCATCTCCATCTCGTGGATTTCGAAATCGTGAAAACCCTCATTGGCATGGCGAAGTAAAACAAGTTTTACTTTATGTTAAGCCAATGTAAGCCTTAAACGAAGCAATTTAAGTTGCAATTCGATCGCTCTAGCCCTCAACGGGAACGCAGTATTCGGGCTACGTACCTGTCCGATGACGGGGCTCCCGCCAAGGAAGCCTTTATGCGTCGCGACGGTGACCTCTACGTTCCGAGAGTGCAGTTCTGCAAGCGGGATCGCCCACTCGAATTGCTCGTCGTACTCGGGCATGCAGCTGTCCTTCACCACCTGCGTGGACAAGCAACACAAACTCATCTAAATATCGATAGGAAAGGCCAAAGATGGTGCCAAACTATTCTTAGTGTATGTAAAATAATTTTTGGCCAATCGGAATCAATCATCACTGCATAAACGTACGTCAGCCAATGGCATTCAGTGACGTGCGTCGGTGGCGCTAGTGAGTAGTAAACTAGTACTGTTGTCAAAATACTGCCGTGCTATTGGACTGAAATGCTGTAAAATGACGGATAGATACTAGCCAATGGCAAGCCTTTATTTAGACATCAGAGCTCACGATATCTCAGTCATGGACTTACTACCCAAAGGGACTGCGCACTGCTTTGACTAAAACGAGGCAGAGCGAGAGTCACCATCGATAGTCCTTTGTCCCTTTCTAACAGTGTAAACACAATGTTATTGGCATAATCATCGTCATTCTAAATTAACAAGTGTTGTGTTTGGTGTTGCCATTATTGGAGAAATATATTTACCGTGAATTTGGTATTATTATGAGGTAATCCGTACAATCCGAAAAGTAGTTGTCAAAATACCTTTTGATCTACTGAACAATTCTCCGACAAACGTCGAGTCGACATAATTATTAACCTACGACTTTTTGTTCCACAAAACAGATAAAAGAGTTCGGTAACGATTTATCCTACAACACTAGTTTCTTAAGAGAAGTGATAGTACTCGTCGATATCTACATTTCGGGTGACAGCTGTCAAACTTAAATGTGTTATAACTCGGAACCCATTGGTTCTAGAACACTAGTTTCTAAAGAAATATCGAGACGTCGAGATCTACATTTCGTATGACAGCTGTCAAACTTAGAACTGTCATCCAAAATGTAGATCTCGATCAGTACTATCGTATTGCTCAAGGAACTAGTGTTCTAAGACCAATCGTTTCCGAGTTACAACAGTTCCAAGTTTGACAACTGTCATTCGAAATGTAGATCTCAACAAGTACTATCATTTCTCTCTAGAAACTAGTGTTTTAGGACCAATGGGTACCGATTTATAAAAGATTTAACATTGACAGCTGTCATTCGAAATGTAGATCTCAACAAGTACTATCATTTCTCTCTAGAAACTAGTGTTTTAGGACCAATGGGTACCGATTTATAAAAGATTTAACATTGACAGCTGTCATACGAAATGATGATCTCGAGGAATGCTATTATTTCACTCTAGGAACTAGTGTTTTAGGGCCAATAGTTTCCGAGTAGCAAGGTAAGCTTGGGCTGGACCCTGGTGAAAACATGACCTTCAGATTGCACCCGGTCCGGCTCTGCCTGGCCTTGAGGTCGGTGTCCGCGCCAAATAATAAAAGTAATTCGGAATTTGCATCAACAATGGTGGCAACACTAGAAAGGGACACAGGACTATCGATGGTGACTCTCGCTCTGCCCGGTTTTAGTCAAAGCAGTGCGCAGTCCCTTTGGGTAGTAAGTCAATGATCTCAGTACCGAATCGCGAACTCATTCATTCACTCTCCTCCCGCCGCCGGTCGCAAATCGGTCAGTGGTGTTTAGAACGAAAACCTGATTCGCACTTCACTAAATTGTTACCGACTGTTTGCGTAACCAGGCTAGTAACCTGTGGTTGGATGTCCTATTAGGACTCGGATCATTGTGATTGTGTATGTATGGACTCGTGTATGTATGTATGTAAACTCTTTATTGCTTAATAAATACAGGAGTTACAAAAATATTTTTGTAACTATATATATTGTTCTACTCACCACAGTCTTTCGTTTGGAGTCCTTCGAACGTCCAGGCAATAAGTACAGTTTAACGTATGGGTCGGGCACATTGGTAGGGTCTTTTAGAGGTATGTTCCTGTAGAAATAAAAAAATTGGTCACAGTAATGTAAAACAATATTAGTTCGAAACTTTGTTAAGAGGTGGTATACTACTAACATTATTTTGTGGACGACAACGTAGAGTATCTGGTGCTGCATGCTGTAGCGTAGTGAGAGTAAGATCCGACCGAGTCCCGCTTCACCTGCCGATCTGTAAGGCAAATACTAGGTTCAAAAATTAGGCTCTTAACTAACAGACTGCTCAATCTCAAATGGAGTGAACTCAAGACAGTAGTTGGCACTATTACTGGGCACCTAAACAAACTACTGCACATCATCGGAGCTACGGACAGCCTCCTGTGCAGGGGTTGTCTAGCAGCTGAGGAAACGATAGTTCACGAGGCAGGGAGTGTGAGGGACTAAAGGGGTACAGAGCCAAAGCCTCACTAGGAACAGGTTCCCTTCGGGAGGTCAGTGAACCTCCTAAGAGACTTTTGGAAGGAGCTGGGCAGGCAGGCTATCATATCCGGTTCTCAATCACGTGTAAAGGACCGACTGAGTCCAAATACGAAAAATGAGAGCCCCTAACCTAAACCTAGGCTCTTAAGCTTGTAGGGCTACGAGACGCTAATATTAAGACGTCATTTTAAATATACATATTCCTATTTGTTTTTGAATGGGGATAAACTCACGTTGTAATAGATGACGCCCTATGTACTAGTTTCGGTGATTGGCGACCCGATGGAACTTGACTTTCCAGTGGTGCTTCTAAAATGAAACAGAGAATGATGATTAGAATACATAATTGCAAGTAGGTATTTATTTCATTTCAAACGTGGCTCACCGACTTCCTTTACGATCTGCTCCGTTGCCACTGAGTTTTGCGACGTGGTGTCGGAGTTATCTTCTATATTTTGAAGGTCAACATTTGGTTGCGCTATAATTTAATAAAATTTTATTATAGTGTAACCGTTTCAAATAGCTTCATCTTTGGTGGTTACATTAGAACTTTTAGGGTATATGCTGTGTTGAGCCGGCGCGGATTCTAATCCATTGCCAACAATAACACCGCACAGAGTGACCACCCGTGCCGGGTTCCAGCTCAATACAGCGGACGCCCTTATTGCTAACGTTCGAAACTTTTGAGCAGTGTACGTACAGTGGAGAGAACTGAATGTTGAGCAAGTTGTTATAAGCCTGAAATTGGCCGTGCTACTATTTTTCGACGTATGCTTTTGTCACTATGCGATGTTTTTTGTAATAATACGAACAAATTAAGAAGACGATTAACCGCTAAACATTCAGTTTCCTCGACTGTACAAAAGGGTTTGTAATCTGTAAAGTTACGATCGATGTTTTTATACATTCGCTTGTACTCGTATTGTACACCTAGCGGCGTATAAGTCGAGCGGTGAATTAAACGGGAAGGGGATTTCTGCGCATAGGTACAGTCGCGTACCAATCTAACGGCGCACGGAGCTAATGACAGCCAATCAGCGCTCACGCATGACGCTGCGGCCGTCCCGCGCCCCGCTTTCTTCCCTACGACATCATTTTTTTTATTTCTGCTCAATCTCTGTCACCGCTCGAGATACGTGCCGCGGCCTGCAGGCTGAGTGTAAGTTTTGCTTTAACTTTACTTACTATCGCGTTTGCGTTTACGTTAAAAAAGAAATCATCTTGGCGTTAATGTCCCGGTTGTGCTATCGCGTACGAGGGCCCGGGGTCCGCCTTGACCATGATCCAGGATTTGGCAGGTCAGGTAATTACAATGGAGCGACTGCCATCTGACCTCCATGACCCTGCTACCAGGGGAACCTGACCAGATTGGATCATGGTTACACATCCAGTCGCCTGAATGTGCAGGTTTCATCACGATGTTTTCCCTCACCGTAAGAGCATCGGTTTGTACATAACTCAGAAAACAGTCATTGGTACATGGCCGGAGCGGGATTCCAACTCGGGACCTCTGGCTTACGAGTCGTATACTCTAACCGTTCGGCCACCGACGCTTTTATGTTTACTTAGAAATAAGTATGAAAAGAAAAACTTCATTTACGTGCCACTAGATGGTGTTATACATTTTTTCACTCATTTCACGTAATCGCAACCGCGATTATAAAGTTAAAGCAATACTTACACTCAGCCCTCTGTACGAAACTACTTATCGTATCTCGGTGTGCACTAAATGTTTTGTTCTCCACTTTCACACTTACAACGAGTAGAGCTTAGTTTGCTATTTTGTGCCTTATTACCTGGCACGTTAGGCACAGCCTCCTGTGGCGGGCCGTCGACTGTATCGGGCGCGGGCGCGGGCGGCGGCGGCGGCGGCGCGGGATCAGCCACCAGCGCTTCCTCCTCTATATCTTCCTCGTTCTTCGCTTCCAACAATATCTGAAATAGGAGATCGGATTACCAATTTCGCTCTAATTGTGGCAGTTGCAGTCTGATTTAGAAACTCTGGTCAGTAAAATGACATAAAACGGTTTTGAATTTTTGAGCAATAAAATAATCCGTTACAACAACACATTCATAACTGCCAGTTTTAACTGTTGATATGTTTAAATAATACTTAGTAAAATTGCTAAAATGTGTTATTCCAGTCAATCAAATTGAAAATCTGAGAACAGTTCAACAATTTTCAAAATATATTTATGTACTAACTTTCCCGCGTGGACTACCAAGTATATCACGCAAGAGGAGTGGAATAAAAAATACTCTATGTCCATCCTTAAGTGTTAAAATATCTCTATACCTAATTTCATCAAAATCGGTGCAGTGGTTTAGCCGTGAAAGCATAACAGACAGAGTTACTTTCGCATTTATAATATCAGTAGGTTATTAAAAGTACCCTAAGCTGCAGCGACATGATGATTTTCGACTCCGGGCCAGACTTTTGTAACATAATGGGCTGCATAATCAGGCTGAGGTCTTTCTGTTTCAGCAGCGCGCTGATCGAGTAGCTCAGCTGTCCCAGCGGGCTGCTTGTCTTCTGGTCTAGAACCTGAAAGAGTAAACAATAATTATAGCTGGAGTTCAGTTCATTCAGTCTTTAAAATTCCATGTTCATTCCAGATGTAATTTATAATAAAAAGAAAACTTAAGTGACTAACTTAAAATAATAGTTTTGACAGCCGCAGAGCTGTAATATTTCCCTGGCAAGTGAAAGAGACCTGGCAGAACTCCGGGCTGATTCTTGGCAGGAGGTAGCTCAGGACAGATTTGGGTGGAGATTTTTAGTGTCGAAGTAGTCATAATAGTTTAGAATACTGTCATCAATAAAAATGATATAGTTACTCTTCCTGGTGGACATCTAATCGCGAATATAAACTTTTTTGATTCTGTAATTCTAATTACCCCAGTATTGAGTTCCTGCCGGTAAGGCCTCCAGTGCTCCATGGAATACCATAGCATAGGGGCTTAGTATTTGCCTGATCGCTGTCAGAATAACGTCTCCCGGGATTTCAGAGGTGGCCAACGCATTGGTGATACCCACGGTAGTGCTAACTTGATTGCGATGACAGCCAAAGGGGATGGAACCACCCACTCATCTGTTTGTCTACCGTTTGGCATAATAAAAGTGTAATATGTAGCTGAAAGTCCTACCAGTATCTCGAGCTTATCAATCTGCGGGTTCTGCACAAGGAACGAATGCCCTATCTCGTAGACGGGGTCGTCTGTGCGCATCTGTACGGCGGTGTTCTCGACCTTCTTGCCCACAGTCACCGTGAGGTAGGGGTCGGGCTTGGACTGGGCGCGCGCGTTCTGGGAAATAAATGCTCGATGTAGTATCCAAATCAAAATCCAGTCTCTGTACGAAGACGGGTTTCTTTTCAAATAGTATTGGAAGTTTATAGTGTCGCTAATTGCACTTTTTTTTTAATTCAATTCAATCAAAATACATTTATTCAATTTCGATTTTACAAACACTTTAAACTCATACCTACATAGGTAACATTAAATAAAAATCTATAAAAAATTTAAAATGCTAGGCGCCGCGGTATCATCGAGCGCATTTTTTGGGCGTGCTGAGAAAGACCGACCAGTCAAAACAGCCGGTAGGCACAGCGACACTTAAAATTGGGATTTTGTACTGGCTTGGATGTACCAGTTAGTTTCCCATGATTTAAAACAATTTAGCGAGAGGTAATATTTCGGTAACTAGATTAAATGTGTGTACTTACTGGCAGCTTCTTGCACGAATCAATGTAGACCGACAAGACGGCAGAACTTACTTCTCCAGTTTTGATAAGTTGTGTCTCTGTTAAGGCCTAGAATAAGAAATTATTAAGGCACTTTACTATACAACATACTTTGGGTACTTAGCTGCTCGTAAACTCGAATGAAACTTACATGGCTGAGATCCAAGAGATCAGCGGAGAGTCGGTGCCACGACAAACGCAAATGCACTTTTCCATGCTTCGCTTGTTGCAGCGTTTGCCACTGAAGACAAATCAAACATCCTCTTATAAAACATGCCAATAGCAGTAACAAGGGAATAAGAATGTATGAATAGATACTTACAGTGTCTATGCGCCCAGCTTTAACAACTTGGGAGACATCCAGCGAGCATCTAGAAATTAATATAACATTACACGTTTTTCAAATTCTATTTTACCTTTTAATCTGTCATTATTTATTTCATGATTCTTAGTTTATCTTGGTCAACTCTACATAAAATGTAAAGATGTTACTACACTTTATTAAAGGGTTAATATTGTCTCTATTTAATCTCGAGATTCTACAATATGTGGTGTCTTTACAGATACACCTCTTAGGTAAGTACTTCTTTAATTACCTACACCGAAATACACATGGGAAGTTTACATTAATTTTAATTCTTATAACTATGGCTAACATGCAAAACAAACTACCAGCAGTACACTTTTAAACTTTTCAGTACTGCAACGAACAGATAGGACTACAAAAATGCATTTTCAGTTAAAGTCCGACGAAAGCGATTTTGTTAATGCAGGCAAGACACATAAAGTTAATTGTAAAATCATTCGGATCATATGTGTGGTACTGAAAACTAAAAAAAAGACAATCGGGCATTTTTATGTGTCATTATAGCAATACAACGAAGTTATCGGAAATATAAATTACAGCGTTAATTAATTAGTTTAATAAAGTCTATAATATCTGCCGCGTTATCGTTATATAAAAACTATCGAGAGTCACAAGTATCTTATATGTTGGCATTATTTCGGTCTTAGGTCAGGATTTTAGGAATAGCCGTTTTATTTGGCGAAAGTAAAGGAATAATAAGTAACAAGTGTAATTCCATACTAAAGTTGGAGGAAATAAATAATGAACTCGTATCCTGACTTGACATTAACCAAATTACGACTCTTTATTCTTTACATCTTCATTGGCATTATAAATATTATGGCGAATGTGTGGCGTGCCGTGTTTGAAATGAACACTTACATCGTGGAGATATTTTGAGGTACGATACATGAATTAAGACAATAAATTGGCATCGCAAATGAACTGAATGTTGTGCAGTGCTAATGTTGTACGCGTTTTCCAGTTTAGTGGCCGTCGAAAGTTAGTTTATCGATTGTTAGAGCGGTACTAGAATGTCGTGATCTCTGACTGGGAGTGGTGTTAGGAAATCGTGATATACGACTGTTAGTACGAATAGCGCGTTGTATTTACAGAGAGAGAGTGTTCGTATTTAAGCTACAAATGGTACGGTCAGATGCGAGAAGCATTGACGATTCGCCGACGCAGCCTCGAGAGTGCGGAACGTGTTTTGGCATGTACAGTCGCTTTGTATGCCGGTGATCGTACACAAGCATTGTATGCAGCGACCGACCTGCCGAGTTTTTCATCTCTCCCCGCGCGATCCCAGTCATAAAGCTTCACCGAGACCCGCATTTCGCTGCACGCCAGCACTGACTGCCACAACCCACCGCATTACACAACACACACAAAAAGCATTATAATACAAAGCAAAACACCCTCCAAGTGAATAGGAATTTTAGGTACTGCTTCACTAGGGCCAAGTTTAATAAAGTTGACAATCCGACTTAACGAGTGCAATCATACATGATAATAAGACAATTTGGCCTGTTTACCTAATGAAATTACCAGGTGACAGATTTGTGTATTACAAATTCTATTACATACAGAAAAATGTCACGATTATTTCAAGAAATATTGGAACTGACACAATAACGCTACGATTTTCATTCAAACTCTTGAAACTTGATGTAAGCTTTGATCGACTTTCAAGTGTTTGACGTTTTTAATGTATGTCGTAAATGTATCCAATTGAACGCGAAATGGATTTCTACATGTTAATGATATAAAACAAAGCAATAAAAATAATCATTTTCAGTACAGGATTTCTGCTTTAAAAAAAAGTAAATAAATGCGAGATGAGCAGAAAATATGCAGCATGTAAATGGCCAAAACAAAATGTCTATAGGCAGCGGTGACCACTTCCCATCAGGCGGCCCGTTTGCCTACCGTATGGATAGTGGATTTATGGATATCCGTATGGATAGCACAGTTTCACATCATTGTGATTATCAAACTCAATGATAGTGCGACAATGCGATAAAAATGTTTGTCGGATTGTAAGTTTTATTAAACTTGGTCCTGCTGGATGTTTGTAGATTAGATTGTTAGTGGGTTCATGTGGATTTGTTACAATTGTGTTGGATTTTTTACCACACCGTGACTTGTATGCATTTTGTATGTGAGTAGGTAAATTAAGTTGAGATCAGATACCATTATGCCAATTTTCTGGTCTCTACTTAATAATATTGTATGTTCCTAATAAAAACCGTGTACGAGTCGCTCTCCTGACGATCACCAGCAACAAGTTGTCACCTGAAGCGATACTAAATTAAACATAAAACCCATCGGACAAATCACTGTACCGTAACAATTAAATTGAAAACACAAACCACACAAATTAGATATAAAATATAACCACACAAATAATAATAAAAAATATAGGTAATTAAAATGGTTATTGCAAAAGAATTTTATTATCATCAAAATATATTGCGCGCGCGGCGACCTAGCAGACAAAGGCCAGTTGAATTCGCTAGCAATGTATATACAATTGCCCAAGCCGCTGGCACGTCTATCTGCTAGACGGGTTATGTGAAAATGAAAATAACTCTCTATTTTAAAAATCTAATTTCTACGGTACCTATGTAGTTAATCTAATTACCAAAATTTATCTAAATCACTGGATGAACGACTAATTTCTAATGGCATAAACTAGGTTTCGCATTTCGGCTATGGGGATGATAATAAAATTCGTGGCGGAACGCAACACAACACGGCCTAGATGGCGCTAATATAGCACGGAGGCTGGGACGGACCTGCCGAGGAAATCATCGTTCTGAATGCCCATGCCCGGGTCCCAGTCCCACAGCTCGCACTGCAGCGCTTGGCTCCTCATTGAACTTATTATGGCCTTGGGACAAATCACAACAGCGACACATTAGTTTCATGACAATCCGTTGCGGATTGCAGCTGTCGGGGATCACGTACATGCCACTATTGGGCAGTGCTGCGTTCTTCAATCTCAGTTAGTTTTCTGTAACTTACTGTAAGGGTGAACAGCGCAGCATAGCCCGTTAAGCACAAATTCGCGAGACCCGACAGGCAATCTGCAATTCTAAAGATGGCCCCCCATAAAATGTAGTATTATGCTATCCATTGTGTGAACGGATATGTCATGGTAAGTCTAACATGTAACAATATACTCTAACCATGTTCTGGTAATAAAAATCTGCTTGCGATGTATGCCAACGAGTTCTTGTCAGGTGTATGTGTATCTGTAAGGTAACTAAAATATAATATAACGAACAAAGGACAACCAGGACTTACCTCCACCATTAAGTAGGTCCTACTATTATGGAATACATAACAACTAAGAAAAATAAGTGGACATAATACAGTGAGATATAAATGAGGGGTATGATGTGATGCGTGTGTTGTAAATCGAGTGAAACGATGCCACTTCCATTGACCCACCAAGCAGCATCATTTCAGTCAGAGCTAATAACTCAGACAATATAAAGCTTAATTTTATAGCATATAAAGCGGTGTTAGTTGCCTTGTATCGTTACACAGATCAGGTATAGCAGGCAGAATTAATATCAAATATATCCGACGTCATGCTGTTCATTTACTTATCAACATCATGAGGCCGTGACCGCCCGTGACTGGATTATACGGATTATATTACTCTGTATAAGTAAGTGCTTCTTGAAACAATAATAAAGCGCCCCAAATGTGAAGTTAATACTGCCTGCGACCTCATTCAGGCACGTCACGACAAGGACTTGTCTTCATAGGGGTCCCTGTTACACTGAGTACAAGAAAGAGTTACCAACAAATCGTTGTCACGGCGTGCGTGGGTGTGCCTGGTGTCATGCGCCAAGCGTGCCTACCATGAAGGTATAGATAAAGATGGAGGAAACACTTCAAACAAAAGCTTGAGTCATAAATACCCACAAAATACTATATACGTGGTTTAACCTTTCAGTCATGCCTACATATTCATAAACCGAGGACTTGGCCACATACGCGAGACCCTGTTTGGTCAGCTATGTCATGATCCTCTAAGCCAACATCCGTGAGCGCAGCGATGAAACGTAAGTCGTGACAGATTGTTACACAACATCCTACACGTCATCGTTGTGATCAAGGACGTTTCTCAGAGAATCGCATCCCGGGCCCTGCCTTGAGAGCGTTATAAATCTATTGTTTGAAGTTGGAGTTTGAAGTTGGTGTTTGAAGTTGGTGTTAGAAGTATTCTCTCCACTTTTACCCACAACTTGATTATGCCTACCGCCTCCCCCCCGCGCCGCCACCGCACTCACCTTCCGAGCTTGTCATCGTTGTTGCCATCGTCCTTGTCGAACAGCTCTACGGTCAACGCTTGCCCCAGCGATTGGATAATTTGCGCCTGTACGCCATACGCAAGTCCGACGCAAACATAAGTAGGGAAAACAAAATATTCATAACTACTGCAGTAGTCAGCATTTCTATACGTAGTTTTTTCAAGTTAATAGGTATAAAAATAACACAAGCAACCCCTAGATTGATTGATTGAATATTAAAGCCCTCAAGTGTGTTATCACGTTATGATAAAAAAATAATTGTTTTAGATAAATTAGTATTTTTTAATGTAAAATACGTATTATAGATATCCAGGAAGACTAAAATAAATAAGATTGAAAGAATCATATATTTGCCTTTGTGTTACTTAAAAGTTCAAAAGGTCCAAAGTATCCCCTAAAACATAATCGTTGGTTAACACAAATGATCGAAAAATGATGTTTATTAAGGACAAAAAACATAAAATTCAATCAATACAATTAATACGGTAGGTATTCCTCTAACTGATGTCAAAAACATTGACGAACTTATCTACTCATAGTAAGCCGATTGTGGCTTGTTGAAACAACTAAATAAATGGAAAATCACAAATCAGTTAGAAAAATACACTACTTAGTAAATTTACTATCATGCTCATTCCTGATCAAACAATTATTATGTTTTGTGAATGCCTTGAAATAACATTATTGGAGATTTAAATATAAAAACCAACATGTTTTGTACGAGAAATTGCAAATCCATTGATTTAGCCAATAGAATTGAAGCATCGCATCCGTGCTACATTCATACATTTTCCATAATTGTTATTTCAATGTTTGTTAATGTAACGCAAATAATATTTTAAAACAGAATGCGTCATTCACTAGCAGTTCTCGCCGTAATGAGAAATTGTATAGTTGAGTTGTAATGTATAATACGTACTTAATTATGTAGTACGTATGCATAAGTATATATGCAGGCTTGCATCAGAAATGAGCGCGGCGACTACCCTTCAACGAATACTCACCAACACCAGGTTATAAATTAGACACTATCTAAAATAATTACTAACTAAAACAACTGTAAATTTAATATATATTAAATGTAATATAAGTTAAAACGTTTGATCCGTTAATAGGAAGGAAATAAAACATATATCAGCACTTTAAAATTAATTGTTTGATTGTACAAGGATTAGGGAAAACCCGTACAGTATGGCCAAAATAAAAACGGGGTTTGACTTAGATAAGACTCGGAGAATTCCGCTTGTAACTTATCAAACGTGTACCCGAATATTTATAAAGTAAGATTATTTTTCTTGAGGTATCTCTCAATATCTTGGCGGTTTTCCTTAGAAGCAAGCAACGTTGCTACCAGAATAGGTTTATTAAACTTTATTAATATTCGGGCTATAAAAATCTAACTACTTAAGTGTCAAAATAACTAATTAAATATAAACTGGTGCAAAACCTTTGTACAAGTGCCATTAAAGAGAACAATGAAACATGTTTTTTTTAAAGAGATTTGTTGTAGCACATTTAAAGCTTACCTCACACCAGTAGTCCCAGCGCGGGTTGACATCGTTGTCGATGTGTTTCGTCTTCCACTGCTGGGCGCCAACCGTTACGATGGCGTACGGGTCCGACTTACCCTTACCTGAATACGGAAGAGAAATTACGTATATTGGCTATGGGTTTTTGCATTTATGGCTTCTCGCCTATAACTTGCATTGACAGGACTTGAGTCGTCTTAATTAAAGCAGTGTCCAATCAATGATTAGGGCCTTAGAGACTATGGGCAAAAGAAAGTGGTAACTGGTGATTCACGCCCGCTTAGCACTTCTATTGGCTTTTCTAATTTCGATTTCTGTGGAAGCAATGGCTACTATATAAAATAAAAATGAAATTTAGAAATTCGCTTCGCTTCGGCTCTCGAGTTAGTTTGAATTGATCCTAAGAAGGTTTACTTACCTAACATAGACACATCCTTTTTCATAAGATTTTGCGCTTGGACTAGATGAATTCGTAGCACGCCCTGAAATAAATAACATTATTTGTATTACATACATATCTATAGCTATTGATAAAGGGGTAATGACAATGTTACTATAGTTTCTTTTTTAATCTAATAAACCTAATGACATTTGCTGACAGAGTTCATTTTCACCTTGAAGTGGGGCAAAAATTGCGATCTAACGTTTGCCACTAGATACGGTAACAAAATTTGCGATAGGAGACGCCCCTTTTAAATGTTTTGTAATTTATTTATTTATTTATTTATTTATTAGTTTATTTCACAGTTTAACAGCAATTAAATACTATTTACTATATAATAGTGTGATCTTTAACATAATTATATATGATCAAACGAACTTCGCGAAGTTCGATCGATATTATATGAGTCGCTTCATTCGAAGATATAAGATAATTCACAACGTAGTCCCTTTAGCCTACAAGGTAGCTTCGCACGTTTATTTAAAGTAAAATCGATTTGTTTTCAATCGATAACTTTTTTCGATCCTACGTATCGATACAGCCAGCCGCCATTTTTACGTCATTCTTTTTAGAGATACTATGCGAAACTTCCCTACGCCTGGGAATATGGGCGGGCGGGTGTTATATCTTCGAATGAAGCGACTCATATAACATCGATCGAACTTCGCGAAGTTCGTTTGATCATATATTATATTTCGTCGCTTCATTCTTCAGATATAAGATAATTCACAACGTAGATGTTTGGAGAGGGAAGTTTTGCAAATTTTAAACAAAATATTAATTATTCATACATTTTAAACAATGTATTAATTATACGATATCAACCGTAAATTAAACATATTACATAATGGACACTGTGGTTAATTCATTATTAAGTAAGCAAACGGGTTTAACAAATCGGCCGACATCAGCGATCAGCCTGATATAATATCTGGCGAAAACGCGATGAGCTGGTCCATGCGGCCAGCGCATTGCGGGCGCTCCGCTGCGGAGACGCCGCCGCCCCTGCGCCGGACACCGGACGCCGGCCACACCGAGCCACAGCACATGGACCCATGACACACTGCTCACTGTCATCACCCTGCCAATCCATTGGCAAAAGTCCGTGACTTGTTTATGGTGTGGATTGCACGGCAGAAAGAGATACTTAGTATGTGCCAGTACTGAGATGCTCGATTCTAATCAGATACTCCTCGAGTGCGATGGAAGGGGTTATGCGTAAATTAGGTACGAAAGAGCCTAGCGATACTAGCGACCTGACCCTAATGTTGTAACTAATTATGATTTTAATGCTATTTGAGGTGGTATTAATATTATCATCCTTAAAAGTGATAGCGTTTGTACCCTGTGTGTGTGTGGTACACAGGGCCAGTAATATTCCTAATGTTCTGGTTAACTTTTTATTATGTTTTATTTATTCGGACGGGACCGAATTTGAAATGTTATCCAATACACTCTCGTGGATTCCAAGTGGCAGTATACCTAGGCAAGCTTGGATTGAATTTAAAAGCTCCTTTTAGTGATCGTTTAATTCGAACATCCTAACTGGGACCAAAATGGGATACGGAGCTGAACGATGATTGTTCAAAGTGTCATACGAAGCATTCGTATTAAAACAATTACCTAAAATGTTATCACAAATTCGTTAGAATCTTTATATGGATCAGTATTATTCTGCAATCAAAATTGCAAATCGAGAGAAGTGCGGCAAGTGAGATTGCATGAGATTAATCGCATTTACTGCGATAGCCTCCGAGTCCTGTCTGCCGGATAAATAGCGCTTATAGTCCGCATTGACGCGAGACATGAAATCGGTAATCTACCGATACCTCAATCATAGTCTGTCTAACAGTGTGGACTATCTATCGGTAAGCCGAGTCAGAGAGTTTCCACTCTATGTCCTTTACTCTCTTGAGTCCTCGTCAACCTTAATATCACATAACAAAATATGCCGCGCTAGATTCTTTGCATGAAGGTATTCAATACTTCCTTGACAATTTACATAGCTGATAGCTGTGGTGTTATCTACTCGTACCAATATAGCACAATTATTATCGTATGATGCAACATTTTTAGGTTTAGTAAATCCAGTTAATGGGATACTTGAGTTCACATCGCTTCCAACACCCGTTGACACAATCGTCGCCATAGACGGTTCCCCAGTCAGCACGAGAGGCATAAGTGAAGTTCTCGTTTACATAATGAAGTCCTGAGGGTCAATAAAGGGCCAATGTTTTGCGCCCATCAATTAAGATCCTCAAAGAACGTAGAACGGGGGGATATTTATGCTAAAGTTTAAGTAGCTATTATATTTTTAAATACATTTAAACAATTGATAAAAAAAATTGTGTGCAATCAGCTGTATTGTAGCGCTGGACAAGCTGCTACTGACAGCGCAATAAGTTGAGCGAACTTATATTGTGCAACGGGGAAGAGACGAAAATATATACACTGATTGTGCTATAATGTCGTTTTTCTCCAGTTAAAAAATATTAAGTGAAATTCTCAAAATTAAAACATATAAACACTAGAATTTTACACATATTTTTAGGTTGCAAGTTGCTTTTGTTTATGTTGACTATGAATCCGAGACATTGAAGTAATCTGGGCCTCGTTAACATTGCTTAGACATTCCTCGAAGTCATTGCCAATGCTGATTATATCGTCTAAGTATAGCACGGATTTTGAGCCTTGAGACCTTAAGAAGGTGAAGACCTTAGTCGTCACTTTAGTAAACCCTCGCTGGGCAACCGAGATACTAATACGGTAAGGCTGAAAATTTGTAAATTCTGCCATCGAATTAAAGCTTTTATGGTTCACAATTTTAAATTTATTATATTTGAAAATGTGTTTCTTTGAATTTATTTTGAAATGGTTCTGTGGTCCGATATACATGGTCGGTATAAATTTATTTGTGATTTTAGATTTATGGTGAATCTTTTTTCCCATTCGGTTTAGGTGCCGGGAATATTTTAGATAAAAATTGACTAGGTATGTGGGGCTGCCGCCTGCCCAATGCAAGGTGTTCGGCTGAATACTCTAAAATCGCACCCAAATCTACTAACATTTTAATGGACTAGGGGACCCCTTCTTTTTGTCAGGAGCAAAAAGTTTGGTATTGGTCAGGAGACAGAATACTTGTCTATACGAGGGGCAACATAAATATTGTGCCACTTCTAAACCGTCCCGAATCAATGCCAACTATTAATTATAAAATAATTGTCCGCGACCAACGTGGCGCACCTGAGTCACTTAGGTGACTATGTAGGCGCGGCTGCGGCGGCCGGCGGCTTCCGCGGCGCGGGGAGGCTGCTTGGCCGACGCTCGCTGCGGATGCCCGCGCGTCGGCCATTTTCCCGGGCTCGCGTGGGCGAGCAAAGGGTATGTCGATGGAGCCAATTCCCACACGAGCTATCTACAGTACTATCGAATAGCGTTTCGTTTCGGTGAGTGTTACGGACGACACTCAAGGACGCCTTATCGTTAGGCGTTATTATTATCAGTTTTATTCTCGATTTCGAGTCCATAAAATAAAGATTGCAAGAGTATGCGGCGGGCGTCACTCAGATATTTGACGGCGATGAATATGGTATTCTTCTCGTTGGAGTACGTGTTGCGGCGCGGATGACCGCAACGAAGGCGCCGAGTCGCCGCCGCGCCGTCGCCGCTTTCTTGTCGCGGCCGCGGGCGCTCTCGGTTATCGAGCCTAAACTTTATTATTACGAAATTTTATTTTGTAGCCTGGGGTAACTTTATGTTTTCCGGCACTAAATAACTCTTAAGGATCTTTTCCTTGTAAGGGAGTCACAATAGACTCATATTGTTATGTATTTTGTTCCCGTGCTCGGGTTCGTTGTGGATATTGGCTTCGAGGGCCCGCTCCAGCTGTGGGTCTAACTGTGCGCGGGCGCAGCGGACGGCTCCGACGAAGGCTCTTTCGCTACTCTAGCGGCGACGGCGACCTGGGGCAGGTCTGTTGACGCCTCAGTAGCAAGTAATACCTCTCAGTAATTGCATTCGGAGGTGTGTCAATGTCTAAAACCGCAGACAAATTCATATTATGTCCGTTTTAGAACAAACGAGTTTACGAACGAGTGGTCGATTACACCCCCTACACTAGTAAAGTAGGTACTTAATGCCCCACTGTTTAAAGTATTATTCTCATCGTTCATCGAGTGTTCATAATATATTAAGGTGTTTGTATTGATCCCCGATCAACTAAAACCATTCCGAAGATAAAACCACGGATATGTGAAGAATGTGGGTATATCCACAAAATAAATCCGCACTGCCGATTCTCGATCGACGGTGGCGGGTAGGTAGATGTCATAGACCTCTAAATGATTCTTGATCATCAGCAGGTTGAGACACTTGGGATTATTGCACATTGCCTTCGTGATGGTTCACGACCAACCTCCAGGCTCTGTGTCGATACCGTCGTGTTGGTTCTCGACCAACATCCAGGTGAATATGCACATTGCCTTCGTGATGGTTCACGACCAACCTCCGGGCTTTGTGTCGATACCGTCGTGTTGGTTCTCGACCAACATCCAGGTGTATAATTTTACCGTCGCGTTGATTCTCGACCAACGTCCAGGTTTTTACCATCGTGTTGACTCACGGCCAACCCCCAGGTTTTACATTGAAACACTTGATGCATAAATTACACGTATCACATTAAGCGAAAATCGCGTAAAATAGAAACTTACTTAGTTTTAATCGGAATCTAAAGTATCTAAAAACCTCGATCATCACCAGGTTGAGAAACTAGATTATTGCATATTGCCTTTGTGATGATTCACGACCAACCCCCAGGCGGTGTATGCGTAGTTATTTGATATCGTCGTGTTGATTCTCGACCAACCTCCAGATGAAATTTTTATTATATTCTTCATTTTTTATTGTATATACATTAAAGCTAAATCACCGTCGTGTTGACTCACGGCCAACCCCCAGGTTTTGTATTTGTTGTGCACCACGTGTGCACGATGTGCTCGCTACCTCGCACGAAAAAGGAATGACGTAAAAATGGCGGCTGGCTGTATCGATACGTAGGATCGAAAAAAGTTATCGATTGAAAACAAATCGATTTTACTTTAAATAAACGTGCGAAGCTACCTTGTAGGCTAAAGGGACTACGTTGTGAATTATCTTATATCTGAAGAATGAAGCGACGAAATATAATTTAAGCTATCGCGGTTATTATCGTGACTTAAAAGTGAGTTCGAGTTCCAGTAGTAGCTGACAACTTTTGCGAAAGCGGGTAGATGACTTCAACCGCTTTATCGCTAACCAACACCCGTAGCCTAAAGGTGCTCCCACACAGGTGTTGAGATATATTTGTAAACTTTTGAAACATTTGCACGCGTAGCATGACGGGCTTTGTCGCGTGTGTGAGAGCGAGAAACCTCTAGCTATCTCTTTCGATTTGCGATGAAGAAAGCGAGACGCAAACTTTTGTCTCGCGCGACCATGCCCGTCATACAACGTAAGCTGGTGTGGGTACATTTTAGACTTTATAAACAAAATGAAACTTTTTGCATCATTTGTAAAGAAACAAAAGTTGCTATGCAATAAGAAGTATCTAGTTTTTCGGCTTCGGACATCGGTCTAGGAACATTGGAAACAGTTTGAAACTTTGTAAACAAAGTTTGGAACAAAACAATACAAAATTAAACTTTTTACAACAGTTGCAAACACCGGTATCGGAGCACCCTAAGGAGGCTATCCTTAAAGTTGCTTACCTCTGGCTCGGGCATGCGCAGGTCGACTGTGGGTATCTCATCACTCAGTTTAATGGACAGCTTGTTCGGCAGCACCATCATCTTCGAGACCTGCTCCACGATACAGCTTCTCAATATGTCACTAGGATAAAAAAAACATTTTGTAAAAAAAACATGGGGTCCTTAAGAAAGGGATGAATAGGTTTTACGGGTTCTGCAACTCGTGGGTGATACCCCTAGTATTGAAAACGTCCATAGGCTGCGGTGACGGCTTACCATCAGGCAGGCCGTGAGTTTGTTTGCCACCTTAAAAAGATCCGTTTTCGGTATACTATATGCAAACTATGCGAAAGTTTCTCGAAACTCATAATAAGTTTGTATGGTGACGGATGATGCATTTATGTACACCTTATTATCATACTTATACGGACTATGCTCACATACCTGAACCCAGGCATATCCAGTATATCAGCTGCGCCGACGAGATTGAAGTCAATGGCGGGCTTGTTCAGGAAGAACACCTGTAGCGCTCCCACCAGCGGGATCTTGCTGATCAGCGGCTTCATCACCACGCGTACCATGCCGTGGATCTGTAGAAATATTCCTATTTTACTAAAATTGTAAAGATGTACAGTCGAAAAAGGAAAAGGCTACAAAGAAGATCAATTTATTTTATTTTATTTGAAGAAAAATGACGCGTTTTAGTACAGCGCCTAGCTTTTTATGCGTTCGACCGTATACCGTCAAATTGTGTTGTACTATGACGGTAACACGGTATTATCCGTCAACCAGAGCGAGGTGCTACCAGTGCGGCTATAACGCGGCGTTAGGCTCTGACGCGCGCTGTACGCGTTCCCTTAAAGGCTGATTTGTATTGCCTCGCCATCGCTTGTCGACTCTCGCCTACAGGACGATTGGAGTCTTGCACCAAAATGTATAGGGTTCATTTTTAGACGGCAGCACTCTTGTGTGTTTGTCGAAGTTTTATAAGTGTGTGGAGTAGGCATTTGGTTCCTGCGGTATGGGCACGGAATAGTGTTATCGTACTCCGGCCCAGGCCGTAGATAGTCCATCCTTATAAATTCTATTGTATTATTTTACAGTATTTCATTTCTATATAAGGTCAGTTAGGGTAAGAAGAACTGTTTACCATAAACCTAAGTCTCAGTTATGATGTCGCGTTCCTCTTACCAAAATGACCTTATTAATACAAACAAAAAATGCATACCTGTAGATCTTTAATACCACCGCGTATACGTTGCAGGACAAATGAAATATCACAGTCACCGGCGTAACTGAAATGGAAATCGAATTTACAATTGACTGAAAGAGTTCGTATATTGAAAACATCAATATACAATGTGAACAAAGATCTATCAAGATAAGTGGATCAATATCGTGGTTTGTCCTTAAACTATTGCTTTTTTATTTTACTTTTTCAGGAATTGAATATTGGACGTAGCTGTAAGATGATTCATACTCACAAGAGATCAATATCCATGATGATTTCATTCCTAGAGAGATTCTTATCGTAGACTTTAACGCCACCGACACGAGGCGGCTGTAAACGATAAACGTATAATCATTTCATTGCCATTAACACATCACGCATTTCGTACTGGAATGTACTTAACTAGCGTAGGAAGTATAATTCTATTTTAAATTCGACAAGGGACTTGTTACCATCTACTACTATTTGCTACTTGTAGTTATTGTTCTTTGGTAATAATAAAACAAAGACGAAGATCAATAACTATAACAAACTACTAAGTATTAAAAACATATAACAATAAAGTGGGCTAAAATATTTTGCATGTTAAATAGTCCACACGGCATGCATAGTAGGTACCAAATCCTTAAAGACCTGTCTTTAAAGATCCAGCTAGATGCCTTCAAGGCCAAAACTAATTGGCTGTTTCTAGTCAGGCGTGCTCCATTTTAGAGTGCATCGTGGACAATCACATTCCTAGTAATTAGGTACTAAAAAAAGTCCATTACGTCACTTACGATAGTTCCTAGAATCATGCGCTCGAATTTGAAGCCGTTGAGTTTGTAATTGGCGAGGCTTTCCGCCACGGCAGGCTCAATTGTGTCTTTTATAAGACTGCGCGCGTAGTGATTTACGTTTGGCCACACTTGTAGCAATATCTGCAACAATTTGATTCCCTCATTGAATTGGCATTCATGGAACTCATGAATGTGGGTGTCAAAAGACAATTTGAGAAGTTAAAGGTCAGCACTTCCTGCGTTTTAGTGGAGATGCGGATATTTAGATTCTAGATTTTTTTTTGGCACAATGAAGAGCGACAGGTCTCGTTTTTTACAAGGTAAGTAGGTACGGTACATACGCTGAAAATTAAGCATGGTGATAAGGGTCAATACATTTAACGAGTTATTATTCGTCCTTCATTTCTTGGTATGTGATTCTATTGATCAATAAATCAATGTGGCATATCAAACCTTAGAGGCATTTTGTCAACTCAAAATGAAATGGATGTTTGTATCGAAGATAAAACTGTAAATACACGTACATACTACTCGTACGTACTGATCAGCCGCTTAGCGTATGCTCTAATTACATTACCGATTAGGCCATGGAGTTAATAACGCACAGTAACACTTACTCTGTTAAGCCATTCGGCACGTTCCACATCCGGAAAAAATACCTGTAAATAATGATTACATATTTAAATGCACATTTTATACTTTTAATATACCTAACATGTTTATTTTGTTTCGTATTACATTGAATTTTGTCCCAGTGTCAGCAATGTCTCCAGTTGCAAGGTCATAGTTAGAAGGAATATCACCTACTAGGAATACAACTACGTAGAATAAAAACTAAAAATCGCATACACTATTTTATAACCTAATGTTTATTGTCCTAACATGATTTTCTTAAATTCGATTGTCCTACATATTGTTTAGGACAATCGAATTGTGGCCGTGTGGTGTACGGCAGAGTAGAATAGCACCAACCCCTTACACTCATGGGTGTCGTACAAGGCGACTAATGTTTTCGAGGAAAAAGATTATGAGTCTCCGTAATCTGGAAAATGGGCAGCAGCATTTTCCATTATTATATTTAAACACTGCGATCTCCAACCCGCCTGCCAAGCGTGGAGATTATGGCAATAACCTCTTCTTTCGTGGGAGAGGCCCTAAGTCCTGCAGTGGACTGTTACGGGCTGTGATGATGAAATATTGTTAAGTTAATATTGGTCAATGGCTGCTAATGTTCTTTAGTCCTAATATTTGTATGTCCTAGTGATCTTAGTCCTAAAGTTTGAATGTCCTTATATAAATTATCCGAAAAATCATTAATCCTAAAAAGTATTAGTCAATGTTAAAGTCATCCTCTGTAGGTTAAATAAACCGATGAGGAAACCGGTTGCCGGAATTTGAGGATATAGGATGTGTATTTACAACCAACACGCGCTATTTATTTTATTTGAAAATTGCTACAAAGCCGAATCTATCAAAAACGTCGTTAGGTCACAAAGGGGTTAGGTTAGTAAGCATGTTAGTTGTCATGAACCACCGCGCACGAGCCGCCCGAGCGAAGCGAGCGTGCCGGCAGCGGCCGGCGAGTGCCACAACCAAATCTAATATTTTTCGGAGTTGCATTTTACAAACTGGCGAAAATTATCTTAAATATTCTTGTATAATTTGCAAACCTATTTTTCCAAGACACTTTAATTTTATATAGAAGTAGGATTATAAAATATTAGGACTTCGAACGTTTAGGACTAACGACATTAGGTTTCCAATAATTTGGATAAAAAATTAGGACATTCGAGATAATAAATATTAGGATATACAATAGATAACCCCATTTTATTACGTTGCTGTCTTGATAATTCAACAACAAGCTGTAACACCGCATTGCTGGACTTCAGCTTCCTCCACAATGGTGAAGGTGTTTGCCGTAATCTCGCATGCCACAAGGTCGCAGTGTTTAAGACATATTTTCTGGTCCAGAGAGGTCCTAGCTGGTTTTCGATATTAGTCGTCTTGTACCACACCCTATTAACGGGTGTTGGATTATATTCTACTCTGCAGGACGTCAAACGGCTAAGTAATAACAACATAACATACCTATTATGTCTTCAAAGGAAGAAGTAGGTAACGAAATATACATGCGCATTATCACTTGTGGTTAAAAAGACCACAGACCTAACTGGAATGTATAAAAAAATGCAATGAATTGATAAAAACACGCTGACTTTTGATGGACAAAAATAAAATTGTTGTTAGGTTAGACTTTGGAGGGGAGAGATGAGGTCAGCAATGAATTGAAAGACACATCGGGTCTCGCACTCACTGGCGATGAGCAAAGCGCTTACGAATGTAAATACTATGTATGGAATACTAAGTAAGTAACGGCGCAAGCCTGCGGTTGGACTGGTAGACTGATAGTGGAAGAGGGAAGGCTGGACGAGCTCATGAAACTTTTGAGCATATTCTCTAGCTAAAGTACTATATATTGTGTGCAATAAATTGTTAAATAAATAAAGTACAACCGATAAGAAACGAACCAACGATCGGCCCGACAGTGCTTCTCTGTAAAGTTTAGAATCTACTAGCTCTGGGGTACATGGGCGCATTAAAAACTAAAATTTTGCTGGGCTGGGTTTGGAATCGAACTTTGCTTGGTTGATCTATTATAGCAGAACAGTGTGGAGACCATTGCACCACTGACTTGCGCACCCGATTGCTACTAATATGATCAATGTTACCTATTTGTTAAATACAATGTTACCTAGTCCGGGTACAATCGGCATACAATTTTAGTGTGCGCCTACTGGATCTGGACTAACATTTTGTATCAAATGGGAACATGTAAGAACGTCTTTGTAACATCGTTTCGTGGAATAAATATATTTTCTTTCTTTATTTTTTTTATTAAGCACGGACTAGTAAAGTGGGCAACAGCAGCTGTTGTTGACTGCAGTGGACCGCGAGACCTCTTTCCTAATATCGGCAGGTTTAGGCATATATTTAGCACGTATCCCTGGGTCTTAACGTAGCACCAGCGTAGGCGAGCCTATTCAATTTATCCGCGATATCTCTTACATCAAGGCTACTACTATGTACTTATTAGTTACGCACTCGGTCTAGTCGTGTAACGGCTGACATCTACCGCAACATTTTCATTTCAAGGCGTGGAGTACGCGGACGTGCTGCGTCAACGCCGGCCAAGTCTCACAGCCATAGATCATCACAGGCCTTAATTAATGCTCTTGTAATAAGCTTGACAGGCATTACAGGATCACGGGTGACAACCATGAGTCCACGAATCTTTTTTCATTGCGTAAGTAGGTCCCAACATTATCGTAAAGACGTGCAAACATACCCAAGCCGGTAGATCGTCCAATCTGGCGAGAATTACATCTTTCTCGGAAGACAGCGCAGCCGACTTCGCGAGATTGCGCCTGTATTCATTATCTTTGCGCCATTGGTCGCGCAACACCGACAGTATAACGGGCCCGATGAGCCACGCCACGCTCCATTGCATGTAGCCCACTAAGTACACCGCACCCACTATGGACACCTGCACAAAAAAAACGGCGAAGCATTAGCATTATCATTACAATTGTTACAATAAAATACTATACAATGTAAATTTATCAATGAATGAATTTGTGCATAAAATGTATCACTGATAACCAGTTACTGGTTCATGTAAGATTGATATCAAACACACAAATTACAATTATTCACGATCAATATTATAGTTATTGACTTGATAACATTATTGTTATAAAAATTAGAGTTAGGAGCGTCAGTGACCTACTGGCTAGGGAGTCAGACTCGTAAACTAGAGGTACCAGGTACCAACCCCAGTTCTGCCAATATGACTTTTTCTGAGTTATGTATATTAGTTGAACACTAACCTCTTACGTTGAGGGAAAACACAGTGATAAAACCTGCACATTCAGGCAAATGTGTAAACTATTTGCTACCAAACTGATGTCATGCTTCTATTTTAATGTATCTAAAGGTTTTTATGTGTTCATACATGAGTTTCATAAGCAATCTTGATTAGCACATTATGAGGTATCTTACTCATTACTGATAAGGAAATCTTGGTCATTTTAATTACTATAGTTTTCTGATAACATTGTTTAAGCAAGTTTTTCTTTAGTTGGTCAATCATATAAGCAGGAACAATTTAAGGAATAAATAGGATTGAAAATTGAAATTATACTCTTGTAAAAATTATTTGTTAATATTGTAAATACAATATTATATACAATATAATATTAAACATTTTATACATGATTTGTTTACAAAAAAACTTACTAAATAAAAGTGTAATGTGTAACTTTTTTCATTTAATAAATAATTACTTGTTGTACATATTGTCAAAGTTAATTGTTGACCCTACCACTACTTTTTGCAATTTTACTCTTCATGAAAACCATCAGAGTTCAATGAACATACTGGTCCAGCAATTCTCGAGATTTGGGCTTAGCAACACATTTAGCAATGAACTTTAATGAATTAATAAAACATTATACTATTTGAGTACACATTCCTTCAAGTATAAAATGATTACCAAACCAAGCCCTTATCAAGATGAATAAATGAAGGTCAAATAAACAAGTTGTTTAGTTGAGTCAGACACTCCAATTACAATCCTAAATAAACATGCTCAGGCAGTAAGTTTCAAGGTCTCACCTGAGTCATAGTAACACCTCATTTGTAAAACATTTGGAATGTTAGCCTTCTTATAAAAATGCTTATAGGTAGTTCAAATAAGCAATCTTCAATTAAAACTGTTACATAGGTAAGTATAATAATATTATTTAAAACTGTAGATATAAAATTCCTTTTACCTTTTTAAAGAATCTGTATATCATTGACAAAACACTGCTGTTATCATCACTGCTAACAGGCAGCACCAGCTTGCTACCTGAAGCCATTGTTTCTGCCTGCAAATAAGAAAAAAAATATTGTCTTTAATAAGTGTGAAGAATATGTGCAAGAATGGAATGCTGTTAGTTTAAATAACAATAAACCGGAAAGACATTTTAGTACTAGAGGAATAGTAGCCGTTCTATCAATATTCCAGACAACAGTGGTGTGTTAGGTCACTTTTATTAATAGATTTCACATAAAACTAAAAGCTTATTAAGAGCAGAAGTCGGCAAGCGAGCAGTTTATAAAAAAACTCAATATAGAAGTAAAATCAATGAAGGATTAACGAAATCATAACGTACCATGCTACACAGCACAGATGACTGCAGACGGCCTGCAGCCGACAAAAAAACGAGTAACAATAACAAAAACAATTTCTTACACTACAAATGAGCACAATGTTATAACCGGCTTATTACCTTACGTTTGAGCTAGAACTCGAGAATCGTGAGTATACTAATAATAAACTACAAAACCAAACGAACGAAACGATTCATTCAGAAAGAAACGACCACAGCATTAAGTCATAATCTTACAATGAACCACCCACCCAAGAGTCCAACCAAGAGCAAGCACAGAGAGCAAGGCGAGGCAAGGGCCTGCGGCAAGGCAAGGCGCCAACTGTCATGTGTCACTGTCAGCTGTCTTATGACAGTTTGAAACCGATACATTTCATAGAATACAAAACCGGTAAACGATAATTGCAAACTAAAAATCGGTATCAGCTTTGAACGTTGGCGCTTTGAATCGGAAAAGCTTTGAACGTTGGTGCCCACCCCGCTCGCTTATGTGGGCTTTTACCCTAGCGACCCTACAGGAGATCTCTGGATGTTGCAACACGGCTTGTTAAGACAGACTCGTATTTGTCGGCTTTTATAATAACTACTTACTGACTTTTTAGTAACTCACCAATAATTCCAGAATACTCTACCTTGTCGATTGGCGGCTGAAAGGGAGCATCCGACAGCCGGCTTTTCTGAGAGGGTGTCCCCGCCGCGCCGTCTCCGAGTCGGTCATCTTTCCATCATGAATTTTATCGGTACTTATGCGGAAAAATCGATAGGTACTGATGCACCTCGAAATAGGTTAGACAAAGGAAAAAGGCTCAGACCGCCATAGCTTAAGACCACAATTTCTACTATTTTTGTGGTTCGCCCGCCATGATCTAAGCCCGCCATACACAATCTTCGTCTGCAAGCGCTTTTGGCAAGGTTGGATACCAAGCGGTAATAAATGATGAAGGAAACACATTCGTACCATGAACAACATTTAGCAGGCATCGTCCCGGCTTGTCACAAAAATTCTTTGAATCGTGGCGAGACGTCTCTTTGGCGGCTCCGTTGTAATTTTGTTTCTGTAAGTGCCTACGAATTTCAATCTTATAGACAAGTTGATAAAGTTGCGTTAAAATTGTTACTAACAAGTTTGTTTCGCCGCCACTTCATGAGACAGAGTACTCATTATTGGAATATTTTTAGGCGGCAGCGCCGCGCTGCGACCTCTCTTGATCCAACTTTTGACGACGTTAGGCAGGAGTTATTACGAAAATGCTACAAGAGGTAGGAGGGAGCGATACAAGCCGGTCGGGACCCAGTACCTATAATTTTAAAAGCTATCGGTGGCCTCTACGGATAGTAAAATTAAAATTTTTAACTGGAATGCCGATGGACTCACAGGACAGAAGACCCGATTACTTCGCATGGTGCTCAGTGCGAACTTGGACGACGTAGTCTGCGTCTGTGAGACCCACCTCAGAAGACAGGATTACCTGAAAATCTACGCATACCACACCTACAGGAAGGACGAGATTTCACCAACTGGTCGAAGCTACCGAGGGCTAGCCGTACTGGTGAGAAGACGGTTGGTACACCAAGCCACAGACCTTCCGATCCATCTATGCCCTCGACGCGCCGGCACCTACAATCCTAGCCAGCGACATAAACTGTAAACACATGGGCTCGAATTTTTTTACATTTTGAGCCGCAAAAGATAGGGTGAGGAGCGAGCTAGAAATTCTTGACATTTTCGGTTATAAAAGCCTGACGCCAATATAGAATGAATGAGCGAATGGAGCGAGCTCGAAATTTTAGACATTTTTGGTCTTAACAGGGGGTGATCTTTACAAATTACTTTTAGGGCAATTAATGAATGACGGCCGCAACGAGCTTAGCGCAAGGTAAGAAAAATAACTGAAACCTATGAATGAGCGAGCGAAGCGAGCTCGAAATCTTTGATATTTTGGGTCTTAGTGTTGACATTTAAGCTTAGGTGCTGTGATGATGTGTGATGCTGATCGTAATAAAAGAGAATAAAAGTAATATAAATTATTGAATGAGCAATCGGAGCGCGCACGAAACTTAACATTATGGTTTTTTAAAGTTATGGCGATTGTTAAAATTAATATTTGAGCGAGCGCAGCGAGCTCGGAATTTTATGTATTGAAAGTTTGGTAAAAAGTATAAAAAATATGAAGCAAATGAATGAGCGAGAGACGTGAGCTCAAAATGTTTGTTGAAAAATCTGGAGTGATTGATATCTATATATATAAAAGAAAGTCGTGTTAGTTATATACACTATGTGTTAGTTACACTTTTTATAACTCAAGAACGGATGAACTGATTTGGCTGAAAATTGGTGGGGAGGTAACTGAGAACCAGGAGACGGACATAGGATACTTTTTATCTTTTCTTTTTTTTGAAACAAAAATACTATGATTGTTTCCAAATGATCTCATTTGGGGCAGACATTATCGAAGAACGAGGATTTATATTCCCAACATATCGAGAGAACGTGGATTCTATTAATTTCTATTTTTATTAGGATAAAAAATATAAGTATAGTACCTATATAAAAGAAAGTCGTGTTAGCTACACTTTTTATAACTCAAAATCTTTAGCAGATGTACATAAGTTAAATATAAACCGATGCTGTTACGGTGAGGGAAAACATCATAATGAAACCTGCACATTCAGGTGAGTGAAGGTTTATGAACAAGAAAAAAAGGGTAAGTAGCTGTAAAGTAGATGTTGAGTAGGTGTAAGATAATTGTAGGGTAGGGTACTAGGGGTAGAGTGGTGTAGGGTTAGAACGCTACGCGAACGAAGTTGCGCTGGGTCCACTAGTAATTAATAAAATAATTGAGCGAGCGTAGCGATCATGGAATTTTTGGCCTTTTGGCTCATAAAACCGTGGGCGATTGTGAGTAAGAGTCGGGGCTCAAGGGGGGGGGGGGGATGGGGGCACCCATTGCTCCCCCCGCGGCTGCTTAATGGCATCATACGCACCGGCCATGTTCCCACGCTTGGAAGCTTGGCCGTGTTATAATACCGAAACCGGGGAAAAACATCTTAAAACCCGGGAGCCACTGTATACCGACGACTCGGCGTTTGTCGCAACATCGATCTGAAGCACGCTGCGAAGAAGATGCAATACACACTGGACGCCCTGCCCGCGTCGTTGACCGACTGGCGTATGGCAGTAAGCTTCGACAAGACACAGGCGATAGCGCCGACAGCCATTGGCACCGCCCTGAAGCTCACTCTAAAAGGAAAAACCATAGAGTGGGCCTCGGTAGCAAAATACCTGGGGTTAAAAATCGACAGGAAGCTAACGATGCGACACCACGTCAACGAAGTCGTCTCGAAGGTTCACTCCCCCCGCGCGCTTCTCCGCCCAGTTCCGAAGTCCCGTCTCCCTCTGCGAGATAAGATCAGCGTCTATATGACTTACGTGAGACCGCGGCTCACCTACGGGGCCCCGGCATAGTTTACGCTTGTTGCGGAATGCAACCGCAAACGCCTCCGAAATCGCAGGCCCTTCGGGACATCGTGGACTACCCTCGCTTCGCTCCTCAGAGCGACACCATAGCGTAGAGAAGCTAGACCACTTCGTGGGACAACTATCGCAGCGGTTGTTCGAGCGCGTGGACGCCTCCAGTCATCAACACATTCGGGAACTGGCCCCGCTACACGCGCGCCCGCCCGACAAGAAACGTCTGCCGCGAGCCTGTTACAGGTTACGGCAGACCCATAATTAACAATAATTGACCCCCCCCAACTCCTCCCAGAATCCATCGGCTGTCGGGCGTCCATGGGGTTCTTTACACCCCGGGGACTCGACCTCGCCGAGGGCACGAAGCAAAAGCCGCTGCCGGGCTGACCACCAAGTGAGATGGCAAAATGACGGCTGTTTATCGCGCCATGCTCACCTTAGGGCACGAAATCAGCGGCGAGCGGAGCGACGCGTTCTATTGTATAGATTTATATGGAACTGCTGTGTCGCCGTCGCCATCCTGCGTGCCTGCGGCGGTGGGGCCCGCCCACTGTGCATACTTTTTTGCGTTTCACAATTTTACGTGTTTAGTCCCTGTATAGTGCCGTCACAGAGTAGGGTAATAGGTCTTAGCCTCCTAGGTGCTAAATGGCACAGTAAGGATATATAATTATCAGTTACTTACTTGCAAGGAAGGGTCCTAAAAATAAATCTCCACCCAAATAAAGTTAAGATTTTATGTGATCAAATGATTTATTTTAACTTTACATTTTAAAACATATTTTATTCCTGTCTTCGTATACAACAAAAAAGGTTTTGTTTTAGAAATGCTAGCGTAAAACTACTTCTTCATAAAAGAAAATTGTCCTGCATAAAACAATATTCATGAAATAAATTTTAGCTGGTTATTCTGGTAACAGATTTTAATGTAAATAAACATAAGATAACAATCTTGGAATGAGCAATACCTACATAACGTATTTTAAGTTTTTTACTGCTTCCTAGTGTAATAAATATTAGCCCTGGAAGTTGGAATGTATGGGGAGGTCAGCTGCAATAAAGTAATAGAACTAATCTCTAATATAATACAGTAAAAGTAATCAATCAGTATTTGATTACGGAACAAAATCAATCTCTTTTATTAACAGAACAACATTTACCAACGTTTTTAGAGACTATCGATAAAAATACATACTTAGGTACAAATTTTTATATATACAATTCTATCCTAATTATAAATCAATAAATTGTATAGACTAGTGGTTGAGTCTTTCAATTGTACAGAGGACAGAAGTCATTTAAAATGTGTTATGTTCCAATTTCATTTTGTATCTTTATGATACTAACATTACACTGAAGAATATACGTTTTTACCATAAAAATCATGTGATGTTGTTTATTGTTTAGCACCCTTATGTGTCATTTAACATTACTTATACCTACCTATACTTACATATACTTTTATTGCCTAATACAAGTTATAAAATGCTTCGTTGATTAAATCGACATATTAGACCAGCAAAATACTCGATTCACATTACACTGGACAACTGTTAATCTCCTCATTTACGTCTTATGCTATTAAAGAGTTACGAAATTTCTAATACACTTTACTATTCTCACTATGCAGACAGGTGCTTGACGCGTTCGAGGAGTGCGTCGCACGTCTTTTTGGCGTCTCCGAGCAACATGGCGGTATTGGGGTTGTAGAATATGGGGTTGTCAACCGCGGCGTAGCCTACGCCCATCGACCGCTTCATTACCACCACCTAAGATAAAAAAAAATATTATAAGAAATCACAGCTGGTTAGTTAGCTTCTAAGACATTATACAACACTCATATCCATAAGTCTAGGGGTATGGGTTTCTCCCACGCACATTAAGATTGTGGAATGAACTACCTGGCGAGGTTTTCCCTGGAGAGTACAACATGGAGTTCTTCAAGAAAGGGGTGAAAAGGATTTTTAACGGGTCAGCAACGCGTGGGTGATGCCCTTGGTATTGCAAACGTCTATAGACTGCGGTGACTGCTTTCCATCAGGCTGGTCGTAAACTTGTTTGCCACTTTAGTGCATTAGGCATAAAAAAAAACAGGGCTAAAATTACACCTATGTTTGACATTATACCCTTTTGAATTGCACGACAATTTGTAATCATATACATTGATTAACGATGCACGTCATGTTGATGATTTGCAGTTGTGCCACTTGGCTCCCTGCTAATGTCTCTGCATTGTATGCAAATATAATTTATGCTTTTGGGCACCGGTTTGTGCCGATTATGGGCTGTGTGTGCGTCATAAATTGTTACCGGTTTACTCACTTGGTTGGACTTCCACACCTTCAGAACGGGCATACCAGCGATGGGCGAGTTGGGATCATCCTCCGCTGCACTGTTCACTGTGTCGTTGGCACCTACACACACATACACATGAACAATACTGAGTAACTTCTTTGCTATAGGTTATGTACAGTTGAATTTGCTAATATCTTGATGTGATTAGCATAGGTATAACCATTTATATTGATAGAATTGTTATTGCTATTTTCACAATTTTTAAATAATATTAAATAATTACGTTAAAACGAAAAAGGGGATTAGTAATCTCCGATGCCACTACTGACCAGACTACGATGACAGTTTTATGTGTTTCTAAAATACCCAAGGGACTGCAATGCATAAGTAAAACAGTTTCGAGAGCGAATGACAGAGACTAAGCTTGATTTGAATTTGTAATTATTTATCATGATAGACGAACAAAATAAAATAGAACGCAAAGTTTATATCTCCTTCAAGGTCATCAAAGGTTCTTCAAAGTTTGCTCACCAATAACGAGAACGAGGTCGGTGTCGGGGAACTCGTCGTTGATCTCTTCCATTTCGAACACGTCGTCGTACGGGACTCCCGCCTCGGCCAGCAACACGTTCAGCTGGCCCGGCATGCGCCCTAAGGGAAAGAAGAATGATTGTTCAGTACCCTAACATGTCATTGGTGTCTGGGCATCATTTAGAACGCGATTGCGGCGGCTCTGTACATAGGTGTCTACTAGTCTGAAAGACAATTTTATAGTTTTCTTTATACTACTCATGTGGCAAACAAGCTTACGGCCTGCCTGCTGGTAAGCAGTTACCGCGGCCTATGGACATTTGCAATACCAGGGGCATCACCCACGCGTTGCCGACCCCGTAAAAACCTTTTCACCCCATATACTCAAAATTCAGTGTTCAAGTTCAAATATAGACCCTACAGTACAACCAAAGTAGTACAAATAGTTCAACTAAGTCAAAGACTATTGATGAACAATGATTTATAGAAGCGAGCGGACCAATGCTGTATTTTACTTAAGCATGGTGACATTGCAGTAAATTAATGTGCTATAATATTCAACTTCTAACTGCGCTTAGTTTTCTTCTACTTTTTAAGCGGCCTAAGGGAATGGTGAAACATTTATAGAAACAGACTAATGCTGTGTTTGACATAACTATAGTGACATTCCAGTACAATAATGTGTTCCAATTCCAGCTGTGCTGATTATTTTTTACATAATAGATCTATTCAGCCGACACAATCCATAGCGATGATATCGGCTGAACACACCCATTATAACAAAAAAGAATGGGCGGGTTCAGCCAATACAATCGTTGAGTAATTGCATGCTAACAAGATAGCGACAGCCACCATGATGACGTATACGTTCCCCTTCTCCGACCATGATTAGTGCGTCAGTTGTCAGCAGCAGGTCAACGGAGACTTGACTACTAAGCGTGTCCTTGGCCGAGAATTTAGTAAGCGCTGTCAGCGATTATATTGGCTGACCAATCTGAACATGCCTATTGTGGTAATAGAAGTTTATTACACTTCTACTAATGTTAATCAATAGTCACTGCCTGCTCTTCTGGCAGGCATGACTGTACATGGGAGTTATATTTCATTTAGTAATTACCTGCTACTGGATGGATGGCGAATCGCACTTTCTTTCCGCTTTTCTTCAGAAGATCCACGAGTTCGGCGATTGGATACTGGGCTTTAGCGACGCACAGCCCATACCCTGATAGAAACAAAGAAAGCTTGATTATAAAGTTGCCAGCGCATTGGAGCCTCCATTCGCGAGTTAAAATTCCACTAGGTGACGGACGTGAAGCGTGAGGTCCAGTTGTTATAATACAACGTGCTATGTTGGTCAAAATATAATTTTAAAAAATCCAAATCAAAGTTGACAGTTGGATTTTAGTAAAATAAACGGCTTTTTAGTAGCATTCACAAGACCTTACTCCACCTAACGAGGGTGTTCGCGAAACCCACCAGATGGCGCTACTGAGGCGTAGTCTACTATCAAAATAAAGCTGTGTCATTGGCTACAATGGATCTGTAATTTTGATTCTGCTGTGTCGGTCCAATAGCAAAGCCGCATTTCAACGACACGCCCTACGCCTCAATAGCGCCATCTTGTGGATTTTGGAATACTATACTACCCTCATTTACATATCCTCTCAGTCCTCAGATGGAACGGGATTTTGGAGGGGCAAACACCCCCATTTACACATCCTCTTAGCCCCCTTATTTACATATCCTCTCAGTCCTCAGATAGAACGCCCCAGCCATACTCACCGGGCGTGATGATGATGTTGGAGGCACGATGAATGAGGTCCGCGGTGGCGTCCACGTTCATCTCCGTGTGCGTGGCGCCCGCGGGCCGTGTAGACCCGGAAGTGGTTACGCCGTATCCGCCGAGAATCACGTTGGGTAGCGACCTGTTCATCGCCTGCAATGTAAGCCATAGGTTATCACGTGTGCGTTTAGATTGAGATTTCGTAGGATCATTCATCATTGTAGCTTCAATCTCGGCTTATGCCATGCTCCGCTTTCTTAACTTTCCTCCTCGCACGGTATCCGATAACTCACGTTTAAGACGTCAGCTCTCGAAACCGACTCACATCATTGCTTCTTGGGCCTCCCGCAGAATCTTTTTCCAGGTACCGGTAAGTTTAGTCATCTATTTTCCTTATATCACTATGGCTTACGCAACCCGTGATATCCCGCGGGATATTGTAGAAAATATTGCAACAGATTACCTACGTAAAACTAGTCATAATTTTAAAAAAAATTGTGGTAGAGACTTTATCGAAAGAATAATTGACCAAGACAGACTACATCTTTGAATACATTATATTAATTGATATCCAATCTGACCATCACACGCCAGCTCACATACCTTGCACATGATGTACGAGAGGATGGCTCCCGAGCTACCGATGAGTGCGCCAACGATGGTCATCAGCGAGTTGTTGAGCATGAAACCCTCAGCACAGAGCGCCCAGCCAGAATAGCTGTTCAGCACTGTGATCACCACCGGCATGTCAGCACCTGGACACAAGCGTAAGTTGAGGCTTTTCATGAACAACTCATGCTTGACTAACAATTACAAGTATCCGAATGTTATAAGACAAAATAATTTTTGTTGTGTTAAAATAGACTTTACGCATGAATAAATTCTTCAAGTTACTCAACAAGTCGCCCGAGTAAGTACAGCGGGTAAGCCCGAGTAAGTAAGAGGATCGCGGCATTTCTGAGCGGTGCCAGCGAAAAACTACAGAACCAACCATAAGGCCTCTTAAAGCATAACGTTATACGGGCATTAACGTCCCGCTTATGCTTTCGCGATAAAGGGCCCAGGGTACGCCTTGACCATTATCTAGAATTTAGCAGATCAGGTAATTACAGTAGAGCGACTGCCATCTGAGCTCCGCGACCCTGCTACCAGGGGAACCTGACCAGATTGGATCATGGTTACACATTCAGCTGCCTGAATGTGCAAGTTACATCACTATGTTTTCCCTCACCGTAAGAGCACCGATTAGTGTTCAACTAATGTATATAACTCAGAAAACAGTCATCGGTACATGGCGGCAGTGGGATTCGAGCCCGGTATCTCTCGCTTGCTATACGCTCCTGCCTCCTAAACAACTGCCAACCAAAAATCACCTCCCAACCCCGTCCCGCACTCACCCCCAATAGCGGCCGTCAGCGTCAGCCCCTGTATCCCGCTGAGCACCGCGGCGGCCGTCAGCAGCGGCAGCCCGGGCGCGTCGGGCATCGCCACGAGCGCCGCGCCGCAGCCCAGCGAGCCGGCCAGCAGCGCCGCGTTCAGCGCGTGCCGCCCGGGCAGCAGCAGCGGGGACGAGCTCAGCGACCCTTGCAGCTTGCCGTACGCGACTAGAGAACCTCTGTATGGAGGACAGTATGAAGGTAAAGCGCTTATTTATCAACGTCTGCAGGACTAAGGGCCTCTCCCACGGAAGGGTCGGTTGGGGGGGAAATCGCAGTGATATAAATATGTCAATGGAAAACGCTGCTGCCCATTTGCCAGCCAGACAAGCGTGAAGATTGTGGCCTACCCCTTTGGGTAACCTCCCCCTTTCGCGGGACCCTAAATCCTGCAGTGGACTGTTATGGGCTGTGACGATGATAGAAATGGCGATCAAATGCCTGCTTAGGTCATGTAGAAACCGCAAACTCACGTGAACGTGATCCCGCCGATGTAGGTCCCCAGGAAGAGGGCGGTCTTGAGCGTGGCCGCGGTGGGGTCCAGCGCCATCGCGGGGAAGTCGTGCATGTACGTCGCCACGCAGGTCAGCACCGCCGCCATGCCCACTAGGCTGTGGGGACAGTCGCTCTTGTTATGACTTGTTATAAGTTTAAACCAAAACCGATGACCTACAATGGAAAATTGGCTATGCCTGTACGTTTCAAGCAGACCAAATCATTCCAGAGAGCTACAATAAGATTGGTGCCAGCACCTGCAACCTCTAGTGAAACTGTTATTACAAATTCATTCATAATTACAATTTGAGGTGTGCCCGTGGCTTTGTGAATGTGTGTATCTGTCTGTGGCATCGTAGCGCCCGATTGGGTGGACCGACTTCGATGCGGTTTTCTTCGTTTGAAAGTTAGTTTTATCGAGATTTATGGCACAAATACGTGACGTTATATATGACGTGTTTGTATCTATATCCGGAACTACCCTGAACTGAGCTGGATGAGCTCGCTTAACTTCCCTTTGTTTTCCGTTAGATGTTTGACTTTTGAAAAGAGATTAATTAACGTAATCCTAATTCAATAAATACTTTTTCATTTTCATTTTCATTTTCATTTTCATTTTCATTTTCATTTTCACTGATCAGGGTGTTTGCGATTCCAATATAATCCAGTTACGAGTGTTAGACCTACTTGTAAAGTGAGACCTGCTGCCATGGGCCAGAATCATAACCACCGTCAGATGTAGGTGGCTGGAACAGACCCGTCAATTAGTAGCAGCTGTTTCAACACGAGAGTATTTTTACAATGGATCTCAGCTCTACAACGGATATTTTTAAGGATGGTCTCAGTATCGCCATCTATTAGATGCTGAAATCGCAGACACACTAATGGGGGCTGCCGTATTTTAGCTCACAAGTTAGCACCACCGGCATGTAAGGTCTTCTCACTGTCAAAATAATGTCATTACATTGGCTAAAATTCAACCGTGAATACTTACTTGATTCTAATCATTGGCTCGAGGTATTTTGAAAACAGACCTTATTCGCCAGTGGCGCCATCTACTGATGTTTTAATTCGCGTTAGATCCCACTAATGCCTATTTCTTTTGTGCAAAATGGGCTTGGTGATAAATAGATTCATAGTGTAGATAACCCTCGTTAGTCATTAAAAATATCGCATGAATTAAACATTGAATGTTACCTGTGGAATCCAGCCACAAGTTGTGGCAGGTCAGTGATCTCGATCTTCTTGGCGATGGTAGCGCCGAGGGCGCCCCCTATGCCGCACACTCCAATCATTTGAGCCAGCACTTCAGCACTAGGCGTCAACGCCCCGAGCGTAGCTGCAATACCTCCGGCTACACCGATCTGGGAAATATTTCACTTCTGTAGTCCCATACTAGTTTTCTTGCGTATAATCCGTAAGCGATTATTCTGCAGCCTCATATTACTAAAGAGTCATCAATGTAAAGTGCCGAGCTTGCACCCAAGTTGCCACGTTAGTTGGGTACTGTACAATACAACCGGAATTGGTAGCCGTCAGCGCTAGACTTCTGAACTGTCGACAGTTTGTATTGTTGACAAGAACTAGACTACCACATCTTGGGTTTACATCTCAGTTAATGCGTTAGCAAGTCAACTGAATGAGACTTGAAAATCTACTAGCTACATGAAAAATGTAAAAAAAAAAGGTAATTATTTGATGGGGGAATTTGGTTCTTACGTCAAACGATGTCTCAATGTCTTTACAATGGTCAACAGATTGAGACTGATGCCATCAAGATTACAATGAGCGGGTCTTGGGCCGAGTCTTAAGCTGCGGTCACTGTTATATTGAATTTATGAATGCCTTTTCTAATCATCGGTTGCAGGGTTCATCGTAAATTTTCTTAAAGCGTATTTCTTCGAGACTCACCATTCCGAGGTAGTTTCCTTTCCTCGCCGTGGCCTGAGAGCTAAGGCCAGCGAGCGCGCCCACGCAGCACAGTGAGGACGCGAGGTATGCAATTTGATGCACTTCGGGGTAACCCTGTAGGACAAAAAAAAGCGTTTTTAGGAAGAAATTTTAATAAGAAAAATACAATACAGAAGTATGCAAAGCTACGAACAACTATGCCAAATTTTAAATAAGTCCAAGAAACATAGATTGACTAACAAATCAGTAGTGCAATGAGCCGTTTTCAAGACTAGCTTGCTAACAATTCACATAGATGGCGCGCTCTAACGACTCCAACATTATTATAATATCTTGGCAGTATGGTATTGAAAATTTTCTGAAAATTTTCTGCCATTGAAAACTAAAATCTCTCTTGCTCAAACTCTTCTTCTTCCTCTTCTAGACTATGCAGACTGTTGCTATCTGGATGCCACTGAGGAGCTTTTGAATAAGCTAGAGCGGCTTCAAAACTTATGCATACGCTTTATTTTTGGCTTACGCAAGTACGACCATGTCTCAAGTTATCGATCCCAACTCAAGTGGCTCCCAATTCGACAGCGTAGGAATGCTCACATCCTTTCCACTCTTTATAATATTCTTTATAACCCGTCCGCTCCTTTATATCTCTCTGAACGTTTTCATTTCTCCCGTCCACTAGACAAACATTGTCGTCCCAGTGTACGAACCTCATTAGCAATACCTCCTCACCATTCCGATTTCTATTCCTACTCCTTTACTGTTCATGCTGCAAGGTTGTGGAGCTCTCTGCCGTATGAAATACGCGATAGTAAATCTATCGGTATTTTTAAGAAACGTGTGAAAGAGCACTATATCTCTCTTAGTTCTTGAAAATGCGGGGTACAATGCTTATAGATAATTTGTAGGTATCTATGTATTTTATGTATTGGTATATGTAGTTTATTATATAAGGTTATTATATATGTATGTATATTTAGTTAGATATTGTGCATGTCTAATCTGCGACTACTTATCACATATCTCTTTGATAGGCCTGCTGGAAGAGATTTCTTCTAAGAAATAAGTAGCGCCTGTTGTGTCATCTATAACTCTGTATTTTTCATCAAAGTTTTATGTGTACAATAAACTGGAAAATAAAATAAAATAAATAAATAAATAAATAGAAAAATCTTTTTTCATTGCAATTTGTTTTAGATCTGTTCGCTGAACGGTTTTAGATGTTAGTGCTTCTCGGGGCTAAACCACGGGCTCAACTGTAGATTAGTATGGTAACACATTGGCAAAGAATAACTGGCGTTTTAATGCCGTTTAATTTGTTCTGATGTCAGTCACACATATGGCTTGCCATACATTAACAACACTAGACCCTTATAATCAAGATATTATAATAATGCTTGGGTTGTTAGAGCGCGCCATCTCTATTTGGCAACAATGGCAATTGTTATGAACCTTGTCTCCAAAACTGTCGACAACGGGATGGAATCGGGAAGTTTTCATTTTACTAACGTACCGCCCCGCCATCTTTGCGAATGAAAAGTTAGGCCGTCAGTGGACGTCAATGTCATATTGTCGATGCTCTATTGGAGTATTGGAGATAACGAAACCACAGAGAAACGTAACAATATGAAAGAAATAAGAAAGATAACAATACCGTTGACCAACTTTTCCGAAAACATGGCGCCAGTGCGATAGCGAAACGAAGTGCTCCTGCGGGTCTAGCTAAGTTGCAAGTTAGTGACAGTCGCAGAATGGAGTCGATGTCATTAGGCGATTGCGACTGACGATCGGAACCCGTCGGCTACATTCGGCCGGCTTCGCAGCGTTCACGGTACTGTGCCGATCTACGAGCGCGACTGTCAGCGATACTTCACTACTACATTGATACTTCGGTCGCCTAGCGACAGCGACTCCACTCCGCGACCGTCGTTAATTTGCACCTTGGCTAGACCCGATCCCCGACCCGATCACCATACGATAACGAAATAATCCTGTTCACTACTGGTTTGTACAGTCGAGTTCATTAATATGTGAGCATTGCCATGGCTTCAAATATAAATGTACATGGAAGGGCACTTATATATCTGAGCAGTATATGTTTGATTGATGAATCTGCTCAGATATATAAGTACCCTTCCATGTACATTCATATTTGAAGCCTTGGTAATGCTCACATATTAATGAACTCGACTGTACAAGCGTTCAATATTTTATTTAAACATTCCAAGTAGAAAAAATAGTAAAGCTTAGAGTCCCACCTGCATCGCAGTGGTGATGTATCCACCGAGCAGCGCCGCCGCCGGTATGCCGTAGAGGTAGGCGTATTCTGGCGGGTCCGTGGGCCTGTTACAAGATAATATTTGCAAAACGTTGGAGGGTTAAGCTAAAGGCGGCGTCACTAAAAAATAAATTATGGTGACATTTTTCCCTTATTTATGAAAACAACATACCTCTTGAACATGTCAAGCATCCGTTGCGTGACTAAGAAGCCGCCAAATACGTTGACGAACGAGATGAGAGCAGCAGTGCTTGCCAACCACTGAAAGAAAAAACAATTTTTTACTGGCTAAAAGTGTTTTTGTGAAACCATACGTCAATAGGAGTAACGTCAAGTTTTAATATAAATTTTCTCGCAAGCATACAAAAGAGTTCTTAAAAGAGAGAAAAAAGAGATATGAAAGAAGTAAAAAGTTGTAACGGGGTCAACATACAAGTGATACCGTCGGTATTACAAACATAGGCTACGGTAACTGTCTTTTTTATCTGTGTGTCTGAACTATCTGTTGTGATATTTTATTGGTAATGGGTAAACATATAAGTGGCGAAACTATAAGAATACAATCGGCAGTTGTCGGAAAACATCCGACAAAGTCTACAACATAATAACACTACTCCAATATTTAGATTTCAATGAAACAAAGTTAGGAACCATCTCCATTGAACCGACGTCAAACATCTGACTTTCGTAGCCACAGCCAGACACAATCACAACATACACAGGCACACATAAAACGTTATATCACTCCTCTTTATGGTTAGGGTTTAAAAAAGAAACCGCTAGTCCCCGTACCTGCACTGGCGTCTCGGGCACGTACCCGCCACCCATGAGCAGCAGTCCGCCCACGGCCGTGATGCCCGACACCGCGTTGGTGACCGACATCAGCGGCGAGTGCAGCGCCGGCACTACGCCCCACACCGTGTGGTAGCCCACCACGCCTGCGGGAGTTGAACTGTGAGCCTATGGTTCATAACACCTGCAACGGCACCGCCGATCTCCAATAGCATGATCCCACCCTCTGGAATAACGTCACAACACGCATTTCGGATATTTTGTGACCGTCATTCGGGTGGTATAATGCTATTGGAGATCGGCGGTGCCGCTGCTGGTACGACATAAGTGGTTCGGTTGGTTAACATGCCGGTCGCTACGCAGAGGTCCCGGGTTGGATTCCCGGCCGAGCAGAAATTGAAATGATGAATTTTAATTTCCGTTACGGGTCTGGGTGTAGTATGTATAATTAGTATGTATTTAAAAAAAAAAGTATATAAGTAGTTCATCAGTTATCTAACACCCATAACACAAGCTTTGCTTACTTTGTGGCTAGATGGTGCTTTGTGAATTCGTCGAAGCATATTATTATAACAGACGCTCCGATTCGGCTGAAGCCGACCAACCGTCAGTTGCAATCGATACGAATCCTTGCGATATACAAAATAAAGTCGCTATTGGATTGACGGATGAGCATGCGAGCCGACCTTGGTCGGACGTTGGACAACGTCTGGCGCACCCAAAACCGATTTTATTTTATACGTAAGGATTAGTATCAACTGCAACTGACGGTAGGTCGGCTGCAGCCAAATCGGAGCGTCTGTTACTAGGTTACGGTCGCAATGACCGGGGGCTTGCTATAGTAGCTAGCTTGTCGTAAAGGCGGTAGCGAAATAAAATGAACGTTATATAATGTTCGCAGCTGCCGCACTGCGCGCTTAACGGCTTCGCTACTCGCTACCAGCTAAGCGACTAGCTGAGCGCCAAAGGCCTAGGCTTAGGTACTAAGCATGCCACCTGTCAATGAGCCATGTGTAAGGCGACTATATTTTAGAGGCAGACCAGCTAGGACCACTGTAAACTAATAAATGGGCAGCAGCGTTTTTAGTTTAGTTCTGAAGGTGAAGGTAAACGCAAAACCCTCAACAAATGTGGACGAGGCTCTGGTTCTGCATGGAACTGTTATTGATATGAAGTGATACACACTACAAGGACACTATAAGGACCTAGGACTTCATCCCCTATGTTTGTCCGTTTGTGCGTTCGGCGAAATCCACAATTGATATATACAGGCTGTAAAAAGACCGCTAGCATTCATTGAAACCCCATATAGTACCCATGAAACTAAACAACTTTCCCCAAGACACATACCCGCGGAAATGACTTCATAATTTCGCTACCTAAAATAAATAATAAATTGCGACGCGCAATGTACATCGTCCGGCGCACGCCTCTCGCTCGCCCACGTGACCAGTGGCCACTGACCCCGCGCGGCCGGCCGGCCTACACGCTTTACATTGCTTGCTTTTACTTAAAGTGCATTTATTTCAAATGTTTACTTGAAGTGCTTTTACCTAAATTTGAACTTTGAGTTTCTAAATTAATTGTGAACGATGTAGTTATCGATACTTGATATTTTTTAGTAAAAATACAACCTTTTTCTTGGGGAAAGTTGTTCAGTTTCATGGGTAGAATATGAGGTTTCAATTAATGCTAGCGGTCTTTTTACATATCCTGTATAATGGCACTATTAAACCTAAAATATGAAAAACGAATTGAAGATCAGCTGACTGATTTTGTACAGCCATATTGAGTCAATGAATAAAGCAAATGTATAATGTTACAACTACCTTTGGTCAGACACAACCTAATTTAAGATTTAATTCAGATATGAATTTATCTTTTATGATAAATAAGACCAAATACGTCACTCGAGTCAAGATGATATCAAATCAAGTGACTTGAATATTTTATATTTGTAGAATTTTTCACGGTAGGCCTTGAGCCCAATTTTTAACACATTTCAAGCTCTAAAAACTCAATATGGCTGGCCTTGTAATAGTTAATTGAAATGAAAGACAATATCTTTTTGTATTTCTGACGACTATACTCATCCGGAAAATCACATCCCACATATTGGTAATGAACTAATATATACTAATGTATACTCATTAGTTCACGTCATAAAAATGTATAGTCAACTTGAAAGCACTAAGGAAACTAACTAAATAACTATGACTAGTGCAAAGAACCAACCTGACAAAGCTAATGTGGTGGTCATGGTTGTGAATGCTGGGTTTGGCGAGACCATGCCCATGCCTATCAAACTGGCGAGACCTGAAACAAAAATAGATGTTTAGTGACAATTTCAGTACCTACATGACCGTACGCACGGCCTCCACGGTCGGAAAATGTACGACGGCCGGATAATGTCAGTACAGAGACTATTTGCATTTCATATAAGGAGTGAGGACTACCGACATAGGGTGGATGTGTTAGATTTTTTAAGTAAACCAGAAGATACGAGCGGCTGGTACTGCCGAATGCAATGTTTTTGACCTAAAGTCTCAGTACGCCATTTAGTAGAATTCCGATTACGCTGTAGGTACGGTAACTCTCCTTAGAGCCCTTCGCCAAAGAGTGATAGAAATAGCAACTTAATATGCTCCGCATACGGATGAAATTGGCATGGCGAAAAAAGGTAATTTTAATTTGATATGGCAATTTCAGACTGTATAGATTTTTGGATGATAATTAACTTGATAATAAATGATAATTGTGATATCCGAAGATTAAGACATAACGTGTATGTTTTACATTACATACATACGGGCCGCAAACTTGTTTGTTACGTTAGCGATATAAAAAAAAAACAATAAAAAGTGCAACTGCATTTCGGTCGCTCTTGCCGTCGATTCTACTTACCAGTGGAATACAAGAAGGTGTCCTTCAGTGTCTCATTGAAGGGGTTCGGTGGCTCCGCCTTGACGGCGGCCGTAGTGGGTTTGGCGGAGGCCTGAAGCGCCAGGCTGGGCGGTGGCGGCGGCGGCCATAGCAACTCGCCGGCTTTGAGTACTATCGCGCCGCGAGCCACCTCGTCCTCTAGGTTTATGTGGAAATGGTCGTTCGTGCCTGCGAGAAACATGGGCTTGGTTGAATCGATGATATGCGGTTAGTGTGATTTTTACGGTTGGTGACATTTTAGTTTTTATATTTAATATTACTGACAGCAAAGACAGTAGCATAATCCATAAAGTTAAAATTTCAACTTTATTTTTCTTTTTATGAAAATAAATATAGACAGATGGTGGTTGTCATCATATGTTCTTAGTCTTCTTTAATCTTAGTGGCTGTGACTTGTAAGTGAAAATATCTATAGGGAAATATGTGCCTAAACCGGCTGGTATCAGGAAAGAGGCTTAACAGGCGATGGCTTGATACCTACCGGTCGGTTTACGACGCGAGGAGGTCGTAGACCAGGCACATTGGAAAATGAAGATTACTAACGCGGACCTTGGCATAAGCCGGCACGTAAATTGTAAATATATATAGGATGACGCCTCCAACACAGTGGATTAGATATATAATTATCCAACCGCCCTCACCTACCTCAAACTCCACATAAAACATCAAGAAAAGTAACAAAACTCCACACGATCAACAACAACAAAAATAACACCCCCATTCTCCGAGGAGCTCAACTAGTACAAAGTGTCGGTACCCAAACTGAGCAGCAGCCCGGAAATGTTATTCGCGTACAGAGTGGACGCGTGTGCCGGCATCCGGCTGGGCAGGTCCGTGAGCCCGACGTGGGTGACGCCGTGAACTCGCGCCACCTTCCCGGGCTGGGTGGTCTCCACGTTGCCTCCCATCTCCGCAGCCAAGTCCACTATCACGCTGCCGGGTGCCATGTCGCGGACGGCGTCCTGCGTACAATAGTAACGTCTTTTAGCAGGATTCGGGTGAGCTTGGGCTGGTATGCTGCTGAGGCATGCAGAAGTTCGGCCGGCATTGTGCTTGTTGTGGTGTCAATTACGGTTTGTCAAGTGCCTGACACCTCATTCGGGCTGAAGGTCTTTCGAGAAGTAAAGAAGGCGGTTACTATAACAGCTATAAGTAACAAAAACGTCAAATAACTCGTGGATTATATGACTTCAAGTCAAGTAATAGTCTTATACTGGTGATAGGATAACTTTTACGTCCTGAAGATGTTATGAATAAATCCTGTCAGCCATACAGTCAGTCCTACAACCAATTAGGGATATTAGTGTAGAAATCGTCTACAAAACCAAATTATGCGACGCTATTTAATAGTTTTATCTAAGATGTTCATACGACAACGCTTATAGTCATGTAAATATTACAGTCGTATAAACGTTTTCCCGTCACAAGAGGTCTATCCTTAGACCATGTTATTTTTATAATAAATATTCCATTTTTTATTCCATACTTCTATTCGCCATTACAATGTACCATGTCCACGTTCAGTTAGTCTGACAAAGCTGTGATAGCCTTAGGATTTGGTTGGGTGACAATGACACTCTACTAAATCCTGTGATGCTAATTATACGTACCTCAAGTATAAGCTTCGGCGCCGGCTTCCCCGGGATGAGGGCGGTGGTGATCACGACGTCGGAAGTGCGAGCTTCTCTCCCTAGAAGCGCGCGTTCAGCGTTCAAGAAGGCATCGCTCATCTCCTTGGCATAACCACCCTCGCCTGCGCCTTCCTCCTGCGATCACGAATCCTTATTAGATTCTACTACAATCAATGATGCTATATATTAGATTCTACTACAATCAATGATGAGTGAAGTGTGAATGCGCGATTATGTTCTGGCACGATCGCCATTCGCCATGCAATTTATGGTTAAAGTTTTTAGTATATATCTAACCACACTCTAATGGGAGGTGAGGACACATGACAATATACTGATTGACTGACAGTAGAGTGTGAAAAATCACAATTGATTTATCAACGTTTTCGATTAACTAATCGAATGAAATAATTTTAAACGTATTCTTATGCATACAAAACTTTTAAGTAGTCTCCATACAATTACAGTCAAGTCAGTTTTAAATAATTTTGTGCAAAATATTGTTGTCAATTAGATAAGATACAAGACAAAAAGTTTCGATTTTGATTTTGTGACCATATTTAAATTCGATTCGATTTAAGGCCGATGTTCTGATTTAGGGTCAAACAGTTTGGTAAAATTTACAGAAATATTGACTAATGAGATGCTCCAGCGAGGATAGAAACTAGAGTAGCCAATTTGTTTGTAGCAAATGTTAAACATATCATATACAAACATAGCAACATTGCCGAACTTTAAATCAAATTAAGTAAACTTCCAACTATACTATTCCTTCTACTAAAGAACGCTACAACAATATGCTTCCTCCATAAAAATACATTTTGCACGGTTACATAACGTTTGCGATAAATCGAAAAAATAATTTAGAACACGGCCTTGTATCACATCGATGCATTTTGATCACGTCAACGCGATAAGTGGTATCCATTGCTTTCAATTCATATTTTATGATTATAGTTCAGATTGACTGATGTATAAATCAATCGGAGTAGATATCGAAACTGAACATAGATTCAAGTACTCATCAGTTGTATTCTTTGTATGTCAGAATAATATGCATTGATTTTAAGTCAAAGGTATTTTCATGTCGCGGAGAATAGGCACGAGAGAGCACAAAGTTTCGACCTTGATTTAATTATATAGTGGAGTGAGCAAAAACAAGCTTGTTGACCTACAGTGTAATACCGCAGCTTTATCATAAAATGATAGTGTATTGAATAATATGTACGTTATTGCGTATACACTAACAAAATATGTATAACACCTGCATGTAACAAGCGATGAAAAGATACCTACGCACCAATGGTGAAAATTTGTCATGTATACAAAAGAGTACAAAGCCAAGTAATGAGACGTGTAATGATAAATATCCGTTAGCAACTCATTTCTTTGATTACACAAAGCTTAGCGCGGCGCGACATAAATAACGTAGCTCTAATATGTGGGACACGCGAGATTGATATGAACTTTGCTACAGTACGCCGTGTCGTAAAGATTTATATGTGAATTTACCATTGGCGACTGCGGCCAAGGGCGGGAGGATCGGTGCGCCCCAACCATTGCGATTAGGGCACACCCACCTCTGTAAACAAACACATCAACATAATAAACGACGACAGACACCAATTAAAATTATTATAATGAAAGCTGTACTTGATGATAATGTCACATTCAATGCATTGGACGGTTTTTATGGCCTCGTATTCAATACCTCTATTTATACAGCTGCGTGTGCGCTATTCATTGGGATGGGAACGCAAGAGCCAAGACCTCTCACAATATGCAGTCTGTACTACCTTAACACAACATTCATAGACGAATGTAACTCGATAGTGTGATACTGAACCTTTACCCACAATGAATGGCCTGTTAAACACAATGTCATTAACCACACACATGTTATTGTAAACTGTAAACCACGTAATAAGAGCAAATATCCATCCATATCCATTATCAACTCGACACTTATTGCTATACTATATCATTGCCACCATTATTTATTACATGATAGTAGCATTATGGCCGTACAGCATTATATTACTCGGACTAGACCGCAGTTCCAGTTTTATGATATCTAGTTAAACTTCCCGATGTCGAACAAAGTCAACAACAATCCCATCCCACGCACCGAAACAAATACAAGCGAACAGAAAAAAGAGCACGTAACATTCGTCAGTGCCTACCTACTGTCAGTGAGGATAACCATCATTTACATTCACGCTTATGGAGTCTGACTAGAGACGGCGTACCTAAATAAACAAATGGGCGTGTCGCCGACATGTACATGTACACAAGCTGTCATCGAGTCTGACCTTCATATCCATGGTAATGAACTGGGCGCCGAGGCTCTCGATCTGTTCGCGCACAGCCGGACGGGTATCGAAGGCGCGTACGGCGGCGCCCATGCAGCGCGCCTGCGCAGCCGCCGCCAGCCCCGCCACGCCGCCGCCCACGACCAGCACGCGACACGGTGGAACGCGACCAGCGGCCGTCATCTGACCTATGAGGGACAAGCGGATCTTGTCAACGGATTCATGTATTTTTTTGGTTCACGTTTTCATGCTGTGAGGTTCCCTCAACCGGCGCAAAAGTGTGAGATGATGTATGAATGTAGAAGAGGCAATACAGGTGTGTCAGGATCGTAGCTTGTGGTACTCGATAGTCTCTGCTTTACCTACCCGGGCAGACGTGAGTTTGTATGTTCATGTTTTGATAGAAACAGGCGCAGCTGGACTACAACCACAAACAGATGTTTTAAAGGACCTACTTTGTGGTAACATTACACGGTTAAGTTTAATTTTCGCTGCGAAAAATGGATTGAATAGTAAGATCAATTATATTACATTACCGATTTTATAAAAAAGTACTTAATACCTACTACTTATTGTATAAAACGAAAACAGTTTTTTTATCGTGAATTTATCCTTACGTCCTATGTCTAGACGGCTAACTTATTCAGATGTACTATAACGAGTTTTATTTTTTAGGTATATACATATATTATGTATATTGTCCTTATGTTATAAGAAACCAGGACAGGAAGTCAGAAACTGGTATCGGCTTTCGGTCTCCTACTGGAGTATGGTATCAGTTTTTATGTTATGATATCGGTATATAAACCAAGCCCACGTTTTATGTCGGATCGGATTGCAAATGCCTCAGCGTAATTTTAATACATTTATTACACAGCAACAGACGGTAAAAGCAGACTGCAATGAGATCACGGTTCATTCGTGCTATAAATACAACACCTAAATAGTTTTACGTAGGTACCTAGACCACTTTCATTCTTAGTTCTAATGTAGTCTAACGATAATTAAACATCTGGACCTAGAATACCACAACTATCACATGTTTAATACAAGTATGACGTACGTGTTTCGACCGGTTCTAATGAAAAATTGGAAACGACATTTTTATTATTCTTAACATGAACAGAGTCAATGTACAGCCATGAACTTTAAAATCACATATTACGTGGCTATTATAACACGACGCATACCTTTTAAGTCTTTGTCATGGCCGCCGCGCTATGAAAACTTGTCAAACTATTTAGGACGGCTGTTATCTACTGCAATTTTTTATAAGCTTAGACCATTAGTCTCCTGAAGCTTGGGTACCTAAAATTGAAACGTCTGAAGACGTCAAGATGTCCTTGACGAGGATATATGTTTGTCTTTACCTCCAGCCAATGTTCTAGGTCTTCAAAGCAGTTGCTTAACGAGTACAGAAAAGCAGATATCATTCTTGGTAATTGAAGACGTGTCTAATAAAAATATCTTGAGTTGTACGTAAAGCCCTACAACCTTCAAGACAAAGAGATGGACCGACGACATTTTTTGTTGTATATTTTAAGTTTCCAAATTTCAACTGGGTCCAGAAACCTATTGTTCGATGTATGAAAAAGGTGTGGCGTAACTCAGGTATCTTACGTAAAAGGTAAAGGCCTTTTCGAACGCCATCCATACATACAAAAAATTCCAACCTGTCATGGCTGTTTCTTGGTTAGATGAACTGGGGAAGGACGGAATAATGTTATGATTTTCATAGAATTAAATAAGAAGGATGCCACGTTTATGCAATGGAGGAAGAGCATGACGTTAAATAAAAGTTTTGGTGCAAAGGTAAACTGATACAGATTTGCTGATAATTTGTATTAGGTAGATTATTATATAAGTACTATCTATCCACTATATAGTGTATTTGTCAAAATATTTATATCTATCTATCTTTATGGTAGCGTGCGTCGTTTGTGCGTATTAATTAAGATCACATGCTTTTCTATCATACCAATTTACTCTACGGACGTGGACTTGTTTTAAAAACAGTTCAATTTGCTGTCTATTGAGAACACAAACAACTTAACATTCTAGGCGCGTTTAGAGTACTCGAATCTGTTCTGTGGTTTAGATTAAGAAAGGCATAAATTTAGATTGATTTAGTGCATTGGGTATGTAGTGAAAACATGCGAGATGAAATACATGCTTGAATAGTAATAGAAACGATGACTGGAATTTTTTTTCATTTGATTGAGTTTTGCAAGGCATGTTTTCGAGAACAGTAAAACGCTACATACCTACGTGACACTAAACGCAATGTTCGTTTTTGCATTTATCAGTGAGTTTAAAAATGCGGCTATTTTAAAATTTGATTCGTAAGTATGATATTTTCAGCAGCAATAATAATCAGTCCTTTTGCTATACTCGACTTGTATCGTCGTAGCCTAGCGTGAGCCAAGGAGGTCTGAAGTTTTAAACAGGAAAACCGCATGAAAATACGTTTAGTACTTTTTGAGTTTATCGCGAAAAAATAGACAGACATACGAGGCGTGGACTTTGTTTTATAATATGTAGTGATGCATGAGTGCGCCTAGCAAATGTGGGTGCTAAATGCTTAAGAGGGCAAACAGATAAGCGTTAACAATTAAACGAGGTCATTATCGGGATATAATTTGCTAAATTAAGAATGCGATAATGTCAAATGGCCGCGTGTAAAGCAGAGTAGAATATAGCGCCAATCCCTACGGGTGTCGTAACGTAATAGGCGACTCATAAAGGCAGACCCCTCCGGCCACCATTACAATCAAGTCTCGCAACCAGTTGCGAACAAAAACGTACACATTTTTGTACCGCAGCAGTACCTTTGCAAACCAGATAAAAACTTAAACGACCGATGACGATAAACATCCAACATCTAAATATACTCAGATTTTCCAAACTACTGAACCCATTTTATTGAAACAAGGCTTAGAACCGTCTCTATGAAACTGGTTTTCAAATGAAGAAAACCGCATCGAAATCGGTCCATTCGTTCGAGAGCTATGATGCCACAGACAGACAGACACGTCAAAGTTATGACACCGAATAGTGGGTTGGACTTGGGGTTTAAAACAGGGCAATAGCATTTTCTGTTGAGTATTGTCGACACTGCGACCTCCAATGTGACAAACGTAGTGAGATTATGGCACACTCTATTGTATCCATTGTTGTATCACACCAGACTGTTATCGGCTGATGTGACTTGAGGTGTGATAATTTCATGCAGACATCTGTAGAGGTGAGTCTCTCTCTGTAGAGATTAAGCGCGACTGTATTATACAATCTACGCTGCAAAGCTGGAAGTTGGTATGACTTACCCGAGAAGAATCGTGGGAACTGCGCAGCCGCCTCAATGACGGCGCGATAACCGGCTACGTTGGCCATGGAGCTGAGTGCGTCAAACGCCTGAGCGCGGCTGATGCGAGGCACGCAGTCCATTGCTGCAAAACGCAGGCCATAATTAAAAAAGCTCATTGAATTGGAAATAATTAGATTAGTAGTACAAGGTTCTCTTGAATTTACCAAAGGCATTCATTTTCTTTGCCGCCAGCTGTTTAATCAACTCCTGGTTCTGTGCTGGATACAAGAATGATATAAGTGTTCCCCCATCAACTACATTCTGTAGCTCCTTATCTACTATTGGGCGAACTTTTAGCACAATATCTGTAACAAAATTATTTATTTATTTTCATAGTACATAGTTGTATTCCAAAATAGCAGGTAGAGGGAAATATCCTTACTAGACTGATAAGTATCCTTTAAGCTAGTTATTTTAGCGCCTGCTTCTTCATATGTTTTGTTTGGGAAATTTGCTAACGCTCCTGCATTTTCTTCTATATTGACACTGAAGCCCTTTTTAACTAATTTGCTAACTACTGCGGGTACTATAGCAACTCTGAAATGCAGATCATCATTAATTTTTATCTTATATTACTGAAACTACAACAAATTTACAATAAATAGGACACTGGATGTACCTTTTCTCATCCTGCCAAATTTCTTTTGGTACTCCTACACTCAGCTTAGTGTAAGGAATACCCTGAACTGAAGGGGTTGGTGCTGAGGCTGAGCTGGAGTGTCTGACCAGCCATGGTCGTGGCAGCCACCTATATCCAGACAGTATCCTTACACAGCCACACATGGTTGCTGCTTTTTGCCTGTAGTAAAGTACAATTTATTAATGTTTTGATGAGACAGAGTTGGGAGAACTGTGCTCAGGGGGTAATATAGCCACTAGCTTTGACCAGTGCTTTTGAAGTACCAGATATATCTCACAGGGGTGCTAAACTAGGTAATAAATTTGTTAACCAATTGTAAGCATTATCCGGATTGTATTACTAGAGAAACATTATTGCCAACAAACTGTTATGCAGTTTGGCAGGGTAACTAGAAGTAAGACTGAATAAACGAAACATTGTAAGGACTAAATGAATTAACAAATAAAGTTAGAAAATATATTACAGTGTTTCTAAGTATTTTCTTTCATAATGTCACACACGTTACTTATTTGATTATCAACCTACCAGAGTCCAGGGTATCACAAAGTCAACAGTATCTCTTAGAAGGCTGGTGGTCGAGGATATATACTACCGTTATTCTTAGTAAAAAAAAAAACCAAGATAATGGCTGGTAATAGTGGCTGATATGGTATTTGCTTTGTGCAGTGGCATTGAGTCATGGGTTCACTCAACTGTCTAAGCGATACCTACCATTTGACTTTTGAGACATGCTGTTTAAAATTTGCATCATACATGCTCTTTTATTTTAAGTTTTGTTATTTATTCCATAATATAATAAAGGCTGTATGTAAAAAATTTCTCTATTAAACCCCTTACGTTATACATTACATCACAGAGTCACATAAGGCAGGTTGTAAGGTGAACAATTTTAATTGGTGTGGGTCACAGTAACATGATCCCAGATGTTATTATACATACATACATATGTATCTATAACATGTGTGGTATTTTTATAGTTAGATAACACAATGCACATTATTATTGTAATAAAAAGTTACAGCAGACAGTATTATATGATAAATAAAGTTAGATAGGTACTCCTACGCTCAATCAATTACAATACCCTAGTTTGATTGGAGTATCATAATAAAATAATACATTAGGACACTTACCCAGTTTAATGATGTATGCTGGTAGCTAGGGCCTTTAGGGATTTTTGTGGCAAGGTAATAAATGCACTATGCGTGCATACACAAACAGCACATGATTCAAACTAATTTTTTTTATAAAGTTATTTCGAACTATGGACTGGAATTAAGGTTTAATCTGATATACACTAAAAATATAATCTTACAGCTCGAAATCGCCAAGATAATAGTATTTACAAATTGTGCATGTAAAAAATTCTACCTGCCCATCGGTTGAATAAAAAAACACAAAAGGTCTCACCGTTGCGATGCAGGATGTCAGCGACGATCTTGCGCTCGCTCTTCACAAAAATAATTATTATTAATTGGTAGCCCCCGAATCCGAAACTGGTAGGGTTAACGGACGGGATTCGAGGTCGTTCCTTTCAAGTTTTTCGTAAATTGCTTGTTCCAAAACAAGATTAACGGCGTCAGGTTGCGCACCCGCCTCCAAAAGGCCGATCGACACTCCGACAGCCACGCACAACGCACACCAACCGCTCCGAAAACCCGCCGCCGCCGGCGCTTGCTTGCTCGCTCAGTACGCGTACCGGCCGGCGCCACGTTCCGCTGACAACTAAACTGTAGTGATGTACACTGCCACTAATATTTCTGAACTTTATCGATATTTCCACAAGATATTTATTCCATTTAAAGGTACTAGTTCCTAGCTAAGCTAACTGCATTAATATCTAGATCTTGCTATGCCAACCAACGTCAAAATGTAAGTAAATAACTAGGAAGATATAAAAAACTAAATCCTAGTATGAGTTAAATAGATGATGAAATACTGTAATGTAATAAAACAATGAACAGTTTTCCAATAGGTATCTAAAGCATTCCTAGCTAGATAGTCCACTGGCTAGATAGTGCCCCGAAAATTTTTGTAATAAAAGATCGCTTGAAATAGGTACTTAGCAAAAAGGATATAAACAATGGGTACCTACGTTGTACTGGATAATATTATACATCAATAGTTTTCAACAATTTTAGAGGTTTTAATAAATTATTGCAAACAAAACAAACATTAATTTCACTGAGTCAGTTCGTTTCATGGACGCTAGGATCAAGAATGGACGTAGTTCAAATATTGAATTGATATTGGTTTGAATTAAAATGGTTCTAATGCCTACTTATATTAATATATATATGTATTTTAAATTTCTTTGAACCTTTTAAAGTCATGTTCACATTAATAACTTATAATTTTTAAGTTTAGTATTAGTTAGCTGCAAGACATCACTGCCACAATCATACGGATTTAAAAAGAAAGTCCAAAATTGTGGGAGCGCCATCTAGCGAGTGGTTAGGAATGCTTTTGATACCTATTGGAATACTGCTCATTTTATTATTACATTACAGTATCTCATCATCTATTCATCTCATGATAGGATTTACTTTATTATATCTTCCTGGTTATTTGCTTACCTTTTTACGTTGGTTGGCATAGCAAGATCTATCTAACCAAATGACAATACCTACTGGAAAATTGCTCATTTCACAATAAAATGAGGTTGACCAAAGCCTTCCACCCTGAGACTTTTTGTGTTGTGAACAGTCTTGGGAGACGCTTGGCAGCTTTTTTTTAAATTGTAATGCACTATGAGGCCTGCGCCATGCTAGAATAGCAGTTTTCATCCGTTTTGGTAATAATGTAATGATAACGGAAGGTGCAAATTCAATGAAAACGCTATCATGCTATGCCAGACTGGTCCGTTACGAGTACTTTTTGACTGATTTAGGGTATTTTAGGCCTTGAGCGACTACGTTGATAGAGAGGTAGATAATCAATGGGGCCATAGTATAAAAATTTCGAGTTCCCTGAGATCGCTCATTCATAGACTGCAGTCCAATCCTACGGCAATTTCATTTCTTTTTGTTGTAGAATACAGCCTTTTTGTATCTAGTCATCTAAACTGAGTAGCAGTATTCTCTTTATGAAGAGAATTCTATTTTAAAAGGTCAGGTATTGTCACTTGAAATTGATACCTTACAAAATAAACAACAGCGATAAGATTTTCCAATTATTATAGTATTTATCCATCCATAATATTTTCTACACTTTTTAATCTCTACATAACGGGTAATTTCTAATTCGGTTACGGCACTTTTCTTGCTCGACTGGCATCAATATTGCATACCGAGAGATGTGATGTGAGCGCAACCTTATGGTATTGGGACCGCGGACGGACTGTTTATACAGTCCGAAAAATTATATTTTAACGGCCATTTGTTGTTTTGATTCGATGTTTATACAAGAAATTATTTTGTACATCACTACATCTGTCAATTATCGCGCTGCGCTGGCTGGCGTGTGTGGGTCGGGTTGGTTGGGTGATTTCGTTTTCGTTCGCTCGGTTTTGTGGTGGTGGTGATTTTGTAGGTGGACACAGCGAGAGAACCACTTGTTGGTCTTCTGATAAATAAAAGACGCCACGTACTAAATTGATTTAAAATGGCCCGTAACAATGCCAGACAACTATTAAAAATTATAACAGAAAATACAACGAATATTTCAAGAAATTGTAAGTAACCTGTGTATTTTACTAACACGACGCCGGACGCTGAATTAACGAAAATTTGTTTACATATTAGTTAGTTAAATCATTATTAGTTAGTTACTTAAATCTACCTACCTATTAGATAGGGATTTCCCGTTATTTTGTAAATGCAGAAAAAATTATTCGATATTTAATTGTATCAAGGACTTTGTTCAAACCATTACTATACAATAGGTACCACAAAACTCGTAACCCCGTAACTTGAAGGCGTTCAATAATGTTAATAAATACCGGCCTACAGACCTTAATAAACACACAAATTAAATGTAAATACCTAACTACTTGATTAATTTTTTTTTCTCTTGTGATAATTTGAATACAAAATTTAAATTTAAAGGTATACAGCTAAGTTTTAGTACCTGCTTAATACATTTAATTTTAACTATCAGTGTCAGACAACTTGCTTGGGTGCTTGGCCCTTGTTTAACTGGTTTTTAAAAACTGACAGCAAAGTCAGGATAGTTAACAACTCTCATTAATCCTTTTTATTTTATGTCTAACTAAATGAAAGTTAGTATTTCCATACAATCTTAAGGACTTGTTGAAAAAGGCGAACTGGACAAATAAATATATACTCTTTAAGCATTCATTTTACCAGTGTCAGCAATTATTGTAGCCATGTAGGCTAAAGTTAATAGGAGTTTAAAATTTCTTGTTAATGTTGTATAGATTCACTAAACTAAATATTGAATTGCAGATGGCACTGCTAAAAGAGTTGTGGCGTCAAAGCCAGTTGTGGACATGGATGGAGATGAGATGACCCGCATCATATGGGCAATGATCAAGGAGAAACTCATCTTCCCTTACGTCAAGGTTTGTGGCATCACATCAATGATTTATTTAATACTTATGAGACCTGGAACCATTGCAGAGTGAAAGATTAGCAGTAATTCAAGTCAATTTTCTCAGAAATAGTTCATTTGTCTTTTACTAAAGCCGAAATAAATACCCACTATGAAGCCTGTTCTGTTGGACTGTTACAGGGCTACCCTACAAGTGGTACTAAGATTTATAGCTCTGTGACTCTGTGACAAATAAATGGTTGCTGTAAAAAAGAGGGTCTCCCCATACTAAAAACAAATATTAAAAAGCCAGTCATGAGTTAGTCTGAAACTGTGTTAGTATTATCAGCCATAGTAACACAATTATATGACTCACATATATTTAGTCCTGCTTTTGCGGTTTGTATTATTTTCAACTTTGCTCTGTCATAATACAGTAAAGCATATATTATAAGGATCAATTGTCGTATTTATTAGTTATCATCATCAGCCTATACAAGTCAACTGCCCCCAAAGAGCGCCAATGCACTCTGTCCTCAGCTTGCTGCTTCCACTTGTGACGTTTCCACGAGTGACGTTTTGCGATGGACAGCATCCACTTGCAGTCCTTCGCAAAACGTCACTCTACCTGGCCGGAGGACGTCCTATACTACAACTTGCGAATCGCGTTCTCCACATAAAACAAGTTTACCACGCAGAATCCTTAAGTTTGCCCTATTGGTTGTCGGTTTTTCGGCACATATGGTCAGCCCACTGCCATTACAGCTAACTAATTTTGTGCGCTATATCGGTAACTTTTGTTTTCTACTTCGTCGCGAATTTTAATCTTCAGAGACACTCCGAGCATTACACATTCCGTAGCAGTCTACGTCTTGGTACCGTAGGTCATGCATGACAGGTAGTAATCAATTAGTATGCACTCGTTTCTGAGATTTTAATTTATAAAAGATAACGCAACTTTAGAATAAATAATAACCCCATTCAAATTTTTCGTTCGTTCGAACCCGGCAACTCTCGCTTACGAGTCGATCCCGTAAACCATTGGATCATCGACTATATAATCACGGTCTGCTAAAACCGAATTCGAAACTTAAACTAAAGGTAGCTACAGTCTTCTCGAATGTCGTCGGGAAAAGTACCAGGACCCGCGTAGCGTGACCAACCCGGAGTACTGATGTTACAGTACCTACTACGTGTGACCTAATTTTACAGGATGACAGCAAAAAATATTTAGACTGAGCGGACGCGACAGTCGGTGACCCATTTTTACAGTATGCAAATTTGCGAGAACGTCTTAGACGACGAGATTAGTAAGCTATATCAAAATTAGGAATTACAAATCTGTGCAAAGTAGTTCAAATAAATTTTTTTACGGTATGCAAGTTCTTGTATCGATTACTTTTCTAGTGTTAATGATAAATATGCATTTGCATACTTTTCGCACGAATTCTTATTTTTACGCGAATTATCAAAGTTCGCAAATTTGAAAAACTTCGGTGACAGGTGTTGCCATTTTTGTTGCCTGCAACCTAAATGGAATGGTAGATGTTATGGGCGACAGTTACCGCTTATCATCAGGTAGGCTTTACGTGAAGCTCCACCCATACACCGCAGCATCTTTCGTGAATATAGGATCTTACCATATAGGATAATGTAATGAAGTCAAATATCTTGGGGTTATTTTTGACACCAAATTCTTATAGAATAAACATTTGGAACAAAAAATGGCTAAAGCTAGCATCTCGCTTGACAAAATCAGGGGAATCTCCCTCAGAATTGCCAAGTAGCTAGGTACAGCCATGGTGAGACCATTTTGCGTTGCGTATGGCGCGGTACCGTGGTGGACCACAACGAACGACTCACTTCATTTGTCAGCGTCAACAAGCTGCAACGTTTCCAGAAAATGGCATGCTCTACCTTATTGAGCTGAATGCGATCAATGCAACAAAGTACTTGGCTCCTATCAAACCTTGTGCGTTTGAGGTCAATTACGACAGAATTCCAAACTGCTTATACAGAAGTAGACTGGTCATGGTCAGGGACATGGGACGGATCCAAGACCACCCCCATGCGGGAAAAGCCCAAATATTTCTAGGACAGTACCATATTCCAATGCTGGCCTGCGAAAAGGTCCGTCTTGACCATGATCCACGATTTAACAGGTCAGGTACTTACAGTGGAGCGACTACCATCTGATATCCGTGACCCTGTTCACCTGACCAGATTGGATCATGATTACACATTCAGTCGCCCGAATGTGCAGGTTTCATCACGATGTTTTCTCTCACCGTAAGAGCATCGGATGGTGTTCAATTAATTTACATATCAGAAAATGGTCATTGGTATGGCACTGGGGCTCGAACCCGGTACCTCTCGCTTACGACTTGGATCCCTTAACCACTAGGCCAGCGACGCTCTACACACCATACGTGTAATATGCCGTCAATTATCAAGGGTTTCCCTCGATTTCACAGGGATTCTGACCTGATGAAAATGTAACTCAAGAGTATAAAAACAAAATTAGAGTACTTTAAACAACAAAATCAATTTTAAAATTGGTCAATATATTACGATAATATCGGTGAACATACATTACATAATTATACTAATGCTCATTTTGTGGAAGTCAAGTTAAGTTCAAAGAAATTCAAGTTAACCCTCTACTGCATGACATATGACAGAAGTGAAACAAAAAATATTTGTTGATGTTATTTGCTATACTTATATAAAAATAACAACTTTGGGAAAAAAAAATAAAGAAAAGTACTGTAGTTTAGTTTTTATTTTATGAAACCATATATGGGTTCGTATGCATTAACACAAAAAATCACTAAGACATATATGGTTTCCTATGCATACATACAAATGTCAGTAATTTTATAAATAACATTATTATTAGTGAAATTTTAAAAGACAATTTCTTTTGTCATTATAACATAAAAATACTCCACATTTTGGACATTTTGTGTATGTTTTTCGTGCGCAAACTTGGCACATTTGTCGGTACTTGTGCCATTCAGGCAGGTGACCTATATTGTCAATCCGCACAGAATTCAGGGATAGCTCTTGGCGTTTTGCTGGAGCCTTTCTCATTCCATTTCGTCAAGTGGGTGTTCCAAAATTAGATGTAGTTGTAGGACTTTCCTGGTGACATGTAGATGGATATCCAGTTACAGACGCTGGCGAATAGAGTCCAACAGGGGACGGATTTTGAAGAGTTTATCGTGGCCTTGTGTACCAAAGGGAATAAACTTTGTATTGTCACTTAAATGTAAAAAACGCTTTATGGTTTCCCATCTGTTACAGGTCATTGTATTGTTTACTTGGTGTTGTCCTATGGTCGTATTCCAGTAAAGTCTAGAAGCTGATAGTTTCACAATCGACATAAAAATAACTGTACCAATAAATTGCTCCATTTCTTCTTTCGTGATATGTGCAGGCTTATTCACGTTGACTTGGATGGCTTTCAAGTTTGATTGTTCTACGATCATTGAAATTAGATCGTCTGTGAAAAGGAACAAAAAGAAATCGGCAAGTGAATCTAATTCTTTGATATAAGAGGGTAGTTCAGTCTCTCCTGTAAAGACAAATTGATCAGGATTATACGAAGCTAGATGAGCAGATGTCCATTTAGTCTTTTCAACGAGTTTTTTACGACGACGAGCTTGTACATTATTTTTGGATGAAGAGGGTAAATTTGCTATTGGAATGTCGTCTTCATCAGTGAATTCATCATCTGTTTCTGCTACGATTATGGGTTTTCTAAATGGGATGGAAGACGTAGGTAGTTCGCTGTCAGAATCTGGAGCCAATTTGTCATCACTAAGTCCATCACCAGGGATAGGGTTTGCTAACTTATTAGAACCATAAAAGCGTTTTGGGTCCATTCTGAAAATAAATAGGTAAGCTGTATATAGCAAAGCTCTCGAATATCAAAGCAAAGCTAATATTTTGGCAAAACTCTCCACTGATGAAGAGGAGGTTCAAATTCAGCAGTGGACTATTATTAGCTGTTTATGAAGGAAAGAAATAAAGCGAACCCATATTTTGCAGTTTTATTGTAGATACAAAGTATCAAGCTTCAATGCATACGAACCCATTTATGTCTCAGTGAAAAAGCGTTCGAATGCATACGAAACCATATATGGTTTCGACATTTGAGAGTATGAGAATTACTGAAAACCTTCGAATAGTGAAAACGCGACACATGTTATGCAAAGAAGAGGTTGTGGCACATAATACAATATTTTTTATAGTTCAAAAAGCTTACCTTTTCACTATATAATAATTATTTGAAGTTGAGGTTCGCACTACTTTACACACGTCGCTAAATTTGCTCCGACCATTCGCACAAAAACGAGGGTAACTTCAAAAACCCTTTGACATTGAACAATTTAATTGCGTTTTGTTATTCCTATGTATCTATCGAACACATAAAAATAGTTTTTACCTATAAATAATTCGAAATTATGTAACAAAGGTGACTTTAAAGTTAGAAACCATATATGGGTTTCTATGCGGTAGAGGGTTAAACTTAGGCGCAGCATGCCGGTTTCGGTCACACTATAAACTCGAGATGATAAATGTGTAAAAAAATCACTTTCTTTGTTAGAAAGAAACTAGAAAAACAAACAAATTTAGACCAGTCTTCCAAGCTTATCGACTTACATTAAAAATTTAAATTTTTTCTAGATTATATGTTGAACTCCAACAGATTGTATTTATTCGTATCATAATAATCGATATATACCATTTAATTTTTTTTTTTAATATTGTGAATCGGGTTAACCTAGCTAAAAGAGTTTACTTAAATTGAAAGTATATACAAGTGAGATTGACCAAGGTCTCGCTGGGGACCTGGAGACTGGTTTAACAGCTTAGGACCTCGTGACGATATTTTATAAATTTTTAACCACAATTTTATTTTATTTTCGAGTAAATTGGATAGTCACAGAATAAAATGAATGAATGTATGAACACATTGCATAATACAGGATACAGTCGGTACATAAAGGTAGCAACGGAAAACACAATAGGCGGCCTTATCGCTCAAAGCGATTTCTTCTAGGCAACCTTTGGGTCATCATCATCATCATAATATCAGCAAGTAGACGCCCATTGCTGGGCATGGGCCTCTCCCAGAGATCTCCACAAAGGCCAGTCCTGTGCCTTCCGCATCCAGCTGGTGCCTGCGATCTTTACCAGGTCGTCGGTCCAACTTGTGTCTTCCAGTACGTAGTCGCCACTCAAGAACTTTACTAACCTTTGGGTAGGGAACTATAATTGGGGACATGTATAGGGTGTAGGGGGAGAATACTGATACGTAGAGTGAGGTTGGGGATTGTTTTTGATCGAATCGTTGCTAGCATCATAATCACGAGAGTTGTTTAATTTTGCTGGATGTTATTAATATATAGAAACAGCCTCAGGTTATCAATGGCTTTAGACGAGACTTCATTATCTCACACGTACGTAAATACTGGGGCAGTGTTTTATGTAATCGTGTTTGTTATCGTATTGTGATTTTATCATTACGTGCGTTGGTTTCCATTGAATGAGCCAGTACATGATGTTCTAGATTAGATGAGATAGAAATAAATATAAGAACATTTCTCACTCCCATTGTAAGCCGACGTTGATGGACGATTTTAAAAGGTGTCATAATTGACGTAAGGGACATACATAACGCATTGAAATTCTCAAGAAATGATTGATAGTGAATAAGAATTGGAGTGCATAAAGATAATGTCTCACGTACACACGAAGTGTAGGTACGAGTTGGTAATCTACCTGTCGTATCCGTCTGCCATCAATTTTTTACATATTTTCCTATCTAAGTCTAATTCTTCGCGGTGTTCCAATTCTCTGTAATATGAAGTTTAGAGATAAGATTATTTTATTGCTTTCAATGGAAAATTAACTATTGTAAATAACCTACTGCCGATGCTTGAGATTACTTAAACTATTTAGGTATTAAAACAGGTATGTCTATACCTTTCTTCATCAATCAATTATGGTCGTTATCACGATCAATCATTTACTTTTCCACGTTGTCACAGACTGAATACAGAATACAAGATTAGGAAAATCCTGCATTGCAGGTATTCTAACTGTTTCGAAAAATAGATTTAGGTGCGTTATTGGTGTATACAACGTGGAGAAACGTGAAACAGTTTGTTGTTATATGTATAGGTATCCGACCGGTCAATCGCTACGCTTTACTGCTCTCTCTCTCCTCTACTTCGACCGGTCTTGGGCATCCTCGTCGTCGTAAGCCGTTGGTTCTTGCATCCGACTCAGCGATGTCAATACGGCGATGTTCATGTCATGTCCATCGCCCCTTTCCTGGGGACCGCGCACATCAGCGCATGCGACCCACTTACATCTTATCCGCGAGGTCTCTCACGCTAAGGCTACGCGAAAGTATTGGTTGAGGATTCGGAAGTCGAGTAACGCGGCACATCAAATTTAAACTCAATGTCGATATTATTATTGAATGAATCTATATATTAAGATATTATAACCTTCACATTGCCATAAAATGAGGCTAAATAAATACAATAAAATAATTAAAGCTATTAAAACTTACAACACTCGTACGTTTATCTGTGCAACGTTATCTCTAACCCGGTGGTCAGTAGTAAACAAAAGGTCATAAGCACATCGTACAATCGCTGCTACGATGAGCGAGCTATGGGATCTTTTAATGTGCTACAGTAGCGATAATCGGATGACAATAGCCTGGCGTCGTTTCGTTTGTTACCCATGCCACGCCCCATGCGGGTATCGCTGCCATATTGCAGATAGTTTTAATCAAACACCTCGTCATTAAAACTCACCTTGAGGTTTATCGAGATATTTTTCATGAAGTAAAAGTCACGTCACACATTAAGTGTTATTTGTACTGGCATTTATCAAGACTTACGCCGTTCAAATATTGTATTCTGTTCGCAGTAAATATTGAATGAATGAACTAATTAAAGCGTTGCCGAGGCGAAATTTATGTCGCTCTCGCGCTTCTTTATGACGGGAATTACGACAGGCAGCGCCAATTACGTTCAATTGGCAATGGTATTATTACGGAACGTAGACTTGCTCGGAGTACCCACACACACGTAAATCAATCGCAATAATTTCAAACAGAAAGCGTGTCGTTCGTTGTAAAAAAATGCCCATATTCTTGTCTACTGCAGGTCTTAAAAGGTGTGAAATAGGACAATGCAACTCACATGATTCTTTAACTGTGAATAATTAAGTAATAATTTATATTTGTATACACAGCTGGACAGCTTGTACTACGACCTAGGGCTGCCTCACCGCGATGCCACCAACGACCAAGTGACGATAGACGCGGCACACGCCATTCTCAAACACAATGTCGGCATCAAGTGCGCCACCATCACGCCGGATGAGCAAAGAGTTGAAGGTAAGGACACTACTGCTAGCTGCTAACATAAGCAGCTTTAGATGGCAAGTTACGAAAAAGCTAAAAAAATAAAAGTTGTAAAATACTGGGACCTTACCTTTGAAATTGGCGTTTTTTCACAACTATATTGTTGCTCTAATATTTTTAACTGTGCACAACATTTCATAATTGATACTTGATTTAGAAAAAAGATTAGGTTTAGATGCCGATTAGTGCACAAAATTAAATGAAACATTTTATTTTTAGTTTTTATAAGGGTTTGAAAACACCCATCAACCATGAAAACAGCATCGACGATCAGTTGTCGTCAATTTTAAAAAGGTGTAGTTTTATCAAGAGTGGTATTAACAAAATGGTATGTACCACTTAGCTTCATGTTGTCTGATTAAACCTACAAGTTTCATTGTATTCGGATATGCATTTTCAAGACTTTTAAAAATGAGCTTCTATGAAAATTTCAGTTCCCGTCATTTCCGCCATACAGAACGCCAATTTCATAGGCAAACGACCTAAAATTATTTATGAGCCAGTTGTGAATTATCATGTATCCGTAACTTAAATATTCAAGTTTGTACAATTTTTTTCTCTTACTAAACTAGTTATGCAAATATCGGGCGTGCGTGCAAAAAGTTGTTGTTAACCTTGCCTGAGCTCAGAATAGCAGACCATTACGTTACGTAACACCAGACCAGATGGAAATGGCTTTATGTCTTTTTCTTTTAGACATCTTACTGTGAACGAATACTAATCAAAACCATCAATAGCACCTATCTACATATGATGTAAACGATAATGTATGCTAATCTATAGCATCGGTGGCCTAATGGTTAAGGGGTTCGACTCGTACACCTGAGGTACCGGGTTCGAATGACTGGGTTATGTACTGGATTAATTAAACATTAACCGATGTTCTTACGGTCAGGGAAAATATCGTGATGACATTCAGGCGACAGAATGTGTAACCAATCCGATCTGAGGGCCTATCGGCTATCTCAGTGGACAACTGAATTTGACATAAAAAAATCTGACACTACTCTAATTTGGTACTAATTTGGTAGACGCTATTGCCAGTTTTCAACGTAGATGACGTGGTGTAGAATTATCTAGTGTCAAATACAGTTGTCAACTGAGTTAGCCAATAGCCCCGCTGGTCAGGTTAACCTGCTAACAGGATCACGGCGGTCAGACGGCAGTCGCTATACTGTAATAACCTGATCCACCAAATCCTGGATTATAGTCAAGGCGGACCCCGGGCCCTCGCCCGCGAGAGCACAACCGGGACATTAAGGTGATACGTTTTTAACACAAATTTAATGTTACGTTTTAGAATGTATCAAGTTCACTGCGAAATGGATTTCTAAATGTTAACAATATCAAAGAAAGCAATAATAAAGAACAAAGAACGCCATTTAGCGGCGATTTGTGTTTTTCTCCATTTAGCTGCTTTATTTTATATCGTTACGCTATACAAAGCCATTTCGTGGTTAATTTGATACATTTATGTATAAACCACAATACAATAACTAAACACTCAAACTAATGAAAGAATAGTAAAAGAAATTTAGTTTGTGTGACGAACCACCTTAACGCCAAGATGACCATTAATAAGTTAATCATTACTATTTACATTATAACAGGTCTTTTAATATTTGCTCAACTATTTTTATTGTACACAATAGGCACCTACATCACAATTGGTATCCTAATATTCTTGATTTGGAAAATAGAGTATGTTTAGATGACAAGCCCATAAAATAAAAAAGATTGTCTTAAAGCAGTTTGAAGAGGCCCCTTTTCATTTGTCGTCAGTATTGCTTATTTAAACACATAGAGAAAATATTTACTAACGTAAAAATATTTACTAACGTAATAGAGGAGACACCGCAAGTATTTTCTTTGAACCACGCTTTGCGGTCCATGGACAACAGTGGCCGTAGTCAGTTCTTAGACATTGCGCGACGCGGAAAAATCTGACAGTAGCTTGGATATTCAAAAAGATGCCATCTTGTGTATTAAAAAACTGCACGAACCATTCGAGGGCCAAAAATAAAGAAAACATAACATTTCATCGGTCAGTATAAAAAACTGTTACTAAAATCAGCTGAAACACTATTTAATAAGTAAGGATCGATTCATGTCGCCATTTTTGTGCAGGTCATAGATAAAGAGAAGTAAACCTACAGAAGGGGCAGCGCTCTGGATTTACCTACTGGAATTAAATATTTGTTTAAGTTACTTTCACAGTATCCGTAATACTATAACTAGTATTCGCCCGCGATTTTACTCGCTTTTAAGAACCATTTTAGAGTCCTCTTTCACTTAACTACCCTTTTTTTATGTAATTCGGCAAACAAACAGACATGCGGGGCACCTGATAGAAAATGGTCACCGAATGGTAACACCGAGGGGTGCTACCAATGCGTTGCCCGGCACTAAGGAAACCTCTAATATACCTCTAGAACGAACCTATTTCATAGTCCAAAGGAAATACTACGTGATTTTTATATTTTAATATGTTATTGTATACGCCTTTTCGGAGTTTGAATAATACGAGGAAACATGATTACCCAATGAGCATACAATGCATTTGTTTCTTGCAGTGTGTTTTATATAGAATTAGTTAATATTAGACGTTCTCGGTAGCTTTCACCGGCGCGCAGTTCGTTTCTCTGTAAACAATCAACTTTTCCGAGTCAACCTATTATTTTCCCAGGATGATAATCTATGTTACTCAGTGATAATGTAGCATTCTATAAGTGAAAGAAATTTTTAAATCTGTTTGGTAGTTTTTGAGTTTATTCTCAATTTATTGATTGAGTAGGTAGAATACAATTATAGGGTCCTATCTGTAATGTCGCATTCTATGACTTAGCAGCCTCCCCCCGCACCTCCCGCAATTGACCGGGTTGGTACAATCTTTTTGTTTGTCTGGATGGCTGCTCTATTACGTTAGTAAATATTTTACGTTAGTAAATATTTTCTCTGTTTAAACAGATGTAATTTTAGGCATAACAATAAAATGATATGTGCCAATTAGATTAATGTTGTCTGAATAATCTTCCATAGGTAAAGATATTATGCTTATTCGTGATTTGGAATTTAGTGTTTAAAAAAAACCATAATATTTTATAATGCGTTCGAAGTCGCGAGCATCACCGAATTAATAATCACCTGGGAGTTATTTCTCCGATGTCTGCATCAAGACCACAAGTTGTAACCGTTATTTACAAAACGGCTGCAGTACAGACATAATTACTTCTCTTTGTTGTAAGATAAACAATATCTGTTGGCGTTTTACGTAGCGTAGCGTAATAAATATTGTCACCTACAGGCACAGACTAAATATGTCTAAATCTTTAGCTGTAGGACAGAGTAACAACTTGCCTATATCGGCTTACTGTTGCTTTAGTACCTATAATCTACCTGGATAAGTGAGCTTTACTTTCCCTTTGCTTTCCATTAGCTTTTTGACGTTTAAAAAGAGTTTAATAACGTATTTTTTTTTTTCATTTTAATAATATTAAGATATCGCAATTATTTGCAGTAAAACAAACCTTAGCAGAAGCTACAGCGCCACCCACCAGTAGGCTTATTACGTAACTCTGTTGCTGATAATTCTCTGATTTCAATACGTATGATCGATTTCATGGGTTCAGTGGCTAACAAAGTTGCAGTGCAATAAACTGAAACTATTTAATCGATCATATGTAATCGCAAAAGTAACAATTTCAATAATTGAAATCACAGAATTTTTACCAACAGAGTTGCGTAATTAGCTTACAAGTTTTGTCCCACAAACATGTCAAATATCTCAATAACAAACTAAAATTGTCCCCAGAATTCAAGCTAAAGAACATGTGGCTGAGTCCCAACGGCACCATCCGTAACATCCTCGGCGGGACCGTCTTCCGCGAGCCCATCCTCTGCAAAAGCATCCCGAAGCTGGTTCCAGGCTGGATCAACCCGATAACGATCGGCCGTCACGCCCACGGCGACCAGTATAAATCAACAGACTTCTTAGTGCCCAAGCCTGGAAAGGTGAGCTGAAAGTGCTAGTAACTCGTCTTTGGAGGTGCAAAGAGCGCACTTAATAAAAGAAAATTATAGAAATAACATTGAGCGCGACGACGATAATACTGAATGTCGCGTTGTTAGGAGGAAATCACATGTATAAAAAACTATTTGGTACGTAGGTACCACCATGATCAGAGCAACATGGAGAGATTTTTTTCTTTTTAGAGGCTCATTGTAGATGTTATAGACGACCTGTTACCATTTTCAATCATGTAGATTGTCTACTTGTTAGTCTCTTATGAGTGATAATGGCCTGCTTTGAAATAGAGCTTAAATATAACGTAATTCGATCGGGTACTTTGCAGTCCGTATTTCTTCGGCATTTCGCGACAATCGACATAAGATTGTATAATAATCATTACAAAGCGAATTTGATGGCTCCTGCGATGAAAATTATAGTGAGATACTAAACAATCTGTATCGCCTTTAAATTGTTGCTAACGATAAGACACGTTTGATTCATGATAATGGGAGAAAACCTTTCTGTTATCTGCCTGTTAGGGAAGTACGTGGGGCGCACAAAAAAATTTCCACTACAATCTTGGCGTTAATGTCCCGGTTTTGCTCTCGCGCACGAGGGCTAGGGGTCCGCCTTGACCATGCTCCAGGACTTGGCAGATCAAGTAATTACAGTGGAGCGACTGCCACCTGACCTACATGACCCATGCTACCAGGGGAACCAGACCAGATTGGATCAGAAGTCGCCTGAATTTGCAGGTTTCATCACGATGTTTTCCCTCACCGAGCATCGATTAGTATTCAACTAATGTACATAACTCGGAAAAGACTTTTTGATACGAATAAATTAATTTTGAAACATTCATTGCCTTTCCTCCGTGGCATATTTTTTATACTCTTTGACAGCCTCTTCTGGTGATAGAAAGCGTTAATCGCCTAGTTAGTTCTTTATTTTTGGGATCAGAAAATGGTCACAAGGTGCCAGATAAGGACTGTGCACGATGGCTATGAGCCAGTTATACGTTTTCGCCATCAAAAATGGTTTATCGGTTTGGCCGTGTTAGTCATCAGGCTACAATAAAAAAAACGCAAATCGATGTACAGGATAGCCGTTTGGTACACGGTTAGTTTAGTTTAAACAATCATTTTGAGCTGTAGTTCTATAACTATTCCGTTAGATATGAGTTTATTGAGAAAGATTCGGCGAATGTTTTACAAAAAAATTTGTAACTCGTCTCCTACCTGTTATGTTTTTTAACTTGTTATGTTTTGAAAATATTTCTTTGATTTTTAGAAATCAGATGGTCCAAATGTAATGATGTAGTATATTTTTAGAACCGGCTCATAAAGCCTTTTCATTTGATACCAAAATCGATAGGTTTAAAAATAAATTATATACCTTACAAAAAATGGATGACGTCATTACTGCTCCCCATGGGAATATACTATAACTACCGCTCCAAATGATTGTTTGTAAGTGGCCAGTTTCGGAAAGTTTCATCTTATCCATTATGCAATATGTGGGTTGGCATTTTTAATGGAGAATGAGCAGTTTTCCAATAGGTATCTAAAGCATTCCTAACCACTCACTAGATGGCGCCCCGACAATTTTGGTAATTGATAATCGCTTGAAATAGTTTCTTAGCAAACAGGATACAAACACTGGGTAAGTTGTATTGGATAATATTGTATTTGTCAATAGTTTTCAACCATTTTAGAGGTTGTAATAATAATGGAGCATAGTGCCAACTTTAATAAATATTTCATTTTACATTTCGTTCAACCTTTAACAGTTATGTTTATATAAATAAACATTTTATTTTTAAGTTTAGTATTAGTTGGCTGCATGAAATCACTGCCACCATCATACAGATTAAAAAAAGATTACCAAAATTGTAGGAGCGCCATCTATTGATGCTTTTTGAAACCAATTATCAATACCTACTGGAAAACTCCTCGTTCTAATGTGAATTTGTCTATGGTAATCCTATCAAACAGTGAATTACTTTGTACATTAACATACTAGAACCTAATTGTATTTTTTTTTGCAGGTTGAATTAATTTATACAGCTAATGATGGCACCGTAGAGAAACGTGTTTTGTACGACTTCAAGTCGCCTGGTGTTGCAATGGGAATGTACAATCTTGACGAATCTATCCGAGCCTTTGCACACTCCAGTTTTCAAGTGAGTTTCGAATTATATTGTGTGTGACTTTGTACATATGTCTGCGAGTCGTACCAGATAGTCAATATTTGTAATTCAGTATAATAACAATACATTCTACGAACACAGGTGGCGTTACAAAAGAAATGGCCGCTCTATATGTCTACTAAGAACACGATTCTCAAGAGATACGACGGCCGTTTCAAGGATATTTTCGAAGAAGTTTTCCAGAGGTAATATTGAAGGTGACCGTTATAATTTTATCCTTTTTGTCCTTTTGTTTAACACTAAGTGTTTTCGATCCCCAGTGACTACAAAAAGCAGTTCGATGACGCGAAGATCTGGTATGAGCACCGGCTCATTGATGACATGGTAGCGCAGGCGCTGAAGAGCTCCGGCGGCTTCGTGTGGGCGTGCAAGAACTACGACGGTGACGTACAGTCGGACATCATTGCGCAGGTGTGTGCAGTTAATCCGCATAGTGATTGCAAGATAGTGAAATTCAGATATCATATATCAGATTTCTTGATTTGAAAACTAATCTTGTGCAATTTTCGAACAATATCCCCTGATATCAATACAATCGAAATTCATTACTCACTAATTAGGATTACTATTAATGAAAGAATGCACTACTTACATCATTACTGACGTAAGTATAACTAATTTTCTTTTTATCAAACTGACAAACATCTTATCAAATTAATGCAACCATATTTTGTTGTAATTTCCCCAATAGAAGTACCAGTGACTTTTTTACTTTGACGCGCTTATATAATAACTTATGCCTGTCTATTTTAGGATGACAATTTTAACAGCTTATTAATTCTTGGTCCTTGGCTCACGCCTATATAGTGTCGTATTTCTTTTTCGGGTATATGTCGTACTTCTACGGATAATGTCGGACTTCATTGACGGGTACCACCCACTTAGTAGAGAGCCACGAATAACGAACAACAACAGATTATCGCAAATCGGTTTACAAATAAAATAAATCCATACAGGGAACTGTGTGGAATTATGTAAGTTGCCACTAAAAATCGTAGACAAGTTTAAATACCTGGGCCACTGGGGCACCGACACTATGTCTGATGAAGACGATATTGAGAGGGAGCGTGATTGTGTGTCCGTTGTAATGTTGGCTGTAGATTTGCACATTGTGGTAGCAAAGTTACATTGTTTAAAGAGTATTGTCAAACTTTCTATGCATGCAGTCTATGGGTTTAGGTTAATGGGCTCCTCTTTCCGCACTTGAACTCTAACTTGGTCCTTTGTACGTACAGTCTATGGGTTAACATTACGCGACGGACATACAAAGCACACTGTGTGTTCAATATAATAAATTAATAATGCGTTCGGGGTGCTGTTCGGTCTCCCGCGATACTGCAGCGATTCGTCTTTCTTCGCTGAAACGAACATATACTGTTTCTATACGGTAATTAGGAAGCTATGTGCGCCACTGTTACGCCTAGTGCGCGTCAGTTCAAACAGTATCCCTGAGCACGCTGGCTGCGGTTGTACGCCGCCAAGCCGGTTATAGAATTACAATCAATTATTATTGATTGATATTGTACATACTAACATACTAAACATAATGTTTTAAACTATCGCAGTTATTATCACACATTTTAAGGGTATGTCCGGGAGTAGCCCGATATTTCCCGTCCCGTCCCGTGACCATGATGTATGCAACTGCGTCGAAATATCGGGCTACGGGTACGCGGTAGGAAACCCGGAACATACCCTTAAAATGTCTAACATACGTGGTTTAAGCTCTTACTTACACATGTTTACGGATTGTTGTCCGAAATCAATATATTTGACTTGACTTCTCCCACAGGGCTATGGCTCGTTAGGCATGATGACCTCAGTGCTGATGTGTCCGGATGGGCGCACTGTGGAGTCTGAGGCGGCGCACGGCACCGTGACTCGCCACTACCGCATGCACCAGCAAGGCAAACCCACCTCCACCAATCCAGTGGCTTCCATATACGCCTGGACCAGGGGGCTGATGCACCGCGCCAAGCTCGACGACACACCAGATCTGCACAGGTTCGCGCTCGCCCTAGAGGAGGTAAGTTAACGGCGTTTTGTTTTTAATCCTTTTTTATACAGAACGGTGACAAATTAGCGGGCATCCCATCTCATTGAAAGTGGTAAATGTCGCCGAGGATTCATGTATGTAACAAAAATAGAGAACAGCAAGTGCGTTGTCACTGTGAGGTAGTACTCACTTGTCGCTCAGTAGGCTAATTAAGTAACGCTGTTGTCAACAATTCTCTGATTTCAATTATTTATATTGTTATTTTTGCAATTCATGCGATTTCATGGGTTTCATCATCACATCATCATCACAGCCTGTAACAGTCCACTGCAGGACTTAGGGCCTCTCCCACGAAAGGGGAGGTTATTGCCATAATCTCCACGCTTGGCAGGCGGGTTGGAGATCGCAGTGTTTAAATATAACAATGGAAAATGCTGCTGCCCATTTTTCAGACTACGGAGACTTTTGATCTTTTGCCTCGAAAACATTAGTCGCCTTGTACGACACCCATGAGCGTAAGGGGTTGGTGCTATTCTACTCTGCCGGTCACCACACGGCCAATTCATGGGTTTAGTTAGTAACAATAAACTGAAACTGAAATCGATCATACATAATCGCAGAAAAAGCTATTTCAATCATTGAAATCAAATAATTTAAGAAAACAGAGTTACATAATTCGTCTACTGGTATACCTTCTCGGTTAATACGCTGGCTGGCGACCATATCCGTTAAATTAGACGGTTGTTAAATATCTCATCAGCTACTTACCTGGACTTACCTAGAAACAGTCATGTTGGGACTTTCGGTATTGTATAAGTAGAACAATCAATACACTTTTTAATTACAATAATAATTGGTAACTTCGATTGGCGCACCGATAGGGTCGAGTCTGATTTCTCAGCTGTGGTAATACCGCCGTATACCTTGCAGTCAAAGAATATTAAACTGAAGACCATTGAATTTATTTAGTTAACCATCCACCTGATTCGTCCATACTCGTTCGTTCGGCTGGTTAAAAGGTCATCATCAGTCAGGCTGATTGCTCACACAGCGCTTGCACCACAGCCAAAACATCAATATATCATGGGTACAAATCACATTATATGGGTATAATTGTTCTGAGCGCAACGGCGCAACGGCAAACAGTATATACTACCATTAACCTAATCCTACCCAACCACCATTTAAAATTATTATACATATTTATGTGTAGAATAATAAAACAGGGGTGCAAATTTGCGTCATTCTTCATCATCTTGGATCCGGTTTGTGGTACTACTTTTACATTTGGCGGTCACGATGTTTTCCAAATATTTAAGATTACAATGTAAATTATCGTATTTACGTGACGCTTTGACGCAAACGCATGTTTATATAATAAAAAAAGCATTTATCGTGGGGTGTGTCTCATGGTTACTAGACGACTAATTAAGAATGTTATATTTATCATTTCGATAAATATCTGTCTACGCGTTACGTCCATAAAAAATAAAACACAGTTGATAAGGCTATCGTAACACTTCTCGACTTTTTGATATTTGAAATTATATAATTTATTCTTTCCAGGCATGCATCGAATGTATCGACAGTGGCAAGATGACGAAGGACCTGGTGATCTGCATCCATGGAATGGCCAATACTAAGGAAGGCATGTACTTGCACACGGAAGATTTCCTTCTAGCAATCGCTGATCAACTCGAGCGCAAACTGTCAAAGTAACTCAATTACTTTATTTTAAATTTTAAATCAATTAAAATCAAGGCTAAATAGACATTATTTATTCTGGCCAATCATGTCAAGTGCCTTTAGAAACATTTTAGTTTTTAAGTGCATAAGACTTAGCTATAAGAACTGATATCTGTAAGTAATGAAATCACCATTCCCTTGCTTAATTTAGTTAGTGTCAATTGAGTTTAATAAAACGTTTTGAAGTGATATATTAAGATATATAAAGTTGATAAACCAATATTTTTAAAATCCCACAGTTTCTATATATTCAAGGAGTGATCTAAGAATATATTGATGAGAATAGTGATCATGATAAGTTACCATGAAGATCAAGCAAAAAGCTTTTTTGTACTTTTATTACTGTACGATGAATCCCATTAGTCTCAGAATGTTAAAACATTGATACAGTCTAATAAATTTTATTTTGAAGTCCTATTGTTTTATTTGCACAAACCATGTGCCTATAAATATTGACTGGTTCAACAGTCACGACTGCAGCACTAGAAATAGAAAAACTGGTCCGGAAGGTGTATCCAGCCGAGGATTGCTTGGTGGTGGTGGTAACCATGCTTCGAGACTTACTAGACGGCATCCGCTACTTCGGGCTGCAGTGAGACTTCGTCACCACGCCTCACTGAAGGACGCATTGGCTCACGCACTAGAGGTGAAAGCCTTGAGGCATAAGATAGTGGTTTACCTCTAGAACGCATTGATCAATCAAAACGCGGTATTCGGCGTACAGACGACAGATAGTCATTAGTACTACTAGGTGTGTCTGCGTGTCTGCGCACAACAGATATCTCTATGATTATGTAGGTCATTTTAAGTAAATTTTCGGGCCACCGGTAAGTCAGTAATATACACACTCTTCGGTCTGCCGCGAGTTCGTAACCCATGGACGCGTATGAAATATTCATGCATGATTGAAGCTTTAGCAAAATCGTACGTTTGAAAATCCATGCTAGAATAAAGCACACTTCACATGTTCGCAGAAACTTTCGGTATCCGATGACCGATGTATCTATTATATATTTTTCGTCCTGACGCTTTTGTCTCGTAACAGGTTCGGGGTACACATGACCATGATCATAGCCTCCTTCATCTTACAAGCCATGCTGTAGCACGGAACGGCAACGTCGCTGTGAACCGATTTACTCATTGTTTACATGTCAATGTGCGGGAAAAATATGATTTTATGACATTAAATTAAAAGTATATTGATAAAACTGTAAAATAACGCGTTTGTATGGACCATCTACAAAGGTAAATAAAAGTAAATATATGTATAATTGTGCTAAAATTGAATAAATACGATTTTTGAAAAACAACCCTTGACCATTTCTGTTGTTAGATTTTACTTATTTCATTAATCAAATTCTGTTTTATAATCGTAATCTTTCTCTAACAGATAAAAAGGCGTTGCTGCATTTGAAAAATGCAAGTAAAATTATGATTAAACCTTAAAAATGGGAAAGAATCTGTGCCGATGTTTTGCTTTCCAAAAGATATAATTCTATTAAACAAATGGACTTTTGCTATTCCCCAAGCATACTGGAATCTAAACGAAGGATCTTTTGTGTGTAGCAAACATTTTCGCACTGTGAAAGTTATCACGAATACTTTAAACCACGATCTTTGATTATCCACGACGATGGAAGCGTTGAAAAAGTACAATAAGTAAGTAGTTAGTTTTTATATACTTAGGTACTTAAATAAAACTGTTTAAAATGTATTTTATCTAATATTTAATAAATTGGGTAATATTTTAGCTGACAAAGATTATTTTATTTCATAATAGCTTGTGGCCGTGACTGCGTCCACATAAAATTCGACTATAACGTTCCGGACCCGTTCCCGCGGAAATCACAATAAATATCGGAATAAATTATAGCATATATGTTATTCGGGGCTATATGCTATGTAACTGCCAAATTTCATTAAAATCCGTTCAGTAGTTTTTGCGTGAAGAAGTAACAAACATTCATTACGTACAAGACGAAACACACATTATATTTCGCATTTAAAATATTAGTATGATACAATTGCAAATACGTAGATAGGTAAATAGTACAGGAATCTATCCAATTTCATAATATCGAACTAATGTGTATACTTATTTATATACTTCATCACTTAAATAACTAATAACATTAAACGACGATATTTTAAAGTAATTTTCAGGTTCACTAAAATTGAAAAATGCGACGTTGTCAAACTTCTGCGCATGGCTTGTAAGATGAAGGAGGCTATGCCATGATCCAAGAGTTTGACAGATCAGGTAATTACAGTAGAGCGGCTGCCATCACCTCTGTGACCCTATTTACGGCAGAACTTTGCCGATTAGCGATATTATATGGAGATATCGATGCATTTTAACACCTACTACATCCCTAATAGGCGGGAATGTAGAGGATCTACCAAAGTCCCGACAAAAATTTTGCCGAAAGTTTCGGCGAACATGTGGAGTGTGCTTAAAGCGCGCTCCACATGTTCGACTGGGCCGACTATGGCTTTGGCCGATTATTCGGCCAAACCGATCATTGCATTAGGCGAAGTTCAGATAGCATCGGTGTTAACGTATGTGCAAGCAGAAACCACATTGTTCCACGTGCTGTAGTGCTGACAAACATCTGCCACTTTTTCCACATTCATAAACATTTCTTTTGGCTTAGGGTATCTACTCTTGACCTGACCAAATTAAAATGTCTTCGATTATATCATGGAATGCACCTCTAAGCCCAGGTCAAGGGGTCTTGCTTTGTGCGCCGATAACAAAGGCTTTGTAGGTTAGCATCAATATCCTCTACATTACGAATAACTTTCGTAGCACTCTCCTTTAACGAATCCAAAACAGCCACTTCATGTTTGGCTGTTCCATATCAAACCTGGCAGCAGTTGACTTTTCCTACTAGTCGGCACATCTCTAATAAAAACAATAACGGTTGATTGTGCCGATTCGCCAGATTATAATCAAAGTACACAATCTGGCGGGCGCGGAATGGTCGACTTAAGGGCCTGCCGTACGACACAATTTTACGTACAATCTGTGTAGTAGGCAATTAAATTGTCTCGTATGAATGCTCCAAGCACAATCAGATTGTGGACCATCAAATCACTGTCTCCAGCTGCCTTAAAATGAGTGAAATAAGCAATTATTTCCCTTTTCCGAATTGATTCCGATCACGAGTTGCCATGATAAAGCCATGTACAGTCGAGTTCACTACGTATAAAGGATTTGGTTCATGCAGTTGTATGTGTGAGTCATAAAGGTAGAAGTGTAAGCATGTCACTCGCGATCGGGAATATTGTCTATACATGATACAAAAATTCTGCCCGCCATCGATTCGGAAATACCGCGATTTTGCAGAATAAGCCCCTAGATTGGGGGGTGTCGTATAGCACGGCCTTTATACGAGCAAGAACTCGAAATTTTTTTATATATTCGTCATGATTACCTACCGAAAGCTAAGTTATCTCTTACTAACTGCAACGCCATGTTTCCTATTATTACACAAATCAGAATAACCCACCTTGACTGTCGTATTGTAAAGGTATAACGTTCTCCAAGAAGCGTAGTCCGAATGGATAGCCGTTACTACGGATAACTTCATGGACAGGTACCGCCCCTTTAGTGAAGTGCCACGAATAACAGACAATCGAAAGTCGGTATTCAAAGAAAATAATGGAACATTTAGGTAATTATATTATTTTTAGTAACTAAACTCTCATTCCTTGTTTGGATTTCACGCGCGTATTGTACGGAATAGGCTGACTGAACGAATAAAAATACGCACGTGTCGAAATCGTCGTTGTGGAAGGGTTTTTAATGTCATATTAATAAATTATTAATTCAAAAGAAAACAGACAGTTTATTTTGTAAAATACATAAAGCAGAACCATGCAACTATCGATATCAACTTCTATGAGAATGATAATCGTTAATCGAATAGATTCAATAACGATTTTACATCACCCCATCCCTACTGTGAACTGTCAAAATTATCACCTTTATTTGACAAAGTATAGGTTAGATTTTTGTTTGTTTTTACGTTTTCTACGAAGTTAAGATGATGAACTGTTGATAGAACTTGATAGAAAGTGTAATATAAAACTCTTTTTGTGATGTTCTGTGCGAAGCCTTGTATTAATTCGCATTTATTATAATGTCTTTATTATATATTGTATTGTTGTTATTATTTGTTTCTAAACAAGTAAATAGTAGTGATGATACTCAGGCCAACATAGATGATACTTGCCCTGAAGGCCACAATAAATACAGTAAAGGTAGGTCCTAAACTTACGATTATAAGTTGCATATCAATTAACATTTGTTGTCTATTAATATATCCTATTCTTCTCATCAGAAATTAATGAATGGGCAAAAACAATTCACAATAAGATAACTAATGCTGTAAATGCGTATAAGCCATGTGAAACTAAAAATTGTGGGTGCCATAAGGCTGTAATTGAAAATGATTTGTTACCATTTGCAAAGGGCATCACTGAGGAAGATATAGATGCAGGTAAATCGAGAGGCACCAAGTATCAAGTAAGCTATAAGCAGTATTAAATTAATTATTATGAATTTTCATCATCATCACCATCATGACGAACAAGGGTGCTTGCTATATTCTACTCTACCATTCAGCCAATTACTTGCATTATCTCAAAAATATTTAGAGCATTTGCCTTTATTTACCAAAATTTTTTAATTTCAGATATTCAATGGGAAATTATACAGAGAAGAGAACTGTCACTTTCCAGCAAGATGTGCGGGAATCGAGCACTATTTAAAAGAATTTGCACCTAAACTACCAAATATGGACTTGATTATCAATACCAGGGATTGGCCACAAGTCAACTCAAACTGGGGAAACAGTAAAACCCCTGTCTTTTCCTTTAGTAAGGTTATTAAAATGTATAACAAGCACTACTAAATATTATGTGTTTGTTATTCAATATTACTATATTGACAAATACTTTTGTGTTGCAGACTAAAGAATATTATGATATAATGTACCCTACATGGAGTTTTTGGGAAGGTGGACCAGCAATTGCCTTGTATCCAACAGGTATCGGCAGGTGGGACAAGCACAGGCTTTCAATATCTGCAGCAGCAGATAGGTAAGCTCATTAAAATATAAAAAAAGGAAGTTCTTACAGAAGAGTGTTGACACTACAAACTCAGAGCTTTACATTTTGTGTTTTAGATGGCAATGGAAGTTGAAGGAAGACAAAGCATTCTTTAGAGGGTCTAGGACAAGTATGGATAGGGATGCTCTAATATTGTTATCTAGGTCTCATCCTGATATTGTTGATGCACAATATACTAAAAATCAAGCTTGGAAATCAGACAAGGTAGGGCAGAGCTACTAATACATTTAGTTTTGGATTTGTGTTTGTGTAAGGATATATTTACTGTTGTAGAGCAAAAAAAATAATGAACTTATTGTTCCAGGATACGTTGTATGCACCTCCAGCATCTGAAGTATCTTTTGAAGACCATTGCAAATTCAAGTACCTTTTCAACTATCGCGGTGTTGCAGCTAGTTTCAGATTGAAGCATTTGTTTTTATGTAAATCCCTTGTGTTTCATGTTGGGGATGAATGGTTAGAATTTTTTTATCCCTCTTTGAAACCATGGGTCCATTATGTACCCATCAGCCCTAAATCCACTGAACAAGAATTAAAAACGATTGTGGAATATTTCAAAGAAAATGACTCATTGGCAAAAGAAATAGCAATGAGAGGTTTTCAACACATTTGGGACAATTTAACCGATAGAGATGTGAAATGTTACTGGAGAACATTGTTGAAAAAATATGCAAAGCTTATAAAATATGAAGTAATAAAAGATAAAGATCTGATTGAAATTAACTAATTTAAGATTAAATGTTTTTAAAATTGGAAATAAAACTTTGTATTAATGGAGATGATAATTTATTAATTACTCCTATATTAAACTACACAGACATTTAAAGCTCAATAATAAAATTGTTCTTACACAGTAGGTAACTATTAATAAAAAATAGAAAAGAATATAATATACGACACTAGCAATTCAGAAAAGGCTATATAACTTTCAGGCAAGGAAACAAGAGAATTCGGAGTAAGTTCAGTTAAACATATAAAACAATAGTTGAGATCTCATTCTAATGAAATTGATTACCCTTTACCACATGTCGGGTCAAATCTGGAACACTAAACATTTGACTCGGCCAAAGACGACAAGCATGATCTCTGAGCTTAGTTTGTGTTTAACTTCATAATAACCTATGCTCCTAATTACGCTCAGGAACTGAAATCAGTTTGTAATGCAGTTGTTTGCGTTGCAATTTTTCCATTTTAAATGTTAGTCGAAACATATGTGAACATTAGTATTTCACTGATTGATTATCACTTAAAACATATTTTTGGTTTCTTTTTTAATTTTTTTCTAGGTCATATTTGGCAGTAGAATAAAAATAACATTAAAAAAATCCATGCAATAAAGGGTTAAGTAGTTGATGTTTTAATGAAGTATTATACATAATAATCATATTCGGAGTTATTTAGTAATCACTCATTCAAAATTTAATAAAATACCATTGGATACCGTATTTGGTGGCACATTATTATATTTCATTTCGTTGAGTGAACTAATTTAGTCCGAAATTGCATTGAAGTAAATGCATTAAAATTCTCTGTCGGGCAACAGGGTTGGAGCTACCAGAGTCCAGATGTAGAGCCCGATGCAGAGCCACGATGACGTGATCTTGACCCACATCGACGCCATGTTCTCCTTCGACAGCTGGGAGCTTGGGCTGCAAACATTTTTATTGGTTATTGGCCAATTACTCAAGACACAGGCATTTTGGAGGAGAAAAATCTTTCGCAATTCCCCAAATGCTGCCCAAATGTGTAGGATCCGTCGACTGACCTACCTAAACTAACTGGATCATCTGCCAATCGTCCACAACTTCGAAAATAGAGCTCCCACATAAATTTCGTCTTCGAATAAAGTTAATATAAAACCAGTACACTTTTAACAGCATTGTTTGATTCATTGTAGTTGTAGGAGCCCTAATCACCCAGGAGCTCCTAACTAACTTGTATCCTGATTTGATGTTGGGAGATGAACACTGGGTATTATGGTAATACTTATGAGTAAGCTCGCTCTACTGTCCTAGCTTAGCATAACCAAACAAACCCATAAACAAAGTCAAGGGCGAACCCATTAGCAATAAAAAGAAAAACAATACCCAGGGTATTGTTCGCCAGCGTCATGAGTGTGATTGCAGTGACAAGAATGTTTTCTCTTCGAATAGCCACAGAAGAGCTCCGCAGTTGTGACGCCCCTGGCCTTATGCGGCGGTGACCACTTTCCATCGGTACAACAACAAAAAAAAAACTCTCTCCTTGAAATGTTTCTAAAAGACAAGGAGCATCACTAGTATCGATATCCATCCTTCTGGAGATAGATCACTTCCTGCCAGCACAATTCGACCTGATGAACTCAACAATACAATTACTAAGTAGCAAAAGTTACTCACTTGTACCAGTTGGTGAGCGTCATCATAATGTAAAGTGTTGCCAGCGCGAACACCACGTGGAAGAAAGTCCACGAGTATACGACCTCATCGCCCTCGTTGTCGTGTACCTTCGTCTCGCCCTCGCGGCCCGACTCGCCGCCATCGGCGCCCTCTATGGAATCATACCCTGCGCTCAGTCGAGCGATACAATGCAACTGTTAGCATTGTGGACAGAGAGGCCTTATTGGCTGACTTCCGACCCACCGCAACCATTCGACTGTAAAACTAGTAAGACGCTCCGATTTGTCTGGAGCCGACAAATCGTCAGTTGCTGTCGATACTTATCCTTATGATGTGCAAAATAAAGTCGCTTTTGGATTAATTCGGATGCGCGGGCGAGACGACCTTGGCCGGGTCCCCCGCACCCAAAAGCGACTTTATTTTATACTGCGTTGGGATTGGAATCAAAGTGCAACTGACGGTTGGTCGGCTCCAACCAAAACGGAACGTCTGTTACTAGTTTGAAGCTAACAATATCACGAATTCTCGATGGCGACGGGGTGTTAAGGAAGTCGGGAGTTGGCCAATAAGGTGCCTGGATGCAATTGCCCCACAAAGTAGCTGCTGAGAATCAATACTGAAATGTATACATATATCTAATCGACAGTGAACAAAAATAATGTATGAATTGTTCAATAAGTTTGCTTAAAGTTTCACAAAAAGGTACCTCCTTAGTTATTATACAATGAGGCATAATTTGATAGGGTGTTGGATGAACACACGTGTAATAAAAACCTTACACCATTTTATAGGATAAAAGCGGTTAGATGCCAGAGATTTAGCGGAGCTAAGCCACTGAAGCCAGAAGGAGCACAAGTGAATTTCTTTGAAACTGACACTAAAAGCAGACATATTCATTACATTTGTCAGTGTTCATGAAACTAACACTTTTCAATGCTATGATACAGTGGACATTTTGATGTAGCGCTAGTGGACCATATGAACCCAAAGTATGAATATCAATAGTTTGGATGTTTCTGTCGAAAAATACCAAAATGTTAAATCTACAGTAACTACAAATAGGTACATGTTCAATGTAGACCCGACTAAACCCGATTTCAGGCTAAACTAGTTTGCCCTAGGCCGAGCTGATTTTGATGGTCGGTACTACGGGTAGGATACCCATCCATCGGGTATTTATCGGACAAGTAGGTAGGTTGTCACATGTAGCAATTAATATTTTGTACATGATTCGGATTTTTTTTTAAAAACAAGTAGGTTTATGTGGCATGGAGGTCGTAAGGGTTAGCGAATGAACTACTTAAAATGTATTTGATTTGAAGTTTATTGTTGTATCTACTGTTACCAACAGAACTATCCACCGTTAGCCTTCCAAAATATGTTATGTTATACCTTTTACAATGGTTCAGTTTAGCTGATGTGGCATGGAAATAGCATGGGGTTCGCGAGTGAGTTACCTTCGTGAGCAATGAGCCCTCCTTGGCCTGCTGCCGCCGGTGCGCCAACGCGACGAACAATGCACAAAATGTTAGTGGTCACGCAAAATTCGGAATCCCCAAAAAATGGAAATTATTATTATGTGGAACTGCACAACCTATTTAAATGTGATTGTTAAAACCAATGGGTGTTAATTACAACAATAATTAAAGTTGTCACCTTTGTAATGGGTGTTTAATCATACACATAAGGGTGCGTCCAAATATCCCGAACGCTCCGCGTTGCTGCAACTGCGCTGCAAATTCGCGAGATTTGAACGCACCCTTATTGACACAGATACGTAGAATAACAATAATTTGGTGAAATTTATAGAAATTTCTCGGTTTCCGTTTCCGAAAATTTATAATACGTGGAATTTCTCACCTGTGCTACCCTCCTTAGAGAGTATGTGTTCGGACATTGTTATCTTGGAGGACGAAGAGGCCGTGCGGATCGACGAATAGAGGACGCTGCATCCCCACACGACCAGCCCAATGATCGACTGCCCGTCGAAAGATGACTGCAAAGTTGGTGAGGAAGTGAGACTATATAAAAAAACTAAAGAATTGAAAGCGAGAAAAATATAAGAATAAAAAAAATGTGTGTGAAAGTGAGGGCGGCTACAATATCGATGGATGTGATTAGGATAGAGTTCAGTACAATATTCCGCGACCTTTCTTTGAAATTATTTGATGATTAGAAAAATGATAAAAAAAGATTGTTGCATCATGGGATGAAGAATATCATTAGTGAATAGCGGGGATCCTGGGTCCTCAAAGCAGTAGAGATTAATGCGGCAATAAAATATATATTTGTATGCATGATTCGAATACATACTATTGTAGATATTTACTATTTTGTTGATGTGGGGTGGGATGGTGGGGGGATGCACTTTATATATTTTTTAATATACATGGCTAGGCTAATTAACTGTGCTACTAATATACGTAAATTTGGAAAGGAATAACTATACAGAAAATATTGAAGGTACTTCGTGCATTTTTAAGATGGTATAGAAAAGGGAGGTAAATAAGGAAGGTGTCAAAATAAAACCTTCGAGGGGTGTTTCCCATCGGGTACATACCCAATATGTTTCCTCCGGTCCCTGGACATGCATTTATAAATGTAATGTGTTATATTAAAGTACATAATATAAAAATATAAAAAAGTACATAAAATATTCTGTTTAGTTCGTGTTAGATAGTGAAAATATATGTTAGTTTTACTTGTTCAATAACCACACTTTATCAATAGTATCATTTCACTTTAAAATATTAGAAGTTTAAAATAATAGAAGTTACAGTGTCTTTTCTCTGTCTTTAAATTGAGAAATAAATTTTTAATTTAAGGGTCAACGTTTTTTATATAGATTTTTTGTAATCTTGTTTATCCATGCTTTCAAGGGTTTGACGTTTTTAATGTATGTTTATGCAAATGGCCTTTAGTAAATGTATCCAAATGAGTGTCAAAATGGATTGCTAGTTGCTACATGTTAATAATATAAAACATAAAAAGAAAAATAAGGAAATCACAAAACAACGCCATCTAGCGGCGATTTGTGGTTTTTAAGATTAAACTGCTTTATTATAAATCATTAACCTATAGAAACCCACTTTGCGCACCATTACAGTGAATACATTCACTTAGAGTATAAACCATAATTCCATTACTAAACACTCAAAACGAACGAACGGAAAATAAATTTAGTATGGAAATCGAACCCCCTTAACACACCTCATAAATAAACAACTAAGTCCAACTATAAATTATTTCTTTACCCTTAGGGTTCCATGTCTTGTAACATATACATTTAAGGACTTGTATTTACTAACACATGGAAACGCAATAAACGAATTGAATAAAATTACCTGATTGCCGCTAAACGAGTTGCACTCCTTATCGGCGTTGGACAGGGCTGACCATGTGAGGAAAATTACGTAGCACGCGACCACTGAGGACTGCAGGAGGCCTGAGCGTGGCTGGTGTTCCTGCACCGAAGGCAGGATCGAGATGCCGCTCGCTATCACCACCAGGATCAAGTTGATGGATATGAAGAACTTGGACAATTCGCAGCCGCTGGACTGTGGAAGGTGCGGAGAGTCAAGACCATTGTGTCCTTTTAGCTATGTTAGAGATCACGCAATCAATTAATGTTTGGAGAAATAATAAATAAATATACTTGGACAATTAATACAGGCCACCTAGCCCCAAGGTAAGCAAAGCTTGTGTTAACAGCTATTCAACTTGCGCCTCCTTTTATTTTCGTAATTGTAAATAATCAATCATTGAGCTAATTCTAATGGGTGGATTGAATTGTATATCACAAGTTACCTTGGTGTAGAAGACGTATAGTAGTACGATGCCGACGATCGCCAGTGTGAAACATGTCAGCATGGAGATCACCAGCGCGGCGTACCATCCACGCGACTCCGACTCTTCGTAGTTAGCTGCCGGACACGCAAAATGTTACTTTTCAGTTCTAATTCACTTCACGGCATAGGTATGTGCAGTAGTATGCATAGAACAAAAAGTGACCGAATGCGGCAATTCAATGCTTTCGCCTTGCAGTGACTTCTCACAAGCTATTTAGTCCAGAAAGCAAATTTCTGGACTAATCAACATCAGCTCATCTTCCGAATTACCTCACAGTTTTAATAGTGAATTTAAATATGTAGAAATATTCGTTTCTTTTCTTAGACAAACTGCTCTTCTGTGCTACAGTTTATAAATTCTCAAATACTGTTACGTGAGTAACAAACAAGTGTGTATAGCAAGGAAATAGGCGTGATGTTCGAGTCCAAAAATATACATGTTAAGTACTCACAAACCCATCGTTCAGCCCAGGAATGGGCGAAATCAATGATCAGGATAAGCTGTATGATTATGAAGCAGAAGCCGCCAATCATGCCAAACACCATCCAGGTGGACGCGAAGGACCCCTCGGGTATGAAGAACGCGCCAATTATTCCTCCAATGACGATCAAATACTTGATACCCCAGAAACTGAAAAACAAAATTATAAAGTGACAGTAATAAATAAGCTTTAAGACTTTCGTGGTTATTCACTGTAGTGAATACAGTGTACTACATACAGGGTGTTTCATAATACATGTATAAAGCCGTGAACTGGATGGAGTGCTAAACGTATTAAAACGATAGGTACATTTATTTTTTTCGTGCGTGGAATAGTTACCGAGAAAATGACTATCGAACTTTTTCTTTTTCAATGTCGATAATCACATTTTGAAAACGAAAGACCGCATCTCTAGAAATCAGTTGTAATAGATCACTCAAGTTCATAACCAGGTCAATCAACTGAATAATACAATTTTACCAGTTACAGATAGGATATAGGTTTTGTGCCTTTAAGTCTTTTCTACCTACCGTTTCATATGAGTTTTAAAATTCAATCTAAAGATCACTACGATCAATACCTCAAGTCATCATCATCATCATCATCATCAGCCAGAAGACGCCCACTGCTGGGCATAGGCCTCCCCCAGAGATCTCCACAAAGACCGGTCCTGTGCTTTCCGCATCCAGCTGGTACCTGCGATCCTTACAAGGTCGTCGGTCCACCTTGTAGGAGGCCTACCCACGCTGCGTCTACCGGTACGTGGTCGCCACTCGAGAACTTTACTGCCCCATCGGCCATCTGTTCTTCGAGCTATGTGCCCTGCCCACTGCCACTTCAGTCTGGCAATCCTTAGAGCTATGTCGGTGACCTTGGTTCGCTTGCGGATCTCCTCATTTCTGACTCGATCGCGCAAAGAAACTCCGAGCATAGCTCTTTCCATTGCCCTTTGGGTAACAGTGAGCTTTCTTATAAGGCCCATTCCAAGGCCCAAGGATTCGTCGATTGACCTCTTTCTCGAAATTGGACCTACCTAGCCGGACTATTTGTCCTAGGTATGTATAGTCGTCAACAACTTCAAGTGGAGTGCCTCCAACTGTCACTGGAGTAGGCACAACATGGACATTCGACATAATTTTCGTTTTGTCCATGTTCATTTTAAGACCTACTTGTTGAGAGGCACTACAGAGGTCATCGAGCATTTTGCCCAAGTCTTCCTCTACCAATTCCAATACCTCAAGTGGCTGGTTAATAAAATTATTATTACAAGCAGCTCGTGAGCAGTCCGGCACAAAAACAAGACATTTCGATGTTTGTTTATACTTTAATTTATTTGTTTTTTGTTGCCTTCAACACAATGTTGCACCTAGGTACATAGTCTTCAAACTAATTGCGAAAACACAATAAACATTAATAGGCAAAAAAGTTACAGCTTGATTTCGCGTCTGCGCCATATATTCTATTGTACTAGGCAGTTATGACTGAAGCAGGTGGACTATGTACGGGATACTGATATCACAGGGTGTCCATAAAGTACATTCACTAGATTTTAATATTTTTGGAAAGTGCAGCAAAACTACACGATATTGTTGTTATACTTCTTTGTCTATTTTTTCACTCAGTCTACATCCTGTTGAATGCATGTGGTGAGTCTTGGCACAAGTTTATGCATTTCTCGTTGAACTTTTCCGCCAGCTCCGAAATAAGGAGAGACGTCATTTTAGTACCTATCTAATAGTAATTATTAAATCCTACTCATGTTTGAATTCAAGAAGGTGAATATTAAATTTGAAAAGCTGAAAAAATACCTAGCAACACTATTTACGTACTAGGTACGGTCAGGAGACCCGGTTTTACCCTATCTTCAATTTACTAGTAACAAACGCTACGGTTTGCCTTGAGCCGACCAATCATCAGTTGCAGTCGATACTAATCCTTACGAAGTATAAAATAAAGCAGCTTTTGGGTTAATACGGATGCGCGGGAATGCCGTCCTTGGTCGGACGTTCGACCACGTATTCCACACTCAAATGCGACTATTTTATCTTGCGTAAGGATTAGTATCAACTGCAACTAATGGTTGGTTGGCTCCAGAAAAAGGGGAACGTCTGTTACTACTTAGTTTTTAGTGTCAACAACGCTTAAGAAACAAATATGTACCTAGTGGCCTAGTGGCAGTACAATTACTTGTTTTATGCTACGCAGTGATAGTCCACCTGAAGGCAAGCGGTAACCGTCGCCCATTACATCTACGATTTAAGCATTTAGGTTGCAGGCAACAAACATGCAGAACAGCAGATGCGTTGTCACTGTGAGGACTAAGATGAAATGCGTCATGCCTGTATTTGCACTGGCTTATTTTATGGACACCCCACGTACTAGGCGCAATATTAAGGAGGTCTAAATTATCCGTTTTGTATTTTTTGGTTTCGAGGGTTCTGTACAAAAAAATATTGTAATCAATTATAATTTTAATTCAAAAGGTTCATTCATAGTTTTTACGAAAGTGCACCACCACCTAACTAATAGCAAAGTAGTCTTATTCAAATTACTGTAGCATATTAATGTAGCAAACTCTAATTAATGTAACATCTTTGTCTTTTTACGAGTTTGCTTTCTCATGTCATGTCTGTCAGTCATGTTTCAGTGTCGCGTAGGTAATCGTACCTATCGTTTTCACGAACATTTCTTATCAACTAAAATTAACTAAATGATTCTTAGTTGATGGAGCTTTACCTGTAAATATCCCATGCTTCACCCAATTGGAGAACCTAGGTCACCTAGGTGGAGCACGGACCCAAACACAATTTTAGAAATTACTGTCTAGGTTACTGTCATTGTACCAAACTACCCGATAAAATCGTGATAAGCAAATGTAGGCCATCGCCATAAGGATTATTATTAAGCCCACAGTTGGATTCGCTTGAGACTCACTTTAACAAATAAAAAAAAAATCAACATTATGGTGCAACTACCAGGAGAACATAAAACGAGAGAACATAAAAGGCGAAATAAGTTAGACCCCTAAAACACGGATCCCTAAGTACGAATCCTTTTGCACGTGCCGTCAAGGTCAAGGCCGGCGCCGGAGCTGTGGCGGCGCTTTTGACATCAAAATAGAAACTGAAAACTACAAAATCTAAAAATAGAATACTTTGGCGGGCCGTTCTTTATTATGTGGTTTGACCCACGGCGCGACTTCCATTGACGAAATTTGTCTACTTTCGCGTCGTATTCGTTCATTCAGTTTTTAGCTTTTCGCGTGACCGAAATGATTGTTGCGTTGTAGTTGTAGGATACCTAAGTACCTATTGTGAAGATAACTGTGATAAGAGTGTTAACGATGTGAACGAATGATTTATAGCTTCAGGTAGCAGTATTAACGTAGTCTTGTCTGTGTTCAGCGTTCAACGTTTAAGTATTGTGATAATCATTATTCTGTGCATGAATGCAAGCTAGCAGTAGGCCAAACACCATGGTACCTACCTATTTACGTATTGCATAGCAACCAGAGTCTGCGTAGTGTTGTGTATCTGTGTGTATGGAGTGTACCTACCTAGCTACGCTACGATACGAGTGCAAGCTTACTTGATAGTTAATACCTATCAGTCATCCGAGCCACAAGAAAGCAAGAAAGTATGGCACCTGACGCTGTTTGTTTTCATAAAATAACTTTAAAAAGGTACGTACCTACATGCTTTAAAGGTCTAGGTTCTAGCTAGACTTTAAGATATGCTACCTAGCTAGTACCTAATCGTAACGTTAGGAGGTTCTTTTCCGACGGGAAATAGGCAGAAAAGACAACGCTTTTATCTGTTCATGAAAACATGTAGGTATTTAGTAAAACCTGTCTGTAATCTGTTTCAACAAAACTAGTCTCATAAGTGGTTCCCTACGCTACGTAGGTCCCTAGATGAGTGAACCATTTTAGTAGGACATAGTACCTACTTATTTGTGTAGAACGATTTATCAATTGAACGAATTCTGTTTTAGTTATGTAGCTATCTTAAGTATGTTTTTCAAGAACGTTGGTGGCTGGGCGGTTGAGTATCCGACTCGTAAGCGAGAGAGGTGCCGGGTTCGAATCCCGCTGTGGCAATGTACCAATGACTCTTTTCTGAGTTATGTACATTAGTTGAAATTAACCGATGCTCCTATGGTGAGGGAAACATCATGATGAAATCTGCAAATTCTGGCAACTGAAATTGTAACCATGATCCAATCGAGTCAGGTTCCCCTGGTAGCAGGGTCATGGAGGTCAGATGGTAGTCGCTCCACTGTAACAAATTCTTTTCTCTCCACAAAATTATTTTCCGTGCCCGTGGTCCGCCTTGACTATGTTCCATGATCTAGGATTTGGCAGATTAGGTAATTAATTGCAGTGGAGCGACTGCCATCTGACATTCCTGGCTCCTAACCCTGCTACCAAGGGAACCTGACCAGATTGGATCATGGTTACTTACACATTCAGTCGTCTGAACTGAATGTGTAAGTTTCATCACGATGATTTCCCTCACCGTAAAAGAATCGGTTAGTATTCAGCTACTGTGCATAACTAAGAAAAGAGTTAGTGGTACATGGCGGCAGTGGGATTCGAACCCGGTACCTCACGCGTACGAGTCGGATACCGCAACCTTAGGCCACCGACGCTCCGACTATTTAAGCATACCTACCTATCGAAAATAATTAGTGTAGGCAAGTTCCTAGTTAATTTGGTAGAGCCTATTCATGTAGATAAGTAGGTAACATTTAGTACGACGCCTGGTAGTAAGATGAAGGAGGTTGGTTTGTTTTGATATGAATGGCACGAGGTTATTACTCGTCCTTATGGTGTGTATGTCGCAGCCATCTAGTTAAATCAGACATTTAATGAGAAGGCTAGGCCGTTAGTTAAACGCCGGCATTCAATTGAATGCCTAGGCTGACGGTTGACTGAACAATCAACCATTAAACGTTTAACTAGTTGGCTTATAGTTAGTCAGCCCTTTGAAGACGGCTGACGTAAAATCAGGCAGGTGATTTAAATTTAGTTCAAATTTGATCCACTGCAGCGCTGGCAGTCATCAAAACAAAAATGGCGTCAGACAGCTGGCACAGCAAACAAAGATTTTGAATTTGTTTCGTCTTAATTGAATTTAAAGTGAGGTATTAAAAAATAAAAGTGTGACAACATGGATGTGCCTGAAATTAGGTACACCGCCGGTTACAAGTTTACAAGAAAAATTTAAGTCTAATATGACTGAATACGAACAACAACATCTAGGCAAGTTGATTGTTATTATTTGTGAGAAGTCGTTTATTTGGCTTTGTATTTAAATTGACGTGCCTACAATAGTAACTTAATAATCTAGTGGTATTTTTTTAGGGTCCCAAAAAATCCATGGACCAACGAAAAACTTTTAGAGATTACGAATAATGTTCGAAAAGCTAGAATGTCCATGAGTTCCAAACAATCCGAGACACAGCCTGTTTTAAAATAAAATGCTCTGCGGTCTAAATGCCACAACAGTTTCAGCTGCGTTAATAAGTAAGAACTAAATTCAAAGTACCTCCAAAGTATTTTAAACTACATGTACTTTTTTACTATTATAAAATAAGCACTATTATTCCTATCTAGACACTACTTCTTACTTCGTTATTAATTAGTTCTTTTTTATCTTAACTACCTACCTAACGTCATCATTGAAGTTGCTAACGCATGGTCACTCTAGCCAATCATCTATATCCCCTTTAACAAAACGGCTAAATGACGTTCAGCCAAGTAGGTGAACGTTACATTCAACTACTTGGCTAGTTGTCCTTTAGCACTTCAATTGAATGCCGGCGTTTAATAAACGGACTAGCCTTCTAATTAACTGGCTAATTTAACCAGATGGCTGCGACATGTACACACTCAACGTACGCCAACGAAGGGCTGTCGGCCGAATTATTTGGACTTCTAAGGTCTAATACTTGCATTTCGTGGCCAAGCAAACGATCTTTGGGAGTTTTGGGAACCGATTCGGGCTCGTATTTGCACGTTTGTTTGTTGGCCTTCGGTATCCGCCCAAACTGCGATTGGATGATTACTTCTATCCGTTTGATGTTACCGCCACGCTGCACTGCGGATTGCCGGCCGGCACACGCCAACGGGACAATCGTTGGCCGAAACGGGTGCGCGTCACGTATCGCCCGGTGTGTACGCAGCATTAGGCTCCTGGTAGTAGGCTTGAGGAGGTTGCTTTGTTTCGATAGGGGTCGCACGAGGTTATTAACCTGTTTTTTATATGATCATCAACTTGAAATAGAGCTGCGCTTCAACGTAGTCGATATGGTTATTTATCTTTAAAAATTAATTTTTAAAAAAAATTAAAATTCAATGTCCGGATAAAATGAAGTCGCCAGTGCACTCTTTGAAAGCTCTACTTTAACACCCTTTCGGCTTTATACATGTATTATGAAACACCCTGTATACTACATATACTAGTATAGTGTACTACAGGCAGTTCTACTACTACAGACAACTCGTGACCATGACGCATGCAACTGCGTCGAAATATCGAGGTAAACAGAAAATACTAACCGTGGTAACAAACCCGATAATGTGTAGTGACAGTGTATTAATAAATAAGTACTCAAATGAAATAGATTTTTTCATAACAAGCTTTTATCGCGCGGTATAGTACCTACTCATCAGGTCCATTGCAAAGAGTCCAAACACGTAAAAAGTGCTGAATACTGAATAAACTTGTTATATCATTATGTATGGACAATGTGTATTTTTCTCACAAACCCTAAATTATGATTTCTTTTATAAATATGCTTACCCATTCTGTATGCCTGCTCTTGGATCTTTGGAGGATCTTACTCCAATCATTATGAGCGCCATCAAAACAAAGAAGAGGCATGTTGCAAAACAGATTCTGAAATAAAAAATAAGTATACAATTTTTATACATATTAGCAGTCACCAGTGGTGCAATACTCTGGTAACATTTTACTATCCTGTGGGATCCAGTTAGTTTTCGGGACAAACTATTCAATGCTACTTGGGACGAATATAGCTTCCTATAAGTGAAAGAATTTTCAACATCAATTGATCAGAGATTTGAAGTCACTAGACTTCAAACAAAAAAAGCTCTTGCTTTTTACTTATTCTAGTGCTGTTTTATGTAATACATGAAATGACAGCTTACCGGTAAACAGCTAAATAACCAACAGCTTGATTACAATCTACTTTTAGATCTCCTGGTACTATGCCTGTAGAATTTTGACAAAATGGGACCTGTAAAACATTAAAATCATTGTAAATACAACTCCAGCGAAAAAAAGTTTAGAGATGCAATCATGTAATACTGTCCGCACATTTGTTTTGTTAATGCATCATGGCCACCATGGTTATGAACAAAATATTAGGTTCTTGTTCATAACAAACTTATTCACAAAACAAGAATGTGCCAATACTCATATGATCTCTTCCCAATGCCCAATGGGATTAGTGATCAATGCTCCATCAGTGAACTGTTTTCAAAATAGACTGGAGTGCAGAGTGCACTTAATTAAAGCTGATAGTGTATAATAAATAAATAAGTGCCAAGATGGACATAGGGCAGAGATTTCTAGGTGTGTGTAGTATGTGTAAATTCATTGTTTGCATAAGTGATAACTATAATTAAAGAGAAATTCACAAACACACACACAAATGCATAAACACCAAAGCACACATCCGTGCCTACTGCCTCGCATTCATACAGGGAAACATAAGTACCTATATCTGGTTTTATATTCTGCTCTTTTTAAATTAATTTTTTATTTGTAAGAGATATAATGGTATTGTAATATTATTATCTAGAAAAATTTTGTTCATCATAATTAGGTGTATGAGCTACATTAATTTCTAAATTATAAATTGCAGTTTAGTTATTTATCTATTTTAAATGGAATTAGATTGCTGTTAATGAATAAATAAATAAAATAAATAATAAAGGCTCTCTTGGTGTATATCTGACTACAATTACTCAAAAATCTTCAGATTCAGTGTAACTTATTTACCTTTTTCATTTCATCGTGTAATCCTGGTGAGAGAGTGATGCAGGCCACGACCATAACCAGCAACAGCATCACAGTATACATGAGGCGGGTGGACGTCGAATTCGTACATGATGGGCAAGCTGAGCAGCACAGAGAGCATGCTGTGCTCCCGCAGCAACAGGCCAGCTGAAAACAATAATACCTGTAGTGACACACTGGACTTATTCCACACAAAAGGAAGTTGACTTTTAGAGAAATAATTTTTTATGAATTATTTATTAATCTTGGTGTTAATGACCCAGTCGAGATCTCGCGCAAATGGGCACAGGGTCCGCCTTGAGCATGATGAAGGATTTGGCAGATCTGGTAATTACTGAGGAGCGACTGTTAACAGGGTAACCTGGGTGCAGGTTTCATCACAATGTTTTCCCACACCATAAGATTTTCTTTTCTTAAGGTTTCATAAATTTATTGTTACACTGTTTCTGTATTGTGTATCCATTACTAAAATAGAGAAATTGAGATCCTTTGCAAGACCATAATCATAGAAACAATGCATACAATGACAAGGGATATTAATATTCATTAGTCCAAATACATTACAGGAATTTCAGAACACAAAGAACAAGGTTGTTTACGTCAGTCTCTTAGTTAACAGTAATTTTTCCTTAACATTAAAATTTGCACAACTGTTTGTAATGTTCTATGGTATAAAAGTACTGATTGTGGGTGAATTATCATGTTTTACGTTTTGTTAGAGACGTAAACAAAATATTTTGCGTCTTGACTTTCGTTTATCAGGGACAGGCAAGTGCTATAATGCTATAGCTGATAGATACTAATATCTCTCTGAACATCGTCTTAAGAATATTTTATTGTAAAACACCGTTAAATGCTGCTGTAGACAAGTGAAAGTACTTTGGTAACAAGAGAAAATAACGACCGAACAAATAAATGTTGTGAATCAACCACATGCAAACAATTTACGTACCTGCGCTGCAGTACAAAGACCTAGCACTGCTCCCATGATCTAGGGGTCAAATCAGTCCTTTGATTTAACTAAAACACAAAATTTTCCTCTTTTTATATTGTTTCTATCGAAATTAAGTGTTACTCGCGCGTTGTATTTGGAAAGAGTAAAATAATGAGTAAAATCAATAATAAAGTCCGCTCCGATACACGCACGTCACGACTCAGTCGCCAATGACTAATAATACCACTTACAAATAAACAAGCCAAACCACACAGACTTACGAAACCATCAAACTTTAAACGTCAAAATTGACGTAAATGTGACATTTTTCATCTGTGCTTCGACTATGTAAGACTGTTTACCACGGGTCGTGTTCGGTACGTTATCGGGCGGGTCGAGAATAATCATTTTCCAGTAGGTATTGTCAGTTGATTTTAAAAAGCATCAATAGATGGCGCTCCCACAATTTTAGTACCTCTTTTTTAAATCTGTATGATTGTGGCAGTGATGTCATGCAGCCAACTAATATTAAACTTAAAATTTACAGTTTAATAATATAAACATAACTTTAAATGTTGAAAGAAATGTAAAATATAATATATTATTCAAGTAGGTAGGCACAAGTTTCATTGTAATACAAACCTTTCATATTTAAATTATGTTCGTCCTTGATCCTAGTGGCCATGAAACGAATTCACTCAGTCAAATTGATGTTTGTTTTGTTTGTAATAATTTATTACGACCTCTAAAATGGTTGAAAACTATTGATAAATACAATATTATCCAATACAACGTACCCAGTGTTTATATCCTCTTTGCTGGGAACCTATTTCAAGCGATTATCAATTACCAAAATTGTCGGGGCGCCATCTAGGAAGTGGTTAAGAATGCTTTAGACACCTATAGGAAAAATGATCATTATCATCCTAAATTTGACAAAGAATAGGACTCTGTCAAGCCTGAGGATTCCGCCTGGGTAGAGCTCGACTAAGCTGAAATGACGCGCCCCACTATCGCATTAACGCACAAGCAAATTTGAAATATGGACGCAATACATGTACAAATGCCGTTGTAATTGGACATTCAGTTGCCGGTGAGACTCAACGTAGGAGCACGCGTCGTTCGATTGGAGCAGTCGACGCTCCCACACAGATGAAGTGTTGTTATTAATATTTGCACTCACACATCGAAATCAACTTATTAATTAGTGGGGCCCGTCATTTCAGCTTAGACAAGCTCTAAGTACCTATCACTCTATCTATTTCTGTCGCCAAAAAACAATGCTTGCATTGTTATGTTCCGGTTTAAAGGCATGTGGCATTTAAGCACAGTCCTTACAGTGACAACGTACCTGCGGTTCTACATTTTGTTGCCTGCGACTTTAATGAATCGCCGATGTTAAGAGCGACAGTTACCGCTTACTATCAGGTGGGCTGTCCGCTCGTTTGTCACTACGTAGCATAAAAAAACTGTTCAACGAATATAAAATGAAACCATGCAATCTGTTGCCTGAACAGACGTTGACCATTGTTGATCGTACAATACTGTTGAAAACTGTTGCCTACGACAATCTGTTGCTTCAACTAATTGTTGAACTTGCGGAAATGAACCATATCAATGTTAGATATTAAAATCATTATATAAGCTATTGAAAATTGTATCTATAGGTAAGTAGTTAATTAGGCGTTCCTAATAAGACGTTTCTTATTGTTAATAAAGAATATGGTTCAACAGCAAGGATTACTATGACTCTGTGTAAAATAGATTAGGTATGCAGATAATAATTAAAATTCAGTTATACAGCAATAAATGTGAAAAGAATATCACTCAAAAGGTCAGGGGCTGTCTGAAAATCTGTGCTGGAGGGCATTTTGCCCTCAGTATAAACTGCCATACTATGATATACATATTTTATTTTGTACCTATATACTTATGTATTACTTCCTACTTATATATTAGTTCCTACTTATATATCAAATATTTAAGAACCTATGCTATTTTAAGTATTTTTGCGTGGAAAATAAATATTTTGATTCTGTTTCAACGAAATCCATTTGTTGGCATTCGTTGGACCGGTGTGTACTTAATAGCACCTCCCGTACGTTTGACTGCGAGGGCGCCGTAGTACGTTATTGACTACAAGAAAATTCCACTTTTTAGCAATAGTAGACCTTTAGGAGAACCACAAAAATGCCCCACGTGCCTGAGCACAACAAAAATTTTTTTAGTAACCCAAATTTCTAGTTTTCGTACCGATGGTAAGTACTTACGTCATATCCTAAGTTTGGGTTCTAGAACTAAAGAAAACAGAGTACCTTACATTCTCTTTTCGCTTTAGTCCAAATCGGTTTAGCAGTTAGTTAGAGCTTATCAAATTTAGACTTATCAGGCTGCTGCGGCGCCCATTGGTGGTGTAGGTACTGACATAAAACCTGCTCTGAAACCTTTTGATGCAAACATCTGCATTAAAATCGGCCTAGTAGATTTCGATGATAATGGTAACAGAAACAAATACAAACACACAAACAACCTCTACCCCCAAATAACCCATATAGGTACCGCTTCCGCTCCGTTCCATTCCGTATCCGCCGTGGGTAAAATCAAAGTCCCACGCTGCGTCTGTCTATTCGTGATTAACTCAAAAACTATTTATTTATTTATTTATTTTCCAGTTTATTGTACACATAAAACTTTGATGAAAAATACAGAGTTATAGATGACACAACAGGCGCTACTTATTAAACTACCTACTGTTTCATGCGGTTTGCACCAATAGACAGACTGATTCATGAGGAAGGCTTAGGTGTACACCTATTTGTTAAGGTTAATAACCTAAGTAACTAACCGACGTCGATAAACGTCGGAGAAACCCGACCAAGTTTACGTATACCTGTACAAATATTTCCTGAACTGAGCACTGAACCGATAATAATAAAACAAAGCTAAGAAAGAACCATCTCGATTAAACTGCCTTTCAATAAAAAAAAACCACATCGACATCAGTCCACCACAGACAGATAAATAGACCCACAGATCTACACAAGTCTCTTTTATCGTCGGGGTTTAAAAAAACGAAAAAAAGGCACGACCAATAGTAGAGCCAGAAAATAATAATAATAAACATCTTTGCGTTATTAATATAGCGGCTACCTATACCTACTCTCGCGTGCTAGGGCCTGGGGTCCGCCTTGACCATGATCCAAAATTTGGCAGATAAGGTAATCACAGTAGACCGACTGCCATCCTACTTTCGTAATCATGGTAAGGTACCATTCAGTAGCCTGAAAGTGCAGGCTTCCTAACGATGTTTTCCCTTACCATTAGAGCATCTGTTAGTGTTCAACTAATGTATGTAAGTATCTCATAAAAGTCATTATTACAACTCGATATCCTCGGACCCCCTATGAACCCGCCTCAGACCAAATAGAGGGACCGAGTCATATACCGTAGTAAGTAAAGGATTAAGAGCGTCGGTTATCTAGTGGTTAAGGGGTCCGAACCGTAAGCGAGACGTCCCGGGTTCCAATCCCACTGCGGCCATGTACCAATAGCTCTTTTCTGAGTTGAATTGAGTTGTGAACATTATGAAAACATCGTGATGAAACCTGCACATTCAGGCGACTGAATGTGTAACCATGTTCCAATATGGTCAGCTTTCCCTGGAGCAGTCACGGGTGTCAGATGGCAGTCATTCCAATGTAACCTAAACTGCCAAAATTCTGGATCATGGTTAAAGCGCACACCGGGCTCTCGTTCGTGAGAGCACAACCGGGACATTAACGTTATGATGATTATAATAAATAAACAACTCAGTATAATTTACATTGTATTTAATATAATAAGAGTCGCTATTTTTCAAGCACTATGTTTTAAATTGGTTCCCGTTTCATTGGAATCTTAGATGGACCAATCGTCAAGTTAGCAGCCTCACCGATGGAGCGTAATATCTCGGCTTGTATTGAAGCGCTAATATTCAAACTTTGCGCATACGGAGCACTATTTGGGCACTATTTTTTGGTATATAATTCATATTGATATGTACAATATTCCTTTATGTGTCTGTTAACTAGACGTCAAGTTAGAAGCCTCAGTAACTTGCTCAAATATCCTTTAAAGTACAGTAGCACTATTTGTCACTATTTCGAGCACTATTTTTTGGCTTAATCAAAACCATGAAATTCCAAGATGAGGCTGCTGAACTATGTGGACACCTCATGGCTCCAGATCTCTGCCTACCCCTGTGGGATGTCGGCGTGTGTACATACATTACTATGGGTTAGGCATGTGTCAGTGCAAAAATAAAACAATAGGTTTTTAAAATCTAATTTTTATATTTGTAAATATATATATGTATATATATATATATATATATATATATAAATGAATAACGATCTGAAATAAATTAAACATAGGAGGTCTAGACTTGTTCCATATAATTATCCATTCTTGTTCGAGAAATAATAATAGATTCCAAATAAACTTAATTTTTATTACATGGTTTAACATTTTCTATAGTATTATTTTTAATAGGCATTTTAATTGAACGAAGTTTGGTCACCACTCTTAAATTTTCGGTTGTTTGTACTATGGTTCCCTATTTTTGTACCGCTTGCATCCACTCGAGCTCTCGCGTGCTCTACCTGTCTCTTTCACATTCGTGGTAAGTTGCTGGACATAGATAAGACAGGCATTAGAATATGAGCGCTCACGTGGATGCGAGCGGTTAAAAATAGGGCCCCGGAAACTGATGACAGGCGAAATACATTAGTCTCAAACTATTAGAAGACTATGTTTAACCATGTTGAGGTCAATATAATTTCGGTAGTTCGTATACCTATAGTTCGTGCCAATGAGTTGCCAATAGCGGACATTGATCTCTCGGTCAGAACTACTTTGTAAGTGATCACAGCGATAGTTGTAATGATTTAAATAGTCGTATTCGTTGGTAATTTAATAAAATAGAAGAGTTTATCATTGTTTCCATATATTTATCATGAAATAATACCGGTTATTGACAGAGAGGTCAAGGAATTCCATTGCCAATCCATTTGGTACGACCTATTGATGCCTACCAGTCTAGTTAAATACTAAGTTTACCTTTTCATTGCCATAGTCGATCCGCGTACCAAGCGCGTTTGAAAGTACAGGGGCTCTATTATTGAACCGCTCGCATTCACGCGAGCGTTCGCCTTCTAATGCTTGTCTTTTCTATTTCTAGCAATTTACTACGAGTGAGAATGAGATAGGTAGCGCATGCGAGCGCTCGCCTTCTATCGCTTGTCTTTGCTATCTCTAGCAATTTACCAAAACTGTGAAAGAGATAGGTAGCACTCGCGAGCGCTCCCGTAGATGTGAGCAGTTTTAAAAATTAGACCCCTGGGGCCTATTTTCGTGGTAAGTTGGTAGAGATACGAAAATATTAGAAGGATGGATGCGAGCGTGGATGCGCGCGGTTTCAAAAACAGGGCCACAGGTCCCAGTATTTTTCATATGAACTATGCGTTTAATTAGAACAACGAATTTCAAGTTTCCGTACAATTAATTTGGTAGTAAGTACATGCGCTACGTTGCCTTTGACAGGGAAAAGGTAAAAAGTTGTCCCAACTATTTAAGATTTTATATTTGAGATACTTTCATTTGTACTTGGAATTTTCTTCTGTAACTAATAAATAATTTAGGTAATATGAATCAGGTAGGTCTAGGCAGCTACCTAAAAGTTTAAGGTAAAAGGGATAAAAAATAATGCCACTCGCTGATTACAATAACAGAAATAATTATATTTCAGACACAAGAAAGTCATTCTAAACTTATTGAGGTATATTCCAGACGGAAAGTCCGAAGCACGTTAAACAAATCTCTTAAAATTGTTACATGTAGGTAACTTCCTCTACATATTGGTAGAGCAATCAAATTAAGTTTTGTTTATTATGAAATGCATTAAATCAATTACCTACATTTAATCATAGAGAGCTCAGAGTAAACGCTATAAGGCTGATCAGTTTGTAAAGTCCATTACTCATTAATTTCCAACTAATTTTTAGTTTTTTACGTCAAGAACATTTAATTCAACATATTCAACAAAAACATTTCAATAATACAATTATAATATCTATATACGCAATAAAATCAATCATAATGGAACACTTTATGGACCTTTAATGTTTAGATTTAGGTAGGTACATTATAAAATAACATTACCTATGCTACAACTTCAGTAAAATATAACACACGCTCACGTTCAACAATAGAGTTATAAATAATAAATCTAGAAAAATAATAAATAGAATTATAAATATCACAGTAGGTTAACTGCCAGCTCAGTTGCTGCATATGTCCCTCTGGGGCGGCGCGGGCCGCGCTGGCAGCTTCTGTCGAAACTGCTGTGATATTGACAACTAGAGGACACTTTATCCGACTGAGAACATCGGACACAACATCTTTTGATCATAGAGACACATTCTTATAACTACTGGTAACCATCAAAGGATGCGCATCGACGCTCCACCGGCTCTAAGAATTAATTATTATAATAAATGTACAGTTTTAGTTGTTTAGGTATGTATGTTCAGTTATGTGCAGTTAGGTATGTTCATTCATTGCTAAAAAATAAAATAAAATTTTCTAGATTTGTGTTTCTTGTCAGTCAAGCTTTAAGGAAGAAATAATAAGTTTTAAACTGTATGTACGCTAAATTATGTAAATATATAACATAGGCGGGCTGGGGTTGGGAGCGCACAGTTTAGATTATTTATCATTAATACATAGTAGTTATTGCATGCTCTTGTAACACTTATCCGAGACATGAAGATGTAAATACACAAGATTTCATTAAGCACAATACAATTTTCTTGCAGGTAAACAATAATTCCTAAATTAAATCAGATTTGTATGAAGCGCGTAACATCACTTCGAACTAAGCGGAGCGCGCGGCGCGCGTCGTACGGCGCGTATAGAAATGCCAATAAAATTGGGGAAATTTTGGTTGAACTCACATTCATTTCTCCGCTTTGTTCAAATTACACGACCCCTTTACAAATATCTACAAGTAACGCATTAAATCGTATCCACTAAAAAGGCAGGAGACATATTTTCAAAAAATAAAATTGCCCACATACATGTACGGTATTTGTATCATTAGCCAAATAAAGGAAATTATTTACAGAGTACGATATAAATCTTGATTAAATATATTAATACATGGACAAAATTAGAACTAATGATAATATTTATTTATGTTTCCAAATTAATAACGAAATTATAGTGCCATAAAACTATGCGAAATTACGAAGGTAGATAAGAAGAAATACACCCTTATTTTTGATGGTATGTATTGTATAGCATTACATGTTAAAATCATTTTAAAAATACTAAATATAGTGAAAGTGGTTCTTATATACGAGCTCATTTAGGTCTACTATACATATTTAGGCAAATATGCTACGTATTACGTCATTTACGAATTGGATAACACGTTGTCAAATATGTTCATCGTATGTATATATTTTATCAATGTTGGTAGAGATCGATCAACAGTGTACCTAGCTTACAGAGTACGGTATAGCAGCATTAATCTTCAGCGTTGTGTCTTATGGTTATTGAAGTGAATTTACATATATACAAAACAAGCTTTGACGTAAGTGTAGTTTTAGAAAAGCGAATATACCTTATTGAAGCCTAACGAAAGTGAAATGTTATCAGAAACTAAGCTAAGGACTTTTTAGGTTTACAATTATTTTATTGCTTACAGCACATTACATCAACATTCACTTTTTAGCTTTTCCTCGGATGACGAAACTTCGGGGCGAACGCGTTGATGTCTATCATATCGGTTCCGGCTGACTCATATAATAGACATCAACGCGCAATCATTTTTTAATTGTGCCCTTTGATCGAATTCTTTGATCCAACGAAACTTTTACACAATAATAATAATCTTACATCGCAAAGGCACCTTGAGTTGTCGTCGATACCGAAATTTCATTACAACAAGCCACAAGTGGGTTCGAAAAAGACAAATATAGAGACAAATAATCTTATTTAAAAATATAAACTCTAAGTACGAAGGCTCGTTTGTGAAATTACTGTACCTATACAATATATGTGGGTTAAGAACTGTACCTATATTAAATAATTATAATGTCGATGTTGGCATTGTGATTTAAGATTTTTAAGGTTCCTATTAAATATCGCCCGAACTGATATTATCTTCCTGTACCCGAAAATATTGAATTACGTTAAAAAAAGACTTAGAGCTCGACTAGCGCCGAGTATTCGACTGGTCCACCGCACGGGCAGCCGGGCCGCTTCGAGAGCACTAGAGCCCGCGAGTCGATGGTTTGGAAGCAATGAAATGCGGACGCGCAAATACACAGAAACACTATTTTCACCATGTATTTATGAAATATAACTTTATACTCATCGACTCAATTATGCTTCTTTTGTACTGATATGTAAGTAGTATCCTCGTTAATATTATGACTTTGGTGTTGAGTGCATACAAAATTGAGCAAAATTTTGGCTAAATAAATTAGTTTAAAAGTAAATTAGGTATTTACAAGTTAAATTGTCTTTATTAAGATAATAAAAATAATCTACTAAAATCTAAGCAAATAAGAAAGGTTTACGATAAATAAATCTAATAGCTTCAAAATATATTGAGATCGGTATAGTATTGAACACGCGGCGCGGCCGGCGCGCGCGCAGCGGCCGCGCTGCGCTATACCAGCTGTGGAGGCGCTACTAGCTAAATACTGCACAACAATGTAGGTACAATGTTCGGAAAGAGAATGAGTGATGATGTAACTCACTGCCTCCTTAACAGTAAATACACAATATTAAAATTTTATTGTACCTAACATTATTAAATACTATTATTATGACTCCAACTTAAAGTATTATTAATTAAATCTACAGTACAATCTAAACCGCAGTTATATCTAGATCCTTACGTTATGGCAGTTGTCAAATCGCTAGCTGAGTTGTCGTTTGGAGCCTAGTGTACAAGGCGACGGCGGACGCCCGGCCGCGCGGGCGCCGCCCTGCGTCAGACGTGGTCATTTGGTTTGGGAGCGCGGAGTATCGTTGCGTTAAACAAACGTTAATTTTGCTATACATGACAACTTCATGATGTTTTATCACAACCATTATTGCAATGAAAATGTTATATTTGGTAATATTTGCAGGTACATCACGTAAAATAATAATAATATCATCAATACCGTTAATTTCTGTCGATGAAGCAAAGCACCTTGTGATGATCTATTCGGAAGCATTGGCAAGAATATAAATAATATGTTTTCGATCTTACGGAAAGAGTGCGTGAGCCACGTTCAAGTGCTAAGTAGGTACATACTTAGTCAGATCTAAATGTTATGATACGAGGAGGTCCGTATCACGGGCGCGTAAGTACGATGCTGTGCGCTTGGTGGCGCTGCCGATGCCGCGGAGGGCCGCAACGAAATCAAGTACTTTAACTAATTCGAACTTCGTCAGATGTTCCACGATTGGCACATGTTTTGTGTTTCAACAAATAGTTACCCACTATTCATTCAAATTTCTTAAAAATAAGTTTATTATGTATTACTCGCTTACGTTAGAGTATATTACAACAAATCTTGGTAACTACATAATATGGGATCAGAAATAACGCGATGTGATGCATTTAAAACTTAAACAGATTTCGAACAATTATAAACGTCCTTGTTAATATCTGACGATATAAGTAATCAAAATTTTAAAGTATAAAACTTTAAACGATCACATTTTAAGTAACAATATACTATGTATAATAATAATTTTATGTACACATCCGAACATTGCTTTTATGTTTTAAAAGTATATGTAATAATATATTTTATTTTTTAATTTAAATGTATTAAATATAATAATTCATCATATAATTAGTTATATTATTATTTACAAAATCTATAATCGTGTAATAATACTTATAAAATAATATTGCAGCTCGCAATCGCCTTTACTTGTAATGCCATGTTCTCTAATGTTTTCTTTCCAATCCTCTTTCCATTCCTTCGCGTATTATCGGTCTCGGCGCGCTGCGTGCGTGGCGTGCGCGGCACGTGGCGTGCGCGGCGTGCGCGGTGCGAGCGCGGCGGCCGGCCGGAGTCCGGGTGGTGCCATCTCTGCATCGCACTACAGGCGTGCGGGGGCCTCTTGAGTATTCTCTTCTTGTTCTTCTTTTAAAAGACCACCATTGTATACGACAGATATGTTCATAAAAATTTAAGTCTAAACAAGATTTTTAGTCTTTTCGTCGAATCTGAGATAACTTATAAGACTAATTCATATATTATTTAGCTTTGTTTCGTTATTATCTAGTAATTCAGTCAAATCGATTATAATTTAGTGAATAATATCACTGAACTCTATTCGACTGGAAAGGCGTGAACACCGAGTCGATAGTCTCCGAATCGCGTCGACCACGGCGCGGCGGGCCCGGGGGCCGGGGCCGCGGGGCCGCGGGGCCGGCCGGCGCGGGGCAGCGCCGCGAGCTCGCGACTCGCGGGTGGTCAGCTCAGATAAAGCACATCCCAAAATGTGGACGGATATCAACTTCTATCAATAGTTGAATTTATTATCTTGCGTTTACGTGCGCTCTGGAGGAACTACTTTACATTGTATAAATATTAAATCTCGCATATTTATTATTTTCGGATCGGTTCCGGAAATAATTGTAAATATCGGGAAGAGTAAAAAAATAAAATTGTAATATAGTGCAAAAATAGTGGAGTCATAGATAATTAATGAGCACGTTGCGCGAGTTGGGAGGCCGCGCTGGCTCCGCACCGGCCGCGTCAGTCTCGTCTTACAGCTAATTCTTACATCTAATTTTCACAGTCACTGCCGTGAGCGACACGCGACTCCGCATGCATGTCACGGTAAAGGCGAATCTACTGCGCTACAAAAATACGTGGGCAATGTCCATTATGCACTCAAAATACGATTCCCAACAGCAAAAATATGTCTCCCTTACATTTCATATTCATTATAATCAATATATTAATAATATATTTACTCCGTATCCTCTTATATTAAATATAAACTTCTCATGCGATAAAACTCTTTCGGACTTCTCATCACGACCCACACTTGGAATAGTTCTCGCGCAGTGATTTATCACGTGGTTTCAGTTCAGTTCAGTGTGCGGCACTCGGGCTGCGGGGCGTGTGCGGCGTGTGCGGCGTGTGCGGCGTGCGCGGCGTGCGCGTCATGCGCGGCGGCGGCGGCGTGCGCGGCGAGGGCGGCGTGCGCGGCGTGCGCGGCGTGAGGGGCGCGCAGGCGCATGCGGCGACGCGCGCGCTAATCGCCGAACCGCGTGCACGCTTTCTTCCACTTGCACTGCGTGCACCACAGATCGCGCTGCTCCATGCCGTACACCTTGCGGCACTTCTTATTGTCGGAGCGCGGCCGCCCGCGGCCCGGGCTGCTCGGCGAGCCGGCCGCGCCTGACAGCCGCATGTGTTTCTGGAATAGCAAAAAATATCACATTGTTACTTCTTACATAGGTACAACTAAGGGTTCAGATTATTACAGTAGTGCTATAAGTGTGAACCTTTAATTGGCTTATTGTAATCGAAACTAAGTGTATCCGAATTTCTGTAGCTGTTGGTTTGCCAAACATAATAAAATAAAATAACAATCGATACTTACAGGTGAGTGTGAGTTCGACCAGGAATGCGTTAAGGGAATGCTTATGGGCCTGGCGGTATTCTGTAATGTAGAAAGCAGCCCTTGCCTGCAAAAACGGCATTTATTAGTAAGATAAATAATTAAAAATTATATTGTGATTGCAATAACGATCGCATTAGTGCCGATAAATACCTGTAGGAGCCGACGAGCTGCCTCTGGTAGTCGGGGTCCTCGTAGGGCGGGCGGCACATGTCCTGGTGCGACAGGGTGGGCGGCGGCGCCGGCGATACGGTCTCCCGCTCCGCGTAATAAAACTCCTCCTCATGGTCGTTATCACCGGGTTTCTTTGGCCTAAAAACGTAAATCACTTCGTCAGTAATGAGGCATAACAGCTCGCATTGGAGGTGCTATTGTTTGTTTGATATTGATAATTAACCCTAGTGAACTTGAACCTAGGTTTACAAACAAGAATTTGCAATCAATCATTGCATCTGCCAGCATTTAGGTATGTTATCGGTATTAACACGAACATGAGCGGTGGGCCGGGTTACGTAAGAGGGGCGCGGGCGCGGGCGACCGCCGCGCGACCTTGCCGGAGCTCCGCGCTGCGAGTAGCTGCCAACCTTGTCGTGAAGCCTCGTCGCTTCCGGGTCAGCTAGGGCTGCCCTTTGGGCCTTTAGTGGCTAAGTGCGTCGCATAAAAATATAGCATCGTCCCATTGCTCTACATAGGAAAGGTCGAAAGTCAAACTGTATTGGCTCGCGACACTGGACACTTTGGGTAAAATTAGAGTAGAGTCGGACATGTAGGTAAAATAGTTAAAACCGCAACTTCTGCGCAGTAAATACGATTCTAGGCACCTATTTACTTTTCAATAGGAAATGAAATGAGATGTTTGCATCGTTGCATCTCTGCCAGCTGGCGTGTTGCGCAATTATGATGGATGCACGTGCGCGGGGCACACGTGACCGCGTTGCACGTGCCCCCTGCACTCCTGCGCCGCGCAATACGCTATTTGTTACTTTAGCCAATCGCGTAACACACAATATTGCCACGAATTGAAACGCCCTACCTTTGCGTAATAACCAGCCTTGAAAATGTCTTGCAATTCTCAATTAAACAGAAGCTATTGCAAAGAGTGTCGCCAACGACTGATCAAGTATGTGATTGAGCCAGAACTGATAGTGTCTTTCACAATGACTCTTTGTTACATTCGGTATCAATCCAAAAGTAATGACTTTTGAACATGAAGTAATAACCTGGGCATTTGAATGTAACATAAGTTACAATTCCTCGTTGGTACCGGTTTAGGTTAGAGATGTGAATGACGGTGACCATTTTCCATCAGGTTTCCGCTGTCCTTGGTATCCCCAAGGAATAAAGGAAAACTTACCCCAAATGTGCGAATCTAATGTGAGCTTCAATGGAAGGGCACGTGTTGGTGATGTATCCGCATCCTCTCCATGTGCATTCGAACACGACGCTGTTAATCTGTAAGAAAGAAAATAATCAGTAAGTTGGTGTTTATAAGGCTATAAACTACACTACTTCATCTGCGATCGTATCTCTGTTTAGCCATTCTTACAATGGAATTGTATTATGTGGTACCTAGGAATTAAATAACGGCGAACAATGTGTTATTGTGTAAGTGGTAAGGTAGGTGTGTTGTTGTAGCGGTGATGTAGCGCTAGTTAACTCGGAAGCAGCTCTAGGTCGTGGCCTTGCGCGCCCGCTACCCGCAGCGCGCTCTGCGCGGCCGCGCGCGCATGCGCCCTCCGCCACTGACGTCTTGATGCTTAACTATATTACTACAGCTACATAGAAACGCTGTTCAATATAACGCAACTGCAGATTCAGGAACTGCATGACACCGTAGCAAACAACGGTAGTTACACTTCACGAGTAAGTAAACGCATAAGATCGATCAAATATCGAGACCTGTTAAGGAAATAGGAGGAAAAGGCGTCAATAAGCCGCTTGCTCTTTAAATATATTAATTTAAGGTTAATTGGTGTTGCCGGCTGCCGGCTGCCGGCAGGTTGGCGAGAGGTGAGGCGAGAGCGGGGCCGGCCGGCCGGCTTGCCAAAGATTCCGCAGCGACCTTCTCACCAATGCCACATTATTTCGGCCAACCGAGCCGGGCTCAGCGCCCCGGTCGGATTAGTCCTGTTGCTACGCCGCGCGCACTTAAATATAACGCTGATGCAAATATTTCGTGACTCACCTCTGGTCTAGGTGCTTGTTTAGGCAGATAGGCGTGACGTATCCGTGCTAATGCATAATGTTTGCTGCAGATAAAGCGTGCAATCTCAGTCCTCCGACGATACGATGCGGATGTTACATAAAGGGATGACCTAGAACGATCGCAGTGATTATTGCCAAATATATGTTGGCAATAATAGCCATATAAAACGGCCGGATCTATAAATAGCCCGGATGCAGGCAAGCTATGTCAGGGGCTAGGTGAATTGGGTTGCGCGCGCTGAGGCACAGACCCGCTTGGAAACTAGGCATACCTATATCAAGTGCATTCAGAAGTAGGTCAGGTCATACAGTAGCGGGGTGCGGGGTGCGGGAGCGGGGAAGGCCGCCAACTAGGTCGCAGCACCACGGCCAAGGGTGATCAGCGAAGGTTGCGTTGTTCTCCTTTGTCTTAGCAGAGGACGCTCTCTCCATATGTAACTCTACCTATCAAATTATATTGTTGTTAATTATGAGTTAAAAGCTTCCAAAAGATCCATAAATCCTGGGAATGACGTTGCATATCGATAATTATCTATGATTTGAGATTCATTAATCTTACTAGTCTAAATAGGATTACATTGATTGTTATGTATTATCGATACAATTGCAAAAGATGCACAAGTGCAAGTGCAGTTTTTGATATAATTTATCCAATATATGTATATTACACATGTTATGGACCCTAGTATCTATATCTGATTTATAAATTAGATCTATCAACAAAACACACGTAGTTGCGCCACTATTAAACAACAATTTCTTATCTAAGGAAGTGGGTAGAACGCTCAGGCTGCGGTAAATCGTTTATTTTCGCTGAATTCAGTTACCAAGAATTAGTAGGCGGTTAACGTGAACTGTGTCATCGCAAGTATCAAGTTGCCACTTATTGTGATGTGAATCATCGTTGTGCGATATGTCAGTGACGACATCGTTCGGGGGCTACGTTAGATAGGAATGCCGAGTGATGTAACCCAGTAGAGGATAGTTGCAGGTCGGAGGGGGGCTGTGTCCTTCGCCTGAGGCACACGATCGATACGCCGGCCGTAGCCACCCGCTGCTGGCTGCCATTGAGCTATGAAACTGCTCCACACAGCAATATTGTAGTATGATACATAAAAAACTCTGACGCATCGGCAAAGTCACTTGAAAATGACCGATAATTATGTTCCATCGCCACTGTTGGACAATTGATGAGTGACGATGACACAGCATTTCAGCACGTTGCGTATACGTAGTGTATGTAACGTGCTGAAATAATACGAATATGAAATAATTACGGTACTCAAACCTATAGTTTCATCGAATTCCCACTAGTTTATTTTACATTACCCTCCTCTAATATATTAATAACTAGGCAGGTACTTTCTAATTAAGGTACACGTCTCCATTAGGTAGGTCTGGGACGTAGAGTTGAGGTATAGGTAGTATTTTAATATTGAATGGTTCACCATTCCGCGCTAGGCGGGCGGGCGGCGGTGGCGGTGGCGGTGGGCGCCCCCTCCGCTGCACCACTGACCTAGTTTTGGCCTTCGATAAACGTACCGCCGCGGGTACTTGTGTTTGCGCCGGGAAATGTAAGCTCTGTCTATTCTATTATATCCAAAAATATTCTACTGGAAATATGGTTCCCATTCATTTTATTCACATTTCTACGAGGAGGTGAGAAATAAGTTAATGCCACCATACATTGTAAATCATTCAAGCTTGTTAATAAGAGATATGTTACAGGTATCATCAGTCATCAATCACTTGCACGCCACGATATAAATATGCTGAACTAACTCTGCATCTCCCTGCACTCCTGGTTCCTAGTCAAGTAGGTTGGATGGTTGTTTGTGTCGCAGCGCAGTGAGCTCGATTCGGCGAATAGGTGGCGCGGCGCTGCGCGGGGCGCATTGTGGCTGTGTGCCGTGCGCACGGATTACACGTGCCGGCCGCTGCATGTGCGCGAGGGCACGGCTGTGTGCGCTGCATCGGGTGCAAGCGTGTGTGCGCCCGGGCCATTGCAGGCGGAGGTCTACTTGGCCGAGGGCGCGGGAGCTCGACCCAGTTCTGCTAAAAGTAGCCACCGAGTGCCGCCGATCCAATTCATCTAACGCCGCGCCGGCCGGTGGCTCTATACATACGACTCTTTGTGAGTTTCCTCTAGTCTTACGTCCCGATTGCAACATTATACGCACACTGTTCTGTTACGTTCTTTTGTTGGGTATGCGTACTGCGTAATACATTATAGATTGCGCTTGTTAGGTACCTACGTAGCACCTTAAATCCTTTGTTATGATATTTCTCAGATTGACAAACAAAGAAGAAGTGATAAGAGCTGTATTTCAAACAATGTTATGTGTACGTACGAGTAGTAAGTACTTAGTTGTAGTTTTCAATGTTTAATATCTGATGGCCTAGCAGGCGGAGGGGGGGCAGAGGGGGCGACCGACACGTGTCGTGGTCACAGGCGCCGGAAGGTCGAGGGGAGAGAAGTAGTTGCATAATGCATCGAACTAGGTACCTATTGAAAAATTCATTGTAACAAAGGAGGCTGTGTACTATTACGGTCTAATAAATATATCCTGTATAAATACATCCCAATGACTGAATTACTTGCTTTACCTACTTACATGTAGAGCAGGTTGACCACAACAATAATACCATAGATTTGTGATAAATACAAGTAGAGGCACATGAATTCAAGGGAACTGCATTGCAACTAGCAATAACTAGATAGTAATAGTCAGAAAGCCATTTCCTATAGTGTCAATAACGGCTATAGGCGGCTAACAGTTCACGGTAACTGTTATTTTCCAGGGTAACAGATCAAGCTTCAGAAAAACTTGAGTGAGTGTGTAACTGTGCGTGACAACGAAACGGTGAATCAGAACGCATACATGTTATGTTATCAATGAATAGGTACTATTTAAAATTTAGGTAGGTAGGTAGGTATTTTATCATAGGTATTATTATTTTTAAAGATTATTATTGTTCTTTGTTACAAAACTAACAAAGAAAACATTTTAAAAGTAATATAGATGCGTAGCCTACTAACTACGTTAGATGTGAAAAACAAAGTCCTTAGTAACTTAGAAAAATATCACAACGGGACCTACCATCAAGAAAATAATCACCTACTGCGTTTTAGGTCTGTAAACAATACAACGTCAATTAAAAGTACACTCTAAAGCAAAACCCATAGGGTCGATATTCGAAAACCCGTACATTATGTAAAATTTACCGGCATAAAATGCCGGTTTGTTGTTGCGCCATCTCACTCTACCGCGAAACGCCGAGATGATATTGATTTGTTTTCATTGCGTCTCTGTTCTGCCCGTGGGCGGACATAAGTCTGTCTCGCCGGCGTGACCTTCTCCTTATTTACTTCACATACGCGGTCGGGTAAGTTGTTTTCTTGTCATCTCGCTCTAGCGCTAGAAACGACGAAGGAAGACGCAGTTTATCGTAGCGCGTGTTGTGCTACTGCGTGTAGCTGGTCGCGGGCGAGCGGCGCGCTTCGGTGTGCGTTCGGGCGCACTCGTGTGCGTTCGCCTACTCGTGTACACCACAGATTACCACAAAATATGCGCGCTCTACCTCTATCTCTACGTCACTGAGTAAAGTAAACCTTTGAAAGTTATGCAGGGAATATTTCTAGATCGGACAACGTTCGCGGATGGCAATTTTAAAAAGTACAAAAGAATTTCTGTGGCAGTTTCCTTGTGCGGTATCTACTGACTTTACTCTCTTTAGAGAAAGTTGGAGTATTTTTCATGTGGATTATATTAAAAGTTTCCATCACAAGTCCATTGAAAGACGTAACGAATAGATGTTTCCACTTTTCGAGAACTTAACGAGCAATGCTCGAATCTATGTTTTATTTACGTTTTCTTAATTGATTGTAAAAGGGCATAACTTCTCAACTGTGCACATGACAGGCGCGTTGGCGGAAATATTGTCACGTGGCCCGGCCGGCCTTTGTGCCTTGTTTCAAAACATGCTTTGTGGACTAGTACTATGTTTACAAGCATTACTCTTTCCGCGTGGCACCCCGCAAAAAGACGCGCATATTTCCGCAAAAGACAAAAAGACAGTTCGCCGCGCAGGTGCTCGAAACAAAGCGCATTGGCGATTAGTAGGACTAGCATCCGGAAACAAAGAGCCGCAGTCATTGACGAAATGTAGCTCGGCACACAAAGAAAATTTAGATGAGATGGCGTATGCCTCGAGCGAGAAGGCGTCAATCGGCGTGCATGCACCCCATGGAGGCAAGGGACTGTAGCGGGTCACTGAACCGACTATGGCTTTACCCTATCTACTTATAGCCATTCTTACTTTATCCATTGACCCCCCGGTGGCGCCGAAAATTGATTCACCGTGTCTTCCGCTTTCGGAATCACTTTTGGGGAAACGGAATCTTTCCATTCTCTCATCTCTATTCAACTAAATTACAAAGACATCCAGTAGCAAATAACAAACCAACTATATTACAACGCATAATTTAAAATTGTGCAATTTTCTTATAATAGAGGGAGGCAAACGGCCAGGCCACATGAAACTTAATGTTTTAGACGTACAAGTAGTTACCTAAGTACCTATCGCTGGTGTCGAGGTTTGAGTCCTTATCATATAGAGGTATATTTGCAGCAAAAGCATAAACGCTAATAAGACTTAGGCGTTATGTGAAGAAAGACCGATAATGTTTATATATAAACACAAACAAGGGCTATTCTACAGGTGGCGTCGCGATGCATTGAACCCGGTCCCGAAACACCCCCGCGCCCGCCCCGCGCCCCGAGCACCCTCGCACTTCATGTTTTTCATTTTACCTACGCCGACATACGCACTTTATACGAACACATGAAAAAATGCGGTGGCAAGAAACTACGCTGCGTTCGTTCGCCTCATCTCTCATTGTGAGAATTGTGCGTTCACTATTGTTCGGCGATTGGGATTATCGGGAACATCGCCTCTGCTGCACAGGCGGGGATACCGATCTTAGGGGGCATTATGGCCACTCCTATGTTGTTGTCTATGTAAGTAAATACTTAATAGAGCATTTGGATATGAACCACTTAGCTACTGTGTCTGAAGAATGAAAATAAATATCTTCGTGAGTTGTTCTAAAAAGGATTCCAATCAGAATAAGTCAAAGCCTAGCTTTACAGAAAATGTAAACAAATAGTAATTAGCTTAACAGCGGACACGTGTGTCGCGTAGAAGAGTCAAAGGTGAAAAGAGGGGACGTCATCCAATACCGCGTGCGTCATTGGCCGAGTTGTTTAATTCGAATTATTGTAGAAGATCAGCTACATATACTTATGTGACGCAATTGATGTCAATTAAAAAAGAAGGAATTATATGGATCTAATGAATGAAAAGGTACGATACAGCCTGAACACAGGACAGGGCGGTGTGCCGCAAGGTTGCAATCTAGGTCTTTGACTTGAATGCATGATCCGGCTGCATGCAGTTGCGTTAACGCATAGTTATTAATTTACTGAGCAAGCCAAGATATTCTTACAGAATCAGTTCGTTATTTATCGTACAAAGGAGTTAGGTATCAGCGCATGTGCATGTGGTGAATCAGCGCTACCGCGACGAGGGAAGGAAGGTGGATGATTCAGTCGAGTGGGGCAGTCGCCAATCGCAGCGAGCGACTCCCGAGCGGACTGGTCGACGACCCCTGCAGGTTCTAACTTGTTACAGTTTCACTTTTTCTTCTCGACGCAGCTCGGCGCCCGCGCCTCCCCCTCTGCGCACACGTCAGGCCAGTTTGTTCATCCACCACCGGCGGCGGTTTATTCATAACGGGAAACCATTGCTTTGAATCTACATTATTTCGTGGCATCCCCAGAGGGAAAATGTCCATTTCACTTCCAGCTTAATCAAGGGCTATTTTTGAACAAGACCAAACATCGGATAGGATCGAATATTTCAGTCGACATGTTAACAATAACAATATGGCGGCCTTGGATTCCTAATTCTAAAGTGGACGTAAATTACACAAACTTGCTTCGATTATATCACAATGACGTGATTTGGCAACAAGGCGGTCCATTTGGCAGCACCTGGCCCAAATTGACAGTATCGGTGGGCGCTATTCGCGGCCGCGGAATGTGGTGCTGGTGGCATTTAGACGCGAAGCGGCAATCGCATTATTTCACAGTCGTGAAATAGGGAGTTTGTTGAACCCACGGGACTACTTATCGCGTTTGATGAACTCGTACCCATTATTATTCCTCCGCGTAGAGCCACTCACAAAACGATTTTTAAAATAGAACGACGAGCACGCGCATATTAATTGGGGCTGCCTACCTACCCGTTTATAGATTTGTAATACAGGCGTGTCATTGAAAATCATTATCTTTTTACAACGCATTCAAACTTTATTTAAACAAAACTGTATATTCAACTTAGTAATAAAAGTAGCCACTTAACGCATTCCTCAACTTTTTTAAACATTATAATAATGACAGGCCTGATAATAACACAGTTACTGACAACTCAACATTTTATCTTCGAGACACAAAGCCACTCCGATGACGAGGAAATGTACTGGCACGCGTCATTTGTACGTCGTCATCGGTCATCGGAAGGAAGTAATGCGTGCGTACCGTACCGACACATTATCTTTATTGAAAAATGTATATGCTGATGTATTTGAAGTGTGCGCCGAGTGAATAGCGCGTGGTGATCCTTGGAGATGTGGCGCGTAAATATTTGAACTGTCAAGAACGGGCAGTGCCCCGGCGCGGAGTCATTGCCCCGCGTCGCCCGGGTTAAAAAAGCGCATTGCTTCTATCCGTCGCCGCCGACGCGTTGCCATCAGACTTGTATCCAACGATAAGGATGGACGAAACGTGCCATTTTACTCTCAACAACTTGTGACTGGAATAAATACGAGCCATTACAGTCTTAGTACCTAGGTAATTATCTGCAATTAGGTAGCTATGACAAAATTGAGTACAAAATAATCATAATAGCAAATAAAAAGGAGTGACGTATTATTGTCAAGAAGGCGTAACACGCCACCTGGCAAGTGCACAGTTGATATGTGCCGTGTCATGTGACACACGCGAGTAGGTGTATTCCTTTGTTTGGTGTAATTGTGCGAGGTGTGGAAGTAATTGCCTAATGTGGCCAGTCACCCGGCCGAGCGCCATACGCGGCGACCGCGGTCGGTACAGATCTGCGGCCGTGGTCAATGTCTTGTTGCCGGTGTTTTTGACCGCACCAAGGACGCGGGACCAGGTAACTGAACCGAGATTCACAGTTCACCCGGCCTGCCTCCATCATCAACATCAAACTATAACGCACGCGACACCGATACCACAATGGCCATACATTTCGCGTTACTGCACCATTCGGCATAAAGTTTACTGTGAAATCCATAAAAAGATAGCATGACTCCCTTAATGCATGGGGTTATTAGAACGAGGGAGTGCAGGGCGATGACCCGTAGAGTGAGACGGAGAGACAACAACGCTGAAGTTCGTGCGTTTCAAAGTGACGCCACAATGAATGAAAACACCATATAATTCGGTAATTCACCCACCTAGACGCACATTACAATCAAATTTGTTTGGTACTTTATCTATTTATTAAGTTTGTTTGGTAAATTATTGACAAAGTATACAAAATAAAAAATGTCATCGACCTAGTGCGGTAAGAAAATACGTAGCTACTTGCGAACAAAGGAATCGGCTATGTCTCATGTAGCTATTGGGAGTGAAGTAGGTCGGCCGTATGTAGCTAACCCATTTTAGCGGTTGCACAACGTGATTCCTGCTGTATGAAACGAACAGGCAGTCCGAGTGCTTGAACAGTTATGGCCGCGCCAATAACCGATCAATAATTATAGAGTCGTAGCACTCGCAGCTAAATGCCTTTAGTGTTAGTATGTAAAACTTATAATGTTATGTAAGTAAGTATAAAAACTCGTAATAAAACTGATCTATTGTTCTAGCACGAGACAATGAGTTTATAATAGTTAATGAAATAAAACAATATATCGCAGATCTCGATGCTGAAGTTCATTAAAAAGCGATTATCGATGATATAATATGAAAATGGTTTGATATCTCAAGGTAAAATGATTTACAGCTCTAAATGCAGGTCATATGTGCCTCTCGGTTCCGTATAGCCAGCTGCATGACGAAATTCGGTACAATTAAGGCATACGCATCAAGTGCGGGCGCTCTACATTTGCGACCCAAATTGATAGGGCAATCAGCGTGGCTGCGCTCAATTTTGGTGCGGTTCACTGTCAACAGATAGATGGATGGGGCCTGGCGGCTGCGGCTATGCGCTTCTATTAATTTGCAGAAAAGTCACGAGATGAACACGTAATTTGTATGCGATAAATCTCAATATCTCTTTACGTCGCCCCTGTAGATCCTGGCTAAATAAGACTCGCAGTGTTAGGAATAGGTAAGTAGTGAACCTTTGCCCCCTAAATCTGAATATGACGTAGGCAATTATCGACATTCCAATAAGGTGATGCCTGACGCAGAATGGTATCTCCTTCCGCATTCTTACCGTCCTTTATCTACAGACCCCACATTCTTTGTTGGAAAAAACTTTCTGAGCGAGTTAATTACAAAAGGAAATGAGATGCAAATGTTAGTTGATTATGAAAATCACAATGACGTTGCAAGAAAATTTCCGGACGTCATTGAAAATCGTGATAATTAGACGTTTTATCATATAAGTAGACACATTGGAGCGTATTTATCTCTATGTTATCGTGGCAGTTACGTAATACTATTTGAAATTGACGCGTAATTGGTGGACAAAGCGGCGCCGGGCAGCGCTTGGTGCGCGGGCGCAGCTAGGCGTGGTGGCCGCCGGCGCGGGGTCGGCCGTACTACCGGATGTCCAGCACCGACGTGCATTAACATTTACTACACCGTAGGTTACGCATCGATAATGTTACTATGCAAATGTTACGCTTTTAACCACAAACCTTATTGTTACCGCCAGGAAATCACACTTATGGGTCATAAAAATGTATACCGACCGACCGAATCGAATAAATTAATGTGGTAATAGATTTAATTATACAGTATCGCGATCGAGAATCGCTAGCTTACGGTGCTCGGGACTAGAGCTCGAACGGTGCACATTTATCCCGTAATTGATTCTTTTGTTATCAAGTGGTTAGGTTCCGCGTGTTTTCTCTAACCGTAACCACTAGTGGTGTCGATGCCGATATCGAGCCCGGAGAATTAGTTTAGGTAATAAAATAAATTAATGACGTATCGGAGGTCACAGCTCAGCCGCTGGGCGCATGCGCGCGGAGCGTGGCCGGCAATAGGCGCGGGCGCACAACCAGTTCCGCGGGTGCCATTTGCGCGTCTAACTGTTAGCCGCGGCCCGCGGGCGCGGGGAGCGTTCTGCGCCCTTCTAGCGCAGTGCCGCTACGTCTTCCGCGTTTTAAATATAGAGTCCGAAGGTCGGTTCCATTATTCGCCGTGTAGCATAGCTACGAACCAGCAGCGAGCTATTGCGAGTGTAAAAACTAAAAGCAAACGCCTAAACTTGTATTTTTTTCTAGCGATCCACAATTTGTTTTGATTCGAGAACACAAGCGTTATACAATTAAAATAAACTGTTAGGACCAAGGCCTCGTAAAGGCTGCGCAAACAGTTTGTGGATGGTGGAGCAGCCGGTCACGTTGTGCACGCGCACAGAATCTTCCCTCACGTGAGCGTCGATAGCGCCCGTGTAACCGCCTAGTAGTCGAGCTACTTATCAGCGCATTTAGCACGTTAGATTGGCACTCGGAGATAACACACGTACCTAGCGTAACAACAATTTTTTCCAACAAATTCCTATTTTATCAATGATGAGGTAAATCTTAAGATAATTTGAGCGAGTTGTGTTGTTGTTTAGCGTTATTTACTTTAGAGGAAGGATTGGAGATCACGGTTTCGAAAATACTCTACAGAAAACGCTGCTGTCCAATTTCTGGTTTTCGAAGGTGGATATTACAAAGAAAAGTAATGATTTCATTTTAGGACGATGACTTTACATAATCAAACACATGGAAACCATAACATGTTTTGCGTTGTAGAGGAAGCAAACAACAGACGTTTGAGGACAACAGCCAACACCCGCAGCTATGCACAAGTGAGGACGCGCACCGAGGCTGCGTTGAATTGCGCTGCTAATTATCTAAGCAATTACAATGGCCGTGAGTCGCTGCCGCACGCGGAAGTCACCTCGCCTCTCCCGATAACAATTGGCGTATTTTATCGGCAAGCAAACGATTAAACGACCTTCGCCGTGCGCGCAGTGTCACCTTCGCGCTGCCTTGAGCGCGTGTCGTAAAATTCGCGAAATCTTGCAACCAACCGGCCGGCCTACGGGCTGCTACGTCATTCGAACGTACAGTGCAATAAGTTTGCTACGGAGTCCGTTAGTTTTGTGGGTTTTAGTCCTCTTAGAAAACAGGAACATGTTATGTCACGATACAGTGGACGTCTCTGAACTCAATTAAATCTCCAGTTTAAGGGTACTCACACATGTACTTAAACGCTATTACGAGATAAACTATCGCAACTACAAGTGATTGCTGTTATTTTAGAGTTATATTCAAACAATCGCCTTGTTTATTCAAATATCATATCAACGATACCATTGTTTAAACTAGCCAACCGCGTATATGACAATCCAAATGTCGATAGTGAAAACATGATGGTTTATTGAGAAGTATCTAGAGATGATAGCGGCGTAGTTATCATTTATTTTTGTAGATAAAGTTTTGGAAGAATAATACCATAGGTACTTTCCCTGTAAGATTGAGATTATGAACGGCGAAGTTAAAGTTAGTCGCAAGAAGAATTATGTCACCGCGAGCGCTGAGGCTGCTACGATAACTGCGTCACTGCCGTACAAAAGCTCCTCCGCGTCCTCAGGTTTTGCTAACTTACACGTGTTCCGCCGTCCGCGCGATAATGAAACCATGCACATTTCAGCGGCACCGCAAGACGTTCTCCGCACGAACGAGAAACATGCAACGTTTGCCAGTCATTTCCTTATGGGCACGTTTCTCCAAGGCTACGGTATAAAATCAACATTTTACGCCAGAATATGTACATATTGTTCACGTCTGTACCAATTTAGTGCTATCGACAAATTGGGGACATTTGTTGTTTAATTGCGAATATTTTTTGAGGCTCGGCGTTATTGGTATGTCGAGTTGTTCTATGAGGCTTTGTTTGCGGCTGACCTTTGTTCAACTACCTGGTTATGCAAGTGTGTGGTCAATATAGTGAGATGGTCACGTGAAGCCGGTCGCGGCGAAGAGGCGCGGGCGTTACGCAAACGATAGCGCGGAGAGCGCCCGGCTGTGATGCAATGCGGCGCGCGCACCTTTGTTGCTATACCACGTTAGCAGAGACACGGACCGAGGAAACGGAGCCGAAGCTTTCCGCACACTCGTGCAGTAATTTACAGATTAAATACGCTTATATAGCAAAATGACAGATAGATACAGTGCATGTACGTGACGTATGAATATTTCCGGGCTGTCGATACCTAGCCTAAATAAGAAGCTTAATATTTTATAGCAGTAAGATTACAAATGAAATAGATATAATATAGCGCGAAAACAGATAAGGCATATAAATACGCACGTGGAACGTTTTAATTTCCGCTTGGGAGCAACTATACAACTCGTATGGTAATCTATGAACTGAGGTCTAATGCAACAATAATTGCTGTGACTAATAATAGCTGCAAGCTGCAATGTTTTGCTGGTAATTCATTCTAGGAACGGAATAATGTAACTAGGAACGGTAGGCGGCTAACATCACGACAGTCTGGTTTTATTGCTGTGCACTTTCCGTGGAACAAAAGGCCCCTGGGAACCAGTATCGAGTGTAACACACTGACAGGCCTGTCGTCATTACTAATGCCGCATAGCCGACTGCGGCCGTGCGTCGTTCATGAAAGTGGACACAGCGACTAATAATTTCAATGCGCTAGTCCATGTTAATCGCTCCATTAAATTAGGCGATGTATTATTATGGAGTGGACAAGTATAGTCTAAACTCGTCGGTATCCATACGATAAGTAGACATGTATGCATAATAATGGACGTTTGTATTGCATGCATACAGAAAGCTTACAAGGTCTCTGCTTCGCTCTAATAGCTGTGTCCTCAGCCAAGGTCTGCGGGTGACGTCAGCCGCTACCTACACTAGGCAACAACGAGATTTTGTAGCAGGGCTGAGTTCATGCATATTCAACTTCTCAGCAACAATCACAATGCTCATTAAATGTCAATTGTTTATAACACAAGTAATTCAACCTTGTTATTTAAAGTATTCACTGTCAGATGTCTGTAACCGACTATGTAATACTTGCAAGGACACATTTAATATCCAAAACCACAAAACTACGCTACGTTACCAAGAATAATTTTAAAAGGAATGGAATACAATATCCGGTCGAGGTTTGTCGTGTGCATCTAGATTACGTTGATGAGTTCTCGCAAAAAAAAAGAAGCGTAATATGTTATCGAACGCTCAGCCTCTAGGTAATGATTAAGTTTTATTTTTTCCGGCTAGAGCGTATCGAGGGTCGGCCGGCATTGCTGGGCGAAGTGGCGCAGGAACAGGTTCTGCGGATCACATGTGGCGCGGTCACTGACCGGCTATAATCGGAGGGCTCCACTCCAGTAAGGAAAAATAGTATCAATCCTCCTTCGATATCAGCCCTGTGATAGATGCATGGAAATTTGGAGCATATACTGGTAATAGCGATTCAATTATTGTAAGCGGCAGTATGTGAATGCCAAAATTAACAGTTCGTACTGACGATATTTCGATATTTTTGCTATTATTATACCGATTTGTACAGACTCTGTTGCTTTGCTTGGCTACGTCTTCTCGACTTGTAGAGAGAACCATAAAAGTCTTACGTACTTGCCATATTCAGATAAAATACATCTTGATCGTCAGGCGTGCAAATAAGTAGGTATGGTAAATATTACTAAAGTAGATCGGTACGCGAAATGGCAGGTATGGTAAATCTAGAACCTTGCGTCATAAAATCAGTATGGCCACTAGCTGTGGGTAGCAACACTACAACATGTCAATGCGTCACATTGGTAATAACGCGTTTAAGTATAGTGTTGGCAGCGTGGCTGATGCGATAAATCTGCTTGGCGACACCGCGTCTGGCCGGTTGCGAGCTGCCATTGTTTCTGCTGCACCAATAATAGCGCATCGGCTGCTGCTTGCGTAGGCGCAGCCTGTATGCGTAGAATATCGAGTGCGGCGGCGCACCACCGGGCCGCTCACGCACGCCTCTAATGGACACGAATTCGTATTGTCTACACCACCGACGTCCTTCTTCCATCTTTATTGCAAAGTTTATTAGGTAAATAGGTTACATGACTATAACAGTGAAAGATTTTAATCAAATCAAGCGTCAATTGTCCTTTAAGTAGTGCCCGCGCGGATTATTCTACATTATCCAAACTAGTGCTAGGTTCTTGGCAATAAACCGCGTCCTGTTCCGTGTCCGGTACAACGGAGCTAAGACGTTAGCTGTTACTAGATTACGTAAGTGGTACACAGAAGCTGTGCGTCCCGGCCCGCCCACGGGCGAGCGGCCGCCAACTCCGGCGCAAGGTTAGCTGCGCGTAGGCAGCGCCGGCCGGCCGCTCGCGCGCCAATACGACACGCCGGACAAACTACTACACGTGTTGGCAACCGCTTCAAGCTCACTTCTACGACTATCTTGGAAAACATCTAGTTATCTCGGCTCTGTTGTATTAAGCAATGTAGTGACGACGGGAAAATTCTTCAAGTATGTACTACCTACCACCATAACACTGCGATTCTCCCACCATTCTGTGATGTTATATCATATTTGTACAGTATATGATAATGACAACAGGTCTACACACAGGTCTGCGCACAGAGTATATGGCGGAAACAAGGCAATACTAACAATGGTTAATTACACAGCGAGTCCAATTATGAACATAGTAAATGGACGTGAAATCCGCTTGACCCATATTTCCAGTAGCTAATATCTATTAGGCAGAACAGCGTATCAAATTGAGTAGGAATATGTTGAGCCGGCTTTTAAGTTATAAACGATTTTGGCGTGAATGGTCACGGGTTAATTACCTCGGCTGTACTATAGCGTACTATATGCGCCATTGAGCTCTATCGTAGATCGGCGTTAAACAGTTTCAAGGATTCAATTGTTTCCGACCGCGGCCGGTGCTGTACGTAGGCGCAGAAAAACAAAACACGCAGTATTCTATTCTTAATTCAACTGAGCGTGTTGAAAACAAAACTGTGTCGTGAATTAGTGTTTAGGGCACGTAGCTAAGATTAGATTAATTTGAAAATATACGTTACAGATGACATATTTTTTATTCGAACTGCGTCAGGAGTTAATAAAATTTACTAATATTAGGTAATTTTGCAATTATTTTAAACCTATTTCGCCTAATTGCAAATAAACATTTTATTTTATTGCGTGAACGACACGAGCAAATGGCAATTAGAAAGTTCAAAACCGAGTGGTTTATTTATCCAACAAACAAGTCGATAGTTTCGGATTTTATGAGGAGTTTACAATGGAGTTGCATAACAGCGCGGGCGCAGCGAGCCGCCTTGACATTGTACGACACACTGAACGCACGTGGACCGTAAATCATGAAAACATATGCGCCGTAAAACCATGTACCGTGGTGATTGGCGCATACACCATTCTGAAATCTATAGCGACCTGCTGCAATCTACGTGCACGTTCCGTCTAATACGGTGGAAATATTTTTTTTCACACATTGACACTCGGAGTGATTGGCTTACGTAACGGTGTAATAGAGTTTCTATTACTTAATTAAATGCATGAGTTATTGCATAGCCACTGTGTTGACTAGTTGTGTATCGTTACACGTGTGCACTAACTACTTTGTGTTTCGCTAGTTGGCACTCGTTGCCCGTTGCACAGATAAAATGTGTCATTGACATTTTATCTGTGCAACGTGCTGAGCTAAGAGTACATACCTAAGTTATAAACAATAAATATTTGTTCACCATTAGGTATACCTATTACAATTAACTCGTGTATTTGAACGTTTAGATTGACAATGATTGGTTTGAAATATATTATTAAGTTGAGAATAGGTTTTGAAATCTTTACACTGAGCGAGCGTAAAACGGGTTTTCTATATTGCATAAGTACTCATGCACATACACAAATTGTTCGCCGCGAGCAGATTTGCGAAACGAGGAATAGAAAATGACTGCAGTGCACTGCGCTGCGGCGTGGTGTAGACGTGATGTAGTGGTCGTGGCATTTAGTTACGGAGCCGACGCGCACGCAGGTGTCTCATATTAGTGAAAGTGGCCAGCCACAGCCGCATACTCATCCACACGGGACAAAGAAAATCCTTAAGCCATTACGACATAATTGCATATGCGAACGCATGTCTAACACCCAACTGATCAAGTGCATCTGTACGCTGAGTCATGACGGATCATAATGCGTGTTGCGACGCCGCCTCAAGGCTGCCACGGGGCCCGCAAAGTAAGGGTCGCCGCTTGAGCAGCGTTCGCTAAGTTTCGACCAAGAAATCGGCGTTGCAATCTTGGAGATATGTAAGAGGTACGGTCGTACTCGTGATATGAAAGCGAGCACGGTTTGTGTCACGGTCTAATTAGGTTTTGCTGGTGGCTGCGCACGTTCCACACGGAGTGCCTGTGTAATTCTGACTGTGGATACGCCGTTATCACGCTGGACACACCAACATGCACAGCTCGACGACGTGTTTTCTTACTAACAACTAAATTTATGGACACGCGTTTATTGAAGCAGTTATACGTGTTGTTGGTGCGTTTATTGTTGACTTATTGCGTTGATTTATGGCCGAACGACCGTGTAAGAGTGGTTGAGTGTTTTGTGAGTAGCAGTAACACTGTAGAAGTGCTGTAGTTGACAGAATTTGTAACTATGAATAGTACAAACCTTTTTCTTGCGGGGATGCATATCTTCGTAGTCCATGTTGATCCCCTCGTCGCTGAAGGAGGAGGAGGCTGGCGGCGGGGAGGGCGTGCCGGAGCGCCACGAGGAGCCGGAGCTGCTGCTCGCGCCCGGCGACACTGAGGAGCGGCCGCCCCATGACGCACCTACGACCAAACGTCAAATTCAATTCCAATTCCCAATAATTGAATTTCGAATTTGGGCGTGTGGTGTCCGGCAGGGTTGAATACACTCGTGTGTCGTACAAAGCGACTAATGTTTTCGATGCAAACGTTCTGGAGTCACCGTAGTCTGGAAAATGGGCAACAGCGTTTTCCATTTTTATATTTACATCGCTGCTATCTCCAACCCGCCTGCCAAGCGTTGAGATTATGGCAATAACCTCCCCTCTTAGGGGAGAAACCCTAAGTCCTGGACTATTGTGGGCTGTGATGACGATGATTAAAATCGAATCAATAGTTTTTTATTGGCCACAGAAAAAAGAAACACGTTACGGCTAGTTTTAAAGCAAATCTTGTAATTTGTCAGACATTATCGATCTATTTCAAAACCTATTGTTTTCATGTTAATTATTTAATAAAATATTCAACTAAAATCGTTTTTAACCGAACTAGTATTTGCATTAGCAACACCACAGTGGAATTCCTCTGCTCGGCGCACTCGTTTGATATGCGTTACTACGCAATTGTAGAACGCAAATTTCTAATACAAATTAAGTGGTACGAGCGGCAGCGCTGCATAATGTATTAAATAAATTATGAAACGGATCTATGGGTATCCACTTTCACTCGCAAGAACAGCTATTTTCTTGCGGCGCATGCGAGGCCGGCGTCGCTGAAGATGCATCGTAAAGTTTTATGGGCGTATAGGCCTCGGCGGGCATCGCGGTGCATTACTGCAGTTGCGTAATTAATGCATTGGAACTGGCATAACTAGGCCCGCATTATAAGTCACAGCACGTTCGGCACATGTTGAGAGCCATCGAATTTGGACCCCGAAGTCCAGCAAACACTATTGAGCAACTACATAAGACCTTGCAGATAGATCAGCAATAACAAAGCTTTTAAGTTATGGATGGTATTGACTCTATATTTGTATCTACGGACTATCCTATTACGTAATGCTATGAGTATCCATCCACACAGTATTCGTTCTGTGGAATACAAATGAATGCCTAATAAAATATCACATCAAATATGCTGGAGTGCAAAAGTGGCGCATGGTTGGAGTTCGTAACCAAAGAGCGCTACCACCGAATACCTGTCTAGACATAGTCTAGACACAGTCTATGAGGCTAGACTCTATCTATGTTTCGTACACTACCAACGAAATTCAACTTGCGTCAGTTGTAAGAAAAGTGATGTAAATGAAGATGAAATTAATTACAGTTGTCTGGCATTTTATATGCAATATTTCAAACTGTAATCGTACCTGCATGTGCCAAATGTTACAATACACAGTACCGCAATTTTATTCAGGTAGGTACAAGAGTTTATCGTGAATCAATTTGAAAAAATACAGGTTACGTCGATAATTAAAAACCGATGTTACGCGCGTAAGAATTCAATAACATAGTTGGCTGTGGTTCGCATCGTAGGCACTCTGTCGTTACAACATGTGGCTTGCGTAACACGGGCATCACGGCGCGTAGCTGCGTAGCGGCCGTGATGTAACCCACCAATGGACAAATTACGTGTGAAAGGCAAATGTTCACAACTGAAACATAGTACACTTGGCGGTTTACTCGATCTACCTTTTACTATCTCTGGCTGATCAATATACAGTAACAAAATTACTGTCGGCCCCGTGGATTTATTGGTAGGTGGGTGCCCTTTGAAACGCATAAATTAAAATGCCTAATGTGTAAATCCATAACTCACTTGCCATAGCATAAATTTGCATACAAATAAAATGCATAATATGAACACTATAATGAAAATTGCAAGCGTAAAATTCGATTCAGCTAGCGCTTCATTGGTAAAAACGTCGATACAAGTAAACGAATAAATCTTGCCAATTAAAAATGTATTCGAGGCAGCCACAGAACAATTATTCTGTTAGCCTAACAAAAAATACACGTCGTATCTACAGCCTTAATAAAACTGATTAAACTTTCACCTTACATCCTGCTGTAATAACCATTACCATAATTAATAGCATATCTACTCACTTGGACGTGGTGAGTTTGGTGAGCAACTGAGCGACATGAGCACCAGAGCGGCATTGCATTCGTTCATCTGCTCATCGCGCTCAACGTAGCCCAGGTCGCAGGAGCTGCTGGGGCCGCGTTTGCGAGACCTGGAACAAAAGAAGAACAAGATTCCCTTAATAAGGTACCGTTGGTGATCGCATCTAGAATTTGGAGGTGAATTTGTGTACTGAAACTGGACATACTGCTCAGTGGAAGGGGATTTCGTTCATAATTTGAATTAGTTTTAAGTTACGGTTGTCAGAAAATTTGGAAATGTTTGTAAATATTTTGAATGAATTTAATTTTTGACAAGTTAACTACAAACTACAATTATAAAGCTTTACAGCTCAACAAGACATAATGAACCCCTTAGTTTATATCGGATAATACTACTGTATTATCCGCTGCCCACTTAAAAGAATCGATAATGCTAACTGGCGTGTTTCCATTTCCGGGAAAGTAATTTGCATTGCGTTTAGGGTTAATGCTACGAACGACAGTTTATGATGGATTGAAGAGGGTAGCCTGTTTCAATACGCTAATCTTTAAGAGCATAGATACTTATTTAAACTAATACAATATAGCGGGCATATTTTTAATTGTTTGGAAAAGCATCTAATCACTTTTTAATTACGTCTCTATTAAAGTTCAACTTGTAATTATCGATAAGTCTAGATAAAGTCTTAATAAAGTCATCAGCTGTTGGATTCAAAGTGTCAATGGCTGACTAAGAAACATAAAAGAAATGAATTGCCGAATTCTCTTATAAGTTTCGGGCTAATGTTTTCGATCAACAAGTCTAGACACAGATTGTTGACCTCTTTCTGTAGGTCGGGCAGGCGCGGGGGGCGCGGGCAGGAGCGCGGGGGCATCGACTCCAGACCCGTTGCGTAACCGGCGGCGACCCAAAAATCAGGCGTTGAGGCGGAGTCCTACGCGCCTAGGTTCGGCACTTGGGCAAGGACACTGCGCGCCCTTCGGTGGCCGCTCACCCCGCCACCTTCAAGGGGCATTCATCTCGCCGAACAATCTAGAAGTCACATTCAATTCAACCAACTTTTAATGTTAACCGGTAATTTTAGCTCAGTACTCTCCATTTATGCCACCGAACTGGAGTCTGGCCTCCTCATTTTGAGACAAAGTTTCTGAAACTTTGTTTGAGAATGAGCCCGCCCTTCATCAACAAAGTTCGTTCGGTCAACACCTAGAGCTAGGTAAATGACATCTAATCGATAACTTATGTATTTAGAATTATTTCAGATTGAGTCTGTGCTCATTGAGAACGAGATGAATAATCTGACGTTACAATTTTGTTTTGTACAACTACATACATATGTATATCTGATATTCAGTTTTTACACATCGTAAAATGTTGGCGGTCGGATTAAAAGTCGATGTAAACAGCCTGATAACCTTGACTAATAAAAAACAAACACGGTGCAAGAATTATTAATCTTCAAAACATAACAGCCTACTTACCACTATGATTCAAATAAGAACAAAAACAAGTGATAAGGTGAACAAAGCTGTTAAGCACATAATGTTATGAACTATGAATGAACTAACGTCAGTACCTGCCGTACGTTAGGATTATGCAACGCATCTATGGAAATAGTTGCGAGAAAAGTTCTCGTAGCCATTATCTTAAAACAGAGAAACATACTACAAAATGTACATACGTGGTTTCTACGTAGCGGATATCTACAATATTTTGTAATTTCATATCAAAGAGCTATTCGAGAGTGGCTAACATTTTGTAAGTGACGCAGGTCGTGCGCGTCGCCACGGGCAATACCAGCTCCAAAGTTATGTAGCCAATGTACCTACTGACGCACAAAACTTGTGTGTTCAAATGATAAGTAGTTACGTACGTACGTTGTAAAGCAATTAATTGTATTATTATATGTATATTTCTCCACAAAAGAAAATCACACAAATATGTTGGCTATGCTACACGCATATTGAACCGATTTGCGCATGTAAACTGATGACATCAAACAGTGTTTCAATATTTAATTTGCAACCGATTGAAGTAAACTATTCAGTGTCTCTTCGTATTTAGTTACACCTAGGACACCTGCTACTGTTAAAGTGAAGTTGTTTGGTGAATTATTTTTTGCCCAGTTAGTGTTTGGTAGAAAGTTCCTACTTCGCTCAATAAACACCAGCATACCCATTACCCAAACGTGCAGCGCATAACTAAATACTTATATAAAATAATCTGTACAGTAAATAAATAATAGCTAAAGCAAGTACGTATCATAATATAAATCGCAAGTGACGCGCAGCGCAGCCGGCGGCTGCTGGTGACCGCCCGTACTCGGTGTTCGTTGACTCTAGAGGACGTTCATCGACCGCAATCGATGCCTGAACCTAGAATTTTCACCGTGCGACCTAAATAACCTACGAATCAATGACATTACTAAGCCAAAAAACGGCTCAGGTCTCTTAATAAATTACCTACATACCTAATAAATTATATTGTGTATTTCTTTCGCCGGTGACCTCCTGCGTAACGCTGCGAAGGCTTACGAAGGCACCCTAGATACAAGGTATAATCACCCCGCGCCCGCGCGCGACCTTCACGATCGTTATCCGAATCAAAATAGATTGTAGGTCGTTATTCCATGTAGGTACGTATTTAATATAGGTGTTAATCACTATACAGTATTAATTTCGCCAAAAACATGAATTAGGTGATGGAAAAACATGATATTATATTGCAAGTTTGAAGAACGATCGTCCGATGACGTGCGCGAGTGGGGTGGGTGTACTGTACGAAGTGGCATCGGTATCGTTACAGGTGTAGCGCGGGAGGTTAGCAGCCGGACGATATCAGGGCATCGGTGAATCGTGCAGGTGCCCGCTGCTTGACTTTCCTCGGAGCGCGAGCTCCCGCCGCCGCCCGCGCCGCCCCAGCCCCGCAAATAGACGCGTGACGCGATTTCCTCAAATTGGGTGACGTAATTCGACGCGGTTGGCGCAAGGGCAGCCCACGCCTCGTTAGTCATGGTTTACAGGAATGCTTGAGAATTTCGGAGAGGAGCGCATAGATTGTTTTGTGGAGCGATGCAGGAGCGCGTTGACGTCAATGGGTTCTGAAATTCTGAGTGTGCCGTGTGCGGCGCCACGAGCTACGTCCAGGGTCAGCTGAGCGCGCCGGCCGCGAGTGCCACAGCTGTGCACACTCCACGCGTTAACACGGCAGTGATGGCGACCTTGCCGTAGTAGTTGACTGCCGCGTCCCCGTTGGTACCAATGTTTATCTGCGAATTCCCAGCACGCGTATCATTTGCGTACTTAAGAGTACATAGTAACACTCAATTTGCGTCTTATTTTTGATTATTTTGTAATAAATAATAATCCTATGATGACGCAGCGACCCGTTGTGGGATAAGTTCGCCTTTGCTTTGTAAGTATTTCCTTTTGAAATGTACTATGTTGTTGCAATAAAGAGTTTACATGAATACATACATACAGTATGTATGTAATAAATAACATTCTGATCAACACGCGTTTCTTTTTCTAATTTATTTAAATGATTAAATTGTTGTTAAGCGATAGTAACCAATTAAATTCATATAACGTTTTCGTTGTTATTATATTAATTTTTCAGTTTCAATAAACATTTTATTTACTTGAAAAGATGAAGGATTTGTAGAGTTAGTTTACTTCACTGGCTCTACACGAGTCCGAAGTTATTTAAGATGTAATTTTAACACTGTAACGTAAGAATATATCAGTCTTGACGTAACATCTTTTACTTTATTTAGTGGTTAATTAACAAGTTTAACGTCTCTACGATAAACTAAAAGCCAGACAATGTCAGTCGTGTCATAGAGTCTGCGCGTCTATTACAGGCTATGTCGTCGGGTTTCACAAATTAACGTAGTCACTACCCAGACTGCGCTATTTTTTGCCTAGTGTTGAGGCAGGTCGCATTAGTTTTTTTCGTTCTATAAAAAGTAAGGTCCGGTATTATCCGGAGGAGCGCCGCGCCGCCCGCGCCCCGCCCGCCCTGCTCCCGCCATCGCCGCAGTGAGGTCATCGATAAACTTGGCTCTGCCTCCACCGTGACTGCCATTTACCAGGGGAATTGTGTTTTAGCAAATTGTTAAACGATTTAGCTAAACAAACAGATATTAGTAGTGTCTGGTACCGAAATGTAGTCTGACTTTGCTGTCATTGTGTCGATTGTGTGATCGAAGTGTCACTTGCAATAACAAGCCACAGAACAACGTTCCAAAATTGATCCGTCGTGACCATTGTGTTATCGTACAAAATTACCTGTAGTACATACATATAATAGCGGTATGTTTTGCGGCAATAGCATTGAACTTGAAAAATCCTGAAATGACAATAGTCGGTCAGACTAAAGGTTGTGCCGACCTTCTGCCGTGGCAGCATTAGTACTTGTCAAGTAATCATGGGCCGCGCTGCCTCCGCACAATTAAGCCGCTATTAGCTGCGCACAGTTTGGACCCGTGGATTTCCAAGAAAATGTTTTGTTTGGTTTTTGTTCCCTTCAAGGAGGAATAACCTGCAGGTAGGTCGACGAAAGTCAAACGCGGAGTGGGGAAACCGGGATGGATTACTCATTTACAGTCATCATTTGGCCGAGTGCGACAAGACGAGGCATTGAACTCAATTGCGAAAGCTTTTATCTGTAAATTTTGTGGAATTGTAATTTTTCGTTCTCATTCCGACGCGTCATGCCCTCGGTGGCGGAACAATGGTCGGTATTAAATAGTTTGCATAATATTGAATACAATTATTTGTGTAACACTTTCTCTGGGCGGCGTAGTTGCACCTGCCAAATGAGATAACGGGGCTCCGCCAGCACCAACGAAAGCAAACGCGTATCCGCCGAGAAAGTGGCGAGCGCCCCGCCGCCCGCCGCCCGCGCCGCCGCCTCCGCCTCACCGGGCGCGCGCCTTCTCTTTGCATGTTGCGCAAACGCACGCGGAATGTGAACCGCTCGCAGAAGCTTGCCGGCAAAACAGCATTTATAAATCACGCGTTACGCGCCAACTAAGCCGTAATCAAACCTAGTTCTTTACCAACTACCGCTTCGGTATTAATGAACGTGCTTGCGATATTAATCCATTCAAGTACGTACTTCGGTCAGTTTAGCATTTAATTAGTATAGCATAAGTACTTATTCCAAAGTTGATAGTCAATGCCGCTACCATATTCGTAAATAGAAGGAATGATGAAGATCCGCCTTGCCATATATGAGTACAAACGACAGCGAAACGTATTGTATACTATTTGTATTGTATTGTATTATAAACTTGGGTTAAGTCAATGTTTTTAACTACAACGTGTGAGGGTGTTATGTATGTTACATATTCAACCTTCGTAATGCCGATGTCTGAGCGAGCTGGGCGTTAATTTATCATGGCGTCGGGTCTCGACATTGACTTGGCATCGACCAAGGCGGCGGACGCTGGAGGCAGCGCTTGCGACATCACATCACTCAACAGGCGTCCCACTTATATTGACTCATATCGTTAAATGACGTCAACGCCAGTTCATTTGGAATACCACTAAATTAATGAGTGTTAATTTGCCAACGTTACATTTATAGATGTCAGTGCTTTTATGGAATTGTACCGTTTCACCGGTTTCAGTTGTCCCTTGACACAGATTCGGACGCAGTCGGACTGACCCATCTTGGATAGCATTACAATACAATAGACCTTGCTGTTTACAGTAGGTATTCGCGGACGCTGCACGCCATGCGGCACTCCACTAGTGCCGTTCCATTTCGAAAGTGGGTCACTGTGTCACTCGGCGCAGGCGGCCGCGCCAAGCCGCGACGCCATCTTTGAATTTCGTTAATTCATTTTAAACCGCGTACCGAATTCGCTCAACTATCATTACATTATTGCCGCCAATCGTATTCAACATTAAAACTCACGAAGTCACTATTACGCTTCTAGAGCCGTGAATTCAAAAGAAAACGAGACTTGGAAACTTTCACTTCGCTATGGAATGGACCCCCGTGATTGCGATATTTTCTTCAAATCACGGTTGGGTTTCTATCCGATTGTAGATAGGACTCGATAGCTAGTTAAGAGAGTGACCAAACATTGCAACTTTATTATTTTACATATCAAAACCTAAGCCAAATTTGATTTGAATTGTAGGTACCTTTGCTCTGCAAGTTGTTGATATCGAAGTATCGAACGCTTGTTTGTAGATAAACTAAACCAGTTTTGCGATGTTGGTGACTCGATCTATTTAAATATCAACCGCTGACATATAAGGAGTAGGATTGTTGCAGGTATGTAATGTATAAACAGTTTTATTCGGTTATTTAAAATATTTCCTTGTTATAATAGTGGCTCGCCGGTTAGTTTACAGTCCGCATCGAACCTTTGCTCGCGTGTTGGTTTCGGTAGTTGTGAAATTTGGACCGCGAGCGGAGGTCTCGCCTCTCACCGGGCCATGATGAAAAGTGAAACTCCGTCAGCGTCACGTCTCGCGGCGATCGTTTGAAGCAGTTTGTTCCGGTTCCACTGCAGTTACATTAACGTCCTCTTTACGCCCCTCGGTTAGCCATCAAGACGTGACGAATTACCGAATCATTCATATTTCAGGTACTGGCAGTCGTTCACTCGTCTCTAGGTAGAGTTAGGCCTAATTTGCCTTCGATGCACTTGTAGTAGTGGGACAGGCGGCTATTTAATTTTTTAATTATTCTAACAATGCACGATTGTCTGTCCCTGTCTGAGGCGCGGCTAGGGCAGCGCAAGGGGCCGGGAGGAGGGAGCCGGCCGCAGAATGTAGGCAAGTGTGACAAGGACACGCCCGTACTCCGCGCTAACACTTCCATCCAGTTTCTATCGTGCTCGGTGTGGATTTCGCAACGCTCGCCCGCGCCCGCCTGCCCCGCTTCGCTGATGCACGATTACACCTACAAGGTAGCACCACACAGTACATGCCACCCTGGTACTCACAGCATGCTTCTCGTATGAAATACCAACAGCTTTATTCGAGACACCGTCTTTAGACAAGGTTTATTTGAACAGTTTGTGTTTAAAAGTAAGAGCGTCAAAATGTGTATTGAATAAACACAAACTGATGCGTTAATCTGGTCAAGGACTTTACTTGAGGTGAATGCCGAATTGAGTACTATTTGTTTTTTTTTCCAAGTCATATTTAGTATCTCGCGAAGAACTTCATTACATCCATAAATCTAAAGAGACATTCCTGAATATCGATCTAATGGTTGCTATAATACGGTAGACATAGTCTATGTTCGTAAAGCTTTAGCAAGCCAAGGCGCTAAAGCTGGCAGGCGGCGCGCGGTGAGCGTTAGAAATGCTGCGGCCTTCCTTGCGGCTCGCGGCGAGGTGAGCCGCTCCACTCAAGGCGATATCACATCGATATTCGTTAATTAAAACACGTTCTGGTCTCCGGAATTAGGATAATTGAAGACTTGATCCGACTTCGGTTAGAGACTATTTGCTTGCTTAGGACTAGTGCAACAGCAGCCTTTATTTCACTAGGTAGAGTCAGTTCAATAAGTCTCCAGCTTCCATTTTAAGCTTCAGCAGCCCTGCTGGTAGCTATAGTTCGAGGCTCGAGGCGTACTGTAATAAGAGAAGGGAACGTACCCGCCCAAGTGCGCAGGCACCTCGATAGTGGCGGAGGCGCGGCGGCGGTCGCCGGCCATGTCCGCCAGCCGTGCGAAATCCGTGTCCACATCCGCCAAGCGCGCGGATTTGCGCGACTCCAACAGTCTTATGTCATCCAGTCTCTTCTTCAGCTCTGTTGGCGTCTGCGAACAAAGAACAGAAACATTTAAATAATCCGACGATTGATTGAAGAAGAGAGCACTTTTAGCGCCTCCGTGTATTGTCATGCAATTTTAATTAGGTGAATTTTTGAGTCAAGTTTACAAGCAGCGTTAAAAGTGGGTGTGGGCAGATCAATACGGGCGACCTTCGCGCGATCCGTGCCTAGTGACGTCATGACCGGGTAACCTGGAACTCGGCGAGATGCGTCCGTGCCGTGAACTCGCGTTTCATGTGCTCTACAATGTACGATGCAGTTGCCTACATCAATTCATATTTGCTGTCGCTTCTTGCACCATTCAACGTAACATTCAAAACCAAAACCGTAGCTATCTTAAAATGCAGTCATAAGTCGTTTAACCCCCCCCCCCCCCCAGTTAAACGCGGCTATAATCTTCTCAAAGCCCTATTCTAGTTTTGCTTTCCGCATAACATGGTGCTTCATGTAAAGGTCAATTTCTATATGTGCTGCCGCCATACCAGTTGAACTTGCAACATTAGGAAGTAGGCATGCGCCGCGCGGCAGCGAAACTCGGTCTCGGTCAATTCATGTGCAATGAGTGGCGAAGCGGTTGACATTGGTTGCGTTTTCGTCGCGGGCTTCCTTCTGCGCACGCGTGATCGACGTGACGCAGATACGTGCGCAGGCACCAATGAAAGGCCGATTTCAACCTCAATACAGGTTCATACAACTGGATACCGTATCTAGTTAGATTAAATTGTAGGTCTGCTCTGACGTACTAAGATTATATTTCCATTCTTACCGTGGGTTAATACGAGGATTAAACATAATTTCATATTGCAAGAGGGATTATTGTTAAATATAAATCTGTTTAAGCATTTGGTCACAAAACAACTCTTTACTTAGGCCGATTTGTTAAAACTGTTTGTCGTAAAGTATTAATTACTGATTCTATTCTTGAAATCGTTAACCTGAATACGCAATCGCTATATTTTTTACATACAATACAACCGTTGTTCAAGAAGTTGGTTTGGACTCATGAGACTACGGTCCTCCCGGTGTTTTTTTAATACGTTTTTGTGTTATCTACCTACAAGGCGGAAGTTAATAGCTGCATTGCTGCATACCTAAACATTATGTTGACAAGTATCACCACATATAGTAGCGAGCATACAGTGTTGTAGAATGCAAGTAGAAGGCCGATACGGAAACGACAGTGTTACTAATGGCAGATTGGTTTCCTAGCAGGCGGCGCTGCGCCCGCGCCGCTCGCGGGCGCAGGTGAGCGGATCACATCATACTTTCACTTTTACGCGATTTCGTGCGAGTGTGGACGCGCCGTGAGACGCCGCCGGCCCCTTACTCGCGCCGGAACAATGAAAGTTGTCTTAATGAGCAAATCTGATGGTGCGATCGCCGTGACCTACATACCGCACTCTTATTTTGCCGCGTAAGGATCAGGTTGAAATCTCACTGTGTATGGGCTTAATTGACCCAAGCACGTATTGCCCGCTAGACGTTTATCTTGTAGGTTAGGCAGTTGCGGTATAAGAGCTGAATGTTAATTTATTTTGTACATGCATTGATGCCGCATCATTAGTCCAAACGACTCTACAGGCCCCAAATAGGACAAATGCCAATAAACTAACAAGTTTGTGTTTAGAGCCGACAAACAGAGGCTCTCTCGCTCCTCGCGCCCAGCAACGTGTTATGTAAAAAAGTGACAACTGTTGCACAATTGCTTTATTCGATGGCGAAACTTGGTCGCTTTTAAATGCCAGTGAAAGTCACCGAGTGACTTTGACATGGTAACACCGCGTAATTATTATAGCGTTAGGTATTAGAGATTATATTTTATACAGCCATTTATTTTGTTAGCATCCGTTATAAAGTAGGATGTAAACAGTTCACAGGAACACTTTAATTTTTCGTTTTTGTATCTATTAAGGTATTATTTTTAAATGAATGGGATATCATTTTCAATGATCGTGTGTTTCCAAAACTGTAGGTAATAAGTAAATAAAATGAGGTACACGGTCGTTAAGACGTGCGGTTAACCCTATTGTTGTCCGCTCGTTCGGCTGTCATTATGGCCGCAAAGAATGTTGTCTTGTCCCTAATTATTTTTGTGACCCGGTGGACAAATCGATGTTTTTAAACGTTTATAAATTGTATATGTAAGAAGCTAACTGCCAATTAGATTTTTTTTGTTGATGTTAGCATCAATGCACTTTATTATAAATATTAAAATAACTTAAAGCCGGAAAATATAATGTAATGGTCTGGGGCAGTGGAATGGTTTCACTTTGGCAGATCAAGTAATAAAAAACGATGATGCCGCATTTTCGCGTCCAACGGCTAGTGGTAAAAGCTGTCAACGATTACGTAGACAGGTACCGGTATAAGTGTAATTGTAAGCGGAGTGGAGAGTATAAGTATAGTGCAATAGTGGTATTAGTAGCAATAGTAGCTAGTGTAGCATCGGCAGTGCGGGGAGTGCGGGGTGGAGGCGGTGCTCTTGGCATCTGGTTGCGAAAGCTTTGCCCGCTCTACTGCGCATCGATGTTGGTGCGCAAAACGGATTATCAATGCTCGCCTCCTCGACACGACACTCGCTGTTGAAACGTTGCAATGACCCATATACAAGTTGCAGTCACTGTCCCAATTTTAAACAGAAACGAAAACCGTTTTTAATTTGGACTTACGAGTGTAAAACACTAACTCGTAGCTCATTATAATTTTTGACACTTAGCGATTTGGAATCCGAATCATCTTCCCCGTGGCTACACCTAACTGATTCGTCCAAATCTAAGTCACCTAAAACTAAAACGCCGACTCTCATACAAATACAACGACATCAGCGTTCGTAAATAAGTTCACAATTACCTAAACGCAATAAAAGAAGCGCATAATAAGTGGTTTGTGGAAGATTATTCGTCGTCAGCGCATACAATGTAGCGCATAACACATTCCAGTAGCTCGCTAGGCGAAAGTTATTGCGGGGTGGCGGCGCGCGGCGACAAGTGGCATTGACTGCGGTGAGCCGGCCGGCCGGCGACCGGGGACGCGCCGGTACGCCGGCCGGCACCGCCCGACGCCTGATTACCTTCAGGAGTCATTGTGACACTTGGATAGGATTTTAGACTCACTAGAAAAGGTCTGATGAGCGCTCTTAACCGGCGTAGATTAAGACTTAATTTCGGCTCAGTAAGATGTTTGTTATGATGATGGCAGTAAAAGAACCAGTAAATTAAGTACCTAATAGTATAGGTAAGTGAGTTAAACTAGAGCCAGTTAAGCTCTAATAGCGTAATGACACGGCTATAATGACTAGATACATCATAAATGTTATTTACTAGATAAATCGTATATCTACAATTTGACCAATGCAATTTTTTGTGAAAAAATGGAAAAAGTTAATAGCTGAAATCTAAATTGATTGATGGTATAATGATTAGTAATAACAATCATTAACACAATTAAGTATTGGATCTACGTAGTGCGCTTGATAATCATCATAATTCGAGCGGTCAATCCCCGCTGCTGCCATTTTTTATTGTACATTGATATATTCTTATATTCCGTTCCCCCCGTTGTTATTTGCATATCGTTCAATAATCCGACGATTGGAGCGCCATAATCAACGGTAAAATAAAGGTTCTTTTTAGTGTAAATATGCGGGATGGTCATCACCATCGCGTCCGGATTAGATCAGTCACAGAGGCAGATTGTCAGTTTATATTTGGCCCGTTGCCGTCAACAAGGGTGGGGTAATTGGATACCTGTGTACTTGTACCTCGGTACGGAGGCGCGGGAGAATCGTACGCCGCGCGGTTATCGCCCGCCCCGGACACTGCCGGCAGGACAATGCACTTTGAATACATTACCTTGTTATTGGGAAAACAATGGACTACCATAGTTACGACGACCGATAAAATTGCACCTTCGATTTACCCGCCTTTGTGTGCGCGTGACGTCGACATGCGACTGTCGCCGTTTATTGTAAACAAATTACTGGGGTTATACATAATTGCCTTTAGCGATCTACCCGTTACTGGGTACATTATACGCGCTTTAGTTTAAGTACCTTGCAGACAAACGATCAAAGAAAAAGAACAAGATATATTACCTACTTCACATAGGATCACGATTACAGTCGCAAACTGATGTATGAGGGAGTATCCCTAATATGCATAAGGGAGACAGATTCGACTGAACAAAGTATACTTATTCAAGTTTGATCGGCATCTGATTCGGGTGATTATTCACCTATTAGATATTCGGTGCGGCTGCGGTGCAGTGGAGGTGGAGGAGTCGCGTCGACACGCATGCATAAGCAATTCGGCTGTCGACAAGCGCTCATGCACCGATAAATGGGTCAATAGCTTCGCATAACTACGACCGACAATCGGTGTATGGAGCCGGGGCTTTCAGAATGAGCAATCGTTCATTTTGAGTTGCTCAACGCGCCGAGGCACTCCCTCCCGGCGCCCGCCTGCCATGCGACATCAACCATAATCTAATAGCCTATTTTGACTTTTAGACTCCATGCCATTTTGCCGTACGCGCATAATTTCCACATCACAGTAAAGAGCGATACCTTTTTTTTAAAATACTTAAATCTTCTGACAAATATTTTATATAAGTATATTTACGAAGGAACTGCGCCTGAACCAGAAATAGACAACTGCTCGTAGTTAGGTAATTTTAGCTTTGACTGAATATGCTGTGTTTTATTGGATATGATTAACTAATCACAATCTGCGATAATTTGTTTTCTTAACCATGAGGATCACGAGTACATAGATCTATACTAGAACTGCTTGCGGTACCATGTTCATGAGTTACGATAGAGGATAACATATTGTTTAACATTGAATAAACGATTTAGGATGTGCGCCTTTACCGCAGGCAATCGATCGGCACGGCGGCGCCGGCGCAGCGGCCTCGGCAGGCAGCCGAAGGAGAGAATCGCAAAGCGGATGCAGTGGAAACAGGGCGGCGCACGCGATACGCAAGCCGGGCCAACCTTGCTCCGAAACTTCGTGACCCACATTACGTACCGTCAAAATGCAGCGAACGTTTTTATTACACCCATTCGCCTTGAAAGGCCATTCCACAATTTTGATCAAGCTCGCTTCGGTCGGCATGAGAAAAACTTATGACTTCACAGAATGACTCGGATAATGTCTGCCTGGGCTCAAACAGGCGTGACGGTTGAGTTTGACTGTTTTTTGCTGTAAGAAAACAATACGATTCTTCATCTCGTATTTGAGGAAGATATTAAATAGTAATTGGGAAACCCCTATTAAAGTAGGACTAGGACATCGATTGCAGGTCGCGACCAGGCGGCCTAGTTGGCAGTAGCCGCCGTGTCACCAGGTCACGATCTTAGCGTCCTAGAGGCCTGCATTCCCGGCGTTGCACAAGTGTAGAGATCCTTAATAATAAAGCGTTGCTTATCAAAACGTCTAAATACGAAATGCTAATAATTTACTTATAAGGCGATGGGAAATGACGGGTAAGGAAATTAAGTTTTATTAGGCAGCAAGATGTGGTATTCCGTGTCCCTTTTCATAATTTGGACCATACATAAAGGTCACATACTCATATTACACGAGGCACCAAAGATTACCCTAACATTCAACTGATACTCTGATTTACGATGTGTAACGTGAAGGGCAGTATTGGATTAAGAATCTATATAATTGAGGCGACTACGTCACAGTGTGTTGGTGGAGCGGCACTTGGCGTAGGCGCGCGTCGTAACGATGACGTCACGGGCCACCGCGGCCGCCCCCGCCGGCCGCCCGCGCGCCGCGTAGGCGGTGTGTATGTACCGCCACCGAGTTACAATGCAAATAAATCGCACGCTCCGGCGTTATCTTACGTAATTGGACGTGAAATCCGCGCAAGGACGCGGGCTCAGCGGTTTCGCCACGACACCCGACGTTATGCCATAATCGCATCATTTACGTGCGACGCTTAGAAAAGTGAGCGTTTCACCTTGAGCGGCTTGCCATCGTGGTTCGCCTCTCTATTCTTGGATATCGAAATAGCGCTAAATATGTTCGAAGGGGGGAGAGCTGCTAGTACGCAGGCGTCGTGACCCAACCTGACCCAAAAACGGAGTGGGCCTCGCCGCGCCCCGCTACCAGTTGATAACGGATACAGGAACCTGTTCGCTAGCAGCTCCGCGCGCGACACACGCACTGCCGCCTGCCGCCGCCGCAGCACCGTTACTCGCCGCACTGCCCACCTTCGCCGCACTCATTATGCGCCACATTAGACGGTTACTTTGCAGAACACTAGGATCAATAATCATTATGGTCATCCTCAATCCCCATACTCAAAAAGCTCCTCTACTTTGTATTATGTACATAAATTCCATCCATAACTTTTAATATCATCGTCATATCATTTTATACGCCATTAAATCTTTACCTTGGCCATGACGGAATCTAGTAAGTACCGAGAACGAGTCACGGATACCGTGATGATTCCAAGAACACAATCAAAATTATTTCTCAAGACACAAAGTGCAAGAGATTCAAAGGAAAACACAAGGAAAACACAAGTTGAGGTCGAGTTTCGAATGCGGGCAGTGCGTCGTTGGTTCAATATCAGCGATTCTAGGTCAGTGGGTCAGCATGCCGGAGCGTGCCCCGCGCGCCGCACTCCGCCACACTTCGCCATTTGTAATAACTACCTCCTGATACGTCATGCTAAAACTTTACGGATATCAAAACATGTCTTTAATCGATCCGTACTTAGGTGTAGATGAAGTGCTAGATGACGCAAGCGACTTTGAGTCAAAGTTACAGTGTAATTCGCGTCACCCTGCGCCGCCGCGCTACCGGCGGCGAGGCGGCTCATGACACTTCAGACCTTCAGGCTTCAGCTTTGTGACCTTTACCTTCGCAACAATTGTTTCCCAGTGACGTACCTACACCAAATGAATTAGGCACTTTATTTGCGGAAACTAGGGTTTTGGATTAGCTCCGAGTACGTAATTCATAAGATTCGTGACTTTATTATTGATTATGATTTAATTATACGGCCGAACCAAGTGGGCTGTATTGATGGCATAGCTTACCAAATACCTATACGTTGTAAGGTGTTTACATTTCAAACTTGTGTATGTTGATATAAAAGTGAAGATGCGCGAGCGATGCGGTTGCGACACCCGCCCACGTGGTAACGGTCTCGTGGGTTACTGTTAACCCAAACCCAAAAACGAGTTATTTTGCGTCGCTGACTCAACCAGAGGCTTGGACCGTGACGCTAAAAAGAATGCTCAAATCTGACTTTAGCCGATATACTAAAAATTTGTCAGCTATGAACATTATTTCTTAAAATTAAACTTAGACGTATCAGAAATGATTGTGAAAAAAGTTTGCAAATGTGTCGAGTTGCAGATGCGTCGAATTTCCCGCCCCGTTCTGCAGCTGTTTAGATAAGAGGTATATAAATCATGTAACTATTCCAAGGCGAGTGCAATGAGGCCACCGACAAAGGGTCGGCCTTGCCGTCGCTGCTGGCTTGTGGGAGGGCCACTATTACAGACGCTGTTCACGACGAAAATACTCCAAGGTCCATCAAGAGATTCTCTATTTCGTATGCCGTAAGAATCAAACCATTTGGTTTATGGAGGCTTGATTGACGTGATGAAAGAACAATCTGAAAATAAATTGTTATTAAGCCTTGGACAGTAGGCGCATCACGAATTATTCGAAGTAGATAGTTAGTGCAATATTCTCGCTATAAATCCTTGGTACCAATATTATAGTAAGTGATCAAGTTTGTATGAGGAGATGTCCAAAACTAGCGAATGGATTTCAAAAATTCTTTCTCTTGTAGAAAGCTTCTCGCGACATGGGAGAAATACTAGTAAGCTTCCTACTGCGCAAATTAATCCCAGAATTTCCCACGGGAAGAAGTGAAACGGGAGAACATGGTAAGGAAAATGTAGGTATGACAGAAGAAACTTCCACTTGGAAAAAGCCGCGGGAAAATAGTAGTATTTGACAATTGACTATGTGTCACAATAAATTTATTGGATTGATTGACAATGTAACCGGAAATAAGACAATTTCTAATAAAATGCGCGAGAGTTGATAACTCTACAAAGCTACCATTTTTGAATTCGCAACGGTTCTCCGTCATGATTAAAGGGTCAATCATCTCTGTCTCCGAGTCGAATGTGGGTCGAATACATTAGCCGAACTATTCTGCACGTAGGTACATAAACGAGCGCTCCAATCTCTCAAGTTTTTTGTTAACATCTGTAAATGAGAATCATTCAACAATATTTTTATTCCTATGAAGATGACATAAAAACACGTATGACGTAAATTGTACATAAATACTTATACGTTTGTGAAGCGCAATTTACACATTTTTTCCACTGAAATGTATTCTAATGAGCGTATTAATAAATATCGATGCAATATTGCTTACTGTCATAAGAAATCGAGTGGCAATTTGCACGAAGTGAGTATCTAAGAAGCAAATCAACAGGGAATGTTGCGCGCCGCTCGGCTACCGGTAACAAATTGCTTGTCCATTATCTAGTTCAACGTGTAATATTATTACGGATTACAGTTAGCATGATCTGTCTAAGGAGTAGGTGAAGTTTGAAATGTTAATAACATTTTATGGGCTATTACAGGGCTTATATGGAAATCCATTTGTTGGGTGAATAATTTTGAATTCAATGGGTACCAGATTAAAAATGCCAAATATAGTTGTTAATTAACTTTCTGAATTATTGTAAATGGCTTGGTTGTGCATACTAATTTTCCCCGTATAAACTACGTGATTGTTATCTGTGGATTATGTAATTCACCTGACGTCAGGTTGCTGTCGCCCTGTTCTGTTGTAGAGACAAATCTCCGGCGCTATCTTATCAACCTTGATTTATTTTAAACTGTGTCACCAGGCGCCGCCGGCCGGTGTTGCAACCGGCGCGAGTGACGCCGCCGTCGCAATCGAGTTCAATAAGATAACGTTTGTCAACCCGCTCTACTGCTCCGAACCCTGATCTTTGATTGCCCACGCGAAGAGCCACACAAACAATAGAATAAGCAAGTGTTAACGGAATAAAACACATTGTATTCAAGGCAACCGATGATTTACGTGAGTAGGCAGCTCGCTCAGCAACGTGCGCTCGCACATTGTAAATAGGGGCGGTGCGTTTTCTCTTCCCATGGTTTCTTCACCGATGGCCGACTAGCTCGCCAGTTCCGTTCGCGCGTTAGCATCAGCAAAAACCTCACGTACGTCCACATTTGAAATTATCAACGGAGAAACTTGAAACTGTATCGAAAGTCTACTGGACGCAACTCACCATTATTTGGATATAATAATGACTAAAGTATTATTAGGTGCTGATATTTCAACATCACAATTCTGGAGAAACGTTAGTAACGGGCACACTTAGAGCGGTAATAGTAGACCGCCTCGGTTATGGAATTACAAGTCTAATAACATAAGTCGTGTAGTTGTATTAAGTGAAATTGGCGTCAATCACGCGACGCTCCACGCACCGGCAGTCGCCATGAGCGTAAGTGTCTCTATGTTTCAACGATAAAAAATTCTAGCCGACTGGAAAATCTAAAAGTGCACGTGCAATTTGCTTTTGAATAACAACTGCTTTCACTGCCAATGAAATGATGTGTGTGTTGCAGCGAGTTATTAATTGCGGTGGCAATGATCGCGAACAAAGTATGGATTTACATGCGGCTGCGCAGCCCGCGTCGTCGTCTTCGATTTATGCGCATTCCTTACTTGTTAAAGGACTTCCAATTATTCAGTCAGTTATTTGCCTTGTATAACTTTACATCAAGATATGAAAACTGTAATCTTTCGTTATGTAATCACAAACTGAGGTGAAATTGAAACGAGTGCAATAATAAATTGAACTTTGATTGCTCTACATCGCCGGTAACTAAGACAGACACCGTAGGCAATTTGAAACGTGCCGAGTGTTGTTTTGTTCGTAGTCTGTCTCTTACGCTGAGTCCATTATTTCTATGTAGCTAGTAGAAAGGCATGTATACGCACAGTAAACAGTTAAAAAAGTAGATAACTACTCGGCAGACGGCTCGTTTTTATCTTAATTAAGATCAACGTGGAGTGGTGCCGACGGAATTTGGCATTGTGTCGGCCGGTTAGGTAAGTGAATCTGTGGACACGGTTAGCACAGGTGCGTCGCCAGGGCACTTTCACGGCCCGCCGGCGGCCGCGACCTCCGCAAGCGGCGCACCCGCGGGCCTCCGGGCCTTTCCAATACAGGAAAACTGTGTAGACACAATTTATGTAAGATAAACCCACGACTTACTCCGTGACCTCAATGCCCACCAAATTTTCTAGTTTATTTTTAGCCGGTTTGTAGAAATCGGATTCGTCTCACATCGTATCGCACTCCGCGTTTTTTCACCGAGTAAAAGTTAAAATTATTTTCAATTGACTGTTATACAATCGCTATGTGTACGTCATACGCCTGTTAGGCAATCTGAGCGAGACGATTTTCCTACTCATGACCTCACTCAACGTTAACTGAAATGCGTCAGAAATTTCTTTCACGAAATTGTACATATAGGTAGGTAGTTCTCGGGCACTCATACCATGCGTAGGCAGCCCGCCGAAAAGGGAAATATTATTTCAAAATACTTCTAGAGACTAGAGAACCCTTATATATATATTTTTGAAGATACGTTTAACTCTACGAACTGGATGTCTGACGCACGATATCCGTTTTTAGGAGGAGTATAACCTCATTAGGGTCTCGGAGATATGACGAGGATTGGGCCGCGAGTGTTCCACTTCGCGGGCAGCCGCGGGCGGCGCCGGCGCGGGGCCGCGGGTAACGGTACGCCGCCGTCGCCGGCGCCGCGCCGCGCGCACGTGAAAATAATTCTTGACGCGATTTTGTAACCAATACCGTTACTCGGTTCCGGGCCTGCCGGCGACCTTATTTCTGGCCTGCGCACTCTTTATTTTTATATCTTATTGCCTGACATATTATGGCCGGCTCGCGCGCCGGTTACTTTATATCGGAGGGCTATTTTGGAGCTCTACACGATACTCGGCCATATCAATTCGTGAGCAGTTCAGACTTCTCGCTTTAGATACGACTTTGATTCGCGCTCTTGTTAATGACTTTTTTGCGAGTTGCGTAATATACGTGGAGCTAAAAAAATTACGATAGCAAATAATGGTTGTTTACGAATGGCAGGCGAATGAGTCAGAGCGTCGTTTTGATTGAGTAGATTCCGCGTAGCGTGCTGGCCGCGCAGCGGGCCCGCCGCCCCGCGCCGAGTAAAATGGTGTAAATAACGCATGACGTACATGCGCTAGCGCCGACGCGCACCACACCGGGGAATACCGCGTCACTCGCCCACCGATAATGACTTCCTCCATTACGAATGCAAACTGTGATTTCCAGCATGATTTTCTGTACACGGACAAATCCCTTCTTCAAACCATGTAAACGATGTGTAATGCCCATATCACATAAACCTTTTCCTGTAAATATTATCCTGTCTGTTTAGCTTCAAACGTCCCCATAAATTCAGCGAAATGACGCACAGGATAATTGCATCGAATAAATACTTTTCATCGTCTAAATAGTTCCTTCCAATCCCATGGATGTACACATGATACGACTATCTAGAATAATATTTTTGTTTTCCTCTTTCGCGAATGCCTATTGCGTATCGTACTGCTATCATTACTAATTTGTTTTGAAAGTAGGAGTCCGTGACGCAAGCACGAACAAATAAAAAATAACATATAACAATTATTTAGCACACGCACGTAAACAAGGTTACCCTACGTGTAAATTGAACAAAACATGACACGGAACCCACATGTTTTCGTTAGAGCAGTGTTAAGGTGCCGTCGTAGTTGCAGATAGCGTTCTATAATCATAAACATCTAAAAATAATCGATTGATGAATAAGCGTGAAAGTACTAAATAGGTGTGCTCGTGGAGGAGCGTGCGTCGTCGGTGTAGTTGTAGTGTAGCGTAGTATCAGCGCGGCACATCGTCACGCGCGGTATCGCGGCCGCCGACGTCATGTGTTTACAGCGCGCGCCGGCCGGCGAGGCTGCGCGAGCGCTCGCCCGCGCCGCACTCCGCGCGCCGGCTTCCTCATTGTGTCATAGAGTTACTGCGCCATTATATATTTGTCTTTTGTCATTGTACTCACGATAACGCGCACCGCAGCCGCGCCACAGATACCGTGGACGGATCAAAGTTCGCCGAGATCAAGTTCTCTGAGAGTAGCGACGTCGCTCACCCGCCAAATGGACAAGATACGGCCTACATTGATTGATAGAATTGTAGAGGTGTTATTGATGCCTTTGTGGTCTTTCATAGATACTTTAACGAAGCAATACTTACATTTAATATTATTGAGGAGAATCAAGTTGATATTTAAAAAATAGCGTTTGACATTTAAAATCAGAAAGACCTTTGTCGGACCTTGGCAGAACAGGCGGTCGTTCCGAATGTCGTGGCAGGTCATAACAGTGGCAATTATCGCTGATATGATTCGAAACGAGTTACCTACATTTTATTTACAATTGGTTCGGGAGCAATTAGCGTTGGCGATAAGGCGAGTGCAGAGTGCACACCGATTGCGGCGTAGAGACACCGGGTGGCGATGGCTTTACCGGTAGCTCGTAGCCGGCCGGCGACTAGCGGCGAGCGGCGCCGCTGGCCCGATTATTGTAATCCACTACCTGTTACACGGCGCACAGTTGCCGCGGGTAACGGTGCGACCGAATTTATTTAATCTATGCGTGTGCTTCTGCTTGAACCAACGCAAACGTGAAGGCCCGACGCGACGCTAGCCTCCTCCTACTCGATACGAATTCCAAATCAAATTGCGCCGGGTTCGTATAAGTTTTTTGTTGCCTTGCCACCGCTCGAACGCAAATCGCGTGCGGTAGAGCCGGATTGTTTATCTACTTAACAGTGAGATAAAAATTGGCAATACCCACCGACGTTTAAATATGTTATCTTTTCACCTACAATTATCATTGTTGATATTGGTGCGTGTTACATTGTGATAATTCATATAGGTAAGTACAGAGTTAATTTATGACGCAGATGTAAAGTACAAGTTGTTACCGGTTATTGATGTAATGATAGCAGCGTCCTTGATATGTAAATGCGTTCTGATAACTTTTATCATATAACCACAATTAGGTACTGCGGTATTTAATTTTGCTATTCCAAAAAACTCAATTACGTTACACTCACAAAGAGTTACGTCATTTATACCAATCTTATAAGAGAGATTTCTCGAAGAAGTAACTATCCAATGACTGATTAAATAAATGATAAAAGGCGATCACAGTGATTACTTGAGGATTTAGAGATGACTCAGATTGCATAGTTGGTAGCGGCGCGGGGCGGCGGGGCGGGCTGCACGTGGAGCCGGGTTCGACCCCCGTCCCGCTGCACGCGCCCCGCCCCGCGCCGCGCGTGCACCGACACCTTTGTCTGCGTGCTCCCGACAACAAAGCCTTCTAACGCTACTAATGCGCTGATTCACACAGCGCCAACCACTAAACTTTATCAAAGCTACGCTCCAAATCTAAACTAATATTCCAAATAAAGAACTACGCCCTACTAATATAGAAATAGGAAGCCAAAAGCGGCAACTGGGCCACGATAGATATAGCGATGGCATTAGGCAGGATCGCGTTACCTCTGTGCCGGGCGCCTGCACCTGCACGCGCAGCTCGTCGGTCTCGTGGTCGTGGTGCGAGACCACGGAGCGCACCTCGCGGCCGTTGTGCGTGAGGAACACCAGCTGGCCGGGCTGCAGGCGCACGCCCGTCATCCCGCGGAAGCCGGGCCCGATCAGCTCCACGTCGCGGTACTCGCGGGTGCGCGGCTCGTTGTCGAAGCGCACCGAGTAGCGCGTGTTAGGCGTCAGGTTGATGCAGTTGGTGTTTTCCGCGAACGGCGCCGGCGTCTTCACCGCCTGGATCAGCCCCGAGTAGTAGCGCCCGTCATCGCCCAGCGCCGCCACGCGCGTCCCTATGATGGACCGCTTCGCCAACCGTTTCCCGGTCGACATCGTGTTCACAGTTCTACGGGTTACTGTCTCACAAATATTCAAACTACCGTTAATTCACTGTATCACACTAGTATTTCAAATCGCCCGGCGAACGCGTTTCGCTGGATAACCGTCACAGAATTTCGGGAAATCACGAGTGTTATTCCGACGCGATTCAGCACGTAGTGCTCGATCCGGCTCCTCAGAAGGCCGGGGCTGCTCGCGGGACTCGCGCGGAAACATAATACGAGGGCAGGGTCCTCGAGTGTCGGGACAAAGAAAACCCTTTCGCGGTAGCAAACTTCGTACGTAAGCTCGCAACGGACGACCTCAATAGAAGCGGTTCAAATGAGAACTGGCGTGCGTTCGGCGCGATACCGGCCGGCCGGCGAGCGGGAGCGGCGACCGCCCGTCTCGCTTCTTTGTTTTGATACTCAGCTGTTTGGGGGAGCGAGAGCCGGTGCGGGGAACGCCGCGGTGCGAGGGAGTGCGGCGGCGCGCTCGGGCGGCGTCGGCGGCGGGGGTCGGGCGCGCTCGCGATTCCGCGGGCGGCGGGGAAGGCGGGCGGGCGGCGCGCGCGGGGTGCGGGCGGCCGCCCACGCCACGGGCGACATTGAGGCGCGCCGGCCCGCTCCGCACGTGGACCGCCGCTAACGGGATTGCACAACGCGACGACGCGCCGCAGCGCTGCGCCGGCATCGCCGCAGCCGCCGCCGCGCACCGCTCGCTGGCTGATGCGTGACACAGTTTCTATTCGGATTCGGGGTCGATTCAAATGTCAAGCAGATGCACCCACTTATGCAATACCCACTATTTGTGTGACCCGGCTTCTGCAACGCACAAAGTTCTAATTAGGACACCTCAAATAAAATAATCAAAATATTGTAAACATCAATCCATTTTGAAATAAGCTAACAACAAATAACATGGAATGGATTATTAATCATTATTCCATGTAGCAAAAATAGGTTACTTATTTTTATTAACTACGGGTAACTAACTAACTTACAACATTACAATGAATAACGATCCACAAATTACACACAACACATATTGTTTACAAGTGAGTATGTCAATCTCTATCAGATTGCGTCATCTATGCTCCCAAGTTTACGGCCATACCCAGTCTTGTTTACTTACAACAATACACGTTTGCCGTCATTGAGTCAATCTGTATCCGAATCTGCATCATTTCTGTAACTAAATAATAAAATAACTGTGATTTTTGATATTGGCTAAATTTGGATTTTTTAAATCACAAACTAGACACCTTACCTATAAAATCCTATTTTAAACTGTTATACAAAAAACTTTAACCGTATCTCTATACTACCATACAAATGATATCAACGAGATTACACCTCGAAACAGCCATAGAAAAGACATCAACGAGAGCTCATCTCTATACTGCGGTACAAAAGACATCAACGAGCTCCCAACTTCAAACTGTCATATTAAAGACATGAACGAGATCTCATTTCCATACTACCGTACAAAAGATATCAACGAGCTCCCAACTCCTAACTGCCGTACAAAAGACATCAACGAGATCTCTACAAAATAATTAAACGGGAGATGTTTCAAAGTGATTTTAAACATAACCTTGAGAACTTATAATATTAATTGTCTACCTATGTCAAGCGTGGGATGTTATTGTTTACGTTTTACTATAATGATGATGCTGCTACTACATTCAGCCTCAGGCACAGAAATCTAAATAAATACGCCTCAGTAATCTTCAAGTAACTTTGAAATTTTCTTGTTTAGGTACTCTTTCTCTTTATTACATTTTCGTTACGTAAACTTGTCTGGAAGAGATCGTCTAGTTGCGATAATACATTATCTACAATTTGTTGTAGGCATCCAAGTGTGGAACAAACACTCGTTTCTTGTTAAAAGAATACATTTTCCAAGGTTGGTTACTTTGTGTGGGATAAAACATTTTTGCGTACCGACTTGCGTGGGATGTTTGCTTAACGCGTTGGAAAACACCGTTAACGCTACATGTAGGTTGCGACTCGGCGGACGTTTTAAGGGACAGCAATGTTTCCTCTAAAAGTCTGTTCACAGAGTTGATATTTTTTTTTAGGTTAGATTACGATTTGTATTATTTTTCACTCACAATAACATTCAGCGCCCTCTAGGCCCAAAGTAAGCAAGCTTGTGTTATGGGTTTTAGATAACTGATAAACTGCTTAAATACTTTTTTTATGTGTAATTATTACATATACGACACCCAGACCTATATCAAAAATTATAATTCATCATTTAAATTTCTGCTCGTCCGTAAATCAAATTCGGGACCTCTGCCTGGCAGACCGGCATGTTAACTAACTAAACCACTAAGGTCGTCAATTGACGTGGTCGTACATGATATAGGTAGATAAATAATAAAACGCATGTAGTGGTTAGCGTAGTTAAATAAGAAATTCTCAAATTCGTAAATCGCGCCTTACAAACGATAAATCAAAGGACATATTATTGTAAAACAATAAATGCTGCCGTAAATACCTATTTTGTAGGCTTCAATTGTCGTAGGTATCTTGCGGAATACGTGACATAATCAATTCGAATCATCTCACACAATCAGAGTAGTTGCCAACATCAGTAACATACTTATATTTACATACATACATACACACTGACGCCCATACAAACATACTCATCCGTATCATGTAGATATAAATATCTTAATAAACATTGGAATCCTATCTATGAGGTGATTAAAATGAAATGGAATTCAGTTAATTATGCGTATTTATTCAATTTAATACTAATAATATGATTGCACAGTGCCGAAATGTACCAATAACTCTTTTCTTGTTATTTTCTGATCGATGCTCTAACGGTGAGGGATAACATCGTGATGACACTTGCACATTCAGGCAACTGAATGTGTAACCATGATCCAAAAATAAATAATAATACACTGGCCAGGTTCACAGTGCTACGGAGTTCAGATGGCAGTCACTTCACTGTAATTATCTGACCTGCCAAATCCTGGATCATGGTCAAGGCGGATCCCGGGCGCCCGCGTGCGTGAGCACAACCGGTACACGCACGCAAAGATGATCAATAAAATTGCACCAATATAATGTTATATCTTCTTACTTATTGTTTTATATTTAGCTCTCCTTTCATTTTATCCCAACCTTTCTATCAAATTTCTGTTATGAGCAGTTGTTGTAGGAGGAGTTGTTCAATGTCTGAGGATTGCGTAAACAAGAAAATACTACCTAAATTAAAGGTGTTCTCATGTTCAATACGTATTGAACCGAAAGATATTTTAAGTATTTTTGCGAAGCTTAGAATGAATATCTACCTAAGTGGATATTCCTTCTAAGCTTCGTATATTCCTACCTAGTATATTCCTACTGTATAATATTTCGAAAAGAATATAATCTGCCTAGACAGTTAAGAAATAGGTACTTTTACTAAAGCCAGACACCTTTTATCTCTGAATAACAGAATAACAATTTTTCCAAACAGTCACGTTCTTAGTACAATAGGTAATACCTTCTTGGTAGTTTGTGTAATTTCCTATGGCCGAGTTGATACGTTACTCGTGCCGCGATGATAGATGTATACGTTACACAAATACTAAACTATGATAATGAAAACATTAAACAGATACGGCCAGTTTAGGTCGGCTACGTATTTGTTGAAATCGATGAGTGATTGCGTTCTGCTGTGGTCCCGACATTTCCACTTTCACTTGCTATGAATATGTACAGTTTCGATAAAGGTTAGCGACTATTATTGATAAGTTTATCAAGGACTGCGGAACACCGAACGCCGAGTTTAACTTCATTATTATGTAGGTAGGTACCATAAAAGTAATTAATTACATTGGATGTTATATTTAGACCGCTATCTAAGCTACATCTTGAACCTTTCTTGGAAAACGTAGTACCCAGTACCGATCATTATATCATTAACAACATATTAGTTTAAGTTGTTGATAGGTTGGGTACCTGCTCGTAAGTATTAGATACTAAATCAAAATAGTGTAGGTAACTACGTATAGATTATGATTTACTTTCTTTCTGTAACGTTCTCTGTATGATGATTTTATTATGTAACAACTTATTAGTTTTTATTATGTACGAGTATTAACGACAAAGTTGACAGACTTCACTCACTGCTGTGTTATTGTTACAGATTTAATGACAATTATACTATACAGTACACAATCACAACGTTGTTTGAATGTGCAAGTTGCTCTGTTTTGCTCGGCATGTCGTCTCCAAGGCACATAGGGGTCGGCGACGTACCCGGTCCGGTTTTTTGCTCCCGCGCAGCCCCGCAACCTGTTTGCCCGTGCGATGCGCGAGAGCACCGGCTGCGTCTAAGGGGCTCTATACAATACACCCCTTCAAATTCCACTGATTATTGCTTTCATCTTTGTTAACAGCTCCGTGGAACTGGTAAACAATACCATTGAAGTTTAAAAGGAAAGGTATTTGCCAAATGGCGGAGAAAAGGTAAAATTCTTTTGAAGTAAATAGAGACGTTTTGCAAAAAATAATATTGTTCTCGGCAACAGGTCTTCGAATATTTTAGGGTACGGCTGTAATCTCTCGGTTGGCAGTAAAATAATTAAAAATTATATTCGCGTCACGCCTGCCTTTGTCGGCCGTCGAAACAACCCACAACCGTCGAACAAGAGATCTCAAGGATTGGTCGGAAAACTAAGAATCAACCAGTTGGTATAAAATACAGTTCTTTTTTTGCCACCAAGTTTTGAAGAGGTCTATTATAAGCACAATTGCTTCAAGTACAGATTCGAAGTTGTCAAATAGATGATCGAATCTGAATCAACCCGCACCCATTAGGTAGACAGAAACACAAAACTCCCCAATATCGAATACATTGGCGACTGCATTGAGGTATTGTGTAAGGGGTCTTAAATTTAGTACAAAGTAGGGTGGTAGTATGTTGGACCAATGAGAGCGCTGGATGCGGGATTCACATGGGTCTGTGGTCCCGATCAGCTGTGTGAGTGAATGCCCCCGGCTAGAACGAAAGAAAAAACTATCAACAAGGAGCCAGCGGCGTCCGGCCGCAAACTACTCTCAGGTAATAAAGCTAGAGAAAGTACTGAAATAACGAGTTATTTCACAATTAAATAAAAAAAGATCGTTTAGAAAGGATTCTCTACTTAAAGATTGAAATAGAATGTCATTGTTTTTAGCCGATCGTTAGCCGCATTAAAGTTAAAATTACCTACTAGGTAAGTACCTACTTTTAGGTATACTAGATGGATGAGGTTCAATTCTAACAAAGTTCAAATTCAATGGTTTCATTAGGTTTTCTGTGGCCGTGATAAGTAAATGGTTATTATTTTTTAGGAAAAAATATTGAACTTATAACAACGAATAATCCGGAATAACACAAGCCTAGCCTCATACTAACCTAGTATGATGTGGGATATGATATCACACATCATACTAGGCTCTACTATTGGTTTGCAAAGTTTTAATAATATTAGTGTATTTATAAACAATAAAGTTACGACAATATTACTTAACCTTACTTTGCAATTTACCTATTCACATCTGTGTATTTGTATATGTACGTTACAATTTTGTTGAGGTAATTATTTAAGTTTGGCCGTGTGGTATCCGGCAGAATAGAATAGCACCAACCCCTACACTCGCTGGTCCTATAGGGGACTGTTATCGGCTGTGAAAAGAGGATTGAAACTAAACCTCAACTTTCTAATACGATTAAATATCTACTATACGCAACTCTTGGAAATATTGCACTAAAAGCACTTCAGCACTAAAAGTTATTTCACTAAATACACAGTCGATTGAATAATGTCGTTAAATACTTCTTCTTAATTTTTGCTGATCCCATATTAGAAATGTTGGTTCTGCCGCACTAAACAAATCTCTCATTTTAAATACGGAGTTTAAAAAGATGGGTAAGATATAAAATATTTTTTTAGAATTACCTTCCGTACCCTCTAATTTACATTTAAAACCTTTACCCACCTACAACTTCACTAGTGGAAGTTATAATAAATGATTATAGACAGTTAAACAGTAAATACTATTTTAGAAACTACCTCCCATTGATAGCTAACCATAAGCATCGATAAGGATTGTGGTTTGCATATGTGGGTGTATATATTACACACTTAGAACAAAAAGTCGTACGTTACTGATTTTTTTAACTATGCATGCACTATTGTCGGCCACTGTACACTGCGTTCATGTCATACAACTGAAATTGCCTTTCAGCGAAAAGGTCATTTCTGTTAGAAATGGATTCGCGCGGAAACACGGCATAAATAAATTTCATGCGGACGAAGTTGCGGTAAAAGCTAGTATAGATAGTATTTATAATAAAACTATTAGCATTAGTAATTTCGTCAGAATACATACAGAACATCAGGCAACATTATTATTTAACGAACAGTGGGTGAATGTACTTTGTCCTGATCAGCTGGCTTTGCGATTCCAAAAAAACGTCAGCACGTACCGGCCGGCGAACGCGAGACTATCTGGCAAGATAATTCCATTTCACTGTAAGATTGTAAAATTCCCTTGAACATTGAAAGTAGTAAGAAATATCAAAATTATGTTAAAAGGCAACAACACGTAAAAATCTTCTGTACGGTGTGTAAACTCAGTTTAGGAAAAAATCTGTAATAAGTTTTATCTACACTCATAGCGTAATGTTCCAATTTCATATTCGAAAACAGTTGTTTAAGGATACACTTTTTTCACGCCAGTCTATAAAATTTTAAAAAATTACTTTACTATACAGCATTTCCCATACTAATTTCATGACAGCTGTAACGTAAAATAACTTTATCTACACTCATAGCGTCATGTTCCAATTACATATTCGAAAACAGTCGTTTAAGGGTACACTTTTTTCACGCCAGACTATAAAATATTTCCATACTATTTTCATGACAGCTGTATCGTAAAATAACTTTTTAATCATTATGCAACACTTATATTTTTTAAATTCTCGTCGGGCGCCCGGACACGGTCAAATGTAGGCTGAAAACATAGATGTCTTTAACAAATTTAAATTTTCCTGTTTATATTCTGTGTAATTATTTTCCCGCTACTTAAACAAAATATTTTTTGTAATTGTTGTACTTTGTGTTTGTGAATGTTTTTTCTTCTTTTAAGCAAATAAATAGATAAATGTGAAAGTAGTAAAGTGAATTTCCCGCCGCTTGATATCCTCGACGCGTAGATACAACAGAACTGACTCGCAGCCTACTACCAGCAAAGTTGAGAAAATTATAGGTACGATATTTTAACATAAAAATACGAGTGTAGATAAAGTAGTGTATGCAACTGCATATAATTAGGTATTAAAACACTCGTGTCAAACTATTATCATACTCGGCTACGCCTCGTATGATAAACAGGCACTCATGTTTTAATACCCCCTTTTATATGACAGTTGCATAAACTACTATTTTAATCATTATGCAACACTTTTATTTTTTAAATTTTTGTCGGTCGCCGAGACACGGCGAAATGTAGGCTGAATACCTAAATGTCTTTGACAAATTCAAATTCAAAATTCAAATTTTCCTGTTTATATTCTGTGTAATTATTTTCCCGCTAAACAGAATATTTTTTCTAATTGTTGTAATTTGTGTTTGTGAATGTTTTTTCTTGTTTGAAGCAAATAAATAGACAAATGTGAAAGTTATTAAGTGAATTTCCCGCCGCTTGATATCCTCGACGCGTAGATAGAACAGAACTGACTCGCAGCTTACTTCCAGCAAAGTTGAGAAAATTATAGGTACGATATTTTAACATAAAAATATTAGTGTAGATAAAGTAGTGTATGCAACTGCATATAATTAGGTATTAAAACACTCGTGTCAAACTAATATCATACTCGGCTACGCCTCGTATGATAAACAGACACTCATCTTTTAATACCCCCTTTTATATGACAGTTACATAAACTACTATTAAAGACCTTCGAAAAAAAACATCAGGTGGGCTGTCTGCTCGCTTATCACTGCGTAGCATAAAAACCTAACGATGCCACACTCGATGGAATTTATTTATGTACTAGCAGATCCGGAGCCACTTCGTTCGCGTGGCGTTCTACCCCGACCCTACCCTACATCTACCCTTCACTTACCCTACGCCTACTTTACTCCTACCTATCCTTTTTTTTTCTTGCTTATAAACCTTCCTCTTGAGTCGCTCTATCTATTATTGAAACTATTTGAAACCCGTATTAAAATCCGATGCGTAGTTTAAAAGATCTAAGCGTACATAGATACATAGGGACAGACAGCTGGAACGACTCATACAGATCGTATATCTTTGTAAAGCGTCCAATATTTTTTAAATTTAAAATTTTCAGTTCTAGATGGAATAGAAGGTGAAAAAATTTTTACCCCTGTTTTACGTAAATGAAGTATAATTTTAAAAGATTTACTTTAGAACTTTGTCCCCTTAATTAATAATGACGTGAAACCATATCAAACGGCACCCTAGTACAAATAGTCTCGTTAAACCGAGGGCGGACAGACAGACAGACGGACATGGCGAAACTAGCCAATAGGTAAATCATTTTGCGACACTTGCGATAGCTTGTGCGGCATTTTCAGGTCCATTAGGAATTGGGATAGTAAGTGCTTTGATAAGTTTTGCAATACCTATTATGTAGTAGGAACAACATTACTTTGCTGTACCTATTAGTACTGTATAGGTTATATACTTTGTTGTTGTTACACATGCTGTTATTGCAAACTGAAGTTATGGTAAACCATTGTTTATTGGCTAAATGCTAAACTAATACCCACTTAAGTAATTACATATTTTTCGTAACAAACAGATGAAATCATAATTCGTCATTATTATGACAAATTCAATTCGAATAATTAAATACGAAGAGACATTAATTCGCACATGTTTTCCTAATAAGGAAGAATAGATACCTAACTATTCTACATGAGGAGTAATATTGCCTTTATGATTATAGACAAATACATAAAATGCCATTAACCTTTTAAGTCAATTATTTATTACCTTGTTAATCAGTTTTAATTTAAATTGTACGCGCTAAGTACTAGATATCCGCTTTAAAGCCCAGAATGAAGTGTTGAAGCATAATATGGCGTCCGGAATACCCGCGCCTGTTTGCTAACCGGCGGTTGTTGTAACTAACTGTGATCTACCGACTGTGTACCGACCGACAGGGACCTTGATAGAAATAGCACAATGAGAATCGTGTCGCCGCGTCGTATCTTTGGAAACCGCATACCGAGATAAAGCGCGGTTGAGACAGAAGTTATTTTCGATAAACATTTTGTTTTTACGGTTAAACTTGAAATAGCTGTTTTATTTTGTGGCTGATGGGTTTGGCTGTTACTAATGGGAATATTTTGCAACTATAGTGGTCAGTTTATAAATTTTAAAGGTGTTGCTGATGATGAATGGCCCATTTAGAAACACAGAACAATTTAAAAAATACTATATGTAATATGTGCACAGTGGCATCTGACATAAAAATAAAGAGAATATAGGCAAATAAAAAAAAAGAAAAAGGAATTGGAGGCGCCGGGTATCGATCCCGGTACCTCTCGCATGCTAAGCGAGCGCTCTACCATCTGAGCTACGCCCCCGATGGGAATCGTAGCGAAATACATCGTCCCTTCCATTTGATCGGAATAGCGAGTAGTTTTGCAACAATGCCTTCTGCGTGCGTACTACGAAACGCAAGACAAGGCAAAACGCACTTTCACAAACAGAGCTTCAAGGTTTCGTGTCTAATCTATCATTGCTTATCGTCAAGGTTGGGTGATGAAAGTATGCAATGTACCTAGCTACGGCAATGGAGTGTTCTTCCGCTTTGTTAAATATAACTTTGTTGAATAAAATCGTTTAAATGTCACGTTGCATTTCACGAGAATACCTAAATCATCTTTCAGGTGTCGTCTGAAACCGTTAAATTGGGGTGAACGAAACATTTCGTTTTGTTTCTAATTATAAGTCTCTGTACCTTTCTTTGTTACGTGGAACGCGTTAATTAGTACCACCCGGGTTTTCGCCGAATGGATAAAAAATCAAAGAAAGAAATACGAATCTGCAATCCTCACTTTTGTTATAAGACCTTCCAAGAAGTTTGAGATCAATGAAGTTATGAGGTGAATGTATTTGTTCTCGGTTTTGCTAAGCCCGCACGGGCCAATTTGTTTGTTTGAGGATAAACACATAAATAAAAAAGATGCATTGACACAATGATTTAAAGATACTGCACAATGTCCCTAACATATTTCGTACCTATAACTAAATATGTTTTATCTTCGTACTTCCCAGATACGACTATCGGACTATTATCGTCAATTAAAATTGTTTTTGATCCGACTTCGGCATAATTATGTTTATATTTAACTTAATTTTGTTTATATCGAGTACCTAAACAAAACCCTTCTTTTCAATATCTTCTCGTTATAGAACTTCGTTTTGACATCCCATTCTTGTCGTGGATCTTTCAGATATAGGCTGTGCTATAGGTATACACAAACAGCTTGGGTTCAACCTCTATAATTCATATAGCTAACTAAGGAATGGAACACGTCGCCTGAGAGTGTATTCTCTCAAAATTATAGTCCGAACATTTTCAAGGCCTGAATGAATAGGCTGTTCCATCTTAGGGCGCATCACCACCAGTTGTGATGGGCTATCTGATGAAAGCGGCCAAGCCTAATGAGTGCGGATGCGGTGCCGGTAGGGATTGCAATCCCGCAAACAGCACCTCCAAAACGCAAAACCGTGCCGTAAAATCGTTCACGTCAGAGCGTTAGTAGCGCGAGGACGTACCTGACGCTCGCCTATGAATATATCCTGACAGTCCAACCTACTAGCATAGAAGCCGAGAGAGCTTTTTCGGCCTCAGGATATATTTGTAGTTCGCTGGCTGAAGCAGGCTGGGAATACTATAAACGCCATTTGCTTCTTAAGAGCGTATTTTCAAAGTTATCACCATAGGTAAGTCATAGTAAGTTCTCATAAAACTGTTAGAAGTAAGCAAATTATACGTTGTATGACAAAGGAAGCATATAGAAATTAGTCATACTCTAATCAATTGATGCAATAAAGAGATTACATACATACATACATACAGTACACCGCAGGTATGAACATGTACAGATATGAACCGCACTTTCTTTATTTAGCTAAGTATTTTCGATTGTCAGGTAATTTACCCGATTGATTAGTCGGATAAGTCTGATTACTTGTACTTGATTAATTTTAATTGTGTTTTGTTATTTGTTTAATTATGACTGTCAATTAATATAGGCATATGAGATCATTATAAAACAAAGTCATGTGCCGCGTCTGTCTGTGTGCGATAAAGTCAAAAACTCCTAAACGCATTTTCATGCGGTTTTTACGTGATTCATGAGGAAGGTTCAGTGTACTTATAATTTGTTAAGGTCAAGCTGGGGCGGGTCGCTAGTGTCTGATAAAATTGTTGTTTCAACTCGATTTTATAACATTTTAAGGGGGCGGGATTGAATGAGCTGCGGGATTGCAATCCTTAGGTTTGAGGTTGCTGACACTATTTTTGAAAACCCCAAGTTCTAGCGTAAAGGATAACCAGAAGGCTTAGTGCGAGTTTACAGTGATTATTCTATTCAACAGTCGCTAACGAGAGCGCAAAGTTTGTATGCGAATATGTAGTTCAAAGCGTAACCACCAGGGGCGCTTTAAAATTCGACATACAAATGTTTTACGCTCTCACGACTATCGAATATCGAATCGTCAGTGTACAGCAGCAACAGTGTCTCAAGCCACTGATACGTGGTTTATAAAAAAAAATTAAATAATTTTAATAAACATTTATTTAACAAAATACACATTTTTTATACATCATTTCAATACATTTCTTCTGAAACATTACCTTAAACATGAATTAACAATGACTACATAATATTTATTGCACATGTAAATTCGGAATGTGTTTACATTTACCATGTTGGCCCAAATCAGCAGCACCATAGCAGAATAGGATCTTTAGTATAAGAACCATGCAGTTAGTGTATCTAGTACACATACTGTGTACAACGGCCATCAAGCTACCCACTTCACCCATTTCAACTTAAACCTAGATATTTTGATCGTAAGAGTGAAAAGAGTAATCGAAAAACAGTAGAACCTAAGTGTTGCAAACAAACTATGGTTACATATTTCTTGGCACTCCAAACATAATCAATCCATGGTTATATATTTCTTTACAGCCCATACCGATATATTATTATTACATTTCTTGGCGCTCAGCAGACTAAACAAAATATGTATAATTACAAATTCTATACATAACGCAATAAACGCATTACCCTGTACCAATTGTACCAAATTCAACAGTGAGATTGTTACTAAGCTAGACAACAAGACTAGGTATTTATTTCATTGGAAAGTTTATATAAATGTACACTTTTACATCTTTCTTTTCTAAAACTGAACTTAATATATTTTTACATAGCATAAAGTTTCACGATTACCAATAGTTACTGTATAGTGTACATAATAAAATTAAATGCATGTTTGGTATAGTTAGGGCGGGTCGCCGTCCGATCGCCACATTAAAGACGCTTCTGAATGGGCAATATTTCTATTAAATGTGTGGCTACAATGTGCAATGCAATGTCACCAGTAACTCACGCCAAACTTCGCATCAAACAGAAAAGGACGCAATATGCAAGAACATTAGGGTGCGATTGAAACAAAAACAGAAAAAACATAGGCAAAGCCACTATGTTGCAGCCACATAATGCAGTAAAAATATTGCCCGTTTCGAAGCCCCTTCAAACGAATAAGTGTACATCACTTAAAAACTAAGTAGATTCTGAAGCGAAACTCAAGGCTGGATTTAACATTTAAGATGCCTTCCTAACAGATCCGTATGTTTTCGTTTCTGTACCTAATCTATACAGATTTTTAAAGAGTGCAGTAATTAAATTAGAGCTTCCTGACTAAGTCAAATCTGTACCGAAACGACTCAGGCCGGAAACTACTCTGACATGTACTCGAAATTCGGTACAAAAACGAAAACGCATTGACCCGGGGCCTTAAAAAAATACATAGGTTCACTAATTATTTTCGCGTCTAGTATAAAACAAACTTAAAGTACCTACAAAGGTTTTGTCAAGAACTTCTCGATGTTTAGGCTGTTTCTTGACCGGGGGCAGTACCTCTGATCTCCGATTGTACGCCGCCACCTTGATCCTATTGAGTAGGGACCAATCGAGCTGGCAGAGCCAGAGCTGCTTTGCTGCGCTTGGTCTCTAATCAATTGAGATCATAGGTACTGCCCCCGGTCAAGAAACGGCCTAAACATCGAGAAGTTATTGACAAAACCTTTGTAGGTACTTTAAGTTTGTTTTATACTAGACGCGAAAATAATTAGTGATCTTATGTATTTTTTTAGTGTATCTATCTGTGGCACCGTAGCTGGCGAACGGATGAACCGACTTCAACGCGGTTTCGTGTTGCGAGTTTCGTCTCCGAACCTCCCAGCAATCACATCATCAGCTGACTCCTCAGCTGGTCTCCAAGGTGACAACTTGCGTGCCCTTGCCCACAGCGTCGCCTTGCTTGTACGCGGCCACGGTAGCCACGACGCCGTCGCGAGGCGATCGCACCACGTATTCCATTTTCATTGCGATCACTACGAACAGCGGCTGGCCCTTCACCACCTTTGGGAAGGAAGAAGGTGTCAGTTACATACATGGATCAGTGGAACACTTTGCTCGAACAAAACATGACAATACGACACGGTTATATGCAATGTACAAAGTTTACGAACAATAAGCGATTAGTTGGCTAAGATGATTAGTTATAATGTTACAATCGGGTAAATGATTGACGATGCCATCCTTGTCGGCGTAATGGGTTAAACAGAATATGTCGTATTGTCTTTGGTACAAAATGTTAAAGTAGTACTGAAATAAATTGTATTCAAAATAAAATTAAAATCGCTACAAAATAAAGGACTTACTAGTTCTTTAAGTTTAGATCACACTCTGTTTCTTTCTTGCTAAACGGATCTCTTATTTAGGTCAATTAGACCAGTAACTTTAAAGATTAAACAATACAGCAGTAAGTCACGTCAATACTTGTTATTTTCTAAGGATTTACCCGACCTGATAGTCACGGGACTCATCGAGGCTAATGCTTCGAGTGATTCGAAATGTAAATATCCTACAACAAACAAGAAGTCGTTCAAAACAAGTAGTGGTTTTACTATTATGGTGTAATTCTATGTGAGTAAGCATTTTTCATTCATTCATTCAAAACCAGCGCAGCGCTATCACTTAAAACACTGACGTTGCCGCGAGTATAATAAGCGAGGAACTGTAAGGGCGGGGGTGAATAAATATTATAATATTTAATACAGGAAGCGATTAACCTACACTAACGTTCCTGCCAGTACATGAAAAAAGTGCCTATAGACGAACCATTACTATCAAGCGCACTCATGAAATTGTAGGGTAAAGAAAGAAGTAAAGACTATTGGTATAAGACTTTCTTGCAGTAATACATTTCTATTACACTCAAGTTCTTTGTGGTCTGCACGGCTAGCAAAAGTGTGCTCTCGCGCGCGATAAGCGAGAAAAGTTGTGACATAGATACTGCTATGTCTTTTATCTCTGTATTGAGAGAAGAAAACACACGCCCTCTCGCGGCGCGAGATCGTGCGGGCACACTTGTGCTAGCCGTACCACTGAGAGCGAGACACACACAATAAATATTTTATAAGTATTTGACTCAAGCTTTTGCTTGAAGTTTTCCCTCCACCTTAACTTTACCTTCATGCGCGCGCACGATTGTAGGATCGCAACAATCGTGCGCGCGCATGCACTAGCTCTAGACCAGCTCCTTCCGCAGTCTCTCATAACGGATTAGTGTATGTAGTACACTGTATTCTCCCATCGACGGGCTCCCATCCTGCGTCCCTCCTTCCTGAGCTCTAGACATGTTGTATATAGTACCATGTCTCCCCCCCCTGAGCAAGCTCCTGGCAAGTAAGAGTGCGCATCAACCGTGATTAGTTCTGACGCAGTCCGTAAAACCGAGAGGTCGATAGGACCCTGGGTGGAGGAGGGACCTTATCTCCCTTGGAGACGAGCACTCGCTCTACAATGCCGGGCGTGGGCGAGGCGCGCGCGCGTACTTACCGGTAGCTGTTTTGGGCACACGTACTTCCTTCCTACAGCTCTAGACCAGTCCCTTCCTCAGTATCTTACAACGAGCTAGATACCATAGCACACTATTCTGTCCTATCGGCCAGCCCATCCCATCCTTCTTTCCGCCGTCCTGAGCACTAGAAATGTTATACATGTTACCTTGCCGGTGTCTGTTTTGGACGCGCGCACTTCCTTCGTACAGCTAGACCAGTCCCTTCCGCAATCACTCATAACAGACTTGTCCCCATAGCACACTGTTCTGCGGGGCTATTTAACTTAGTGGGCAAATGAAATTGACTTAATAATTTTACACTACGTCGTCTAAGTTGGCCACTGACCGTAGCGAATACCACATTAGAGTAGTGTAAACTTTTCTACTGTCTAATTCAGTTGCCCACTTCATTCAGTCAGTCAATAGTCCCGCAGAACAGTGTGCTATGGTGTCTAGTCCGTTGTACGAGACTACGGAAGGGACTGGTCTAGAGCTATAGTAAGGTAGTGCGCGTGCCCAAAGCAGCCACCGATATGTAAGTGCGCGCGCCTCCCGTGCTTAGATCTGACGCGGTCCGTATTACCGAGAGGTCGGTAGAGCCATGGGTGGTGGTTAGCAAGACTAACAGAACCTACCAGGGTAGCTTCCGTCAGCTTGCTCTCATCCTCCTTCCCTCCTAAACTCTACACATATTATACATGTTACCTTATCCCCCTTGGAGACGAGCACCCGCTCCACAATGCCGGGCGGTAGCGAGGCAGCGCATCACGCGAGGCGCGCGCGCATACTTGCCGGTGTCTGTATTGGACACGCGCACTTCCTACAGCTCTAGACCAGTCCCTTCCGCAGTCTCTCAATACGGGCTAGACACAATAGCACACTGTACTCTCCTGCCAACCAGCTCCCATCTTCCCTCCCTCCTAATATCTACACATATTATACATGTTACCTTATCCCCCTTGGAGACGAGCACCCGCTCCACAATCCCGGGTGTGGGCGAGGCGGCGCTGTCAGCGGCCGCGCCCGCCGCCGCGTCCCGGGTCGCTCCGTATTGCGGCGTAGGGATCTCCACTACTGTTTGCCCGGCCTGGGTGATAACAGATTGTGTAATTGGTGATATTGATATGGGAGACAATAAAGTTCCTAGACTCATCGTTTGCCGCCGGCCGCCCCTCGACCAATCCAAGAAGAAAATGTTATGTGGAATTTGGATGACGTCATGGAGCACGCAAAACAACATATTTTTATAATAAATACAAATGTAGGCTCTAGTAACACTGATTTAAAATATAACTCATGACTTTATTCTGAAATATAAATTGTTTGAATATTTACTCCACAGCGAAAACACCTTTACCCGGCAGTCGTCACTATTTTCTTACGGCGAATGGACTATTATACATATAGATTAATGGTTTTCCTGTTGATTTTATTGTCCAATTCTGGGGTGCTAACAACATGGTGGGACCGACCCTAAAATAGAGCAACCATTGCGGGTAGAAGCAAACTCCACTCTCATGGTGGTATATCAAAGTATACTCCTACCTCATCATAAACATGTATCTCATCCATGGCTCAGCAGCCCACGTCGCTGCGGCGCCCCCGTGCTTCAACAGAGACTGCTGGTGCGGACCCCACCCGGACATTGTACTGTTCGCCACACGGCCAATTACGATGCCTACCTCATCATAGACATGTATCTCGTCCCCATGCCTCAGCAGCCCCACGTCGCTGCGGCGCCCCCCCGCCGCGGTGCGCAGGCGCAGCCCCGGCGCCCGCGCCAGCCGCGCTTCTACAGCCACCGCCGGTGAAGACCCCACGCGGACATTGTAGTGGTTCAGGGAGTCGTATTCGACGGATACTTCTATGTCTGAAGGGAAAGCGAATTTTTTTTTTCATTTATTTTGGAACAAACAGTCATACAAATATAGTTGTAAATTAAAATTAATGTAGATAGACCTATAGTTCCAGTTTCAATTTTGACATTTCAATCACTGACACTGAGGTCGGCTCAACTGACTTACTCGACTAAGTATCAGGGGCGGTACAGTACTCTTCAGTGTTGTCTAACAACACAAAAATGTCGAATAAAGTGAATTGTAATACGGGCTTATGAGCGCCCTTCGTGTTTCAACTTCATACTTTACTTTTGTAGCCGGAAATCATCCCTCGTCATAATATTGTATACCATTGTGGCTTACAATGTCTAGCAGCAAATAGTTATCAATCAAGAGTCAGTACTCGACAGAAACTAACTGAATTCCCGGTGTTAACCCATTTCATTTTGTGAGCTACTATGAGACTTCACCTTTCCCATCGAACCGTAATGGTACAGTCTTCTGCAGCGGGTAGTTGGGCCGCCACGCGGAAGGCTGTACCTCGATGCCTTTCCAGCCGTCCGCGCTCGCTTGTTCCTCTTGTTTTAGAAGAAGCTGCCAAACAAGAGAAAACCCAGGGTTAAACTAAACGCGATTAATAATATGTACAAAACTTCTCTCGAAATAGGGGAGTTTCGTTCAACGGGACAGTACTAAACAACTAATCTAATCCGACTAAAATCTTAGTCATACTTAGTAGTAAACTTACCTTATGCGCTTATTACACATTTTTAATGTAATACCCGAGAGTGTCATCGATTTTAAGTTCGAGCATGCAACACCTCAAGATATAGTTAAGGCTTTTAAAACCATAAAAATGAAAGCAACTGCCGACATTGATGGTATGTCGGTAAAAATTATTAGCTCTGTAATTGATGTTATTGCTGTCCACTTAGCGAATATATTTAATAATTGTGTTGATAATGGTGAATTTCCTGACCTGATGAAGCACAGTAAAGTTATTCCATTGTTGAAAACTGGTAATACAACGGATCCTACAAATTTTAGACCAGTTTCAATTTTAGCGACTCTAAGTAAAATATTTGAGAAAATCATATTAAATCAACTAAAAACTCATTTTTATGGAAGTAACCTATTGCATCATAAACAATTCGGTTTTACTCGCGGTCGTTCAACAGCTGATGCAGGTGTTGAACTTATTAAACATATCTTTGGGGCGTGGGAGGAATCAAGTGATGCCTTAGGGGTTTTCTGTGATTTATCCAAAGCCTTTGATTGCGTTAATCATGACATTTTGGTCAGAAAATTACAACATTATGGAATAAAGGACTTGGCCCTGAACTTGCTAAATTCATACTTGAGTCATAGAATTCAAAAAGTTGATGTGAACGGAGAGAGATCTATGGGGTCTGTTGTCTCTATGGGTGTCCCCCAGGGATCTATTTTGGGCCCGTTTTTGTTTCTTGTTTATGTAAATGACTTACCGTACTTTGTAAAAGATACCCATGAAATTGTCTTGTTCGCGGACGATACATCTTTAGTGTTTAAAGTAAAAAGACAACAATTAACATATGAAGACGTGAACAAGGCTATTGCAGAAGTGGTAAACTGGTTTACGGTTAATAATTTATTACTGAATGGCAAGAAGACAAAATGTTTAAAATTCTCTTTGCCAAATGCTAGATTAGTGCCCACTAATGTACAAATAAAAGGCGAAAATTTGAATTTTGTTGATTCTACAGTATTTTTAGGCTTTACCCTGGATAATAAAATGCAATGGGGTCCTCACATTGATAAATTGGCGAAAAGGCTAAGTTCTGCAGCATATGCTGTAAAGAAAATACGGAGTATTTCTGACGAGGCTACAGCAAGATTAGTTTACTTTAGTTATTTCCACAGTATTATGGCCTATGGCATACTGCTGTGGGGACACGCTGCCGACTGGCACAATGTATTTGTATTGCAGAAAAGGGCTATTCGCGCGATTTATCAATTGAGACCTAGAACTTCACTAAGAGATAAATTCAGGAACATTGATATAATGACAATGCCGTCACAATATATATATATATATATATATGAGAATTTAATGTATGTTCATAAAAATTTACAGTTATTTAAGAAGAATAGTGATGTTCATAATATTAATACGAGAAATAAAGATAAGCTTGTTGTTGGTGCTTGTCGTCTAGCCAAAGTCCACAAATCATTTATGGGTCAATGTGTACGCTTTTATAATAAGGTTCCAACAGATATTCAGAATTTACCATTGAATAAATTTAAAGTCGCTATAAAAAACAAATTATGTCAAAAAAGTTATTATAGAATATCTGAATATGTAAATGACAAAAGTCCATGGGACTGAACTGCTGTTCTATACAGGTATTTACTTTTAAGATAGTATATAGGACAAATAATGTATTAGTACATAAGACATGTTTAAAAAAAAAAGAATTAACGTAGGCTCTGTGGGTTTCTTGCCGTTTCTTTCCCCCACAGAGAACCACCTTGGAAGCGGCGTTAATTTTCCTTCCTCTCCTACACATGGTGTCTCCTGTCTGCGCTAGGGTAGGGGTAGGGTAGTAGTTAGAGTAGGGGTAGGGTAGGGTAGGAGTAAGATAGCGGTAAGGTAGTATAGGGTGGGGTAGGGGTAAGATAGTGGTAGGGTCGGGGTAAGATAGTGGTAGGGTAGGGGTAAGGTAGTGGTAGGGTAGGGTTAAGGCAATGGTAGGATAGGGTAGGGGTAAGGTAGCGATAGGGTAGGGATAGGATAGAGTAGGGTGGGAGCAACTACCTATCACATGCAGCATGTGTGATGCACGCTCACTTAAAAGTCTGTCTGGCGGTGGCGTGGGGGCCGGGTCGCTCTTTTCCCTCAAATATGGTTGAATTGGACGATGGCTGGGCCCTGCGTTATACTCGTGAACGGGTGCTGCCTTGGTGGACTGGCTTACTCTTGCTGTAGTTTTAGGTGGTTTTTCTTAATTATACTAGACATACCTACGAGTATATAATATAATATAGCGTTCCGGCTCTGTCTTGCATTGTCGAGCCCGGTTCGGTTGTGGTTGGCGAGGGATACGGTTATCTACAGCCATAGGGCGGTCAGCGTGTCACTGTGTGTTTCCTTCCTACTTTCCTACCCCCCTCCTTTTTGACGATTGAAAGAGATATTTAATGTCCTAAAAAATAAAGAAATTTTGATTTGATTTGATTTGATTTAAATTCAGTGACTGAATTCAGAAACAAAAAGCGTGAGAGCAAATCAAACTGGAATGTATTGCTCAAAGAATAAGGTCCATTTTTGACATAGTATATGTGATACAAAAATGGACCTTATTCTATGAGGAATACATTCCACTTTGATTTGCTCTCACATTTTTGTTTCTGAATTTAGTTACTAAATTTAGGCATAACTCATCAATTTATCAAAATGAACCCAAAGATTGAGGAAGGACGGAAATTAGCCAATGAGTCCGAGGCGGGGCTGTGGCAAGGCCATAACATATCCAATGAAGGCAACCGCTTTTGTGCTCACCAGTGGGCGCCACTGTCGAATAAGGTCTTGCCCGTCAAAATAACGCCGTTCTATTGGCGGAAATCCAACTTAGAGCGCTGGATTCTGGCCAATCGCGCAAGATACTTTGACAACGGACCTTACGCTAATAGTGCACGCTCAAACTCTAGTCCTCATTGGATACACTACTATTTGATGGATGGAAATAATTAGGAAATCGGAATCCATTTGGCAAACTAATAGTATGGTTACGTAAGTAATTAATGGATGAAATTAGTAACAGACATTCCCTTTTTGCTGGAATCGACCAACCGTCAGTTGGAGTTGATACTAATCCTTACGCAGTATAAAATAAAGTCGCGTTTGGGTGAGGTAGACGTGGTCGGGTGTCCGACCAAGGTCCGCTCGCCCGCGCATCCAAATTACTCCAAAAGCGACTTTATTTTGTACATCATAAGGATTAGTATTGACTGAAACTGAAGGTTGGTCCGCTCCAGCCAAATCGGAGCGTCTGTTACTAGTATTAGTCTACATACATATCCTAAGGCAGCTTGCACCGCCCTCGCGTTGGTCAGCCGCTGGCTTTTCGGCGGAACAACTCTGCCTATGTTGAAATTAATCCAAAAGCGACGTTATTTTGTGCAACGTAAGAATTAGTATCGACTGCAACTGTCGGTTGGTCGGCTCCATCCAAATTGGGCGTCTGTTACTAGTATTCGTCTACATCTACATACATATCCTAAGGCAGCTTGCACCGCTCTCGTGTCGGTCAGCCGCTGGCTTTTCGGCGGGAACAACACTGCCTCATGTTGCAATTAAACTAAGAGCGACTTTATTTTGTACAACGTAAGGATAGGTATCGATAGCAACTGACGGTCGGTCGGCTCCAGCCAAATCGAAGCGCCGGTTACTAGTATTACTAGTAAGACGTTGTAGACTATTCGTGCGATACGACAATCAGTAATAATTTGAGTACTGTCTCTCCAACTCCAATGTGGCATACATATCCTTAAGCTACATACATATCCTAAGGCAGCTTGCATCGCTCTCGCGTCGGTTAGCCGCTCGCTTTTCGGCGGGAACAACTCTGCCTCATGTTGCGGTATGAAGGCGGTGTGGACGTCGCCGGCGACGAATGCGCTCGCGCCGCTCAGCCGTAGCAGGAAATTCACGTTGGTTTCTAGGCCGGCCACCTGGAAATAGGTATGATATAATTAATCTAGGGTAGTACCACGTTGTTGACATAATTAACTTAGGGTTTATTATAAATTGAGCCGATGTACCAGCGTAGAAGTCATAATCTTGAATGGTGCGAAAATATCTCGTCAGCTATTGGTTGTTGCGTGCGCGCCATTTTCGTATGCGTGTAGACTGAGTCGCAGCGTCATCATCATCATGGTAGTGCTCTCGCATGCGAGGGTCCGAAGTCCACCTTGATCGTGATACAGGATTTGGAAAATCAGGTAAGTACAGTGGAGCGACTGCCGTCTGACCTCCGTTAGATACCCTGTTAAAGGGGAAACTGACCACATTGGATCATGGTTACATATTCAGCCTGAATGTGCAGGTTTCACCACGATGTTTTCCCTCACCGTAAGAGCATTGGTTAGCGATCAATTAATGTCCATAACTCAGAAAAGAGTCATTGGGAGTAGTGGGATTCAAACCCGGAACCTTTAAAATGCTCGAATTAAAACGCTAACGCATATTAAATATTAACATGAAGCAATACAGAGCAGCTCATTGGTAATCACATTCGGTTTCAGTCGGCGTTAGATCTAGAATCCAGCCAAAGTGTATACCTGGTACTCTGTCAGCTTGGCCCTGGTCTTGGCGAGTGCCTCCGTGCGGTCGCGGCCCCACACCACCAGCTTGGCGATCATCGGGTCGTAATGCACCGACACCTCTTGGCCTTCGCGCACCCCTGTTTCCACCTGGGGGTCAGACATTGTTGGTTGCACGTTAGAATATTTTTTTTATACCACTAAGGTGGCAAACAAGCTAGGGCCTGCTTGATAGTAAGCAGTCATCGCAATATGACCATATGAGGAGAGATAGATAATAAAATAGGCTCCGCTATGTAGTAGTGCTCTACATTATGTTAACTGATAGGCTATCTAACAGCAGGGGGCCCCGATAACAGCTAAGATCTATTTAATGCTAAAAATAGACGATACTAACCGATCTATTGTTTAAGTACAGGGGCTTCATTCTCGCGCTGTGACATTTTGAATCAGACATTGTTTGTAGCCATATATTTTCTTTAATAATGACATTGTAATGTCTATTGCAGGTTAAAAATGTTTTATCAACTATCTCCTACAGTCGTATATTGTCGAAGATTTCAGTGACGTTTTAATAACGTTTTTTGACTAGAAAAAATCGCCGTCAGGGTTCATGAACATATTATCAAAGGAGTTCACAGGCGTCCAGCCCGCCTGATAGTATTTATCGTGGCGTAAAGACGTTTGCAGTAGCAGAGATCAAACTCGCATTTTGCCCGACGGGATAGGCGAAAACTCCTCAGAAACCTGCTAGCTTGGAACAACTTTGTTTCTAAGCTGTGAGGATAAACTAGGGGTGTCGATAGCGAGCAGTGCGTTAATAGAACGTTTCTTACCCTAACGTTTTTTTCTGGCAGTAGCTGAACTAGCCGGTGGAAGGTATCGGCGCGTGGCAAAAACCCGGCTTTTGGCTCCTCGGCGTACTCGCCACACCCTTGGTAGGTGCCGGTCTTCTCGCCGACTACAGCTTCTTACCCGAAAATTGTAACCTGACAGTGACTGTCGGTGAGGCGATGTTGGTTCTCCTTCACTATACTGTTTTCTATCAGTCTCAAGTTTCTTACCCTAACGTTCTCCTCTGGCAGTGGCTGAGCTAGCCGATGCAAGGTTCCAGCTCGCGGCAGGAACCCAGCTCTAGGCTCCTCGGCGTACACGCGGCACTCGACCGCGTGCCCGCGCCGAGGGATGTCTGCTTGGGTCACCGGTAGAGGCTCGCCGGCTGCCACGCGCAGCTGCCATTCCACTAGGTCCGTGCCTGGGATTAACGTGTTTTTTATACAACTCTATATATAATACAGACACGCTGACAGTTCACTGTAATTATTGACTATATCGTATATGATTCATACATTATTGTAGAAATGATTATAATTTTCTTTACAATGACTGTAACAAATGTAGAACCATAAGTGGAAATATGCTGAATAGGCTGTTCCTAGACAGGAATGCTCTATCTTCGGCCGCATCGTCAGTTACCACCAGGTGAGATGGCGGTCTAATGCCTGACTAGTCTTATATTAAAAAAGTGCGTTTTCACTGTAAGGATTAGCTGACATGCTTCCTGCCTTAAATTGGAATACAACAATTCATCGGACTCAACATCATAAACAACAGCTTGCAAAGGAGCTTTGATCCTCTTCATGATTAGTGGAGCGTTATGCCATGGTTTCCACGCTCTTATACGTGTGTATGACAGGACAGGTCGCGGTGTCGCAATATGCAGGCGAAACTAAAAATTTGGCAGTATAAACTCTTACCCGTAATCATCTCCGTGATCGGATGCTCGACCTGCAGCCGGGTGTTCATCTCCATGAAGTGGAACTCGTGCGTCCGCCGGTGCAGGATGAACTCCACGGTGCCGGCGCCCACGTAGCCGACGGCGAGGGCGGCGCGCACCGCCGCCGCGCCGAGAGCACTGCGGGTCTCCTCCGAGAGGCCTGGCTGGGTGTGTAGGAACAAAATAGTATAAAATACAGCCTAACCGAGTGATAGTGAATGAAAAAATCGCCCAGGTCTATATATACTCAAATATTTCCCAAACTACTGAACCTATATCAAACAAAAACAACAACACAACAGAACAAACACAAAACAAACGAAGCGAAAATCTATCTCGATTTAACTGGTTTCTAGGAGCTACGAGTCGTAGCCCACGACGCCACAAACAGCCAGTCAAAGTTATAGCACCCATATTTTTCAGTCGAGATTTATAAAAATTGTTTCTGTCCTCGGGCTGACCGTAAAATTCGGCTATAGACTCGTCCCGTGGGAACATCATTTTTGAAGGTTTATACTACCAGCTTCAGAGGTGCGTGGATCTAACCCTGGTTACTCCATAAGGTGACCACTGGTGGTGCTAAATTAATATAAAATCATCTTGGCGTTAAAGACCTGGTTGTGCTTTTACGCGCCCCTCGCGCTTCTTGCTTACGAGTCGGATACCCTACCGACGCCCGCAGGGTGGTGGTTTGGGTCACGACCCTCCAAAATAAGCCACATTGCCAAGTAGCTTGCGCTGTGTTCTCCATAGAGGTTGTTCGTGGGTGAATGAATTATTGTAAAGCACTCTCAGGAATAATACATACCGCAGGTGCTTCTTCAATAATTTTCTGATGCCGCCTTTGTACTGAGCAATCTCTTTCGTGCAGATGCACCACATTGCCGTGCATATCGGCAAATACCTGCAGAAAGTAAAATAGTAATAATAATTAAAAACCATCAGGTGAGATGGCGGTAAAGTACTTTCCTATTATAAGCCCTTACCTGAACCTCCACATGTCTCGGGTCAGTGATGTATTGTTCCAACAACATGTTGTCATCACCAAATGACTTTAATGATTCCCTTTTCGCAGACTCCAGTTGTGGCAGAAAGTCAGCTTCAGTCATTGCTATTCTCATTCCCTTAAAATTTAAAAATGTTCTTTACATTTTCATAAAAAAAATTTTACTGTTTAAAAAGAGGAGTTACTGTGAATTAATTACCTTGCCACCTCCACCTCTGACAGCCTTAATCATGAGAGGGAATCCAATTTTCTGAGCCTCGGCCTGTAAATATTCTATGCTCTGGTTGTCTCCATGGTAGCCCCTGACTATGGGCACTCCAGCACTTGACATTATTGCTTTTGAAGTGCTATGACAATATTACATAATACTTTAGAAAACATTTGGTGTTATTTCATACCTTTCATAGTAACAAAACAAGATGATAAGATCAAGATAATAGGTACAAACGATTGTTTGTCACAAACCACGCAAACATACATGTCTTAAAAATTATTTACTTTTATTTAATCGAGGCTTCAGTCAGATGGACTATGACTTTACAACATTGCAAACTAATATCATAAATGTAAAAGTAATTCTGTCAGTCTGTAAAATTTTCACGCCTAAACCGCTGAACAGAGTTGACTAAAATTTACCAATAAAATATATGGTAACCTAGGGAAGACAACGGGTTACTTTTTATCTTTAAAAACAAATGAATTTTAAGGGGACCAAGTTGTGGGCAAAATCTAGTATGGCATGAAATATCACCTTTTTATACCCATATCCCTTATGGCTGCAGGCGGAGGACCAATGAATATGACATCTTCACTTGAACACTTTTCACAAAACTCTACATTTTCCGAGAGAAATCCATAACCCGGATGAATGGCTTTACTGTTAGATTCTTTGGCCACTTCAAGTATTTTTGATGCATTCAAATAACTCTGTGTAGATGGAGCAGGTCCTATGTGGTAAGCTTCATCTGCCTAAAAAATAAAAAAAATATGTCTTAACTGTTGAAACTGGACACAATAAAAGTAAAATGCTTAGAAATAAACACTAGATTTATGTTTATCTAATGCTGAAGTCTTTTGTGATTAATGATCATCAGCGCTGAATTAGTTTCAGCTTTAAGCTTACCATCAGGCAAGTCGTAAGTTTGTTTGCCACCTTAGTTGTATAAAGAAATAGCCCTTGTGCACTCTAGGTACTTATCTCTTCACTACATAGTATAAAACAAAGTCGCTTTCTCTGTCCCTATGTCCCTTTGTATGCTTAAATCTTTGAAACTACGCAACGGATTTTGATGCGGTTTTTTTTAATAGATGGAGTGATTCAAGAGGAAGGTTTATAAGCAAGAAAAATGGATAGGGGTATAGTAGGTGTACGTGAACGAAGTTGCGCCGGGTCCACTAGTATTATATAAAAATCAAAATATCAGGTCCTATTTTTATGTGAATAAAGGTCTGCTGTTTACAGTTTGCAGTCAAGCTTGGATTTTATTATGATATCCATATTCACTCACCATTTCAACATGCATAGCATGTTTGTCTGCATCGGAGTAGACTGCTACTGTCCGTATCCCAAGTTTCTTTGCTGTTCTCATGACCCTGCATGCTATCTCTCCTCGATTGGCAATGAGAACTTTGTCAATGATCTTCCTCTGAATGTCTGGCTTAACTTGCACATGGTTAAATCTTACTGTTTGTTGCTTGTTAAGTAACCTGCGAAGTGAAGTGGTAAGAAAATTATGTCCTGCATTATGTTACAGTACTGTTACAGTACAAGAACTACTTGTACTTGTGGTAAATAATTGTTTTGGCTTATAACTAGTTTTAGACTCTACTACTTATGAGTTACGACTAATATGTAAGAAATTAGCGACTCGGCTATTAATGCCATACAAATAAATAAATATGTAAGAAAGTAAATCATACCTACTTATATAAATACTGTAGATTATGACTATAGAACTTTACTTATACACAATTCACAATTATTTATAGGTACTTTAATTACCAACTTACCTAATTCTATACATTTGCTTTAAATAAGACATGATGAGACTCCAAAGGGAATTAAATCAGAAACTATTTCACTTATCATACGAATAAACAGACCTCCTGTTGCCGTGCCCCCACTACGATTGTACTGATAACGATGATAATACAATCATAACGTCACGTAACTACTTTATCAGTATGTATTTAAATAAAAAAGTAACGAATGGGTTTCAACCTTGTATTGTAATCAATCAAACAGACAATAACAGTGCTTTGCTAATACACCACACAATTGTTTTACATATTTGAATTGCCTAATTTAATCCCATGTACATTATTACCTAAAATAAAACAGTGCCCATTCGTGTTTATTGGCTTGATAACAAACTTAACGTAACAAACACGACACCGACGGCCGACTGTCAATCTGACAGTGACAGACGTCCGTTAGTATTGCCTTTTTAGACATAATAGCACAATTTTCGGGAAATGAATTATAATTTAAAATGTTTGTCCAAAACTCCAATAAAGTATAGGTAGAATAACGCTTTCGTCAAAGATAAAACACTGTATCTGTAGTGTTGTAATTTTTTTTATTAAATCACACCAAAAACATTTCATGTAAAATTGGTTTGCCAAGTCTCGTGAACTGTTAACCCTCTATTTGGCAGGATAGCGAAAGTTGCAGTGGCATATTGTCGTGAAGGTAGTGTGTATATAGCTACCTACCTAAAGTATACGGGAAAAATAATTAAAATAATCTTGCCTGAAAGGTTTCCTTAAAACTTAACGTAAAGTTTACCTACTTTATAAATACAATGGTCACAGATATGAGGAAATACAAAAAGTAAAGTATACTTTACAAAAACTACTAGGGATATAACATATTCGTACATGAAATAATTAATTATTATCATGGATTACCCATTTCTGTACTTGGGAGGTGTAAATAAGTAAAACTCTTTGAACAAGTTAACATCTCTTAATACCAATTGATAATAATAAATGTTCGTCTTGGCGTTAATGTCCCGGTTGTGTCCGCTGTGACCATCATCCAGGGTTTGGCAGGTCAGGTAATTACAGTGGAGCAACTGCCATCTGACCTCCATGACCCTGCTACCAGGGGAACCCGACCAGATTGGATCATGGTTAGGTACACATCCAGTCACCTGAATGTGCAGGTTTCACCACGATGTTTTCCCTCACCGTAAGAGCATCGGTTAGTATTCAACTAATGTACATAACTCAGAAAACAGTCATTAGTACATGGCCGGAGCGGGATTCGAACCCGGGACCTCCGGCTTACGAGTCAGATACTCTAACCGCTCGGCCACCGACACTCTCATCTCTTAATACCAATTGTTTCGTACTAACTAATTTTGAAAGTAGTTACAATAATTATCTGTTGAAACTACTTTCACAATAGTTCGGTTGGCTGGAAGAGATCTCTTGCAGAGATAAGCTCGCCTTCGTAACTTCATAAACGTACTTCGTATAACTTATAACATTGTTTTATGTAGGTACAATAAAGAATTAATATAGAATTAATATTATATTATAAAATGGATATTTTTGGTCAATTTCTAAAGAATCTGGGTAAAACTAAATTGAACAATGGAAACACTGAGCTAATCACAGGTTTGTCAGTTTGTTTTAAAAATGTTGAATAAGTAATTTGTTGGACAAAATGTATTATTCTGTGATTTGCACTTTGTGAATAAAATGGACATAATAATATAATAACAGGATTACCAGGATCGTCTAGAAATGGGCATCAAAGGACTATGGAATATACTGGCTCCATACAGTGAGAAAATATCCTTGCATGAGGTTAGCAGAAGTGTAATTTAAAAGTCATTTAAGTGGATCGGTTAATATAATATTACCTATTATTGTAAGTAAACGTAAATGACTCCCGTGTTTCAACAGATCAGAGGAGAAAATATTGCGGTAGACCTATCAGGATGGGTCTGTGACAGCCAAAATGTTACCGATTATCATGTCCAACCGAAACTTTATCTCAGGTAAGTAGTGTCTGTGAGGAAAATTATCTAAATAATTATAGAATATAGAATCAATTACTATAAGGGATAGGTACAAAGAAATTGCCTCAGCCTCGTGTTTCAAATTGTCCTGAAAAGTGTGGAGGTGTTTCTGAGGTGGGTCGTCTCCATTTGATATATCACCTTAGATTGTATGTTAATAATGGCTTGAATGCCATTATAATAATAAAAAATTTACATACACCCATATCTGTGTATGGGATCTGTATGGGCTATGTATCAATGACTCCCAGAGACTATTGAGTGCCACATGCTTTTAATAATAAATGAAGGCTACTTTACTGGATTTATTAAGTTAGTTTTAATTGCCGGTTTGTATATTCCAACCTAGTCTGCTATGCAGGGGGAGAGCCTGGTATCAAATTTGATACATGGCCTTCCAAAAATTTAAATGGTGATATTTATTTATATTCTATGTGTGGGTGGTCATATGTTGACTTTTGTTTCCAAGTCGAAACGGATCCAGCGTTAATTTACTATCTGGCTGGATACCGGAAAGTGTGTTGCAAAAAATGCAAAAAATGTATGAAAAGTACATAAAAGAGATTTTATTGAAAAAGTAATCCCAAAAGTTATAAATAATTCTTTATCAAAGCACTGTTCATTAGGTACCTACCAGTTGTTCATTTTGGGGAAGTTTACGAAAAAAATTGAAAATTTAATTTAAGTTAATTAAAGATAAATTATTATAAATTGGGTTAAAATACGAATTGCTCCTACATAGAGAGGTAGCATGCGGTTTCGTTTGTCTTCTTATGCGAGCTTAACAGAATCTTTTACTACTCCTATTTCGAATCGAGGGTACCCCCCGAGGTCGGAAGTAGTTCAGATTATTTGTATTGAACAAAGACTTGAAATCACGTAAACACATGCAGTTGTCTAATTTCCCACCCACACTCATAGATTGCACAGACTTGTTCAGATACTGCCAAATAATAATGTCCTGCCAAATATCCGGCCGCCGGATATCTGGCTATCCAGCTTATTGGGTGGCCGGATATCTGGTATCCGGTGTCCAGCCAAACAAACAAAAAATTTGTTTCATCTCTAATCTCTAGCATAAGAGTTATTAATGTGCAAAGTTTTTATTTGTGTTGTTTCAGAAATTTATTCTTCAGGACTATTTATCTCTTACTTGCTGAGATAAATCCAATATTTGTGTTAGAGGGAGATGCTCCTGAGCTTAAGCAGGATGTGATGGCTGCTAGGAATGCTTTACAGTTTCGGGGAGCAGCCCCAAAAGCTGATACAGCCACAAATAAAAAGCCTGATGTTTGCCGGAGGAGATTTAAAGGGGTTCTCAAAGAAGTATGATTTTGTCGAAATACAATATTGAGTGTCCCATTTTCTAAAATATTTATCAATAATGACTGTTTTTGTATTTGCAGTGTGAATCACTTCTAAAATGCATGGGAGTCCGCTGCGTTAAAGGGGCTGGTGAAGCAGAGGCCACTTGTGCCCAGTTGAATGCACAAGGTGTTAGTTACTTGTTTATATAAATTATTTTTGAAATTTATTTAAGTGGACCCCCGGCCTTCGCACGCCGACACGAGAGCGCGACCGGACCTAACGCCACGATCAAGAAAATTTTGGATATTCATTGTCTTTACATAATATAAAACAATGCCTCCGCCCACTGTCTGCCCCTCTGTATGTATGTATGCTTAGACTTTTTAAACTACGCAGCGGATTTAAATGCGGTTTTCAACAATAGATAGAGTTATTCAAGAGGACGAAGAGGAGTTTATAGGATAGGACGATACGCTAAAGCAGTTGCGGCGGGCCAATGAATAAATATTAGATGTCATTCTAATTAACCTGGATATAGACTGCACTCACTATTAGCAAATTTAATTTAATTTTGCTTATTTAATTTAATTCTAGTAATATAAACTGAATTTTCTATTGAAGCTGCTAATTAAACCACCACCTAAACAGGTCCTCAGGTTTGCAGATCCAGGTTCTGCAACCGATTTTTGAACATTATTTGTTAGACAGTTGAACTTTTAGGTCTACGTGCATCATCCCTTACCTAGATGAGGTCGTTTAACTAGCCCTTTTGATTTCCCATAGCTTGATGAGTTAATCGAAAATTAAAATTCTTCATTTGATATTCTATTTCAATAAATAATTATTGAATTTGTGTCCTGTAGAACATGTTTACTTAAATACTATACTTTCAGTTGGTGCATGCGGTCGTGTCTCAAGACTCTGACTGCTTCGCGTACGGAGCGCGTCGTGTATACCGAAACTTCAGCGTGTCAAGCGCGGCGGGCGGCGGCGCGCTCGCCGGCTCCGTGGACTGCTATGACTCTGACAAAATGTATAAAGACAATGGTACACTGTTGTTATGTTATGTCTCTTCTGAATGTGCATTTCAATGTGAGGAGTGAAGATACAGAGTTTAAAGTCGAGACATTTAGCTTAAGTGGCTTCTGAACGAGCAATATTTTGACTGCAATGTTGTCATTTCGTCACTTACTGTCTTAGGCCCGACTTACGATGCGCACACACGACTAGTCTCGGATACTAGTCGCTGCGAAGTATCTCAAACACATTTATTGTGCCCAAATGCCTCCAATATACTCTATATTGGGGCGCCTTAAACAACAATAAAAAGGCCCCTACTATGTAGCAGCCACATATTGCTGTGAAAATATAACAATTAAAGATAATTTCGTCCGGAAGATTTATATATATTCATGCACATTATAATAGAGAAAATCCTCCAACACTTGTTTCTAAAAAAATATTTTCTCTCAAGGTTTCGGCAGAAATAAGATGGTTGCCCTGGCACTGCTCTGCGGCTGCGACTACGGGCCCGGCGCGTGCGGCTCGTCGATCACCACCGTCGTGAGCTTCTTACATACAGTGCCTGATGAAGATATACTGCCACGGTAAATTTGGTTCATATTGATGTTCTACTTACCTACTTGTACCTACTTCTTGCTTTTGCGTTTTCTTGAGTTTGCACGTTTTGGAACGAGCTTCCTGCAGCAGTGTTTCCAAACTGATATGACATTGAAAGCTTTAAGAAACGAGTCTACACATTTCTCAAACACCGGCAACGCATTCGCGATTGCCCGGGTGTTGCTGGTGTCCTTGAAACGTCTTCCAGCGGCGACTACATTCAGGATATCAAAGCGTAAGCATGTCCAGCAGTGGACGTCCTGTGACTGTAATGATGATGACTATAGCACAAGAATTTTAAAGAGAGGTCAGCTTAAGAGTACTTAAAACAAACAGCATGTATGAAAAGGTTGATGGATATGAAAGAAGTGGAAGAGAATTGTCAGGACTATAGCAAGTGAAACAATGTGGTCTCTACCTTCGTACGGGAAAAAGGCGTGATGTTCTGTATGTATCATCATCATCATCATCTTGGCGGTAATCCTGCTTGTGCTCTCGCGCGGTATGCGAGGGCCCGGGCTCCACCGCCCTACTCCTCTTTGTCCACTTCGCTCGGTCTTCGGCATCCTTGGTGGTGAGTGTGTTGGTACACATGTCATTCTTAATGGCGTCTAGCCATCGCTTTTTGTTCCGACCTCTTTCTTCCCGTGCGTGGCGGGGATGGCATGGTCTGTGGCCATACCATCCGTGGATGTTATAGCAGAATAGCTCGTCACCAGGCTCCTGTCGTGGGTGTCTGACACCGAGAAGTACGAGTCTCTCACGCGCTGGGCGGCGGTTCCGGGCCGCTGCGAGCGCTGCGGGCACGCCGGCCGCCACGCCAAGAACGGATGCCCCGTTTGCGTCACGCCCCGCGGCTGTCACGACACCGGCCATAAGTGAGTTGGCATTTACTTTGTACTAGAAAAGGAAAATAAATATGAAAAAAATATTGATTGAATTAGGATTACGTTAATTAATCTCTTTTCAAACGTCAAACATGTAATGGATAGCATAGGGCAAGTTAAGCGAGCTCATCCAGATAGGTAGGGTAACGCAGGCAGACCGATCAGCGCGTACGAGTGCTTACTTTGACGAGACACCGGGTACGCCACGGACATAACCGCCTAGGTGAATCATGTGTGCTCGGTCCCAGCTAGCCCGCCGCGAGCATCCGCACGCATCAGCCGGCCTACCTAGTACGACTAATACCCGATTGTAATAAACTTAGGCGACGCCACACTATATCAGCTTAAAGGCGCCCACTGATGGGCCCAGGCCACCCCCAGAGATCTCCACGGAAGCCGGTCCTGTGTCTGCCGCATCCAGCTGGTACCTGCGATCTTTACCAGGTTATCGGTCCACCTTGTTGACGCTTAAGTGATTTAAAAATATTCCTAACAAGAAAAGCATTTGCAGTCTAAACTCGCTAAGTCACTCTTAACTTTAGATTTTGTGACTCCAAAATATTTAGGAATATCTTAAAACGTCCACTTAAGCGTCGCCTAAGTTTAGTGCAATTGGGCGTCAGGTGACCAGACTACCAGATTTGTAATTTGAGCTTCATTTGTCATAAGTAGTACGAAATTTCGTATCAGGTACTCTGTCAAGCCAGAGCAATCCGCGTGGGTCAGTACCACCACCGTATCTTTTTAACAATAATGTTCTTCCGGCTTGAAAACTTGTATTATCTTTGATAAACTTTGTAAAACACAATAAAATAATCGTCGAATGAAAAATCGTTGCTGTTGCTCCTAACAAGGGCTGGGGTAACGTTTTGTTTGTATGTCGTAAATTAATGTAATTTGCAATTTTAGGGCAAAATTAGCGGAAGTGAAACGTGAACTGTCGCTGCGCACCCGAGCGCTGTCCTGCGAGGGGCTGTTCCCTCAACCGAGGGTCATAACGGAGTTTCTGAGTTCTAGCGATGAGAAAATAGACATCAATACTATGGCCTGTCCTACACCAAACCTGGTCCAGTTTGTAGTAAGTTTACTAATTTAAGTGTAATAAGTTCCCTTTTTGCTTGAAGAATCCATACGATGTAATTTAAAGGAGGCGGTATACTGCAAGATTGTGATGTATGGTATTATTCTACTCAACATTCTGAGCTCCTTTAGTATGGCGGCGTTTAGTCCGGCGTTCAGTTCAGCAAGCAGGTGAAAACAAACAGACTGATGTTTGGACTGAAGTTTCTTTGCACACAATTCTCGACCAATTTGACTCCAAGGAGTGAGGAATAACCCCCTGTCAGTGGATGTTTACGACTTTCCTAAAAAAGATAAAGCTTAAAATGGCGTGACAGTAAAACTGTTAGCCGCTGTGCTGCCGCTGCTATTTCGGTGTTAATTGAGCCTAATCTTTTTGTAGATTAACAACTTCTTCAACAACTAAAAACTATGAAAACTAAAACAAACTATAAGTTAGTTTGTTTTAGTTTTCGTTCTTCAAAAAAACGAAAACATTTTTCTTTTCTAACAGAAACTCATGTCTTACAAGTTGGACTGGTCGGAAAGGTACTGCGTAGAGAAATTTCTGCCGCTACTGACAAAATGGCATCTACAAGAGCACATACCGTGCCGGACTATTAGACCTGTCAAAATTAATAAGAAGAGAAATCCCAGAGGCAAGTATACTCAAAACCTTCATAAGCGGAAATATTAAGTTCTTTTTTATTCCTTGACTAATGGCGAAAGATTCCCAGGCTTAAGTGGGAGTGGGCAGGGCACCCGTAGAACAGATGGCCGGAGGGGACAGTAAAGTTCTCGAGTGGCAGGCCTCCCATAAAGTGGACTGATGGTCTGGTAAAGATCGCAGGCTCAGCTGGATATGGAAAGCTCAGGACCAGCCTTTGTGGAGATATCTGGGCCTAGGCCCGGCAGCAGCAGTCTTTCAGCTGATATGATGATGATGAATAATATATCAACACATTCGAAGTCCTGATTCGATTCTGTAAATTCTTTCAAAGGCTACGTATTCCCTAGAGATAACTACTACACTGCTTTCAATATTGGGAAAATATAAGTATCCCTAGGGAGCACAGAAAGTTCGCAATGTTTCGAATTTCACGCGTATTGTAATGCGAAAAACAATCCCCTTCTTACACTGTATTGTTTCTGCTTGTCCAGGTCTTAACTGTATTATCATAAACATGTTGTTACATTATTAGGATAATGTGAAGAGTTGTAAATGAGCGGGGACAACTACTACGCTCCCCTCCCTGGGGACGCGATCCGTAGCGAATCAGGCTATCCCGATATATAATTAATAATTAGTCAAATACTTCCCACACTAACATACGGTAGTTAATGTTGGATATGGCAAAAGAGGAATGAAAGTAGAATAAATGCAATGGCAATGAGTCTCTAAGAACAGTATATGAAGTGAAATTGAGTGAAAGACTGAAAAATACAGTGATCCGTGAAAGGAGTGGCGTGAAAGATGATATAGTGACAAAAAAGTGGGATGTTGAGATGGTTCGGGCGTGTAGAGCAAATGGATAAAAGAAGATTGACGAAAGAGGTAAATAGCGTGTATTTTGAAAACCGGCCCTTAACAGGACGACCCAGAAAAAAACATTCGCTGATCAGATCAGTAATATTCTCAAAAAAGCTGGGGTCCGAAGGGGCAAGAATAAAAGGAGATGTATGAAAAGAGTTGTAAAAGTATGCGAGGTTAGGGAGTTGTGTCAGGACAGAGCAAAGTGGGGTCCATAGTCTCTGCCTATCCCACTGTGGGACGCAAGTGTGAGCTTCATGTATATAGTCAAATATAGCTTGATCTCTCGGACAGCTATCACTACGAGTTAATGCGTTAAGTATATAGTACAAGGTGGCAATTAATGCACATCGGCTGGTTACGGCTTCGTATAATTTCCATTATCTACGAACCCAAACTAGCCCACGTGTAATGCGCAACGCCAACATATCTATAATTTTGGTAAACACATGTGTTACCCAATGGTGTTTTGTGGTTACATTAAATCATAGCATTTCCTTGCGTGTCGGCACTTATGTTTTTTTTACACTTAAAAATTACAGCTGTCTAATAGTCAAACCTATATTTCTAAAACTATAATAAGTTAATAAATTACTAAGTATAGTACTATTCCAGGTATCCCGAGTTTCGAAGTTCTATGGACAGATATCAATGGCGAATACGAGAATTTAATTTCCGATGACCAGTTTGCAGGTAAATTGTGATAAATGATTAGTTCTAATTTTGTTTTACATCTGATATCACATCATCACATCTAACGTCAACAGCCCATTACAGTCCACCGAGGGCATTTCCATAGTCTCTTAGGGTTGAAAATATTCAACAGAAAATACTGCTTTACTGGTGATAAATATATGATCTGCCTCGCCTGCCTGTTGTCGTCTTTTACGACACTTGTCACTCTACTACACTTACAAACAATAAATATGCTTAAAAACTATTTAAAAATAAATTACTTGAGGCTAGAATCCTTTGCTATTAATAATTTATATTTGTGGGTTGGCACCCACAACTTGGGCGTCATCTCCACGAGCGAGAGAATCGCGGCGATATTATCGTCGTGCCACGTATTTCAATTATTTCAAATGTACGCGTCTCCACACGGCGATGTTATCGCGGCGATGCGACGAGTGGCAATGTGCGCGCGTAACGTCGTCGTATCGCCGCGGTATCGTCGCTACTGGTGGCGCGCCCGCCGCGCGCTCGCCGCATAACGTGGCGCTCTCGCAGCGAGCACGCGGCGGGCGCGCGCGTGGCAACACTGGCGCTGTGAAACGTAGCTTAACTATTGCACAAAATGCCTCTTCGCGAAAACACGGCGATTCCGTTACGAGTCGTCGCGGGCACGCTGCGATTCCGTTACCAGTCGTGACGATACGCTGGCGGAATAATCGCTCGTACGTGGAGATTCTCCGACGATAGAAGCGCGGATACGTCACGATTCTCTCGCTCGTGGAGATGGCGCCTAAAACTTGACTTTTTTTGTGTTCAAATCAACCTGAGAGGTGTACCAAAATCACGATTAATTAGTTTTTCTGAAATTGTTGTTATCTTCTACTCTATACAACTGTGTTTTACATGTAGAAGGTGAAGAGCCGTCATCTGTGTGGACTACCACTGAACGTCAAGATCTGATGCGCCAGTATTACCCTGAAGTTGTAGAGGTATTTGAGGAGTCCATCAAGAAACCACCCAAGGAGAAGAAAACTAGGACAAGAAAGAAAAACGATAATCCAGATAAGCCTGATAAACCTGATAAACCTAAGAGAAAGTATAACAAAAAAGTCAAAGCTATCCAAGTTGAAATTGACAATTTGAACACTTCCATGAAAAATATCAGTTTATCTGCAAAACCTAGTGAGCTCAATTCAAGTAAATTGAATGTTAGTGTTTCGGTTAATAAATTGAAGAGGAAATTAAAAACGAAGGCTAAACAGAAAACAATTGATAGCTTCATAGCGAATAAGCGACGAAAATCTAGTAATAAAGAAATACAGTCATTACGACATAGTTTCAGAAAGATGTCAATTAATCTTGTCGAATACAGAGATGATTCAAAATGTAAGGATAAGGAAAACAAACACTTGTGGAGTATGTCACGTATGAGTCAGGAAGACATAGGCGATAGTGACTTGTCAGATATTGTTGATAAGATTGTAAGTAGAGCCCCAATGACAGAAACTGCTGTGGTGGACAAACAGATATACAAATTAGTTTTTGATAAATATTCCACGCCGAAAAAATCGGTTGTAAGAAAGAGCGTGCTTTCTGAAATACGTAATAATTGTTCAACTCCAAAGGATAGTCCAGTACGTCGAAATAGTTTTAGATTCTGTCCAAACACCTCTAACTCAGTGAGCAATAAAGCGAACACTAGTTATTTCTTTGACAAAGTAACAGATGAAAGAGACGCTTTTGAGATATCAATGGATTATAAGCATAATAGCGCTATTATTAACTTGGATAGTACAGTAGATTGCAGTTTGCCAGAGGTATGTGTGTAAGTAATGATGAGTAGATATTTTATTGACTGATTTTTGTGAATGTAATTAAATACTTGAAATTACTAATTTTCGTTTAATTTTCAATTTATTTTTAACCAGGAGGCTGGCTGGCCTCTTCTTGGGTCAGCGCTTAAGCATTGCTATTCAGCAGGGCAACTCGGTCAGCCTTCTGGGCACCTTTCCAAATTCGGGGGACCTGGGTCAAATTTTTCTTTTCTAGTTTAGTTAAGGTTTAATTAAGATTTTTTTGTTAGGGTAAAGCTTTTTTTTAATATTGCAATTATTATATTTTATTATCTTTGTTAAATAAATAATACCGAAAGCATTTTCGATATCATTGATGTTTTGTAAAGTTGTTAAAAGTAGAGTACATTACACTACATATTATAAAACCAAGTCCCATGCCGTGTCTGTCTGTCTGTTCTCTCAAAATCAAAAACATCTGAATGGATTTTCACGCGGCTTTCCCGAATAGACAGTGATTCATGAGGAAGGTTTAGGTGTATAATTTGTGAAGGCCACTCGTGCGAAGTCGGTACTGGTCGCTAGTAAATAATGATTAAAGAATTAATAATTTAAGAAGGTTCCATAGAGTATTCATGTTAAACCGTAATGTGTCAAACTCCTTAATCCTGGACAAACAGTAATTATAGTCGGATATCGGTCCCCCGTGGCTTTCAACCACATGCAGTTCGAAACAATGAACTTTCGTAGTTGATCCCGCGAGATCCTATTATTTTTCCGTTACCCGTTCTCGTTCGTAAATAGTGTAACTAGCTTTGTTTATATTGATATAACTGCCTTTTTTATTTTATGTATGTTGAAAACTTCCGCAGTCGTAGTAGTTTCAGACTATAACAAACAAACTTTTCTCTTTAAAGTGTTTGTGTACATTAATTAGATAGTATCAACAACCCGCTGCCAAACAGTCCGCTGCTGGATTTGACTTGAGATATATAAATACGTGTTAAGGTTCGTTATTTTTAGTGAAACATTGATGATAGGTTCTGAAGGTTTATTCTCTTCTAAGGTTTTCACGAATTCCACGTCAAGCTGATCTTCCACAATCGCAGGTCTCTCGTAGTCCGTAGGTATCGCCGAAGCCGTAGGATGTTACAGGTACTCGTATGTTATCGCTCGGTCTTCGCTCCGATGTTACCTCTCCGGTAGTCAAAACTGAACTGACTCGTGCCACGTCGGCTGCTGTTTTACTGGAATGTTCTTGTGATCTAGTCCGAACGTTTTTCGGGAACGACGAATCGAGAAAAGCCGCGGCAGCACATTCGGGTATATTCCAGACGGCCGTGTGTAAAGTGACTATAGACCTTATGTCCTAGAACATAAGGTTCATTTTGGTTTGCCGCACACTTATTACGACGGTGCAACTCACGGCGCGCGCAAACGTTCTTGTGGCCGCGCAATACTACACTATTGAAGGGATTTACCATAATTTCTGCGTTTGGCATGCGAGTTGGAGATCGCAGTGTTGAAAACACAACTGAAAACGCTGATGCCTCAATTTTGGGTCAAACGACATCCTAGCCGGTCTGCCCCCGACAGTTTATAGTTTAATCAATCCACTTGAATATATTTCATTCTGTTTCTTTTATTACCAATCGACAAGTTGGTGCTACAATTTTGTCGCGAAGTTTATATCAACAGTGAAAAACGAGCAAATATAAACAGAGCTACTCCACCTGGGTTCTAAAGTCACAACTTTGTATTGACATGTACAGTTCGATGTCAATTCACTTAACATTGGCTTCAATCATATCAACAGCTCGTAAAAGTCCACTACGGGACTTGAACCTCCTTCACATTGGTAGAGGACTTGCTACAAAAATATGCTTCGCGTCAGCGTAGTTTTTTTCTTAAAGTTTGCCATTATTTCAAAGCTTGCCATACATATTGAGATCTCAGTACTAAAAGTATTAAAGAAAAACCTGCGGCCCATATTCTTCTGGTACCTATAAGTAGGTCTTAGGTTAGCCTTTCAGCTCAGACATTAGTCGAGTTGTACGACATCGACAAGGATCTTTTGGCTCTTGGATGAGGGCGTGCATGTCTAACATCAACTCCAGCTGTCTTAAACTGACACTTTACAAGATGGCGGCGTTAGTTCTGATTTCGGCAACGTGCCAAAATACCCTTGTAGTACTGTATGTCGAAGGGATTGTGGTTATTTATCTACCGGACACCACACGGCAAGGAAATTGGGCTTAATCAGTGCGAATGCGATGAATAGCAGACTTTTATGTATAATGAATAGCTCGTAATCGACAGCTCGGCTGTTGCAATAAGCTGAGCTGGAAGGCTATTGGCTATCTCAGTGGACTATTGAATATTATATATAATAATCTTACACAATTCTAATTTAGTAGACGCTGTTGCCAGTGGCTAACGTACATGACGTAGTGTAGAATTATTTTAGGTGCCAACTGAGTCGAGCTGTAGCCGTATTCACAATGGCTCGGAAATCGGATTCGGATACGGAATCGACAAGGACCCCGCAAAAGTTTTTAGGAAAATGTGGTTTCAGTTAAATTTGATGAATTTTTCATATGTTATAGAGAGTAGAGTTTCCGTGGAATCTATCGGGATTCTGAATGACAGTTTTCGAATCGATCGACACGGATTCGTCGCTCACAAATTTCGTGTCGAATCGTTCGGAAACTGTTTCGAATCATTGTGAATCTACTGGAACCGTTTTGGCAATTTATTACTCAGTAAACCTATTAACTGTGCGTCAACAATGTAAATGTCGAACAAATGATTATTCTGTTCTATTAATTTAAGAAGAGGAAAGCGAGTCATCCTACGCAGGCTGAGTCATTCATCGCGTTGGTATCTCACCTCACAAGTTCAGTAGAAGCCGGTTACTGCGCGTCTGTAAAAAGATATAAATTGGATCCGGAGTAGTGTGGATTACAAAGTATTCAGTTCCAACTTGCAACGTCTTGGTCACTTTGAAAAGAGAAAAATTGTTTCTTTTATTTCTTATTTAATAATAGGTAGTTTTGCTATTGCTGGCGTGAATTGTTTCTCGGGATCAAATTTAAGCTTTATAGCTGTTTTTCTGGATTTAATGAAATAGCCTATGGGTCATTTGATACAACACAAAATGTTGAATATTTTTACTTGTATAGTTTTCTTGAAAAATATGAAGGTTACGCAGGTGATTAATTTAAATGATTCCGGTGAGGGAAAACTGAAACTACCTTAAGGAGCTAGCGTAATTTGTTCTTAGGAACCACTAGGTATATTTTATATATATTTTTATAACTCATACTAATTTGTACCGCACATGTCTGTGTGAGAGCTACAGATAAATTTTTTTATGCAGTTCTTGTCAATTCTAAAATCGGCTTCGTCGTTCCTAAGAACAAATTACACTATTTCATTTACTGATATCTCCTCACTGACCCATTTATGTTTCCCACCTGTATACTATAGGTAGGTTTCATATAGGTACGTGTAATAAGTTTTCGTACTGTATATTTCTTATGAAGCATCGTGGTCGTGGTTTGGGGCTGCAGTATTTATAGAGATATTGAAAGAAAGAAAGAAATACATTTATTATACATAGTACACCACGACACAATAATAGTTACATAATTGCAAAAGGAAACATTTATAATAAAAACATTCAAAACAATGAGTGTCCTCCCATGCCACTGTCGGTACCTCGGCGGCATAAATGGTACCCACTCAGCATGTTATTGTTGTGAACTATAGGCACACTACATGGTGTGGTACGTTTGTGGGTAGCAATGCGAATAAATAGTGTAATGTTAAGCTTATGATGTGCTTGAACTATAATGTCTGAAACCGAATGCAGCTCAAATTACGCGACAGAAATTGTGTATGTATGTGTGGCGACACCCTAAGTATGTAAAGAAAATAATTGTTTAATTTGTTTATTTTCAGTTCTATCTATACTTAATCCTTGTCTACCACTGATTACCACTCATAATATTTGTCAACCACCACGCTACCACGCGCAACACATGTTTGTTACAATTACAACGTCCAATCGAGCCCCGTACAACCCGCCGCTAAGCTACTGCCAGAGGCTCGAGGATACCTCTTAATACCATTGGCAAACTAAGCCGTGGTTTATACAGGAGAGACGCGGCGGAGGCGTGCGGCGGCGGCGCGGACATATGACTCCCCGCGACATCAACTTAGGAGGCGAAGACGTGCCACGCTGCGAGAGGGCGCGTGGCCTTGGCCGATAGTCGAAGTAAAATAAACCTTATAGCTATATCGCATAGCGTCGATTTAGTTGTGAATTGCGCTCGGCGACGTCGCCTGCCATCAAGCGACGCGCGACTACTAAAGACACGACGCACGCCGGTTAGCGGCGGAAGCGCGGAGGCTGGCAGCGTCTCTTGGACGCTTGTTCCACTAGTGCCTACTAACCTAGTCGCTTCTCTGTCGCGCGACGCTATGATTTGGTTTCGCCATACCTATTTCAATCATATAAAAACAAAGAAAGTTTAATTAATTTACTGATAAGGTGACATCGTTTCCACTCCACTCTCTTATTCAATATTCTGACTCGTAATTTTTTACCTTTGAGCATTGTAAAACAACCAAGTGACAACATACCTACTACACACTGGCTATATTTCTGCGGTTATAAAAATTGTAAAATAGTGGCCCAGTGTAATATCTGCTCAGTGATTGGTAAGTGGTAAGCGCAAGTTATATGAGCATCGTCCGCGTAAAATTCGGTTATAAGGTTCGGGACTCATTCTCGCGTTAATCACATTGAATTCTGGATTATAAGCCGCATTCATTTAATCAAAATCCAAATATCCTTACTAACTTATAATATTAAAGTAGAATGTGTATACGAAAGCCAGTGCAAAAGATTCATAATACAAACATATTCATTAACTGTCCAATTAAACATTTATAAGAATGATGTAAAATGTACAACAACTACTAAGAGCAAATGGAATTAGCTCACCTCGCACACACTCTTCACACCGCTACGTCAACATGCTACGAGCTACGGGGCGTAGCGTTTTCGTAGACCTGGCATATTCGTAGAGCTGCCGCGTTTGTTTTGTGAGTTACTCTCGTATTCTTCATTGTTATCTTGTTACCCGACTGCAAGGAAGGGTTATGTTTTTCGCGGGTATCTTGTATGTATGTTTGTAAATTTCTTTATCACCTCGTATTCAATAAATGGCTGGTCGACGTGTTCTTAGATAGGTGTTTTAAAAATCTAAAGTAAAAAAAATAAAATCCCCTAACCTAACCCCTAACCTATTAGTGCACATGTTACTTTAATTTAAGCTTAAAAGCAGGCGGGACCCTTCCTAAATTTCTATAAATATTAAGTATCCATGTCCATCTATTTGAGAACACCCATTTACTTCAATCATTCGACTTGTTTTTAACTTTTCAGTTTCATAATAGATGTCGGGATTTTTAGTTCTTGATCTTCTTTTTTACTGATGAATATATGTATAAGTTTTTTAGAGTTACGGTGACTGAGTGGCAGAGGTATCCGACTCGTAAGCGAGAGGTACCGGGTTCGAATCCTACTTCGGACATGTACTAATGACTGTTTTCAGAGTTGTGTACATTAGTTAAACCTAACCGATGCTCTTACGGTGACAGAAATATCGTGATGAAACTTGCACACTCATGGGACTGAATGTGTATCCATGAACTAATCTGGTCACGTTCCTCTGGTAGCAGGGTCACGAAAATCAAATGGCAGTCGCTCTACTGTAATTATCTGATCTGCCAAATCCTGGACCATGGTCAAGGCGGACCCGAACCCTCGTGTGCGAGAGCAGAACCGGAGCATTAACGCAAAGATGATTATTATTTTTTATCTAGGAGCAACCATAGCGATATTTATGAGCATTTGTATAAAATTATCGCAGAGGCTCAATTACAGCAGTGGACTGCTATAGGCTGATGACGCGATATGTTGTGTAAATACAAAGGATCTGGGTGTAAGAAGTGGAAAGTGAACTCTGGAACTTAATCGCTCTACGGTTGTCACGTGCATTATTGTAAGCATTTTATTATGCGCTGGTTAACCGCGGTGACAAAACTGCAGCGTTTTAATATGAATAAAGGTAATAATGGCACTGATAAATAAATATTAAAGTGTCTTTATCTTCTCTTTTCAGCCATTTTCAACCTCTAGTATGTAGGTCCTTCAATATCTTCCATCGTTGTCGGTCTTGTGTTTTTTTTTTGTTTTATACCACTAAGGTGGCAAACAAGCTTGCGGCCTGCCTTATGGTAAGCAGTCACCGCAGCCTATGGACGTTTGCAATACCAGGGGCATCACCCACGCGTTGCCGACCCCTTAAAAACCCTTAAAAGCCCCTTGTGCTGTCTTTAACCATTCCATACCAGCTGTTCTCTTAATGTCATACCATACCAGCGCATCTCAAGTCGTCACTGTAGACGTTGTTCACCTCACGGTCTCCACTCTACCAGTGATTTGCACTATGAACCCCGCAGTATTAATGGCCAGCCCATTACAACTTTAGCATCGCTATATGTGTTGATGACATCTCTAACTTTGCTTTGTTCTCTGAGCCAGTCATTTCTTTTGCGGTCACTGAGCGTTATACGCACTATCTTGCTTTTTATTGCTCTTTGAGCGACTCTAAGTATTTCTTAAGCTTAAAGTGTATTGGAATTTATCTCTTAAAGTAAGTAGTTAAATGGTCTTTGTTGTACTTAAGTATTTTCGGGGATTGTTTCTTTCGAATGTGATTCTCGGCGTCAGACGCACGTGTAGGAAAATTACAAAGGTTCAAACTCTCCTCCCTGCAATGCAAAGAAGTAAGTATCATGTCCGCTATCAAATTTTAAAACTTCTATGGTTCACTTAGTCCAAATTTAGATGAAATCTCGGGAGATTTTATGGGAATCCTTCTAACCTCACCGCCGCGTTAGAAGGAGAAGCGTGGCGGGTTTGTTCACCCCGGCGTCGTGAGATTTCGCAGATGGTCGGGAACAATCGGGAGGCTGCGTCGCAACGCGCGCGCGCGTACCCGGCCGCTTCGCCATTGCGACGGAGGCTGTCGTGTGTCGGCGCTGGCCCGTGCGAGCGCTCGTCCCGCCGCCCTCCGCCGAGCCGCCGAGCCGCCGAGCCGCCTCGCGCTGAGCCCGCGACGCCGCGTCACGCCCTGCCGCCACCGCCAGCGAACAGCGACCGCCCGCGACCGCCGCGACCGCGACCGCGACCGCGCGACTCCGCGACCGCGCTGTGCATGTGCCGCGCCGGGCCCGGCCCGGGCCAGTGACCACGTTCCCGGACACCGGCGACTGTGGCGCGATGTAAAGAAGCCGCGACCGTGAATCCATGTGTAAGTGCGTGTGCTCGCACCGATCCCTGACGGCGTTTGTCGTCGCCGGTAACGATTTTCCGCAAGCTAACAGCGAGTGGCATTCGGAATAAAAATGAATGAATTACCAGCCCGCTCGTCCCCGGGAGCGCTTGTTGTATTTTAACCTCTACCCGGAGGGGATAGAGTCGCGCACGTGCGCCCTGACGGTTGATCAAAATGAATACGCTCCTTGACTTTCTCATTTTCTTTTTCATTAGCTTGCAAAAACAATAAATGATTCCCACTATTACATGGGGAGCTTGTAATACACGCCTCACACGGCCAATGTAACAGGTGTCGCGCATTTCAATGCCAATGAAGTTTGACATTGAGTTGGGTAGCTAGGTACGATTGTTAGCTATACAAAAATCAATATAACAGAACTCTCTTACACAAAATCTTAAGATTTACCCTATTTTGAAGATTTATTGTGAATTTTTAAGATAGACATCAGTTCTTCATAATGATAATTGTGTTGAATGAACTACTCAGAGGTGTGTGACGACATAATAAAACGCTAACGCTAAACAATGTCTCCGTCCTTAATTGTCCTGAAATATATCTCCGCAAAGTTAGGTATTACTAGAAGTATTGAATGTATCCCTTTTATAACAATAACCCTGTTGCATACCACCAAAACACTACAGTTAATATAAGTTTTATAATGTATGACGTTATATTTGATCAAATCTTTACTATAAGTGATTGACTGAGACCGCATTCAAAGCAATATACGTGATATATTGCGCCAATGCATTCGCCAGAGATCTACCGCTCCGTGACTGCCTTCATTTATTTTTTCTTTTCTTTTGATGTAGGTTTGACTTTTTGCACTAAGCTAGTATACTTTGTTGCAGCTATTTACGTAGTTAAACGAAAATTAAAAACACCTGTGACTTTGTATTTGGTAAAACAAAGGAACTGTAGAACACGTGGAGTAAGTTGATATTTCCGAATTCTGTACTTGTACCAATTGTATGCAAATAATACAAACTTACAAGTAGATACATGTCTCTCATACAAATACAAACTAATCATGTTTGTGGGAATACCTTACCTTACCTAGCAACAACGTCTTTAATAAATTGGTTAGCGAGGAGATTGATTGCTCTTAAAGAGAAGCAGTATAAGTGCTCTGGCCGGTCATAAGCGCCAGTAACAAAACCAAATAAATTTCCTTTGAGGGGAAGAATCTTTTGAAGCACGTTTGATCCGAGTACTTGTCAACGGCAGTCAACGGCGCTCGATAGGGCTATGTTTTTCACCTCTCTTTTTACAATACCAGCCTCCATTTAGCCTTTGGTGGCGATCTTTCGCTCGGTAATGCCTTTTACTTTATTAGTACTTTAGAATAAAATGCTGAGAATAAAAACTAAGCGAATATCCTCATCCAACTCTATGATCTTAACAGAACAGTTTAGAAGTCGTTTGTGCGTTGTGTGTGAATGCTAAACCAGGCCGGAAGGCAGTTTATTGAATTGTAGGAAAGCTTTTAGTGAGAATGCGAGGTCTAAGCCCGTTATGTCGGTGTAATCGGCACACGTGCGTCGCGCTAATAATAGCTGGAGCTTACAACTCGCCAGAGTCGGTGGGTGGTGGGGCACCCAGCGCGCGTATTACGGACTCCTTCGAGCATGGAGCTAACATGGCTAAGCCAATTACATTACTAAGTCACTGAATAAATTAACGAGGGGGATTATTTAGGTCGCCAATTTACTTTATGCTACAATTAATTTATGTGATTCGCGCAGCCATTGAATCGGATTCGTATTGGGCCAATTGTGTGCGGGGCTCGTTGAGTTCGGGGAAATGGCAACAATGTGCGACTGAACTGACAGTAATGTATGTGTTTGCTCATGATAACAGCCTAAAAGGCTTTGGGGGTATGAAGTAAGCGGTTGAAAAAGGAAGGCACATTTGTCGGGCGTCGCGGAAAGGGAATGCGGCGGGAGGACCGCCGTGGCGAGCGCGCCCCGTTTGTACATCGAAAGCATTTTGAGAATGAGTGTGTGTCAGACACAGCCGCAGCCAGGACAAATGGTGTGCTGGTGCGCTGTCGTGGCCGCGCTCGCAGATGACATCAGCCGTATTTCAAACACATAAAATTTTGGAAAAGTTTAGATCGCAGAAAAGTTCCGTTTCGCAACCGAAACATAATGAAAAGTAAGTGCTATATAGTGCTAAAAGCTGTATAGTGAAAAATTCTTACACTATACAGCGACAAACGAGCAGATATCCAACCATTCATGGTAAGCGGTGACTACCGCCAATAACAGCTACGATTCATGCACTTAGGTTCCATATATTTTTTTATGCAGAAATAAAAATGCAGAATCGCAGGTGTCACTGTAGACTAAGATGAAATGCATTGTACCTGTAATTGCGCTGGCTACCTTGCCATCAGTTGAGATTCGCTTATTGTCTTGCCTCCCTCTATTATATAAAAAGTTTATTATCATAAAATTCAATTTAAAGAATGTTACGTTGGAATATTGAATCACTCTTTAATATTTTACATATAAACGATACTTTATGGAACAGTTCGCCTGCAAACGTTAATAAAAAATATCTCGTCTCCGTTGTAAACGGCAAGGAGGCATAAACTGCGGGCTCGGGGAAATGTAATAAAAGTTAAGAGAAGTATCTGTGTCACATTACCTGTTCATATCGCATACCTACAGGCTTTATTAAATTTGCTAGCGTATAGACACCAATGGGTAAAAGAAAAGAGCTCTGGATTGTTTTAAAATTGTGATAGTTTTTTATTGAAATATCGGCCGAGATGTGTCGGGCCTGCGCCACGCCCAGTGTGGGGTTCCGTAGTTCATAATATTCGCATTTAGAAGGAGGCTTTTGATCACTAAGTAATCAAAGATAAATAAGAACTAAGACTTAGTGATATAGCTAAATGATTTTTCTAATGCCTTCGACAAGATTAGAATTGATATTGAATTGAAGAACATGAATATTATTCAAAAACTTTGGTCGTTGCAAAATTTAAGGAATTGAGCATATATATCTTTAATTTAAGGTTTAAATTTTGAATATATCATGTCAACCTCTAGAGTTTCGCAAGGATCAAATTTTAACGTTGTGCCGGGAATTACCTATACCGACAGCGAAAAAAGATTTTTCGAGCCATGAAGGTACCTAAATTTCCAATATTTTTCCTATACCACATTCCACATAACCATATATCTCAAGTCATCACCATCAAAGCCCTTAACAGACTAGAGCTTTCTCCACATTCGCAACACAACAAAACCACCAAACTGTCGTTTTAGCGTCTGTAGCACTCTGATCAAACGTAAAGAGTCCTATTGAATGGGCACCACCGGCTTATCTATTTTACCGTCAAGTAAGTCCGCCGAATAGGGCTTGCATTTTGATATTAACGTATCGACCAATTGCGACGGATTTAGTATCGAGGAGTAAAATATCGTTTGGGGATTTGCCTTTGTGTTAGAACTGGGATTAATGTCCGCTACTGCCATGCCAAACCGCACAGACTCTGTTCATATTATTAAATTATAGAGACGTTGACTGTTCGAATCTCCTTCACAAATTCAGTTAGTTCAAAATTACAATTTATGCCTTCTGTTCGCTTTGGCAGAACCAATTTAGGTAAGCAAACAATAAATAAAGTACGAATAAGCAAACCAACGATTGCTGCTTAATACGTACAGTATCTTGCAGTGATCTTAAGTTATTGCATTTAGTTAACATAGTTATTTGTTATTGTCAATTGGCAATCTATACAAAGTAAATATAATAAGTAATACATGTAGGTATTCTATACACCTATCGGTCAGTCGGGACGGTCTCCCCAATAGACTACATAACTGGGCATCCAGCTTTCTGTCTGGACGGAGCATCCAAGTCGTTGTCGATTGATAAATGCTCTGATACCAAGACGATTAACGCCGGAGTACCCCAAGGTTTACTGCTATCTCCCTTGCTGTTTCTTCTGGATATCAATGATGTTCTGAATATCCCCAGTATTCATTGTTATATTATGCTCGTTATACCTAGTGAATATCCCTCGATCTGAGGTGTCGGAAAGCCGAATTAGACTTGTGTACTATTGGGATCCTTGGTGCCGAGATTTCGACAGGCGGGCGGTTTCGAAGTACATGCCAAATTGGCTTCGAAAACGCTAGGAGTGCTTAACACCTATTGCTTTATAAGGCACGGGTGTGGTCACATGTGGAGCATTGATTCTACCTTTGGGTCGGCGATACTGCCGCCCTTAATCCTCTCAACTCCGTACAGAGGCGCGCCAGACGAATTGTCGATGATCTCATACTAATAAGCAAGTTAGAAGTACTGCCTGTTAGAAGTGGTTATCTGTGTAAGTTCGACCGGCTGTACAGGAGAATGTTCTGAGGAACTTTCTGATCTGGTACTTACAGCAGAAATCCGCTATCGCATTACCCGCCGCGGACTGGCTACTCATCAACATTACTTAGACTCTCTGTTGGTGTCACGCGGGGCTTCGAAAGAACATTTCGAATGTGGAACGACTTTCCAGTTACACTCATTAGAGGTTAACAACGCACTGGTGACGCCCCTGGTGTTGCTGATCTTCTTAGGCGGCGGTGATCACTTTCATTCAGGTGGCCCACTTGCCTATTTGCCTACCGTATAATATAAAAAATGGAGGAAATTCTCGTTTAGGGCATGCACTGCCTCGATGTGATACGCACACGTGCGTACGCTCCGGGCATATTGCATTGCTGGTCTTTTAGGTATTCCGTCGCACCCACCACGTATAGCCGAACAAACTTAAGGCTACACAGAGGCTTTAACAAAACGCGTCGTTTTGCATACAGTCCTTGCATAGCCTTATATTTGTTTGATCGTACTAAGCCCGCAATGGATCGCCCGGAGTGTACGCACGCGCGCAGGTCACGTTCAACGAAGCGCACGCCCTAAAAATAAAACCAAAGAATCCTACATAAAATGTCGCAGAATATCATCGTGGCTGGGTCGTAGCTTCTCAAAAAGTTCCTGCGGGAGTAATGCCCAGAAAGATTAGATAGAGCAAAAGGGAGAGCAGACAAACAACTGTTTTACAGAACAAAGAAATGCATGAAATATAATGTCGTTGCACTCAGTTCTACCTTTTGTTTTTTTATCAGGCTGAGTCCTGGTTATTTTTGTTCAATAGAAAAAAGTTTCGCGTAGAATATCATTGTCACCCCTGCTTTGTTCAGTAAACTAGCACTGTTTGGTCTGACGCGGTATTCGCGAGTGTACTGACAATGTTTTTAAAACATCTAACCAAGATTTTTCCGGCTTTTCTCTTTATCTTTGTTTAAAGTGTCGAACTTTGGCGCCAACGTCTACTACGTCAAATGTTGACACATTAGATAAGAATCATAATTCCATGAAGGAGGGCGCTACGCTAGGTTTTTCTGAAACGTCATTGTTCTGATTTTACAATAGGGACAGGTTAGTTTCTTTTTCCGCCACGTTCCTAATTATCCATGTCGTATTATTGGCGGCATTCAAATTCTTTTACAGAATACTACACGCTTCCGGTGTTGCTGCATAAAACGCAGAACTAGCGCTACAATGAGGAGTTTTCCAGTAGGTATTGATAGTTGGTTTCCAAAAGCATCAATAGATTGCGCTCTTACAATTTTGGTAATCTTTTTATTATCTGTATGATGGTGGCAGTGATTTTATGCAGCCAACTAATACTAAACTTAAAAATAAAATGTTTATTTATATAAACATAACTGTTAAAGGTTTAACGAAGTGTTAAAAGAAATATTTATAGAAGTTGGCACTATGTTCCATTATTATTACAACAAATACAATATTATTCAATACAACGTATCCAGTTGTTATATCCTGTTTGCTAAGAATCTATTTCAAGCGATTATCAATTACCAAAATTGTCGGGTCGCCATCTAGTGAGTGGTTAGGAATGCTTTAGATACCTATTGGAAAACTGCTCATTGACAGATCACCTCAGTTATTGGTATACTATGTACTCGTATATCCTACCTATAGTATTTTGTACACAACTGTTATTTTCTGCTGGCAAGCTTTTTCGCCGAATGCAAGGATCTCTGAGGGCCTATCGGCTATCTCAGTGGACAACTGAATTTGACATAAAAAAATCTGACACTACTCTAATTTGGTACTAATTTGGTAGACGCTATTGCCAGTTTTCAACGTAGATGACGTGGTGTAGAATTATCTAGTGTCAAATACAGTTGTCAACTGAGTTAGCCAATAGCCCCGCTGCCCTATATCGAATAAAAGGTCATAAAAGGTCTTGAATAGTCAGATATTATCTCTGTATTAAAATATACATACATATTCCCAAATCAAATAAAAGATAGAGCACTTAAAATAGTTTTAATTAGATAATATGAGTTTTTGTTGCAATGAGAGCACCGTTCGTGAATGTGCGCATATATTTAATCGAGCAGAAATCAGGCCCGAGGCTTATCCTAATAATAAACATATCGATCCAGAATGCGGCTTTGCTTTCGCCTGGTTTAGATGAGCTCATAACTCGCTCTATTCTTATCCGTGTCATTGGAGGGCGATACATGATTTTATACCTACGTGATGTAAATAAAACTTTAATCGGAAATTACAAGGCATGTTCAACGAGATTTGTTCAGAAGAAAAAACTATCGTTTGAGGAACTTTTTCACATTTAATAATTTGTTGTGACATGGTGCTACATTATCAGTAGTGTTTTCAAAATTCCTGTTACTAACACTGGTGTGACCATGAGGCGGCAATGAATTCATCTAGACGTAATTTGAATTTGGATCATATGCCATATATTTCATTAATAAAGGCAAGGAGTGGATTAGGGTAGTACTCCTACTTCAAACCTATTGTTCCACTTACTTGTAGTACATGGCGCATATTTGAATTCCATCTCCTCATACGTTCTTCTAGATAGGCGGGCTCCTTACAAGATAGATTGATGGTTTGTAGAGTCGTAACGCAATGCAATTCACCGCCGGTAAAAGAACCGACCAATCCTAGGAGTCCGTTTGTATGGGTGTAACCATCACCATTTATGTCTGCCTCCAAACAACATACTAAGCATGAAGTATAGGTACTAAGATAGCATAATTTTCGTAGTGACAATGCACCTGCGGTTCTGCAGTTTTGTTACATGTGACTCAAGCTTGTTGACAGCTTTCCATCGGTTGTCTGCTGGTTTGCCTGAGTTGTAAAAATACCTTGAGGGCATTGTCCAGATTGGGCATCTTCTTAGTAATTGTTCATGAGCATCATCAATGACACAAATCGTAACGGAAAAGAGACTAGTGGAGTGGCCTCTAAAAATATTATTTAACACGCCACGAATGCGCAATTGCAGGAACTGCACGCGAGCCAAATTGCCACGCGTTCGCGAGATCTTGGCGCACCTAGATAGGCATTCTTCATTATCGGCAGCATCGTCACTTACCACCAGATGAGATGACGGGCAAATGCCTGGCTAGCCTAATTAAAAAAAAAGCTTTAGAACGCGCATCGAAACAAAACTACATAAGTTAAACTGATAACTTTTATGATACGGGCAGTGTATCCCGATGTTGATGACATACGAATATACGAATACGGTGTCCCCCAGGTGCCGTACGGTGAGGAGCGGTGCGCGCGGACGGGATGGCTGCGCAGACGCCGGCCAGCTGATAGCATGCGGGCGGCGGCGCGCCTGCCCGCCCCGACCTAGCCGATCAAACCACGAGCGCCACATTCACGGGTGAGGATTATTGATAGTACTTTATTTATTTGTAGGGTAGGATCATTGATAGTAGATCAATGGGTAGGATATAAACCTTTTCTAGTAACTTTATACGATAAATGTCATACCATTTTTATAACCATCGATAGATGTATTATGCTTTGTTTATAACTAATTTTTTATATGCTAGTAGTACTACTCACATAAAAACAGACTCACGACTGAATCCTATTGGGGTAGGCAGAGACCTGTCCGAGTGCCACAAACGATCCTGACAAACATACCTCTTTTTTTTTTTCCATATTCCAGCGGTAATTTCTGGTGTACACACCACTGGTGTGTCTTGAGTGACTGTGTTCATTTTTGGTTTGGCGGCGCCAACATAGCCTACTTAGAGAAATCGAAACCGCCATACCCATTCATCTTCTGATACATTTACGCCAGTTGATGGTACTCCTGACCTAAGCTACCGACATGCCCTTCTTGAACATGGTCATGCGCGCCCGCGCAGCCCACCAATGAACAGTGGCGATAGTGCCCTCGCCGCAGCGGCGGCTGCCGATCGTCTCCTGACGCACAACAGATTGCTCCAATTCCCAAACTCAGTTACGAGGGTCGCCATATCGAATTATAGCCGCCAAACTTGCCCGCCGAAGTCACCGGGCCAGCCATGCAGCCAGTACCCTTATCAAGAATATAACTCGACTAATACAATAAAGACACTTTAGGGCCGATAAACAATTCAAAAAAGTTTTCGCATTACGTTTGACTCTCGAGAAGAAAAGTAGGTACCTATAAAATTTTAATCTCGATATTTATCTCGGCTTCGGCGAAGTTTGGGAGATATTAAGCAAATTCTCGTCTTATTTCCTCTGAGATTTTCGCAATAAAAAGAGTTAAAACTTAATGGTCGGTTGTTTTGGACCACGATAAAAATATTGAAACTTTATGTTTCTTGCTCGGAATTATTTGGTAGCCGTATTGTGAACGGTAACATTTAGTGTAAACGCGACTGCGAGCTAACTTTTATTCGAGCACCTGCTGTGCTTCTCTTTAACGAGATTATTTAAGTGAAATTAAGGCGACTAATTCCTCCCCGGGGACGATGAAAATAAAACGCACAAGAGCCGCTCGACGTCGAACATGGCCTCGAAAGCCCATGGGAAATTTCCTGTCGCCGAGCTGTTGCTCCCCGTGTAAAAACAATACATAAAGTGTGCGGTTGCTGGGTAAAAATAAAACATTAGGCGTTTTGGCTTGACACCGGGACCTGTGGGAAATTTTTGTCGATCTTTTTCGTAAGTGACGCCTCCTTACCGCGGCGGCGGGCGGGGCGCGGGCGGCGAGCGCCGTCGGTGCAGACGTGCGGACATGATTATTCTAACACGGGCGAACCTAACATCTTCATTTCTGGCGCGATACCTCCTTTAACGATGTCAAATATTTGGATTTTACAAACTTATTATTCTACAGAACAACGGACGACTCCGCGGAAATTGGCAGAATACAAATAGCATTTACGAGACGTGCATCGCTTAACATTACCTTCGGGGATTTTATAGATTAAAACTGTGAAGCTGGGCTATTACAAAAAAGAGCAATAGCGCTATTGTTGGGCGCATTGCCTAATTAGTATGCTATACGTGGTGTGCTTCTTAAAGTTGCTTGGAAGCGGGAGTTGGTTGGTTTCATTTCGGCGTTGGGGAGGTCGGTGCTTATTATTTTTTCTAATGAAACGGCTCAGCGGGCCCGCAGTGTAATTAGGCGCGTGCGGCGGCAGCGGCGTGCATCCGCGAACTTCGGAACGCTCCCGCGGCGCCGTGCGTTATGCGGAAAGTTACAGCTGCCGTACTCCAGAGTATAGAACTTACCAATTTGATCCTTTCCTGAAATTCTTGCGCCAAATGGCGCACTTGGATGGAATTTTTAACTTTCGTTAAACTCTTTGGTTATTCTTTGATTCATCGTGCGAGGTTTTATTTCACCAGGTGTACTAGTTATTTTACCGCTATTCAGATGTAATAAAGCAAAAAGTCTTGTGCGATATGCACGTGGCATTACAGCGCCTCAAGTACAAGTTGGCGCGTGGCAAGAAAAACTATTTTGACAATTAAATTTTTCGTTATTCCATGAGCATTGCGTTTGCTTATAATTCGGTTTTGCGTAAAATTCGATTTTTACGTTACGGACCTGTTCCCGCGGGAACCACATTGAGTCTCTGGATAAATTATAGCCCAAAATAGCGTATGTGCTATTCTGGGCTATAAGTTACGTTACCTACTAAATTTCATCAAAATCTGAAATCAGTAGTTTTTACGTGAAAGAGTAACAAATATTTAAATATCCTTACAAATTTTCGCATTTATAGTATTAGTAGAATTAGTAGGATGGTACCAGTTAATCAGTTTGTTCTTCCCAAAGTTTGGGTAAAGTTTTTAATCGACTTGTCTGATTTTATGAGCGATTATTACCGTTTTCCGGGATGAAAAGTAGCTTATGTCACTCGGGAGTCGGGAACAATGTAGCTATTAGTGAATTAATTTTCAAAATCGTTTCAGTAGTTTCAGCGATTATCCTCAACAAACAAACTCACAGTAGAAGAGAGAGAGAGTGTTGGTGCATCTTTAGCCAAAATCAGTAGCATTAACTGTCTCTTATGTCCAAAGGACTCGGTCCTTTACCCCCAGGGTATTTTTTATATAATAAGTAAAAATTTAATTCATGAATGCTATAAACACCGTTTACCGTTACTTGCTGTAAAAACAATTGCACTGCAGTGCAAAGGCATATGATTCTTAAGGTAGTCATGCTCTTGCATTGTACCCAAATCTAATATATAAAATTCTCGTGTCACAGTTTTCGTTGCCATACTCCTCCGAAACGGCTTGACCGATTTTGATGAAATTTTTTGTGCTTATCCGGTATCTATGAGAATCGGCCAACATCTATTTTTCATCCCCCTAAATGTTAGGGGTAGTCCACCCCTAAATTTATTTTTTTATTTTTTAGACAAAATTTTTAATTTCTATTTTTTTATGATACAACATACAAAAATACATACAATCCTCAATTTTCACCCTTCTACGATCAACCCTTATTTTTTAATAGCCATTTTAGTAATTTAATCATTTTTCCTCTCCGGTCGAAAACTGATCAATCGTCATTTAGGAAATAATTTATATGGCAAAACAACGTTTGCCGGGTCAGCTAGTTAATTTAATATATTTGCAAAAAGTCAAAAGTAGCTTCGTTGTATTCAGTTTCATCTACATCTCTGCAGTGGGGAAACTAGCCGCACGACTCGTCTGGACACATTTAGCGCATTAAGCGGCATGTATTGGTTTAGTGTGCTGTGTTAATTGGCGGAAGGTGCGCAAACATAGATAACGGGTGTGTTTGCCGGCGGGCCCGCGCAACCTCCGCTCTGTGGCTTTCCTCCATGTCCACTACTCCTACCGCCCCATATGGTAATCTCCAAGATAATTGAAGCCATCGCACGTATCTTCGACACTCTCTGATGTACGGGAATAGGATTCTGAAACAAGAAATGTAACGGAAACAAAAAAGTCGGGTGGGGCTGTGTCGGAACACACGGCCGTTGGTTTTAACGTGAAACGTCTACCTTGGCAGCTTTGAGCTTTGAAACCGCCTCGCTCGCTCAGCGCCGGACATTGGGGTACCCACAGGTGGCCCATGGCCTTCTTTCTCTTTCCGACGATAGCCGATTTGTATTTCTTGCTGGCTCTTGCACGGGTTGAGACCGATATATTTAGGTTTCGAATATCTTTTTACACTTTTTGTTTATTTTTCCTATAAATGTTGTCCAAATTACACAATATTTTTATATCTATCGATTGTTATAGACAAACTCAATAAATACACGCCATAATCACCGCCCAATCACGTGAAGAGAAATGTGAGTGAATTCAATGCAGTGCATCTCCCCCGCCGCCCCACCGCCCCCGATGCAACTTAAAAGTCAAATCAGCGAGCTGACTATGAATGCTAAATAAGAACTCTAGGTTAATGTCTCTAAGATTAATAGTTTTGCAGTTTCTAAGGTAAAACAATATTGACCTTTTCGCTACGGTCCAGTTTCCTGATATGGCACGCAGTGTGATTTTAAAAACGTTTCACGTTAAAAAAACGTTGCATTTTGAATTGAAAATAAAATGATACACATGTTCCATACACAAACAGCGTAAACACCTAGCTCCGCTTACAGTTAAATTAGGGAGTTCCGCAACAAGCATGTCTGCGGACCGCGGCAGGTCATTTCTCAGGCGCCGTCGGCACGCCGCGCGCCCATCTGTTAGCCCAAGCCGCTAGCTGTTTAGGACGCGTTGCCTCCAAACAACGTACACGTACTCGAGTCTCAAACTTCATACGCACATGTAATTCCAGCGAGCCGGCGCGCTGTTGACAAAGGATTCGGTGCGCAAACAATCAACGCTGAAATATTTGGACACGCGTTCAGTGCGTCCGCTCACAAAGGCCGCGCCAGTCGCCGAGAGCACTCCGCGCAGCCGCGGCGGCGCACTCGCTCCCCTGGGCTCGGAAACTTTTCATCACTTTACGCATGGCGAGTTACAGGCTTACAGCCATTTGACGACAAAAATGAGTCTTCCCGAATGTTCTGCATTAAATATCGCATCACGTGATCATACCGCGTCGTTTACCGGGCGAGTCTGTCAAAGTTGAGGAGTCCTCCTGGGTGGGAAGGTATCATTGCTCGTTATACAGAAATATATAATTGCGTTGTTGTTTTTCAGTATAATAAGATAACTAGGTAGTAGAGTAGGATAGAAATTCAGAATTGTGAGTGGCAATATTTAACATGTTTCTAAGAAATTTTATAATTTCCGGGCTTTTGGACATCGCTGAATCCAAAAATCGCTATAAGCACTTCGATTAACTTGTTGTGCCCGATATTCAAAAAGATTCTTTTTTGGTGGTATCTTTTCCACAGACCGTGGCTATAAGATCGCTTGTAACTTGGTAGTATAATTTTTTTCAATATTTTTTCTATTTTATTTAAATCATAAATATTAGAACATATTTGAACAAGCACACGACACCATCTTCCTTCCCCTAAGCCTTATTCCTGTGGGATGTAGCGTCGGAATAAAAGCACGGCATGTAATTAAAGCGGTGGCGCGCCCTTGTTTGTAGAGGACTTGAAACGATAATGCTGGAGTAAATATTTTTAACCCTTTCTTAATTCGTGCTTAAACCTGATTTGCTTATCCTGGCTGTGAATCTAATTATGTAAAAATGTCGGAAGCCTTGACCGTAAACCGCGTTTACTCGGGCGTATTCTTTCCCGGAACACAATACCGACTCTACCGAAACAAAAAAACAACCTCGGATACTTGTTTTATATAACAATATAAATAACGTTTCTAATTATAACTTCGGTGCTTGTGTACTCAGTAAATAAATTCCACCGCCCACCAAATTAGCTAACCAAACAGAACTAAGAATACAAACACTACAACAAAGGGACTTCCATCAATCGCGCGGGATACAGTGAAAGTCTGTAGGTACATAAAAATCTGAAACCACGCATTTAGAGAGAAATCTAATGTTTCCATTTTGAAGAAGGTCTTCCCAGGGGCCGCCGATGGAATCTCACCGTAGCGGTCGGCATCATTTTCGAAGCAAATGGATTGACTCTTTGTTGGGTACATGTCTACATTTTTCATTCGGCTGAATATGTTCGGGTGTCCTTTTCTCGGGGCGCGTGTGAGAGTCGGGAGATCGTGATAAGGTTTCACGCGGTCGAGTTCCGACGTAGTCACCTTGACTAATAATTGGATGTTTTGCAAACCTACGAACATATAATGACATATATTCTTCTGTAATAGATAAAACAGATACTGATTAGACGATGTTTCGTTAAAATTTGATTTAACAAAGTACATATTGTAATTGTTTTATATAGGTTACTGGGGGTCTAACATTTGTCTTTAAGCCATAAGACGTAGTTCCGCCCTATCGAAGCAAATGTGCTTCGATAAATGTATTATCACTAACTTTTTGTGCGATGTCTTCTCTTGGGGCTAGTATAGCAAGGCATGAAAACGACATTTATCAGTTGGGACACCTCGTAAAGCGACTCATTATTCGAAGGCTAAGCATGTGGAATTGCAGAAATGTTTTGATGACCCCCTGGGCTCGGCGCGGGCTGGCTGTATGGCGTGGACCGTCCTGCTCCTCGTAAAGTACACAGTTTACGACCAACGGCACATTCTCACTCGTAAAATGGAAATAGACCCAGCAATATTATGCTACACCTATACCGCTAGTTTCCCATGTCACTGCTCTATACTATACGCATTTAATTTTAAGGAGGAAAATCAGAAAGTACTCGCTGCTTTGTGCTTCCTTGGCCAAGTCTGCGGAACGTTACGTAAGGCAGCTGCAGGAGCCAAACTGTACGAAAAAGGAAAACTGAAATACAATCAAATATTCCGACGCGTTGCAATATTACGAGCACGAATGTTATACACCCCGGGCAAGTTGAAATTGTGAAGTGAGCTTCATTCGGGAACTGGTATGCTTTAAATATCAAGTATGTAAAGTTAGTAAAGCCTATTGGTGTATAATAATTTAATAGGTTAACTTATATTAACATCTTCAAATATGGTTATAAATTATACGTCTCCTGTGCGCCCTTGAACTATAAAATAACCCCAGTACAAAGAGAGAAATAGGATAAAACTCCGGGGAAATAAAACTTTTTGTGTTTGTCCAAACTCTGCTTTTTATCGGTTTCGTTTATGTATATTTACTGAATAAACGCGAGACTGTGCTCATAAAACAAAAATAGATTTATTCGACACGCGTGTTACGCGTACTAGCGATCTATTGATGGCGGTTATGGCGGATCATGGCTGCCTTTATATCTGCAAGAGTGGGTTAATCGTTTTTGATCTTGGAAGACGTTTCTCCATGTTTGACAACAAAGAAAAGTGACAAAGCCAGCGGTTTCCAACAGTCGTAAATAATTAGAAACTGTTCGGTGTCCCATGCTGGACGCCAAACTAAAAACGTGTTTGTAATAATTTTTAATGTAGTCAATTTGCTTGAATTTGGGTAAAGAATAAATACGTACATCATATTATGAATAGCACATTGTTTTTCAATTCACTCGGTGTCAAATGTTGGGCGCCAAACTAAAATATGTGAGTGACAGTTTTAAAATTTGCACTCTGAGCTTATAAGTTGAATAAAAAATAAATCAGCAATTATGTAGGTATTATAAACAGCACAACATTGTTTTTGAACACAGTCGGTGTCCCATGTTGGGCGCCAAAAGCAAAAAATTGCAGCATAGCTTCATAGTAAATATTGTATCAAATCATTACTTTTATAGGCAGCTAGTTTTAGTTTATACTAATGATGAATTACCACAATAACGGCTTTATGGGCAGTCGAAATAGGAACATGTCATAATTATTGTTTTCTTTGAAACGTTTTGTTGTTACTTTATTTTGCCAAAGGAAGTTACTGTGACATGGTACAAAAATGTACGCATACTATTGCTGCTGACTGTACCTACATGCTAAAGTAATGATAATATAATTTCTCCCAGGCTGGTGATCAATATGCGGTAAAGTGGGCGTCTACGTCACACTTTCATATTAATGTTCGCACGTCGTCCGTCGATAGGCCTATATGTTTCCCGTAGTGCGACTCTATCACGCTGTTACGTCACTGGGACGGGTGAAGGCGGGCAAACGAGTGTAACGGAATGTGACGTCGGCGTTGGGAGAGGCGTTTGCTATTCATGACTCAGCCTGTACATGCGTACTTGCTTCCCTAGATGTGCACAATTCCGAGCGGTTCTCTTTTAGGAATGGACAGAGATTTTGGTGCCAAATGTTGTACCTAGCTACGTTTCTTGTAGCGTTCCTTTTGATGTATTAACTTATTGCTAGTGTACGAGTAATGATAGTTATATACGTTTGTCACTATGATCAATTTATTAGGTATCAAGTAAAGTACTTAATCAAAAGTGTGCATTAATAGATTATGCAGTTTTGGCTACACCGTGAAATTGATTCCTCACTTAATTTAACTTCAAGGGGTTTAAAGAATTTCCAATTGAAAAAGGGAAATCCGAATGATCCGCACAGAATATAAATCAGCTCGATTCGGAACGAATTAATCGACTTAACAATTTTGATCTCCCTCTCTCTTATGAAGCGGTTGTTAGTTGGAATAATTTTGTTTTAATAAGTCACAGTCTCATTTATTGTGTTAAAAGTTCCTAATGTTTAGATCGTGGAATCAATTGATAAATAAAATATTATTCTTTGCCTTTGTACTTAAGTTACATTCTGTTAAATTGTATTTTTTTTTTTTTGTACAATAAAGAATTGAGAATTATTTTGATGATTAACATCCTTTACGCGTAAAGTGATTTCTTAATACCTAAATAAATATTTGCATCATACCAGTTCTCCTACCCTTATTTCAAGTCTCCATCAAGTCATAAAGTATACGAAGCGTACAAGAGAAGAAGAGCATCATCGACATCATCGACTCATCGACATTTTATTGAAATAAAACTGACAATGGTACTTGATATGTTAAGAATCCGTCTTTCATATGACGAAGATAAAACCAAATAAGAGACCCATTTCTTACAAAATCCGGCTATTAAAAAAGCTTAACGCGGATAAAAGGGCAAAACTGCAACCATCGTTCATAGGCAATTTTCTCGAATTATGCTAATTGTCAATGAGCCCTTCTCCTGTACCCTTCAGATGCAATCTAATATTGCCTGAATAAGGAGAATTGCCATACTTACTCGTATATGTAAAAATAATGTCCCTGCTATTGAGCCACTATATTATAACCTGCCCAAAATGAGTTAGTGTTATAATCACATAATTTATGACACGTAATAATGACGATACAAGGGAACTGCACAGAGCGAAACTGCAACGTATGGTTCTTACCTTTGCATAATACCTATTTTTTTCAAAATTTCAATTCATAAGAGGTATAAAATGAATTCTAGAAAATGTCCTTAAACAACCAAGCCTTGTGACTAAAGTCTTTATTGATACAATTTTATCGATTCGCGTAATATAGTTACTGCAATAAACCGTAGACTCTGTCGAAGAGGGCGCGGGGAGGCGGGGGCGGCGGGCGGGGGACGGCGCTTGCAAGTGTCCGGTGCTAGTAATTTATATTTTAATCAACGCGGGCCCAGCTCCGGATATGAATGACGCGAACTCCACTCAGCCTCGAATGCACGGCTCGATTGAATATTACTCAATTTCCACTTTAAACACTCGCATATTAATCTAAAATTAAGTTTGACGTTACTGTGGCGCGGTGCATTTACAAAACGAAAAAATTAATTAAAGGTCGCAGGAACTGTAACACATTTGTCCCAAGCGTAATAGAGACGACCTTTACAATTTTGATTTCGTCTTTCTCGAAGACAGGTAGACGGAGCGAAAGGTCCCTGAAATTGCGACCTTACCTTTTTATTTTGTGCTCTGTTTTATTGGAATTTCTCTGAAAACCGTACCGTGTTAATGACAAAGTGTGGATAAGTTGAAAAAGGTCATCTAATTGCAGAATGGAAGAGAGAAGTGGCATCGAATATATCGGCACCATTTCTCATTGGATTGCTTTATTGCAGCTTTCACGTACTCATGCTGTATTAACTTATTCCCCTTAACGACATTTGGCATGGCGCCCGGGCGAGCCCAAGACAAAACTTTGCAGTCACTAATCAACGAGCTCCTGTTTAGTTTGCTTGCCATTGAGGCGTCCGCCGAGTGGGAATAGGCGTTAATGGCTCGCTGGGATACATTAGCAGGCATGCAAAAGATTAAGAGGAATTAACCTTCGATGAGGTTCGCTTGTTGGGAGGAATGGCGGTAATGTTGCGTGCGCTCGTTTCGGGAAGTGCTGGGGTGTAAGTGAGTTACGTAACCGCGCGATCGCCGGCTATTGGGTTAGAACCAACGGCGCTGGCGCCGGAGCCGCGGGATGTAGGTCGTGCACCGACCGGCGGCAGCCTAATAAACAGCGCTTATATTATCTACATAGCTCACGTATTTACTGACAACAGTAAGGGAGTTATTAACTTGGCCTAGATGATGTCAATATCATAATGATATATAATAGATGATCAATTCGGACGAAACTTACATTATATGCAGTCTATTAAAATAACAATTAAAAATAATATGATTCCTTAAAAACATGTAGATGGTGAAGTGTTGTTTTGTCCAAGAGTTGTATTTGTTTCATTAGTGCCCGAAGACCGTACGCTAGTTGCATTTGCCCGCTTGTGAAATTCAGCTCGATTTCTCAATTTTCCAGGTAAACAATGTACTCCTTTGTATCTCGAACAGTCTCTGTAACTGGAAATATAAAAATGTTAAAATCTTGTCTCGTGTAAGCATGTTGTTGTTCTACATATTACTATATTACATTGCGATGAATGCAAAAGTTATTTTAAAGTTTTATACACGAGTTCCCAAATAATGCTTTTATTTTTAATTTAAACTGACAATGAACACGATAAAGGAATCCACGTTAATCAACTCCTAAAACAATAAAAAGCCAGTTGGTTGGTAATTGGCACGGAAACGCGGCGAGTCACCAGCCATGTCATAATATATTCACAACAGCGGCGAAGTATAATCTTCGAAACACTTTGGGGCACTTTAGGGTTCATCAGATATTCCCAGCCTAACGCTGCTTCAATAGAATATTGCTTTGAGTAGCGTAATCGAATTAACCGCCTACTTATCACGTAAATTATAATGAAAAATGCCACGGCTCTTTAAATAGGCCCGTCGAGATAGGGCCGATTTATGTTCGTGTTAGTGGATGCTGGTTAGTGCCGATGTCGCTACTGAGAGCTCGAATTTGGATTTTTGTGCCACCACTGGTAATAGAGGCTCAGAAACCAAGTTATGCATGACCGCGCTCACCCAACATTCGCCAAACAGCTTATGGCCGCAGATTAGGCGCGTTGAGCGCGAATGACTTATTGAAATTGAAGCTAACCGCAGCCACTTATCTAAATGGAATACATTCAAACACTTCTTTATATTACGAATCAGACGGTGAGCGCAATAAAACAACGATTTCTATCAAATCAAACCAACACTGATCCATTAAAGTTTTTCACATTGAGTTAACATTTCAATACTTTAAGTTAGTGTAAGCGACCCCGATCCAAATCACTTCAAGCTCATTTAAATTCAAGTTTGCCCTGATTTTCTACTCTTCTCTTAATCCAGCTTATCCATCTTTTTTTAACCTTGTTCATTACTAGTGGATCTGGCGCGACTTCGTTCGTGTACAGCTACTTTACCCCCACCTACCCTTTTTTCTTGCTTATAAACCTTCCTCTTGAATCACTCTATCTATTTGAAAAATACATTAAAATCCGTTGCGTAGTTTGAAAGATCAAAGCGTTTATAGATACATAATGATAGACTTCGGGAAACTTTTTTTATACTATGTATAGATGTCGCAGCCATCTGGTTAAATCAGCCATTTAATGAGAAGGTTGGCAGTTAATTAAATGCCGGCATTCAGTTGAATGCCCAGGCCGGTGGTTGATTGAAGTAGTAACGTTTAAAGTTTAACTAGTTGGCTTATAGTAAGCTAGCCCGTTGAATACAGCGTACTAAATCAGGCAGGTGACTTCAATTTCGTTAAAATTTTATCCACTTCGGCGCTGGTAGTGACCAAAACAAATATGGCGTATGAAAGCTCACACAGCAAGCAATGTCTTTGTAATTTTTCGGTTTAACTAAATTTAAAGTTTGGTACACGTTCTTAAGTAAGAATTAAGATAACTTATTTCTATATTTTTTTTGGTTTTATCTATTTTTATTAAAAAACTGCAACATACAAAAATAATAAACTTAATTATCTAACTAAAAACATAAATAAACCTAAAAGCCTTATCTAAAAATCTATATGTACACTTAGTGTTTTAAGAATTACTAACAATGTATGGGCATTATATTTATGTAAATCTGTATATTTTTAGCCTGAAATAAACTGATTATTATCATTATACATTTTTTTTTATCTTAAGTTAGGTTCTTATTTAGTTACGGACTCATGGTCACTCTAACAACAAACATCTATATCCCATTTAACGTAACGGCTAAATCACGTTCAGCCAAGTAGCTGAACATTACATTCAACTACTTGGCTAGTCGTCCTTTAGCCACTATATTGGATGCCGCCGTTTGATTAACGGACTAGCCTTCTAATTAAATGGCTGATTTAACCAGATGGCTGCGACATAGATACTATTTTCTGATCATTATGGTCTCACAGAATATTGATACAAACGTAAACACTACACACCCGGCTGTACCGGTGGTGGATGATTCGCCCAGTTAACGCAGAGATTATGGTTCGTGAACCCCGCACTAACAGTTGAATTGGCCTGGGTGTTGAATTGATTTGTGCAAAAAGCTGTATTCGTCAAAACGTGGGCGAGGGGAGGCATGCCCTTTACAGTACCTGCCTGCGCGTTAGTTCACATATAGATATCACCACCTAACCTTTCTCAAAGTTCAACCCTACAACTACTTACAATACTAATTACATTTTATGTTCCAACAAGATTTTAAATTATCCGAAAGATCGAACTGATTGTAAATATTGTCGCTACTTAACTTTACTAACTTTATGTAGGTTTATTCAATTCAATTCTGATTGCTGTGTGTTTGAGCGTTGCAACGCTCTGCTGACGTTTACGCTGAGCCGGCACCCTTTTTGCCAACGCATTACTCCGTATTGTATCGAACAGCAAGAATCAAAAATAAATATACTTCTTTGGTAATTGTGCGTAACTAATTTGGTAATTGTACGCACCTACTAAAGAAGGATACTTATTCTCGGAAATATGCTTAAAGTTAATTTTGCCTTTAATAAAATTTTCGGGATGGTCCAAAAACTTTGAACTTTTGAAGCATGCCCATTTGTGTATTGATCTATGGAATGACTAGAAATTAATCCCACATTATTTTGTTGACAATTGATTAGACGAAACAAACATCTACCGTCTTAGGTACTAATAAAAATGATTATTTATTATTTATTTATTTTTAGCCACTTCTGTCTCACTGAAGGGCAAAGGTACAATAAAAATTGTGTAACTATAATTTTGCAGTGCAACAAATTTATCTGACCTGGTGACAGCGTCGCTGTTGTTAAAATTGACATGAAATTTTAAAATGGTGACCAAAACTGAAACTATGTGCTGCCAATTGAAATATCATTTCACAGCATTACTAAATTCAACAACAGCGATGCCGTCATTGGGCCAGATAAGTTAAAATCAAAGACTTTTTGATTAGTAAGACAGTTATTATTTACGTATTTACATTAGGGGATGGTCCGTGAGTCTCGCTCGGGGATCGCGGCTATTGCCTCATGCCATAGATGTTTTAAATTAACGTATTGTCATCGCGGAAGAGAAGAAAAAAGAAAAAATCGTGAAGTCCCTCTCCGGAGGCCGCGTATAAATTTATTTTCTCTAAGACATCAATTGATTGACGTATAGGTTGTTGTTGTGTTCCATCTTATTGCACCCAGCACGACTAGTACACATCCGCTCTCTATAAATAGATACTGCTATCTTTTTTATCTTAGTATTGAGAGAAGGAAACAACGCTTTCTCGTGGCGCGAGATGTGTCGCGGGTACAGATGTGCCAGCCGTGCTGGGACTTATATCTATGTAACTGTGGCGACAAAATATAACTCAAACTCAAAGTAAAACTTTCCTTCATTATTTTCAAACCAATGAAGACTATTTGATTTGCACTTTGCAACAGCATATAAATGTGAAAGTTTGTGAGGACTAATGGATGTCGGGATGTTTGTTATTCTTTCACGAATAAACAATTAACGAATTTTGAAGAAATTTGGTTATAGTGTAGGTTATAGTCCAGGACAGCCAGCACACGGGCCATAATTTATCCCAAAATTTAATATGGTTCTCGTGAGAATTGGCCCGGAACGTATTAACCGAATACTACGGACGAAGTCGCGGATAAAAGCAAGTTCAAATTTAAATTTTAAGCATTTAATCCATGAATCCGTCTTTATTTCAGTTAATATGTTTATAGCCGAAACATGCAAACTTTACAGGAGAAATCCACCAGCAAATATTAATTAATATGTTTACCTTTTGTGACATGAAAATCCTTTTGTGTCACGGAAATATTGTGCACAATGGAATATTTGATTTAAAGTACAAATACGCGAATGCTCATAAATACTTCCAATATATTTTTGTAAGTACGAAACTTTACCTATTGAAATTACCGACTCGTTATTACGTGGGATTGACTATTTTGTTAAATTACTAAACTTACATCACATCACAGCCCGTAACAGTTCACTGTAGGACTTAGAGCCTCTCCCACGAAAGGGGTTATTGCCATAATCTCCACGCTTGGCAGGCGGGTTGGAGATCGCAGTGTTTAAATATAACAATGGAAAATGTGCCCAGTTTCCAGACTACGGAGACTCTAGATATTTAGCCTCGAAAACACTAGTCGCCTTGTACGACACCCATGAGTGTAAGGGGTTGGTGCTATTCTACTCTGCCGGACACCACTCGGCTCATTTACTCAATTACTTAACTTATTGTCTATCATTCATACCTTGGTATATGAACCGAAAATAATTTTCCATAAATGTTTAGAAACAGCGAATCGTCGTATTCAGCGCTTTTTTCGTTACAGTTTAGTGTACGCTTGACCATGGTGCAGGATTTGGCAGATTAAGTAATTACAGTAAGCGACTCCCATCTGATCTCTGTGACCCTGTTAAGAGCGGAACCTGACCACGATTAGATCACGGTTACACATTCTGTCGCCCGAATGTTAAGGTTTCCGTAAGAAAATAGGTCAGTGTACACTAACCTCAGTACATAACTCAAAAAACTCAATGATAAATGGCGAAGGTCGAACTCGCTAGAATAGGACCACGATAAGTCCGTATTGACTGACAGTAGTAAAAGTAATAAAGTGTGGATATGGAAATAATCTGGGGATAATCTGTTCTTGTCAGTCCTTGTCAGTCCTTCTTGTAACCATTCTGTTATTTGGTCACTATTTAGCTTAAACTTATACTTTTAGTTTGTCTAAATTATTAATCATGCTGAAAATTATTTTCCGCACTTCCTTTTTTTGTTTTGCCCATTATTTAATAATATTTTTCATAACTCACGAAAATAAACAATCCTACAGAAATCAAATAATTTGTTATGACTTTTATGAATGACGTTCTATGAATTTTAAACACTTGGTTGTTTGTTATACAGATTAGTTGCCATACAGATATCTCTTTAATAAGAGATTCGAACTTAGCGTGGTCTTAACATAGCTCTCGCATATGAGGCCGACTCGCTAGCCAGCCCTCTCCGTTTATAGACATCGAATGTTTTCTTTTATTCTAATCCCCGTCCAATAACAATTTATTGGACACTTTGAATACCTTTATATTCTGTGTTCTGAGTCAGTATAGTATAAATAACTGTCCACAGAACACAAAGTATCCTTTATTTCTTTAGGCAGCATGTTTTACGGGCATTATTATCCGACATTAAGTTTTAGTAGGTACTCGTATGTTATACCCAAATAAGTAAATAAAATAAGTGACTCGGTGAGATACCGTGTTATGGCCATTTCTCCCTTACATATTGCTGGTATATTTCCTGGTTTATAGGTGCGTTACGTAATATACCCCGCGCCCCACACCCCTGTCGCCTCGGTCGTGCATGAAAATATTTTGAGAGGAACATTTTGTAATGGCCTGTTATTTTGTTAGTCCCCAAAATCCGCGCAGCAAACATTGGTGTCAAGCGGCGCAATCTGAAACTCGAGTGCTCTGTAATATTCTGTTTCATCTTAGGAAGCTTGTATCACACTGGAATCTACACCTCTAATTAGTTACCTATATTTACTATAGGTACTAATATTATAGTGGAGATAACTTTTTATGTTTGGATGTCTGAATTTTGGGGTAATCTCCGAAACCCTATAGCTATACTATCGTTATAGAGTACGCACTCTTCACTCCAAAAAATATTAGGACCCCGCAGGATAGTTGAATGTGTAGGGTAAAATCACAGGAGACGCCTAGTACTTAAAACTACCTAACTAGATACCAACAGATATTTATTTCAAAATAAACACGCCGGGTAGAAATTGAATCGTACCAGAAAAGTTCACCTTAGGCCACCCAGAAGTATCAACGAAGTGTCGACGAAGCCAGGCAGATTTTTTGTCGAAGAAATGCGTCCCGCGCGGCCCGTTTCCGCTGCTGTCTCGCGGCTGTCGACGTGCGCGCTCGCCAGCTCGCGCCTATCAATTTCCTGCCCCATTTCGGCGGTCACCTTGCCTGACACAATGCTCGAGTCTACGCGACTTGCAACATACTATTTAGAATGGATTGTTGTGTGTTACTGTAACAAAAAAGACAAGTTCTTCGCTTCATGTGTCTATCGATTTCCGATTGTATTCGAAGCGACACAAACGTGGGGTTTTGATCGAATTTGCGATTATTAATTTTACGACGAAGCTTCGACGATGCCATTAACCTACTTTTTTTTAAATGTGAAAAAATGAGGAAAGTTTTACTTGGTAATGTTTTAGCAGGATACAATCTGTCGGCAGGCGCGCTGGAGGGCGGCGCGCTGGGCGGCGGCGGCGGCGGCGGCGCCCTGGGCGCGCTGCGGGCGGCCGGGGCCGGCTCGCCGCCCGCACCCAGCCTCGGCGCCAGCCGGCACAGCCTCATAGGTACGCTAAATATTTGTAATTAAACACTCAGCAGTTGCAAGGACTCATAATAGAAGCGGAACATAAAGTTTTGCAGAGTGGTTCGACTTGACTGGCTTGAATTGACACCCTGGGACTATGTTATATGGAATTAATTATCTTTGTATTAAGTAAGGGCCATTTCTTAACACATTTTCTTTAAACAGAATGCTTGACAGTTACAAAGATAAGCAATAAAAGCGCGAAATTAAGAATTCTTAATTGGCGCCCAACGTGGGACTGTTTCGTATTTAATTATTTTTATTGTATTAAGTACGTGTCATATTAAAACACGTCGCGTTTGTAACAGAACACTTGACAGTTGCAAATACTAGCAGGAACAGGGCACCATCTAGATTTATTAAGTGGCGCCCGTCGTGGGACTGTTTAATATTTAATTATTTTTATCGTGTCAGGTGCGTGTTATTGTATTTATTTACATTTCGCATCTGTAATTAATATACAGTTGCAAAGACCAGAAAAATTTGCAAGGAATATAAAAAAATGATCAAAGGAAATAATTAATTTTGGACCAAAAAGCAGAAACACACAACAAAGCAGAGTATACAATTCCCAACATTTTACCGTTGCGTATCCCTTGGGCGTACATATTTGATATCTTAGTAAAATATGTTAAGAATTGTTTGCTCTGTCGGATAATAATATATTTTTTTGGCTGGCAGTTTTATGTTTTTGGTCCCTTGTATTTCCTTTATCATTTAAATGCCGCCCACAGTTGGAGTTGCCTGTAAGAAATTATATTATTGCAAGTTTTGTTGTAAATAGTATCACACACATAAAACTTACAACTCATAAAACTCGCGTGTACTTATCAGCGATTCCCATTCTAAACATACAAATCAAGAGGAGCATCGTCTATAGCTCGGAAACTATCTAATTACAGAGAAAACATAAATATAAATCCTCATCCCCTCCCTAATGACTCTGTTCGTATACTGAAGAAACACTAGGAAAAGTAGATTAGTTTCCATGAAAAATGTTTCCAGTGGGAGCGCGTGGGGCGCGTCGGGCGCGGGCGCGGGCGCGGCAGGCGCAACCTCTAACGCACATACTTTGCGCGCGACGCCTCGATTGTGCCGGTTTAATTTGGCGGCATAGTTTAATTAACAGGATTCCAAGTCGTGTGTCCTGAGGAAATTGATGAGTTGTGTAGTGCGAGAGGGGGCGCGGAGGAGGCGCAGGGGGTGCGGGGTTACTCGTAAATCTACGCTACGTGGGTTGGCCTAGCGCTTGATTAATTTATTTTCGGAGAATCCTTGTAACTCATCTGAAAAGCGTTATTTAGGTAGGATTTCGTTACTCTCACCGTCTGCCCCTAATTTCTTGCGTTGGATTTTATGAATATTCACCGTAGATTTCGATGCGTAGCTCTTTGAGAAATTTGTTATTCAGGAATCTACCACCCGTTTCGCTTTTGGATAATGGTTGCTGATGGTTGATTTATTTATACTTTTTTAGTTTTTTAGCTTGTTTAAAGAACTGCGCTGTGCCGCTGTGGGTGCGCTGTTGGCAGCGGTTATCGAAAATAAATTTCCTTAACGTTTTGTTGGCTGCAGCTTGTTGTTTTTGCATTTTTCTTGCCGGCTTGCAGAATTCAGAAGAGGTCGTTAAAACTTTCAATACTGTATGATTCTCGTATTTTGAGCTAGAAAAGGAATTTCTATTCTGTTTTTCTTAAATTCTTTGCTTGCAATAGAGAGGGGTGTTAATTGCTTTGAATAGTTTATTCAAAAGAAAACATGTTTCTTTAACATTCCTTATGGTTTTGCGTGCTTTCGTTAGGTTAGGCTACCTAATGTATTTTTTTTAACAACGTTTACTACATTTGTAGATAAATTTTAGACAACGGTCTTTATCAAAAATCTCCGCATGTCAGCAATTTTTGTTGTTATTGCTATTGCATATTATCTACTTTGTCGTGTCTTGGTGTCTATGTTTAATAAATTTTCTTTTCTTTCAATCTTGTAATTGCTCCACGCTACATCCGAGCTGTGGTAGTTACTAGAGAACCTTTGGGCCTCCGCCTATTGCCAATCTTGTTAATTCTTTGCGCTATCCTAAAATTCACTCTAGCTCTGATAGATCTCTTTTCATATTATTCTCATAATTATCAAAATTCTCGCACTAGTGGATTCATAATTTCCATGTTTCATTTTTTATCTCAGGAGGCAATCGGCACCCGGCAATTGTACGGTCAACAAAGCAAACACAACTTTAGTGCAATAAACAAAACAGTCTACTACAACTATCATATTAATTGATGTGGCTATTGTTAGTGTGTAGGTGCTTTATTATAATTTATAGCACTACAACCCTGACACGTTGTAAACATGTGTACGAGTGCAATGAGCCTTTTACCGAGCAAGTGGGTGGTTTTGACCCGCCACAATAGAGAGCGCGGAATTATTCATGCGAACATAACGGGCGGAATGAGAACGCGACAACACCCGGATAGATATCGGAGGGATTAAGTAATTGACTACAGTTTACCGGGTATAGTTTACCCGGACGCCGCCGCAAGCCCGAGGACTACAGGTCGCCATGTTGGAATTAATTGTCTTCCCGATTGTAGTTGTATCTGTGGTATTGTGTTAACAAGCTATCTAATATAAGCCATCGAATGTTACATGGGTCTATCCGATTATATTTATAACTAATCATTGGAGACATCCAGTTTAATAACATATTTAGTAGACTCTATCTAAAAAGTCAAGCGACTTGGTTTATTATATGGTTGATTGAAATCAACATTTATAAGGAACACAGATTGCATAATAATGAACATAATGCTTCCGTAGATCGCAAATAAATAGTCTGTTGTATATTTAAAACTATACTTTCGCGAAATAGTCTGATTAGCAAAGAAATTGTGGCAAAAGCCCCGTCCCAAAAGTCCCATCTTGTGGGAAGCATATGTTCAGCAATGCAGGTTTAAGGGCCGTTGATGGTGATGTTAATTAACTGGATGTATCCAATGATGACTCATAAATATAATCGAATACACCGATTGCCCCAAGTGTGCTAATTTACGAATGACTCAATTGAATTTCAATTGGATGTTTGACACGTTTTTGGTATTCTGCTACTAATTTAAGGCCAAATGGTCTTCCAGTGACATTCTGTTAGATTATTTGGTTGTAACTAGATTGTGAACTGAAACGGAAGTCTTTTCATAGATTTTAAAAGGTAACAGCATTATCTAGTGTTAGTGTAATAAAAATAAGACAAACCATAAAAAATAAGTTCACTGATATTTAACAATGAACTGTAATATTTTAACAGCTGATCCGATACTTGCAATTGTTTTACTGCTGTATTTAAACTGATGAAATCTTGAATATACTCGATTGTTAATAAATAAACAATAAACTGTCAAATTTGATATTTGCGACTAGTGTTGCCATTTATAAAGCACAATCCATTCTGTAGAAAATAAATTGATTTAATTTATTCGGAAGTGCTCAAAATGGCAACACTAACGATACGCTTATAAAAGCACTGTTGTATCTGGTCCCTTATTATTCTGGTGATCAAGTTTTGTATGTTATGTTTTTATTCAATACACAAAGTATAACACCATACTTTTGATGTTTTGTTAACATTCAATACTATTCATCTGAGAGTAAATAATCATTCCATTACGACTCAATTGATACCAGTTTTTGCAGAATACCCAATTTGTGACAATCAACAATCAACTCAATTGTCAACAGTGTGTGAATTAAATAACATTAGCAGACTCCCAGGATTCAAAGTAAGTATGGGTTCATCAGAAGAATTTGTCAAGGCGTCTGTCGCGAGGCCATGTTTAAAAAAGCCTCTCCCGCGGCTCCCGGCAATCGTAAAGCTTTTATACGGAATTGCGTTACGGGAATGTGATTACGGCAGTAACTTGGTACGCGTCACCGTGTAATCTCACCGCTCGGGCGATGCGGCGAATACACGCCTGCTTCTGACTAATTACGGGTATACTGCTTTGCAATATAAATTACTAGCTCGTGTAATTAAAATTCTTGCGTTGTTCTTTACGTTGACAATAGGGAGGGATGCTTTGATGTAGATTGGCTGGGTGTGTACAATATCATAAGCAAGACAGGAAGGAATATCTACTTCGGACGAACCTAATTATCTTGCAGAATCTCAACATGCGCTGGCTGAACATTAAGCTTATAGATTTTATTAAATTAAAAGGCGTAACTTTTGCCATATAGTTCCTACATAGACATATAAACAGATTCGTTGCACCTATAGTAGCTGTGCAAAAAGCACGTTTATTTGAATCATACACGATTTATTTTTGGATTTAAATATTATCCGGATAAATATGAACACGTTTCGTGGCGAAATGACACATCGCCAGCGGCCGCCGCGCCGCCGCAGGCGCTCATTTCCCGATAATGCCAGGTTAAAACATATCATTACAACTGATAGTTGCAGGCCGATAATAATATCCATTAAATAGCTATTGACGCCATAGGAGCATCGGAAATAAACGGGCCCACCGAGCTTGTGTTCGCTCGTTTTATTACCCTCCCAGGGCTCTGCGAATTCAATGAAGCATGAATACCCATTTATTTAGACTCTGGTGAAAAGAAAGCAATACTGTTTGAGGAGCGAGAAAGGCTCTATTCAAATTTATTTGGCTTGCGTGTTTTCAAATCCGATAAGGATCGAAATTTTACTGAATGCGAGACGAGATTCTTTGCCAGGCGCACCACGTCTGGCGACGTGTTTGTCATGTTATATCCTTACAGAGAGACTTACTGATGAAATGTGGAATAGTAGGTGACATATTCTTTCTTAGTGAACGTTTTACTTTTATTCGGTGACGTTTCTGTAGCCGAAGTCAGGCCGCATAGCCAGCGGAGGCAGCCCGCTACGTGACGATGGCGCTTCAGTATAAATGTGCTCGTTATCACCCCCTGTCTATGGACGCGACTGGCTTACTTCGACACCAATACGCCTATTCACGCTCTTTGCTTGCCTTTTAATATTTAACCTGATGATCCCGTTATTGTACGCAATAAGCATCCAAGCTCCCTGTAGTAGGTAATCATATTTTCATAAAATCAATAGGCGCGCTTCTGTAAACAGTTGCTACGTGAGCAGTTTCACGAATCCTCTTAATGTTACGTTCGTTAGTTTATCAGAGCATTGATTGTACGAATGGGTAGGCTGACTAACGTTAGGCACGAATGTAATAAATTAGGATGATTCTTGTTTGGTCTTCTTCGCTAAATTCTTATTGAATGTAGTACGAGTTATAGATGACGATGATGACAAGTGATTGACACTTGTATTGCTAATATTATCGAGCTTATTGCCATGGGTATTAAAACTCGATAAGTTGTAAATAAAAAAACTAAAGAAAATAATAATTGGTGAACCTAAAATTTTTCTGTTAAGCAGTCACGATGTTTCCTTCACCGTAATAATTTGGAAAATACTACGGGACTACACGATCGGGAGAATTCAATATTGAGCCACCTACTGTCATTATTATCTAATTTGTATAAAATAATAGGGAACTGTTGTACTCATGAATTTATCTATTCACTATCTTACTAATAATAAAGTACTGATCAACAAGCGTTGGTAGCCTGTATAAATAAATAAATAAAATAAATAAATAATTTATTTAAGAAAACTTAAGTCTAAAATTACATAGTTAAATTTAAAAGTAAGTACCTACTTATGTTAAAATTTAAATAGAACAATTTGAAATTATTTATAACCCTAGTTATTTAAGCTAAGTAAATTAAGTAGATACATGCTATATTTTTCATTAACTAGATGCCTAAACTAAGTAAGTAGTTTACCTGTGTCTTAGGCATCAATGTTAGTAGGTCAATCTAATGTAGGTTAGTGCTTATGACTATATTTATTAATAAAACAATAACATTATTGGTAACATTTTGTACAGAAAATTGATATAATTTAAAATGAATATATTTTTTGTTACATTCTAAACTAAGCGACCACTTCGAGTAGTTTTTCCGTTTCCTCGTACGATTTACCTTTCAACCAGTTTGTAATAGTAACCTTACAACCATAAGTATTCATGGGATGAATGCATAGGGTAACGTATAGTTAGACATAGTCGTCAGTTACACGGCGTGTGTATAAACTTGTCTGTCCTAATGATGGCGTCGTCGCTGTTACGACACTTAGTTCCAGTTTTTTTCATGGTCAAATAAGTTTGTGGTGACGTGTGAGTAAATTGACTGATGCCCTGTATAACTCCATAAACTATCTGACCCGGTGGCCAAAGCTGAAACTAAGTGTCGCTATTCTCAAACGTGATGCCAATTCCAACAACAGCGACGTTCTCGCCGGGTCAGATAAGATTGTTGCACATGTCAAAAGTATTTTGACATTAGCCTTATATAAATTATACAGTCATTAAACGAACAAATGTATGAACGATTTTGATTAGTAAGACGGACATAGTATAAAATAAAGTTGCTTTCCGAGTCTGTCTCCCTGTATGTGTATCCGCTATCTCTTCCTAATACATGCATACCTATTATAATAGAGAAAATCAAGAACACCCTCACGAAACCGTGTTGGGTCGCTATTGGTAATTAATCAATATAAACCCAAAACGAAATGTTCTCACTTTAAAATTACGTTGAGTAGATGAGCCGGTATATTTGCCGTAGTTTGTCGAGTAGACCGAGTATTGATTATAGTAGTAGTAGTCTGTCGAGATATATTGAGTCAGGAGCCTAATTCTCGCGCTGTAGCATCTTGAAATCGACATTTTTCCTACCTAAATATCTCTATTAAAAATGAAATTTAAAACGATCTACGACAATGCATTAGTTTTAAATAGTTGAGTTTATTTGTAGCTAGAGAAAATATCGAATTCTAATGTCTAAAGCCCGAGAATCGCCTCCTGGACACTTGAGTAAATAAATTATACATTTTAAATTCTTTGTCACGTGTTCGGCCGGATTTAAGTGCCTCACGATCATCGAACACTGCTTCGTTATCGACACTTGCAGCGTCGAAATAAAGAAGCCTCCATAGACACGTAATTGGCACATTTGCAATCGCCATTTTGTGCTGCCTTTTACGTGCTTTGTGCCGAAGCGTAGCGCAGCTCACTTTAAGTGGTACTCTTTTAGAGCCAATTAATTTATGTATCGATTCGTTTCGCATGTGCCAGCGTTCAGACCTTTTGGCGGACAACACCATACACGTGCCAAATTCTGATATTACCAATAAAGTAAAACGACAACATCCAACGTCGGCACAACATATCTCTCTCTTTTAATACGCAAATAGAATTGAGGTATTTTATTCAAAGTAGAGGTATGTAAGCAATGAAAACAGATGAAAAACTTCCAGAAACAGATTCCTAGCATGCTGGATGTCGGAGTGAATTATGATGAAGAATGCTGATTAGATACATTTACAGTGTATTTCTGCTGCTGGTTAAAGACGATTCTGATGTACAAGAAAAAAACTAGGAATTACAATACCTACATATTAATTTTCATTATAAAGCTTATTTTGTTTTCACAAAAACCGAAACAAACCCTTCTTCCAAAGCAGCTTTACGAATACGCTACTCCAAAAGTACTATACGTATCCCGCAATACATAATATAAGACAAAGTCGTTTCCCGCCGTCTGTCCCTATGTATGTATGTACACTTAGGTCTTTTAAAATACGCAACGGATTTAAATGCGGTTTTAACAATAGACAGAGTAGTTCAAGAGAAAGATTTATAGGTAAGAAAAAGAAGGTAAGTAAGGGTAAAGTAGGTGTAGGGTAGGTGTAGAGAAGCGTAGGTGTAGGGTAGGTGTAAGGTAGGGGTAGAATAGGGTAGAAGTAGAACGCCACGCGAACGAAGTCACGCCGCGCCCACTAGTGTGATAATAATACCTACCTATCTACGGTTGATATGAGAATGTCCGTTTGTGCGCCATGTCAGCAATTGATACGGCACGAGCCGCCGCCGCCGTCAATCGCTGTCGCCCCGTATCACTTCGCCGCCATTGTGAGCGAACTGTTTCAACACACTACACATTACTGAATAGCTACATGAGGGCCTAATAATGAATTTACTGTGGTAGCGTTTACAGGCGACTTGATGCTCTAGGGTGGGAGGGAATTGTTGGTTTAGATATCTGCCTAGTAGTTTTTAGGGTGTATAGTAAAACCTTTCAGTTTCTTCAAGTCCGTTTGTCTGTCTCCCTGTCCGCGGTTTAACTTCATCGGTTTCTTTACTTTGTTTGCATTATAAATCTACCTAACAATAACACCGACAAGTTGTAAAATTAATTTTTTTATATATTTTTTTTTGTATCTCAGTGACAGAGAAAACAGGGTCACATTTATTTATTCTGTTTTACAACAATACGAAATGGGAATTAAGAGTTTAAATAAAGTTTGATTAGTTTTTACCATATGCGTGGTAAAAACTAAATATATGTCAAACTAAAGGCACAGTCATTTAAGATCTGTATTACTTTCTAAGTCTATAATTTGCGAGGTAATTGAATAAAAACAATCTACGATATTACTGGCTGTAATCGTCCCGGCGTGCATTAATGTCCCATCGACACAATGCAATAGCGTTGGATTACTAGGAAATAGATGAAATGTGCGCGAAACATGTCACTGATTGATAAGGCGGGTGTCATCGCAGCTCGCCCTCGTCACTCGTCATTGTGCCGCCCGTTCCGTCAGACCTTTCGAGTTTCGCGCCGCTGTATTTTTATCGCAACCGTTCCATGGGACTGCCAGTGTCATGCGGAGTTGGCTTTTTGAACGGAATACGCACAACGGGTTTTAACAACAAAATAATTTATCATTCCCGTGCACAGTCAGATCATTACGTGCTCCATTGAAGAGTTGAGCACGGGTGTTTTAAAGGCAGTAATTTCATAACTGCTTACCTTACATTTGTTTATTTGGCTTCCTTTCCACCTTGTCGAAAAATATCGACACGCATCATTATCATCATTACCCTGGCGTTGATTCCCGGTTGCGCCCCCACGCGGCACGCGAGGGCTCAGGGTCTGCCTTATAAATGTCGGTAAATATCGACAGTGCCATCTAAAATTAGCAGCGCCTCCCTCCTCGTCGACCTCGTAGCCGAGCTAAATATTCATAAATAGCCATAAAACCTTCGCCCCGGCCGGGTGTATCTTCAATAGCATTCATCGACGTATAATAAAACTTACCTGGTGCTATAAATATCAATCAAATCGTTATTGTTCGGAGTCTCGCCGTCCTGGCGGGAGTGGGCCTCAAAGGCCGGAGGCGGGGCCCCGGTCCCCGCGGGACTGCTGTGCCCCGCGCCCCTTTCCTGAGTTATGGCCCTGCGTAACAGGTGTAACTTCTGGACGAACTTCGTCACTAGTTCCGTCACTAGCGAGATATTTCTGCGTAGATAAAAAATAAGTTAAGCTGTGGCTGTCTTCGTGAGGCTCTGGAAGTTTTGCCGCAAGGGATCACTTGTTCCATAGTGTCTTCATAGTGTGCATTCTCAGCGTTGTGCTGCATACATCGATATCCAAATGATGTTATGTTAAAGGTACGGATCACATATTACTTAACAGTAAAATATGTGTATCTGTTGTAAAAATAATTTAGGGCGATGAAGAAATAGTTATAGAATAAGTTTGTTTGTCTGGTTGTACACGCTAATCTACGGAACTACGGGACGGATTTTAATGTATTTTTTTTGTTGTGTAGCTATTAAGCCTGGGCAACATATAGGTTATAATTGATATTGGAAACTGGAACACCTGATGTAGAACCATAATAGACCTAGCTGGACTATAAAATATGGAAATGGTGCCGAATGGATTTTGATTGGCTTTTAACAGTTTGGTAGTTTGTGGTCCAACTGAAAATCTAGGCAATGTTTCATCTAATTCAATTAGGGAGCACCTGAGATACAGCTTGACCTCTCCGTAGTACTAGCTTCACACATTAGAGAGCTCATTTAAAATGGTCGCTCGAGAAAAACTGTCCTAAAAACGTTTTCCACGCGGGCAAAAGCTACTGTTAAATATTAGCTGTATTTTTACGAATGAACAGCGAAATGAACTGAATGGCCGTTAAACATCTTCCACATCCTCGAAGGTTACTTAACCAAAAGGAAATTCGTTCGTCTGAACTAAATAGATTTACGTTGAAGGCTCGAGAGCGCACTGAATACGTTAGAGAATCTTTACGGGAGGTACTTACAGAATTGCCCATAAAGTTTCATTAGGGGCAGAAAATTCCTGGATAAGGTGGAACTTTACACAAAGGGATGTGTATACGCAGCTACTATGTGTATGGCGGCGTGGAGCTACCGCATCTGCCAGGATTAGGAACGGAGTCGCTGATGTTTCCTAAATCCATTGTACCTGTCTGAATTTTGCAGAGATTTTTAGTGGATAGATGAACAAAGTCACTGACGTGTTTAATTATTAGGTCGCTCTTTGGTTTTAATAAGCTCCAAGCATCCATCGTGGATATTAAATGAAGATAGGTAAACGCAGGGAAATTAATACCTTCATACCAAATCAATATATTTTTGTATCTAAATGTCGTCGAATTCTTGCAGCACATTTCTAGAGCGACGTCGAGCAATAAAGAACGGCATGGATGGATATTTCGTAGAATTTAATAATCGCGGCAAGGGTTCCGTGACGATCGGGCGATCTTGATTCATTATGGGCGAGATCAAAGGAAAGCGGTTTAATTATTATTGATCTTTGCTCACAATTTGACGTTGGCAAATCTAAAATTATATTTGCCGAGCGAAGTCCGGGTGAACTCGACGGGACTTGGAGGCGTGGGATTTATAATAACCATTGTAGGATTTGTAATGCGCTGTATTCGTCTTCCATTTTGGAGTAATTCCAAAGTGTCTTTTGTTCTTTAACTTTTACAAGTTATAGTATTATGATGAATTAAGTGTGGGTATTTATGCCGAAATAGAAACCCAATATTCTATAGATATAATTACTTAGATATACTTACCAAAAATGTATGAGACAAACCTACCAAATCTTTGTCTCTTATATTTTAGTTATATATACAGAACATTGCACAATGCCCATAAACAAAATTTATATTGCACGAAACAAAATGTTTTCAAGAAAACTGGTCGTTTGTTGCAGTAAAGGAGCAATAAACACCGGAAAACTGTAATTCCTCTCGAGCTAGTAACCACGATTCGGATGACTCCCTCCCAGTTGATTTCATCCATACGTCGGCGGGCCTCTTCGCGGCTTCGCAACGTCTCGGTTCCCCAAGGCGTCGTCAACGCCCTCATTGCCGATCTCTCGCGACCGCGTCGACGTCATTATTGCTACGGGATTCACCTTGCTGCTGCACGCTGAGTGAAACAGCTGATTGCGGGAACGTGATGTGCATGTGCAGTGGCCGCGTCGCACCCGCATTACGACGCTTTAACGTTTACTCCCCATGTTGCCACTGGGAACCATTAGCCATGTTATTGCTCTGTTATAAAGTTTCATGAATCCAAATTGAATTTTATTCGGCGAGCGACTGGAGAGCGCCGCTATTTGTAGTTATTCTCGACTCGACTGAATGAATTAAACGTATTTGATGAACCCTACGGGGGAAGTTATCCTTGAGTCGAACAGTTTTATTGGAATCGTTTCGCACAACAAGTGCAACTTGTTTAATCGCTTGCCTTGCCACGCTTCGCTCATTTACTATTATGGCAGCAGTTTTGTGCTTAGCAACTAGTATGGCGGTCTTTGATTGCGGAACACTGCATTGTTTTGCTCGAGCCTAGTCTCTTTAGTGCCTAGGATTTGTTACGCGAGCTGTGATAATAGAGCTTTGCACGCTAGCTTGAGTATGAATGGGGCTTAACTAGTAGATGCTATTGTAGGTTTGCAAATTTTACAGTTTCTGTTGCCGAGCTCATGTACCGTACTGAGTTTCTGATACAGCGATGTGTTGTGAATGTGTAATTAAGTCGAGGGATTTATACAAAACAATGAACAGGAATAAACGGATGATTGTCTGATGATTTTTGTCGTTCAAATAATAATAAGCCTTCTAACCTTCTACAGCTTTTGTTTATATATGATCTGAAGCTGCGCAGAAATTCTAGGCGCAATATGTAAATGAGAAATGCGCCAAAACAGGAATGTTTAACTGTCAACTATCGTCGTGACAGTTCATGTCGTCAAAACGTCAAATTAGGTACCTATACAGAGAGAGCCTTTGATTTCTTCAAAATATGTAATTTCTTTATATACTGTGCTAACATCTAACACTATCTATTAATGAACGAATTTTCAAAATTGGTTCTGTAGTTTCAGAGATTATCTTCTACAAACAAACATACCTATTTCGTTACAAAACATCAGGACTTACAAATGACCATATCATTCAAACAGGAAAGTCAATAGAAATATCCGTAACATATGAATATGCAATGTAGGTGTGACCCGGGGCCGGCCGGCGCTACCTATCTGGATGTATTTCATAATGCGGCATGCGTCCTCATGCGCATGAGAGTGGCATCTGTGTTCGCGGATATTGCATTTTCAGTGGCATGGCGCTACAAGCGTGCGAAATGGCCACCGTTGATCACTACTGCGAATGGTCAATGTCCTTTATTACTTTTTTTTATTATGTTTTTATTTTTTAGGTCACATTTTGTATGGGATTTTTGAGAGGTACTTTCTTTGTTTGTGTTTAAATGTGAAGATTGAGTAGGAAAGCGGACCCTGGCAGAGGCCGGGATAAGCGCTAGGACGACGAGGACGACTTTCTTTGTTTGTGTTTAAAATGAGATGTAGGAAATTTATTACGTAGGATAATTTATTACGAGAACCCGCCCGAGGTATTCTCAGATACCTTCAACTTACATATCTAACAGTTTGCTTCTATGACTCACTTTATTTTTGTGCTATTCTTGTGAGTGAGTATCTACTAAACATTCAAACACAAATTCCAGCTTTAACTTCCTAACTGCGAATACTTGAATTTGAGATAAACACTTGGTTATTTAAAGTTAGCCGGAGTTTGAATGCAATGGGGGCGAACGTGTATCTGACTAAATGTCCTAATTTAAAAACTTTCAACTCCTTCGCGATAAAACTTTTCCTTTTAAATGTTTCGCAAATTTTCTGGTTGCCCGCTGGTCACAAAGGAGTTTGGCGGGAAACTATTTCCATTTTAGCTGCTTAAAGTAAAAGTTATCACAAAACGACGTACTTTCTGTTTACAGGTATCGTACAAGGTGACAATGTGTTAGAAGTAGATCAGCTAGACTCTCCAAGCTGGCCTGCCTCTAACGGTTTCTAGCTGCTACAGCCTGTTTTCTGTTGTGTGTTTTCCCATCGTGATACGGCTTTGGCTTATATTCAATAACTGATGATTATTGAATAATAAAACTGCTGCTAAGCATGAAGACAATGGTAAAACCCTCCACAAACGTGGAACACGTTCAAGTCCAGCAGTGGATTGTTAAAGGCGTTAAAGTAACGTACCTACGTTCGTTTCTTTTACAGTATCTAGTGCTTGCGATTCAATCATACTTGTCCGTGAAGTTGCATAGTGTAAGTGCTCACAGCTGTTCAGTAGAGGGCCCGGTTCCCTAAGCGCCGATGGAGGGATGCACTGAACGCAAACTGCAGCGGCGAGTGCGGGGGCGAGCGGGCGGGGGGCGCGGCCTCGTATCTACTAATTGAATCTGAGAACTTGTTGGAACTTCCTCAACTTGCGCGAAATTTGATTAGCTCGTCATCTTTCTTCGAGCACCGAGTTTTAATTCTTTAACTTTAGATAATATCTATCGCGAGATTAATCACGTGACGTCTCGCCAAAACCGCCGCGTAATCACTACTTTGTGTAATGAAGTTTCAAGGTCGTATCGTGTTACGTTCTTGGAGTATGCTTTCACGTATATATCTAGCCACTCTGTTTAGTAAACTGGCATGATGGTATCTACCTAAGGTGATGGGTCTGACTAAAATTTGTACATAAGAAATTTGTTTAATTTTTTGCATACATAATTAAATCCAATTTACTAAAAATAGCTTGAAGATGATAGTTCCAAAATATTCTGTATAACTTATTGGAATTATTGCTGAAGGATCATATAGACGTTACGGCAACATAGGTAGGCTAATGATGTTATGCTTATGATAATAACGATACGCTCTCACCAATTAATGATGGATGATTCAATCTCACTCCAGGGTTTTCAATTTAGACAGAGCCGCTTTGATGTCACATCAGAGCTATCACGGGATATAATCCCATTCACGACATCACGGAGGCTGAAACGCACCGAGTGTTAAATTGCTTTTGTAATAGAAAACAAGGTCATAATTATTTCACCGTCAGCCAACTGCGACAAAATATCCTTTGTAACGGGCACGTTGATTAATTTTCATAGACATCGGAAATTGCGGGTAAGTGAGTGCTAATTAGCCGTGTGGTGTCCGGTAGAGTAGAATAGCACGAACCCCTTACACTCGTGGGTGTCGTACGAGGCGACTACTAATGTTTTCGAGGTAAAAGATCAAGAGTCTCTATAGACTGGAAAATGGGCAGCAGCGTTTTCCATTGTTATATTTATAACACTGCGATCTCCAACCCGCCTGCCGAGCATGGAGATTATGGCAATTACCTCCCCTTTCGTGGGATAGGCCGTAAGTTCTGTAGTGGGCTGATATGGGCTGTGATGATGAATGCTAATTATTGCGGCGATGCGCCAGCGTCGCCATGGAGCTTCCCCACGCGCTCACTCCACATCTACGCAATTTAAGACTTTCCGTTAAAATTATTTAGACAGATTTCGTTGTTTACTGTCATGGAGTGAACCATTAAGCTGTGATCCACGAGCGAAGTTACGAACAGTAGTTAAAATGGATTTGTCCCAAATAGACTGATATAATTTAACTGAAAACTCCGACAATCTTTGTTGAGATCCCGCGCTATCTCTACCCCAAATGAAGATGCAAATGTATTTCGTTCTCAGCTGACGAGGCCATCATAAATTATTTTTATGACTCCCCCGCTTTTGTCTTTCTCAAGTCTTGGAGATGATTCATGTCAATTAAAATCACATTGAATTGCTTCTGTTCGCATATTTTCTCCGTTAGGAATACATTAGGGCTATTTATGGATGACTTCGGATTTATAAAAGTATGATTTGATGACGTTATAATGAAGGTACAAATGTGAAAGGTACAATATAAATGTTTCAATTTGAATGTTGGTCTGACTAAATATGGTTTATTTTCTGATTTTCTGATCATGGGTAATATAAGGTTGCAATATCAATTCCAATTCACTCCAATTCCTATTTCACGTAAGATTCAGTAGAAATAGCATTTACAATTTTATTTTCGTCGCGCAAAAGCGTCGCGCCGCGTGAGCAAGCGTGACGTCATGGCAGTGAGCGTTATAGAGGAGCGCGCCGAACTCTTTGCCTTGTCGCTGTAATCGTCTTATGACGTCTTATAAGTTACGTGAACATCCATTAAAAAAACCCTACTCTTTCTCATACACTTGACCCCTACGCGTGATGTGGTGTTAGCATATATTTATTATCTGACTATTAATGAATAAAAAAATTATTTGCGTTCTGAAATGCCTTAAATGATAAATAACCTGTTTCGTACGGAACACAAGGAAATAAATGCCATCCCCGCCAGGCACGGGACGGAGAGGCTGGCCCATGAAGCTAGACGCTAGACGTCATTAAGAATGGCACGCGTATCAATAAACTCACCACCAAGATGCCGACGGAGCTAAGTGGACCAAGAGGAGCAAGAAGGCGGACCTCGGGTCCTCGCATGCGACGCGAAATCCAAACCAGGATTGATCGCCAGGTTGATGATGATGACAATAATAATCAATGAAAAATATATATTTTTAAATCAGTTGGTAAGGAATTCACTCATAAATGATTATAAGTATGAAAGAAAGGAAACAGTGTCACGGAAGTTGCGTACTATTAATTCCAGTGAACCTTTTTTACCTAAATGAGAACTGAGCTCTGAAGAGTTCTCTAGCTATGTAACAGCATTAAATTTTCAGGTCAAGATGTTGTCAACGTGTGAATGATTGCCCCGATATGGCAAATATCCATTTAGGGCAAATGCTTTGCTTTGTTTTGTATTACTGGTTTAGGAAATTATCTGTACTTAATGTAATAAATAGAAAAAAATGTGTACGCTTTTCTTTAATTTTTTAGTGATGACGTTTTTGGAAGTGGTTATACGCAAGCTAGTGAAATATGTATATTTTCTTATAGAATGAAATAAGAATATTGAAAATATGTGAAAAATAAATTCAAATAAAATTTAATAAATAACGAATATTCTTGAACAATTCACACAGCGCCATTTAGCCCCAAAGCAATTATTAACATATTATACACAGAAACAAATAAATGTCTTTAGAAAAACGTATTTTAAAATCCTTGGCTCTAGAAATTATACCGACCACAAGAAAATGCTGCTCAGTCGCAAGCAGCGCTAGAAAAACCGCAACAAATTGTCACGAAACAAGATGAGGTTTTCCGGAATCTGACCGTGAGATTAAAAGGGATGTTTCCCAAGCAGATTCTTGTAAACAGCTTAACCATACAAAAACGCATTCCCACTCTGATTTTTTTATGAATCCTGTCCGCTGCTCATCTTTTATTCAAGTGGTCTTGGGGACTTGTGGACTTCTCAGAGCTGCGGTGCGAAGCTGTCTCTAGAGTTCGCCGGCGAACATTTATTGATATTGCTGGATTTTTAAAATTTATAGACAACTAGGTTTTCCCCGCGATTCTATGCAGCTGTGGGGACCATTAAATTACAACTTAGTAATAGGGTTGGAATCAGAAATTTCCGTTTCACTTGCGTTTCGCCATCGTGTTCACGAATGCAAGTTATTATTGGTTCATGGGTTTGTTATCTTTCATTCAGGTGCGTCATCGACGCTTTATGTACTATTGTACTTACAAAATACATTACACTTAATTTCTTGCAATTTCATTGTCCATGGGAGATTTAGTGCGACGGTTGAGAAACGACTACGCCACGCTTTTTTAATGCGAAGGCGTTGCCGGCCTTTGGGAAACACCGCTATACAATTTGCATGCCATCACATATTTATATAATTGTACTGCAAACAAACTAATATCTACTAAAACTACAGCTTATACACAAGCGAGTATTAACAAAGAAAACATATTTACGATAACCCTGCAAAGGTTGTACATAAAACTCTTTGTAAGCCTGTAGACATAAATATCATGAAGGTATGTTATTTAACCGATAGGAAGATATATTTCTTCATATGACCGGCTCAAGTGGTCACCAGAGACTTTCATACAGATATCGCCCCTTTATTTTTACGTGCGGACCCGTGTAAGAGGAAGACAGAAGTACTCATGCATCCGAATGTATGTGCTCTATGAACGCGTGCGGATAAATTTATGGCACAAGATACAGAAGGGTCGACGTAATAAATTATGTAGAAAACTGAGAATCCGTACTCCCGATTGTGTACTGTATGGAATATAGATATTTCCGCTTAAGAGCCACTTGCTTGCGAGGGGCCAGTGAGCCGGAAAATTCTGCAGTTCCTAAGGCTTGTAGGGAATACTTTGAGGTTACAGATAAATCTTAAAAGCGGAAACCCCGACCAAGTTGACTTATATTCAAATATATTCTAAACTACTTAACCGATTTTATTGAAACAAAGCTACGAACTATCTATTAAACTGGCTTACAAACAGAGAAAACCTAATTTAAATTGGTCCATCCGTTCGGGAGCCACGATGAAAAATACATACGTCAAAGTTATAATACCCCTTTTTTTTCGTCGGGGGCGTCATACATCCATACATCCTCACTAACGAGTAACGACAGAGACAAGGTAGTTTTTTTATAACAGTATAAAATCGGGAATCGTTTAGCACAGGCTAACGTCAGTAGGATGAATTTATATGTAGTGAGGGCAACGACTTTTTTATGCTCTGCGAATTAGTGGCTACTGCACGTTTGCATCTCAGTAAAGGGGCAAGCAAAACAAAACATTGGCTCCAATAAGAAACCCATTAGGCTTTTGTTTTGCAATAAGCAAAGAAAAAATATGAACAGTTAAACGTTCCATTTAATTAAATTACAAACGACGTAATGCCACTTAAATCTCTGGCCTCGGGAAGCGGTATTTTAAAACGAATACCTAGAGTTGGCGGAAGACAGATAAGGATGTCGCGGCGCTCTGTGAGGCTGCGGCACGTCTGAGTAATTAGCGAAAATAGGAGAGACCACCTCTTATGAATCATCTCGTCTGTACGTAGTGCGGTCTAGCTCCTCGGGCGAGGAGCGTAGTTTGAGCCCGTAATATAAACCTCCATACAACTTATCTCCATGTCGTTTGTTGCACTTGCATCTTTGTTTTTGTTTCATCCATTATAAATATATATGTCATGGTGATTAAATCGTGTATGGGTGGACGTAGCGGGGTATACTTGGAATTTGTATGCTGTCCCCATGACTGACGTATTCTGCCCTATTGAGTCCTCCGCCAACAATTCCTCCTTTGCTTTGGTTTTATCTGTAATTTAGTTCATGAGATATAACCAAATGTTCAGATAGATTAATCAGAGTATTTCAATCGGTGTCGGTAACCCGCTACTATGTCTACAATCTTAAAAGTCCTTAAACATTTGTCCAAATTACTGAACCGATTTTAATGAAGCTTCAGCTAAGAACTCAATTAAACTGTTTTCTAAATTGAGGAAACTAAATTGAAATAGGTCCATCCGTTTGGTAGCTACGATGCCACAGACAGACACACAGCTACACACGTCAAACTTACATCACTTCGCTTTTGGTGCCGTGGGTTAAAATGTAGAATTATTGAACTCGTGATTGCTTTCATTTCGTTCTGCTGCGAGGCGATCACAGCCCTACTCGAAAGTTATCTCATTCAAAATATACATTTCGCTGAAGGAAACACAGAAGAAAATTAACTTTAGTCAAGCTAAATACTGACTTTGATTCTCCGAAATGAAGTAATGTACGCAAACAGATTTGAATTGTAACTTTTCCGTCAACTTGTTATTATTGTCATATTTTTGGGTATTCGCTGATCAAGTTTAACTTTAGAGGCCCTATTTTGAAACCTCTCGCATCTACGCGAGCGCTCGCCTTCTAATGCTTATCTTTTCTATCTCCAGCAATTTACCACGAGTGTGAGTGGATGAAATACTACATTTATTTATATAATATCAGTGAAGGTAAGTATTATGGCTTGTCTCATTTTAATTAACTAACAGCATTAATTTCGTTGTTACCATGGTTTTACTTAGTCAAGCCTGAAATGCCTGCAGGTACACATATCTGCCGCCATGCATAAAAGCGTACGCTGATATTCCTGTAATGATAAGGCAGATCAGCGAAATTAGAGGTAAGAGGTATCGTCCACACAGTAATCATAAATCATATTAATGTGGGAAACGAATTTCAGATGGACTGCCTATTCATTTGTTTATGTGAGCCAATTTTTCTGTTCTTTATTTGTGATTTCCAATTGATGTGCGGCAATGCCAACTTCATAGACACGTGTCCTAAAACTTGCACAATGGAGGACTTTTTCGAGGCCAGTCCAAACTCTGTATGCGTCGCCGAATACTGGGCGAACAAAGTGTAAGGGGGAGTAAAGTCCATCGCCTCGAGAACGAGAAGAAGACACGCAATAAAATGAAACCGTTTTACGCGCGTTTAAAGTGTGTAAATGTGTAGTAAAAAAGTGTTATTTTAAATTTCCATTAAACCCAGTCAAAGGCGAGGTTTTAATTGTGATCCTGTTCGTCTAAATCAGTAGAGCGAGACAGGGATGCTAGTAAATTTTAATGACGTGTAGCGACGCAGTGCGGTTTCACGTCGCGAGCACGATTCCACACAGCTATAACTGTAACTCGAATAACGTGCTATGCTGTAGCGTGTACGTACAGTTGCGAAATGCATTGTTTTGCACGTCTTCAATGGTTTTGTGCAAGGAAATACACACGGGAGGCGCGCGAGCTGTTGCTGCAACTACGCATTCGCGAGATTTGGACGCACCCTAATGTGGCTTGGCATTGGTTGCATTTTTTAATTGCACTCCATCACAATCTTTATATTGACTTATACTTATGTATATACATTTTTAAATTGACATTATTATCGTCATTTTGACATTGCTTTATGTATTTAATCATAATTTAGATTCAACTAGCATATTTTGGTTGGACATGTCAATGTCTATTGTAATTAGCCTATTTGTAATTTAATTAGGTATTCAATATTTTAATCTAAATCTAAATAATAATCAGATTTTTATTGTTGAAATTAACTATTGTTAATATGACGATGTATATATATATACTATATAAATATATAGTATATATATATACTATATAAATGAAAATGAAAATTATATAAAAAGGAAAATGGCGGGAGCTAAGACTATTAGTGGCTGTTGAATATTAAAATTACCATGAGGACAAAAGCATAGTACCCACATTTCTGAAAGCCGTAACTAATCTAACTATAATGTCACTATAGTTACACTGCCTATCTTACTATCAAAGGAAATACACACGAATTGGATAGCTGTAAAGAAATCCTACCTCTGATAGAAAATTGTATTTTTCCCAGCTTAAAAAGGCAAAAATATTTAAACTGTTTGTTATAGCAGATGTAGTAAACAGCAGGAAACAGCCTTAAGAAAAACCGCCTGAATATTGGACTATCATCGTCCGCAAAACAAGCATAACTTACATCTGTACTAGAAAACAAGGTTTAGTTGTTCCTGCTCACCTGCTCGTTCGCTCTGCTAGGTAACTGTTGAAGAATTGAATTCTTCGTTCTTACACAATAAAACAAGTTCGGAAACTACGTACACACTCGCAGTAATGGAAAACCTGCTAGTTCAGTTTTTCTTTCCAACCCCGTACTGTGGACTGCGTTGATATAAATTGCTTCGTGCATGTGTGAGTCGGTCCTGTATTGGAACGAATTAAGTTATATTGTTACGAGCTTTTTTATTGGAAATGAAGGTCTAGTAGTACATGTTTATACAGCTGGATTTTATTTATTTATTTATATAAAAAGCCTTAAATGAGTAATTACAATTTGTGGCGTAATGTGCTGAACACCCCAGGCTTAGGTGTACTGGCAGACATCAACATTGTATAAATGGCTGTGTATTTAAGGTATTACCAGAAACTAGTCAACTTTACTCGACGACAATCGTAACCATAATTAACATCTATAATTTAGCGAATACACTGCACGCAGAAAGAGTACGTTCAATATTATAACGAATTACTTACCTAATGAAGCACTGCAGGGGCAGTTTAGATACTCGTACTTGCAGCATAGTCACAGAATACTAAATGGCTAAATGAAAAAGATAAAAAAAAAATTGACGATGTGGTGATAAAGCAAGTGGTGGTATTACATGGCTAACATTTTCTTGTCTTACGTATCATTCATTACAAATTCTAGCTTTGATTTCGAGTTCACAGTTCTTACTCAGATACCTTTTTGTATGCAATAAACTTTTTTGTTTACCCAACATGCAACAACATAACAATAGTACCGATGTCTATTTTCACATATTTTGTGTATTATTTATTTAATAGTTTATTGCACACTTAAATGGTAACAAAGTAATAGTACTATGATTTTACCACAATACGTGGGGGTTGTTCACATATTGCTAGCCAGTAGGTCTTTATTTTTATCTTAGGAACTTAGCTGGAAGCAATTGAAATGAAAAGGAAAACAAATAAAAATATTGCCGCATCCTGTAATTACTATAGAAGCCGGATGCTTCTGAATTGAAGACCTTGATTTTTATTACAAGAATCGTACACCTTCATATCGAATATTAGTTTCTAACTTCCTGTCTCCATTCGTTCCTAGAAGAAAAGAACTCGAGTGAAAAACAGACGTACATGTTTTCCTGCGGAAGTCTAAAAATAACAAGGGAAACATTCTTTCATTTATTGCTGAGACCTTATCTTTAAAAGCCATTATTGGTCGGGGTGGGGGTGTACTATGTCTAGCTCTGGGGGTGTAATTCTGACAATTCTTTATCGCGCGCAGACCGCGCCGCTCGGACCCACTCAAGCGTGCGGGGCCACGCTCCGGACTTCCCTTTCCTTTTCTCTGCGTCTAAATATAAATGACGATATTGTTTTATATCGAACTAGCTGTTAGGCCGCGTGAAAGTGGAAACGCAACTGGCGTAACGGTATGGCGTTGATGCTTTTATACACACGTTTATCCGATAGTGACAGCGTCGCTGTTGGAATTGACATGACATAATAGATGGTGACACTTAGTTCCAGCTTAGGCCACCGTGTAAGAAAGTTTGTGGCACTATACAAGGCTTACGTAAAGTTTGCACCCAGTAATTGCAATACAAATTCTAAGCTGGCTGTACGATGCAGACACGTGTATTTCTTCCAACCCTTGCCGGTTATCGTTTAAAATCACGATTTTGAACAGATTTTAAAACTGTAATTTTTTTTATATATATATCCAGCAATTCCATTCCTGATGCGAACGTGCTGATGATTATGAAAAGTCTTTTCTGATGTATATCTGTTACATACTATAGTTTTATCTGAGGTTTATTAAGACAACTGTAAGAAAACTGCACAGTTCAACTGTGTAGTAACTGTTACTATCTATTTATAGTACGAACCCTCTTGATAAATTCCAATAAAAACCCTCTTTTCTACTCGTCCTCCTACACTTCTATCGGTCTTGAGCATCCACGCGTCGTAAGGCTTTGCCTACTTTAATATGTAAGTACGAGTATTTACTCGACTGCGACAGAAGGAAGATTATGTTTTCCGAGCGTATGTACCTGTAAGTACGTGGGTATGTATGTCTATTTCTTTGGCACGAGCTACAGCCCAAACGGTACATTGGATTTTATCATATGAGATGTTGTTAGATTTGTCTTGCTCGCGCGAGTATTTCTGGGTAGATTAAAATATTAAAAATCAAAATGGCCGATATAAGGTGCCATTTTGTAACTGTCGAAAATAGTTTTTCTCTAAAACCAACTGAGTGGAGTATCAAAATTAAGGTCTTCAAAGGCGATTTAAAAATTTAAACAGCTTATTGTTTGCTTTTTAGTTTTAAATAGCAGTCGGGGTTTTTAGATTCTATTACTTGTTGTAGTAGAAATTGATCGAGAACGGAAGCCCTCCAATCGGGTGCCCGGAGGGTGGAGTAGCACTCACGTCTTCCGTTCACTGGCGACCTAAGAGTCTACTCAGGGCCTGTTGCTTAACCTAAGATAAGATATATTATTTGACTGAGATCTGTAGTACTATCTTCCTCTTGTTATATCTGTAGTACTGTCTACATCATCACAGATATCTGTCAGGTAAAGTATCTGGAACTCATTAGTAATAGTAGGTAGTAGTGGTAATAAAAGGTTAGAGCCAACCGTCTAGGACATCCAGGGACTAGAAATGGGGAGCAGTGTTTGTAAATGTATTGTGTTTTCCACATACCGTATTCGAAACTTGAAAAATAAGATTACGATTGAACCCCCGTGTTCACTTACTTTACATTCATAGGTTGTTGAGAAAGATTTAGGTAGACGTATCGACTATTGATTTTTTAAGGAACAGGGTTCTAATTCCATAGAGCCCGCTGTTCGTGCGATTCCATGCAAATATATGCATCCAAAGTACGGCCAGCATACTCATCTTAGCCACCATATCCTCGGGGCCCGCCTTGACCATTATCCATGATTTGGTAGATCAGTAGTCTTATTATGTAACTGTGTTGCTAACAGTTCTCTGATTTCAATGATTGAAATTGTTACTTTTGCGATTACGTATGATCGATTTAATAGTTTCAGTTTATTGCAATGGAACTTTGTTGGCAACTGAACCCATTATTCGATGATACGTAATCGCAAAAGGAAAAATTTCATTCATGCAAATAAGATAATTGTTAGCAACATAGTTACGTAATTAGCCTACTGGTAATTGCTAAAGCGACTGCCATCTGACCCGCTTGACCCTGTTAACCTGACCAGATTATCGGATACTCGTAGATATCGGCGAAAAAAAATGTGGGTATTATGTATATAAATTTTAACTTTTTATAATAATAATTCTCTTTATTTATATAAAATACAGTAAGGTACGTGTTAAATGGCAGGTGTGATAAGAACATAAATTTTTTTGTTGCCCTGTTTCCCAAACTAGGAATAACCTGTATCTACACACAGAACTCTTCACGTACTACGGTCCTGAGTACATAATATTATATAGGTTTATCCCAAAATTCAAAATATTGGCTCGTAGTTCCCACGGGATCTCGCCGAAACCGAATTTAACGCCGACGTAGCCATTTACGAATATTGGTAATAGAAAATCGAAATAGTAGATTCATTTTGATGAAATATAATTTTACCGTGTTCGGTATTGATCCTTTCATCAAAAATATACGATGATTTAATTTCAGGTTTTGTCGGTGTTGTTCCTATAATCAGGTTACAAAATCTTTGTAATTCGTATTTATTTATGAACTTACTTTTATAGCTTGCCAGTGTAATTCCCGGCAGAGTAAAATTGCCTGCACTAAACCGTTCGACTGGCGGGTGTCGTAAAAGGCGACCAATGTTTTATTAGAGGCTGAACACCCAGAACTTCCGTTGATCAGAAAATAGGCAGCAGCGCGCAGCGTTCCATTGTCTAATTTAAACACTGTGATTTTCAACCCGCTTGCTAGAAGTGAAGATTATGGTAAAGCACAACACTGATGTGGAAGATGCTCAGCTCCAGCAGTGAGCTGGGACGGTTGTTAATGAATTTTAAAAATAAACTTCGTACAATAGCATTTTGTAGTATGGAGAGTGACCACCTACTTACTAAACCTAGACCCGTGTCTCATAGTCGTGGGAACCCCTTCTTCTTATCTAGATCATACTTTATTGGCCCAGTATTCGGCGACGCAGGCAGCGTTTGGACTAGCCTCGTACAAATCCTCGGGAACCCATGTGCGAAGGTACGGTTTTACATTTACCAAAATTTTCGATCCAATACCCAATTCCAGTTCGAAACAGCTGCGTGTCGCATCGGCTATACAGATTTTAGTGTTGTATGTAAATACGGTCATAACATAACGCATGGTAAGCACCCTGGGGCGCTAACAGGTCCCGGCTTTCCGCACTCCGCACTGCGACGCAACACGACATTAAAATTTAGCAAAACCACTGGCAGTGCCGAACGCGGCATCCACGTATACGCCTCCATTTGCATTCGGCCGCGTGACGTCATTGCTTACGTCAACGCCCGCGCCATGCGCGCCGCGCCGGACTCCGGTTCGAAGCATCGCGCTTAATTATATTTCCTACGGTCTACGCCTAGGACCCAGTATGGGTGCAAATTGCTTTTTTTAACAAGCGTTCTGCTCTGGCTCTGCGAGGGTCGGTTGATGTTACGCTATGATGCTTTTAGTTGGTGCCATCACCCTGCGCTTATTACTTTTGACTAAATTCGGTAGTCTAAATTAGTACTGTAAAAAGAGTGAGAGCAAATGAAATTGGAATATATTGCTCATAAAATGAGGTACATTTTTTATCACGGCTTTTGAAAAGCGGAGCGGCGGGTAGCATAATGTAATTGATATAAAAGTTGATGCTTTTTGTTACTGAATTTATGCTACTGAATTAAGTCAAGTCATATTCCGACAAACGCCACCAAAAACTTACCTATGACGTCGACGTATTTTTAAATCTATTTTATCAGGCCTAAGTACATATACACCGTCGTAATATAATTTGTCGCCGAAGCAAGTCAGTCGAAGGATTTTATTACTTAATAGTTGTACCTATTTTTTCTCTGTGCTAATAGTTAAGTAGTTATCTTTTAAACAAGTTCTCCAGCTGCCCCGCCGCAGGCGATTTTTATTTATTTTTAGAGTTCGTTAGCTAACTTTCCGCCGGCGTGCGGCGGAGTTTCTTTTCAGCCATGTAATTTGGACCGGAACTTTCAGCGAGTGGGTGCCTCCACGAATTTGTGGCCGGCAGTTTATAAAAAGGCGCGACGCGACGACGCAACAATAGGCTCATTCGATTTGTGGCTGTATTCATTTCATACTTTTATCTCTTTTTACCCCCTTTGTCCGGTGATTGGGGTTTTGATGAGTACTTTCAGATACAATATAACATGATTTCCATCTGATTGAGATACTTTTTTTCGGTCTTTTTAATACCAATATTTTCGAGAAAAGCTTTAGTGGGTTATTTCAGGTAGTTGTTATATATAAAAATAGTAGTACATTCGAAGTAAATGAACATCCATAGAAATAATATGTTCCCACTAACAATTATTTCCGACTCAGCACCTTCCCATCTCCCCACCTATGATTTGTATGTTATTTATAATTATGGTACCCACCATAATTAGAAAAAGGTAATCATGGCATAAACATCCCTGATTTGGCATATCAGGTAATTACAGTAGAGCGACTGTCGTTTGACCTTGTGATCCTGTCAACAGGAGCTCATTTAGATAAATTCTCTAATTGACAGTTAAAACCGCAACAAAATCCGTTGCGTAGTTTAGGAGAAGTTAGTGGATATACAGACAGACAGACGCGGCAAACGACTTTATTACATACCATGTAAGGATGAATGTACGATTATCACAGAATGAGTGAACACTGTTATAAAGCCAGCATTCAAACCTCTACGCGTATGCTACGAGTGCTACAATGTTCGTAGCACTCGTATAGCGCGGATGATAACACTCCCACGATGTATGGTAGATCGTCACACAAAAAAGTCTCCGGTCAAAAAATTATCAAAATAAAATTTTAAAAATTATCGAGTTTTTATACTATTTTAGCTTTGAAATTTCGAAATATTCATAGTTGTAGTGGTGAGCCCAATAAATTTGAACTGCCACATCACCGAAATCATATGCAAACATTAATGATATTGACATGATCGTCCTAATGAACCAAACTTTATTGATATTAAAAAACATTTTTCTTTGTTTAATTTAAATTTAAAGTTGTGTGAATGTCTAATTTATATTTATATTTAAAAATACACCCATTATCTGGTTCTACGTTCTACGCCTTTGTCCCACTAAAGGTTCTCAGAGACTATGGGCTGCTACTTTACTCTGTTCTGAGTCCTGATACAACTCCGTAGCCTCGAGCGAATCCTGGACCTACAATAATGGTACAATATCTTGAGCTTTACTAATGGTAACATCATCAACATCATATCAGCCGAAACTGATGAGCTTAGGCCTCTCCCATAAACCTCCATAAAGGCCGGTCGTCTGCCTTTAGCTGGTACCTGGGATCCTTACCAGGTCGTTGATCCACTTTGTTGGGGGTGCTGTCCTAATTGGCAACGGTCGTACGACCATGGTCGTATAACATGGTCTCCTTGGCCTAATACGAGACCTCAAAACCGCTAAACGCACGACCACGGCCCGATCATTGCCAATTAGGACAGCGCCGGAGGTCTACCCTCGCTGTGTGTTCCGGTATATAGTCGCCACACGGTTACATACTAAGTATAACCACTGATGAACCCCACGTCATTGTCCCCAGAAATGATGACGTGCCGGCTGGGGTCGCGGCGGCTGGGCGGGTCGCGCGGCTCGCTGCAGGCGGGCACGGCGTGCTCCACCGCCGCCAGCGAGCTGGACCTCTCCTCGCGCTCCAGGCGGTCCAACAAGGCGCGGTAAGTGTTACTACGATTTTATTTAAGTTGCACTGCTCGTATGTAAGTTGTCCGTCATTTTCAAAAAAATTTCGACCATTGTTTTTTATTAGATTGAGTTGACATTTGGTACACCTATGTAACTTGGATGACAATGCAGTAATGTAGTACTATGGAGCTGGTCTGATGATGGAGTCAGAAGGTGGTCATAGGAACTAATTAACGCAATAAGATTACCACATCGTATTTGGGTTCTTTGGAATGGTGTTAATGAATAGGTATTATAAAGCGCACTAATAGCTTGTTATGAAAACATTTGAGAACCTTTTACCACAGGTTTTAAAAAGTCGAAAATGAGGCTGAGTTAACGGAGCCCCGATTGTCGGCTCCTCCACTCTTTGTCCCAACACAAACCAAACGTAAAAGAATCTAACTTAATGTTCTTCGAAAAATAGTTGATGATGTCGCTAGTTATATTATAATCAAACGTTTTTCACAATATTAGTCGCCTTTACCGACGCCTATAAATAGGGTTTGACGCTACATTTCACTCTGAATCAGTTTGACCGTCTTTACCTTCAACCGATCAGGTGATCAGCATGCTCATTCTTCTAGAGATCTTTAGATCAGTCATCCCTTAAGGATGTATCAAACAGAAAGCGTTTACGTATCATTCCGTATTTCCTTCTGTAAGAATCGTAAGCTGTACGCAAAGGGGACACGTGAAGGCTCTTTGTCTGGGAAAGCAAGCATTTGACTAGTAAATTACGTTACGGGCCAGGATGGGACATGCCTGTCTAGAAATAGATTTTGTATAAAACCCAATAGAAGTGAGTGATATCTGCCGCCCACAGCACTTACGATACACGCTGCATGCACCTATCTTATTAAGTATAGGAAATCCAATTACGGTTCACCTAGATCTACTATAAGGTGCGCTACGTAGAGTGGGCTTAAAGTCCGCTATTTTTAGTTATCTCACAATTCAATTGGGATTCGATTACAAGTAGATTACAATTCATTCATTCATTCATGCAATTCGAGACAAATTGGCTATTCTGCAAAAACTTCTAGGTAAGCGTAATTGAGTTGTAATCGAATCGAAGCTCAATCGACGTTTCAAAATCTATCTACCAAGAGACTGAACAAACGTGAAATTTACACGATTGATTTGCTTTGATTTATTGAATTTTCCTTTTTTTAACGTAAATTAAATTGTCTGCAAAGAAGACCCTTGTCAAATAAGAGGACAATACCATTCTATCACACAATTGAATCGAGCCACGATTGTAACACCAATCGGAAACCAATCGCATTTGATTGGTCTTTTATGAGTAGCAGAATACCAAAAACGTGTCAAACTGCGATGGAGCTGCGGTTGCGATACAATTACAATTCCATTCCCAGAGCCAGACTCGAGGCTCTTGTCCTCAGGTTTGTGCGACCGAAACCTATTGATTTGTGTAATATCCGATGTGGTTTATGACGGTTGCTCAGAAGCGCGGAGATAGGTGTAGTAGGATATTGGTATCTTTATGGGCAGATTTGATAATAGTACAGCATATATCTTCCCAAAAAGGCAAACATCGCAAACGCGCTTGTTAATATGATTTTTTTGAGTTTACACTCATGTTTGCGACACTGAAAAACCTGTGCTACTTCCATTGCGCTAGAAAAACTATGAAATCTTGGCACTTTTTCCAGTTTTTTGCTTATAATTCGAAAACGCCGGCTTATAGCAAAAAATTCTTATACTAAGGTAATATACATAAAATTCTCTTTATACGCTTTTCCCAACCGTTTATGAGTAAAACAGTCTCGGTTGTGGCTATAGGTAAAATACCCTTTTCTTAGAGAATTGTATGGAAAAAATCGTATAAAATATACATAAATTTTTATATGATATATGTACAAATTACCAGTTTTGTTTTATTTCACCATACATGTGCTGTAAGACCTTGTTTCTTGCTAAATTTCATGATTATAGGTCACCGGTAACAACCCCAGAAGTTAAGATACTCTGTGAGTATCAAAGTTTGATTAGGTGTACTACTATTACAACTTGATATTTACAAAGCAACTTTATCAAAACGTGTAGGGTGCTTATCCACGACGTATAAAACAAGGTGTTACAGTACAAATAAAGGGGGTAAATCGAAACTGGTAATATGTATATACGAGTTCATTTATCGTAAAAAAATATATGTTTTTCTTATACTATATTCTTCATAAAATTCCATAAAAAAGGAGCATTTTACCTTTATTTGAGAATTTGGAAAATATCTAGCAAATGATGTAGATAATTTTATGTTAGACTGTAGGTCACAATTTTCGAGTTATATAAGCAAAAAACTAAAAAACTGCCAACATTTCGTAGATTTTCGAGAACTATGGGAGTAGCACTGGTTTTTCAGTGTTGCAACTTGGTGGCTCCTCTAAAAAGACCTAACAACATGTAAAAAATTGTAGATACATGCGTACTTGCGATGTTGGATATGGATATATACTGTACTATAACTAAACATACTGCAAACAATGGAGTAGTTTAAAGTAGTGAAAGCTCTATAAATCTTTGTGTATGTTAAAACTATACATTGGCCTACTATAGGAAATTTTAAAACGTAAATTGCAAAGTTGTTTAATTAAGGTATTTAACAAATTTTAAATTAACTAATTAGTGACTTTTCATGTATTAATTTAATCCGAATTTATTATCTTAAAATTATTCTAAATAATTCTACATTTCCCACTTTATTGGTAACATTAATAAGCATTGCTGAAACGAAGACAGCAAGAGTATAAGTGGTTGATTGACATAATTTATAGCGATCATCCCTAATATTTACAATGTTCGTAATGTGATGCGCTTTCCTTTAATATGTCGTAGTAACCGTTATTAAAAAAATTAAAACCTCTGGCTAGAATATTCAATAATTAGACCTCTGCAAGTTAGTTCGAATTCACCTGCAATTCGCTCTTCTATATGCATATAAGCTTCAATATGGGAAGCTGCAAATGATCCAAGTTTCTTGGGCAGTGTTCCGCATCATCGACTTTGATCCTTTCACCGGATCTACCTGTACGCGGCTATTGCTCAGAGTTACGTCGTTAGGTAGATCAAGTGTGTGGAAGTTTGCTATTGTGTCCTGCACCCAATGTATTATTAGTGTGCTATATTACGGATATAATATGGAAATCTACGAAGGGATAGTTAATTAAATGGTAAGTATCTCAATTACTATACTTAATCATATTCGTAATCAAGTACAACGTGTATTATTAATACACAAGGTCTTTATAATTGTTCTCTCCCATAAACGCACCCCTACGCCGCCTAGCTTTTACGTAAATGGCTGCTGAATATTTAAATTCAGATGGACAAAAGCCAATGGAGACATAAATCTGTAGCCGCAAAGACGCAGATATTCCACATAATTCGGCGAAAAACGAAACAAGCCGATATTTTCCAAAGAGGGAGTTAAAGAATTCCTTTGACCCTAATTGGTGTTGGCTGTCGACGTTTATCCCGGGGCGGTCGCTGCCGAATATCTATCATCTAAATGAATACGATATCCTCGTATCGACCCGTTCCGCCGCCAACGCCGAAATGCTCCTTTTACATGCTCCTCTTGTCCCCTTCCGACATGATTCTGGTTCGGCTTCGTAATTCATAAAAAAATTCTATTAGTTGTATGTAGGCTTGTTATGTTAAAGGAGAAACAACAGCAAATTAAATACATGAATTGCGGAAAATTTTCCTAAAAAAACACAATTCCAAACAAACTGTGACGGCGCCGTAGGATTTCTACGTCATCCGTATTCTACGTCATCGAGTACAAGAAATATTCCACTTCGTAGCGATCGATAGTAGACGTTTAGGAGACCCACAAAACGTTGGTCTGCCCGTGCCGAATCTGGTCTCACAGTCTAAAATAGATTGCGCCAGCTATTACTGCGTCGCCGCAAATACATAACCCATGGCATAATGCGCGCCATAAGCGTTTATGTGCGTAGTACGCGACAGGAAAAAACGCATTAGCAATCCATTGAGCCTGAAAGTGTTATTACTCGACATGTCTCTTTATCACGCGACAGGGTGACGGATTCCAATTCGATTTTACTTTTCTCCCATTAATATGTTCCCCATATGGGCTCCCGGAATAAATTGCGTTTTGTTTACGATTTGATGGGTTTGTTATTGCAGTAGGTAATAACTGGGAGAGACATAGAAAGGTGTGATTTCTCCAACTGCCTGGAGCGATCTTGCTGACGTTAGGTATTACCCGCTCGTTCCGCCCAAGTATGGAGTATTACGATTTGGTGGGTTTATGCGGTAGGTAATAACTAGGAGGGAGGAAGTGATTTTTCCATCTACCTGAAGTGACTATGCTGACTTGAGGTATCACTTTCTGTACGTAGAAGTAGTCATAAAGTTATAACTGACACGGACGTAGAGAGGTGTTGATTCCTTCATCTATTTGAAGCGATTTCGCTGACGTTAGGTAGCAAGTAATCCGATAGGGAATGTTTTCGCCACAGCGCACAGAATTAGCAGGCCAAAATGGGCGTGGTCTGGCCATGCTGTGGGGACCACGACGATACGGCAAGGATAGAATAGGACGTCTTCCACCCAGATGAAGTGACGATTTATGAAAGGCAGAGGGTGGAAGCTGGATGCAGCAAGCCGAGGATAGGGCGCACTGGAGCTCATTAGGGGAGGCCTATGTTTAACAAATGACTAGATACAGGATGATCGCCTGCTATTTCCGCCTGAGTATTAGAATTAAAATTAGGTGGGCTAACATCGAGAGGGACATTGATATTATATGGTTTCTCAATCTGCCTGAAGCAATTCTATAGACGTCAGATAAACAGTCGTCGTATAAACTCTGCAACGAGTTTATTATTACGGTATCTACGTACTAATCGCCCGACGCGATTACACCGAAGTCAGGTATCCCGCTCTTTTGACCGAAGTGTCACTCCCGAAAGCCATTAGTGGTCATTTTTTGTGTGAGAGTATATCAATTTTCTTAACGCGGCCAGGTTAAAGGGCGAAGTCTCCATTAAGGCGAAGCCGGAGGGCCTCGAGGGCCTACCTCTTGTTTGCGGAGGAGAGGGCTCTCGAGAGAGGAGGGCCGCCTTAATCACGAGTGTTGACTCGATGAGCCCTGGCCCTGCGCGGGTCCCCGCATAATACTAACGTTATGGGCCATATTACCATCGGACTAGTACTACTGGAGTTCCTATATCTACTTCTATATTGTGTGTCTCTATATGTGTCGCGTTTATTACTTAGTGCTATATATTGTTGCATTGTTGCAGTCCTATTTTCCTGGTATTTATGAACTTGCTCGATGTGCTCGAGTTCTATGCAAAATTTAAGAAGGCTTCTTCATAATAGTCATGTGAGCTTTTTGTTTTCATGCAAGGGTTTAACCGCGGGGCTATGACCCGAGAATACCAAACCTCGCACTGTAATACCCATAGATTAGCGAGTGAGCGAGATTAACCAACGTAAATGTTTTTGATAAAACACGTAACATTTCCCGCTTGTCACCGCCGTGGAAAAGCGCCACGTGTCGGGTTCGGAGCCTGAAATTTGTATCGGGAGAATCATCTAAAGCCCCCGATATACTGCGTATCAGAGACGCGAGGCTTACCGCGCGCCGCAAAAGAACCGATCAACATTTTTGAGCGGTTTATATCTCATTTCACGGTACGACAGCTCGGCGAGGCGGCCCTTTGCCGCGCTCGGCGCCGCGCGTGCCGGGAAACCAATTTCTGCCGGTGGCCGATCGTGTGCCACTAAGTCGATTGGGCTTCAAACGATCGCCACGCCGTCATGGGCTATCCAAATTTGAATTTGTTTACCGCACCAGGAAACGACACTTAAGACTGTGGATTACGATTTATTTCTGATTTGTTGTTATCGTAATCAGAAAGGCTAATCTAGCGTGTGGTTTACTTATATAAAATGTGTTTCAATTTCTACTTATCATCATAGTGATTAATTCTTATTTCTGTCAGGATCTGCTTCCTTATTCGTTCTTGTCCACTTCGACATCCTCACGGCGTCGTTGTAAGCCGTTGTACCCGACTCAGCCATGTCATTCTATCGCTTCTTAGGCCGCCTTCAGGCCCTAGCTTTTTCATACCATCAGGTTTAGGCACGTATTTCCTACGTATCCCTATTTTTAATTAATAGTAACTTAACATATTCTTGAGCATTCTGCTTCTTAGTTTAAGAGTGAATACCAACAATTTGGGTCTTTTAAGGCAAGTGTAATTAATACTATTGTCGAGGAAGGTAGGCATGCTAATACACCATCGTCCACGTCATCGTACAAACTCCATGTGAAATGGCGGATAAATGCCTATAAAAAACTATGATGAGATGTGCATTAATTTACATTTTAACCCTTAAAATACCTAGGTACTTGTTGTCTGGCATAACAGTTTGATTAATTTCCGCGTGGCAGGTTAAAACTGCTGGCGGCTAGCGGCGAGGGCCCACTGTTGAGCGGATGGCGGAGCACGCCGCACACGCCGCACGCGCCGCCAACGCCCGCGCCGCACCACTCCGTCAACCACCTAGCCTCACACTGCAACGGAACTGATAGGTAATAACTTCCCATATATTCCGGCACGACTTTACCCTGTAGGGGTAGGCAGACACCATGTCGTTCCAATTGCTACAGTCCCGACAAATCTTTCTCGTTTCTTCCATAACACAATTTCCCACATTGGGATTGATGGTGGTTCAAGGACTAGGTATACATTCATCTCCTGAAATTCGGCCTTAAAGGTAACTGCAAAGGCACTGACAGGTAATAAACAATTTCGTAGTCTGGGACTGGTGATGATTTAAGGATGGTTGAAATAAAAGGAGAAGGAGGAAGGTAGCTTCAGAAAAATATAGGTTCGAGGCATAATTTGGAGAGATGTCCTGTAAATTTATACCGAGCCTTTAAAGGTGATCCATGGAGACGCAAACACAAAAACTCATTGATACTGTACTAAATGTACTTTAGCTTGTAGCAATTGCAATCCCACCGAGATATCTGCGAGCATCCGAAGAGACTGCTGGACTTCTGAGGGGAGCTGGGCTGGCTAAATTAGCATACCTTAACTACGTACAAAGGCCCAAGTTTGAGTTCAAGTGCGGAAAAAGAAGCTTACCTTAACCTTGTAAAGAACTTTAACCTTGTATTTTAAACGTATTTTAAAAGGGGAATAATATTGGCGCCATTATCCAACATCTAATGTCGGCGACTTAAAAATATAATTTGAGAATTACTATTCTGAAGCTAGTTTCCTACATTGGTGGCGGGACTAGATATTTTCGGGGCAATTTAATAATGTAGCCTACAAGTACAAGCGCCTGTGGCGTACGCGAGGTGCGAACGCACGTCGAACGCGTATATGACGCGATATATGTCGTTACTTGTATTTTCATATAACTTTATTGAGCCCCAGAAATGCAGCTCACTGAACGCGCATATAGGGCGCCTGTTATAACTAGTTTATTTTTAAACTATCTATGGTACGTTATAGTAAAAATTTCTGTGAATTGGTTACAAAACGTGGGTAACATGCGACCGCGACATATGAATCTATACAATTTGAAAACTTTACCCATTCAGTCAGTCAGTATACACGAAATAGAATCGTACACCCGCTCGCCCGCCACGTACGTAATCACGTCGCGGGTGGATCCATGAATCATAAGCCTCGGCCTGATTTTAAGATTTAATAAACCGCGACCCGCATTAGCAGCCTCTATTGTATACGTAATGGAATAAATACGAAACCGCCTGCAGGTGTGCTCCAGCTTCACATCCAATTGGCCCGTATCCAATTATTCCTATCGAGCGAAGGGTCCGGCTAAATTATTACTTAATTTATACAAACGTAACAATATATCTGCAGCGGTGTTCCGAGGCCCAAATTGATTGCTCGGTCTGTGGTTATTGACGGCAGCCGGGAAAGTTTCCGCGCCACGTTAATATGTAATTTGTAACGCGCCAAGTTCGCGGGACACGCGCCTGTTTTGTAGGCTGTCATGTACGCGGGGGCCTACACGCGAATCCGTAAATAAAATATTCAAATACTTAGCGGTAGAGCTTCTTAAAAATACTGTGTAGGCACGTACCGTACTTTATTTATGTAGCACTTATATTTAGTTAAAATAAACACGTAATAACAGAATGATGCAAATTTTAATACGGTATCACATGCATTACAGAACTTATTTATAAATTATATTCAAACAGTTTGCAAGATTTATATAGCCTCACGGTCAAATGTAATCGCAAATACAACTTTTAGTACATAAGTCCCTGGTTTTTTATATTTTAGTAGAATGTAAAGTGACGAATAATTTGTGATGTCTCCCCATACCAGTAGGGCGAATTTGAGGATTCCTAAAGGTTGAAAATGCAAAATGTAATTAAGTTTTGCATTGCGTAATGTAATTAAGTTTCGCAAGAGTATAAACCAGTTGATTTGAAAAATATGAATTGGGGTGAATTAATAAATAAAGTAAGTATTTTCAGGAATAATCAGATGTGATCAACTGAGTAACAAAATAGTCAAATGATGGATGTTAGCTACAAGGAACTTCGACCATAAGCTATTAACCTATAATCTTACAGTTGGTAAGATAATCGTGCAGGCAGAGCATAGCTAAACAAAAAACTGTCACTTGTCCCTATTGTTATGTATTTTCTATACCACTAAGAGGGCAAACAAGATGGCAAGCTTACGGCCTGCCTGATGGTAAGCAGTTACCGTAGCCTATGGACGTTTAAAATACTAGATGCAACACCCACGGTTTACCGACCCCGTAAAAACCTTTTCACGCTTTTATTGAAGAACTCCATGTTGTACTCTCTTATTACAACTTGTATTAGCGTATCACGACCGTACTGTAGAAGTAAATACGTCCTTGCCACGTCGAATAGCCTCGCAAGCCAACCGCTTTACAGAGCTGCCGGGCTCAATCGGAGCCAACTCTAACAATCAGGTAATGCAAACAGCCTGCTTACATATCGTGCGCATCTCGTCTGCATACCCGCTCTACTACTAGCAAACCCACGTTGATTCTATTAGGTTTGCAGGGCTGCCAATCTCGTACCTACGGATAAACACGAGGATTTCTTACACAGGGACTACGATAAAGATGCGACATTCCGTTGAATTTCGCAAATTGGGTAAAGAACTAATAAAAGTATAGACTCCGAAAATAGTATAAAATCTAAAATTGGTGTAAGTTAAGTAAAAAAATAGTTCACAAAATAAACAAGGGGGAAAATAACGAACATATCAACAGAATGAGTGGCTCACTTGATCAAATTTTTTTTAATACCACTAAGGAGGCAAACACGCTTATAGCCTGCCTGATAGTAAGCAGTCACCGCAGCCTATGGTCGTTTGTAATACCAGGGGTATTACATACCCGTTGCCAACCCCGTAAAAACCTTTTCACCCCTTTGTTGAAGACCTCCAGTTCGTTTCAACCATAGAATGTGGTTAAAAATGTTTTTCTACGAAAACGCAACTACATCGAAACCCCTGTCGTAGCCTTACCTATATTTGTTCGTACGTACACCTCTACGTTAACACATGAGCAAGCCTTGACCGCAGCGATCTCTGGATATCAGCATGTAGTTATTGATGGCGGTCAACTCGAATACCCCTAAACCACTCCATTGTCTCCCCGCCCCTGTTGACAAAGGTGAGAAAAGGGTGCGCCACTGAAATCTATATTAGATAAGGTAAGATACTGCTAAAGTATTTCGTAAGGCAGTACCTCTCGGCTTTCCAACCCTTAGACTAAATTAACTAGACTAGTTAAAAATGACATTTCTTTGTAAATTAGAAATTCATAAATTGATGGATTTGTAAAAATAACCAACCTCAATCACTGGAACTCCTAAAGCGGTTTGAAAATTGTTTTATTTATTTATTTATTTAATACTTTATGCACTTTCACTTCTAGGAAACTGCACTTTATTGTGTAAAACTATTTACCAAGTTAGACGATATAATCCTGGGGGATAGCTGAAAGTTTCCGCGTCTCGAATTACTTGCGGGAAAATTGCGGGGTATCAACTAGTTGTACTAAAAAGTGTGTATGATATACCATATTGTATAGTTATTTATTTAATTGGCAGTTTTTATGTTGATACAAAGTTGGTATTTCCATATGAATGATCATTCGGTGTAAACATAAATAACAAGCATTTTTTAAGGTAAATGCTCGTTCTCTATCTTTGTTCCGAGAAAAAAGAAAAACAAAATAACAAGCGAATGATCTATGTATGCCTCAAATCACTTTTCCATAGATGTGTAATGGAAAAATTATAATGATAATTATTGGTGATTTGTAAATCGTTTTAAGTGGTTATTTGCTTACAAAATTTTATTTTTTGGTTTGCCAGAAAAATCAGTACTTACATTTTACTGTGCGAAATGGTTCATTTACATCGATGGAACATTGGTTTGAGACAAACAAAGTATACATTCGCTCGCTTACTCTAAACGCACCGTGATATTAAACTTTAAAAAATATCTCCATGAATAACAGTAAGGTACATAATAAATAATTTATACAGCTAGCTTAAGCTACAAAATATTTTTTTAGCAACCTAAAGTCCGTTTTATAGATAAGCCACGGGTTAATATGTTAGTTTCTATTAAACTAATGCATATTCTGTACTGCCTCAACAACAATTATTATAAATTAGTTACATACATATATTAGTTTCAGAATTAATAACTCAACGATAATATAATACTTTAGAGTGCGATTGTAATTCTATTTATTGCAATCTCACGTCTAAACTTATTATACTTACGTATTAAATACTTAACTTAAAGAACAGACTAAGCTTATTAGTCACAAGCTTTAGGACATGGTGCGTGTCAAGTGCCAACACATTAGCAAGCTCTCCCGCACCTATCTTTTTAATTTATCTGCCCATTTTATAATTCTTCTTTGTTATTTCAACGGCCGTCGAGTTGGCAACCCTATCCTCACGCATTCACGTACGTTCCGTAAACGAATTAGTCGTTGTTAGCTTAGGCATCCTCCTGGTAATAGAAATCCAGGTGCAATTTGAATTTGTTTACATAAAATCAACATTGTAACACTTGCGTTTTAATTGGATGAATTTACGATCCCGTTCTGTTGGCGGCATCGAACGGCAACACTTTGTGGTGATGGGAAGTCTTCTTGTCCGCTTGCACACTTTGTAATACTTGTAATAAATGGCGCTTAACCGTTTCTTTTTATATCTGGATCGCTCGATTAAACGTGGCAAATTGATCTCATGACAAAAGTTTCAATGACCTTATTCAAGCTGGCTGCATACAATGTTGGTTGAATTAAAAGGCACTTTTTAGTTCGGTCGGGTATTTATCGGGAGTCAGTATCCTCGTTTTTAACGATGGCGAACGCGGCGTGGTACAGTTCCCAGCAAACGTTTAGCGCGGGTTTGCGGCAAATATTTGTTTTGCGTCTATCTCGCTGGGCGCATTTGTCAATCTACGGTATCCCCTGTTTGGGAGCCGGCTGATCACGTTATACATCATTTCGAAGTTGGCTAGGGGAAGCCATCGCGTTAATTATAGCGGATGAGTGTTATTTTTTGCAGGAAAAGTAATTAAACTGGTACTTTTAATCATATACCATATGATTGCAGTTTTATTGTTTTATTTAATGATGGGACTTCAATAATTAAAATCGATGTTTGTTGATGTGTTGTTTTCTCTCCGCATTTCCAATGCAGAAATATTATTGATAACCCTTTTTAACTATCTAAGTTTCTCCATCGCTGCATCGTTCATTGTACGAGTATATATAGGTATATCACCTAGTCATTAATGTCCTGGTTGTGCTCTCGCACACGAGGGCCCGGGGTCCGCCTTGACCATGATTCAGGATTTGACAGATCAGGTAATTACAGTGGAATGACTACCATGCGACCTCCTTGACTCTGGTAATAATGGAATCAATGTATAAACATTTAGTCGCCTGAATGTGCAGGTTTCATCACGATGTTTTCTCTCACCGTAAGAGCATCGGTTAGTTATGCATAACACAGAAAAGAGTCATTGGTACAAGGCGGTACTGGGGTGGTTTGAACCCGGTACCTCGGGGAACGAGTTAGATCCCTTAGGCCACCGACTAAACCACATAATTCATCTCACACTTGATCAATTTATGATTAAAGACAATCAATACACCTTAATATCTTTAACTATATTGTATGTATGTTTTATGGGCTGACTACTTTCTTGCCTAGAATACCGATATATATTATTGTGTTGCTAATATTTCGATCTTGCCCCCAGCGGCAGCAGAGGGCTGCGCCGGCGGTCGACGTACGCGAGCGGGCGGCTGCGCGCTGGCCCGCATTGGTCGTTCGTATTCGACCCGGCGGGCCGGCTGTGCTACTATTGGTCCATGGTGGTGTCGCTCGCCTTCCTCTACAACCTTTGGGTCATAGTTTATAGGTTCGCCTTCCAAGAAATTAATGGTGAGTACTTTTTGTGTCCCACTGCTTTAGTCTAGGTGTGAATGTATTCTTTGTATATATTGGCCCTAAAAGATATCCAATGTAAATCTATAGGAACGCTGCAAACGCTCCGTAGGGACCCTGCCCATATACTGAGGCAAGCTTTGGACTGGAATCCCCAACGAAAGTAAAAACGCGGCCGTCCTAAGCAGACCTGGCGGCACACGGTCATTGCAGAAGAGGCAAACATTATGAAAACTTGGAGCGTTGAGCGCGAAGCTCAAGATCGACTGGGATGGCGGAGTACTGTGGATGCCCTCTGCGCCATCTAGGGGACATAGGACTTTAAGTCACTGCTTAAGTATTCATGATTGAGTACTATATGATTTTACAAACAAAAAAATCATCTGCAATTTATATTTTCAAGCGTGAGATAATTAAACTAATAACATGATTAAATTTCGCTTCCACTTCTCTAAAGAAAAATTACCCTGCGCGTAAAAAAGGAATCGCCTATTGAATTTTGTTTGGACCCCTCGCAATTTGAGCCGAACGTAATACGGCACTTAAGTCGATAAAAAACCAATTTTGAGTTTATAGCTTATGCAAAGGCGGGTTCGTTTAAGATAGCGCGCGCGATTAGCGCCAGCCACCAGGTTGCGACTTAGCGCACTCCGCATAGTTGCCAGTAACTTGCCCGCAACTTGCCCTGCGGCGAATTAAATTACTTACCTAAATAGCTTTCCCAGCGAATGTCTGCCGAAGACGTTGTAATACCGGAGGCAACGTTTTGGCGCTTTGCAACCGAGATGCGCTTGTTTCCATTAGGTTTTACGCCACCGTCGCTGAGATTGTTTTAATTGGATTATTGATTAGTTTAAGGCGCCTGGAAAAGGTGCAAGTATCTGAACCGAGTAATAACTATAATAAGAAATCTGTGGTGCGGACTCTTCGGTGGCTCGCTTTGGCTAATCTGGATTCCGGACATTGGGTTATGTTTGGTGTAGACATTTTTTTTTTATTCCACTAAGGTGGCAAACAAGCTTACGGCCTGCCTGATGGTGATTTTACTCAGATACACCCGGCATAAGTACTCGTATGTTGCGGGTGTTGTATTTTATAGGGAACCAACGTTTGCCCGCGACTTCATCCGCGTAAAATTCGGTAAAAACGTTTCAACCTGCATCCTATGTGCAATTCTGGGCTATAAGCCCGTATAATTACTTATAAACTCTCGCATTTATAATATTAGAAGGATTAGTAGGATAATCACCTCTATTGTCTGAAAACGTTGTAAGAACCCAAAAATCTTTATTGGATTGTTCAACTAGTCATCATTTTTACAGCAATTATTATTGCCCTATAAATTTTATAAGTACCCATTACCCCAACACGCTTGTATTTTTCCCAACACATCGCTGACCTCATCCCTTTGTTACAGGGGAGACGCTAATAGTGTGGTTCTGCCTGGACTACTTCTCGGATTTCCTGTACCTGGCGGACATCCTGTTCCACTTCCGCACCGGGTACCTGGAGGACGGCGTCCTACAGACGGACGCGGCCAAGCTGCGCGCGCACTACATGAACTCCACCACCTTTTACATCGACTGCCTGTGCCTGCTGCCACTGGACTTCCTCTACCTGTCCATCGGCTTCAACTCCATACTGCGCTCCTTCAGGCTCGTCAAGATCTACCGCTTCTGGGCCTTCATGGACCGCACGGAGCGGCACACGAACTATCCAAACCTATTTAGATCGACAAGTTTAATTCATTACTTATTAGTGATATTCCATTGGAACGGGTGCTTGTACCATATAATATATAAAAACAATGGGTTCGGTAGTAGGAACTGGGTGTTTCATGACACTGAGACGGCGGACGTAGTGAAACAGTACCTGCAGAGTTATTATTGGTGCACGCTGGCGCTCACTACGATAGGTGAGTCGTTTGTTTCTATTTCTTTGTTGGAGTCCTTTAGATGTAAGTGCTGCGCTGAAGCGTCTATGTCGTTTTGTATCGATGCACGACAGGCCCCCCTATCTGGGGTAGTGCTCGGTCGCATGCTTCTTTTTCTGTTACGTGTGTGTCGTTTTGGTGTTGTAGACAGTTTTAGTGCTCTATATATAAAAGCTATATATGTATAAGAACTGTAAAGTAAATGGTATGTTCGTATCGGATATTTTATCTAAGTAGGTTACTAAATATAGACACAATTCGCGCCCACGACTTAAAGTAGAATTCGATAAAATATTTCAACTCCGACATTTAAATTGTGTCGCTGCTCTCATAGAAATAGATACAGTTTAACTATGAAAAGGTCAAATATACAAAGGTCGTTAAACATTTTTCATTTGCAAGCAACGCCCACCTCTCGTTCCTACAGTTCAAACTTTGTTTAGCTAGGATATTCAGAACACTGAGTTTTGTCATTTTAGTACCTAGCCCGAGGACAAGCCTGTCAGGAAAACGCCGTCTTTCTTTAAACCTGCAGAAAAATTGATAGAACCGACCTTATAATACCTAGGTAGACATTAATAGGAAAATTTTCGGCACAGAATGTTAAGTATATAAGTACTTTGACTCTGCAAACACATTTAAATAAATAAGCGCTGGCTACATGCAATACCCGACGCTGAATATAAACTAAACTAACAGTGCCAAAACTTGTAAACCCCCATTGAATAATATTAACCTAAGAACGATAATAGTATATTATACACCAAGGGAATAAAGCAGTGTTTTCCATCATGAGCGGCATATCGCGAGCATAGCGAGGGAGTTAAAACTTAACTCCTGAGTGAAGCAAGGGGTTCAAGCCGCCTAAGACTAAGACAACTTTATTCCATAGGTGAATACTCTACTTTTCACACCACCTGTGACCACCACTAAAAGCGTCTGATTTAGCAAACTCCAGAGTTAAATTAGTTCGCTTCACGACATGTTATTGTCAATGTAAAATATCCGCGTCCAAGTCCCGTCTAATATAATAATAAATGTAAAATATAATGAACAATCATAGAGCGGTATTCAAAATCATAGTGCGTACACTTAGCAGACGAAAACTGTGAGAACGTGTAGTAACACAACAATAATTAATGAATACGGGTGTTATTACCTATTTTGATTATGTTGTGACTGCTGCGGGTGAATATTCTCCGCAACTAATAGCTGATACGAAGCTATTTGATCTCCAACTAACAGGGATTCAGACTGAAAGCGCACTCGTATCGCATAGTAGACGATTCAAGTATGGATTACAGTTCAAAAGCAGCTTTGTGCTGAAGTAATCCGTTTTAAAGGAGTGCTCTCTGTGCATGAAAAATATCATGCGCTACGGCACTTTCTCGTATATATTCCATCAAAATGTTTATAAAAGAAGACGGTCGAGTGCGAATCGGACTCGCGCATCGAGGGTTGCACGCTACGGTTGACACCTTGTTTTTGACTTCTGCGCATTAACGGTCACCACTCGACTTACGTGCCGCGGCGTATTTCTCATTCCTGAGAAAAAGGGTCTTGACAGACTGACGGACGGACGGACAACTAAGGGTTCCATTTTATTCTTTTGAGTAGCTATCTACAGGTGTAAGTATTTTTGAATTTATCCATGACGAAGATACAAACAAAGAAACCGACAAAATAATCAAGTCTTTCTTCTTTATAATATTAGTATAGATTGCCCCATTACCCTCATTACCCCAACTACCACTTTTTTCCTAAAGGGAGGATTTACATATAATTTACTGCGCACTTGTTAAAGATGAAAGCTACCTTGCAGGGAATAACGAATAAGTGGGTACTTTGTACTTGATTTCACGGTGTAGCCGTCGATGCAATAACTTTGATTCCTTTCTTATATTGCGACGCTGCGATGTGAATCATAATGAATCCCTTTCCACCGAAGGATAGGCGTCATAAGGCTCTGCGCTATACAATACATTGTATTCTAAGTTCAATATTGCGTAGTTGTTAAAGAAGTGCAGATGTATTGCCGTCCCTTGCTTCATAAATTTCATATCTTGTCGGTGTCTTACATGCAAATACGTAGTAAGTATATGTCTGGAATGTTTATATTCAAAACACGTGTAGCTTCTTCATTGATTGAAGGTAGATAGTAAGTTATCATTCTAAGAAATGGAGTTGATTTGCGAGATTTTTATTGTAATTTTTGCGTAGACCTTTTTATATAGTTGGTTCACAAATGTTTTAGGTTAAGTTTGAGTCGGCAATTCGACAATTATTATATTGATCTTGGCACAGTTAGATTTTTGAAAAATATTGTACTTGTTTTAAAAAAAATTCGCATCGTCACTTACCATCAGACGAGAAGGCAGTCAAGTCCTGGTCCTATGGTAGGAAATTATTTTGGTTGGTGTACTTACTTATCATTTTTAAACATAATTTGTAAAACTGTGAAATAAATAAATATGAATAGGAATAATAATGTGGAAGAGACGAAAGAGGATCCTAACACGATCGTTGCTTGTGGCACTCTAGAGACTCTGCCTACCCCTGTGGAAAACAGGAGTGAATGTGTATGTATTTACCGAAAGGTAACCTACCTAAACCTACCTACCTACCTACCTAAAGGTACCTAAAGGAAAATACATACGGTATTTTCCTAAATGTTGAATTATAAACAATAATTAAAATCCGTATACACACTTAGCAATTACATTATGGTTAAAATCCATTCAGTTGGATACTTTATTTATATAACCCACAAACCACATTGACGTACCTAAATACAACGTTCCGTCAGTTCATTAAAATTTGTCAATTAAGCGCAGTGTATTTATACTGCACAGAAATAGGCAGCAATTCAGAGTTACCACGAGGCTAGTTTGCATACAGTTGGACCGCGAACAAACTAGGATGGACAGCTACAGCGTGTGCTTAATTGAGGCTAAAATTATCTACATGCCTATGAATTCCAGCCACGTCGTGCTCTATTGGACGACGACGGCATACGGCTTATACACGGCCTAATTCAATTTATCGTCAAATAATAGTCTAACTTGGCCGTGTGGTGTCCGGCAGAGTAAGATAGCACCAATCCCTTACACTCGTGGTGTGTCCGGTGTTTGCACAGAGTAAAGTAGCACCAATCCCTTACACTCATGGTTATCGTTCAAAGCGACTAATGTTTTAGAGGCAACAAATGTAGAGGCTCCGTAGGCTGGAAAATCGGCAAACCGGCTGCCGAGAGTGGAGATTATGGCAATAATTTCCCCTTTCGTGGGAGAGGCCCTAAGCCCCGCAGTGGACTATTATGGGACGTGATGATGATGATGGTGAATAGACGACTTGTATAGAGCTTTAGTATGAGCTTTTTCGAATGGGAATGCTTTTGCGAATCGAACAAACTTGCTCGTAAAGTGGCCATGATTTACATAGACTTACAGTGTAGGCTCTAAAGTTACTGTTTTATCCCGTATAAAATCTTGGTACGACCTGTCTAGATTGTACTCATATTTGGCTTTGACCTTCCTTTTGACATATTGGGTGTTCTCGAATAGTCAGTTTATATTAAGGTACATTAGATATAGTCAGACAAATAAAAGGCTACACATATCGGGGGCTGTAACGTATGTTTCGAAATAGAAAACATTTATATATCATCAACCTGCGGACCATCAACTACCTAGAGTAACATTGGTAGACCAAAATACATTAACCAACAATACACAAGCGTGCCGTACGCTAAATTGACACCTCAGTGGTAAGTATAGGTTAAAGTTACCGAACAGTGTGAAAATATAGAGAAATAAAATGCTTTGGTAGACAATACTCGCACATCTTCGCTAGAGCAGAACACGAACGGTAACGGAACGCGTATTTACCACGCAGATAATAACTTTTTAAGGCGCCGCGGTGATGGGTTGATCTCATAACAAAACAGCCACCCCATTTGTATTTCGCTTGCCGCGGGCCCATTTATCTCGTAAACATTTATAATGTGCTGTACCCACTAAAACTACATTTACTATATCCCACTCTTCCCCGTTCCATTTGCACAAAACAACAACTGCTCAGACAACAATGTAAACATTTGAAATTCAATTAAAACCTTTGGAAAGTGTGCATTTAAATGGTGTCGCTGTTTGAGTACAAAGTTATTCAAGTTGCAATGTTGGAGAGGACAAAAGGCGTGGAGGCATGAAGTGGGAAAGTTTGAAACGTCTCTATTGACTGGGAACTCTGGGAAGTGACAGGGAGGCCGGAAGTTGGCATGTAACCGCAGAATTTCCTAAGGAAAAACAAAGAGTTGAAAGGAATGAGTGATCCGTTAATTATATTGTTCGGCAGGAGATTTATGTCGAGAAGTTGGTGAACTTTTCCTTGGAAATGTGTTAACTTTTCCTTTACAAACAGTAATGTGTTGTCCCAAAGCTTTTGTGGATACAATCATGGCTAAGTAATCTAAAACCCCCATATAATATGGTGCCACTTGACGCTCTTACTGCGGGTAATTATTTTTGGCACTGAAATTGGTTTGTGCGTATGATACGCACAAACCGAGGTTTAACGAGGTTAGCAACACGTGAGCCATTGGTCTTGAGCCCGCTAATTTACCAATGAGTCGATCTAATTGTAATTGGATCGTAATTACAACTCAATAGCAGTTTTACGCGTTTTTAGTATTCTGCTATAGTTAAACTGCTGTTAAGCTGCTATTTCCATTTATTTATTTATTGGAGTACCAACAGCCATATAAAACATAATAAATATTATTTTAGAACCAACTAGCCAATTAGAGGTCCTAGCTAGTAACAATTAGCGAGGCCATCCAATTAAAACTCGATTACAATTCGATCGAATCTAGTAAATTAGCGGACTCGAGGCCCAGGCGTTCTGTCTGATCGCTTCTTCTACATATGTAAGCGTACTAACACAAAATAATCGTATATAGAACGATAACAAGAAAAATATAAAAGTTGAATTATGATTATGTGATTTGCTTAAGCACCAAACTGCATACCTATTATGAATTTAAATTCATTATACGGTATTGTATATTTTTGTGAAAATACACAGAAAAAATCCATCAGTAGCTATTTTGTTCAAAACAAACATAAAGGAAACAAAAAACACAATCAAACGAATTCATTTGGGCACAACACTGCCCGCAGTCATAATTTTTAAAAACAGTTGTAGCCGTAATATGTTCCGAGTTTACGCGTGTAGCTCATCTTCTCCTAAATTATGTAAAGCAGCAAGCGATTAGCTCATTAGGAACTCTTCCCCCCAACATAACCAGGTTAACCTTCTAAATATACTCAAATTTCATCGCCAACATTATAAGCTAGGAGGTAATTTTTTAAATTACTCGAATTTCCGAGCGTAATAAAGTGCTAAGGGCGGCTTGCACCGAATTCTTGAACGCATTTAAGCTTAAGATAAACACAAAATTTCATAAAATATTACGTTAAACATCATTCTTAAATGTGTTTAAGAATTTGTTGCACGCCGGTGTCGGATAGTTTCGGTTGTTGACTGGCACCCCGTGAGTGACGGTATACTATTATTACTAACTATAAGATCTAAGCGTACATACATACAGAGGGACAAACGCGTAGACGGCGGGAAGTTACTTTGTTTTATACTATGTACTAGTAGGCTCGGCGCGACTTTGTTTGTGAAGCATTATACCCCTACCCTACCCTTACCTCTACCATACCCTACCCCTACCCTACTCCTACTCGACACCTACCCTATACCTACTGTACCTACCAATTTCTTCTTGCCTATAAACCTTTCTGTAGAATCACACTATCTATTGTTGAGAACCGCATTAAATCTGTAGCGTACTATAGATACCTACATGGGGACAAACTAACTAAGTGCTAACGAGTTGCTATGCTATTAATAGCTGTTATAAAAATTCGTAACTGTATTCGTTGAGATTTAAATATGATTGATATGTATTAAGACCGCTATGACTCTGGGGTAAAATATAATATTATACATCTACCAACATACAAAATGTAGTACCATAATTACTTTAATATTAATATGTATTATTTTAATACATTCTTTGTTAATTTAAGATCTGTAATTTCTCGCCTGAAACACAGGGTATCATATTATCCTAGCTCAGGCAAAAAATATGTTTTATTTCACCTTTTACGTGTTTTTTACATCTAAAATTGAAGTGTATTTTACAAGATTTAATAAACTTTTTATTTTATTTAAAAAAAAAAAAATAATAAACTGGAAATCTAACATAAAAAATATTAATACGATTTAATGATCACTCCAAACTTAGTATTTAATTGTTTGCTGAATAAAAGAGCCACCGTCAAAGCAAACCCGTGGAAAGATAAGAAGATCTCGCTGAGTAGCTCTATCGAGTGAAGCGCTTTCGACTAGAGTGTCTTGCCGTGGCCCGGCGATCGATCGATTGGGTAATCTTTCGCTCCCAGTATTGGAACAAACACTTTTGACTGCTAAGTGGCTAATAGTGCTTGCTAAGAGACAAAATGAGTATTAACATTTTCATGATAATAATTTTGATAATTATGGCAATAAGTTTTTATCTACCGCTCCCTCTCCTCTTTCCTACTGTTCCCGTATTGTAGTGAGAAAGGCTTCCTTAGGTTTTCCACATCGCACTAGCTTTGACAAGGTCCACCCTGAGGGTCCACCACGGTAATTAAAACATTTTATAATGAATTCCAGAGCGACAGTCGAAATATGTTTATTGCTAAACAAAAGGCACAAAATTCAATTTCGATTGCTTTTGGATATCTAATGTGTTCCTGCAACCCACACTAGATTGTCGATCTGCCTTGGAGAGGTTTTCGCCACCTCGTCACTAGAAGACCTTTAGGTATTACAGGCCGGCCCCGCCCGGATCACAAGAAGAAATACTTGACATAAACGTAGACGTAGAGATAGACAAAACTTTATTTGGCCCAAATACACATGCGAAAAATTTAAAATTTATTGCGGTGAATGTGCAGAGTTTCGCTACTCCATCGAGTACAGCCGTGGCAGCCTTGGCGTGAGAGATATAGCGGGTATGATTAAGGAGCCCTCGCCTGTGCTGGTTTTCACGTATTGATATATCTCACGTAGATACGTTGGAAATAGGTACCAAAATCTGTCGGTATCAAGAAATCTGTCCCATGGGCGGCACAAGAAGGCTTACGTCGCAAATATGCTGAAGACCGGGCGAAGTGCAGAAGTAAGCGTGGAAAGTGGACCTTGGCAGAAGCTGGGATAGACTTAGGTAATCATGGAATGTTAAGTTATACTTCAAAGTGTGTTTATTCTCGAGCTAGATAAAAAAACGGGTGATAATGCTTGCTCGTTCAATGTACCTCACGAATATAATTATAAACAATGTCCAATGTACCTCAAATTTTGATAGAAATTATCATAAATCGCATCGTCCATCCAGCGGGACCCAAGGCTGTATTACGCTTGAAATACATAAAAATAATACTGATTGTAACTTGTCCCAAGGTACCTCTAGATTTATGTTTTAACTCCAAACAATATTTAATAGAACTGAAGAAAGAAAGTTTTGTCTTTTGCAAGTAAGCAGGGCCCTTTGTAATTTGAATGAATACATGCAGAAAAAGCCACACCATTGTTACCATCTATCTATCTATCTTTGATTGTTACGTATTACTAATATATCTCACAGCTTCTTTACCAAACTTTTTGCGATTTCTTTACACATTTATGATAATAGTTGGTAGTAGGCTCTTGGTAAGGTAAGGTCAACAAAATAAATATTTTCCGCAATGAGCTGTTCTATTGAAGATTGTTTGGAGTTAAGTAGTCTTTGGAGTGAAAAAAAAAACGAATTAGGTACATTGAACAATGTAGGGTCTTGCCCTGATGAATGGTGTACTTACAGTTATTAGGCTTTCTTTTCAAACAACTGTTCAGGTTCTTGAAACATTTATTTTAAATTTTAATGTAATTTTCAGTTTTATTTCCTTGGGTTTGGCCGTTCAGGCTTTAATGGCCCTCATTCATTACATTATGTTCTGAAAAAGAGAGGATCATATGTTTATTTGGATGCGACCATTATTTTAAATGGTCTACGAATGAACGATGAACCACAGATCGATGCCATGATAGCGAGGATTTTATTTCTATTTGCTGCCCACAAAAAAGACTGACTGTGATAAATTTGAAATTGATTGACGGCTAGGAAAAAGACTGATGTCTGGGGGTCTGAAGTTTGGATGTGAAAAAAAGTGGAAGTTTTTTTCATGTTATTTTACGACATGAATATTATTTGGCGAAAGTTATCCCAGCGTTCAAACTAGAAGGTGAATAATTATAAAGCAGCAGAGGCTATTACTCTCAAACTCACATAGTCTGTACTATTCTTTGTGGTACTTTTCGGCTTGCTTTAACCACGAACCAGAAACCATTACCCTGAATCTTTGTGTTTTCATTATTAACTGAACCTGGCACTGTCCGTGGGAAAGTGTTACGTTACAACAAGTAAAGCATTAAATTTACACTAGTTTTTGGATCTATATCGAGTAGCTCCGCTGGACATAAACATATAAAATTTTGGTAACTTTAACATTGCAAAGGTATTCCACATATTTAAGTAACCGAATTTACCTATTCAAAACGCAATCTATCCGCAGAAACAACTTCAAATTGCATAGTAACTCTCACAAAGCGATATTAGTAATGAGTAAATGGGGTATTGCTCTCGCTAACAATGTGTGGGGGTAAGCGCGGCGCGAACTTCCCCGGTGCGCTCCGACATTTTCCGCCCGTAAATAGGCCGATAATTGCAGGAAAGATACCGCTTATTTATACCGCTCTACCGCTAATAACTCAATAAATCGACGCCAGCGCTGCAGAAGGGCTGTATCGGGTATGCGTCGACGCGAGAACGGTTGTAGTTTACTTATACTGTAGTATTTCCCCAGTTCCTACAGTATAAGTAAACTAGTAGTAGGTTAGTAATTCACTGGGGAACTTTTCCTGCTGAATTGATAAGGCAACGAACTAACTGGTGTTCAACAAGGCCAGGGAACCAATTGGTACCCTGTGACGAAAATATCTATCATTATTACTTTATCGTGAATGTACGAGTAGATTGTGATTTATATATGTCGCAGCCAAATGGTTAAATTAGCCGTTTAATTAAACGGCTAGCTTTTTAAGCAATTATTTGATTGAAAATTGGCCAAATTCATGATCTTTGAAAGTAAAGTCTAATGAACGATATTGCCTCGAGTTTACGGAGCTCTTCCATTCATTGTCATAATGCTAACCTAAACTAACCGAATAGAAACCTAATGCAAACTATTATTATACTTTGAAGTTATTGTGGGTACGTTAGCATTGGAACAATGTGTGGAAGAGCTGCGTAAACTCGAGGCAATATCGTTCTTTCAACATCACTTTAAAATCTTATGAAACTGGCAAATTTTCAACTAAATAATTGCTCCAAAAGCTAGCCGTTTAGTTAACTGGCTAATTTAACCATCCGGCTGAGACATATACATAATAGTATCCAATGTAGGAAATTAGATAATCTAATGGTTAATAAGCAACAGATCTGTGAGTTAGCAATACTTATATTAATTCTATCCATTCCGCCCTCGCCGCATGCTTAATTCGGATTTTATGAGCCAAAATACTAAAAATCCAAACTTTCTGAGCTGACTCATTCATTTATTCTTTTATTATGTTCACTCACCCCAACTCCTTTGAGCCAAAATTCGAAAAATCTAATTTTTTAAGCCTTCATTCTGCCCACACCACCGTCTAAGCTGCCATTCTCAATTTTCTGCAGAACACACAAGTCTGACACCCGCCTTCTGTCATCAAGACGCATCCGAAATCGAATCAAACGATCCGTGTATTTCGGCAGAGCGCGTCTGATTCCCAGTCTGATACACAAAGTTCGTAAGAATCACCGTAGAATCGACTCAATTTTATTTTTATGAACCCCGTAAATCGGAGACCAAATGACTGAGCAGTGTTCGAGTACACTTCGCACCAGAGATGTACTACATCATCAACGAGGTCTCTGAGGAAGTACAACATTTGATTGGCCTTGCTATACTATCATAATGATTTCTAAACGACGCGCTTAGCCGTTAGCCCGGTCCGCAGGTAAAAATTAGGGCGCTTTACCTGGGGAGATAATTCAGATTTTAATGAAATTTTGCGAGCACAAAGCAACTTCATCAAAACGTATAGGGAACGATCTCCCAAAAGTCGGACCCTTTAACCATTCGGCCACCGACACTCCCCCTTATTGAGCAGTATAGATACATGGTGATAACAACAACCAGCTGTTTCCGTCGTCTGCAATAGAATGAATGAATTATTTATTTGTGGGCTTTCAATTATCCCGCGGTAACATTTCCGGGATAAGGGATAGGTACGAGTAATCTATGCGTAGGTGTAGTAATCGTGTTAGCGAAGGATTTTTCCTAGTCTACCAGAAATAGCACAATAAAGCAATCTCTTGTATATACTTCGATTAAAAAGCCTTATATTAAAGCCTTATTTATAGGTTCCGTAATAATATTGCATTTTAAATTGATATTAATAAAGCATCGGATACACTTTATCTTTTAAATTGTTATGCGTTAATCAAACGCAGTCACTTAAACAAGTAATCAGTAGAGTGTCGTATGAAACTATGAAGGACGTAGCACATAACAAAGGCAATTGCAATAAATAAACTAGTTGTACAAATGTGTCTGCTAAACACAGTTCTGTGTTCGCCAGTCGCTCATTCGTGAACTTTGCGAGTCTACTAGCTCCCGGCGGACACAAACTTTTGTTAGTAAACATATAGGTGCTAGTTCACTGTGTCTACTATACTTTCTTAGGAATAGCTGGAGGAACTTGTTTAAAGGAACGTCGCCGTATTTCAATTTACGTTTCGTACATATACTGTACTTCTGCGGCGAAGTTATTAAATTGACCTTTTTTGCTATCAGAAACTGGAAAAACTTCCAACAAATACTAGCGTGTACTAATGTTCTTTCGTAAAACAACAGAAAAAGGGATTGATGTGGATCATCTTTTCTCAGAAGGTGAAATGAATAAAAAAAATATAAAGGTTAGCGATTTCGCCCACGGAGACTTTCCCAGAACCAGTCCAGTAGTACCTACTCGTATAGCCATGAAAACATAGCAGTTATAACTTACACACTTTCCCATTTATAAGGATAACTTTTTTGAAGAAGCAACGTGATAAATGGTAACGGTCTGATAGAAAACGGTAACTCATGACCGTGTTATCTTACGATTCATAGGTACAATTCAGTTTCATGTATAGTCGAGAAAACGAAATGTTGAGCAGTTTAGGTATCTTCTTTATTTGTTCGTATTATTACAAGAAACATCGCTTATTGACATTCATTAATGTCATTACAAAAAACACGTCGGTAAATAGTAACACGGCCAATTTCAGACTTAAGTCTACTTGCAAAACATCAGTTTCTTGTAATACGGCCAATTTCAGACTTATTAAACATTCTGTTTCTCGTAACATGGCCCATTTCAGACTTAAGTCAACTTGCTAAACATTCACTTTCATCGACTGTACCAACAAACGCATAACCGTAGACTTGGTCCACTCGACACCCAGTAATATAGACATTCCCTTCCATTTTGCTTAAAAACGAAAACAGTGCTTCCAAAATACGGGGGTGTTAATGTAACGAGGCGGAATCACCGAGTTTCGTAGTCAATATGTTAAAAACGAAGCGGAGGTGTTCACTGGCGGGCGTCGTTCCGTTTAATGACACCATTCCAGTTCCGCGCAGCGAACACTGCGCGCATTAAGGGCAAGTGCCATGCATTTATGGCGCGATCCACAATCGTAAGTTTGTTAGTAATACCTACAATAAATCAGGGCGCGGAGCCGGCCCGCCGCCCGGCAAAAACTAACGTTCACGCACGATATAATGTCTCCATTTATACTCCTAGTTTATGGCCGGCGGTGACTTATCCCACAAAAAAGCGTATTAGCTAACAATTCATGGGGCCCGATTATGTCTCGTACTATGTGCGTTAGCTATGGGTTGCTTTATGTGTAGGCCAATGTGTTTGAAAAAATTACGAGTAGGTCTTGGTTTTATTTTGAATTAACTGTTATGGTTAGTTAGGTTTGAGCATTAATATTGAATAAAAATTTTCAATTAAAGAATGTAAATAGGTTTAATTCAAAATTACTCCGCACAAAACACAGTTAGATTGTATTAGATATGAAACTTTTACAACGGTTCAGTAAATGGAGAGCGCAGTGACTGACATGAGAGTTCGTAACCCTTAGTACGGTAAATTTTATGCAAAAACATTTTCGCGGATAAGGCATAAAAATACAATCTGCATAAAAGTTGACATACGATTTCCCATTAGCGAAGCATATAGCTGTCTATCTACCAAATTACCAACACAGCTATTACTTGCGTAATTTGTCGTGAATTTTAGAAAACAAGACATAGAAATAGATAAATTTTCGTTACTACGGCGGTCATTGTCCGTCCGTAAAATATTTACTTGGCGAACGAAAAATAAATAATTCGACGGATACTGCTCTTTTGTACGAATGGGATTTCTTCTGACCATTCGTATTCAAGTAAATATTGATTGGGAATGTCCGAGGGCTCGTCACACAATTGATCTTGTCGGAGGGTTTTTGTTAGGGCCGGCCTCGCTTTATATCGTCGGTTATTTATGGCGAAGCGGTGCACCTTTGTAGTAAAAGTCATTAGATATTGGGTCAGGACCCCTTTTACAGATAGGTACGACGACGTGCTGAAATATATTGCCGGGTTAGATGCTATCGCGGCCAAAGTATTCGTTCTTAAACGTACGCCGGCGAATTTGCATAATTACAAAAATTAGGACGAAAGGAGCCCGCCCTATTTTTGAACGTTCGTTTGGAGTCGACCGGTTCAATTGATGTATTCGGCATATTTTGATGATTACAGCTTCTTTTCCCTATTTTTGAAACATTCGCTTTTGGTATGGCCACTATAATTAAAAATGTATTGAAATTTTAATGCCGGAAATCAAAACTGAAAACGGTTCGACTCGAGGCGAGCAATTCAAAATAGAGTCACAGAAATCATGTACTGTACAATTTTGCCGTGTTAGTATATCGTGTATTGCCCTATTCATGCCCTTTAATCTCGCTGGACGGTCACCGCCTGAAATTAAGGTGCTGGTCGTAGGTGTGAGTATTAGACAGGTAGCGTCAACTGTTGGGATTTGAGCTGGATTTTGCTCTTAAATGGGAAAAACATATTGATAATGTGTGTGGCAGGCTAGGTAGCGCGTGTTAGGCGTTAAGACGGCTAGCGCTCACTGCGCACACCAACATGGACCGCTCGTGCTACTTCGCGCCGGTGCACTCGGTGCTGGGCTACGGCACGGAGCTGTGGGCGCGAATATTTCCGCAATATCTGCTCGCGAATATTTCCGCAAATACAAAATGTTGACCCTGCCGTCTATGATTATCTTTCAGACGGCGCTATTTGTGCATTAAAATATCGGCTTATTCAATATAAATGGTAGATCACACAAATACAAAACAAGAAATAAGGACAAACTCTGTTCCATACCGCACAAAACCTCTAAGTCCAAAAAAAGTGTTTACGTGCTGGGTCCGCTAGTGTACAATAGATTGCCCGATGATGTAAGCTATGATGATGATGCTAATTAAAATGAATTTTTATTCTTTGAAGGATTTCATCCCGTAGTTCATATATTTTTTATGTATTATTTATTATCATTATACAAATTTTAAACAATTACATATTGTCGTTTGATTCGTCTTGATGTCGCGAGTATGACTGAATACTTAAAAAAAAATTCTAAATGGCGGAGTTTGGGCGTCAATTTGGGATGTGCAAAAATACTTTTTCGTATACCGTTGCAAAACTGAAAAGCAATGCAAACTTTATCGACATAAATATAATTTGAAGCCGGACACCTATCTTATTTATCTAAAACCTACTCCTCCAGCCCCACTTTTCAACCTTAGGGGTAGATTCTTACGCCATTAAAGGGGTCTATTGTCAAAATTACATTCTTCATCAACTTCTTTAGATTAAGATGTAGAAATTTTAGAAAATGTAGTTACTTCTTTTTACGCTTTTATGATAATTTAAAATAAAGCCGATGTTTTTAAATTAAAATTTAAGAGCGTCGGTTGTGTCCGATTCGTAGGCGAGAAATGCTGGGTTCGAACCCGAATTCGGCTTTGTACTAGTGACTCTTTTTTAAGTTATATACCTACATTATTTAAACACTAATCCGATGCTCTTACGGTGACGGAAAACATCGTGATGAAACACATTCAGGCGACTGAATGATCTAATCTGGTCATCTTCCCCTGTTAACAGGGTCACGGAGGTCAGACGGCAGTCACTCCACAATAATTACCTGATCAGCTAAATCCTGGATCATGGTCAAGGCGGACCTCGAGTCCTCGCGCGCGAGAGTACAACCGGCACATTAACGCCAAGATGATTATTAGGTATTAGTCATAATACCAAGTTTCAAGTGAAAAGTACCCTCTGAATGACAATGTTTTCCGTAAAAACTTTGGAATGTCTTATCATCCCTTAGGCTTTTTAATTTTGAAAAAAGCCACACACTTCTTTATACTTATGAGAAACAGCTCATATAATGGAGATTAAAATTAAATGAAATCACAGACAGTATTTATTTGGTTACATTTCATTTTATTTTAGTCTCTCATTATAATCACGAATATAAACAATACGTATGCTGATTCTGAGCTGAGCGCCCAATCAATGCGAGCCTTTGTTAGCCAGTTTAGAGCTGCCAATTAAATTTACAACACTGCGATTGGATAATTGTCGTGTTAATTGGGAGATGGCAGCCTCTGCTCAGTCATGCATAACTCATAATTGTCCCGACGCATCACGCATCAGCTGCGCCGTCATATTATGCCGGCCAAATGAGCCCTGAACTACCGTCACAATGGCACAAACGCTGTAGCCTTTGATAAAGTGAAATTGTTTGTTGCAGAGTTTACTAATTAATGTACGTGTGCCTGGTATAGGTAGGAGTGCCTACGTGTAATGAAAGAAAGAAAACATTTATTGTAACTGTAAAATGGCCTCACAGGCTGGTTGCCGATCAGGTTCCCCGCTGTGATGTCGTGCAATCGTAACGATCGCTTCCGATTAGACCTGACGGTCCTAAAAAGTGAACCTGACATGTGCTGCCAGCCTAAATAAGTACATTCATATCAAGGTTGAACAAGCTTAGTTCATACAAAAAATGCGTTAAAAATGTGTGTAAGGAGGTGTACTTGGTAACATAACATTGCCTTCTATAATTCCATGGACACGAGCACCGATTCATATTATTCGTAGGTACATCGTCAGCACGTTGATATTCCTCAAATGTTATGTGCTCGCTCAACATAAAAAATAGGCAATTCGTGGAAATCTACTTACTTGGAAATGGGAGACATAAAAGCGTACTCTATCTATTCGAAAAATCGTACTGGCCGTATGCCTCTCACGTAGTTCACGTTTGCGTTTTGTCAATGTTTCTTCAGTCAATATTGTGCGAGCCAACAGCGCAACTATCGCCGGAAAGTTCGTAAACTTCAGATTTGGGAAACTCATTGAGAGCGTGATATGCAAACATGTAAACTTTAGTACTTGTAGAGACTTGAATAACTTACAATTTAGTATTAAGGTTTCGTACACCAAAAAATTGTAGTTCAAAATGTTTTTAGCACAAAGCGAATTTTTATCGGGTATGTAAAAAGAGAATAGTGTTCGTAAAACGAATAGTTTTCGGCGGGCGATCGCGGGGTGTACTAGGGGGATTTTTAAATCGTTCATTGAACTCAAAACGGTCGTTACAATATCAGCTGTTGTATTATCAGAGCTTTAAGTGTACTGTTAATATCTTCATTTCTAAAGTGTAGACTTCTGTAATGTACTGTGAACCTATCTTCAGTGTGATCTACGCTGAATAAACCAATGCTAAAATTAGTGATACATACAGTCCATTCATTTACCGGTATCTGCCAAATTCTGGACCATAGTCAAGGCACCGGGACGTTAACTCTAAAATGATTGTTTTACAGTCCATTTATTTACACCACCACAAGATCTACACCAGCTATGGAAAAGATTATGGCCCATAATATACACTATATCTATTTAATCATCATTATGGGTGTGAGGATTTAAATAAGTTTGGGTATCTATTAGAAAAGTGTAAAATCTTTTAAGTTTATACCAGTATGAAGCAGTTTGCACTATTGCTAGTTATTTTTTCGAAATTTGAAAACAAGAATTTGGTACCCGGCAAGGGATCAAGGGATTGGCATCACTACATTAACGTTTAAGGATACGACTTTCACTTCTCCAGAGTAATCATCATAAGTTAAGCCTCATTAACTGAAATGGTAAAGGAGGAAATGTTACCTATTGTATAGCTAGAAATAGTATCAACCAACATATTTATTTATTCTTTGAAAAACCAACAGTATATTACATAACAATGGATACATAACTACAGTCTACATCAGAAAAAATAAGTTATTTTACGAACAAAACATGCAATCAACATGAAAACCTGAAAACCTGAAATAGGTTGCAGTTAGTCAGTTGCTGACCATTGTACGCTATATCGCATTTACGTTGCAAATGTGGAGATTAAGCTCCATTGAAGCATTATTAAGACCTTTTGCAGCCCTGCAACAGAAGCTGTTTTGCTTGTAATTAGTTGACGCTCATTTTTGAGAATTATATGATATCATAATTCTAGGGTTTTTTTTTCAATTATATAATTATGTAATTAATATACTTTATTTTGGTTTCTATTAATAAATAAGGAGTAGATAAACTAAAATATGCTTCTTATGTAAGTTAAATTATAATAGGGAAATACAACTCAATAAATCAGCGCAGTCGATATTACTATTTAAGATATTCAGCAATAAAGGAATAGTTGCGATTTCACGGAGTTTCTCCAGCGACGAATGAAATTTGAACAGCTACAGGGGCATCGCAATTTGAAACCCAGATGCTTGATAAATTTCATTTGCACTCGCTCAAATCTTTGGATATATGCTTGGTAAACCTGGTTCCCCAAAAATGCCCCCAATTTTTTTATAAAAATGCAAATGCCGCGAGAAGCATACCAAATTACGCATTACAAAACTGAAGGGTCTGGTAGCTTTTGTCTTCGATGTGGACGGTGAAAATAAGTTTAGAATCGCGAATGACACCAAGGTCTCTGTTATCATTTCGAACTTGAAAAATAAGATTTTACAATTCATAAGGTAGTGAAATGATATTAGTCTACAAACATTACTCTTGGTTTAAATCCAGCTTATTATACAAACAGTAACATAGTAACAATATTTTTTTGCTATGACAGTAATCATTAAGACGACTCAAATTGGACTGGAGAGCCTCAGCATATCTGATACTTACTTGCAATTTTAGGGAAAATGTTCATGTCGTTTCAATATACGTTGAAAAGAAGTAGTCTTAAAATTTAGCCCTGAAGGAGAGATATTTATTTATTAATACTAAAAATATTCCTAAAGACCCTAAACCATCAGCTTTTAATACAATTTTCACTAATCGGTAGAGACAATACAATAAACACAAAACAGTGGAAATTAAAAACAATAGTAATTTTCTTCAAGGTTACTAGCCTGACAGATAGATATCAATCTCCAGTTATTTTATTTATTATTTTTATATATTTTTTTATCTTGGATTCCATGTTATATTTGTACGTACTAAGAATGTTTTGGTATAGGTCGTATGTACTGCCGTACATTGTGTCACAGATGTATCAGAACAAAGTCAGGCCGTGTCGCTAGTTATAATCCGTCCAAACTGACTTGTCCTATTTGGTTCAGTAAATTATGTATTTAAATGGATGCTGCACATTATCTTTGCAAATTATAGTTGAAATTCACATTCTATGTATTTCTTGTATAATTCAAGACATTTATATATAACATACGTAGCGTGATTGATACGGCAAGTCGTGATTTTGGGCATTGTTTGTTCACCAAATAAGACAAGTCAGAAAAAACCGATCATAAATGATTTGTACGCATGTAAATTTATGAATAAATAAAGGCTTCATAAACAAGAGTTCCATGGGGCTATTCAAACATTCCTACCGAGCGCAGAGAAAGTAAAATAAACCCAGCTCGGAATCGAACTTACTGTATGAGTAGAAGTTTGTTTTTCCGGTAGATAAATACAATTCGGCGCAATAGAACGTCTTTTCTGACGCTTTTTTTTACCACCGACGAAAAACGAGGGTTATTATTTAGGGGTAAATGCAGTTTTGTCATTGTCATTTCAACCATAATGTACTTATATATTACACGTAATTAACTGCTGTTAAACTGTGAAATGATCTCATAAATAAATCAATTATTAGTTTGTCGTGGTTGCTGTGTCTCTGTGTATCTGTGGCTTTGTGTATCTGTCTGTGGCTTCATAGCTCCAAAACGGATGAAGCGATTTGAATGCGGTTTTCCCTATTTCAAAGCCAGTTTAATCAAGATGATTCTTAGCTTTATTTCATTAAAATCAGTCTAGTAGTTTAGAAAATATGTCAGTATATGTAAACTTGGTCGGGAGTTATCCGAAATCGGTCGAATTTGTCGGTTAGGTTATTCTGAAACATAGAACAAGGCCTCAATTAGGTTTACTAAAATGTACGTACAAGTTATTATGGTTTAAAATTATGAACTGTTTCAATTTGAGAAGACCGTACGCGTTGTAGGTATTCTTCTTTATCCTGTTACGCCCGGTTATCAATAAGAATGGATTGTTACCAACCCCGCTGTCTTGTCATCTTTTGAAAGGCGATCCATCTTGTGTTCAACCCCTGGTAACACGTTATGTAGGTTGGTTTAGGTTTTATAATAATATTGGCGTCGATATCCCGGTCGCGCGATGGCACGGGATACGACCATGATCCGGGATTTGGCAGTAGAGCGATTGCCATCTGACCTCCATGATCCTTTAAACATGATCCTTTTAACACTAAATGTGTCGGTTTCGTCACGATGTTTTCTTCGTAAGAGAATTGATTTGGTACATGGCGGCACAAGGTATCAAACTCGGTATCTCTAGCTTACAAGTCTGACCTGCTAGGCCACGAATGCTCAAAGGTAAAAAGTAAATAGAATTCTTCGCGTAAACAGAAAAACATCATACGATACTTATCTACATTGGTAATTACACACAAGGCGCGATTGCAGCCCGAGCCAAAATTACTAACGTAGCACACTCGAATTATAACCATCGTTTTGATAAAATACATTTGAAAGAAAGTGATATGTGATAAAAATATCCAAGTAAGTCAGGTTTCGCTGGTAGCAAGGTCACGGAGGTCATATGGCAGTCGCTCCACTGTAATTACCCGATCTGCCAAATCCTAGATCACGGTCACGGCAGACCCCGGGTCCTCGTGCTAAAAAGTACAACCGCGACATTAACGTCAAGATGATTATTTTTAATTTTAATACAAGTGTGAAGAAATATTGTAGCCGTCCAAAATGCACATACTTGAGCTACCATTTTTTTATAACCGTATAGTACAGTCTTACAAATAATTAGCTGACCCCTTACTCCATATTGTCACATAGAATATCATAAGATCGGGGGGTCAACTGATTATTTGAATGACTGTACTTACCATTTAAAATCCCTTAAAACGAAATACACAACACGGCGCTCACATTACGGTAAGCGCGCAATCCACCCCTTGGCCCGCTAAATGCCTGTACGTATTCTAGTCTCGTCGGGAACAATTTACGGGCGCGTTTCAAACAAAATTTACCTTTTTCACGTGTCTTTGTCACAGGTGTAGCGTAAAATACTTGCTCGGCTTAATCTGACATGGACGCAGCCGGAGGGATGAGCCCGCGCCAGCCCGACTGTTATACCTCTGTTTTTCGCGCTAAATACTGAGCTGGGGCCGGTTTGGGCTCGTGATTTCTATTATCTTTTGAATAGATAGTATTGTTAGATGTTATTATTATAAGCTCCCGAACGGATAGACCGATTTGAATGCTGGTTTCTCTATTTTTCCAGGCCATTTCAATCGAGATGGTTCTTAGCTTTGTTTAGTTAATATCGGTCCAGTTATTTATAAAATATTTAAGTATAATACGTAAACTTCGTCTGGGGTTATCCAAATTCGGTCGGTTCTGTCGGTTACGTTCTGAAACATGGATCACGGCCTCAATTGGGTTTACTAAAATTTGTCACAGGTGTAGCGTAAAATACTTGCTCGGCTTAATCTGACATGGACGCAGCCGGAGGGATCAGCCCGCGCTAGTCCGACTGTTATACCTCTTTTTTCGTGCTAAATACCGAGCTGGGGCCTGCTTGGGCTAGCGATTTCTATTTTTTATTGAGAATTGTTAGATGTTATTATAAATGCTGCGCTGATGACTAATCTCTATCTTGGGAAGCAACGTTTTACAAGTAAAATTGCCAGTACCAAGACTTCCTATAACAGTATATTGCAATAGGTTGAAACTCGAATGTTTTCTTTTTGGCACGATGATACTTGATTACTTTAAACTCTGCGTAATACATACAATATATCTTACTTCCACGTTATTTTTACGAATTTATTAAAGAATTTAGGTAAATCCTTTTTTTGTTTAATAAACAATTGAAAGTACCTATCTTATTATATTAATAAGTACATTACCATTAAACATAGGTACCTACTTAAGTTCTAACGCCGGTTCTATCACATTGTACAGATCTATCGAGTGCCACAAACTACAATCCCAACACCTTTTTTGGGTCCTACTCGTATATTCAAAGGATTAAAAAAGGTAAAAAATTGCATTTTGCGGTTATAGTGTAAGTTATTTTAAGAATATCTTAGTTATTTAGCCTGGGGTCGCATAGTTACGTTGAAGGTAGTCTCGGAAGCTCCATTCACGAGATACGGATTCTCAAAGTTCTCTATGTATCGTTGCATATCGAAACTACTATACAAAGCCCCACCCGCCAAGATATTGCTAATGTTGAAAGTCTAGTCAATACAAACACTGGGGCCCTATTTCTGAAACCGGGCGCATCCACGCGAGCTCGCGTGCCCTATCTATCTCTTTTACAGTCGTAGTAAATTGCTAAAGATAGAATAGACAAGCTATAGAAAGCGAGCGCTCGCGTGGATGAGAGCGGTTTCAAGAATAGGGCACCTGGTCTTTTCTCTTTTTGCATAGTCTCCGATGGAGATGAAGGCAGTAAAGTGATTTGAATTTGGAACCTTAAAATTTGTATAAAAACTTTTAGCATATTGTAAAGTGATTTTATTCGAATATGTAACTAGCCCCGAGTATTTTTGTGTACTTACTTATAAACAGAACACAAAAAAGCAGAAAAAAGGCGCGTTGAAAAAATGTGAAACAAAAAACGGTGTCTTGCATTGTGACACAAAATCAAATTAATTTTATTTCTTATTTGGACTAATGTATCCAATATCATCCTTAATATATATACTCTCTAATATACGGCTACCGACGCTCCCAATATCTACGGACGTATCATCTTTAGCTATTAATTTTCAAATTAGATGGTAATAAATACAGTAAATTTAAATTTCCATTTACCGTTTTTCAGTCAATATTTTATTCAAATAAGTAATTTGTTATTTTTAATAAATATTTATAAGTAAACTTATTCATAGTCCATCCTGTACTTAAGCTTATTTAAGTAGCTGGTTTTATTGTCTTACAGAATGCCCAATGCCAGAACAATGCACGTATTGTAAATAAAATGTATTCGAAAAATGCTATAGGCCACCAAGGAGTACCGCACTTTAGTATATAAAACTCTTTGCTGACCATCGAAGATTAAAAAACAGGCGTGCTACAAAAAAGTGAAACAAAAAATCGTCCTTGTATCATTTTAACACAGAATCAAATTAATTATAATCCAAAACTAATGTGTAAATCGCTAAGAATTTTTTATTTTTAAATTAATAATAACGCTTAAAATAAATTAAATATCATTTATTTCAAGTTTTACAGACTCATATTCTCATTACATTTCATGAATAATTATAGGAACACTTTATTTTCTACTCACAAAAGAGGTTATTTATGTAGCTCTCGCTTTCGTCTGTGGGATAAATCCTGTTTTATAGTCTGTCGCATGGTAATGGTCGTGTGGTAACAAAGACTTCTATATACTTGCGTAATCCATGTGCGGTCAAAGACTTCTATTCAATGTGTGCGGTAGTGTGGTTAGTTTTTGGATTAGTTAGAGGAAGGAAATTATACGTGTATTTGGGAGAAAATATATGCTATTAATTCAAATTATTTTATTTTATGGCTCTAAATAAGTTGCGATTGATGAGATCCTTGATCCTTGAGAAGCGTAGCACACTTTTGTGCACCTGCGTACTGTATTTTATCTACATTCGTATCGTAATGTTCCAATCACATATTCGAAAACAGTCGTTTAAGGAGACTCTTTTTTCACGCCAGTCCATAAAATTAAAAAAAAAATACTTTTCGATACAGCATTTCCCATACTAATTTCATTACAGCTGTAACGTAAAATAACTTTTTAATCATTATGCAACACTTATATTTTTTAAATTCTTGTCGGGCGCCCGGACACGGTCAAATGTAGGCTGAATACCTAAATGTCTTTAACAAATTCAAAATTCAAATTTTCCTGTCTATATTTGTGAGTAATTATTTTCCCGTTATTCCCGAATTTCCCGAATATTCTTTTCTAATCGTTGTTAGTTGTGTTTGTGAATGTTTTTTCTTGTTTGAAGCAAATAAATAGATAAATGTGAAAGTAGTGACGTGAATTTCCCGCCGCTTGATATCCGTGACGCGTAGATACAACAGAACTGACTCGCAGCTTACATCCAGCAAAGTTGAAAAAATTATAGGTACGATATTTTAACATAAAAATATGAATGTAGATAAAGTAGTGTATGCAACTGCATATAATTAGGTATTAAAACACTCGTGTCGAACTATTATCATCATCATATCAGCCAGAAGACGCCCACTGCTGGGCATAGGCCTCCCCCAGAGATCTCCACAAAGACCGGTCCTGTGCTTTCCGCATCCAGCTGGTACCTGCGATCCTTACTAGGTCGTCGGTCCACCTTGTAGGAGACCTACCCACGCTGCGTCTACCGGTACGTGGTCGCCACTCGAGAACTTTACTGCCCCATCGGCCATCTGTTCTTCGAGCGAGCCCACTGCCACTTCAGTCTGGCAATCCTTAGAGCTATGTCGGTGACTTTGGTTCGCTTGCGGATCTCCTCTTTTCTGACTCGATCGCGCAAATAAACTCCGAGCATAGCTCCATTGCCCTTTGGGTAACAGTGAGCTTTCTTATAAGGCCCTTAGTGAGTGGCCACGTTTCAGCTCCGTAAGTCATCACTGGCAACATACATTGGTCAAAGACCTTCGTCTTGAGACACTGCGGAAATTGGGTCGAAAATATGTGGCGTAGCTTCCCGAACGCTGCCCAACCGAGTTGGATTCGTCGGTTGACCTCTTTCTCGAAATTGGACCTACCTAGCTGGACTATTTGTCCTAGGTATGTATAGTCGTCAACAACTTCAAGTGGAGTGCCTCCAACTGTCACTGGAGTAGGCACAACATGGACATTCGACATAATTTTCGTCTTGTCCATGTTCATTTTAAGATCTACTTGTTGAGAGGCACTACAGAGGTCATCGATAATTTTGCTCAAGTTTTCCAGGGTTTCAGCCATGACAACGATATCGTCAGCAAATCTGAGGTGCGTGAGGTACTCGCCGTTAATATTGATGCCAAGTCCGTCCCAGTCCAGAAGCCTAAAGATATCCTCCAGTGCAGCGGTGAACAACTTCGGAGATATGACATCACCTTGTCTAACACCTCGCTGCAGCTGAATAGGTTCTGTGGTCTTGTCCTGGAGACGAACTGACGTTTTGTGGCGTTTTCATACAAACACTTCAGTGCTTCGATATATCGATAGTCAATTTGGCACCGCTGTAGAGACTGGAGCACCGCCCAAGTTTCGATCGAATCGAAGGCTTTCTCATAGTCCACAAACGCCAAGCATAATGGCCGGTTATACTCTTCGGTCTTCAGTACAACCTGCCGCAGCATATGTATGTGGTCTATGGTATTAAAACCTTTTCGGAATCCGGCTTATTCGGGAGGCTGGAAGTCATCAAACCTGCGTGCGAGACGATTCGTAATGACTCTCGAAAACAGCTTATAGACATGGGTCAGCAGCGATATTGGTCTCAAGTTCTTCAAGAGAGCCTTATCACCTTTCTTGAAGAACAATATCACTATGCTTTTGTGCCATGCTTCCGGCGTTTTTCCCTCGAGGATGATGGAATTGAACAGCTTCTGAAGGGTCTTAAGCACAGGTTTGCCACCAGCTTTCAAAAGCTCAGCCGTAATTCCATCATCACCCGGCGCCTTGTTGTTCTTAAGCTGTTTGAGAGTCGGATATCTTCGGTGTAGTGTCGGGTCAACTTGGCTCTGGGGTCTTTTGCCATACTGGTAACAGGTGCCCGTATTGTCGTGTATAACTGTCCATAGAACCTCTCGACTTCCCTCAAAACCTCGGACTTGGTCGAAACAACTCTGCCGTCATCCGTTTTCAGTCTCGTTAACTGGTTCTGTCCAATCGACAGATCTTTCGCAAAGACTTTAGACTTTGTTCCGCTCGATCGCCGCCTCAATATTGGTAGTATGGAAGCGGCGTATGTCGCGAGTCAGAGACTTGGGGATCTGTCGATTAAGTCGCCTAAATTGAGAGACATCATCACGGGATTGCAGAGTCATTCCGCGTCTTTCTTCGATGAGTTTGAGGGTATTGTCAGAGATTTTGTTTGTTCTGTTTGTACGGCAGGCTTTATAATACTTTGACCCAACCGTATAGACAGTTTACTATTATCATACTCATGTTTTAATACCCCCTTTTATATGGCAGTTGCATGAACTACATGTTATCTACAACTTGTTATTATTATTATTATATTAAAGCTAGTTAGACCCATTTCCATGAAACCAAAAACATTCTTATGTACATTTAAAATTACAATAACTATTCGTGAAACAAGTGACTACTAAATTGCGACTGCAATGCGAATGGCATTAAGCCATCCTAGAGAATCTGGTGTCTAATGTTTACTATAAAAACAGATAACATATTTTTAGAGTTTATTGGTACTGATTGTCTGAACTCGGTGTCTCTTGAGTTTTAGAAGCAATGAGTGTTGGGCATTGCTTGAATTTGAAATCGGTAGGACATTTTTAGGTAATTAAAAATCGGTAACTGGTAACCATAACATCAATAGCAATGCAACACAATACTTCACATCACAGCCCATAACAATCCACTGTATGACTTAGGGCCTCTCCTGCGATAGGGGAGGTTATTGTCATAATCTCCACGCTTGGCGATTATGGTTGGAGATCACAGTGTTATAAATATAACTGGAAATCGCTGCTGTCAATTTTCCAGCTTATAGAGGTCTTAGAAGTTTTGCCTCGACAACATTAGTCGCCTTGTACGACACTCACGAGTGTGTACTCTGCCGGATACCACACAGACACCACAATACTTAAATGGCAATATTTGGCAATATATAATAATGACACGTTACGTAGATACGTACACACGTAGATATATCGATGTACATTTCATGCAATTAGCCGATAAAGGGGCTGTTTGGGCGCACAATTTATTGCCTACAAATTGGGTTTTAATCAGTGCACTGCCATGATCGACTACGGTCAATTCCAATGTAATATTTGTTGTAGCGTGTAAAATCTCATAATAAATGAGGTTAACCTACCTACTGTAAGTTAATTATTGGCGACCTGTATGGTTCACCGTACAGGACAGGATGGGGCAGGACCACTATGGTCAACATCTCTGCCACGCAAGAGATCCTGGCCGGGCAGATATTTAAATAGATAACTGATATAATACATATGTATATATTATATCAGTTATCTAGCACCCATAGTACAAGCTTTGCTTAGGTTAGGGCTAGGTGGCGCTGTGTGAATTTGTCGACGATTATTTATTTATTATTCACCTTTTTGTGGGCGCGGTACGTTTGCAACAGTAACGTTCCGTAGTCTGTAAGTAAAAGCTGGCGCATAGCATAAAAACGTTGTAGGGTTTGTTTTTTATATGGCATGTGTCAATCTCACAAAAACATCGTCATATTGTCTTGTATGTGTGTCTGAAATGGAGGGGAATAAAAAGCCAATGTCCATCTTTAGGATATCTATACCGAATTTCATAAAAATCGATGCAGTGGTGTAGTCGTGAAAGCGTAACAGACAGACATAGTTACGTTAGTAGGGAAGTAGAACTTAGCAACAAGACAACCTGATCTATCACACACACACGACGGTGTGCGGTATACGTCATGCGAATGCAGCTCAGCATAAGGTGACGACCTTTTGTATGACGTATCTTCAGCATAGCTAATAATGCTCATCCGCAAGTTTCGGCTTCGTAGTTACACACACGCGTAAGACACTGCAACCCAAGGACTTATCGGACGTGGTATCCGATAAATCCTTGAAAAGTTGCATCACCAACTAGCCGACCGCGTTAGTATGCTTAGAGCCATAGAAAACAGAAAAGTAGTAGAAAGTGTTACTGTACTGTATAATTATGTCATGTTTGTGTACAATAAAGAATAAAGAATAAAGAACTTAGCTTATGCTTAGAACATTCACTACCTTCCATCCCATCGTTGTCCTCCGGAGGGTGACCTTTTGCCCATTACCTGTTGCGGCGGGCGCCCAAAAAAAAGCGTGAGGCAGAGACAACGCTTTACGAAGCCGAAGTAGCTGATGTGCATTGTTTACCGCATATTTTTTATTGATATAGTCTAATGCGATACTAGCCATTCCCAGCGGCTTTCACCCGCAAAGTTCGGATCTCTGTAAACATTCAACGTTCTCGCGCAATTAGATTAGAAAGTTAGGAACCTTCATGGTTGAGACCGGCAAATATTTTTTTTTGCGCTGTGTTCCCGCGGGACTCTATATTGTTTTTCGAGATAAAAAGTAGCGTATATCAATTGGGAATAATGTGGTTTTCTATTAGTGAAATAATTTTTTTAATCGGTCCAGTATTTTTGAGTTTATTCATTATAATCAAAAATACAATTCACTTATAATATTACTAGCTGGCCTGGCGCGACTTTGTTCGCGTGGTGTACACTTACTCTACACCTACCCTAGAAATATCCTACACCTACTGTACACCTACCTACCATTCTTTTCTTGCATATAAAGCTTGTCCTGAAAATTAGAAAACCAACCAAATATAATTAGATAAATAGCGGCAGTCGTTCTAACATTATGCCCGAACTTGCAAAATTTTGATACCTTCTGGGTCCTTATTATTGCAATTTTCCGAGGGATCTCCATTTGTTTTGAAGATAAAAATCTTACTCGCACGTAGTATTTTTTTTCTCTATACCGTTACAAAGGAACAACCAATATAAAATTTCCTCTTTATAATATAAGTATAGATACCAATATCTAACGTAAGTTGACCCCTCGTTGACCCCCATTAGTGACTCAAAATAGTATTTCGATACCTGCAAAAACGCTACCTTTTTTGACATACCTTATGATTTGTTTGAAACCAACTACGGTATCCGAGTTAGTTAGGGTTGTCGCTTCAGTGGTGCAGTGAATGACCGCAGTTTGTTATTAATTAGCCTCCCGCGTATGTACGCGGCTTTATTTGGCTGCAAAATTATTCGGCGTTCACCCATTTAATATTCGTTCAATGCGTACTTTAGTTTAATATCGGCTCGTCGAAATGTTGCACCGATACACGGCCAAATAACCCTGTTTGTGCACGAGTGGATATTTTATAATTTGGCTTCATTAGCGAATGGACTGGTACTGTTTTTCGCTACTCTGTGTATGTGCTTTTGTGTATGTACATTTATTTATATGCTTGTTAAATTTACATTTATAATGTAATGCATCGAAAATTATAATAAGAGTACATTATGGAGTTGAAAGTATGGGTGAAAAGGTTTTTACGGGGTCGGCAGCGCGTGGATGATGCCCTTGGTGTTGCAAACGTCTATAGGCTGCGGTACTGCTTACCATCAGGCAGGCTGTAAGCTTGTTTGCCACGTTAGCGGTATAAAAAATTCTGCCCAAAACCTATACTGACACTCCGGAACTGTATACCCCTGCATACTCTACATAGCCTCCGTTGGTTGGGGATTTTCCCTGTGAGGAGAAGGGATTACAAAGAGCGTAAGTCTATTAATTTCCACGCCTCAATAGAGACTACATCAGTTCGATGTTTGCATTTTTTTGGCGAGTAGTTTGCCAAATAACGATCAATGCAAAGACATGTTGACAGCGCAGTTGATAACGCATTATCGAGAAACAGTTACACGATTATTTGCATATTCGTGACACAAATACTATGAAAATATCCGTTAAAAAGAGTTTCCCTAGCACGGTTAATAGCATAGCACCACACACTGAACTACTGCATGCTTTCTCGACGCTGAACACTACGTCGGGTAGGAAGCGCACACTATCAGCCATTTCACATTGATATTTCTAATAAATTGCTGGCTATTCTGCCCATCCTTCGCGCTCTCCGCGTAGTAAAAAGGCAATGGATTTTCCCGCCTCACGAGTCACGACTGACACCGCCAAGACTTCCGAAAGAAGTGTCAAAATCAAATAAAACTCAAATTATAATCCATCCATAGCTATGATAACGAACGAACTATCGCGGTTAAAGGTACGCGGTAGGAAACCCGGAACGTACCTTTAAAATGTATGATAACGAATCACGCGATAGAATAGTCCCTCGGAGTCTAAAAGTGTGCCAAGTACCAACCGAGCCCGTGTTGACAGGGGACCTGCCGCGGCCGCGCAGCAAAGGGGAGTACGTGTTCGTGATAGCGCAGCTGCTCTTTGGGCTGCTGCTCTTCGCGACAGTGCTGGGGCATGTCGCCAACATCGTCACCTCCGTCAGCACAGCGCGGAAGGAGTTCCAGGGTGAGTGTTTTGTGTTCTTATTTTTTTTCTCCCTTTTTAACGAAAAAAGAAGAGTGTCTGTATCTGTCTGTGGCATCGTAGCTCTCAAACAGGTAATCCGATTTGAATGCGAGTTTCTCTATTTGAAGCCAGTGTAATCGAGATGATTCTTAGCTTTGTTTTATTAAAATCGGTTAATTAGCTTAGAAAATATTTGAGTATGTGTAAACTTGGTCGGGGGTTATCCGACTTTTTCTGTTGGTTAGGTTATATCCCAATGAGAATGGAGAGATGGCGTGCTTTTATCCATGACAAAGCAACGCGGGGTCACGACCCTCGGACAAGAATCTGAACTGAAAATAACTTACTCCTATATGTAAGAAGTATTCCACAAAAAGCACTTGAGAAAACATTGCGTGAAAATCCAAGTGCTCTATGCAAGGTATGCTATGGAGACACCTATTCATATTTTAGCAGGTACTTTTTGTGAGATATCTGAAAATGGGTCGGATGACTCAGCAGGCCCAGAAAATACAACATCGTATAGGGTGATGAATATAGTACTTAGTTAATCGCAATAGGCATGCTATTTCTATAGTTGTACAGTCTGGTACTAACTTATGTCACCAGGCATATTGGTGGGTTTGTATGCACGTCATAGGCTGTACCAAATAGCCATATTAATATAGGAGGCTCAATGGTGATTCAACTGACTTTATTTATGAAATAGGAACTCCTGGCCCTTCTACTTTTAACTAAATTCTTCTACATAACAGTGCAGTCTACAATGTGCATTAAAACAGTTACTGAACAACTGTACCTTTGGTATGAGCATAGTTGAACAATATCCAATATTGTCCATGAAGAGAATCTAGAACCGTTTGAATGTCCTGTGACAGTTTCGACGTAACAAAAAAGCGCCATCTAACTTCCTGTGATAGATTCCATGGTACAAAAAAAAAACGCCGGCGATGCTTAAAAAGCATTATAATAGGACGGACGGGATATTTAAAAGAATAAATATGAGACAAATAATAATAAATATTATTTATTTTAAATGTAACACTTTATGAACGCCGTATACCTAAAATACTTTGTATATTCTATAAAGCATGGGATCCTTGCCGTGTGCCGTGTGGTGTCCGGCAGAGTAGAATAGCACCATCCCTTACACTCATGGGTGTCGTAGAAGGCGACTAATGTTTTCGAGGCAAAAGATCAAGAGTCTCTGTAGTCAGGAAAATAGGCAGCAGCATTTTCCATTGTTATATTTAAACACTGCGATCTTCAACCCGCCTGCCAAGCGTGGAGATTATGGCAATAACCTCTCTTTTTGTGGGAGAGGCCCTAAGTCCTGCAGTAGACTGTTACGGGCTGTGATGATGGGATCCTTAAACAGCGCGTATAGAGATCTGCATCATCAGGAAAGCAACTATTTGGGGCGATGGTATCATAAACCTTTTTTCATCATTTTGTATAATTTATGGTTTGCAAATGTGGTTCCATTTACCCCTTGGATGTAATCGCTTAAAATCCTATTAAATGCTGTTATATATTGGCAATAAGTTACTCTAATCGTACAAAAACTAGAAAACGATCTTCTTTAAAAAAGAAAACATAATTATAATCCGTTTAAATATTCTTAAAACAGCAATCTGAAACGCACGCACCCACCCAAATAAGACTAAAATAAGCATTGTCCCCCACAATGACAAATCGTCCGCTCACACCTTGAACCTGCAGCGCTCTCAACGTTATAAATCATGGGAACGTGCGAGAAAGCAACGAGCTGGTCGGAGGTCGGGGGGTCGGGGCGGCTGGCTGTCACATTAGCCTACTAAGCAGGTAGACGTGCCGGCACGCGCCCTCAGCGCTACGTGCGCTCTCCGACGTCTCCGACCCACTTTAACGGACTAATCGTCCAACTGTCTCAACTATCAATTGTCGCGGGCACGCTATAGGACAAATGACCGTCGCGGATTCTATACAGTCTATCACGGTTAACCACTTAAATTGCCTACCTACGTACTAAATTAGCTCGCGACGACAACTTATACTTGACTCGTCGGGACTAATCAATCCGCAAGCGTCGGAGCGTGGCGGAGTGTCAACAACTTTAATTAGGCGCTGCAGCGCGGTCTTTTGTCTCCGGTAGGCGCCGCGCCGGCAGAGCGCTGGATCCGTGACCTTCCGCTGCAGCGAACTAGGTCAGCGGCTTGAATGCTATAAATAGCTCGGCGAAAGTCGGGCACCGCGCCCCGTCGCGTCCCGGCGGAGCGGGCGAGCGGGCGAGCAGGCGTCCGGCGCATCGATCGCGCGCCGCTCGCTGCCGCCTGCCGCCTGTCGCCTGTCGCCTGCCGCCTGCCGCCTGCCGCCGCCCGCCACGCGATCCGCCGATAATTGATCCGCGCCCGCTAGTGTTGGCGGCGACACCCGCGGTGACATATGCTAATTGTGTTAATGGAATCGCGTTTTGCAATTTATTGTATTGATGTACCCAGAATTCTTTAGAATTCAGAGAGTAAAAATTGCGTTTATCTTCTTGCCTGAATGAAGCACTAACCATAATACATTATTTAATTTGATTGAATTGCTATTCCCGCAAATTTTTTCGCATAAATTTTGATAAGAGCAATAAGTTTCACAAAAAAAAATGCTTTTATCTTGTTGCCTGAAAGACGCAGTAACCATTATTCATATTTATTTGTATTTTGTAAAATTAAATATTACTCATATAAAATAATTTATCTTTAGTATTTGTTGCATCTGCGTAACCTTTATCATTTAACTGTAAAATTAACCAACGTTATTCCTGTACATACGAATGTACGTAACAACAAAATTACTTGTGAACTAAATTAAATTACCTGTCACCTAGGGCGCGGCTAATTCAATGAAGCTGGCAACACTCGGTGATCCGTTCAAATTCGTGGGTCCTGGCGGCGGGCGGCGGGCGGGCTCGACCAATGTCAACATTGTCCCGTCGTGTATTGTTGGCTCTGCGATAGCCCAGAAACGACAGTCTATAATTACCTTGGAGCCCGGCTAATAGGGACGCAGCTACACAGCCATGTAACTACCCGTCCACGGAAACCGGAAACCGATATTTTGGGACATATACCTAGTAAACACGATACATATTTTGGTACAACTTTCATTATACTGTATTATACAAGGCGATGTGAATGTACGAGTGTCACAGAATGAGTGGAGCCAATATTCAAAGCTCTACGGATATGCTACGATGTTCGTAGGACTCGTAGCGTGTGGGCTCTTCCCCGATGTAACAGTAGTAGCTATGAGCCGTTTAAACAGAGAGTTTGTTTTATTTGGTTAAGAAAATTATGTATTTAAATGGATAATGTGCAGCAGTTGCTGATGTCGCTGATGTCCATAGGCGGCGGTGACCACTTTACATCAGGTGGCCCGCTTGCCTGTTTGTCTGCCGTATAACATAAAAAAAAAAAAAAAAAGCAGTATTAGTTGAAATTCACCTTCTATGTGTGTCTTGTATAATTTTCGACATCTATATACAATATACGTAGCGTGATTGATACGGCAAGTCGTGATTTTGGGCATTGTTTGTACACCAAATAAGACAAGTCAGTTAAAAACGATTATAATTCTTTAGCGTCACACAATGAAGATTATAATTTAAAATTTTAGTTTTTTATATATTTTAGTTTTGAAAGTTCGACGTAAAAATATTAATAGTTATAGCAATAATGGAAGTTCAAAAACCATAAAATATTTGTTTTTACCTACGAAACGATTCTCTCAAACTACTTTTCCTTCACGAAAAGGTCTATGAATTCATACCTTTCCAATAAAACTTGAAAGAAACGCATAAATGTGCCACTGAAGTGGGTAAATGTAGCTCGACTGAGCCTATTGTCGTGCCAAAGAACCCGTGAATATGAACCGCGTGTATTTACGATTTTTACATACGCGGCCAAAGGAGGTTTTCCGCTGGCCGACATAAATTGAATCGGTCAAGTTGTCATTCTGTATGGCGAAAGTTGTTCATATTTCATGGATACTTGAGCCGCCTGAAGGGACGGTTCATTTTTTATTTGGACTTTTCTATTTGGAAGTGGGTCCCTCGAGGCCTTGCTTGGCGGCATTGTGAGGGCCTCAGGGGCGGAAGCTGACCGACAATGCTCACCCACGTTACAGACATCGCCTTGTGAATTTCAGGTGCTATGCATATGCTATGTATGATACATCCGTGGCGTGGTTATTTTGACACTTATTGGGTGGGCGAAGAAAATAATTTACATTTTTGGCTGTGTTTATTATACACCTACTTTACCCCTACCTACTCTATTTTCTTGCTTGTAAATCTTCCGCATTAAAATCAGGTGCGCAGTTTAAAATATTAGATACATAGGGATAGACGGCGGGAAGCGACTTTGTTTTATACTATGTATAGATTAGCACCAATTCAGCTCGATTTGGTAAAAAAGCGTCTGATATCAATTGTCAATTGTCCACTAATGTGGAGCAGGTTCAATCTAATAGTGAACGGTTACGGTCTCGTTTTTTGTTATAATTGGCCGCAGATAGCTCAGTCACAGAATATATGATAGTACCCATTACAGAAGCGACACTCCTTTGATGTTGTAAAAGCCGCCTTTTGAACTAACTAAATACATGGTTATTATGGCCTAGCGCAAGCTAAATTGCATTTGATCACCGTGCACGACAGTGGTTATTACATTGCGTCGTGTGGTTCGTGCCTCGTCCCTTGCCATGTAGCCAATGGTTAGGGTTGTCCACAAAAAATGAAGTAACAAAAACTGACATTTGTTAATTGATTCAAAGTTGAAATATTGGGTCTTTATATAAATTGGAGTTAATTTTTCGCAATTACACATTTGCTGAAACATTTTTAATGTATGCAAAATATACAAAACAATACTTCATTTCGAAAAGAAAGTATGTTTAGATGCCATAAGTCCCTAAAATTGAATAAAAAATATTTTCTCAAGTTTTTATAAAGATTTAAAAATACCCCTTTTCATTTGTCGTCCGTTTTGCCTCTTTACCCAGTGGTAATTTTATGAAAAGGGTAATTATCAAAATGAAATGGTATGCACCAGTTACCTTAGTGTTGTCTGATTGTACCTACAAAGATACAATCGTAATCGGATTGGCAATTTCCAAGAAATTAAAAATTGGCTTGTATTAAAATTTCAGTTTCCGTCATTTTCGCCATACAAAACGCGAATTTCATACTTAACGACCTAATATAAATAAGTACTGAGACAATATAGACAGCATCCGGGAACCTCGAAAAGACCACTGACCCACTGTACCACTCTGGTCTTCAAATTGTAGAGTCAGCTGCAGAGAAAGGTAACACCCAGCACTTACAGTAATTAAGAATCATTTATTGTAAAATAAGTAATACATTTCAATTATAAAATAAATTAGTAATTAAGTAACTGTCACCAGGGTTACTTTTGTCTGCAGCTATACGTATAATAACCTATAAATACTGTTGTTGCTATCTTCTTTGTAATCTACCGCTAGGTCTGCTATGGCTGGCCCTGAGCTGACATTGCTTTGTAGCCGACCGCTGGGTCTCGCATGAACAACGGAGAGTCGCACGCCACTCCGGGCGCTACGAACTAGTTTATATTCAAATTGATCACGACTGTCACCACAGTGCAAATCCACTATAGCATTCAACAAGGATTCAACTTTGTTTATAATCCGATTTGTTTATAACCAAGCGGGGACTGGCCATGGATTGACCAAGCATAGCTAACTTTCTAATCTCAGAAGATGGTAGCTAACTTTCCAATCTTTTGAGTGACCAGCGGAGTAGAATGTATAGATCGACCTCACAACTGATACATCCTGCAGCCTGCAGTTAGGTAGGCGGGAGGGGCGACGTTTCGGGGTGGTAACGGGGCTGAACGCGGGGGCATGGGACGGGGAGCTCAAGTGATTTTCCGAGAAATGTCATTAAGTGACGTTTTGCAGAACGGCATGCTCACTGCTCTGCGCTCCGCGTTCATCCTCGAAATATCACCCTCCCACCTCCCACCAATAGTAAATTAGCTTACTTGAGGCCCAGTTGTGTGGTCAGTCTATGGCACCAACCCAATCCATTGACGAGTGTCGTAAAAGGCGACTATTGGAGCCAGACCATCTGTTACCTTCGTAAACTAGAAAATGGGCAGCAGCGTTTTTTGTTGATTATTTTCAACACTGATCTCAAACGCAGAGATTAGGGAGAATAAAGAAAGCGCTAGGACGAATGCTGTAGCCTAGTAACTGGTTATAAAAAAAGGCATCATCAATTAAAAGTAAAGATAAATGCCCACATCGACCTGGTACCTATCGTTCTTTGGGACAAATCATACAGTTAGACAGAAACAATTTTGAGAAGGAGGCCAAGAGGTATCCGGAAAACTTAACAAAACTTTTCAACCGGTGCGAATATGACTTTTAAGGTGCCGAAATGTACTCGTAGACACTTGTACGGCTGCTGGTTCACTGTTTCAAGACCTCTCAAACTGTGCTATGGAACGCGCTATGCTCGAAGTCTCTTCTAAATCTCGCTGGCCATATATACCCAAGAACTGACAATCGCTAGGATAGACGAGCTCTTTAGTGGAGACCTCGATTCGGCAAGCGTAGGACGCGCTCTGGCTAGAAGAATTGGCTATTTGCGCTAGGCTGCATCTGGATTGGGGCGGCCTATATCCGCAGTGGATTAGTACAGGCAGGCTGATGATGATTATTATTAAGCTTATTACAAAGAAAAACCCGTTGAATACCCGCATTGTTGACAATGTTTTTGCGATTTCCGCACCATACGCACAGACAAACTTTCTAGTTTTATTATTATGTATATATTCTGAGATTGCCGGCAGTTTGGATCGGCTACAAAGTAACCGGATCGGGCGACAGGTGTATATCGAATTAACTAAGTTGTTGCTTAAAGTATCCAACTGCGCTACGAAGAAGAGTGTCCTCTCATAATGTAGCCAGTAAAAACAAATACAGTTCTTTATGTTGAAGCAAGTTTTTAAGAATAGGTATCTACCTCATTATGTATGTTAATGGTCTACCATTAGTGTAGTGCCAATTTCTGTTTGCTTCTAAATCGCTATACTCTTGACAGAATGGTCGTGGTCGTCGGTTGAGAATTGTCAGCATACTTCACTATCTGTCGCCACCAGTGTGTCCGGTGTATCTTGTCGTCCTGCAGCTTTCCTAGTACACTCATAGAGTGTTCCATTGACTGTAGCTTTCACTTGGTCGCTTCAGCGCATCGGTGATCTTCCACGTGGTCTTGTGCATTTTACCTTCCCTGCGCCGCAAAGCGCTCCACAGAGAAATCTCTTAGCGAGACATGGCCATAAAAGGTGAGGATTCGAGCCTGTTCTGTGAAGGATAGATTCGACTAGAGCAGACAAGAGACTATAAAAGACTGCATGGGCCGATGGGACCGAAGGTTATTCTACGTCATTGGTCGAGTACAAGAATAATTTAACTTTGTAGGGATAATTGAGGTTTAAGAGACTCTCAAAACGTTGGTCTCCCCGTGCATGATCGGGCAGAAAAAAATTTACACTTTCCTCTTTGTAACTTCAATGTCGCTGGAAAGCAAAACTGCCAAGAGGATGTGAGGTAAACCGGTTTTTTTACGTGTAGGACCCACACAATAGGATAAGCAAGTACAGTCACAAAAAATATTTTTTTCTAATTTGTGCATAGGCAGACTAACGTTTTGTGGGTTCCCTAAATCTCTATTATCGCTATAAAGAGGAATATTTCCTGTACTCGATGACGTAGGAAAACCTACGGCGCCCTCACAGTCTATAAGTAACTATAAGTATTCTTTCTAAAACTACTGACTGGCTGATTGATTAATCAAACATTTTCACTTATTTCACTATAATCCCGGTATTAGGCCTACTTTAGATCTCGGAAATGTATAAGACGCTCAAAGGAAAATAACGTAATATTCAAAGTTTCCTGTCTGGGATAGCTTGTTCAACGTATCGTCGTCGTCCTAGCGCTTATCCCGGCCTCATCCAGGGTCCGCTTTCCTACTCAATACCATATATACTACCGTATATACCGTAGATACAAGCGATACAGTGATTATCCGGTATTCGGTTAGTGGACAAACATACCTGACTCAATTTCCGTAGCTATGGCTTGTATGTGGTACGGTTATGGCGTCAGCGTCTGTACACAGCTTTGTAACAATATACCTGATAGTATCACTCAGGAACGGAGATCGAAGCTTGAGCAATATTCTAGTTGCACTAACTAAATGTAGTTTAGTACAACATGAATATTGTGTGCGGTTTAGGTATATTTTGATGGTTCCGCGTACCTTTGTTTACGAGTAGCTCGATATTTTGACATAGTTGCATGCATCAACCAGGCTCCTCGTAAACAAAGGTACGCGGTAGGAATCCCGTAACATGCCTTTAAAACCCGCTCAAATATCATCTTTAACAACATTAATGCAAAACAAAACAAAACAAAACAATTCATCGTGATCATAATTTTTGCTGTCAATCCTTGTTTTTGACAGAGTCCGCTTGTCTACTTTTCACTCTCCACTTAGCCCGAATCGTTACAGCCAAGACCATAATTTGACTTTATTGGCTTTTGTCATTACCTGCCACTACCTTAATCCGATGAACATGATATGAATAGATGAATGTGGAAGAAGCGAAAATCTTTGTCAGGACCGTATTACGGGAAAAAGGGCGTGACGTTAGAGAGATGGCACAATGTAATTCTTTTTAGGTTATATTAAATAATTATTCGTGGACAAATTCACACAATTATATTGCGTCCACGATTTGTAGCGAAAACTTGGTAATACATACGTGCGTTTGCATTTACATGAGTTTTGGTGATATTCTACATATACACACCATTTACTACTTACATATCCTTATTAAACGAGTTGTTTGACGATTTACTGATTTATTATAGACCTAATTTCCTTCCAAATTATATAGTACTATTTTTTTTATTCAATAATTATAATAGAATGAGCCTAACTGATGAAAAATGTATTACGCGTTATCATTTAAGTTTAAATAACTGTACCCAAGAGCCACCTAGTCATTCATAATAGCGCTCTGTGATCCCAAGCCTAGTCGAGAGATTATTGGATGAAGCCGACCGACTACTTCGTAGCTTATACCTCGACCACTAAATAAACACCAGATCAGCAAAGTGAAATTGCAGTCAGAGGAAGGAGCTAGTTTATATTCAAATAGACCAACCGAACTGCGAAAGCGTAGCTACTCGTAGTTGCCAAGCACAATGACTATGGCTAGAAGGCTTTTTCTAAGTAACAAGTTTTCAGATGGTGCTGGGTAGTGCGGTTTGGCTAAAGTGCTAGCAGTGATTTGTCGATATTATCACTGAACTGTAATTGTATTGAGGTAATACTAAATAAAGTATTATTCTTATTTGCGACTAGTAAACTGCATTTTTCTTATAATATCTAACTCTAAGGTAATGACTACCAACAGCAGCTTTTAATAATTGAGCATTTGAACAAAGGATAAAGTATTTTTGTTAAATCTGGACTTCAAAGGAGCGAGTCCTTAATCGCACTTGACCAGTTTCATTAGAAGGTAACGTCTTTTGCGGTACTAGCGATTAACCCCGGGTATTCATCGCACGGGTATTCTCGGCTTCTCCTTCTAATATACTTAAAAAGAAATTATATTATATTTTAAGTTCTAATTCGTGTGTCTGAGTGGAATAAACGTCTTTTACTTTACTTAACTTTAAATGATAGTGAATACTGTGAAATCCAAGCTTAGAAATATAACAAAGCAAGTAGCGACTGCTTTAAACTATTTAGAGATGATTCCAATATGTATGAACTTTTGTATCGTCTACAATCGTTAAACTAAAATGTTAGTCTAAAATCTTGGCCATGGACCTCCTAATCTAACTTCAAAAGCCCTGTCGGCTTCCATACCTGTACAGTGTACACAAACAGGCTGCCCCGATCGACTTGATGGCCCCGTAATCGTTAAATTACCCGTGAAAACAATCAAATTAAAAAAGGGAGTGAATTAGGTGGCCGCGAGGGTGTGTGGCGATCGGGCAAACGGCGGCATAGGGACGCGCAACATTTAAAAGTGTATCGATTAATCTAGGATCGTAAACGCTCGATAAAATTAGTGGATCGCTTCGCATTTCTATTGTATTGATCTTCCAAAGGTCATCCAAGTCGTATGTATGATTCTGATGATGATGATGATGATGAAAATACCGTTGTAAAGACCTTCAAAGTTTGAGAATGTTAATTTAGTGGCTAGACGTTTGGTGGTTAGTATTCGAGGAGGGCATAAAGAGGCTCAGCACAATGTGGTGATGCGTGTTATGCATTGAAATGAGAAAATAAACAAAAAAATTATCAATAATATCCTGTATTGTTATTGTCAACCACGCTTGATCCAAAAAATATAATGACTAAACCCGATTTCAGCACCGAGAAGCTCCACGAAGCCGGGTTCCATCAATGTGATACAAGATTAGATAAATTTGTTTAAAATCGCTTAAAGATGTTGCAAGCCGTAGCGGGCCTCCTCATCGCTTTGTCAGAACTCTAACCTAAATTTATCGAAATTTATCGCTAATTAAGTCAATTTTTACTCATTTATTTACGAATATAATTAGTAAAGTAACCCAAAACCAGTTCGGGCCCGGCCAAATTGGTCAGTCAATCGGGCTTGGCTCTGTTACCTTGATACTATAAACACCAAGCTATTTACTGAACATCGAGTTGTGTCGGCGCATCCCTACGGCATTGCAAGGGTAACGCGGCACGTGGCTCATTTCCGGGCGGCCGCCGTGCCGCGGGTCGTGTTTGTAAACTCCGCGATTACACTCTCGCAGCCGACGCAGTAATGGATGCTAATGTCGTGAAGCCCGCGAGTTATTCGCGCTGCTGCGTCGTCTTTGGTCGCATTCCTTTTTTAAAGTTAGTAGGAATATACTGTTTTCAACCAAAGAGTTTTAGTTTTTATGCATGAAACTTTTTGTTTTTATTTACGCCGGCAGAATATCTAATAATGTTCGTTTTCATTGATTTATGGAGTGATTAAAATGTGAAAATACGATCGCTGAATTCCAAAGTTGCCATCCTTGTTATATCTATCACATTACATTCTTTGTTTAATTTTGCATTGTTTTGGATATCTTGACATCGCGTGCTTATGAAATTATTCCTAACACCAATAATAATTGGATTCTATCTAGCGGATAATCTCAAAAAATACAAACGAAAATTTTATTCTAATAATTTCACTGTGTACTTTACATAGTCCACTTTATTTTGAAATAGAGTGCGCTTCAGGTTATGGCGTTCTGTCATTGTGTTGTGTTGAGAGTTGTTCTTGTTGGCGGAGTAGTTAGGTACCATTTTTAATAGCAAGCAAAGATATCTTGCGCGCACTATATATACCTCCTATTGTAATTAAAACAAATACTACTTATAAAATAGGTACTCAACTCGGTAGAGTTTATATAGTATTTCATTGAAACGAAGATAAATAATGATCTAGGCTAAATTACAAACATTTAAATTGTAAACCTATCTAGTGCACAAACAATATTCATCAATTTACGTCTGTACCAATATATTTTCAACCCTTTACTACTGACGTACGTCTCTCAGACATAACCAAAAACATCTTTGTTACGCGTAATTTATTTTGTAAATTCACCTGTAGCTACTAGGGTAGTAAGGGTAAGGGCAAGTCATGCGTGATTATAGTTACAACTAGATAGTGTCTTAGTTTTCCTAGACTCTGGTCTATAGAAATAATATAATATTAAACTATTGACATAACTCCTTGCTGTGCTAAAAGCTCTTATTAATTACAAGAGGTTACAACGTCGTCAAGTCTACGGCGCCTTTATTAACCTGAAACCTGGCTCCACCTGGCAACTAAGATGTCACACGACTCGACTTGCCAACAACTTTTAACAGGCGACAGGTGTAAATTTACGAGATTCGCCAAACTGTTATAATAATATCTGTTGCCACTGTTATCCGTCAAAGTTGGAGAAGGTCTTAATTTTATTGCTCGTAGTTAGATTGTCGTGCGAACTTGCTCGGCTCGCGGGTTGAGTGGGTGTTATAGGGATATGGTGCGCAATGCTTAGTTGTAATAATAGGAACCTATGTTAGTGCCGACTTGATCTTTTGATATGTGAATGAAGCAATACTATTTAAAAATAAGGCTGCTGTGTAAGGCGCTATCCTAATTGGCAACAATAGTGCGACCGTGATAGTACGACGGACGTCGCCCGACCAATAGGAGACCTTAAAACCACGGTCGTACGACCGTTGCTAATTAGGACAGCGCCTTAGGCTTTACCTAGTATCGGATACTTATTATTTACCCGGCTTTTGAAACTAATTATGTCATTCAATTGAGACGTTATTCTCTAATAATATATTACAGCTTACTTACATACATACGTAAAGCCCTGTCCTTTGTGTCACGGGAAACCTATGTACACTAAGAACCGCTACTTCGCTTTGTCCTAGAAAAATCTCAATTCTTTTCATTCAATCATGTATAATCACTTTCATATATCTCCTTTTATTCTTGTCACTTCGGAACCTAGCATCAGTACCGAAAAATCATCACATTTGATACTATCTTCGCCAAACGAGCTACTTACTGCCAATCTTGTTACAGCGAAACTGGACGGCGTGAAAACGTACATGCGCATGCGACGGGTGCCAAACAACCTCCAAGTGAAGGTCATCAAGTGGTTCGACTACCTCTGGCTGACGCAGAAGTGCTCGGATGAGGAGAAGGCGGTATCCTGCTTGCCGGACAAGCTGAAGGCGGAGATAGCTATCAATGTTCACCTGGATACGCTGAAGAGGTAAATATGATTACATTAATGTTGAGTTTACTTTGCTATTAGATAGGTCGTCATAGATAGGATTGTTAGGTTGGAGGCAGTAAAATAATATCAGCCCCTAGCCATAAACGTTTCGTGTAATAACGGTAAACAATAGGTATGTCTCTGACGAATATCGGATGTTGGATGGTACCTATGTTCTATTTATATTTTAATCTTAAGTGGTTGTCCCAAGTAGAAGTATTTATGATTAATGATTATATTTGATACTAGGTGACACAGCGCACCTTCGATCACGTATTGTCCTACGTCTACCTACCCCTACCCTATCCTCACCTATCCCTACCTTACCCCACAACTACCCTACACTTACCCTATACGTACCCTAAACCTAGGTGCAGCGGTTTTAAAGTTTTGATACCTAGGGTTATAATAATACAATTTTAATAGGGATCTCTACTTCTTTTTTAATAAAATTATCCTATGTTACTCGCTGATAATATAGTTTTTGAGTTTATCCATTACAAAAAACAAACAAACAAAACGGCAAACAATCAAGTTGTAAGTTTTCTCTCTAGAATATTATATAGATATAGACACACGCACCTCACTTAATGTATGGGCTTTTACAGCGTAACATCCTAAAATTGATATATCAATCAATAGTAAAATTCTACTATTCTTGTTAAATAATTAGTTTTATAAAAGACTGTTGAATAAAAGTCAAGTTTTAAGTAATCTAATAGGCGGGAGGATTTTTATTTTCCTTTTACTCATTTGAGTTATAATCGATTTCACCTTGGAAACTGACATAATACAATGTTGGGTACACGCCCTGAAAGAAGGTAATATCGTATTTTGTACACAAAAAATTGTAAAGGAAATTCGCAGCCATTTCCATGGAATCCACAGCCAAGTGTATTGCGTATTTCTTTTTTAGACCCATTTTTCAAGTAAAGAAGATGCTAACTTTTGATCCCTCGCTGCTGCCTACCTACACTCACATTAATGCAGCCTTCGCGCTTAATATCCCGTTTTGTATAATTAAAAAGAAGTATTCGCTCTCTTTACGCCCATGAATTATGCAAAAGTGTTCGTTTACGATCCGTAAATTTTTGTCGCCAAATGGCACTTTAGAGCTTTTCTTTTTCAGACCAGAGATGAATTGTTTACGCGTAGTTTGTCTACTTGATGCCCGCCATTGTTTTTTACTTAGCTTTAGCATCTGGTGAATTCGCCGGCTCTGTTTTCTTTTTCTGTAGGTACATAATAGAATTTAAAAATAAGTGTTTTATTAATTTGATATAACCCATCGAAAGCTCATGCAACGACAACCGTAAAATATCTGAAATAAAATTCAAAGCTCTCTTAATAATTATTCATCATCATCATCATCATCACAGCCCACAACAGTCCACTGCAGGACTTATAAATATATCAATGGAAAATGCTGTTGCCCATTTTCCAGCCTTCGGAGACTCTAGATCTTTTGCCTCGAAAACATTAGTCGTCTTTTACGACACCCACAAGTGTAAGGGGTTTAATAATTCACCATGCTATAATAATAGAAACACAAGTCGTTTCCACAATTTTGTGAACCGCGTGCTGTTGCCAGGGTGGAGATCTTCCAGAACACGGAGGCGGGGTTCCTGTGTGAGCTGGTCCTGCGGCTGCGCCCGGTGCTGTTCTCGCCTGGTGACTACATCTGCAGGAAAGGTATGACTAACACCGTACACATACGAAAACAACGACACAGTGGCAATCTGACATTATCCCTTGTTCTCAGGCGAAGTCGGCAAAGAAATGTACATAGTAAACCGCGGCAAGCTGCAGGTGGTCGGCGACAACGGAAAAACCGTGTTAGCAACACTCAAGGCTGGTTCTTATTTTGGCGAAATTTCCATTCTGAACATGGGCACAGCAGGTAAACAACTTGGTAAATATCGAAGGGCCCGAGACGCCACGCCATTATTACTCTATTTATTTTCTTGAAAAGTTTCGAAAAGCAAACGTTTCGAGGAGACGCTGCAATCAGGCCGAGGGAGCGGCCGCGACGCTACCAACAGGTTTTGGGACATCATCCTCGGACGGCGCCGCTGCCCTCGCCAAGTCGGCACCCCCTTCCTATTAACTTGCACTACAGAATTCCAATCGACGACTTGGCAAGGGCAGCGATGACGCCCTACTACACGAGGTTAATAGGAAATGCTTTCACGTATTTATATTTTTTTATCATCATAAAAATCTCTTCCCATATACGCTTCTCTATTTTTCAATCCTATTATAAACTCGATGGCTGTTTTATATGCTACGTAATTCAGCAAATATTTCAACTCAAGAAAACCTCATCCAGTATCTACAGTATGTGTAGCACGTTCATTTTTCATTTTTTAATTGATGGCTCTGCTAGATATCCTTTTGACATTTGTAGCATTCAGCATCACGTGTTTTGTTTGCGTTGAATCTATCTCCTTTGGTTGTATTGAAGGCAGTGTCCCCGATCGCTTTGCATCTCCCCCGATTACCTCAATTTTATTATATTTGGCGTGACCTCTTGGTGCATGTACCCCTACTATTAAGTGTTCTATATTACTTGACTGTTCTCAAGACTTTCGTCACATCGTGCTGTCTGTTGAGTTTCAACAGTTATTTTATTCCATAAATTTACCTCGGCATTTGCGTAGCAACTCGTAGAACTGCTTGGTTCTTCAAACTGATAGACTGATTTTACTATTTATACCGATTTTTATTCTATCTTTAAACGCTTTGTCTTTGTCATGGAGCACACGAGGAACCCGATAGAAATCGCTTGTTATGGTTCTTTTTGGAATTATTTATTACATAATTTGTAACTACTATCAATCATGACCGCTCTATCGTTTGAACGAGGTGTTCGAACCGAATCGTTGCCCTGTGCTGTGAAAGGTAGTTTACGATAAGACCCTTCTAATCTTGAGGCTTTACTATCTCCTGGTGATGTCGCTACCATCTTACTATTGCATTGTATCTTTGTACCCGCTGATTGGTGTCCTGTAGCGGTGCGTCCGGCCCGGCGGCCAAGCCTGCGGGCAGCCGGGGCGGGCGCGGGGCTTGGACACCGGTTGGCACGGAGTGTGTGGATGACACGTCGACAGGGAACCGGCGGACAGCATCGGTGCGTTCCGTGGGCTACTCGGACCTGTTCGTGCTGAGCAAGAAGGACATGTGGGACGTGCTGAAGGAGTATCCGGCGGCGCGCGTGCGCCTCGAGGCGATCGCCGTCAAGAGACTCGAGAAGTACAAGAAGGCACCGCTCGAGAAAGGTGCTTACGCACTTACAGTACCATCAAATAATTCACAAGCTTGTTAAGATTTTTGATCTTAGTTATACCCCACGAGACGTGGATATCGTAGTATAGTTACATATTTAAAATTGTATATTGGGCACAAGGGCTTTCTCTTTGGTGAACGACTCCAATTGATCCGAATAGCATGACGAAGTTTGAGGAAGGGCTTTGCCTAGTAGATTTTGTTATGTTTGGGAGTAGTAGGACAGCGGGTTACTATGTAATACCTGTGGTCTGTACCAGTGGCGATGGGGCGGTGCCAGTCGACGCCGGGGCTGGTGGAGACGAGCGGCCGCATTCCCATCGAGGAGATGCAGCTGCCCACAGCGCCCGCGCCGTCGATGCACACACCCCACCCGCCTTCGTATCGGGACCAGCTTTATAGGTAAGCTGGCATGCTGTTCTTCCCATTAGTCCCAAAAAGAAATTGATTAGCCCTCCTGTGAACCGAAGGCGGGATCCACGCTTACTTTACTTTTTATACACAGCCAAAATTCCAAATATTACGTGATCGCTCATGTTTAAATTACTTTCATTACAACCAGGCAAGCTGTTTAGATAACCAGTACGCCACAAAATCTGTAGTTATAGTAAAATACTGACTTCCCTGCAAACACATATATTTCCAGCCCATAATGGAAACTTCATTATTGCTGTATTGCGTTGCGCATACATAAATAAAGGACAAACTAGTTAATATTATTTCGGGTGGCTGTTTGTGTAATAAAATAAATCAAGTCCTCTGCTCATTGTTGCCGGACAAAATAAACAAAAAGGGTGCACGATATAATGTACCATTTCAAAGTTGAAAACAAAATAAGTCGTTGTTTGAGTAGTTTAGTAGAGTGGGTGGTCCGTGGATGTCCGACGTCTACAGTTTGCTAACAAACTGAAATTAGTTGTCGTTGTTACGGGGAAAGTAGCGAGCTCGCATATTCTCCGACGCGCGCCGCCGCCCGCGACAATCGACACAATTGCAAAGTTTCAACAGTAAGTGTATTGTTTAATAAGCGACATCGAGGGTCACTTGTATGTGTTTCCAAGTTTCTAACGTATGTGGAAGTTGATAAACAATTATGCCGCCATTTCGAATTTTCAAAGTTCGAATAGCGGAGAGTATGAGGGGCTTTTATTAGTTTTCTTGTTGAGTGTTTCAACAGTTTGTACGTACAAGTTTCTGCACTTTAGAATTTTCTAGTAAGTATTTCAAAAACCTGTGCAACAAATTTTAATAATTTCTTTTAGCTTCCTATAAAATTACAGCATCAGAGAAAAAAATACTACGTACATATGAAATGTATTGTGTAGTATTTTGCGGCAAATTATTAATGTAAACTAAGTTTGACAAAAGTATGTAATTCCTTTAAAAAGGCTGCTTATTGGCTGTATGATTAGGTACAAAGCACCATGCCATTCACGGGTGTCGTGCAACCCGACCAATACCCAAAGGCCGTCGTACACCCATGACTCAATTTTCGCTCTTCAAATAGTCTTTTATTAAATCTTTTCCTCTTCACCACACCTTTAAATCAAATTCTTTTGCACTTAAGGCGGTGAGACTGAAACGATATCTCCTCTGACATCCAGCCAATATTTCTTTACGGGCCGGTGCATAGCCTTTTTAACATTCTCAAAAATACTATCCTCTTCCCCTGCTTGAGCAACACCGCCAGTATATATTCTTCTAAACGCTTAGCTAAAACTCGATCGATACTTTAAGTTACAACAATATGTTAAATATCCTTAGACAGTGTTGAGATTGTATAGTATTTAGATGCATTTTATAGGGTATTACTTAATATTCCTCCTCCATTTTATTTCATAGGGCGTTTTCTTCCACCGCCTTCCTTTTTCGAGTTTAGATTCTCCGAGAAATCTGTTTTAAAGCCGCCATTATATCGCCATTGCATAAATAAATTGGCAGCAGAGTTTTCTGCCCAATGTCTTCAACAGTACAGCTTGCCAAGCTGGGAGATGCAATAATGTGGAGGGGAATCAAGTCCAGCGTTGGACCGTTACGGCTATTGATGTGATTTGATTACGCTTACACCCTCTTATAAAGACATAAATACTCTGTGGCTGTGTCTTACCCTCCCCCACTTACGTTTGTAGCAGGTTTAATGTTCACCATTGCTCGTCTGTCTCATATCGATTCCAACTGTTCTGTAGTTTTCCTTACTTGTATCAGCAATAAAGTGTCGATCTACCCATCTATCCCCCCGCGCAGTTCGTCAGTGAGCCCCCTCCGCGTGGCATCGCCAGTCTTGTCGCTGGCATCCTCTGCGCGGAGCTCAGCGGCCGGCGGCGGCAGCGCGTCGGCCGCCCCCCGCGTGATGCTTGACTCGCATGACGTCCTCGAGTGCGAGATCAAACGGCTGCGCGAGCGACTGTACACCGTTGAGACGGAGAATGCCGCCATGTCCGCCAAACTGAGCCAGCAGCAGTGGGAGGTCGATCAGAGGTATGGTGGTGCGATGTAAGATTAATAAATAAATATGCTTGGAAGATTATTTCCCAATCTAGCCCCAAAGTAAAGTATGTGTTATTTTGTCTCCAATGTTCATACTTACACGTGGGTACATGTGATAATAAATCCTTGGATCTTGGATCGCCCCCTGGAGATTTTCTGGATGAAATATGATTATGCACCGATTAAAAAGGCCGCTATGGCGTACAGCCACAGCGGGAAAGTTTGCGCCGAAATTTCAATTTCATACTACGAGAGTGTAGGCAGTAAGAATTTATAATAATATAACAGTTGTGTGCCTTATTTTTTTAGGAAGCTAAGCTCGATCTAATAATAGAAAATTTACTGGCGTATAAAGGGCGCCACAGACTAACAGTCCGCCTGCAGTTTCTGGTCGCATCCGGCGGCCTGCCGTCCTAGGCTAATAACGTCTACACACTAAAGCGATTATTGCCTGTTGGCGATGGCCTGTCATCACCTCTGCGACAACACACTAGCAGTTGGAAATCGTCAGTTTTTCACCGGCCGGCATTGGTCGGAAGGCCACACCAGTGTTGCTAACTTTAAACAAACTAACTAACTTCAAATCACCAGAACACCAATAACATATTATGCCAGGCAGAATATAATACCTAAATATAATTTGACAATAAAACAAGAATGTTGTAATTTATATTCTTCTTCTTATAGAGTCGATGGACTAAACTCTGACTTATACTTTATTCGGCGACGCATACATAAAATAAATTATAAATTACAATTTATATTATAAAACTATAATTTATTTTTGTTAAGTGCCTACTAAAAAATACATACTACATGTACATTGCCTACTAGTTTTTAGCTTTCCGACCTCCACTATATCCATGTAAATGGTTGTCTGGAAGATATCGCTATTGGCGATAAGACCGCCCTTGTACTTGTCATAATCTTGCAGAATCTGTGATAATTATACTATTAATGTACAATAAAGTGTTAAATAAATAAATAAATAATAAAAAAATAATTGTAAAAAGGCGAAACGTCTTCGGAAGAATCAGATTCTACGATTTCTGTTTTTGCAGGATACATTTCCTTAGCTATAATTTAAATTATTCAAGAAATTAACAAACTAGTAACGGAGAATCCCCGAAACGACTACCTTATGTTCTGACGCATAAAAATATACACAAGTAACGTAAACATTAGAGTTATTTCCTGTAAATATGTAACTCGTGCTAGTGATTGAATTTCGTACCTTACTACTAACTGAAGCAACCAAAGCCATTAGAAAAATTCACTAGCCACTAAAACCAAAATTTGTCTGATAAAAGGTAAGTCTAAACTACCAGATATAATGGAAATTTCACTAAGTTGGCAACACTGCGTCAACAACATAAAAGTGAAGGCGCTGAAATGACGGTAGTCAGACTGCCGCCGGTCGACTACCTTATAATGTGCGTTTATTTGGCCTCAAGGCCATGGACTGTCCGGCCGATATCTGTCAGCGGCCACACACTCTCAGTTCGTATTAGTCGTCAGTCCGGACTGACGATTAACTGACAGACTTATATTGTCCGGCGAACTGTTAATTTGTGGCGCCCTTAACTGAAAGTACCTACCGTAGTTATTAACTTATTTTAAAGCTTATCTTTAAGAAATTACTTTAATGTAAGCACTGTCCTATTCTAATATGGACACAAATGGTTAATAGCATCATATTTTAAGAACAGGTAAAACACTAAACAAACTGTTGAATATAACATAAAAAAATAGAAAACAATTGTAGGAACTCCATTCCTTTCATCGCGAAATTCCACAAAGAAGGATATGTTCAATTGAAATTCTATTGCTGGCATGTTGCGCCGGTTTGTATTCATGGGCGCTTCACTGAATAGACTATGGTGATGTTGTTCCTTTGACCGAATTCGGGCGTTGAGTACACTGCAGACAAACTGGCACTGCAGCTGTTTTGGGAACTGCAGGTTTATGAAAAGAGAAGTGGGGTGCCTAGGGAATTCCATTTGTGTTCAAAGAAGTTTTAGATAAACTAGATAAATAGGAGACGAAATAGAAGTTTTTCTTTAATCATATGTGTTCACAATAAACATCAGTGCAAACAGCAAACATAGGTTCCAATCTAATAAATAAATGGTAATAAAGTGAATAAACTAAGGCAACTGCGGCGATACATGCAAATGGGATTTTGTTGATGTTCCATTTGCCCCAAAAAGCACTTTCAAATTGTGTTTACATTTTCCTGAAAAAACATTTGCCTGGACTTTTGGAGTTACTGATAAACAAGGGATTTTACTAAGGAACTCGTGTTACGAAGTTTCGTCTTCGGGGAATAAAAAAGGGTTGTGAGTTTTCAAGGGTACGCAATGCGCGTTGTGGCAACTCTGTTATCCAATCTTTGTTGCCGAGAGTTTATACCTTTTCGGACGAGCATGATTCTTTTGGGCATCCACATTAAATGAAAGATGAAGATAAGTTAGATTGAGATTCTATTTGCAAAAGTTTTATAATTAGATAATATAGAGGTTATTGGTTGTTCTAATTTTATTTTTTATAAAATTGATTTATTCCTTCATTAACATAAATAGCTATAATTCTGGTATTACAAAAACAAAGTGATATAAATTGCGCTGATTGGCACACGAATATTTTAATAACTCAATCTAAAATTTATAATTGGAGCACCAATGCGTCATGGCGGAGGATCACAACTCACGTATAAGTTGAATTAAGCATTTGTGTTCGCAAGCCTACGCATAAGCTGACCATCCTCTCCACGTGGAGAGGATGGGGGAGGATCGTGCCGTTAGGAGAGCAAATGTGGGTCGGCCGAGCGGACGGCAACCGGTCGGGCGACCCAGATATCGCTAGATGGATGAAGTCCTGAAAGACCTGCACGCACTAGGAATCCTCGATTGGCAGGAGATGGCGCAGGATAGGAAGAGATGCGATCTTTGGTGTCGAAGGCCAAGATCCACTTTGGGTCGCTGGGCCAGCGCAGTAAGTTAGTAAGTAAATAAGCATTTGTGTTAAACTGTCGCAGGCTGCAAGAGATCGAGATGCAGATCTGCGGAGGCAGCTCCATGAGCTCGCAGGAGGAGAACGAGCGGAACCGCGAGAGCATCATTTAACGGCGCGCCTCGCCCCCCCTGCCCCCGCGCCCGCTGCCCGCCCTGCCGCCCATGTCCGCCGTCTACTGAGCGGGTACGAGCGGGTACAAGCACCCGGCTACCCGCTCCGCACCGAGGTGAGCGGGTCTGAGCGCCGCCAAGCGCTGGCGCACCCGCCCCGCGCGCCCTCGAACGGACTCAAGTGACTGTGTCGAACTAACCACAGTGGCTACAGTGTCTATCACGACGATTAGATACGGAATACTTAATACGAATTAACTTTATCAAATTTATATATATACGTAGTATATACGACTCGCTAATATTTGACGAGTGTTCGTGGAGTGAGATTTTGCCAAGACAATATTATCTTAGTCTGTAATGTCGTTAGTATGGAGCGCGTGTGCGCTGCCGAGTTCCACACGGCGGTGCCTGAGTGAATCTCTCATCAGAACGCTAAACGTTAATTGTTTTACCATTTACTCATACTTATACCTATGTTGGTTTTAAAATTACATTCAGTGATCATTTTAAAAGTTTTTTACAAGTGTTGTTTCTCATGTAATCGACTTAAATGAAACGGTGTGCCAACTTGAAGGCCAAAATACGGGTAAGATTATTCGTGTGAACTCAATAACTGATAAATGGGTGTATGGTATACTATACATAAATTTGAGCTTTAATTATAATAAAATCCTGGAAGACTTGTATACATCCCCGCAGAATATTATTGATCCATCGTAATCTCTTTGAGTTGGGTATTTATTGCCGGTATAGTAAATTGTATTTCATCGTCAGTAAAGTATAATCTATGTATAATCGTGAAAAACTTTACCCGTTGTATAACAAAAAATGACCACTAAAATACAAATAGAAATTTGTTATATGATAAAGTGGATTATTACCTATGTATTAAGAACGTAGCTTAAAATTAATAAAATCAGTTTGGTAATTTTAAAAATCACTACTGCCAAATAAAATGTAAGTAGATAAAACAAAGTGTTTTAATGTAAAGATTAATTAATGCCATTGACCTAAATAATGTTTTATATTATATACTTTGTATACTTTCTATATACCTAGATTGATTTATGGAATCGTTATGTATGACATTGGATTGATATGTTAATTTAATTGTTGAAATTTTAATATTGGTTCCCTTTATCAGTTAGCGTATATGAAACAAGTTGCATATTTATAGTTATCACATTGAAATAAGAAAGTACCAAATTGTGAAAAATTGAGAGCAGCTGTCTCCAGTACAGCGCGTTGTAAATAGTTATATCTAAGCAAATATGCGTGTTTATAAGCTGTTTTCCATTGAATTTTATTTGGAACCCGATAATTGGCGTGAGAGAGGGCGAGTGTAGCTGGATTGTAGAACCTGCCTTTCGTTACCGGCTCTTGTTTGCTTCGGCCCAGAGAAATCCCATCGGCATTGTTTCAGAATTACTCAAACAATATATTATCTATACATCTCGGTGATCGTTTCTCTATCAACAATATAATTTCCTATCAATCAGTTGCTTCGACTAAGCTTAGTTTCCTAAACGCCAGAGAATATAATAGATAGGCGATAAAATTTTTAACTGTAAATAAAATATTTATTTATTGTTATATATTCCATAAAATTTTTCTTCTTACAATATTTCTCGATTATAAAATGGTAAGAGAGATGCATTATGCGATTGAATATTTAATTAACGAAACGCAAGTGCTTTTTATCATAATAACTACGTAGAAATAATTACATGGGAACTTTGAAGTGCAGCCAAGAATCGATTGTAATGTCCATTGACGACATTTGCCGACCGTCGGACGGACCGACTGATATTTCTATGTACTTCTAACATTTAACAGATAAAATACCTTCTTGAAGAGTCAACCAATTCTATTCGAATTTGTTATCTATAAGTAGTTTAGATAGTACTCCCTGGCGAACATACATAAGGCTAAACAAAGGTTCTAACAAAGCGCCTCGTTTTGCATACAGCCCCTGGTGTAGCCTTACATTTGTTCGATGTTCTGAACTTATCATTATTATGGTTCTTATTATTTATAGTATAGTTATTTATATCAGTCAGTTTGTCGGCAAGTCTATACATTACTACTGTGGACTGTATACATTTTTTTTTGTATTTTGAAACGCTTAAACTCGAAAGGTTTGTTTTGGACGATGGCCCAGAGGTGGACAGTGATCGTTGGTGTGAGCATCTAAAGTTTGGAAATTCAATTATGTATCGCACAGATTCATTTTATTGTTAATAAAAAGATTATGATAATATGAATGTGGTTTTTCAATTGATAAAATACCTTGGTGTTAAGTTCATATCGTCAGATGATGATGGTGAAGTTAGATATTTTAATCATAGTAAATTAATTCGCATAATTTTAACATAAACTGTTGAGCTGATTTTTATTATTCTTGTTCTGTAAATCGTCATCTCATCTTGGCTTAATATTCCGGTTGTGCTTTCTCGTGCTAGGGTCCTGGGTCCGCCTTGATCATGATCCAGGATTTGGCTAATAATCGGGTGATTAGAGTAGAACGATTGCCATCTGACCTGTCACTGTTAACAGGAGAACTTGACCAGATTGGATCACGGTATTTATTATAAACTATACTGAAATACGAGTTTTAATGCGCATATCTATCGCATAGAGAATCCACCCAAATATATTTGAAATAGCATCACGCCTTACCCCGCACGGGTAGACAGCAACTACAATATCTGTCTTTTTTTAATTCTACACAGTGATAAAGGAGCAGACAGCCCACCTGATGGTAAGTTGTAACTCTCTTGCTGCGATGCTGACAAACCTCTTACAAAACTTCACCTATCTAGGTTCCATGTAACAAAAATGTAGACCTCAGGTGCATTGCGCTGTGAGGATTAAGCGAACATGCCTCGTGTATGTAATGTATTTTAATTGTACATTACATTTTAACTGGTACACATCCAGGCGGACTACGGCATGTCGGAGTGCTATATTAAGAGGAATGTTTCCGGAGCGCGCTCCTTATGAACGTAGTTTGATCATATTTTATCAATTTGTATCAAAGTCTTAAAACCCGGCGCAACTTTGAAACGAGATATTTTAACGTAAATCTGGCAAACGACAAACAGACATTGGTTTCTGGATCACGTATACAAAATTTCATTGGCTTTGATAGCGTAATATAGAAAATATGATCAAACTACGTTTGCATGGAGCGCGCTCCAGATATACTCCTCTTAAATTGATAAGTTCTAAGAGTAAGTGGTATAAGTAAGTATCAACAATATTGTTAATCTTCTTAAGAGGAATAGTTGTAAGTTCAGTCGTTGAATGTAATCTCCGCAACTACTAAAGCATCACGTGTCGTGGTTTACCAGTGACGAGGGGTATCCTTACAGGATTTACCGGTGATTATGTTTTGTTTTGTGAGTGTGGGGTGAGCAATTAATTGACAGGTGGAACAAAGCAAAATATTCCTTTATTACTAGCGACCTGCCCTGGCTTCGCACGGGTTTCACAGGACTTCCCTGTTATAAACGTATGTATAATCTGTCCAAACTGACTTGTCTTATTTGGTTAAGGAAATTATGTGTTTAAATGGATAATGTGCAGCAGTATTAGTTGATATTCACATTCTATGTGTTTCTTTTATAATTCTCGACATCTATACACAATATACGTAGCGTGATTGATACGGCAAGTCGTGATTTTGGGCATTGTTTGTTCACCATACAGATCATAGATATAATTACATATTATCTAAATAATAGTGAAAACCGCATCAATGAGACTATCAGATGAGACACCGGTATTAATAATGTAAACAAAATGGTTCGCATATACATCAATAGTTCACGTCTGGATTTAAAACTCTTTCACATTAGAGGGGAGGTGGAGGGGTTTGCCAAAATCGCAGTGTCTAAAACATGCAAAAGAAAACGTAGCTCTCCATTTTTTCGTCTTGATATTAGTATGAAGCTAAAATATCCGTGGTACAACTCTACTCTGCCGGATACCACACACGCACGTGCGTATGGATTTCATAATACGTGCAATTTTTAACCACTATGCCTTTACTCTAGCCGTTTGGGGTCGAGACGTTAGGAGCATTGGGCCCTATGGTATTAAAACGTTTTATAGAACTAAGCAAACGTCTACTAGATAGCACAGGTGACCGGGGAGCTGGCTTGTTCCTCGGACAGAGAATAAGCATTGCTGCTAACCTGGCTACGCAGCCAGCTTTCTGGACTTAATTCCAGGGGGCAGTGGTGTGGACAACATTTTGAATGTTTATGCTAAGTATAGTGTATTTATATAATCTTTTCTCTGTCTTCATTTTTAATTGTAAATTGTATGCAAATAAAAGCTATACTAACAGACCTTTCCATATTATTCTAATTATCTATCGTCTAGGTATAGGTTTGTGTTAGTGTAGGGAACGACAATCATAGTAAGTAAGGAAGGACATACTTTGTCATTCATGCGTTCTGCAGGTAATCTTCGCGTACAGTTCCTAAGTACGTGAATAAAACATACCTATTTTCTTTATAAAAAAAGCAAGCGCCCGAGAGAGATTACAGGAGTAACTTGCCACGCGAGGTTTCTGGGATTTCCACCCTTTTAATAATTTAGTTCACTCTAACGGCCAATTCCTGAGAGCGTCGCTTCTGGGAAAAAAATATTTTTTTAGTGTAGGAAGGACTGCCCTGAATATTTTTAAACTCCTAAAGAGCTAAGGAGCCAAAGTCCACATTGTTGAAAGTTTGCCTACTCTCTAAGCTCCTTTTTGGAATTTTGAATGGGAGATCCGTTCTTATATTGAATATTATATGAATTTAACAATCTTCTGGTCAGTAATTTTGGCCAAATCAGACCCCGGGCCTTCGCACGCGGGCACAACTGTGACAATAATGTCAAGATGATGATGAATTTGACAATTGTTTTGATGTTTTATGGACCCGCAGTTATGTAAAATGGTTTTAGCGAATACTTAACCCTCTCTCTTTGAGGACTTAGGCGCGGTTTACACAGAAGAGACGTGGCGAGAGCGCCTTATATGACGCCTCTGCACGAGGACTTAGTGAGCCCCATATCTATGCGAAGATTTAATCACAACTTTTATCTCCAATCCGTGGTGATAGGTAAATGAAAACAGTGGTAGGTATAAACAACTCCACCGTTCCAGTATATATTTATTAACAGAGGCAAAACATAGCTAGGTTGGGTCTCGACAATTTCACCCGTACGGACTACACTCCTAAATCTTACTAATCCTACTTCATAGAGTAAAGCTGTTCGCCGATAGCTTCATAACTTGCGAAGGTAGGCAAAGCGGAGCGCACTTTACCGCTGGTTTAACCAAGAATCTGGCTCGGTTCACTGAACTGGCGGTCCGGAATCTTCACTAGTTTTTTTACAAGCAAATATACTAGGCGCTCTGCGAAAACAGCTTTGCATTAACTTTGGGTTAAAAGGTGCCTCCGAGAAAATTGCGGCCCGTGAATACTTACTTTGCGAGTAAGTCTTCTTCTGTTCACGCGATGCCCAAATATTCAAGTAAACCACTTTTAACCCGTGAATATAAAAACAGTAAAGTAAAAGAAATGTCGGGATAAAATTATAATTATAGGGTGACCCGAAACAAGAATTTGAATTTTAAAAATGAAAGGAAATATATTAATTTAATGTTTAACATGATGAACGCAGAAAAAATTTTCATTTTAATTATAACCATCATATGAAATTTTTGGTTAAAATTATTATCGTTGCTTTTCACGAAATTTCGCAGTAGGTACCTACAATCCGCATTATTCGCAGAAGGGGTAGCTGGACAGTGTGAATTTTGTGCGCAATTATTTTATTGAGTTCCTGCGTTATCGGATGGGTATTTCTGAATAGAACCTAAAGTCTGTGCAAACCACTTTGAAACAACTAAGAAACTCAAAGAAGATTCCCAGAATTCTATACAAACATGAAATGCAGCACATTAGCACTGCTAATTGTACAGTCACTCAACCAATTAGTTGACCCCTTGACCTTATGACAACCCATATGACAATATTGAGTAAGGGGTCAGCTAATTAGTTTTACTGCGAATTTAGTCATAAATGTATATTCTGCAAAAAAGCAACGGTGGCTAACTAAAAGTTTATGTCATAACTAGACAAAGGGGAACAAATTTTTTTTAATCAATTTCTTATTGAGATACTTAGCCGCTATAGTTATATATTAGTTATTTGGAAATAATGAGTGTGTGTCACCGAATTTTTCGCAAACTGAAAGTTTTTCAGATTGACCTAGCCAAATTTTTTTTTAATTGTTCTAGCCAGGCATTTGACCGCCATCTCACCTCTTATTTCTTTATTTTGAGTCCCTTGAGTTCTCCTATCTAACAATAATTTTTTCACTGAAGTTGAAATCATCTCATATAGACATAGACATAGACATAGACATAGACAGTATTTTATTCGGATCTTCATTACATCCTTAACCTAAGGTAAGTACAGTAAATTATAATTATTGAAAATTACATAAGACCAGCCAGTGATGTAATGGAAACCGAAATGGACCAGTCTCAGCATAATGCTGTGAGGGCTAATGCCTGTCACAGCGCTGGTTTTCAGAAAAGCCCATGCATCCCACGCGCGTACCAATATCAATTCAACCATCTCATCCTACCTTAGCTTCATTTTAAAAATCAAATTACTGCACCCTTACCTACTTAAAAATGCTGGCAGAAAAACGGTAACAGCTTCCCGTACAATTTTCCTTGAACCATGCTAAAATATGAAGTCCCAGAAACATTTTGAACACCCATTTAATATTTTATGACCCAGGAGTACGCGTACGTGTAAAAATTTTCACGTCTCGTAGAGTGTAATGAAAGCGGTCATTGGCGGCTGGCCCACAGTCAACTAATTAAATTTTTATGGATCACTCGTGGAATAGACGCTCCAGACCGGCTCTGTGGGGTTATCTCATACACACACACATACACGCATTATATCTGTGTGTAGCTGGAATTAATTTTAACCCAGCCTGCTCTGGTTTTGTAAGTAATCTTAGCGTGTATTTGGAGGATGAGTATGCATATACTTAACACCATTCATAAACAGTTCGTAACAGACCACTGTTAGACTTTACACGTGAAGGATATTGCCAGTTTTTTCTAATTGATAGTTAGAAATAAGTACCTAACTTATATGATTAAATTGTGTATAATGAAAATGTATGCATGGGTTAGGTAGATGTCTGAAATATAAGAAAACATTTGACTGCTATACCTACACACCTTTTATCTATGTCCGTATTCTATCCGTATTCATTACCAATATTTGTCTAAGTAAAGTAGCGATACTGTGCGTTCGTAGTGCTCGTCTGCTGAGTGAACGCACTGCGTTCAACACAGCTCTATGATTATTTAATTTAATTTGTTTTGACGATATTGCCGATCGCCACTCAAGTGTAGTCAGTTGAAACCTCATGCGTTCGCGCGCAATGTGAGACATCATAGTAACATTTTTGAATGTGGGTATTAATCGCCTTCTAAGACATCACACTATCAGATGTCAGAATCTTCCAGAAAACACGGGGAATACACGTAGGGAAAACAGGCAGTCTATGATGGAGCATACGTGTTGCAGCCAAAAGAGGCTAGAACTGGCCAGACCCATACCCCATTGACAGCTTCCCCAATTTTTCGCTTTGGAATCCGTACGGCGCAAGCCGTTTGGTGGTGCTGCTTAGTATGGAGGGTTGTAACAAAAAATATAGGATAGTAGCCTACCTTTACTGTTCTAGAACCTATATAACGTATATACTCGTTTGGCTTCTCCCAGGTATCACTTGTGTATTAGGTAATCAAGGGTAAACTCAAAGAACCTAGTAGAAACGACATCCAATTGCTAAGCGGTTTAGAACACAGTGTTTAAAATATAAGATGATTCACATTTTCTGAAACATTAGTCGACTTATATAAAAGCAATATTCCACTCTGCCAAACGGACATCACTCTATCTCTCATCCATCACTCATCTCCTGGGAGATAATATAGAAAAAAGTGTACACTATAAACTCCTGCACTGTGTATGCAACAATTTCTAATCAAGATATACCTACGCTTTTGCAATTAATTGATCAAATAATGGTTTATAAACAGCGAGCAAAAAGGACAAAAAGCTATTTTAATTTTAGCTTGGTACCTACAAAGCCATTAACCAAGTCAGGAATATTCGTCGGCGTTCGACAAACATTTCCTCTCAGCTTATGAATAAAGAAGACAAATCCCAAATGCGCAAAGACCGAACAAGTCGATAACACTTTTCCATCAAAGTTGCATTTCAAATGGCCATGTCAACCGTGAAGCAGGTTTTCTCAGGTCAATCTTTATAAAATCTTTTATATCGCTCAAGCGAGAGGAATCTTCCATTCGCCTCTCTCGACTCTTATTGCTTCTTTTATTCAGTGTTTGGAGCGGCTTCATTTCTTCGTAATGCCGAGATATTTTGTTAGGTAGCTAGGAGTTTCTCACTAGGTATAAAGTGTTGTACGTTTGACTGTAATTTAATTAACAGTGTCCACTAATGTGGAGGGGTTCAAGTCCAGCAGTGGACTGTTGTGCGTGTTGATTTTTTTATTGTAAATGGCTATGCTCTTGACAGGTACATATTTAGCTTTTTGTGGATGCGATGCGAACGTGGCACGGGCCCTTGCTGCAACGGCGCATTCGCGAGATTTTTATCTTTACATAGTATAGAACAAAGTCGTTAGGTATTTTAAAATACACAACGGACTTATGACCGCATTAAAGTCAACAATAGATAGAGTGATTCAAGAAAAAGACCCGGTTTATAAGCAAGAAAAAGGGTAGGTATGTAGGGATAAAGTAAGTGTACACCATCGAAGCTTCATAATCTTTTCTAATTGATTCTTGAACGTATATTTCGTTTTTCGTTGATTGTTAAAAGTAGCGGGAACGTTCGAATTTCGGCCGTTCAAGTTATACACAACCTAAATATCTTACCGCGTTTTAAAAATTAATTAGTACAATTGCAATTTCAAGAGATATACTGCATATAATTGAAACTACATCAGTAATTAAACGAGTTTCTTTCGCTCGCCGCGTTTTCTGCCAGGAAACGGTAAAAGCACCGCGTGGTTCTCTCCATCGAATTGCCATTAAAATTTAATTCCGTCGTAGAGAAAGGGAACAGTCGTAATAATGCCGTAAAGAGGCGTTTTCTAAATGCCCAATATTCCTCTTTAGAGATTTTTACCGGTTTAATAACGCTTTAATCAATATTGTCTGTTTAGGTAGAGTGGTTGTACTACGTTGGGCATTCTAAAACTATCAATTGCCTGGAACAGTCATCGATACTTATAAATAAGAAAAATTTAAAGTATCGGCTTTTAGGAATCATTTTGAAGGGTTTTATCGGTTTTTTAATTGACCCATTGAGCGGATGTTCAAACAGAAAGAAGGTATTTATTAAGTGATCAAACTCACTTTGCCAACACCTAAACGAGTGGCGAGCTCGTTGAGGTTAACCAAGGTCTTTCGCTGGGGACTCGGACACTGGTTGTACAGCTGACGGTATTTATTTTGTTTTATCTTTTAATGCGCGATTCCAAAAATATAAATATGCAACTGATTGATAATAATTTAAGAACTTAAAAACGTAATATGACAAATTACTTAAGACAAATAAAAACCATAGACCCTGGCTGCTGCTGAAAGCCTACAAGTTAAAATGGACACCAGAAAGGGTCTACCAGCTCGTGTTGGTGACCTGGCAAGTTAGCAAGCACACGGTACCGGAGCCGGAGCCCGTAGTGGTACGTACATTCCAAACCCAAAAGCCTTATGTACAACCTATATACCATAATCATCATCAACCTGTTAAATTCTGGTTTTGATCTTGCGCGGCACGCATACCTATCTACCGTATTATCAAGCCTATTCTATATTTTCACATATTTTTGTTAGGTGCCGAGCCTACATAATAATGAGTTTTACGTTATATTGCCCTGCCAAAGTTGGCACTTGCACCGGGATTTTGTCAAGTTTGCCAAAACAATTTGCATAAGGAAATGCAAAGGCCAACTAATGTTTTAGCGGAGTAGCGCGCCGGCAAGTTCCCGAGATAGGCCGCTTAACGGCTAAAATTAGCCTGGAAATTTCCCGCTAGAGTTAAGTGCTTAGTTTGTTAAATTACTAAAAATGCAATGAGTTCACAGCCTCTCGTTTTAGCGTACTTTCCTATAGCTATCCTGGCGAAAATGGGGTGTTAGTGATCACACATGTAGGTACTCCTGAAGTCCTACTTCTGACATTGTTGCTTTTTTTTTCTTCGTCGCGATGGTAAGCATACATTACATCGCTCCTCGTAAACCACGGAGCTCTCTTCACACTCCATTCAACCTAATACTAGAAATCTATGTAGCACGCTTGTGTTTACCAATTTACATATTTAGGCAGGCATTCCTTGGTATAGGTTAACATGAAAATGTTTCAACTGCTAAAGCGCAATAACAACCAGCTTCGCAACAGAGCTGTCCTGAAAACCGGGACCACTGTTGCCATAAACAAAAACGTAACGGGATATCAGAGTGGAGAAATGGTGGAGCTATCTAAGAGCATCATTACCTTAGTGGGGCGCGGGGCAGTCGCGGGGGATGCGGGGTGGACAAATCGGCAGCATTTACATCGCGGTCAGTCGCCTAGTGGCGGCCCCTGGTAATGGACCGACTTCATATCAAATTGCCGGTGGGATGCAAACTGGCCTTCAACCGCTATCATTGTTTGTTTATGAGGCCTAAACAGTTTTACCCCTATTTTCTTTGAATCCGGTACTTGACCTGTGGTCATAACTTCTACGTTGGATTTATCTTCTAGTTTATAGCAGCCTTTTAGCTAGTAGGCAGTCTTTCCTAATTTGAAGAGCATTGGTATTCTTGGTATCGACATTTTAGCGGCGTCTAGTTCTACAATTGTTTCTTTGTTGTCTCAGTTCGAATCTGTAAACTAACACAATTTATTAGGCTACAACTTAGTCTTGCAGTTGCTTCAGCTATGCACGGAATGCACCCCGTCGTTCCTTGAATAACGAAGCACAGGCACCCACGCTCGTTTTCACTACAGTTCGCTCGGGCGCTTACGCTTTGTAACGTTGGGCGTTCCTTTCCCTCCTGATTACGGAAACACTCCACAGTAGAGAAAATATTTAATAATACCTGCTAGTGGTACACTTTAGCCTCTCTCTATATTGCTCTGCCAATTGTCTTCATTTTATCATTATGTGTGAGTCCAATATAAAATGGGTTATACAAAGGCAGTCAACGTCTTGTACTATTACTGTCCATGGACTTGATTATGCAATTAAACTGATTACTGAATTACTGAATGTCATAGGTACGTAATTTTTCAACACATTTTACAACACCAGGAAATACTATAAATATTTATTACCTTTAAAGCCACGTACACCATTTCTGCACGGTTTGTGCCAAATATTTACGGAATTTTGGTTTTATAGCAATGGCAGATAGCTCATTTCATATTTTACTGTAAAGAATGCGCAGCGCCCGCTTAGTTACCGCACAGTCACCGTGTCGCACCCGTACAGTCATCGTGCCGCACCCGCATCGAGGTTTTCTGTCCGGTTTGTAAGCGGTGACGTATTTAAACGGGTATTTATTCGTTAGTCGAATTATAGCAATACGTAGCGCTCTCGAATCACAATGTATGATTGAGGTCAAAGACTTCCATATTTCAATGGATTTTTGTGGTTAAAATCAGTAAGCATTTCTTGTGGTGTCAAATCCCTATAATGTAGCTCCTCACGATTACTTGAATGAAGACAACATTTTAGACATAGATAAATAAATCTTTATGTGGCCCAAATACACATCCTTAAAATATAAATTAAATTTACAAAAAATAAAAGTAAGGTAACGTCTGACCAGACTGAACCAGCCTCAGCTAAATACTATAAAGGGAACCAGCCAATCACGGCGCTGATTTTCAGGCTGAGCCAGAATTCAATGCGCGTACTATGCGAACGAAGTACATCATTTTTTTTAAATGTTAAATAAAAGTAGCAGATTGTACATCAATCATATCATACAGTTCCAAATACTTCAAGTAATAAAATAAACCAAACAAGAAAGCTGTATTTTCTCATAAAGCGGTAGATGTACTCACATTATTGCTAGATAGGAAGACTTTCGTATCAACAATCCGTGTCAACAATATTATTATTTCCGGAAAATTGGCGAAAATCCGTTACGCGTGCTTTACCTTCTTTCGTTACACATAAAAACTCCTTGCTATATTTAAAAAAATATGTCTCCTATTTTCTAAATGGATTTTTTTCCTCTTTGCTCCTCTCTGTTTATTCTAAAGCAAAACAAAAAGTTACATTATAGCACGCCTGGTTTTTTTCTATGACCACGATTGCGAGAGTAATTAGTGATTGATTAATGTAATTGTCGTTTTGGGCTCGTCACTTACCATCAGGTGAGATGGCGTTCAATTATATTTATCCGGGGGAATTCGGACTAGTAGTTATTTATTTGTCGTATGGCTTCTGAGTTCTTACTACTACTTAAATTTTGCCACCTGTACTTAGTAACCGGGCATTCAAATATAATATGGCTTATTGACTGCTCAGGGTAGCCGCACTGGCATGCCGCTACTTCGCCACCAACCCCATTTTGCCATAGATACGCACGTATATATATTACATACGTACGATACGTTTCCGATGCTTGTTCTTTTTCGGTTCAACATACACCAGACGCGCCGTGACTCTTTAAAACCTGTTGCGTGTTGAAAGAAAGAAAGAAAGTAAGAAAATATTTATTACAAAGGACGCCACGACATAATAATTTACATTTAACACAAAAAAAAAGAGTACATAAAACACGGAGACAATTATAGGGTTCCCAGTGGCATATTTCGTGGGCATTCAGCGTAAATGGACCCTCCTCAGCATAATGTTATGGCCGCTTGCCGCGAACCACAACGCTGTCTGTTGCTTTGCGTTCAGCTTGAAGGGAGCATCGACAGAAGCGCTCAGTGCCCACTCAGCAGTCCAAGCGTCAGAGAGATCCTCCTTAGGTGCTGTACTGTGAAATGTTTACGATATTTCAGCCGGGAAACTATAAAATTGTCGAGGTCCTGGTGAATGGGTAGCATCAGGTTCGATTTCTTTCTTTTTATTTCCCGGCTGAGGCATTTCTCTCTGCGTAAGTGAGGAGACGCTATATGGCTAAGCGCAGGCAGCCAGTATGTTGGGGTTGGCTTTAGGCATCCAGAGATTAAATGCATTATATGGTTTAAGTATTCAGATATATACATACATAGGTGCAGCATGTATGTACAATGAGCGGCTTATCAGACACTTTCTCAAGGCACCACAAATTTAAGTAAACCGTTCGTACAGCAGACAGGAAAGCATTCATACTATGAAAATTATATGAATTTGACTATGTTTTAGATAATGGATGGTTTGTAGCTCCGAGTAGCCCAATAGTCAGCGGAGAATCATCTAACATCCATTTTTAATGCTGGATTTAATTTTCAACCACATTAGCTTCACATCCAAACCTACTACGAGACCTACCGACAGCCTACATTAGCCACAATACCGTTCAAATGAAAAACTAGCCTCATCGCACTGTCGCAATGTTTACAGCCACCAGTTCAAAATAAACGTCCGCAATTTGTAGCGAGTAAAGGCTTCTAGCAATTGTTCTCACTTTGCATAAATAAAAGCGAGTGCCGTTGCCATGACGGGCGGGCAGGCGCTGCGCCCCGGGCTCCGGGCGTAGGTAGGTACCAGGTGCGCCGCAGAGTGAGCAAATAAAGTAACGATCGGGATTTTATTCGGTTCTATTAGCACCAGATCCCGCCATATTTGTCTGGGCGCCGCCGACACCGGTGGACGGTCGGCGTTTGCGATGTGTTTCACCCCGATGCCAAATGAGGGATTAAACATTGACAGAGGATTAGTGCCGCTTCGAATAGCTGTGAGCTGTGATTTGTTGCTGTATGGCGTACCAGGTTTAAGTACTTACATTACATTTGCAAGTAGCTTCGATATATACAGGGTGAACAATATAAATAAATAGCGAAATCACGAGTCTGATTTTAGAATGATTACCTCCTATCTTTGGGCCGGCAAAACTGACGACTTTATAAATTTATAAACCAATTTATACCAAGTCTGGGCTTCTCCAGATAGGATGTAATAAATGTGTTTTACTTTGCTTTACTTTAATTGATATAAACTCAAAACTATTCACCCATAGAAAGCTACATAAACCAAAAGTAACATACGATACTTTATATACCGATATCTCAACGGAATCTCCCAACGGGATTCGCGAGAAGCTGGGGTGAATCGCTAGTGGAAAATTTAAATCAACTGAGCCTCATGAAAGCAATTTTGAAAATATTTACAGGTAGATAATATAGTTACAAATTCTTGTTTGATAATTACAAATTAAGAAAAATAGCGAATAATTATTCCTGTTTCGTATACGTATGAAAACGGACTAAACTATATGAAATTGGTCCACGGGAATGAAGTCGCGGAAAAATTTTGTAATACCCATCCGTGCCGTACCCTACAATGGTAAAGCATACTTTGGACGGCTGAAAAGGAGGAGAACGAAGGATGAAGAGGATAAGATTCTATGAGAAATTGATTCGTCATTTTCTAAAGGTACCTTTTTAGCATTTACGTAGTTTAAGTAGTCTTGTACTAGAGGTATTTGTATACTATACGGTAGGTAAATAGGCAAGCGGGCTACCTGATGGAGACTAGTCATCACCGCCTAAAAACATCAGCAACACCAGGAGCGTGACCAGTGCGTTGCCCACCTCTAATGAGACCTCTAATATACTCGTACCTCTTGTAGGATACATGTCCACGTTCGAATAGTACCTTCGAACGAAAAAATAAAGGGTCTACGTAATGTGAATGAGTACCCAGGCCGCGGTGGGTGATGCGGTGGCAGAATCGTGCAGTGGGCACCAGTGTAGTATTAGTTTTAACTCTTTAATTGTATTGGATTTTTTAAAATATATTAGACTAGATAGACATTTGACTGCCATCTGACCTGTTGTTAGTGACGATACGGCCGAACATGGGGCATGCTCGTCTTGGAAAAGCCTTTTCGGAAGGCGTCCAGATTATATTGATCACGAAACACACTCGCAGACAACGTATTCCATTCGTCAGCCGTACGAATACAATAAAGAATATCGAACCAAAGCAGCTCGTGCGGAATCTGGAGGTCTAGTCAAATTTGACTATCATAGAAGCTACTATTCGATTTCCATTGTAAACAAACATTCTAGGGGGAACTAAACAAATGCGCGACTATATGGAAATGCTTTCATAGATACTATACTGTAGGAAATATCTAGTTTCGACATTCCATGTCCAGTCGTCTGACAGCTTACGGTGTAACATAGCCGAACTCCATGACAATGCAGCATTGTCCGCCACCGGACACGGGTACATAATTAACACGCAAATTGGGAATCAAATTAATATTCACATAATTATTGTAAGGTAATAATTTCTACAAACAGCGGACCGCGCTAAAACAAACCAGATTGGACGCGTTACCGTAATAAACGTCATTCATTCGGTTAGCTATTTGGTCCCCTTCATCACAATAATGTGTCAGTATTTATGATCACCCTAATTACTTACACGTGTTGGTGGACAACTCAGCGTAAAAAGTAACTTATTTGGGTCATTTATGTAAGTGCGGTATGCACCGTGTATTTATTATTTAGAAATTTGGTAAATACGCTTTATTTCAGTAATAGTATATATACAATGCGACAATATACCTTAACTAAAACTACGTTAAAAAATAAAACTAAACTCACATCAAAAATAACCTTTGGTACCTGGACGACGGCACTCTCGGGTCCCCCCGAATGGAGATCGTCCAGTAGGCCTAGCACAAGTTGCTCTCGCGCGCGATAAACGAGAAAAATCGCGACATAGGTATTTCTTTCGTCTTAGTATTGAGTGAAAGAGACAAACACTCTCTCGCGGCGCGAGCTTTGTCGCGGACACACTTGTGCTAGGGCCACAGAACTGTACTAACGCTCCCGCGTTTGTACAGTTCTGAACGATCTCCATTCCCTCGTCACCAAGTTTAATACCATTGGTTTAGAACTAAGCAAGTAAGTGTGAGCTTGTACATATCAGACTCCAAACCGGAGTCGAAACCATAACATTTCCAAATTTAACTCCTTGACTAAACATCAACATTTTAGACAAAAAGTCTCTTTACCTTCTAGGCGCTCTAATTTTCCATGAATCTATTTCACCTATTATTAAATCCCAAATCCGTAAATTCGAAAGTGTTCTAGACCGCCTACTAAAAATCCACCCTCATTTTGCCATCATTATAATTTGTTTTTGCCTATTCGCCCCGAAAGTAATCTATCTACCTGCTTTGTTGTAGTCTCCTTTGGAAATATCCCGATCTCCTTTCTTCACTCGAAACATCCAAAACGTCTTATCATCCGTCCTCAATTGTCGCTTTGTTTGTCGTTCCTAGACACAGGCCTCTGTCCAATGGTCCTTAGGGGTTTCGCCAATGCGTTGCCCACCTCTATAACACGTTGCTCAAAAAGGCAAATGCCACTCCACTGCCAAAGCATCGGTTCCCCAAATTCCTACACTATAAAGCCCTGGAAATCTTCAATATTTCCTATGGTTTGTTAGATAAATGATTTTCAAAGGGTTGCCTGGGCCCGACACAAAGTCCTTGCGTGCACGTCGCATGCAATTAAAAAATTTCGCACGAATACCATTTGGTTTGTAATATAAAAATAAACTAGTCATAGTACGTAAAGAATTTGATGAGAAGGCATAATGTTTTGCAGCCCTTAGTGATAGTCTAATGATTTTTATAACTAATTACAGTATAAAAAATCTAGTTTAATCGAAAAATGAAAAAGGTAGTCAAATATGGAATAGGTACCCCAAATATGGACCATGAGACAAAGGAACAACAAATTCTTGAAAATATTATAAAATAATGTTTTGTAATACTTAATAACAATCGAATTATTTATTAAATTGATTATTAGTTAAAAAATCATTAGACAGTAATTTAAAAATATTCCAAAAATTAATTTTTTTTAATGCTGTTGAAAGTCGACGTAGTGCGGGTACTACACGTATCTTGAGTGTTCTGTTCAATCTAACCAATAGATAACATTTGATGCAAATCTGTTCAGCTGTATAAATCTTGATAAATGAAATTGTTGCTGTTGGTAAAACAGATTTTCTTTAGGCTTTGTATGAAAAATGCTGTTTACCAACCGCAAATAAAAATAATAGTCTTTATGCGATAAATCGACAAATTCTTGGGATATTTTTCTTTACTTTTTGTATTAGAAAGCTTTCTGATACATAAATATTAACACATTAAAAATTAACATCCAATCAAAACTATCAATTGCGATTTTGACCCAAATATGGAATATTCCATAAGTGGAACCCAATGCCTGTCCATATTTGGAAAATAATGACCACAGAAATTATTGTCAATATTAAAATAATTACAAAACAGAAACGAATATTTGGCCTGGAAATACAAGAACTACCATGTATGCAACCATATAAATATGTGAGGTAAAGGTTATCACTCTCTAAATAATAAGAAATACATACATCATTTTTACGTACCTTAAAATATTCTGAGCAGCGACCAAACAAAACACACATGCCATATAATCGGTCTTCGCCCTACTGACTAGATGGCACGTATACACGTCTAATATGAGTAAATGAAACAGAATTATTGCGATTTGAAATTATTTATTATTTATTTATTTTATTTTTTAGTGGACAAATTCACACAGCGCCATCTAGCCCCAAACTAAGCAAAGCTTGTGCTATGGGTCCTAGCTAACTGGTATACTACATATATACTTTTTTTAAATACATACTTATTATACATAGAACACCCAGACCCGTAACAGAAATTAAAATTCATCATTTAAATTTCTGCCCGGCCGGGAATCGAACCCGGGACCTCTTGCGTGGCTGACTGGCATGTTGACCACTGAACCACTCAGGTCGTCGAAATAATACCTATTTCCGAAGAAATGAACGAATTCCATATTGGGTTACTTTCTTCTACTGTTCAACAAATGTTTATGTTTTGAGAGGTTACTAAACAAATATTGTATAGAAAATTCAATCGACAATACATAAAAAAATATAAGTTGCGTCTGAATTATACGCATGTTTTTGTTGCTTATTCATATTACAAACGATAAGTTACCATCATTTCGTTTTTCTTAGCATTATACAGTCCCTGGTCCACAGCATAGCTTTCACATACAGATAGGAGCTTCCTCTACGCACCTACAGATGGGTTCAGGAACACCATGTCATCGGCATAACTAAAGCTTTGCAGACACCGTTAACATGGCAACCGACACCATGGCTGCTGAGCTCACCTATCAACTGATTCATGTACAGGTTAAAGTGGCGTGGAAAGCTAAACCTTCTCTACCTCACCCCGAGCTCCAACCTGGGGCCATATTTTTTAATCACGCGTGCGCTCGCTCTAGCAACTTACCACGAGTGTCAAATAGATAGATAGCGCACGCGTGCCCTCGCGTGGTTTTTTTTTCTTTACGCCCTACGCAAAGGAAATGGGCACCCTCCGGTATTGCGGTTGGGAGGGAGGAGGTGAACTCTCATGAGTACCAGCCGGCCGGTCGGACTGGTTGCTGCGACACCCCGTAGGGACGGGGTGCGTTCGCGTGGAAGCGAGCGATTCATAAATAGTGCCCCTGCACACGTTTGAGTACACCCCTGCCTGATTCACGCTATTATTACTGATTACTGTACCAGTAGGTATCTGGCATTGGATTGAAGTGTAAATTACCTGATTGTGCTATCTTGACTAGCGTGGAAAAGCAATGGTCTTGGGCAGGTTTCCAATACGAATTACACTGACGAGCAAAAATAACTAGTCACTTACAGAGACGACGATGTTTTATAACAGCTCATGATAGCTCTATGAATACAAAGGAATTTGAAGTGCATTTAAAAAAGGTTTTAATGTATAAAATAAAACAATTCTTTTTTCCTAAATATATCTTTAAATATTGTCATTAGTTATTTTTGCTTGTCAGTGTATTTGCCGACTCAGGTGAATGTTTTCATTGGAGTGAGACGAAGCAATTGGCTTTAGTAATAATTTTTGTCAATTTTGGCTTATGCGCTTATTACATTTTGCTAAATTCAGAAGCAAAAAGCGCGGGAGCAAATCAAAGTGGAATGTGCTCATAAAAGATGGTCAATTTTTGTATCACGCCTTTTGAAAAGCAGAGCGTCGCGTAACACAACATATTGTAAGTGATACAAAAATTGACCTTATTTTATGAGCAATACAACTTTGATTTGCTCTCGCGCTGTTTGCTTCTATATTTAGCGAAATGTAAATAAGCGCATTAAAGGAAATTCCTTTTGTTCACGGACAGGTTGATATTTATTTATAAAGCTTTCTCACAAATAGAAAATAGAATCCAAAGCGTTCTGGACAACATTCATTATTCAACAACATTCTTTCAGTTTTAAAATTCAGTGTTTTCCGGGCCACTTGGACCTCGGGTACTTATACCTTGCGGTACCTAAAGAGTACCGAATGGGATGTACGAATGACCATAATTATTCAACAGTATACTTACTTCCTACATATTTATACATATAACGAGTTACAAAATTGGTGTCATACTTTACTCGAGTGTATTTTAATAAAACGCCTAACTTGGTCACTTTTTATTTTTAAATAACGAAGGAGTCGTCCAAATTGCGGCAAGCCCATTATTTTTCCGTCAAGGAAATTTTAAAAGTAGAACGTTAATTTGGAAGTTTTGTTAATAATTTTGCTTCAGATGAAATTAATATTTAATTGAATCACGTCGTTGTTACTGGACAACTTTGTTTTTATTATCCCTAAGCCGCTATTTTTACTCAAAGAAATGATGTTAAGGCACACTTACTGAAATATTAAGGACATTCTACCATCCTAACCACAGTTATTTTATTTTCATAGTATATCAACGAAATTAAGTTATTCTATGTAAGGATTATATAAACGATTAACCAATTTGTATAGCATATAAAGTAAAACAAATACATAAATAAAGCACTATTTACAGCGACTTCATTGGCGCAACTTCGATAAGAGGTAACCTAATGCCTTCCCCAAGGTCAAGGTATATTCATGAATATTTGAATATAGAGAAACTCTTGAGAAACACTTTCGCACTTAAAGTGCTAAGGAAGTTAGGAATTCTCTCCGAACGTAATTTGATGCTTTCAAACGGTGTTTCCAGAAGACATATTGTACAGGTAATGTTCGTTAATACGTCAAAAACAGGTAGGCCAGTTGCCAGTGGAGTGCCTGAGGCGCAGGGTGGCCGGCACTGCGGTCCGCGGTCGGCTGTCAGCGCCGGGGCGTGGTTGCTATAGCAGGCTCGAATCTATAGGGAGGGCAAAATAACCATCAAAAGTGGCTACAAATGTTTTGGAAGAAGGAAAAAACTGGCAAATGCTAGTTAATTTCCTGGAGAGAGAGTTAATTTTAGTTTGCTAGTTAATTTTTCATTCTGTAACAAAAAGCTACGCAGAAACAGGGCGTGGTCGACCAGAATTAATGTAATTCCCTCGTACATGAAGACAGAAAGCTTACGCCTTTATGCCACAGGAGAGCTAGGCAGTTCTTATGGACCGCCACTTTACTCTTCCCCATTCCTCCCAGAAAGATTGAAAATACGAGCTAGCTGCGCTCGCTCAGTTATTTTACGACTGTGTTTTATTAGAATGTCACGAAGCTCGTTCATTATTTTACTGAAGTATACTTAAGAGGACATTAACTGTTTCAGTTACTTATCACTTACAATCATTGGTTTCACAATATACCAACATTTGTAAGTGCGGGACAATTTCGACAACGTTTATTAGGTGCGTTTAATACGACAATGTCTAAAGTTGTTCTTGAAACCTAAAAATCTAGTTTTGCAAGACAGACTATACGCGACGTAGTCATCAAAATGTCTGTACACATCGATAATTTTATATTATTTCGGTGTGCATCCCTATTTCAATTAATGCCCATTCGGGAACAATGCGGGCCCGTTCTCCAATTAATAAGTCCATTTCTCTCCAAAATTTCATCTCGTCGCTCTCAACAATTGCCCGTGTTTACTCTTGTAAAGGTTCATTTTGTACTCATTCCATACCTGCTTACGTCAATGATTGGGAAGCTCAATAACAATTCATTGAATGAAATCAAATACTTACGAAAATGAAATGTATACCAGTAGCACCTACATCAAATTTTATATTTTTCTTCATGAAGGTCAGTGGCCAGATTGTAAGTAAAAGGATGTTAAAGTAAAGTATTTGCATCGATACTGTTACACATTGATATTTTAGCGTTTATGTAATTGATAGCCCCCTAAATATGTTACGTCATCCTGTCTGCTGCTGAAATTCCGCTCATCGATTACTACAGGTGGAAAATGGAAATGGAGTACAGGCAGGCAGTATCAAAATGTAAAATTAGGGCCAGGAACTGGAACGCTGGAAATAGAGGGCTCGGAATATACCGCTCGATATGCAACACAGAAATAGACACCGAATATTTTGTTTAAACTAAGTCGCTCCCGAGATAAAACGTGATTCTGGGACATGTAGTACCATGGAGTGACTTAAAGAAAATTTACTGTCCACAAAAATTTTGGCTCACTACAATGCGACGCCGACGTCCCATCAGGACGCGTCGGTTAAAGTTTTGTTAATATCGAAAGGTTGCTGCGGCAGCTCGATTTCCCCGAAGACCAGAATAAACACGTTTCGAATTTCAAACTGACGGTTTGAGGGATTTGGCAAAATTGATGATTCTGGTGAGGCTCCGTCCGCTCTGACAGGTGGCTTGCTTAACGAGATCGCTCATCATCGCTACAGCTAGGCGATACACCTGTCAATATGGACGTAACCTGTAAACGCTGAGAACTAAGTTATTTTGATGCGAGGACGCATCGCCCTGCTTTCCTAATATGTATTTATTATGTTAGTTTTAAGTATTTGAATGTGTTATTGGACCAAATAAAGTTACGTCTATGTCTATGTCTATTTTAAAACTGTAAAAAATAAAACAAATTACATTCTTCTCAATTGAATGTGTTTGTCGTTTATTGTATTTTTGCCATACGAATAAATAAATAAAATTCTTCGCAATGGCAAAATATATGTATGACGGATCCGGATATGATTACGGACTTATGATGAAACGGAAACACAACGCGATGGTGCCGCCACCTGGTGGTCTTTCATACGAGCTGCGTGGTGGGGCGCTGGACAGAATAAATAAAATAAAACCACAGAGTCACACATAACGCACATCAGGCATAACACACCACATATAACAGAGACCTGCCTGATGTCACAACTCGACAGGAATGCACAATTTCTATCGAATCGCCAAAGAGTAAATGTTTGGAAAAGAGAGTACTTAACAAGCCCATGACAGTGAGTGGTAGGCATTACGTATTTTGGTGACAATATTGTAGCACACAATGTTTCACAAAATACCGAAATTATGAGTAATCTCGAAATAGACAATAGTTACTACCCACGTGACTCATTTGTATCCACACAAAACAAATTAATTGTAAGCTGTTACTTGCGCTGAAGTAAAAACTAGCTGGTAGGGGGTGGTTCGAGTAAATCTACGACGGCGCCTGCGTTGGTTCGCTCTAGCCCCCGAGGATGATGTATCGTCGCGGCGTCACTGGCGCCCCCTGGTGATTAATTGCTACCCGTGAGAAAACTATCGTGCCGCCCTCGGCCACCGCCGCCGCGCCGCCGCCGCACCATTTGTACAGCTTATCGAACTGATATTAATCATTGCGATTGAACACCGGCCGGACCGCGTCACTTGATCACGAGAATAACTGCGACAGTCACCGTTTTATGACCTGGAGGCAGATAATTGAAAGCGGCGTGAGGATGAGGTTGCAGAACAGCCGAAGGCCTCGGCTATGAAGTTTCAATATGACATGTGTTTGTCCTTGGTGCCTATTGTGGATTACTCTCTCATATGAAAGAGAGAAAGAGATATAGAAAAAAAGAAAAACAATAGAGAAGCATTTAAATCAGAATTTAGACGAAAGATAAACAACCACAGCTACAGTGTGACTAACTCGCATTGACAGGACTTTTCTCGAATCAATGAAGGCAATGTAACATCAATGATAACCCCTCTGTGTTGCTAAAAATGTTGATTTTTGAAGCACGAGCCATTACTATATACTAAGTAGTCAGAGATAAATTGTGGATGCCGTAACATTGCCTCGTAGCCCTCTGCAGCTCTGCCTGATTAGTTTTCGGAAAGTTTAAACTCATTTCATTGAAGTCTATAGAGCGCCTGTCGTTGCGTCTCATGTACCACAGTTGCAGCTACAGTGTAGCGCGTGATATTCTAAAGTTCGTCTGACGTGCTTGCTTCCATTATGTTTTATTTTATTTCTTTTACGTTCTCTCTTACTTAATTAATTTCAAAAACCTCCTTATCTGACTGATTTGTTATTGTCTCTTTGATTCGAGTCCACGGTGGCAGTTAATAAAAAATACGTTTGTGTTTGATTAACTGTGTGTTTGGCCTGAAATATTATACAACCAATTCTCTGAGCCATTTCTTGATTTCCTTTTAATTTCTAGTGGATTTTATCTATAATATTTGAGCGTACACCACTCTCAAATGGCGTAATGTTTCACTTGCCTCTAATGCCTGAATTTTACGCCACTTTTACGCTGCGTAATGCTTCACTCCTACTTATTAGCTGAGCTTACGGCTCTAAAATCTTAAAATCAATCCCTATGTCATCTAAAGATTAAGACTGAGTAAAGTGAAACAAAGCAGACCCATTGAAAATGTATCTGCTACACCTGTCTTACAGCACAATACCCGGAAAAAAATGCAATGTGGGCTTATAGAAAACATGAGGGTACCATGACGGGCGTCTCGGCATACATTAGATTAGATTTCTGTTCGGCGCGAGCTCGCGGCGGCCGGAGCGGCGTCGCGACCGATAGGGCGGCGAGAGTGTTTCATGTATTATTCAAATTGTGCAATGATCGCGAGCGGGCCGTGCGGCGAGCGGCTCGTTACGCAGCGCGCTACGCATCCTCCTAATGGCACCATTTGCCGAGATTGTCTGGAGCTCCTCGGGCGCCAGCTAACTGCGCTCGCTCGGCGCGAGCTGCCTTCGATAGATTTCCACCCCACAAAAGAGAGCGGTTGCCCAAATCCGATCTAATGAGATTCACTGTGTTTTTCAATTTTCGATGGCGAAGTATTTCATTATTGTTGCTTTAGCTCAGTATTTTTTATTAAAACTATTAGTACCTATATAATTTATTATACAGTTAGCTATGTTTACATAGCCAACCTCGTTTGTGTAGAGGAGAGAAGTTTTCCCCTGGAATAATTGTTGGCAATTGACTTTCATAGAGGTAATTAGGAAATTCGTACATTTAATGGGGGATCGTTTGCGAGTCCGCGCGGATTTGAGTGCCCCTTCAGGTAGGCAGCCATTCTGTTCTGAATATGTTTGAAAGAGATGCAGAGAACAAATAACACTCGAGCGCTGCAGAACTTAAATGATATTTGGAAAAATATTTATTGCTAAATAGGCAGTGGGTTTATTTCGATATCTAAAACAACAGTATTTTCAAACATAGGTATTTTAATGAGTTTTTTTTGCAGTAGTAAAAGAATATGTAATGGCCATGATAGAGATAGGAATGCTGAGCTGGTTTAGGCATGTAGAGAGGATGAAGGAAAGGAGATTAACGAAAAAGATATATGAGGAGGAAAGACTGTGAGGCGCTATCCACTTTTTGGCGACGGTAGGTTTAGGAAACCTACTAAACGTTGGTCTGAAGTATTTTAGCGGCTTTTGGACTTTTCTTAGCGACAATACTTATACTCTTGTTTGGGTTCTAAAAAGAAAAAAACCTTTTTGTCTTTCAGACACAATTAAGTCACCAAAAAAAAAGGAACTTTAACGTGGCTGGAAAGCGAAGCTGCGAAACTGTATTTATTTTGCCATTGCGAAGAATGTAATTAGGTTTCCCTAAAATCGTTTTTAAAAAAGCTTAGTTCCCAGTGCCTACAGGTTACGTCCATACTGATAGGTAACACGCTTAGCGTTTAGATAAAATTATTCTTAGGTAGCTAAACGCTAAGCAAGCCACCTGTCAATGTGGACGGAACCTAATAGTTTTTATCGAAACGTCCATTGTGCCAAATCCCTCAAACCGTCAGTTTGAAATCCGAATCGTGTTTATTCTGGTCTCCGGGGAAATCGGGCCGCCGCAGCAACCTTTCCATATTAACAAAACTTTAATCTAACCGACGCGTCCCGAAGGGACGTCGCATTGTAGCGAGGCAAAATTTTTGTGGGCAGTAAATTTTCTTTAAGTCCCTCCATGGCATACAGCCAACGCTGCCACATGCTCGCAGAATCACGTTTTATTTCGGGAGCGACTTAGTTAAACACGAGAGATTCGGGGTCCCTTTCTGTGTTGCATTTCGAACGGTATATTCCCAGCCCTATATTCCCAGCATTCCAGTTCGCTGACCCAAATTTTTACATTTTAATACTGCCTGTATACTCCATTCCCATTCCATAATCGATGAACGAAATTTCAGCTGCAGACAGGATGACGTAACACATTTGGGGGGCTATCAATAACATACGGTGGATATGAGTGCGGGTCGTTTGGCGGGTCGTTATGCGCCGCGAACGGGCGCCTTGGGGAACAAAAAGCCCGCGGAGCCGCCAGCCACGCTGCAGCGGGCTCCTGACGGATTGCCAACTGTCGCTGCAGGGCTGCAGGGGCCGTGTGGGACTGCGGGACTCGCGCTCACATAATGGACGAGATGCTAAGTGGCTACACTGAGTTTGTGAACTACTGGAGTTGTAAATGTACTTCGTGGGGATAGTAGATAATTGGATCATTGTTAATTAAGGGTAGGGTAACCAATACACACCCCGAGTTACCGATAGGATTAGCAACATTCTGAAGAGTACTTCTATAAAATACACACCCCCGTGGTTTCGGATGTATACACGCATACTCATTAAATACATTATATTATCTTGTAACATAAATACGTGAATTTAAAATCTTGAAAATAAGTAGGTAATTAATTTATTACAGAATACGTGTAAAATTATTGGTTAAGTTATTAATTACTAAAAGTTGATTTTTATAAAATACGTACCTGCTATTATTTGACGGCTATTCGCAAATCTTTATTTCAGAGAGTACACAGAGTCTGGGATGAATATCACCTTGCAGTCGGTTCGTGCTAATGAGCTGAAGTTACGCGCGTCCTCTCCAAGACTGTATAGACTAATTAGCCAATATTAGCTTTATTATTTTTAGGCCCAGTATTTTAGTCCCCATTCGCGTTTTCCCCACTTCGGCTTTATCTATTACCATTTGAGTATAGGGAGTTACCGATAGGATTAGCAACATTCTGGAGAGTACTTCTATAAAAACTTAATACAACCTCTAAAACTGAGGCCTATAATATCTCTTTACAAGATGCAGTGTGCATGAACTTGATCGTATTGTCTTCTGTTCTATATGAGCCAGGCGTCTAAACCGCGCCGCCCTCATCGCTGCTAGCTTTGACGTCAGGGCGCTGCCCCGTGTATGTCTTTGTTCGTTGGGCAAGGCTAGTCGCTGGATGCAATTGACTACTGTGGAATATGGGGAAAATTTAGAACCTTGTACAAACAAATTTAGGTACAGATAGGTACGACGTATATAAAAAATTAGGTACAACTCGGATCAAAAACAAGCAAAACCTTCAAAAACAAAACCCGACTACACAATCTGCTAAACAACTCTCGAATGACATTACCTCGACCATCATTACTTCGACGGTACACTTTTTCGATGGGTCAAAGCGTATTTGCCTCGGTGGTTAATTTCACCGATAGGTCGTTACCTCATTTAGTAAAACTGCTTAATAAAATTAAATAGTTTACAAGACCATCATAGACCTATACGACGGCGAGGTTCGGTTTCCACTAAAGCGGCACAAGCAGGAAATAAAGATACTGCTGCGGTGAATGTGTGGAGTTTCTGGCAAATACTGCGCCCGAAACGCCCACATTCTAGCCCAGCCCTGGCGGTATAGATACATTTCATAAACGCTGAAATATAGTATTTCGGTCGCATGGTTGTAAATATTGTACAAAACTTATTTAGAAACCTTTTCACTTCGTTCTTAGAGTTTTGTTCCAATGCTAATCGTATCGTACTCGTAAAAACAAGACGGCGAAGTTCCGACGCTTATTCGAAAACAAGACATGCCAGCGCTGGCTTTCGTATTCAGGAAGAGCAATCCTTTAAGCAAATCTGTCAGCAGTTTATTGAATGAGTAACTATTTACAGCGGCTGGCTCGCGACATCACGTTCCGATGGCAATATATCTATGTGCCATCGTATTTTGTGCTTTATTTGTCGAAATAATGCTGACTAGAGCATGTCTGCGGCTTTGTGCGCCTGGACAGTAGGGATTATTGCACAGTATGGCTCATTATTGCACAAAATCAGTAGGTACAAAAGGTTGAAACGATTGTTGTAAACTAATCTAAAATCAACTTAGTTAACGAACGTTTAAGATTTGAAATGAAACAAGTGCATATTTTATATAGTTCATCGTGTACATATTCTCCAAAATCCTTGCTCAAGGAACATAAATCCCCGAGCAAAATGAGGCCTGTCATGCTGACAACGTCCGTGAACTCCACGCCAACGGAATTAAAATGCTACGGTGCATGTGTGGCGTTACACGACTCGACGGAGTTGCAACGAATACAACCTTGGCAGCCTTGGTGTGAGAAAGATTGAAGAGGTTTGGGTGCACTGGTTTGGTCACGTGAAGTATCAGGGCCACGTGGGAAATAGATGCCTAAACTTGCCTGTTTGTTTGCCGTATACATATAAAGAAAATGAGTATTCCTCGAACAGTACAGTATAAGCTGGACTCCTTCAAGGCTAGAGTGAATATGTTTTTTAGATATACATGCTCCACTTATGGCCGCATCGTCGTTTCCCATCAGGTGATATGGCGGTCAAATGTCTGCCTAGTGTTATTGTAACAAAAAATTACAAGAATTACATACAGGTCAGCGCATAACACAATGCCGTTGTCAACCGGAATCACAACCAATACAATCCCGGGCGGATACTGCTGAGCTACACGTTCCGCGGACTGAGGAGGGCAATGCTCCATAATAAACAGAGTAACGACGCTCGTTTCGACAATTCCCGCGAATGTAAAGGTCGAACCGTCATTAACGGGATAAAAGGGAGGCCGCATAACCCCGGAAACCTGGGATGCGACACCCTCCCACCGCCGGCCGCTATGCGGTGCGGCCAGTAGCATTGGGGCCCTATTTGTGAACCGCTCGTGCTCGTGCTCGAGCGGTCGGGTACAGGAAGCGCGCGCTCGCATAGATGCGAGCGGTTAAGTAATCGTGTTTGAATAAGCGAGTAACTTCGTCTCAGTATGAAAAACTTCGTGGTCCTTGATGAAAATCAGTACTTCTATGTTTAATGTAAAGTGGTTTATCCTTAAACCGTTGCTAAAGTAATTCTGCCCAGATAGGCAATAAATATCGGCCTGTCTAGTTAGTTTTCAAACCTAAACCGCTGAACAGATTTGGAAAAAAAATCCAAGGAGATATATGCCAAATTGCCAACCTGTGGGAGAACATGGACTATCTATACCTTATTTCTAAATGTAACCAAATATTACACGGACGAAGGTGAATGTTAGAACAAATACTAAACTTCATTGGGGACAGATTAGGTGATGGTAGGTAGCTATTTTCTAAGTGATATCTTTAAAGTATGCTATATTATTTTGTTTACTTTTCTGGGCAATAAACGTATCTAAGAAATGATATAGAGATCACAGCCCACCTACCAAACCTGGAGATATTAGCTGACTATTAAGCAGTGAATTTACAGGCCATCAATGACGATGTTCAATAACACAATATGCATAAAAGTAACCACCACCACTGAAAATTATAAAACCGCACATAATAATGCATGTATAATTTATGAAAGATGAAAAAAACATTCCGTTACCGCATCGCAACACTTGAAACACAGTCCTAATCTAACTTTGCAAATGATGTGCAAATTTGTGCCTCATGATGAGCCCTCATTTCCATAACGTCAGCTGACATAAGTTACACAGGCTAGGGTTATAGAAACGTAGTGAACATACACCTAAATCCCTCCGAGGAAAAACTATAGTCTACTATATAATGAAAGAATTATACTTTTCGTTGTTTTGTTAAGGTCTACGAAGAAATTATGGCTTATGTCCGATTGTGCTAACTTTAGGAGACTCTTAAGTTGGTGCCTTAAGGTATTCCTAAGCATTTAGTTAAGAGTGACTTAGCGTGTTTAATTTTCACGAAAGGTCGGTGTTGGAGCAATATCTTTTCTTGTGGATATTGAACTTAGGCGTCTAAAGTTTTGTACAATCGTGTATTATAGATTCATTGTTTCATTCATTTAAATTATCCTATCTACTGAGTTGATAAACTAATTGATTTTCCTGGCTCAGCGATTTGAAATGGATATTATCCATCGACATAAACAGAACTGATATGGCCTTTACTTTTTCAATTCAACAAAATAAAGTTTATTGCAACAAGAGTAGTAGAGTATTGTGGACCCCTTCTGTTGGTACAGTCAGCAAAGTTCGTTCAAAGCTAGTACGATACCTGTTTTTTACTGACTGTACTACCAACACAAGGGGTCGAATTGGAAAACTAAAGATCGGATAGATACAGTTTGTAGTAAAAGTCGTCTCATTGAAGTGCTTTTCGTGATTTTTTAACACTAACTTCTCCCAATTTGCCAGCTGAGCGTGGAGACTAAAACCTCCCTTTCTCATGCAGGAGGTTTCTCAGGCCTAGGCACTTTATTGGCGGAGGCACACGTACAACAGTGGACGTTAATACTGACGATTAAGTTGACTTGATGACAAAAAATAACTATTGTAGCTCTGAACTTTAGGACGCCACGTCTTATATTTTCGTAATCACATACAGGATAACCAAGATGGCCTTTGAGGTACGACTTTGCGTCTAGTGACTTCCACGTTAGTTTTGTTGACAGCTTTTACCTGCGTTATATTTTTTCTTTATAAAACAGCAGTCACAGAATATTTTAATTATATAGTACTTGGTTAGAGTCTAGAAAAACTGCCGATGGTATTCATTTGTGTAAATGTTTAAAGTAATTTTCAATACAGGTCATCTTTACGTTAACGTGAGGCGTGCTCGCGTCGCAACATATTTTTCTTCAGACTGATGGATGAGTAAAGGTTAGTATGTATTTCTTTATTAGACTGGCCAAGCATTTGACCGCCATCTCACCTGGTGGTAAGTGACGAGTGAATTATTGTTTTACCTTACAAGTGGGTTGACAACAGACACTTGTGCCTGTACCTACGCATTCTCTCAATCTGCAATATACTCATAGCGAAAATGCACACGCGGGTGTATAATATTTTGGTTTCGTGAAACCTGAAGGCACGGGTCATAGATATTATAGGCGACAGTTACAAGTTTCCATCAGGGGTGGGATCAGTTAATTCAAATAACAATAGCTTTCATACTTCATCTCCAACGAATCGATCAAGATGAAGTCTTAAATTTGTCGCAAAAAGGTAATTCCTATGTTGTGTTATCGTCTGTCACTGAGTAGTATAAAAATGTGTAGCGCCTAAATTCTGAATACTTTCTTCCTTGCAATTGTTATAATAATGGAAACCGACTAAAGCCCAATTATAACATCTCCCAAATACAAAGGCAGGAAAACTCTGTTATTTTCTTAAGGACGTATCCAGACAACCGCACCCTAAGCCCATTATGCGGCCTGGCTCGCAGCTCCAGCACTCGGTGCACACAGCCAATCCAAAACTAATTACCAACTCATTTTAACTACAATGACTTGAATTTTCAAGTCTCGATTTTAAAGACGTTTAACCATTTTTCCTATTGCCAGCTGTGGAAATTAAAAGTAAATTGCTACACTTTTTATTGTATCACTTAAACCGCAGAGGAAGCTGCAGGCTTGAAATATAAAACGACGATTTCTTACATTTATCGCCGATCTACTTGACTATTGTTGTTCGCGAATTTTAAAAAGCTCTTATATATTGCGCAGGAGTTAAAAACTAACTTTGTGGCAGCCAAGAACGATTACAAGAAACCCTGGTAGCCCGAAGGCAAGATGGTCCGACGACATCATCACGGTGGCCGGCAAGATGTGGTTGAGGAAGACTTCCTGTTGATCAGGATGGAAGAAGTTTACAGAGGAATATGTCCAAAGTTAGACGGAGGAATGCTGATGAAGAAGCAAAGAAGGATATTATGTGATTTCTCATTACAACAGAAAATGACTACCGAATAAAACATGCAAACCGGCTATTAAACATAAAGAAAAGGGGCTCCAATTATGGTATAATTACGTGAGTACCTAGCCCCTCTGAAACCCGGGGCGAACTTTTCTTATCTTTGTTTACCCCGGAGTTTAAATGCAGAATCGGGGACAATAATTTCGATAGGGCAGCCGGGCGTAAACTTTCGCAGAGTGTCGCGTAATGACCGACGGAGTTTTATGCCATTTGCTGTCGAACCATAAAAATGTTAATTCCACTCTGCCGGAGGAATGAAAAACGTCGTAAATACTAACGCGACCGTGGAGCGGCTCGTGTAAACAATGATGGAACTCCGGAGTAGCCATAGCCATTGTTGTTTCCAAATACACTAATGATAGCGAATTTATTTACTTCCTTATTCCATTAACAATTACGCGGAGAAAATCATAGAGGTCACCTCTCATTGCGAATAATTAATTAAAAGGACAATCGAAATATTTTTAAGTGTAAAAATAACTCGGCTTGTTTATTTATGGGTAAGTGTTGTAAATATTTTCTTTTTGTAAATAAGGGGTCAAACGAGCGAGCAAGTCCAGTGACATAGTGAATGTGTTTCCTTTCGGGTAACGGAATTGCAATTTATTGCTTTCTGCTTTCTGATAGCGTGATCACCGCCGCAAATGATTATCCGCAACTTCAGGGGGTAGTGAATGCGTTTCCTTTCAGGTAACGGAATTGCAATTTATTGCACTCTGCTTTCTGATAGAGTGATCACCGTCATAATTGGATATCCGCAACTCCTGGGGGGTAGTGAATGCGTTTCCTTTCGGGTAACGGAATTGCAATTTATAGATTTCTCCTTGTTTTTCATAATTTATATGATTAGATACCAGAGCGCTGATTTCGCCCCCTTTAGGCTCGTTTTTTGAAGACCCTAATCGGACTTCGGGAATATCGCTGCAGGATTACCTTATCTTTAAAATAATTCGTAATTAAGAAGAAATTACGTGTTAAAAATTACGTCACTACAAAAACTAATTGTGATTAAATGTAATATAAGGATGTACTTAATAATTGTGAATTCATATTAATTTACGATAAACTAAATATGAGCTCATATCTAATTCTGTTCGATTATGGCCACAATAAAAATAATGACTTCCTATATTAAGGTAAAGTCATAAAAACTTATACAGAGTGTCTATCGACTCTAAACCCAACTCTTGAACAAATGATCATAATGGAAACGCAGTCAAACTAAACCGTCACTCTTCCAAGACTAAAGTAATTGCTATTAGAGTTTCTGAGGAGCCACCCCAGTGACCTGTCAGCCGCCATTTTCCCGGACGCAACGCAAACGTCACCGGACATGTAACTGAAGTCGTCCACATTGTCTTGTATGTATGCGCGTGCCGGAAAGACAGGGATCTTGAACCGAATCACGTCGGAGGAAGCTCCTCCCGCGCCGCGCCGGCCCGGCTCAAAGAAGCGCTCTAGTGCACTACGGGCGTGCGAGACGCGACGTGGGGTCACTTGAATAAAACTCCACCTTATTCTGCGCACTTAGACGGTACGTGGAAGGGTGTCCAATTGAAACGTTTTGTGTTACACCCCTCGAGGTACTACTGGCGGAGTTTGCAGTTATTTAATGTACTGTTTTAGTGTCCCTAGTCCATAGCTATGTCCATCAGTTGTAAAGGTCATAGCGAACCGGATGTGGGAAGCAAGGTACAGAGTCGATCGCAGTGGCAGGCGTGGGGGGAGGCCATTGTCCAACAGTGGGCTTCGGCTGAGACTATGATGACCATTTGTACCTACTCGTATTTAAGGTATAATCAATCCACGGCTGAACCTAAGCACTCTCCAAGATAAAAATGCTTTATCATAATCCCACGTTTTGTATGGAGATTGGAGATCGCTGTAATGTGTGTTAAGACAAAAATAAAAAGTGACTAACCAAAGTAATAAAATTAAATACTAACTCATCGAAGAGCCGACAAGTTACTCAGCTAATTGACTGACCGTCGAACAATCTCGATAAAAAATAAGAAAAACACATTTTAGTTTTTAGCTGCGATAAATCAAGCTTATTTGAAATTTATAAAGGGGCGAGACCGGCGCGCTGGTAATCTTATAAATTATGAAAAACAAGGAGAAAGCTATAAATTGCAATTCCGTTACCCGACACGGACGGTAACGAGCTGGCAGCAGCGACGTGAGCCCCGGCCGCCGGCCGCTGCGTCGCCGCTTGCGGGCCGCCGCGTGCCATCCGCTACTACCGTATCATTTCATTTCAGCCTAATTAAGTCAACTGACAGTCTGTTACAGTATCCAAGAAAACTAAAGACAGATATCAGAGGTAAGTAATACCTATCAAGATCAAGTGAATAATGAAGATGGGGATATTTCCACTTGGGACCGGAAAGGTGGAAAGACAAAAGTGGATGAATATTTAATAAGCGGTCTTCTACAACGCTTTCGAACTTATTTATTCAAATGAAATAGATAGGATGTGAGCAGCATCTAGAAGGGAAAGTAGTCTTGTTTTAAAATTTTGATGTTTGGCGCCAAGCAGTTTTAAGTGTGTTTTTGGAAATTTGATTTTGTTCCTCTTCCGGTTTGGTGTCTGAGAGTTCACCTCACATTTACTAGCATAGGTATAAACCAGTGAAAATTTTTTTATTTATTAAATTAAAAGCCATTGAGGTCTAAAAAAGAATAATCAGCTTTCAACCAATAATTCAAATTGCACCAAATCACTTGTATGTGACTGTAGATATTATTACATCTACACTACGTACATTATACGCAATTTACCATAACCGGACACTAGCCTAACATAACACGAATCACGCAATGCAAAGTCAAATACTCGAATAAAGACAAAATGCTACATCTGTCTTACGAGCGTCATGATGGCGTAGAATAAAAAATGTATTTGAAAGAAATGAACATAATGCCTGTCTGTAAACAGCTACGTATGTGTTTTCATGGCGAGAAGAAATTCCATTTCTCAGTTATTGAAAAATTTCCTTGAAAATGCTCCACCTGCGTCCCACACCGAGGAATCCAATCTGAGTTTTACCATTTCCAAGTTGGATAAAATAAAATACATCTGCATATTTGCATCGTTAATGCTATGTGGAGGGAGGGGAGGGTGTCGGCCGATCATTCATTCTCTTTTGTAACGAGTTTACTGTTTATCTTCTTAGATAACGGATAGACTTTTGACGTGTAATAGAATAGTCTTTGCCTTCCTCTATGTGATACGGGCGTGAATGTGTGTATGTGTACCAAAAAATTTTTTTCGGCACAAAATTATTAGCAAATTGCGATTTCCTACGAAACTGCGTGATCTATCAGTATTTTATTATTATTATGCATATTATAATTCATGGATTAATAAAAGTGCCATAACTAGGAAACAACGTTTTATTAGTTAAAATTAATGTTAGACACCAATCTATAGATTAGATTAGATTTATTTATTTATCTATGAAAATTACCTTATATTATTATACATTTCATAACATAAGTAACTCACAATGGTATCGTCTTAAATTTGAATATAACAATGTCATGGTAAATATACAAATATTAGTAGCATGTCAAATTATTAATCATTATATAATAAAATAAAAAGTCGACACAATATGATAAGTGAGTAGGTATACAAACATACCTAAGGATTAAAAAATCATGTCAAATACAATAATCAATCAAAATAATTTAAATTGTCAAACTTAATCAAAATAAAGAATATAAATTATAAGTAGGTAAACTAACCATTATTGGCCGTGTGGTGTCCTGCAGAGTAGAATAGCACCAACCCCTTACACTCATGGGTGTCGTACAAGGCGACTTAGTGTTTTCGAGGCAAAAGATCAAGAGTCTCCGTAGTCTGGAAAATGGGCAGCAACATTTTCCATTGTTATATTTAAACACTGCGATCTCCAACCCGCCTGCCAAGTGTGGAGATTATGGCAATAACCTCCCCTTTCGTGGGAGAGGCCCGAAGTCCTGCTGTGGACTGTTACGGGCTGTGATGATGATACTAACAATATACCTAAAAATAACAAGTCAATTAAGATAATCAAAATAGTACCGATACGGGTACAATAATGTCGAATCAATCACAATAATAAATTAAATAATGTCAAAATTTCAATTTTTTTTTATACCACCAAGGTGGCAAACAAGCTTACGGCCCGCCTGATGGTAAGCAGTCACCGCAGCCTATGGACGTTTGCAATACCAGGGGCATCACCCACGCGTTGCTGACCCCGTAAAAACCTTTTAACCCCTTTCTTGAATAACTCCATGTTGTACTCTCCAGGGAAAACCTCTCCAGGTAGTTCGTTCCACAACCTTAGTGTGCGTGGGAGAAAGTTCCTTTGGAACCGTACAGTTCGCCACCAATTTGGCTCCAAGGTGTGAGGATGAACTCCCTGTCGGTGGCGAGCGGTGCGATGATAGAACGTAGCTGTAGGCATCATGTCAAACAGTTCTTCAGAACAAACACCGTTGTACAAGCGGTAGAACACACAAAGGGAGGCGAAATCCCTCCGCTGGCTCAGCGGCTCAATACCACTATTATTTATTTTCTTTTATAGAATAAAGAGGATTAGACAATAAGAGGTCTCTCAGCCGGTGACTAAATGTTTCGTCGCAAAATTATTTTTTTAAATTTGCGTGTAGTCAGGGTTATACACAAAAGATTTTATTGAAAAAGAAATTTAAATCAATTATTATTTCGTGATCAAGTCGACCTGATCACGCCAAAGTTGGAACGGATTTACAAAAACCACTCCAGCCGTTGTCACTTGACATTCCTATCTTAACTATTAACTAATAATTTACAAACAAGGAATTACTTTATATGTTTATTTATTTATGTAGCTCTCCAATTTTTGTCCAACGGAAAGTGTGAAAAATAGAATATTCACCTCTAGCATGGATATGGGATAAAGTCTACATAATCCTACTATACCATCATCAAAATCATTCAGAGGCCCTGTTTTTGAACTGCTCGCGTTGAAGCGAACGGTTTTTAGCTATGAAATTCCGCATAAAAAATTCAATATTGTGATGCATGACACTTGTTTGTTAGCTTTCGTAATTGTGATTTTTTTAATACTGAATTTTTTATGCCGAAATCAAAATTGAAAAACGTTCGATTCGCGGCGAGCAGATAAAATGTAGAGTCCCTCCCGTTAAGTCCTGGTTTTACTTTTGCGCGATACGCCTATTCCTGGTACTCTTGGTCCACTTCACTCGGTCTTTGGCATAACTCTACTACGCTCGGGAGTTAACTCTAGAGCCCTTGGCTACGTTCAGTGCCCAATCCTTATATGGCGTGAATTTATTCCCTTGGTATATCTTTATATCTTTATATATATAATTCTTCTGTGAGTGTGTATGTCACTGAACTTCTCTCAAACGACTGGACCGATTTTGATGAAATTTTTTGTGTGTGTTCAAGGGGATCTGGGAATGGTTTAGATTCACAATTTTGATTAGATTCAATTAGATTCAAAATGGTATTTAGACTTAAATGGTAAATAGACTTTTGGATTCGGATAAAATGTTATTGCGCGGATCATTAACTTTAGGATCATTAACTTTGGTGTAGGGTAGGTGTAGGGTAGGTGTAGGGTAGGTGTAGGGTAGGTGTAGGGTAGGTGTAGGGTAGGTGTAAGGTAGGTGTAGGGTAGGTGTAGGGTAGGTGTAGGGTAGGTGTAAGGTAGGTGTAGGGTAGGTGTAGGGTAGGTGTAGGGTAGGTGTAAGGTAGGTGTAGGGTAGATGTAGGGTAGGTGTAGGGTAGGTGTAGGGTAGGTGTAGGGTAGGTGTAGGGTAGGTGTAGGGTAGGTGTAGGGTAGGTGTAGGGTAGGTGTAGGGTAGGTGTAGGGTAGGTGTAGGGTAGGTGTAGGGTAGGTGTAAGGTAGGTGTAGGGTAGGTGTAGGGTAGGTGTAGGGTAGGTGTAGGGTAGGTGTAGGGTAGGTGTAGGGTAGGTGTAGGGTAGGTGTAGGGTAGGTGTAGGGTAGGTGTAGGGTAGGTGTAGGGTAGGTGTAGGGTAGGTGTAGGGTTAGAACGCTACGCGAACGAAGTCGCGTCGGGTCCACTAGTAATATATAAAATTGTCGAGTGTCGAGCAGAATGTCTGAAAATTAGTAAAGCGGCCACCGATCATTTACAATTGATTTTATTAATTACAACTGGATGTTTTCATCTATTCTTAAGAATAATCTAACCGACAAAAAAAGTCGCATAATCCCGAACCAAGTTTACAAATACTCATATTTTTTTTAAACTACTTACCGATTTTAATGAAACAAAGTTAAGAACCATCTTTATTAAAACTGGCTTTTTAATAGAGAAAACTGCATTCAAATCGACCAACTTATATCACCCCTAAGCCTAAAAATCATTCAAATTAACATCATCATCAACGCAATAAATAATCATTTTTAAATGGAACGCATAAAACCTGCACACGACCTTCGATGCGAACTAGGTCGTTCATTTATAGACATCATTGTACCGTACACTCTCCAACTAGGACGGCAGAAATAGTGGCGGTTTTCCCGCGTTATTTTTATGGGGGTGTGGACACAGCACCTGTGGCCTGTGGGGCAAATGTCGCGGGTCGTGACACTCAGCCATTCAAATTTATTCACGAGTTAGGACGCTGAGCGCCTGCCGCAGTCCGCTGCCTGCACTGTGACAACTGGCGCCCATGATCAAGTGACTTCGTGTAGACACAGCTTGAGTACTTAGCTTTTTGAGTTTTGAGGGATGTGGAAACTTACTTACATGTTTCTATTCTAACGCATATATGAACAAATTAGCAAACCGGTGGGACTCGCCTATGTTTAGGCATTGCGCTTCATGCGACGGACTCTCAGCCAGGCGCCTGTATGAACTAAAAATTACCAAATTTTTTTAATTAATGAAATGCATGGAATTAATTATTGTTATTGACTATTTAAATTACCGTTAGTAATACTTGGTTAAGTTCATTGTTAGTAACACTATGGATGTAAATCTGAAATAAATATTTTGAACATAATATTTTAAACTATCGCGGTTATTTTCACACACATTTTAAGGTCACAGTGGTCCCGTGACCGTGATGCATGCAACTGCGTCGAAATATCGGGCTACTCGTCAACAAAGGTCCGCGGTAATAAGCCCGGAACATACCCTTAAAATTTGAAACATTTTGAATTTCGATTTGAAATGTAATAGATGCATGAACCAGTTGTATAAGATGTTTTATTACTATTAATAAATATAAAGTTTATTCGTTTATACATTAGTTACCAACACTTTCTGAAAATAAATATCTTTATCTTTATCTCTTTCACTGTGACCGCTATCACAGAGCGCTATTGAGTATTATTTAGCATTAAAATTCCAATAATCCAAATCTTGAATTAGTAATTAGGGGATCCAAAATAATTTGGCCTAAAATATTTAAAAGTTGTCTGTTATTGTTGTGGTCGACAGATCACGACCCGCGTTCTCTGATCCACTATGGGATGCTGAGCCAGCTCAGTAAGTTACAAATTTATTTATTTATAACAAAACAAGCTGAAAATTAAGTAACTAAACTTATAACTTCGGAACTAGTAATAACTACGTGTCTACGTCAGACTACCAACATTACAAATTTTGAAAGTTCTACCAACTAATAAATGTTAATTAGAACCCTAGTTGTTGCTGAACTAATTTTGAATTTCCGTCGGTGCGAAGAGTTAAAAATCGACAAATTTCCTCCAACATAAAGGACCCACTCGACCAGACCCGCATCAAATTAAACCTACGTGCCCCTTATGCAGATAAGTATTCAGGGTAACTGTCGCGTGGAGTAATAAGGACTGTCTATGACTTGTTGACATACAAATCCTTACCTAAATCTTTACATTGCATGCTTATATCTGCGTCTTCGGTCGCTTAGGCATATACATTTCCATAGAGGAATGTTCGTAATAATAAACTCACGATAATCATCTGCGACCCTAAAATCGAATTTAAACTTAAGGACAAAATTGTAGTATACTAGAGCATAATTAGGTCTGAGACTTGGCCGGCGCTGATAAAACACATTCGAGAACTGTACAGCAATGAAATGAAAATGCAGCGATGGATGTGCGAAGTTACGTGACTTGACCGAGTACGAGTATGTAACGAGTACATCCGTGGCAGCCTTGGTGTGCGAGATATCGCGGGTAACATTGAAGAGGCTCGCCTTCGCTGGTTTGATCACGTATTGCGTTAGCACCAGGGAGACATGGGAAATATGTGCGTAATAATGCTGATATCAGGAAAGAGATCCAAAGTCCCAAAAATGGCCCAAAAAGTCATCTCCGAGTCGGATGCAAGAGCCAATGGCTAACAATGCCAAGACCAGGCGAAGTGGAGAAGAATGAATCGGAGATCTGACCCTGGCAGAAGCTGGGACTAACCGCTCGAAAGATTATATTATTCTTTTTCTAGTAAACAAAAACATATGTGGAACTAGCAAATAAGATAAAATAAAACAGGCTCCTTACTTAAAATAAGTATTGTCACCAAAAACTTTGTTTGTTAAGTACGTACCTTTTGCAATAATCTTCAAAAAAAGAGAAATTTCGCACCAACGCACCAAGACCCCCGCACTACGTCCCTGCGTGATCCAATTTAACTCTGCCACAGATAGCGCTGCTACTCGCGAAGGGCTCTATATTAATAATTTATGCTCACATAAATTACCAAAACATTTTCCTTTCCTTCACAATATACAACCAACAAATATGAGACACTTATGTTTTATTACTACATTCCGCGTGAACAACTAAACATACCTAAACAAAATATACATATTCTTTAGAAAACCAGTATGAAAATTAATATTACTTTATTATTATTAGTTATTACGATCGTTTTGTTAGAGCCTATCTAATACAATATGATGTACCTGTTCAGGTGACGGTCATCGGTCATCTCTTTGCTCATCAATGAGGCTCGGGATGTTATTACTAAATCACCATTGCAGACATTTCAGCTGCACTAATTTAAGTGAATTAAAATTAAAGATCTAGCGTATCATCGATATGACAAAATTGTAGGTCATAAGTCATACTGCGATTTAATACCCTTTTATCAGATACGTCCACATGCGCTTCAGTGTTCTTTAGAATATTATTATTCTTCGTCGGTGAAATATGATGTCGATACTATACTAGTCCAACAGGTTTCACTGGGTTCGAGAGGCACAGTATACAAGCATCACAGATTCATAGCGCTGAAATAGCGCAGCCGTTTTGGGCTATCATTCATGATTGGCTCTGCGATAGTTTCGCCCCAGTTTAATTCGTCATCAAGGAAATGCTGCATCAAAATCGTTAGGGAGTGTTCGAGATTTAAATGCGAATGCACCGCTAATGTGCCGCGCGCGAGCAGTTCGCTCACTGTTTAGTGCGACTAGAATGCGCAATGCACTTAATGCTTGCATAGTGCGCGCTTGCGCGCATACAGTACCACAGACTTATCTAATCTTATCTATTTAGTCAAGCCAGGTCAAATAGGCAGTCCATGATACGGTCAAACTAATTTTTATAAAATTTCGAAACATTACTAAAACACCACCACGCGCCACATCGCCAGTGTAGGTCTAAACCGTGCACCTAGGCCTAGGCCTAGGACTAGTCTTAGACTTACACCTTCGGCAACACTTAGACCTAGACTTGACCTAAACTTAAAAGTGTACTACGTATAGGTCTAAGTTAATATCAAAGTCTAAGTCTATGCCTAGGTTTATATGCCTAGGTCAGTCTTAGTTTATACCTAGGCATAGGTGATCGTCTGAGTGTAGGCCTAGGTCAGAGTCTAAGTCTAGGCCTAGGTCTAAGTCACCGCTTCTAGCGTCTCTACCTAGTCTTCAAACGAAATTGAAATTGTTTAAAGCAGTTTGGAACCGTACCCAACAATTGACGAACGTCTGGAAATATTATAAAACAAAACATTCAGTAACATTCTGAAACAAAACAAAACTGTTTGTAACAGTTGCAAGCACCGGTGTGGGAGCACTCCGGAGCACCTTTAAATGATTACACATCTGCATAGCTTAATGCGGCCCATAATGAAATTAGGAACCAAGCTTTTACCGGGAATTCGATCAACCTAGCTGGCTTGACTGGACCCCCAAGAAGTACTATATTTGTACCGCAGTAGAAGTCTTTGTTAGTGGTTTATAGTTCTCAGCCTGATTTTAAAATGTTTTGTTTGGGAGCGTCGCGACTCGGTGGTCTAATGGCTAACGGGTCGATCTCGTAAGCGAGGGGTACCGAGTTTGTTCCTCAGTATCATTATTATTATTAATCATTTTTTTCAGACCATACAAATATTACAATTACAATGGCGGTCATGTCATGTCATGCCAACATATTGACAAGCCAAAATTATTATTATAAATTATTATAAAATTTCGTGGCTCCCTACGCAGTTTTATACGCTGTTACCTGGTAAAACCCGTGGCAGTGCGTACGCAGAGTTGTGGGTGGCTGCGGGGGCGCCATATACAAGGCGCAGTGCGTATATTATTATTTACAATTATTTTTGACATGACACCACGCTATACGTTGCTTAGCTACGCCTAGACGTCTACGCGCGCTGAAGAATTTCCTCGCCTGATTATGTCACCAGAGAGGAGGTAGAAACTAGATGTCACTGTCAAGTGAAGGACGAAATGATGAAAATGTTATTATTTATAAACAATTATGTGAAGTGCAAACGGGTGTGAAAAAACTTTTTCTATAGTTATAAGTATATTTTTTTAGGATTTTTATTCTCTTTTACGTACAGTATCAATAAGTGCCCCTTTTCCCTGAGCCCATTCCCATGCAACATTGCATAGTATGTTTACGGTCATTCAATAGCATCAAAGGACTCCATATACATCAATCGCGAGGTCATCACGCGCGCATCCTTCTATGCCCACCATGTAGCCAAAGCCACGACTTCCAGAACAACAACACACCACTCACAAACACATCTACCCCCTTACACTTACTCCTTAGCCAGTTAAAAGTTCTACAGCCATAGTGAAACGCATACCTCGTGGTGCCCGATCCGATGTAGCTTCCGCTCTAGCCGAGTGCATCAAAAGATGCACACGCGACAACAATCTCGTGTCCTGGCATGACCTCCTCACCTTTTCATACAAAACTCTACACATCTCACTTGAGAATAAGACCTCCCTCACACAGAAAATAAAAACAACACTTCTCCAAACACACAATTACCCCAAGCGGCGCCCCGAAGGCCTCAGCATAGCAGACATAATAATGACATATTGTCTAAAGTAGAAGAGAAAGTGCAAGACGGAGATTTAAAAGGCGCGCTCGGCTACTTTTTTCAAATGATACCATTGCACCCGACTCACCGGAGACCGCCACCGCACTACAATCCAAACACCCCCCAGGCCCTTCCTGCCCCCCTTTTGTAGACCCCCCATCTGACATCGCAACATGTCTCCGCGCCAAAGAGGAAGATGTTGTTGCCGCCATCGCCACCTTCCCGGCAGGTTCGGCGTCCGGTCTGGATGGCATCTCCACTCAACACCTCAAGGACCTCACCAGCCACGGTGTGGGCATGGCCGGCGACCACGTCATCTCAGCCCTAATCGGGCTGGTGAATGTCATGCTAGAGGGGAATGTGTGCCAGGAAGTGACACCGATCCTATACGGGGCTAATTTAATAGCCCTGACTAAGAAAGACGGTGGCGTACGACCGATCGCTGGAGGTTTCACCCTGCGGCGATTGGCTGCCAAAATTTGTTTTCGGCTAACTCGTTCTAAATTCCAGTCTCTTTTCGAACCCGTACAGGTTGGCTTCGGAACCCGCGGAGGCTGCGAGGCAACGGTCCATGCCGTACGCACCTTCACGCTAGACGATCTGTGCGAGGTGATACTTAAATTAGTTGTAAAAAATGCTTTTATTTCGGTAAACAGGGACACCCTCCTGAATAAAATTAAACTGCATGTTCCGGAGATTTATAATTTTATGCTACAGTGTTATCACTGTCCTTCAAAATTATTGCACAAAATAATGAAATTCTTTCGGCCGTGGGGTGTCAGCAGGGTGATCCACTCGGTCCAGCGATCTTCAGTTTGGCCATAAATTCGATAATCTACAGTGTCAAATCAAAATTAAATGTATGGTACCCGACGGTACCATAGCTGGGATGCTCAGACTGTCCTAACTGATTTAGAAATGGTAAAACACAATTTTGACTTCATTGGTTTGAAACTAAATTTTAACAAATGTGAACTCTTCATTTCTGAAAAAATAGACACAACCTTGGCACAATCCATAGTCCAAAATTTTAATATCGTAGCCCCAAACATTAAAATATTCACAAAAGACAGTCTGAGCCTTCTTGGCTCCCCTATTTTCGACGAGGCCATTCCACCGCTTCTAACAAGTTTGGTTTCTAAATTTAATGAATTTTCGGACCGCCTCCTTAAAATTAGGAGCCATTCTGACCTTTTCATACTGATGTTTTGTCTTTTCGTTCCTAAATTTACTTACCTGCTCCGCTGCTGCCCAGTGTGGAAATTCCCTGTTCTAATCCAACACTTAGATAATGTAATAAAATTCCAAATTGAATCCATCACAAATATCAGACTCATCGAGCAGGCATGGACCCAGGCCTCCCTGCCAATTAGGTATGGTGGCCTGGGAACCCGCAAAATCTCTAGTGTAGCACTGCCGGCGTTTCTGTCCTCTATCTATAGCTCGTCTGACCTCACAGGTAATATTCTTAAAGCCCCCGCGGCTACAAACTGTGAGGTCGCGTGCTTGGCGGAGGCTGAAACTGCCTGGCTAGCTGGACCGAGCCCAAATTTTCCTCCCACGCCCAAACTTCAAAAGGCCTGGGACAACATTTCTTCTCAAGTCATATTAGACACCCTTATTAATACCTCACCATCTTTAAAAGACCGCGCTAGGCTGGAAGCAGTTGCCAGACGAGAATCCGGGCACTGGCTCCACGCTTACCAATCCCCCAACACCGGCACTTTCATCGACCCGACCACTCTACATCTCGCCAACGGTCTCCGGCTGGGAGCCGAGGTTTGTATCGAGCATAGTTGTGCTTTCTGTGGAGCGAGTGTTGACCGCCTCGGTCACCATGGGCTTGCCTGTTCTTCGAGCGCTGGCCGCCTCTCCCGTCACGCCGCGATCAATGACATCCTGCGACGGTCTCTCGTCAGCGCCAACGTCCCCGCAATCCTGGAACCTCAACACATTGCACGGGACGATGGCAAGAGACCTGACGGGATGACTATGATACCATGGAGGATGGGTCGCCCGCTGGTGTGGGACGCCACGTGCGCCGACACACTAGCTGCGACCTATCTTCCGGCAACCGCTAAACGAGCTGGCGCGGCGGCTGAGATACGAGAGCGCTCAAAGGTGGGCAAGTACAGTTGTCTCGGCGCCCAATACGAGTTTGTCGCATTTGGTGTCGAGACACTGGGTCCGTGGGGCCCGGGCGCACGCTCGCTCTTCATGGAGCTTAGTAAGCGGCTCAGGGAGGCGACGGGTGACTCACGTGCCGGCAGCTTTCTCGCGCAGCGGATAAGTATCGCCATCCAGCGCGAGAATGCCGCCGCCATGATGGGCACCTTACCGCGTGGCCCTGGTTTTTTACATCTTTTTTAATTCAGTTTAGTTACATAATAAAATATTTATAACTTATAAGGGTTTAGTTTAGTATATTTTATATGTATTACTGTATATATTTTTGGTATTTTAGATGTAGGTATTAGTGTATATTGTTATTATAACTGTAAATTATTTTATCAATAAAGTAATACAAATATTATTTTTACCAGTCCATATTATATTGTGTTAGTTAAATTACTTATAATATATTGTTAAAATCATTACATAATTAAATCATAATTAAAATTAATTCAAAATTCACATAAAATGTCAAATTCTTAAGTAGGCAAATAATTAATAAAAATTAAGTCCCAGATGCAACATGGAGTTTAAGCCAGTGTTGCATCATGGAACAGTCCAGTCTGTTTGCCCACATATTTAGGAGGCTGTTATGGCTCCCCCGGACATGCTGCAGGATTGACGCAACCCTTTTTCGCATGATAGCGTGAAAACCATCCGTCCTTGATGCCGCAAACATGCCCGATGCACTACAGTGCCTCCGAAGCCCCAACAGCATCCTAAACATGTTATTATACTGTACGCGGAGAGTGTCGTATGCCCTCCGAGAATATGAGACCCAGAGGCTGTACATATAAAAGGATTGACATTAAGCCTAAAATAGAGTAATCTTTACATCTTTCGTGCAACGCGTGAACCTGCGAGCCAACATATTCCCGCGGACAGTATCGCCTATACCAATGACTTTTGAATGAACAATAACCGGGTGCGGGGACAAATTTCTGGTCACATAATTGACATCTGGTCAGGTTCACTTGTTCATGGAGTAACGTCAGGGTCCATTTATAAGTCACCGCTTAGAGACCGCGTACGCGTCGCCTCCTCCTGGTCACCGCGTAGCGCCCGAACAGAAATCGCGCAACCTCCCATACTGTCGCGGATGATTACGCGGTGACTAACCGGTGCGAGGCGAGCGCTGCACGTTTGTTTACTTATTTATACATAGTATGAAAGAAAGTCGCTTCCCGTCGTCTGTCCTTATGTATAGATAGATAGATAGATAGATAGATTAACACTTAACAACAAAACATCACAGTATCAATCAGTTACAGTAACAAGTAACTATGTAACTATCGCTTAGATATTTTAAAATACGCAACGGATTTAAATACGGTGTTCAATCATCATCACAGCCCATAACAGTCCACTGCAGGACTTAGGGCCTCTCCCACAAAAAGGGTTATTGCCATTATCTCCACGCTTGGCAGGCGGGTTGGAGATCGCAGTGTTATAATATAACAATGGAAAATGCTGCTGCCCATTTTCCAGTCTACGGAGGCGCTTAGATCTTTTGCCTCGAAAACATTAGTCGCCTCGTACGACACCCACGAGTGTAAGGGGTTGGCGCTATTCTACTCTGCCGGACACCACACGGCCGTTCCCGGTGTTCAATAATAGATTGTAATTCAAGAGAAAGGTTTATAAGCAAGAAAAAGAAGGGTAGGTAAGGGTAAAGTCCTGAATCGTGATCAAGGTGGAGCCCGGGTCATCATGCGCGAGAGCACAATAAATTAGGAAATTGATGACAAGGTGATTATAGTGCGAGGTCTAGAAAACCAGGCGGACAGACAGACAAAAAACCAGTCAATTTTCAAAAATAGTTTTTTTTCTGCTGGTCATTTAAGTCATTTTTGTCTATTTATATTTAACTTACAGGCTGAGCTCGTCTAGAGTTTTATAGTAAGTATTATTTTGTGTCAAATGCTGGTGTTTACTTAGTTTTAGTTGGAAAACGTCTGTTTATGTTGATGTATGTGGAACTATTAGGTAAGTAAATACATTTATTATCTTCTCTACAACCAATGTTTGCTTATTAAAATAACTGCCAATAAACTACGTACAACTAGTGTCAAATAAGAAGAAACTTGGTGGGTCACGTGGTTCGACTTGCTTAGTAAGCGATTACCTGCGCGAAATCCCCTCTACTGCCATTTGACAAGTCTCTTCTTTCACGACGCGGATTATAACTGCTTAGACTTATACCGATGCTGTTATGTCACTTTGGTAATTTCTCTAATTTAATAATTAGATCGTAGTATCAATAAAATGGATAAAAGATGCAATAAGTTTTACAAAGTTTAATCTAGATTAAACAAAAGAACAGAGAGTTTTACAAATAAAATGTGATTAGGTATATATGGTGCTAAGTTAAGTCTGTGCAATGCCTGGAGAAGATCTCTATATTTGGCGGTTTGCTGTGTATGAACAATCACTTTGAAAGCTGACTAATGAAATTAAGGCAAGACTGAATCATTCGTTACTCATATCATACGAGTACGTAAGAGACCTCAGAGGACCTACACGCAAATCACAATTTCTGCTTAATACATAATTGAATTACTCATTATTCTTTTTAGTCTTACTACGTAGGACCTACGTAGTAGGACTAAAATATGTCGTAGGTGTTAGTTAGTGTGTCTTTTAAACAATAGTGTAACCGTAGCTCGGACACGCTCAATAACTTTACAGCGCGCGGCGGTTCTTTGATTTACACTGTAAATGACAATACCGACTGTTTCCCCGTTCAATACCATTAACTTTGAATTTTACGAGCCAAATGACAAATGTACAATTTGTTGTTGTTGTGCCGAGCACGCCATAAAACGGGCACCATCGTGTCCACTCGGAAGTCTTCGGCAAATTACGGCAACAACGGAATTGTGGGTTCGCGCGTTGTTCCCACACCTTGAGGTAATTCGCGGGTATTAGAGGCGTCCATTGAAAAAAGATAATCACTCGGTGCAGGGGACCATATGGCCGCCGTGGCCGTCAAGCATGTCCGAAGACGTAAATGGGCATGTTGTCGTCACAATCGGAATGCGCGCGCGCAGCCTTGCCGCGCGGGAGGGGCGCCGCCAGCCTCCGCACTCCCGCGCAGCCGGCCTCCGTGCGGCGCCTGCGCCGGTGTGGCCAGCGACGCGGTTTAGGGACAAATATAGTGGTTATTCGTTGGTTTAAAGTGAGATTTCTAAGAGGTTCAATTATGTAGTTTAGTATAATATGGGACGGTATACTTTCACGGCATAAATGGGGCGGCTAGAGATGTACGGAGAAGGACACATCTATAGTTTGTCCTCAGCCATTGAAAGAGATAGGAGGCAAGTCTGTTGTTGTATTTTATGATCTCTGACCTGGTTTATTATGACTGCTATTAATCGATAGCAACCAGGACTGACGGGTTCACGTTCCCTCCCAAAGCATGAAGCGCATGGTATCAGGCACGGATCCAGCTCCTAAAAAAGGTTTGGGGCAAGTCCACCTGAAAATCGGCGAAGTGCAAATGGATTTCATTAAAGCTGGAAAAATAGCATCTAATAAAAGTAATATAAATCAAGGAACAAACGAGCCGAGCGGGCTTGAAAATTTTGTCATTTTAGTAAATAAAAGCTGGGGGTAATGATAGAAGACCACTTTTCTATATATCGTTAGCCTATGGACCTCAATTAGGGGTCTATGGACCTCAATTTGGGTTGTGGGTATGCCCATCGTGCTCACAAGGCTGGATCCGCGCTTGATGGTGATCAGATGATCTGTGTCCGAAGTGGGAATAGACCCTGGGTCGCCCAGAGACTTGCAAGGCAGACTCCATACTCGGCCATCACAGCTTCAAGTTATGTAATTGGTTTTGAACTTATTACGTTATTAACTTTAAACTTTGAAATATATTTTATTATTCTATTACTCTAAATTATCCCAGAAACTTTTCTTGAAAATGTTTGAAATTATACGTTCCTAATAAGTATTAAAGGAAATCCATTAACAGACTGGTCTAACACCAGCTCCCTTATCTTGAGGCGTTCCGTCTCCATCATCAAAGTTATCTGCAAGTTTCCGTACAAACTTATCCGCTTTCCATACAACTCATCTGGTAACCCCACTCCGGCGCAACCTGTCGCCTCCGTCATTCACCAAGCAGTGACTCGGCTGCGCCCGCGCCGCACCACACGCGTCCCGCCCGCTGCTAGTCCACGCCCGTACCACCACAACAACAATCCTCAATTACGATCACCAGTGACGACAACACCAGCCTGTGATGTGATAACCTACCAGTGAACTAAGTGAACGGTGTAATAAAAGGGGTCACATATAGAATTTTCTGCAGGATAATGCGCGACAAGGGCGTCTGCGACTCGACGACTCTCGCGTACAAATCGTAAGTTATAGTTAAGTTATTTTATTATACTTTATATATGATTTGTTATAACGTTCGCTCAGGAATACACACCTACACAACGTGATGTAGATATTTATTTGCGATTAGTGTTAGGTAAGTTTTCAGCGTGTGTATGCTTGTTTATTGACAGGTGTTTGTGAATGAGTCCAGTAAAGAGGTGGACCGGTTCGGGTGTTGCATAACCGCAGTTGGAGTAGTGTGTCACCGGGCCTCCGAGTTACCTTATACCTACGGCGATTTTTTAACTGCAAAGGGTGACAAATGGTATGAAGGAGTTAGTAATGACATCATCAAGTTATGTTCGCACTACACCCACACCGCGTGCAGTAGGTAGCTTGTGTTTAATTCAAACGTGCAAACTGCCGCGAATTAATGTTTATTACTTAATGGATAGATACTTGTAGCGAACTTAGTGATAGGTTGCGTGTTTTATAAGAATAATCGATGATCGCAATTCGTTACGTAACGACCTCTATAAGGTCGCCAATAACTAGAGGCAGACAAAAAGTCAACAACAGTCATTCGGTTAGTGTCCTACCGAAAACCTAGAGGTCAATGACAATACTAGCTATCCTAGTTTTCTATAAATTTAATATTTTGTTAGTTCAATTTCTTTTTGCATATAATGTCCTGTTGGTATGCATGTTAAGGGTTATTATCCTGGTCAAAACCATGTTTATGAATTAATTGTATGTTTGATTATATCAGTTATTTATAATACACCCTTGAATAAAAAAAATAACTACGCAAATACTCTACCTACACGATACTCTGCATGTTATTGTGCGCGCCGTTTTGCTTTCAATATAAATTTACATATTTTTACCTTAAATACTAGTAAATTTGTTTTAGTCGTGTGTGTATGATATTCATAAAGTACAATACTAAATAGCTAGTAATGGCCAATACAAAAAAAAACTATGAAGAGTCTACATACATACGTACTCATCATAGGAAAGACATCAACGCGTTAATAGTAAAGGTTGCATTCCACACGCCAAAGCAACAGACCACAAAATTCTCAGCGTTAGTACTCTTGGATGAAGTAATTATCTCCCATTACCTCTGAAAGGAAAACATTGCAAAGTTTTGATAAAAAGCCAATGTCTATATAGAGGTAGAGAAGAACTGCATCCGCGTAATTAAACGATTGATTATGCGAAAAGTAATTAGTTTACGGCTAATATTTATACAGTAAGAGAAGATTCGATTGAAAGTGAATTGTATTTTGTTTTTGTCTAATTTTATCATACAGATAAATCGCTAGGTTAGAATTGAAACTAAATACAGGGGCAGTATTTCGCATAAGCTTGTATCGGAGAATCAATTGACTACATGTTTATGTTGACACTACTTACATATACCAGTGGTTAATAATGCACATTGGCTAGATCGGCTTAGTAGAGCGTTGTCATTAAAGCACACGAAGACAAAATGAGCCTATGTGTATTATTTTAAAACCGACTAGTATAGCGTTCTATGTACTACCTGACTATACATGTTTATTTTGACTCTACTTATAATTTACGGCTAAAATGTATACACTACGAGAAGATTCGATTAAAGGTGAATACAATTTTGCTCCAGCATCTAAGTTATCTCCACTAGGTTAGAATTGAATAATCACTTGGCATATACCTTGACTTTACATGTCTAAGTTGACTTTACTTATTATGGTGAATATATTGACTCAGTAGCCAGAAATAAAATCTTCAAAGTTGTAAATAAAGAGTGACTATCCCTTTAACATTGCAAGTACTCGTAGCTACTCGTAGCTTCAGACACCGAACACAATCGAATAACATAAAGAATCAAACCGTAAATCCCACGCATTACCAGCGCAATATTTCGTTTAATAACCACATCAAACAGTAGCGCAGTGTACGTATGTCCGTATATATTGGTAGAATAGATAAACGTTTCTACACGGTTAGTCCCGCACATTATTGGAGGCAGCCGAGCACGAAGCGCGTCGTTAGCCGTCGCTCGTTAAAAATAAAATTATACAATAAATTTAGCACCCCTCCCGCCCCGCACCCCCTCACACCCCTGGAGTTCTTGCACGGACTGTGTGCAAAGTCTTTCTATCTTATGGTTTTGAATCCCATGACAAAGAGGGGTGGTATTAGTTTTGATGGTCGATGTCATTCAATATCGATTAATGTGAGTTGAAAGATAGTCTTTTATAACGAAATCGGTACAGCAAGTTGGAAGTTATTTGAAAAATGTATGAGTGTTGCCGGTATAGGTATTTTAAACGGTCTTTGTCCCCCACTTATTCCCACCGATGTAACTCCTATGTAGATACTGCGGCCACAGACAGGTCCTGAGTTTGGTATTCAGGTGCTAATTGGGGAATAGGTATGTCTGTAGATTGATCCCCTCCGTCACTTGACGAGAATAGAATGCTCTGAATTATGTACGTAAAGAACTTATAAAAATTCTTCAAAGCAAATACAAAATTGCCAAATTATCGAAATATTGCGGGTTCTTTCCCAGTGGGTATGACCAAGAATAAATGTTTTGATGTGGGCTACCTACCTGATGTTTCATGAAATGGCTGTATTTCATCAATTCAATCAATGGACTATTGTAAGGATTTCAAAATATGATTTAATGGAAATAGTGGGTGATGATATTTTAATTTTAAATCTATCTATACGTAGTAAACTACGCATCGGATTTTAAAGAGTAACAGAGTGATTGAGATGGATACAATAGATGGAGTGATTCAAGAGGAAGGTTTAAAAGCAATAAAAAAGGTAGATATACAGGATGTGTATGAAACCGTGTAATCAATGGAGTGCCAAATGTATTAAAACGATAAGCAAAATTATTCCACGTACGACAAAAATAATTGTACCTATCGATTCATACGTTTAGCACTCCATCCAGTTCACGGCTTCATACATATATTATGTAACATCCTGTATAATACACTACGCAAAATAAAAACAATTAAAAAACAACGATGTTAACCAAAGTCTACGTAGCAAACTATCGTTTTGAACAAGGCGAATTTAAAAGTTAAAGTTCTGCAAATTAGTTGTTCTAAACTGGCTCGCAAGCCCAGCAGTGGGCTTCATTACCCGCTTATGGGGGCGAGAGTGGACCGAGCGGAGTTCGTAACTAGCTGGGCAGCACTTTTTGCCGAAACAGAAACTAGGTCAAGGTCGGCCATCGTTAACCGTTTAGGGTCTGTTAATTATAGACAGGCGGGGATGCCCCCAAAACTGTCTTTGTGGAGAAACTAATTTACTTGGAGACCCACAGTTATTTTGGACTGTTTGAGTAGAATTTTAGAGCAGAGAGGATGACGGGGTAGAACTTGAGGGCAGGATTAAATTGTTTAAGTAAAATTAAACAGGTTCTTGAATTTTTATCAACATATTTCGGTAGGACAGCGTATCCTTTGTGGAACATACATCTACTAAAACGTACTTATGGTACAAAAGGATGGCTACAGGATATTTAAACACAGTCGTGCGATAGCGGCGACCTTTATGAAACTGCATTAACCGATATGCATTATTTAGGTATGCTGACGTCTGTAACTAGCTCAGAAATAAGTTCTCACATGAAAAATATTTTTTCATAACAAGCTTTTATCGCGCGGTATAGTACTGATCAAGACTCCATGGTGCCATATTAAAGCATTGTCATCCAAGTTACATGGCTATACCTTATTTCAGCTCAATTGAACACCGGGAAGTGGGTCAAATTAGGCTTGCAAGACTTTCCCCTAACATACATAGTTAAATACAAACATTGCAATTTACAGAAAAGCTTGTAAAAAAACTACGCTGACGCGAAGGTAACTGGCGTAACTACAAGTCGCAGTAGCCTATTATTCTTGAGCTATGTCCTTATGTCCAAGTATTTACTTACTAGTATCATTGACTAATATCTAATCAGAGCAACAGACTATGGAAATCTCGGCGACACGCCATAAGTTAATTCAAATCTGTCGCAGTGGGAGGCCGACACCGCCTTGTAATAGCTGCCCACAATCGATTGGCTTCCTCGCGAACATCATCGTGTTTATTTCCGATACTACCAACCCGACCCGGCTTCGCACGGGTAGCAAAATTTCTGATGATCGGGTAAAATCTTTGTAGCAAGGCTACTCTGTGAATTTTGTCTGAAAACTTCATCAAAATCGGTCAACCCATCGATTTTTATTATATTGTAAGGATAATAGGTATGTTTGCAAAAAAATTAAGTCGATTGTCAAAAATCCCAGATTAATAAATAATTTTCGTAATCATCCGTGCTATGTTCAGGATCTTCGGAAAAAAAACGCGATAATCGCGAATGATAGGCATTAGCGTATCTAGGCCTATTTTCTAGGGGGGGCCTATGATGATAGGTCACATTTCATAAGTACTGAATACTGATTGGCTGATATAAACGTTGCGCACACATGGGTTGATTGGTTAATGGCTATTCCTTCGCCTTTAGTTGTTGTTGCATTTTATTTCAGTGTTTTATTAGCATTTTGAATTATTTAATTAGGAAAGGGAATCACAGTTTGTTAACTATAATAATCACACATTATAGTTTACCAATGCAATGAATGAAAGAAGTGACTGAAGTTTCTGCATTACAAGGGCCCCTAAGATTTTATTCCTCTATGATGAAACGAATGCGGTGTTCTGTGTTCTGGAAATCAACGTTTAAATTATCAATAGTTTTAAACAAACTTGGATTTTTGCAATGATCCTGAAAACAGCTCCGACGATTAGATTCCAAGTATCAATATTATGTAGCTCATGTAGACTTTGTTTCTAAACTGACGAGCTTAAGTTACTCAGACAACTTCATTTCAGTAAGGTACTAATTTAAAAAAATAAAATAATACCTAATACATGATACCTACACCAAGAGGACTAAGTCGTGTCTGTAGATCGCGAGGGAGATGTAGAGCCCTGAGTGAAGTAAGGAATTCAAACCACCCAAGGCTTAATTAATAGAACATAAAACCATATTTAATTCCCTGCACAAAACAAGATTTTTACGTTTTTTCACTCTTCGTAGCGAGCCATTTTCTGGTTTATTTCCGGCCCTAAAATCCCTCTCCTCTGCAGGTAGCAAGCAGAGTTATGTACAGCCGCGCTCATAAGCGCGTGACCACTTTTGGAAAAAAGTATTTTGTAGCTACTGCCACATACAGGATATACAAATGTTAAACAAATGGAATTGGCTTAAAGAAGGGCCTATTAACTGTTCTTTAGGCATCAATAACGAATTCTTAAACAGCAACTTAACTTTATTTTAAAACAAAAACAATTGTGACTAATAAAAGGAAAACTGACAAACTGGTTTTGAATTATAATAAAAAAATAACTGCATGCGATTTTGATATTATTTTAATTTTAAAATATTTTCTTTATTCCCTTTCGAACAGTATGCTACATGCTATAAAACCTTTTAACAGCTGCACAGGAATATAAATTTAAAGGTGGTAATGCACTTATGAGCGCTACCAAAAGTTTTTTATTATTATAAAACTATTTGGTTACCAGCAATTGCATTTTGGAATAAATTATCTTTACAATGCCCGCATGCTAAGAGTTTTCATGCGAATTTTGACGTTCCAAATTCAAATCACAAGTTTCATACAACTTAATCTTTTGTAACGAAGCTTTCTTCTTCGGAAGATAGATTCTGTAAAATGGAACACAAGGGTGTGTAAGACCTCGAACCTCCTTAATCAGAAACTATTGTTATATATAATCAGTAAATATTACCATATTATTATTTATATCGTAAATAAGAAGTTATATCTTTCTAATGTCTGGATGTTTCGCGACATGGCATTTGTTTTGTTTAACAAGATTAATTAATTGTGAAGCTGAGATACAAAAGAACTACAAAGCTATTTTTATACGGTAGCAAACAAGCATACTTACGACCCGCCTGATGGTAAAATCTATATGATACTTGGAAGAATAAGCAAATAAAACGAAAACATTTAAGAACGAGAAATTCAAAGTATAACGTTTATGTTCTCAAGTTATGGTGAAGAGGAAATCTTAGCACTTGCCCTTGTTTACATCATAAACCTGTTATGTACTGACTTTAAAATAGCGTATTTTACACTTATTTATGCTTATTATGCATGCCAGCATCATAGTCTTTTGACCTTGTTCACATGTCATAAACATCGGTGAACTGACATAGTGCAAACATAACGCAAATAACTGACTAGCGTTTCGATCACGACTTTTTCACATAAAATTCAATAGCTAAAGTTACGCAGTTTCAGAATCAATGTGTCCTGCGGTTTCACAGAGGACAATATTAAATTCAACCAAGTCCAGTTTTTTTTGGATGTGGCAGGTTTATAAACAAAGCTACAAAGCTAAACACCTGACATTAGTTAGACAGTTTCTAAACATGTTCGCAACAGAGCTGGCTGCAAAGTCAATATCACTCTGCTCTGCACTCAGCTTAGTTGCGACTAGTTGCGAGTTAGTACGACTTTGATCACATATTTACGATCACGGGAGGCTGTTAACAATGACATAACATCTCGAGATCAACCGAAATAGACATGACGCGCGAAATAGACATCAGCTGTCGCTGTCGTCAGTAGCAAATATTCTGCCCACGGTGTGTTCTAAAGGCTTCGTAGTATTGAGCAAGCGTCGGAGAGTTACATAAATGCGTATCGGGAAATATTGGTCCAATTTTCTGGTCAGTCGGCCTGCGCTACGCGTGGCCAACGGGGCTTGTGCGTCCTTTATTCCCCTTTGTAGGGAATTATATGTGGTTACCCGCCAATTACAGTTTTCATCGACAGCCCATCAGCTGAACGGTCCAGCGAAGCGCTCGTCATTTGGAAAGTGTGGCAGCGGGCCTGCGGCGGTGACCGCGGCACTTGGTTACCTGATATCAATTTACAAATTCATAGCGATAAAATTGAACGAACTATCACAGTCCCGTCACATGTAAAAATAATCTGGCAGTTATTTTAAGTATGTTGAAAATTATATGACTGCCGCTCAGCGAATAGGCAGAAAGATATCTTATGAAAGATAATGAATTAATTATTTGATGTTTTTTAAACGAGACACATTTCAAGACTTATGTTATTTTATGATAAAAGATCTGTGTCAAAACCTTACCATCACTCACTTTTCCACTGAAGAAAGCTAAAGCCGTACAAAATTTATCGCTGGCTTCCCTATATAGAAACGTAGCGTAGCTACTGAAACGTTCCAATTGGCACTGGCTCTGTCTTAGGCAATCCATATGGGATTTCGGCCTCCATTCTCATTTGTCTTATAGCGTTTCTACTTTGAAATGCAATTTGGTTCCGGTTCTCTGGAGTATTTTACTAATTCAGTGTTTTCAATTAGATTGCGTTCTTCGTCGGCAGCCTCTGCGCAGTAAAGTAGGCCAGCCCACATACAGTTTTTCTGCCACGGTCCCTGTATGTACATACTTGAGGGCGTGCGGTCGTCTTAAATGTACCACCTGTACATATTCAGGTGTGCCATGAATATGTAACAGTGTCCACTCGTTCAATTATAAACTAATTACCTTAGCATTCATTTGTTTGCCGCCATAAAATTGTTAGTGCTTATTGTTGTTGGAGTATTTGATGCCGGATGAGCGTACTTGTACACGATAAATTGAGTATGTTGCCAGTTTTGAAATGGTTGAGTTATCTGTAATATATTTAAATACTAATTTTACTGTTATGGCCTGCAATATTTCTTGTTGAACTTACATTTTAAGATATGTATAATTAGGTACGTATAATTCAATTTGATGCAAGGCGACGTTTTTTATCAACTTTACGATCGTTAAATTCAAACATTATTCAGTATCCTACTACCTACGTCAGTCCAATCAGTCACCACTTAATTACCAACACAGCAGTTCAGTGAATCAGATAGATCACATGCATTACTGGTACAGTGGCGAATAATCGGCAATGGATTGGCTATCAGTATGTTCTATCATAAAATTTTGTGATGCTGGCAGATGGCAGGTCAGAGTTATATTTCTATTGAATCTTATGGGTACATTTCTGATTATTTCGAAAGTATAACCTGAAAGGTACCTAAGAGGTATCTGAAAATCTTTGAAATTTAGACAAGACATTTAACAAAACCGAAAATGAAAATTATTTTCACATAAATTTATGTATTTATTTTAACAACGTTTTGCTCGCATTTTGATGACACTCCTTGTCATGTTTTGCAGGAACCAAAAGGGTTTTGAATTTAGAGCATTAATTTTGTATTCCGGTACAGATAAAGTAACAGACACAACATTGTACTTGAATAGGTGACGATCGTATTGACTGTATGAAAAATCTACATAAAAAGAAAAAACCCGTAAGATCAAGTGAGGGTGAAATGTAGACGCCTGAAAATATCAGAAAGACGCAAAAATGTAATTAACACAAATATTTGGCTTTAAATACCTTAAGGTGTCACTTATTTTTCTCGTAGACGGGGATGAAAAGTAGAGCGACGGTCACTTAGCGATTTTTCTTGAATCTTTTCTTCCCTATTTCAGAATGCCTTCGCTATATTTATATTATATATATGCTCCCTTGTAACATAATCTACTATTGTCTACTGTTAGGTTCTAGCAACACTATTATCGGAGTAATTCTAAACAGTAATATGAAACTTAGTCCATTTAAAAAATATTTTATCCTTTCCTGTAAGTAACAAGTCGGACGTCACAACTGATAAATTCTTTCATCAGCGCTGGGATTCTTGGAAATTTTGATCGTGAACAACTAGCCATTTCTTCAGGTATACTTTCAACACTAATTGGATTATAGACTTAGTTATCTACCGTATTTTTCTGCACTTTTATTGCGCATCAAGCTACAATGCACCCGGCCATTTTCCTTCTAGCTGTTCACATGATACCAGCAGTCGAATCCATCATCTCTGGTCATAAATCAAAGGTAAAACTGACAGGAGCCACTGTTGTTTCTTTGTCGGAAACTTTGAACGAATATCCATCGTCACGAATCTCACGTTACCGGCCCGTATCGTAATGGAGGTTGGCGTAATTGCTTCGCTGGGTTTGTATTTTAAGCACAATGGCTTATTTTGAATTGAAGCCTGGGTATTTTAAGATCGTTCACATTCGTCATTGGGTAAATTCATCGGCAAATCCAATGTTTTATTAAAAAATACAGCTTTACATTAACACAAACAACGAGCGTCGGTGGCCTTGCGGTTAAGGTATCCGACTCGTAAGTAAGGGGTACTGGGTTCGAATCCCGCTGCATCCAGGTGTCATGTGCAACTCTTTCCTGAGTTGTGTATATTAGTTGAATTCTTGCCGATGCTCTTACAGTGAGGGAAAACAAACTGAATGCGTAACCATGATCTAATCTGGTCAGATTTCCCTGGTAGCCGGTTCACGCATGTCAGATGGCAGTCGCTCCACTGTGACCCCGTGCACGAGAGCACAACGCCAAGATGATGACATCAATGCAAACAACGTAACATCGTAGTTTATAGACTTACTTATTTCCCAATCTACTCATTTTTCAACCAAAAAAACAGCTAGCCCACCCCTCTCGTTTTCCGATCTGCAACTAGAGCGCCGTTGGAAACTGTTTTAAGGCTTTATGCGTAGTTAAACTTGTAATTTAATTCATTGGGGTGTCAAAACCAATGCGGTGGTGAGAGCGGTCTCCGCTGTCACGTCGACTGGAATGGCTCTGAGGCTGGTTCAAAGCAATTTCAGATGGGCGTTAACTATTTGAATGTCGAATACGGAACCAAACTCCGCGCCACTCCGCCACTAATAGCTTTCCAAACGTAAATCAACCCGAGAATCGCTCTCAATGCGAACTGTTGAGCTTGACGTTTCTGCCTTCTTTTTGATCATACACAAATGGGATTACGTCATTACAAGTTTTTATAGATGATAGGAAGTCAGGTATTTTTGACTGCAATATCACCTGATATTAGGTGTCTGTCCGCTTACAAAAATCGCGTACTCGTTCTTACAAATGTATCATCTGGTGAACTCAGTACAGTGACCTCATTACCTCGAAATGACCTCAATTCCGAATATGACATAAAAACGTTGTTTTAAATTTTTTAAGTATATATAACAAAATAAAATTCTAGAAATTATTGTAGGTCTAAACGTTTTTAGATAGGTACCTAGTAGACTAAACAATGTTTTCTTAGGTATCTAAGTTTATGCATAGTTACTTTATCTGGAATAAAATAAAAGACAAAGTCCGATCATCAACTAAAGTTTTTATCCAAGTTTAATTACTCAACGACCCATTTGTATTTCCAGATAACAACGATGCTTCGCGCCAAAGATAAGCATAAACCTGTGCGCAGCATCTAGTTGGTACTAGACAAAAGTCTGGTCAAGATGGACGGGGTCAAGGTCTCCCACCAGGGGCTGAGGGCGCAGTCCGCCGAGGGCTCCGCGGGGCGGATCACCCAGGCGGGCTTGGCGGCCAGGAGCACCGAGGGCACAGCCGCCAAAGGCATGGCGATCAAAGGCCACGAGGACCTCTGGGTCGAGATCCAGGCCAACACCTTCAGGAACTGGGTCAACGAGACCCTGAAGCCCATGGATATTAAGGTAATTATAATTACCACAATTATCATACCGAGTTCGTACACACGGTCCGTGATTAATTGCAAATTGCTGTGAAATTACTCGTCCACCAGTCTCGGGTTACGAAATGGTGTTACGATATTGCGTTGAACTTTGCGTTCGATTATTGTCACGAGATGACATGTTTTCATGTTCAGTTAATACCCAACCGGACTTAAATATTTGTGAAAAGAAACCTATATCGCTCTCCGGCCTATTACTCATACCTAGTACCTAATTATGCAAAAAACGTCGATCCATTGCTCTGAATGAAGTAATATGCTTGTGAAACTCGATACTTTCACATTTATAATGACATAGGTATACCATTAATTAACAATTATTCAATACCGTGTCGTTCAGCTATAACTTTGACGTGCTCAAAATTATATATATTTCAGGTGGTGGACCTTGTTGAGGATTTACGTGATGGTACAGTGCTATGTGCCCTAGTAGAAGCGCTGCAGGGCAGAAGGTTGAAGGGCTGGAGTCCGCATCCCACGAATCAGCACCAAAATCTAGACAACGTTACCACAGCACTGCAGGCCATAGAAGACGATGGAGTGAAACTTGTCAATATTGGTAACCTCTACAGCTATTCATGTTACAAATTAGCTTTTGCGCGTAAATTATGTTCTCGCAAACTTCGATAAAAAGGAGCCTACGACCTTTTAAAAAAGTATAATCTACCTCCCCTACCTTTCATCTACTGACTCGTGATTAAGTAATGTTGTCCCACTATATGCAATATTATTATAAACAGTGGGATTATATAATTATATGTCTTCGCAGTAATAAATTATATTTTCTCAATCATGAATAGGTACTTTATCGACAATTTTTTGTTACAGGTAACACAGATATAGTAAATGGAAATCTTAAATTAATATTAGGACTAATATGGTCGCTGATCGTGCGCTACCAAATAGGCAGAAGCAAGTTCCCACCGAGGTGAGTTTCGTAATAAAGCTGCCTACAATCTCCGACGGCAAACTCGCTGTTCAATGCGAAAACAGTGAGATTATTTTATTTGATGCGGTCTGATATTGCAATGCTAATGCATCACCCACAGTTTAGACTTTAGATAAAGTAACAATGGGTGTCTAAGTAGATAAAAACGGTTGTGTGAGACAAAACAATTAGCTGGACACGGCTGCGTGGAGCCTCGAGCGGTCGTCTCACGTGGGTGCGGCCACACTGGTTCCATTTGAAATACGTAGGAATATGTTACACAAAAATATCCGCAGGCAGGTTTAGCTATGATGTAAGGTTATATTGTGTGCGTGATAAACGGTAATATCTACTTACACGTAGTTCAATCTGCGACTTACGAGATTTTTCCTCAAAGTAAATATAAGGTACAAGGTATTTGTAGGTGTTTTCCAACCACAGATTACAACCAACAAAGTACAACCAAAGATTAACTTTAGGATTTTAAAAGGATTTGGAAGTACCTTACAAAATTCCTCGGATATTTAAATTACGAATATAGTGTAAACATCGATATACCTAGTCACTAATATTCGTTAAATGTTTGGTACATTATTAATCCAAATTAAAAAATTCAAAGACTTTTTCTACCATCCGTCCAACTTGTTGCTGTTTAATGCTACGATATGCAGCGATATGCAATTGCCGATATACAGCCGCCACTCAAGAAAAATATTTTCGACTCCTATGTCGGTGACTTGTTACTAATATCAGAGAGGAACTCCGAGCTTTGCTCTTTTGACCGTACGCTAAACAATTTTGAGTTCTTGTTGGTTTTAGGCATTATTTCGTTGTAGTCCATAATTCATTAGTACTTTGAACTACCTACCGATTCTTCTGTGTATCTATAATGACGTGCTAATATCGTTCGTCTCCAGAAAGCTTATGCTGTCCTGGCTGCAAGGCGCGCTGCCAGAGTGCCGCGTGGGGAACCTCACCACCGACTGGAACAGTGGCGTGCTGCTGTCCGCGCTGCTTGACCACTGCAAGCCGGGCGTATTCCCGCACTGGAGGGAACTCAGTAAGTACTTAGTGGAAAAAATACCTAGGTCCTAGATGAGAATGCCACTGTGCCACAATGTCTCCTGACACACCTTGACTTTCTTTGTATTCCATCTTCTACTTACATCCGATCTAGAAATCCCTTCCTGGACTTGATCCTCCACATGATGGAGTAGAAATAAATCAAAATTATTTGTTGATTAAACAAAGAACACTACGAAGCAGCTATGCTAACTAGTTCTCGGGATTTTCTCTGTTATAATATGCATACTTATACATCAACTTAAACTTTTCGGAATTCTCTAAATGATTGTGAAAACTGCATCAAAATCTATTGTGTGGATCAGGAGGAGTTAGCAAATATACAGACAGACAAACAGACAGACACGGAAAGCGACTACGTTATATATGTAAGAATAAGGATTTATAAAAAAATGACAAACACACCTCCTCTGCTAAGCACGTTTAACCAAGGCGTCGAAGCATCTTCAATTTTCCTATTGCTTTGCATACATACATATTTTAATTATTTATATATTTACCTTAGACCGCCACGAGGCCGTCGAGAACTGCCGCAGAGCCATGAAGCTGGCTCACCGTGAATTCGAAGTGCCAATGGTTCTGGAGCCTGAGTACCTCGCCTCCCCATGGCTGGACGAGCTCTCCGGGATGACGTACCTCTCGTACTTCATGAAGCCAGGCGGTCCAGGGTACAGAGCCACCATGGACTTTGTTAACTCCAAAGTGGAGAAGGGGATCACCAATTTTACGGTAAGCTTTTATTTACAGCCATCAGTGTCCTTGTCTGATAGTTCTCTATTCGATAGTCTTTTCAAGAAACAGCTGAATGCAGTTGGCTGGGTTAACGTTTTCCTCTTATAGTGTTTTTGTGTCGAGGTTTACCTGTTATAGCAATATGTTAAGAGTCTAGTTAGCCATTATCAGCTGGTATAATAAGGCTTTTTTACTTACACTACTAAGGCGGCAAACAAGCATACGGCCGCCAAATGGTAAGCAGTTACCATGTGCCTTTTCACATCCCTCTTGAAGAACAACCTCTCCAGGGAGCTCCTTTCGCGACCTTAGCGTGCAAGGGAGAAAGTTTCTTTGGCTCCATTCTTTTTGCTTGTTCCATAACCCAAAGAGACCAAGTCGCTTACAATTCATACCAGAGAAATACATACCAGGTAGGTATTTAATTAGATCAACTGCTCTGACATCCCTAACACATTTCAGACCGACTGGAACGACGGTCGGGTGTCCAACGAGCTGGTGCGCTCGATGGGCGGTCCCGCGCTGCCGCCCGGCCGGCTGCGGCTCGACCCTTCGCGTTGGGAGGACAATAACCAGCACGCTATCGACGCGGCCAAGAAGATAGGTAAGATGTGAAGAGCTTCTTTAATTATAGGCTGGCATTAGACCGCCGTATCTCACCATGATAGAGCGTGCCTGGTGGTGGTGGACAAGTTGGTGGTACGGTCCAGTAGGAAAACGTAGCGTAGGTTACACTATGACACGATGGACCAGCCACCGTAGAGGCAACAGGATAAGTGTAAACATCCCAGAACCGTAAGGCTCTTTGGGGGAGGCCTGGATTGAGCAGTGGATGGCAGTAGGCTGATTCAGCAAACGAGTTAGCACGCCATCGAAGTGGCCTAGACAAGTGAGCTGTGAAGAAATAGAGAGACCAGCTGCGGCTCGACGTTTGGCAATGGGAGGACAACACAACAACCTGCATGCAATTGAAATCGAAGACATATAGCACAGAAACTCATCCACTCGTCAACATTCATTTGACGTATTCCCTGATCTTCTCAATGAATTTTCTGATCTAGAAAGGTTAAGGAGTCGTCAATAAAACCTCCACCACATGGTCATTATCTAAACAATTTCAATTCATCATTATCATCATCAACATTCTCCGCCGGAGGACATCCACGCCTGGCATAGGCGTCCCGTCAGGTCTTTCACACATAAATGTGTCGTTTATTCCCTACGACCTTAAAATTAATAAGTACCTAAACTGTGATAATAAATAATAACCATTATTTAAATTAATCATATCACATTTACATTAATTGCTCTCAGGAGTGCAGCCAGTACTGTCGGCTCATGACATGAGTCGTACCGACGTAGAGCACCTGGGTGTGATGTCATGGGCATCGCAGTTCCGGAACGTGCCCCCAAGACCGCCCGTGCACGACATGCTGCGAGTGGCGCTCGACTCCACTTCGGGAAGAGTCGGAGAACCGGTCAGTTGCTACTTCTATGCTCTCTGAATTATGTGAGGTTATCTCCTTCCCTCTGGTGTCGAAGCCTCTGTTTTTATGTCGTAGAGTATAGCACTCACTTGAAGATGAAGAAGGAAGTACTTTACAATCTAAACACTTCTTTGCCAAAAGCTATAATTATTGCAGCCTACGTTGTGCATATTTTGAAAAATATGATTCGATAGTCTCTGCCTACCCCTATCTGAAACGGGTGTGAATGTGTATGTATGTAAACTGGTTCTAATCAATACGACAAAGCAGCAACAATAATTATATTATGCACATAGGTAATCTTCTCTATTATTTATTAAAGTTAAACATAATAACTTATTGTGTTTAATTAAAATAAGACAGTTTGCTCTGGGGTGGAGACCTGGTGACCTGTAGCACAGGTTTCCCTAGTTCAGGACCAGTCGCCACAAATATGTATACATATCCAACATGTTAATAATGTACCTAATTTCATAAAACATAAACATATTATGTATACGTTGTTGTGGAGAAATAAATGAATTATTTATTTAATACGTGTAGAACTCTGTGTGACCATCCATTGCAGACCTACATAAAAGTGGAGAGCCTCTCCAACGAGCTCTCCATGTCGGAGGTGAAGGTGTCCATCGTGAACCCGCTGGAGCAGGAGTCCCGGCTGCGGCTGGACGCCCGCGGCTCCGGCGAATTCGTACCGGAGCACGCTGGTATGCACGAGATCGTGCTCACCGCTGATGATATTAGGTAAATAATGTGAACCTTATAATTTTCAGTTTAAGGTTGAAGTTCCGTTGCACGTCATAAAGCAATAAGATGGATTTTTCCCTTGTAATTATTTTTATGGCCGTGTGGTGTCCGGCAGAGTAGAATAGCACCAACCCCTTACACTCGTGGGTGTCGTACAAGGCGACTTATGTTTTCGAGGCAAAAGATCAAGAGTCTCCGTAGTCTGGAAAATGGGCAGCAGCATTTTCCATTGTTATATTTAAACACTGCGATCTCCAACCCGCCTGCCAAGCGTGGAGATTATGGCAGGAACCTCCCCTTTCTTGGGAGAGGCCCGAAGTCCTGCAGTGGACTGTTACGGGCTGTGATGATGAATTATTTTCTAACATATGTATATTTTGGTTTTGTCAAAGTTTATAAACGAAACAGAGAAAGGGCGACACAGGCTTGGGTTAGCATTGGTTGTATTCCACGGAGCGGCAAGCTTACCGCGAAAAAGCAGTAGACAAATTACACCTTTGAAGATTAACTTTGAAGAACCGATTCGAACATCTCCTATCCATTGCTGGAAGAAGCAATATTTTGCAAGTACTTACGATTACATAAATTTTCTTTAACTCATAGCTCTAAAGTAGGTTTCATGGAAAATAAAATTGCAGAGCCACAATTCCTCGCGGTCCTAACCTAACCCTAGAGATGCTCGAGTCGTATCTCTGAGTAGTAACATTATCATATAATATCATCCTCAGGTTTAGCGGCAATATTAAAGCATTGTCTCTTTACTTCAAATTTTAGGGTAGACGGCCGATATTTCTTCAGAGTGTTGCCCAGGCTGGTGACGGTGCCGCCTCCGGGCATGGCGCCGTGCGCGGCCGGCAGCATCGTCGAAGTCCTAGTCAGTGCTACAGGTAAAAACGACTTTAAAACCACGGAATATGGTACAAAATACGTTAACTTGCTGCTTTTTTTAAAAATACAAACTGTTTTTCGTTAAGGTTTATCGATCTTTGTATAGGGGTAACTTTCAACGCGAAGCATGTTTTGTTCTACACGTGCAATGAGGTGAATTTAGTATATTTTTTCATTCTTAACATCGCCAACGTTCGCATTTAATTAAACATTTGTTTTGGTTTTATTGCCTATCTATCTTTATTGTTTATTGTACACAATAAAGAAACATTTTAACAGAAGGTAACTTAAGTACAAAGGCGAGCTTAGCTATCAAATATATATTGTATTCTCTCGGGCTGTTATAGTCATATCTTTAGGTTATGCTGTTAAAAACCTAAAAAATTACTGTAATATTATGTGTTATCACTTCGTTCAGGAAAAAATTATTATAGAACTTCAAGGCTGGCCGCTAAAACATATATGTGTCCGAAAACTTGCAGAAAATAGGAATTGTTCGAGGCCAGTCCAAATGAAGTACGCGTCGCCAAATACCGGGCGAACAAAGTGTAAAGAGTACCTAGTTTAATCCATCAACTCGATAAGAAGAAGGCGGCCAGTGTGTTGCAGTCACATATTGCAGAAGCCCCTATGGAGACTAACCCACCTCCACCCAGGGTCCTATCGACCTCTCGGTCAGACCGCGTCAGACCTAATCACGGGTGATGCTCACGCTTACTTGCCGGTGGCTCTTTGAACTTGCCGGTGGCTTTTTGCAACCCCAATTGTAACCCGCACCCCCACCAGGCGCACCCCGTCGCGAAGACATCGACGTGACAGCGCACTCGCCGAGCGGGCGCGCGGTGCCGCTGCAGGCGCGCCACCCGCCGCCCTCCGCGCCCGGCACCACCGCCTCCAGCGCCACCTTCCAGCCCGACGAAGCCGGCACCTGGACCATCGCCATCACTTATAAGGGGGACCATATACAGGTTTGCGAATACTCGTAATGGGCTAATTAGGCTATTGGATTTAGGGTACCAAGTCTCAGTGAGAAGTTCATAAGACGTCTACTCGTGACGTAAGGCGCTATACTAATTGTCAACGGTCGCGCGAATATGGTCGTACGACGGACGTCGCCCGACCAATAGGACACCTCAAAACCGCCTGTTGTACGAGTATGGTCGCACGACCATTGCCAATTAGGCGAGCGCCTCAGTCACAAATTCACAAGACGTCTACTTGTCGAAGTAAGACTTCTGGAATTAGAACTCCCGATCCTTTCACACGATTCGGTGTTATTCCTCCATTCGCGAGTTACCCTAAAAGGACCTCTGATGTCACACTTTCATTCGTTTCTGTTAAGTGTGTCCAAATCTCGCGAATGGGCCGTTGCAGCAACAGCTCGCGCGCAACAGCTGCGAAGTTATGCACGCGCGCACGTACCACGAAGTTTGTCTGTTTGTATATAGTCAGTAAACGCTAGTCTAAACCTTACATACTTTTAACAGGGTGGTCCATTCACCTGCGAGGTGTTCGATCCTTCCGGTGTCCGGCTCAGCCAGGGCGCTTTAGACGGCGCTCAGCCTCTCAAACCTCACTCCTTCGAGCTGGATACCAGCGGCTGCGGAGTCAGGGGCGACTTGCAATTGGACATTGTGCATGACAAACGGAGCGTCATGTGTGCCTTGGAGAAACTTTCGGCTACCAAATACAGGGCCACTTTTATGCCCAAAGCTGCTGGAAAACATCGAGTAAGTTAAATAGAATTGAGATATCAAAGTTGAGTATGACCGCTCTGAGCGGAACTGAACTGCAGCGGAACGGCACGCATGGTTCGGTTCCCCACAGTTCTGCTGCCGGTTAGTGCTTTGTATCTTTAAATATCACGTCAAATATTCTGTCGTGTCTCAGTAACAGTGTAGTACAGTCTCTCCTAACGAATTTAAGGAGTTAACCCTTTAACCGCCACGCTTAGAATCAGTTGGCGTGCCCTCAGCGCCACGCACAGTAAAACGAAAAATAAATACCTACAACAAATAGTGATGTTCAATAGTATATCGATATGGGTAATTCCCCTTCAAACGCTTACAATTTCATCTAAATATCGTAACAGACAGTAGATAGAAAACGTTACTTTGTAATTTTATTTCTAATATTAGCAGGTATTTTGGTAACACAATGAAACAAAAAGCGTTTACAGATATTGAAAGATTTATTGATTTCCGCACAATAAAATTGGTCATGAAAAGAATTTTGTTATTCTTATTTTTCAATGCAGTCCTATAGAGTATTCTTTATCTAAATGCAATAGTTAACAAACAACATTGGTCAGTTTTTTAACAAACATGATTATACTTATTTCAACAATATTAATATCAGTTTACCGAGTCGAACCTTGACAGATTCTAATGATATTTAACTACAGATCACCTTCCAGAATACGTATTAATTCTTCAGCTGTAATCATGTTTAATCACATTAATCGATAACACGAACATAATAATAACACGCATAAGCACAACACCAATGGAAAAATCCAGAAGGCGGCACTCGTTTATGACGTCAGAAGCGGTCGTCTTTTTCCGTCCGTGGCGCTGGGTGTACTAGCAACATTAGTTTCTAAACATGCAGACTAGGGATGGGAATTGTCGATTCAGTCACTGACATTTTTAAGCTTTATTTATTATAAATAAAACAAAATGAACACATTTATTTATAGAAATAAATGTGTTTACTATAGAGTAACATTTGCTTTATTTGTTTTATAATAAATTAGTAAGTATAAACAGAAATAATTTAATTTATGTGGATTTTTCTACCAGTAAATCATTGCTTATGTCCCATCCTTATTGTCGGATTTTTCCGTCACTGGCGCTGGACACCAATACACTTTTCGATTAATACTATCAGTAATTTATTCAACTTTAGACATTATTTTTAAGTATTCTAATTAAGAAACTAAAGTGTAAGCAATTGTATATGATTACTTCATCAACTATTTACCAAATTATGAACATAATTTTAATATAATACAGTGCTATCAAACAAAAAGGCAGATTAACCGAGTAGTGGTATTTGGTCGTAAATATCCGTCCTTGGCGAAATGAGCACGAAAATTTTTGTCGGATATATCCGACCTTGGCGGTTAAAGGGTTAAAGAGTTGATATCTTACATTTTTTTTTTCTTTTTATCGACTTTTAGCCTCAAGCATAAGCAAAGCTAGTGTTATATATTGATTATGTCTATAATTTTATCGATCCCACTTTTTATAAACTATTATTAACGTCACTGCTAAACAAACTATTACTAGTACAGTAATGAGTGTACTAATTTCCAGCTATACATTTACTTCAACGGGTACGACGTTCACGGGTCGCCGCACATGTTCCGGGTGGGCCCACGCTCCAAGAAGCACCGAGACAGCGCCAGCCCCCTGCCGGCTTACGCCAGAGTCTCTAGCCCAGGTATAACCCACTCAAATGGAATTCGATAATGCACAACCGAGGTGGCAAACAATGTGATAAGCAATTACCGTAGCCTATAGGTAGAGAATCGTTTGCAATACCGGTTAGATGGGGTACTTTTCCCGCTACTTTGAGTAGCGGGAAAATATTGATCACTTACTTTTCGCTATTAATAAAGTGTTCATGAAAATAAAACGTGACGTACATGTGACAAAATAGATAAGTGGATATACCGAAAATCAGCAATCTGTCCCTTAGAAATTAACAGAGAAAAGTGGGTCGACACCCGCAAATCAAACTAACCTTAGATTTACAACAAACAAACAGTTCATAAACTAATGTAATATCCAACAACATTCCATTCGGCTTTTCTGTAGTCGGGTTAAAAGTCGGCACCGTTATACTTCTTATCAGAACACAATAACTCAACTTTGTTAGCTGGTGTCCGACATAGATAAGACGGTAGAGCCTACCTTACAAACACAGATATAACATGAAGTAGGTGAGATAACGCAATGCATTGTCCATGTAAAACTGCATAAAAAGGTTAATTTAACCTTCCAGTGACGCGACTCAGATCGGAGAGCCCACTAAATCAGCACAGCGCTTACGACACAAACGCATCGAAATATAGCACGAGCTCGTTCGACCGCCGCGAGGAGAGACGCGATTCCACCGATTATTACAAATCCTACACGAGTGACGTCAAAGAGAAGAGCTATGACGTGACCGACTCGGCGTATTCCACGTCGAGGCTCAATAAAAAAGACAGTCTAACACGTTACGGGTCGGAAAGTCCGAGGAACAGAACGGCGAGTCCGATCACGACGAAGCATCTAGGGAATGGAACGCGATTGGATCTGAATAGGTCCAGCAGTCCGTACAGAGCCACTAGCCCGTACAGAGCAGCCAGTCCGGTCGGCCGGACCGCGAGCCCGCTCGCAAGAAAGGATAGCCCTTTGAACAGAACGGCTAGCCCCATAAACAGGTATGTTTGATGGAACAGTTTATGCTTATTGTGTGTAAAGATAAAATGTCTAGTTCGTCGGAAATCGGAATTATCTGATATATACACCGGGAAGTTCCAAATCCGGGATATATAGAAACTGTCTTAAAGGCTTATTACACTTGGCAAAATTCAGAAGCAAAAGGCGTGAGTGCTAGAATAAAATGGGACATATTCTTTATAGAATAAAGTCCGAAGCGTAACGTATATAAATAATACAATAATGGACCGTAATCTATGAGCAATACTTTCCACATTTATTTGCACTTTTGGCGTGTAATTAGTCCAAAAACTCTCAGCAGAATCTTAACTCTGACATGAGTTATTCATAAATTTACCCATTTCTCCCCTGTAAGCCACAATTTTCATGACGATTAGGTTTCATTTGGTAAGTCGTAAAAACGACATTCCAAAACTAAAGACAATTAAAAATCTGTTTAAATAGGCACTGAATGCAACATACTCGTATCTATATTTGCGCAACGTTTAATAACAATGGCTCATATTGGAGGGGAAACCTCGTAACAAAAACATGGCGAACATTTCACGCAATAAATCAATATTCAGTCAGTCAGCTCTCAGCGGGAAGTCAATAAATCAGCCGCTTTTTCATTCGGAATCTTAACTCGACCGAGTGATTGGCGACTGCCAAAATTCATTTTGATCCCCACTATTCCATTAAAACTAACTAAGTAGAAGGTGGGGTGGTTGCGGGGGGGTTTCAGCGCCAGAAACATGTAGATTCATTGGATTGAACGTACATACGATTTAAAATTTTAATATCCAGAAATAAAGCAACATCGAACTACGTACTAGGTACTCTGTGGCAACTTTTTATGTTTGGGTTATAAGACATATTCCGTAGGGAAGTCCCTATAATGTTTGATTTCTGTGGATGAACATTTTTGTATATGCATTTTCATCGTAGTCGCCGGAAAAGCTACTATAGTATTGAATTGAAATAATTCACAGAAATTATAATGTCCACCTAGAAATTATTTCATTTTATGTCTCTCTCACTCTCTCTCTAGGATATCGCAGTAGCAACGTCGTCGCTGTGAAATCATATCGTCGAAATTTTTACTTACCCTTGCATATTATAATATTAAGTCGCTTTCCTCTATATGTCCGTCTGCAACTATTTTGATGCGGTTTTCATCATCAATTAAGTTAAAAATATTTAAAAAACGGCTACGACATGTCCGGCCACGTGCAGTGTAGGGTTCCGTAGTTGCCTGCAAATATATGAAAGAGCGCTTTTTGATACTGTAAACACATTACAAAGTTACAAATGCATCTAGCTCCTATACAACTTGTATAAAATATTTACTACAAAGTGATCTTTTACGGGTTCCGTCTTTTGCTTTTGAGACACACACTAACTCGCGTACTCATTCCCTAGCCCTAAAGACACGATAACAATAAAATAACTTTGCTATAACTCATTTTTCTCTCTCAGGGTGAGCAGTCCGACAGAAAGGTACAGCCCAGTGACGAGCTCGAAACGCGTAACCGAGAAGCGGTCCAACTATAAAATGTACAGCTCGTACGGCGGTTCCCAAGACAACTTGGACCAGAGCAGCCCTTACTCCTCTCTGGAACCAGAATATGTGAGGAGATTGGGGAGCCCAAGTAAGTAAATCTACGTCTTCATCGTCGGTCGTGTTTCTATTACTGATACAATGGATAATATCCTGCAGTGCGAGTGAACAAATCTTCTGGGGAGCTCGCTCCATTCATCATATTTGCCCCCAGAGTCATGAGCAAACCATATAATATATCTCTGACCGATTTCGGTCATGGCGACCTCTTCAATCTCTAATCAGCACTGATGCGCACAAAGATGGCTTGCATAGCCGATTTCCTCGGCAAACTCCCGTGCACAATACAATATGGGCACTTCAGTTTGCCGTTTATAAATTGTAAGTGACCACCAATTGTGCACACCATACTCTGCCATACAGCATTCTACCTATGAAGCTAAGTAGGAAGGAATATATCTACATAATATGTACCTATACAAAATGCTTACTGAAATGCTGACCAAATATTGACTGAAAGTAGTAATATGTCATATTAAATTCCATTTTCTGCAATATCGCAAATTCCCAATGTTTGTAATGCGAACGCTATCAAATATTGCAACGGCCAGCCCGCTTCAGATTCACAGTTCGTTACAAAAATTATTCATAAAATTGGTTAAAATCATTCGGATATTTCGGCAAGGTAGAGTGACAAAAAATGCTCTCACATTTATGTAAATTTTTGATAAAGGATACTTTTATCAAGGTTTATTACCATCTTTGCCAAAGCGTTTGGTTTAACGGTGTATTGCTAGTGATTTTAGTGGGTAATTTAAGGTTATGTCTTAGGTACTGGTGACCCTGGTGGGAAGTCATATCATGGGAGAAGAGATTCCTGGGACACAGTGGAGAAAACGAGGCAAATGCTGAGCGCCAATAGGTAAGTCGGTAACTAATTTACAAATAAGTAGGTGCTCTTTTTTCGTTTTTTTTTCACTTATATTTTAAATAGGGTAATTTTAATAACTTCACTGAAGGAAATTACCTGTTCAAAACATTCTGGTAAAGGAGCGATTATTTAACAGATATTTGTTGTGCCTATTTTCAACTCTACAATGCAAGTGTATCCCATAAATTTTGTCTTATTTTACTGGGCTACTATAGTCATAGAAAAACAAACTACCCTACCCCAATTTCACCCGAACGCAGCCGAAGTCAAACGAATATTTGAGACATATTTGTTGTCTTTGGGTCCTTCGTGCTTAATATCAACTGTACTGAATATCAACATTCTGCTCCCAGCCTTGAGCGAGCAACCCCGCCTGAACGCTACGCCAGCCAGAGCACCCTAGACCGGGAGACGAAACGCAACACCCAACTCAACAAGTACACCGACTTGTCTCGGGACACGTTCAACAGACAATTAGACCGCATCAGCGACGACAGGGACTCCGACACTTATACCAGTCGTGTAAGTACCCATCTAGCCGTCTTTGAGTTTTTTTTCTTTTATGTCAAGCAGTATATAGACAAACAGGTAAGCATGCCGTCAGATGGAAAGTAGCCATCGTTGCCTTTGGACATTATCATCACTAGATTCGTTACAAATCACGGGTTCTTTATAGTACTTAAGTACCTACTACCATTTGACGAATAAGCTGATTTTCCCCATTTTTAAACCGATAACTTTCGCTCTTTCTACGTACCTAATATAAAATAATTGTTTTTTTTTAATTACGGAGAATAATTAAAAACCGATTGACTCGAGGCGGGCAGTTTAAAAGTAGGGACCCAGGTGAAAACAATTCAATCATCGCACTACAAAGGCCTGTCCAAGCCAGATATGGTGACGGGAGATATAATGAACTTTTTAATGATACGTCGGAAGTAGTCTAGACTCGCGGGCCGCACAAATTATTCAAGCCTGTGCGTTGAACCTGCCCTCGAATGTCGTTCGTTTAGTTTAGAAATATTATCATCAAGTCCATGTCCATAGTACCTATCTGAGCCATGACAAACCGAAGCAAAGCAATTAGTAAGTCCATGCTTAAACATAACAATGTACCTACAAAAGCAACGCAAGAGAACGCGACACAAACGGTAAGTTTACACTACTTTTTAATGAGTGTACCCCGCCAATTTAAGGGCGGATGTAAGTTTTTCCCCAAGTAGGGGCCTAGAGAGTAACTATGCGGCGCGGGGCGCGGGGGGAGGCTTGTGACCGCCATGATTACGCGGCCGGCCCGCAACTTCCTGCGGACAAACTTGCCAGTAACCCCACTATTTGCCCCATTAGTACATGTCCCCCAATTTTGCTGCAACATTATGTAGCTCCCGGACGATAATTCACGGCACTGAATTTTCCTCGTTTACGCGCCTATGAAAATATATTGTTTAAGTCAACGGTGTGTTTGCGTTTCGGTTTCGTTTGAAATAATGGGCAGCAACGTTTTCTGTCGTGTTGTCGATATGCGATCTCCAACCCTCCTACCAGGTGTGGAAATTATGGCAAAGCCCTACTGATGTGAGAGCATGATAATGATGCTGATTATACTTTCTTAAGCAATGCACTGTTTAGACTACATCGGTAGGACATTCTTAGGATGACAGATTCTGAGGTAGTCAGTTTCTTATTTAGTCAAATTCAGTCCATGTCAGATTCTGATTCGCTTTGTATAAAGTCAATGCACTTATTACTATCTATGACCAATACATACACTTTGATCTTGCTCTCACACTTTTTCCTTCTATATTTAGACGAATTTGAATTTAGACGACCGAAATTAGCCAAATATAATAAGCGCAAATAGTAAAGCACACCTGATCTAATCAGAATCTGCCATAGTCCGAATCTTACTAAATAAGAAACTGACTACCTAAAAATCTGTCGTCCTGAGAATCTGTCCTACATCGCGGAGCTCCTCGCAATGCACCACAATGTTTCCAATTCTAAAATTAAACTGACCGCGTTCCCAAGAGTTGTGCTGCGCTATTTATGTTAACCGTGTGTCCTATCCTGCAAATCTACAATGCAAGCCCTCAACGAATCAAGTATTTTAAATGTTGTAACTATCTTACTTAGAAAGAGGTGTTGCAACGCATTAGTGATACCCCTGGTATTGCTAATGGTCATGAGCAGCAGTGACCATTTTCCATCCGGGGATCCGCCAAAGATATTGGAAAGTTAGCTACTTTAATGGTTAAGGCAAATTTTTTTCTCTGTGGGATCCGCTGATCACTGAAAAAAAACCTTTTTTACTTACTTATTACTTAAATTGCCTCATTTACGATTTCCTTTGCAGCAAGAGTTTAAGCGCGAGGTGCGCGAGAGCTCGTACGTGGTGCGAGACTCCTCATACAGCAGCGTCGAGGAGAAGCACCAGAGAGAGAACCAACCGCAGTCTTTTTTATCCAATAGGCCCCCCCGCGACCCGACCGGGGGGGCCCGCACTGAGACCGACGCGGCACACGCGCGGTTCAGGTTAGTTCAGACCAGTCCAGGTTTAAAAGCCAATAGAATCTAGGAGCTAATTCATGGCCCAAATCAGAATAGGTTTTCTGGTCGATGCTTTCTAGAACTCCCAAAACATAATAGCAGGCATAACAGAAAATGCTTATATTTTCTGTTTGTTAGTCCACAGAGGTCTTAGCCAGTCAGTCTCTTGCACCGCACAGCTACAAATTATACCGTGGTGACTATAAATATATATAAAACCAACATCCAAGCCCTCCATATTCCAGAGACAGCTTTTGCTTGCTCGGTCGGGCTGTGTGAGTGCAGTAAAGCTACAAAGAGACCGACTACGCTCAACCAGTATACAACAATGAAATAGCCAGTCTTTACATTAAAATATAGCGCGCGCGAACGAAAAAGACGTTTCTATTGAGCTATAAATTGTATACCATTGACCGTGCTTGAGTGTGCACCGTTCATTCGTCTGAGTATTAGTTCGAGAGTAACATGAAACGCTTCAACTAAGTCGGTGCAGCTTACTTGACTCTTTGAGTGTCTATTTAAGAGCAGAATGGGCAAGAATATTAATATAAATTCAGCCAGTAACTCGACTAAATTTCCTCTGCATTTGCACTGGCTGGCACAACTAGGTGTACCTACTATGGCGCGACGGCACACAGAGGAGGCTATGCATACAGTGTTCGTTCGCTGTATGAGTTTTTATGATTCTAGACTCTTAAAATTGTAAGTTGTGTTTACTATCGTTTGCTGCACGTCGTTCAATTCTTTGTTGCAGATCGATAGAAAGGGATAACAATAGAGGTGCCAAAGCAATAGTTGTAAAACCAACGTACAAAGGAGTTGTTGGAAAACCTGTAGAATTTATAGGTAAGTCAGAATTTTTGATGCATGTAAGTAGCTATTTATTTACTTCGTCAGGCAAAGACTAATAGCAATATAGCTAAATTGTGGTAAGTTTGCAACTGAACATAGTCAATCTCAACAACTGTATCTTGTTTTCCATATATTAGACCAGGAACTCTATTTTTAAACCGTTCGCCACGAGTCAATTTTGTTTAAGGCATGAAAAACTCAATAATTTGATTCATTATGCTGATGTTTTTCCTTTTTTTGATCCGTTCGCTTCCGGTGTGTTCCGGTTATTCGACAAATAATTAAAATTGAAAGCTCGATATGAGCGGTTCAAAAATACGGCCCAGGTTTAGGTGACAGTGTGATTGCTAGGGCGACAACTAAACTTGAGTAATGCAGGCCTTGTCCGGTAACCGGATGGGTGACCGTTAAAGTTAGTCGAATTCCAGTACCGCAACGTGCTCACCACTACGAGTGCGCCTCCTAACACCGTTGGTGAAGCGAGGTTGACCAAATGGCTCGGAGACTGCTTAAACAGTCTAGGGTTCCGATTTTTTTTTTTATGTCATACGGTAGGCAAACAGGCAAGTGGGCCACCTGATGGAAAGTGGTCACCACTGCCTATAGACATTAGCAACACCAAGAGTATCGCTAATGCGTTGCCCACCTCAATAACACGTTGCTCTGGCAGCAAAAGGCAAATGCCACTCCACTGCCAAAGCCACGGTTCCCCAAATCCCCACCCCATGGAGCACTGGAAACCTTACTCACCAGCAGAAACACAATACTATTTAAAATTCTGTAAGGTGGAGGTACTTCCCCAGTTGGGCGGCTCCAATTCGAACGAGATACCCCGCTATGCCCTACCTCTCTTAAAACACTATTCCAAATGCATTCAATTGTGACCGACAGACAACTCATCTTATATACTAGATTTTGTTTATTCGTAAGTTAATTATAGAATTACCCTCCTGATATTCTATTGGTATCCTTACATATGAATAGTCATATATATGAATACATGTGGACCAAAACATTGAAAAGTCAGCTACCTCCGTATTATAAGCGTCTCTTTGCTCAGTGGTATTAAACAAGCGTCCCATCCCCAGTGGACTGCAGCACAGCAGGCCCAGGCCACCTAGAGCTGGAGGTGTCAGGTGGTAACGGCGCCCTGGTGGCCAGCTCAGTGCGACCACTAGGCGGGCTGCGGTACGCGGCATCGTTCACGCCGCAACTGCCCCGCGCTCATGCCGTCAAAGTAGCCTTCAACGACGAACATGTGCCGGGTAAGTGCTTTCTTTTTATTACAGAGTGAGGTAAATGATTCCATGTTTGTCGCAGCACAAGGAGGGTTCATGCCCGATTGCACTCAACTTAGGCGAGTAATAAGTTGGCGCTATAAGATATTCCTAAGTATTTAGGAGTCACAATATCGGTGTAATAAAGTTGTAGACACACAATGATTTATCTTAATCTAAAGTTGTAAATCGGGCATTAGAGTCGGTTTCTAAAGTACCCAATATCGTATCGGCTCAAGAAAAGATTGTAGTCGATTGAGTAAAAGCTCGCTTTCCTGCCAGTTTTACCAATAGTAGGTAATTACAGGCAAGATAAACCTCACAGTGATATCGCACCTGCGATTTTGCATTTTCGTTACATGACACTGGTGTTATGTGCGACAGTTACAGATGTGGTAAATAATGCACATCGGCTTCGTAGGGCGTCGTCTCTGTCGCACGCGTGTAAGTAATTGTTATTTAGTCTACCACTTTCCATCAGGTTCGCTGGATTGTCAAATACCCTACCTAACGACGAACACGTCCCAGGTAAGTCCCGATTTGGTGAAAACGACAAGCGTACACTGATTGCGTAATGCAATTTGGGAAGAGGGGAGGGATAAGGATGTCTTAATTACTTATGAGTAAAAAAGGTAAACTGCGTAGCTCTGCACGCTAAGGTGCCCCTGTAGAGGAGACATAAGAAAATTTGTTTTATTTTTAATGAAGATGACGTCACCGGTTTCTGTCTGGTATGCTGAGCGCTATTTATTGTATTAGTCTGTATCAACGGACTGTTTGGATTCAAAAAATCCTAAGCTGGAAAATGGGTAGCTGCGTTTTATATTGTTATATTTATAACACTGCGAACTCCAACCTGCTTGCCAAGCGTGGAGATTATGGCAATATTCTCCTCTTTCGTGGGAGAGGCCCTAACTACAGCAGTGGACTATTTTGGGCTGTGATGATGATGATTAACCCACTGTTGGGCAAAGACCTCCCTGATACTTCCACACTTCGCTCAAGTATAAATCCATGGCAACAGGCCATGTCGCAAAAGCTTTACGAAATAAAATATAAATCCATGGCTATATTGACTCCGAGTCTCTTTCGAAGGCCCACAACTCGTCTCTATATCTTTTTTTGGGTCTCCCGCAACGTCTTTTTCGAGTATTGGGTGTCTAATCTTTATTATTATCTATAAAAAAACGTGGAGGGCACTAGCTATGATACTTTTTCTCGAATTCATTCAAAGCGCTCGGTAAAGTAGCATTGCACCAACCCCTTAGACTAACGGAATTCGTACAACGTGACTAATGGATGAGAGGTTAGACAGCTCACTCCGTAGACCAAAAGAAAACGCCCAGCAAAGTTTTCTGTTGATTATTTTCAACATTGCGATCTCCAATCCGCCTGCTAATCATGGAGATTATGGCAAAACCCCCAACTGATGTGAAGTTGAGCTTGTGGTCGAACCAATTTTACATCTAATGATTTTTGTTGGATTTTAGTTTATACAAGGATTCATGTATGAAAGAAAATAGAATACATATTCCTATTGTCTAGGGCTACCTAATTCTTGGCGGGCAACGTTGCAGAGAACAGCTAGTTAAATGTAAATGAAAGCTTTTCTCATATGAACCATAATTCTCGTGAGATAAAGCTACTTACAACTCGTATTTTGTAAAGCCCAGTGTGCAACTTGGTCTAATGTTCCTACAGTACAACAAAACATTACCAGCGGACACAAATCCGAGAACAGTTCAAATCCCTGTATAACATCCATAAAATTACTCAAACTTGTAACTCTAAAAATATTATAAATTCTATTACGCAGCATCGAATTAATGGGATTATTTGCATACTCGTCTAAACACGCGATGATTTTAATCATTTTCTTCGTAAACGAATCCGAAGTTTAATTTCAAAAACTGTTCAATCTAATACTTAATTAGTAATATTTTAATAAAGTATCAGAATGTTAAGAATGCCTCGTAGATTAATAGATAAATTTGATATATGCAATAAACAGAAACCTTATAGGTAGTATTAAAAAAGTAAAGTATTAGCCGAGTGGTGCCCGGCAGAGTAGAATAGCACCAACCCCTTACACTCGTGGGTGTCGTACAAGGCGACTAATGTTTTCGAGGCAAAAGATCTTTGAGTCTCCGTAGACTGGAAAATGGGCAGCAGCGTTTTCCATTGTTATATTTGCAACACTGCGATCTCCAACCCGCCTGCCAAGCGTGGAGATTATGGCAATAACCTTCCCTTTCGTGGGAGAGGCCTTAAGTCCTGCAGTGGACTGTTATGGGCTGTGATGATTATAGGTAGTAATATTAGTAGTAGATATATGCAGAGCGGCACTGGTCTGTAGTGACATCTAGTCTGGTGGTAGTGACAGCGTGCTTGCGACTACTTGCGAGACCGATAACCAAGGTTAACCAATGATCGCAATATCCGGTAACTGAATGGGTAACCGTACCGTACTTTAAGGCTATTAGAACTTCGAAGTTAGGTGTGCCTTCTAATGCCGTTGGTAAAGCAAGATTGACCAAGGTCTTCCACTGGAGACCTGGAGACTGGTTGAAGAGTTTAAGGGACCCGTGAAGGTATTTATTTTTATTCATAACTAGGATTTGTCCGCGACTTCGTCTGCGTGAAAATCGTGTTTAGGGCAGTTTATCTTTTTCCCGAACAACCTTTTTAAATGACCTCCTAATGTATGAAAGTTAATACCACAGAGAGGCTGTATCTCTAGTTCTACCGAACAGAATTAGATGAAACATGACCTTGATTAAACTCTGGCCCCTTAACTACTAAACTGGGAAAACCCCATCGGAACCCATCCGGCGCCATTTCCATATTTGTTATAGTTTAGCTGGTCGATTACGGTTCTAAATCAGGTCTTCCAGTTTATAAAATAAACTATACCCTATTTATTGCTCAGGCAGAATAGCTACACAATAAAAAAGTTTCGTTCAAATCAGTCAAGTAGTTCCGGAGATTAGCGTTTACAAACAGACAAAAAGACAATTTAAACAGAAAATTTAAAAATTATTTTTCTTATTTTGAATTACTATTTCTTCATCGCCCTAAATATTTTTTTGTAAATATATTCAATTTACAGACACTTTTTTTACTGTTATCACTACATAGTATAAAACAAAGTCGCTTTCTCTGTCCCTATGTCCCTTTGTATGCTTAAATCTTTGAAACTACGCAACGGATTTTGATGCGGTTTTTTTTAATAGATAGAGTGATTCAAGAGGAAGGTTTATAAGCAAGAAAAATGGGTAGAGGGTGGGTAGGTGTACGTGAACGAAGTCGCGCCGGGTCCACTAGTATTATATATATAGAGTAACTCCGGGAACACTGTAGGGTCTGTGTACTTACAGTTATTAGGATTTATTTTCAAACAACTGTTCAGGTTCTTGAAACATTTATTTTTAATTTTGATGTTATTTTCAGTTTTATTTTCTTGGGTTTGGCCCTTCAGGCTTTAATGACTCTCCAATTCATTATAGGAAACTATGTTTATTTCGAAGCGACCATTACTCCTAAATGGTCAACGAATTATGTATTTCTTAACGTACCTTTTTGTTTTGTTAATTTATTTCCTTCTGGCCTTGAATACGTATTTTCTATGTAATTTTTAATAATAAAATAATGCATAAATAGTGTTTTTAAGTTTTTGTAAAGTTGTCAAGCAGTGACAAACCCGATCGATGACCCGATGGCGAAGATATTATTTATATTTGCTGCACACGAAAAAGACTGGGGCTGTGATAAATTTGAATTTTTTGACGGCTAGGGAAAGAAATTCAGACTGATGTCGGACAGTCTGAGGTTTGAGAGTGATAAAAGATAAAGGATTTTTCAAGCTATTTTACAAAAATGAATATTATTTGAAAAGAGTTATACCAGCCTTCGAACTAGAAGGTGGATCAGTATTATAACCCAGATGAAGCTATTTTCAAGAAGTCAATAAAAATACAAGTGACCGGTTACCAAAAAATTCACATGGCTGCATCAAATAATATTCTCTGAAATTCTCAAACTAACATAGTCGCCTAGTCAGTCTGCAAACAGTACTTTTTGGCTTGCTTTAACTAAATCCAAGTGAATTTAGTGATCCTGCCTGGACTAAGGTTATGTGGAGTAGACTGTTTTTGGAACTTTTGTGCGTTACTTAGATTATTTTTTTAACTTCATTGTACGTAGCTAGTTTCCGGACTGAAAGAATTAGAACCCATTACCCTGAATCTTTGTTTTTCTTTATGAACTGAACCTGGCACTGTACGTAAGACAGTGTTACGTTACACCCATGCAAACACAGGGTAAAATTACAAGTTTATATTATAACAAGTATTATCCCAGCTCAGGCATTTTTTTTATTATTATTATTTTAAGTGTTTTTTGTAGATGTAAAATTTAAATGCATTATACAAGATTAATTTTTTTGAATAATCCCATACAACAGCCCCTACATTACATTATAAAAACTACTCTTTTCTCATACATAATAATAATTTTCGACAGTTTATGAGACCCTAAGTAAAATTTCCAGTTTTGGAGCCAAGTAACTGCTTGTTATGCAGCCGTATGGCGGCTTATCTGGTACATATTGCATGAGGGCTCGCCATTCAGAGAACAAAGGGACTCACGCCTCCGCTACTGCCCTGGGACCGGATCAAAGTTGCAACTCCTCATTTGCAGCGTTGATATACAATTTATTTGTTGTGATAGCGCGGTAAAGTGTACCTACGTGGCTTACGTAGGCTTTGAGATTATGATGCGCGATTTCACCAACGCCCGTCACTTTTCGGACTTCTAAAGTCTTTTAAGTTATCGATTTTCGTGAAAACTCTGTACCTAACTTAAATAAGGAACCCGCATACTGATAGAGTACGTCCACAGGGACCCGTCGATACGTAGAAGGCTTTAGTGAAATCGGGCACGTGAGTAGTAGGTAGATAGAGTTGTGAAGTAGTAGGTACACGAGTAGGAGTAAATTGTCGATAATTGACGAGACGCTCACACGCTAGACACGAGAGTGTAGTATTATATTATCTTTGACACGAGTCACGAATGTATGTCACGAAGTAAGGTTTCCTCACCTTGAGCCCTATTTCTGAACCGCTCACCTCGAGATGAAAAGTTTTCAATTTGGATTTTCAACATGAAAAAAAGCAAGAGCACCTCTGCATCGACATATTCTACTTACAAAAGTATTTAGGACAATTTTATGATTTTAGAATAAGTCACTTTTTATTGCACTTTAACTCAACCGGTGGTTCCTTTACTGAAGTTGATAGCAATTAAAGTCTCTTGGCAAACATAATTCACTTTAATGTGAACGAGTAGGTATAGTAATTAACAATAAAATGTTATTGATACCTACATGATTGTGACAATTCCGATGGTTAGAAATCTAAGTTATTGCGTCCTAATAGATAAATTTTATTGAGTACATTTAATGTGCCTACTCTCTCCTATAGGTGCCTCGCGTAGTTTCCGTGAAACTTGAAACAGTTAACATCGTCACTGCACATTACACACTATAAATAAAGATAAAGACATAAGTGCCGGCGAGTTATTACGAAGAAAGTAGACGCGCTTCCATGGGGCATGTAATTCGGCCACATCATGGCGCGCGCGCAGCGAAAGAAATCATTCAAGAAATATTTCGAAGCCGTCATGGAGACGGATTCGTGTTCAGACTGTACTTATAATTAGTTTAGATAGTTTCTTTCAGTAAATTAAAACTAGTATCGTATATTTTATTTATTGTTACGGATAATCACTTCATCGATTTCTTTAGCTTTGCGTATTTTATTCTTGATAGAAGCGGATGCGATATAAATAGCGGGAAAACTTAATAGATAAGTAATTATAATCGCGGAATTACTAATTATTGGAAAGTTAGTAATTAATGTCGTGCAGATTTACGGGAAATGCACCAGCATTAAGTGAGCTAGTCATTTTTTCCTAAAAGTTAAAGTAGACACTTATGCCCCGATAAAATAATGTTATTACTAATACTTAAAGTAAACTGGGATATAAATAAATGTGTTGTAATGCGGTAAATGCTTGCCACCGAGTAAGCCGCAAATGTGTTAGCCTACCTTGTGGTATGGCAAAAATGTTATGTACTTTTGAAACTTTTGAATAGCCGACACCTTAAACATACATAGGTGCTCTCTCGCATACGAAAGTATCAGCAAAATTAACTAAACTTACTGTTGGAACCATAGAACTCAAAAGGAACTTTCGTAATTTACTAATTACCATTCAGCCAACATAAATAATGATTTCTACTTATCCATAATTTATATGGTTATATTTCGCTATGTAGTTTTTTTTTTTTTTTTTTTTTATACCACTAAGGTGGCAAACAAGCTTGCGGCCTGCCTGTGGTAAGCAGTCACCGCAGCCTATGGACGACTGTAGTGACTGGTAGTTACTAAAAAATATTTACTAATAAAAAAATGGAAATTACTGTTTTACGTAAAGTATTTGGTGTTTCCTATGAACATTATTTAGTGTCGGTACACCCCAATCGCGATGACGGCGTGCCAATTCTGTTAATCTGTGAAGTTCTATTGTTGTGCCACATGTACCTACATTGTACAACTTTTCGCTCTATCTCTTTCCCTAGCGTCAGCGATGAATGAACACCCCATCATGCTGTCTCCTTCGCAAGAGTGAAAGGGGCTTAGTAAAGTTAGCAAAAAAGTAATAAGAACAATTTTTAATAAAAATGATTTCAATGTTTATTCTTTAAAAATATTTATTTAGGAATAAATGACTTTTTTAATAAATAATCCTTATAATCTTATTCTGTTTATGAATACGTAGTTGAAATGAATGTGGTACGACAAAAAAGTACCATAAATATATGAAGGGTCTGACTTTTATTGTAGGACCAGGAAAATAAAGAATCTGTAAAAGAAGTATTAACACTTAAAACTTTATGATTACCTACTAACACACGACCATATTGTTTGTATATTATATCTACATTGTAATATAATAATAATCTTGAAGTTAAGGTCCCGGTTGTGCCCTCGCACACGAAGGCCCGTGGTCCGCCTTGACTATGATCCAGGATTTGGCTGATCAGATAATTACTAGGGGAACCACCAGATTGGATCATGGTTACACATTCAGTCGCCTGAATGAGCAGGTTTCATCACGATGTTTTCCCTCATCGTAAGAGCATCGGTTAGCATTCAACTAATGTACATAACTCAGGAAAGAGTCATTGGTACATGACCATATGATAGTGGGTCAACCTACACTGTAATGCCTGAATATTATTCTTATTGTAGGTAGTAAGTGTCTGATTTTACCTGTACTTCTTGCAAGTGAAGCAGTCAAATTAATATTTGAGCAAAATTTCTCTCTTGACGATAGCGTCGGGTTTCATTAAAACGCCCTCTTTATAACTGAAAATACTGTAAGTACTAAAATTTCTTTAACTTTTATTGCGAATACACGCATAAAAAACTCCATTAAAGCAAACGTAATAAAACAGCGCTCGTGCCCGATCGTGCGGTGGGCGGCGCGGGTGGGTGCTGGCTGAGTCAGATCGCTGCTGGCTGTACGCGTAGGCTCTCGAATTCCGCGCCGCCATTTTGAATACCTGCGTGACGTCAGGTGGCTGGGCGCGGGCCGTGGTCTGCGCCTGCGCACCGACTGACATTTGAGCCGAGTCGCTCGCATTCGAACGAGGCGATGCCTCCGCAACACCGAAAATGCGATTTCGCCGTGTGTTCTCCCGCATAAGTGCTAACAAACGCTAAAATACCCAACGTTGTGCCTCTCTGCTCTTTCCGCCGCTAAGAACAGTTGAGCATTGTTCGTCTGGATTGTGTGCAATTATAGTGATTGTTCCCGAAAGTGTTGTTGTTGTGATTTCTTTTTTGTCACAGTACAGTGCTCTAGATAGTTGTCGCCGAGGGAGCCTGTGCTCCGGAGGTCAGCTCGCCCTCAATAAGTGAGTCCATTTACATGCATTCAGCTGTAACATCCGCCTGGCAGAGGAGGCACCGCGGCCGAGTGGGCGCGACACGTCATAACCTTTGCCATACCATTTAAGTAATCCAATACAACATTATGGTTACTCTCCTAGATTATTATATGTAGTAATGTATAAAACACACCTAAATATACCTATTGTCTGAACATCAAACTACAAGGCCATAAGCAATTGACGCAAAGTTGTGGTGACAGTTTTCCAATTTCTAAATAGTGACAGGTGCATAACTTAAGTATAACTTGAACTTTAATCGTTTGCACCAGTTTGCCCAAAGTAATTACGAAAACTAATTATAAATTATATATTGTGAGGTTTAAATAGATTCACAAACCACAATTTCGTTAAGGGAAAGTAGTTTTGAGCAATTAAATCATTAAATAATAAGTACACATTGTTACTGTACTGAAGATATAGCCTTTCCCGGACTCATCCGATTCCACATAAGTGGCAACAGTGGAGTTTGTTATTAACACTATTATCCCTAATCCAATTGTAACGTATAAACATACATCCCTCAGGATGTCCGCTGTTATAGGCAGATTCGCACGACTGCGCGCGGACAAAGCCCATCGTGCGTTGAACTCTTTTGTAAGGGCGTCTCACAGACATCCTGTATAAGGTGCATGGGTAGGGTAAACATATCTGCAATGTAAAAGGTATTCAAAATGATATGGGTTAATGGCTATAATCGATTATCTCGCATGTACCAGGTAACGGATGTTATGTTTTTTACGGATCCATCGCACCGGTTGAACGAAGCTGCGTGACCACAGAGCTGCACGCACGACATATGTGTGCTAATCGTCGAGCAGATAAAATATCTGCTCACGTCTTGCAATCAATTTATCAGTATTCAAAGAGTTTATAATGTAAACCTCTCGAATGTCACGCACAAGACCGTTCAATGCGTTTCAGTTGAAATCTGGATTGATCTCCGGTTCACAAAGGATTTCTGCTTGGAGTTATCATACCGATGAAGTTACCCTGTTTTCCCAGAAAGACAAGAGGTACGATTCGAGAATACTGTTTTCAAACTTAATTTCAAAGATGAAAATGATATGAATTTGTAGTCCATCCTTAGAGAGGCTCTCGTACATATTTCGTACAACTAAGTCACTAATTAAATTAGGTACCTATTCTATTTAGGTTTACTTTACATTTACATAGAAGGTCGGGAGATATCATTTTATAAATAACAAATTGGAGTGGATCAGACACTATATCTTTGGGGAATACCTACTTTACGTTCTACCAAGTTTTTGTAGTATCGTAGACATAATACTATTGTGATAACTGAGGGCGGCTACGTTTCAGAGGAGAGGGAATTCAAATTATATTAGAACACAATTTGTATGAAAATAATAAAGCAAAGACTAAAGTTGTGATAACTTCTGCTGTTCAATTCAAATTATCCTTATTCGAAACCAAGTAGATCTGTATCAATTTTTTTTTACATGATTTACTCAATTACTTTAGACACAAAAAATTTAAACCTCTCTCATCTGTAATCATGAACGTACTACCCACGTACATTCATATCTGAAACGCAACCCTATTCAGTCATAGATGATGGACGCCCCCAAAAATGCCAAAATGCAACTGTACGTTGCGTTTGCTATGCGTTTTGGCCTACCTTCTTTCTCGTCAATTATATCACATAGTGTGAAACATTAGCCCCTATAATCTTATTCGTAATAGATGGGCGTAAAATTTAAGATGCTAATTTAAACAGGCACACTACTCAAAACATTATCCTCACGCGGATAACCTCTACAATAATTAATACTACTTTCAGCCGGCGATTCATTCGAGTTTCGTGTTTCGTAGAATGACCAAGAAACCGGAAAGAGCGTCGATTAACATTTTCACGACACGCGTGACCGACATGAGGGTGTCGCTGTCGCTAAGTGTACAATGTATATGTTGATACATATTCTCACGGCCTACACCACAATTTGCCCAGTGTTTGTCCCCAAGAATACACACGGCTCTATGTGCCTCGTGTACAATGGTTTAGGGAAAAAGCCTCCGTATCGACAACGAGAGCCGGAGGGGGTATTAGATAAAAGCCTGATCAAATATATGTTTAGTGAAGCATAAAATACATTGTAAGAAAGTTTGTACCAAATAGTTACTGATTATAGGCTGGTGTAACTAATGAATGCGCTCGAAAAGATGTAAAATATTTACGATTATTCTTAATACCAGACAAGTATACAGTTTACAGGCAGACAAGTTGCTTAGAGGTCTTAAGGAGAAGACTGAGAAAGACAATCCAAATTGATAAAATGAGATATTTGTACAAGAAAAATAAATGTACGAATGGGTTTGAACCAAATAGTACCTACAACTAAGTGATTATGACAGTAGACTAAAAACTAGGATTAAAGGATTACTAGCGCCATAAGGATTCCGAAGGGACAATATAAAACACTGCATCGAAATCTTCAACTGCTCAAATAATTTGCGATTGAAAAAAGTAGTTTTTCGTAACAATAAAGTTATACAAATTTTCGATAACCATCTTTGCAACTGCATAGGACTTTAATGTACACATAGAAAGGTGGTGTAGGTTGCGTACAAGTCTATTGTTTTATAATCAGTATTTAGTCATAGTTTACCTTGAGGTAGGTACTGATTATGATTATGATAAATATTGAATTGAGTTTCGTCATTAGTTACCTACCGTACCTATTGAACAAGATTTGTTTAACTTTTATAAGCAACAAGTGAATGTATAGGTATACAGATACAGTATAGTTTAATAGTGTCATACGAGTCTAACGAGAAAGCTACTCTTACAGAATGTTACTAGAGCCAGTTATAAATGGATCAAACCCTAAATACATAAGCAAAACGTTTGTGAATTAATTCATTAATAATTAAAATCCTAATCGGCATGTGAATCAGCTTCCTAAATTACGGCATTCAGTGTAACCGTTCGCTATACAAATAAATTAATACAGTGAAAGCATCGGCCAGCTGAGCAAATGGGAAACGGAATCTCACTTGCATAAGCAAAATAAAGTTAGAACATGAGTGTTATGTAGTGGAAGAATCGTTTGTTACGCAAGTGACGATGACTGGACGCCAGCGGCGGCTATGCCATGATTTACAAGCCATAAAATTACTTTAGACTACCTACTAGATTCGTAGCAATGGCAAAAAGCATTCATTATTTGTATGTTATCTCTTTGTTAGTTGGTTCGTACGTAGATGGATACATTAAAGTGATGGAAAACAAAGAATGAATGTCATTGGTCAGATGTAGTATATAGTAAGGAAGCAGGAAGCGAATAAATCAGTAAGGAAGCAACCAAATCATGATAAAGTAAATAACGTAGATATTACTCGTTAGCGGAGACGGTTCGATATAATAACTATCATTAATGATCAGCCCCGGCTTCGCACGGGTAGTAACAGACATGGATATACAGACAGACAGACGCTTAAAGCGACTTAATTTTTTACTTTGTAAGGATCTGTGTCAGGAGTCATATCATCTTAATCCTTACAGCGACAACGCACCTGTGGTTTTTGTTTTACTTTACATGAAAGCTTCTGTTATAGGGGATAGTTACCGCTTTCAATCAGATAGTCTCCATGTCTCTCGCTACCTATATCGTATAGTACAGAAATAATATTATAATTATAGAACATCGAATTTCACACAAATCAATCTCAAAGACCAATTACTTTTAAACAGCATAATAATATTTTGTGAATGCAGTTTATGAAATTGATTAGTCTATAGGTGCTGACGTCACTCTGCCTTTGGCACTAAACAATCTCAATATTTATTTTCTTGCTATTAATCTAGAGATATAAGCCTTATTGTAAACTTGATTTCGAATCTAGATCTGTCTGTCGCTCTATAGCACCTTCTTGATTTTAAAACTAAAGCAGATATATCACATGGTGTGTGTGGCACGGCTGACACCTGCAAGAAACGAGTTAAAACTGCATTGCGTTGGCTTTCGAAACTGCCGAGAGAAACTACTTTTTTAACTGACCTATTCCTGGCTATAATTGACGCTATGGCTCTACTACCAATTTATGTAAAATATTTTGTCTGCTCGGTAGTAACATAATATTATAAATCTGTAATGAATTCATGAATAATTACAAAAGCTAATCGAGACAAAAATAATGTTGAATGGTCTCTGAGAAAACAGAGATTCTTCATAAGATTTAAGTAAGTAGATAAATTAAAAAAAATAATCATCTTGGCGTTAATGTCCCGGTTGTGCTCCAGGATTTGGCAGATCAGATAATTACAATAATTACAGTGGAACGACTTCCATCTGACCTCCGTGACCCTGCTACCAGGGAAACCTGTCCAGTTTCGGATCATGGTTACACATTCAGTCGCCTGAATGAGCAGGTTTCATCACGATGTTTTCCCTCACCGTAAGAGCATTTAAGTAAGATTTAATAGAATTCTGCATGGCATCAGTAACTTGTTGCCGGTTTAATGTATTTCGGTATGTGCGTATAAGCTCGCATCACATTATGCCAATTAATTGTCAATTAGGATACATCAAAGCAGCGTTACATGTATCAATGTATGTTTGATGTGCCTCAACCTGTTTGTATTTGCATAAAATGTTGCAACCTAATCATGTTAAGGATAACCTACAATGTTTGAGGCTTTCATGGGGACACATAGCAGGGACATAATTGTTAAACTGTTTCATCATATCATCCGAAAGACGCCTACGGCTTGGCATATACCTCTCCCAAAGATTGGCTACATTATCCTTCAAACCGGAATACAACAATGCAAGCATTGTTGGATGGCGACAAAATCGTTAAGGCTGTGGTACTCTACCAGGCGGACTCCTCAGGCTTCACTGACTCCTTCCTACCACCTGCCATTAGAGACTAAACTGTTTGGTTACCTACCATAAATTATAAGTTGTGTAAGGTATGCTAGAAATTTTAAAGCAACACACCGGAAACATTCGACCTGCAATTTAAATCTCAGGCTCCCCAGCAATGCACCGGCCACCAATTTTAGAATGTGAGGCAAGGCAGCCTTCGATCGGATTTAACCGGAGCCAAAGTGAGGTAGATCTGTCAATCAGTATGCGGGTGGTGCGCGGCTGTCGCAGGCACGGGCGTCTGTCATTTGTTTTTCTGATCAGATGCCGCAGAGCCTGAATGGAGGTCGCCGGGCCCAGTCACGGCGCGGCCCGCGGCCCCCACCGCTAAATGCCTGGATGCCGAACATACCTCACCTTGCCGTGCTATTTGTCTGCCACAGCGAACGCTCACCGCGCGATTGACTTGTCATTTGTATGCAAATCCCTCGTGAATTGTGCGATACGCGAGCCCGCGTAGGTTAAGCGTAGGCATTCGTTTGCGGCGGCGCTTTACTACGCCATTGGGGTGGGTACCTACAATGAAAAATGTTGTTCAAAGGCTCTTTGTTGATTTTGCAAGATGAGCGAATGTTTCGCTTAGATTATTTTCCTCGCGGATTTTCTTCTATCCATTGTGAGTTTGACAAGTTCTAATAGAGTCTAGACAGGTTTAAGCATAGTCTAAAGTCTAGACGCTTAGTAAGAAACTGGAAAATGTATGGCTACAAAGGCTTTATTATATTTTTTTACAAAGCCCAACAACATATATCTAAGATAATTAAACACGTACGCCTACCCATTACTAAGAGCCGTTACTCATTTGAACTACATAGCTTAACATACATTTTACGAATAAAACAAACCGAATAATTATCTCACCTGTTCAATTGTCCGCGTTGATATTGTTGACACGTGTATTACTTTACGTGGGTTACTAAGCCAGTATTAGACTAGCTAGACTGAGGCCAGGAACATTTGGCCGGATGGAGGCTGGTAAGGAGGTCACCAGACGAACAATACCGGCTGGTGGCCGCCGGTCACAATGCCCGACAAACACCAACAGCCGTACCTACCTACTAGTCAAATGGACACTGTAATCGATCCTGCGAATATTGGATAGTATCATTGTGTTGCCAGCACAATGGACTTGCGTACCACACTGTTAAATGGTTTTAATTAGATCTTGTAGCGAGACTGTTATCTAAGGTTTGTGGGTTGCAAAAGCTTTTTCGGTCTGTAACAATTTCGATAGTAACTCTTACTTTGTTTGCGGTTTAACGTGAAACAAGTAGACCCGGCTCCACTCGTTCGCATAAACCTGCTTTAACCCTACATACTCTTTTTCTTGCTTATAAATTTGCTTCTGGAATCACTCTCTATATTGTTGAAAACAGTATTAAAATCCGTTGCGTAGTTTAAAAGACCTAATCTTACATAAATACATACATAGGGCGGGAGCAACTTTGTTTTATACCATGTATAGGTTATAGATAGGTGTGTAACAAACTATTACACGAAGTGCACAGCGACACTACAAGGAGACAATAAACAAAAATAAAAACAAAACAAACAATAGCACAGGCGACAATATGAAATCAAAGAAGCGAGGTGATTTCACTGTTATCGATAGGTTTATATGAAGGCCGTCAATGTTTATGGTAGCCAGATAAAACACGCATAAATTGCGACATGTTAATATTTTTCGTACGTCGTGTATTTCCTGTCATTTTCGTTTTTCTGCAATTTCTGCTACTATTTCAGATTTGTGTTTAGGTCATTTGTTAAATTTCCGATTAAAGACACAATGTTTCAATATTTCTGAATAGCATTGAGAACGAAGACATAGGGTTTTCTTTTTAAGTAATTATCCTAAATTTCTAGGCTCTAACTAGACGTAAAGCGAGGTGTTGCTGCCCAATATGCAACTGGCTTTACAATCGACTGATACAATGACGTCACCCAGTGAAATTAGGAAATTGTCTGTTCAGGCTGTATCATTGCATTACTACAAAGAACTATGACAACCTACTTAAATAACAAAGTAGACAAACACTGTAAATGGCACTTGACCGCTGTTTTAATATGGAATTTCAAGTGATTTTGACTTTTGTGTTTAGGATCATGATTATTTTTCTTCATTAGTTTAGGACTAATATCAACTCACCATGTAAAATCAATAAAATCGCAGGTGCGTGGTTTCGTGTTTGTAATGTAATAAAAATAAAATTGTAGTAAGTAATTATGTATAATATGAAACAAAATCTTAATGCATGCTTAATTAAGTCACTTGTGATTTCCACCGCATTATTTTAGGTTAAACAAGCATATTTAATTTGGAACTCAGTTTTTTAGGTAAGGAAGGAAATATATGTACGTATCCAAGTATTGTGTTTAGTATGTGTGCATTACGACTTTGAACGCCGAAACACTGCAAATGTCTACAGCACACAAAAGCCTATCAGTCTAGCAGACAGACAACGCTTTGGGGCTCATTTTAATGAGCGTTAGATTTGCAACCACATGCCAAACTGCTTTCTCTGCCGGTGTACGAAATACAACTTGGATTTCGAGAACTTTATGCACTTGAAATATGTTTAACACGTTTGCTGACAGTACGTCCATAGGCGTGAAATTTAAATGATGCGTTGTGACAGTACGTCGAAGGGCGGGATATTTTTTTTTACAAATTTGGACACTACACCGAAGCCTCATGTTTTTGCATAACACTATTAGGAAGGACAGTATCCACTGTCAGTTGTCATATGTTTGTTGGTAGGTATAGTTGCGAGCATAAAGTTACTATACCAAGCAAGGTAGAGGCGTATATGTAAATCATAAAAATACTCAGCAGGTATACGACAGATACTAAGTTTAAACATGATTTAAATGTTATCTACATGAGAAATCTAATAGATGAGTCATTAATATAGTATGGTGATGAATCTGACCTTAGACAGTACAATAGTGAGGACTGATATGTTACAACGTTTGAATATGTTTTCTCATTAACCTACTTGTAGGTAACTGTAGACATCTTGACATTCTCTATGTAAACAGGTAAGTAAACAATCAACCCATACACGCCATAAGCGGAACAAAGCGAAAGTTCGAGGAAATTGTTAAAAGCTTTAACATTTTTGTAAGAATAATTTAGATAATTCCATACATGCAAGTACACTACAGTTAATACCATGTATTACAATAAGAAATATATGTAATTGTTCAATATTGTGTGTTAGATAATTTGTTTTTCACTTCACGACTAAACTACTGTAACAGGAATTCTCCTCATTCGTGCCTATGTCTTCAATTTGAATCTTGAGGCAGGCCATTGCTTACCTTTTCAAAACCAACCGATTACTAGGCTTCATATAGCACTAAGTATTACACAGTTTAGCTTTTGCCCGCGGTACTATTTTAAATGACCTTCGGAGAGGTCAAGCTGTATCTCGGGATCGTAGATTTGGATGAAATATGGCTTAGATTTTACCCTGGATTTCAAGCTACCAAACTATAAAAATAAATCAAAATCCGTTCCGTAGTTTTTGCGTGATGTGCGAAAATAAAAAATAAATGTTTTCCACAAATCATTAAACTTGGTTTTTTTAAATCAGCCATATTTACATAATGAAATGCACAAACCCACTGGGACCTAATTCCGAAGGTTGCGCTCTACGTGCGAATCGCCGAGACGCTCGCTAGGATCTAGAATCGATAGCTTATCGTAGTAATTTCAGAAACAATACGCCGTTTGGTGGCGAAACTTCATTGTTATCGGGTAGGATGTGATATCACATACGTATCTACAAGTATATTGCTGAGTTTCTATTAGAACATATTATTTTGTTAGAACTGTGTTTTTGGAAAAACGTGTCTTATTTGTACGTATTTAAGGTATAAATGGTATCAGTATATATGGTAACCGGCAAGGTAAAATCAACTCCCTCTATTCAAGGGCATCGTATATGGTGACTAATATCATAAAAACAGACAGATAAGACCTTCGTAGATCACACAAAAAAAGAATATAAAACCGACCTCAAAACACAAAAAAGTAAAAAATAAGCTTTTTGTCATATAACACTGGCATAAGCCGGGATAAACGTTAGAAAAATGATGATGACAAGTAAATTAGATATCATTATTTTTGGACTCGGTGCCAGCACAGTAATGTTCGTTGAGGGAAGGGGGAGGGTTGGAATGTGGCACCGACTCTAAAAACTGTGACATCTAACTTACTCATATTGTATGAAAAAAAAATGTTTTGAAGGTTTTATTTTTTTATTTCACAATTTCCGCGATAGTTATGATAACCTTCATCATGTTACGTCTAGATACTACTGATAATGGGCAGTATCGTTTTTTGACGTATGTTATTAACACTCGATATCAGACCCGCCTGCCAATTGTGGAGATTATGGCAAAACCTATTGATTTGGAATAGACTCAAGTCCACCAGTTTGCAGTTAATTAACGCCACTATTTCCCTTTTACACTGTAGCAGTTGCCCGGCGGTGTTCACCCGCGCGGAATGCAAAACTTTTACCTTTAAATTTTCCATCGAAAACCTTTAATATTTCCGAGAATAAAATCCTTTTGGCTTCATAATAGTGGATGTATTGAAATCAATTTAGCAGTTACGGAGATAACAAAACAAATACATATGCGGACGACTACATGTAGGTACCTTCTTCTTTGTAATAGTTAGGTATCTATCCTTTGATCATCTACCTGTGGACTTTCTCATACGTACCACAACCATACCAAAACCACAACAGTCCGCTTGCAGTTTCGGGTCTAATATTTTAACAGTTAAATCAGCAACCGATCAGGACCTCCACCGATCGGCATTGCAATTATATTAGGTACCATGCAACATAAATCTTCAGTTCTACAATTTGTATAGTATATCCGTTTTATATTCTTGTAGTAGCTGACAATCAGAGGGTTATTTCGTAAATCACCGGAAACACGTGTAGCAAAATATGTGTAACCTACCACACAATAAAACCACGTATAAAGAGTGCTACTATGTAGTATGTAAGAATGTTATGTATGTAAAGCCTAATCGCAGTAACTGTTTGTTCCGCAGAAATCACTTCCGTTCAGACGTAACATGAATATCGCAACAATTAACCAATAATCCGAGTGCATTATCGTTGGCAACAATGTTAGTGCAAGTGCTATGCCGTGTTTGGCTTACCGCATGCTGTCAGTCAGGGTTGCTCAATCTTTCAGTTATATTTGCACCTCTATTTTTCTCAGATATCTGTGAAACGAAACAAAAATCAATGATGCGACGAAAAGAAATAATGTTTACATAGTATAAAAGAAAGTCGCTCCCGCCATCTGTCCCTATGGGTGTATGTTTGGTTAGATCTTCTAAACTACGCAATGTATGTTAATGCGTTTTTCAACAATAGATAGAGTTATTGAAGAGGTAGGTGATGTTTATAAATCAAATTGGAAAGAAACAGTCTTGTCAATTTTATGTTATTGTTATGGCAACTGATCGAATCTGGTCAGGTTCCCCTGTTAGTGAGGTCAGACGGGATTCAGTCTACTGTCTATTCGGCATAGTCAAGGCGGAGCCCGGGCCCTCGCACGCAAGATCACAATTGATTTATTTGACGCCAAGATTTTTATTATTTCTGCCAATTTTAAGTCTGTTCTTAATCTTGTCATTTAGCAAGTCATTGGACTGCCATTTCTATAAGACGATGGTTTGAGAAGCTCTGTCGCAAAGTAATATATTATTAGTAATACACACGGATACCGCAACACCGCCGATACGAACAAACATTTAAGTTTGCAGCTTTCGTAAAGCCGTGGTGTAATCTCGTAATGGCGTTTCTAAGTATATGTCTTCCGTTTTTAAACGACTTCCATCCAGTGCCACTAGGGCAAAGTGTAACTAACTTTCTGAGAGGAAATTGCTATGAGCGGTGATCGAAGCAAAATGAATTGGAATATAAATATTGCTAAGACTTGCGGTTTCGTTTTAATAAAACCTTATAAGGAGCTACAAATAACGATTTTCTTGTTAACTGTTTATGTTAGCTAAGTTGGTAGGTATGTGGTTGTAATGTCATTTAGTTGAATTTTATTTTCATAACTTTTCCCTAAGTTACAAAGCTGATTTTTTATGTATAAAAGTACAACGTATGAAGATTCAGTCGCAAATAAAACATTCGAAAAAGTCTTCTACTTTTTTTTAGAATTTTTTTAATTTGATCAGTTCGGAAATTCTGAATATTTGAGAAAAAAAGTTAATTACTCGAAAACTATAAACAATCGGATAACATATATGGGGGTGATTCAGATATCCCACGACACGAGGGACAACATTTTTTTTAGACGTCGATGTTTCGGCCAACCTGTATAACTATTCACTAATACATATAAAATATATACCTATCTACCTATATTAAAAAAATTCTAAGCATAGCCTCATATCAATCTATTCTAGATCCTTATTAGTCATCGCTTACGAAATTGAGGTCACTTTAATCTTATAAGGAATTTCCGTCTCGTTCCAACGTTATGGACATTTTAAATGTTGTAGTTTGATAGTGGGCCGGTTCTAAAAACCACTGCGTTAAATAAAATTTATGATCAAACAGCTTTTTGAGGTGGTCCAAACCAATAGGGCGTGGAAGAAGAATTTCTATCTCATGCTTATAGTGGCCATTGATTGAACTGCTTATGCTAAGGAGGATCATAAATTATCTAATACTTAACAGTTTGTTATAAATCTCAACGTTTACATTCTAAACAAACCTCTCTTTTAACTAGATTTTGCTTACGAATTCGTCGGTACAAAAATCATTACAAGAGAGCGAAATAGTGTAGCATAATAATACAGTCACTATCGGCTCACAAGACTGTTCAAGTTTATTCAAGTTTAGAGGCTTCCTATCGATTTTTTTACTATCGCCTAAGCGCGGAGTTATTAGATACCAACCTAATTCTAATCTAGGGTTACTGAGTGCTATCGATTCGGTGGAAAAAACGTTCAAAGAAGATAATTTGAAACCCGCATGAGCCGCTTTGGCTCAACCTTAACGTTGCGTACGGCTAAGGAATGGAACACGTTGCCTGCGAGTGTCTTCCTTGATCATTATAAACTGAACGCCTTCTAGGCTAAACTAAATAGGCTGTACCTAGATCGTCACTTGCCATCAGGTGAGATAGCGGACAAATGCCTGGGCTAGTATTTAAAAAAGGATACACATTTTAAACTCGTATCTTAATAAGAGAGCTTTCAAATTATAGATTTGTTAGATGTACTGTCACAGTAATAAGAGTCCATCCCATGGCCTGACCGGTGATTACAAACTGCGCCTACCGTTACGAGCCCACGGTACACCGAGCACGGTGTTGAATTAATGCGACACTATCAATTTCAAAGATTTCTAACGCCCCCTAACGAAACGGTAAAAGTCAGACAAGGTAAGGCCGTAGTGAAACACTTAATTTATGATTAATTAATGTCTGGTCGCCTTTCCTTCACTCACAGACAAGATACATAAACACTAAACCGTATACTTTAAGTATATTTTAAATTTTCTAAAATATTCTCGATAAACCGTCTGTATACATTTTGCTGAAGAGGATGGACGTATCCAGTTGATTCAGCCGTAGGACGTTCACTGCTTAACATATGCCTTCCCCACACCGATAGAATCTGTGCCTTCTGCTCCCTTTATTCGAGGTCGTAGCTCCATATTGTTTAATGCCATTCCACGCTGCGGTTGCCGGTACGTGGTCGCCACTCTAGAACCTTTCCGCCCCATAGGCTATCGGTTCTGCGAGCTACGTGACCTACCCATTGTCACTGTCGGCTCTGGAGCCTATGTCAATAAACCTTAGTACTGCTATGGATATCTTCATTTCTCATCCAATCACAGAGAAACGCTCTCTCCCGCTCAGTGATCTTAACCTTCTTATGAGGCACCATGTCTCTCACTGGCAACTCATACATCGTCTTGTGACACTACGGTATTTTGTGAAGAGAAAATCTTCAGCAATTTCCCGAATGCTGGCCATCCAAGCTGGAGTCGTCCTTGACCTCTTTCTCGGAAGTAGGATCTACCTAACTGGACTAGATAGACAGGTAGACATAGTAAACGTCAAAAATACACGTTTATCTCAGCGCAAGTCGAAACTAAACTTTCAATATTACATAGTTCAAATACCTATCTATTAACAGAATCCCAGCTATTAATAAATTGCGAGTTAACTAATTAAGTTGGCGCTATGAACCGATGAAGACAGCTAATGGCGGTATTGAATCGCTTAGTATCTGGTGGTTGCTCATCGTACGCCGGTACCGTTAGCCGTATCTCGCAAACCAGTAGGGCGGCGTCGACCGGACAGGTGCGCCGGCGCATACCACGCATGGCCGAGCCCTACTGGGCCCGTTTTGGTAGAGGTACCGAACGACTCTACCTGCTCTATGTAGAGTTGAGTAACTATAATCACGAATTACGTAATAAAGTGAGGATTATTTTTGTTTACATAGTGTATTAGTATCCTTGCACGCTTCTTCGCACATATGTAGAGTTCGAAAAACTTTGTCAATGCTAAGGACAAGGCTGCAATAATTTCGTAGTTGTTAATTTCGTGTTAGCTTTTATGTATGCCATAGAGCAAAAAAATTGCCTTAGCTAACTTTCCAATATTTTTTATGTATGCCATGTATGAAGCGCACACAATTTTTTACTTTAAACCAAATGGGCTGTCTGCTTGTTTGACAAAGAATTGTTCAAAAAAGTGTAATACTTTTGACAAATAAAGATAACAACAGATTTCTGATATTCGAAACCATTGTTGGTTGACGACAAAAATAGACAAGGCGGTCATGTGTAAAGTTCTGTTAAAGTTAGGAGCACGTTAGGAGCGGTGAATCAACCCGACTGACCCACAGATGTTTACGGACCCATTTGGGGTCACGTTCAAACAAGCCCCTGTTCAGAGACTTGTTAGTGCATTTAGATTTTACCGTGTAAATACAGGTGCAGGTACAATTGCAGGTGCGTTGTGAACGCAATATAATAAAATAAATATGATTGTAATTTTTTTTATTTTTATAATTATTTTACTAAAATACTACTTAGCCGGAACCTAACAACGATTATCTCGGTCAAAGCCATGTCAAAGATACAGCCCGAGGGCCACATCCGGCCCTCACGCTATATCAATACGGGACTCAACCAGAATCACATTAGACGGCATGCCGTACCCGATGCTAACATGTTTAAAATTGCACATTAAAAAATGATTTAAATCATTTACCTACCCTTAGAGCGTCGGTGGCCGAGCGGTTAGAGTATCCGACTCGTAAGCCAGAGGTCCCGGGTTCGAAATCCGCTCAGGCCATGTACCAATATCTGTATTCTGAGTTATGTACATTAGTTGAATACTAACCGATGCTCTTACGGTGAGGGAAAACATCGTGATGAATCCTGCACATTCAGGCGACTGGATGTGTAACCATGATCCAATCTAGTCAGATTCCCCTGGTAGCAGGGTCATGGAGGTCGGATGGCTATCGCTCCACTGTAATTACCTGACCTGCCAAATCCTGGATCATGGTCAACGCGGACCCTGGGCCCTCGTGCGCGAGAGCACAACCGGGACATTAACGCCAAGATGATTAGTTTGACCTTATACGAACATTTGTAGTAACTATCCCCATCCTATCCAAACTACATAAGTACAGATGTTATGAATTATGTTTAAGTTCATAATTTTGAGTCTGGCCCACTAACACACCTTAATTTTTATGAATGACCCGTTAGAAAATATTTCTTGTTGGATTGAGTTGGAAAGAGTTGGATACTCTGATCTGGGTACATACCTATTCAAATACTGTGAATATTTCACAAATTTAGTTTTATATTGTTTTCCTTATTAAAATCGGCATACGACAAGGACGATAATACTGAAAAACAGGCATACAAAGATACCTAAAAATAAATAGATCCTCATGCCAGCGTTTGTTAATCATCCATCAGTAATGAGTTCTTCCATGGTTAAACTGACGGCAGAATGAGAGCGGACAATAAGTGGGTAGGTAGTAGGTAGGTACCTATAGCCAGTCGCAAACTCCGTTATATAGGTACATTGTAACGCCAAGGGCTGAGTGGCATTTTTAATTAATACTTTCATGTTTACGATCCGTTCCAAAAACCCAAACCGGTATTGACAATACCATAAAATAAGCCAATATCAATTATACCTACCCCTGACCCCGCTTGGTTACAGCTTCAGCAGTGGCAACGTTACATAATTTTATTCTTTGGTTGTATTAATCCGGATTATAAGAGCCAATCCGAATATCCGGGCTGGCTACGCTCGCTCCTTCATTAGTTTGGTACTTTAATTATGTTCGCCCAGCTCTTCAGAACCAATTTATGGTAAAATTATTTGATTCGTTGGAAATTGAGATTCTTGTAAATCACAATATTAAAACTCTTATGAATTTGTAAGATTATCTAAATTGTTAGTGTGAGATTTAATAATAACACGATTAACGGTCACGTTTTCGATCCGGCGAATCCTAAACTCAAAGTCAGTCAATCATAAAACGGAAACCGCTACTTATGATCTCGCAATACTGACTTGATAACTAGTTTTTGCCAGTAACCTGACCCTCGCGCTGTTCAATAAAAAGCTGTGATCAGTAACCATTAGTAAGGAATGTATAATAACTGTGAATTATCAGATTAATACCCAAAAGCAAAATAGCTGAGACCAACTCTAGGATTTAAATTTTACTAAACAAAAATCTAAGTTCACACTCGGACAGAACTCGGACGCCACCCGTGAGGTTGTAATACAAATAGTGATTTGGTTACGTCGTAGGACGGTATTTTCTCGGATTTTCTGCCTGAAACTGAAAACTAATAGGATTTTATTTAGACAGTTCTGCGAGAAACAAGGAAATAAGCTGCAGGGAAGAGTGGTACCTCCTCTTCAGGTTCATACACTTCAATGTTACTATCATAAAACAATTTGCTAAAACGTGGCTAAAACCACTTGGAAAGTTCGTGAACTGTTTACAAATTGCTTTATAACGTTGCATTGATGAGCGTTTTGTTCCCCGCTCACATATGGTTGCAAAAAAGATGTACGTACCTACTCGTACCTAACTACGTAGTACCTAATTATAGTTTGTGAATTGTTTTTTGCTGTATACTAGTGGAAACCGGTTGTTGAACTTTCTTCTAATAAACATTCTGTACTAAATGGAGAAATGGGAAATGTTTAGATAGGTACTCATTAATAACTAATAATGCCAGGAACACGATGCCAGGTAATAGGTATACTTATGCAATTTTAATTACTTAGTTATTAGGAACATATGTAGGTTGGTAGATTGGTAGGTACTTAGCTAGATATTAACGCAAATCAAGTTGTTGGCTAAGTATCGTTTTATTACTGGTATTGAGGAAACTTGACTTAGGTACCTACTTAATTACTAAACCGGTGTAACTACGGTTTTACCTACTAGTGATTACTAGCTATTATGTAACCCTAGAAGTGGCAAGTGGCATACGATCTAATCTGTCAGTGCTTGAAATCGCCTCTGTACTAGCTGGGTAATAATTACTATGTAGGTAATAATACTTGTAGTTGTGGCAATCTAACATAGTTTTGTATTTTAAAGGTACGTATCTTCAATTAATTATTCAAAGGCTACTAAAGCTAGCAAGTGCTGCAAGAGTTTATCTATCTGTTTATCTGCCCTTTCCAGTGTATGTAGCAGTCAAATTAAATAGCGTTTTAAAAAAATTAATTATAAAGAACATCTATGGCCTCAACATCAGTGGAGCGTTTTGCCTTAACCTTCACGCTTCAATTTGCCGATGCTCTTTTGTAACGCTTCTGTCCGCGAGTAGGTAGCACAGAGGTCCTAGCCAGTGGCGTGTAATGTAAAGGGCCCCGGGTTCAATCCCCGGACGGGTATAAATTGGAGTGATGAAATTTGATTTCCAGTTTAGGTCTGGGTGTTTGTGTGCTATGTACCTACTACTTACACAGTGACAAGTGCACCTGGTGGAAAGCGGCAATGTCACCCATAAATCCGACGATTTCTAAATAGGATTCAGGAATGTAGAAATGCAGGTGCGTTCATGCGTACGAGCTAGCGACCTTACCCTTCAGACCGGAACACAACACTGCAAACATTGTGGCTTGGCGAGAGAAATAAGTTAGGCGGTGTGGTATGGTACCCATCCAGGCCGGCACACCTCAGTCCAATGTGGGACGACCAGTGTGGAGTGTTATTTATCTGATGTAGGGATCTGTATTTATTGTCAAGACGCCACGTACTATGTAATTAAATCTCAATATCTGAAAGTAAAATAGATATATCCACAACCAAGTTCACAGGCTGTAAATAGTTGGTAAAGTCTTGCTGAGACTCGACTCCACTTGTACTGAACTCATCTCTCTTGCCACCAGGATCCCCGTGGAAGGTCGAGGTGATGGCGGGGCCGGCGGGCGGCGGCGGGGGGGAGCCCACCCGGCTGATCCCCGCTAGGGTGCCAGCCGTATTCGAGATTGCCACCTCGCCAGGAACGCCTGCCTTCTCTAAGAATGAGGTAATATTTGTGTAATCAAACCTGTCTCGCAGCCGACCGACTGGTACCTACTACCCATAACGTTTACCGGTTCATGATAGGTATATAATCCGACGACAGCGACTTCTTTTAGATTTGAAACTATGCAGCTAGATTTTCTGATCCTGGTTCAGGTTTTGAAAGACTGATGTGACTCGCAAAACCGATTTTGTCTTGAAGATCTGGTCACATGTAACACAGTAGAGTTGTCCAGTTAAGTTGTGAGTGTAATTGTAAAAGGGCTTGGATCACATCTTTCGGAGCTTCCGCTTCTCATCAAGATTCTATAAGCGTATTTTCTCGAATTTTTCCAACTATCTTGGGTAATATTGTGATAATAAATATGGGAAATAGTGTGTACGTCCTTGAATAATCCTGCTGGCAGCTACGTATATATACGCCATATAAGGTTGCAGCATGTCTAGTAATAGATTTAAATGATGTGCTAAATGTTTCAGGTGAGCGTATCCGTGACGGCGCCTTCTCGGCGGCCGGTGGCGGCGCGCGTGCAGGACGTGGCGGAGCGCCCCGGCGTGTACCGCATCGAGTTTATGCCGGAGGAAGTCGGCACACACTTGATCGACGTAAGACTCTATAATTATATATATAACTCTATAATGTCCACTCTTAGGTCGTGCGTTGAGCCTAACTCACCTGCGGGCGTGTTTTTGCTGAATACTGAAAGCGCAATGGATTGGAGTAACAGCGTCCGGAGTGGACGCCTGAGAGCGGGTCTCGCTCAACGCTGCGCACGCTCTTAATAACCTTAGATACTTCCTTAGACCTATCTAGATCTTCCCCAGATCTTATTCTAGTCAAATTTCAAATTTTCATTGTGTCGGGATATGCAAGGTCCATTTTAAGCGTTTGCCAATCAATCTGTGCTATAGCTACCAACATAACTGAATATTCATTTGACTGCCGATCAACAAAAGCGCTACTCGTTCAAACCGTACAGAGCCACAGGAATAGAATTATTTTGAAAATTCTATTTTTCTGTTTCAACCGCAGCGGTTCCTCTTCAATTCGAATTCGTTTTTGTAGGTACCTATATATTCTCTATAATTGTTGTTTCTTCAGTCTTCATCAAACATAAACATAATAACCCTAAACCACCATAGGTACTCGCCTAACTCGATGGTACAGCGATGATGTCCTCAGTTTGAATCGTTGTTGCATTCATGAGATCCAATTTCACGCTATCGACAGTAATATCTCACTTAAAGCAGAGCGGAACTAAACTGAGCCATCCGCAAACTAACCTTATCAAATGATAAACTTTCTCAAATTAGTTGTGCCACCGTATTGTATACAACGCCGCGGCGTTGTCGAACTAAACCTTTGTGCAAACGACTCCTAATTACCTAGTTGGGTCGAAAGTTTCATATAGGTAGGTACAATGTTTATTATCGATATCATTGAGCAGGCAGTTTGGCCAGTAGGTAGTCTTCAATAATTTTAGGACAGATAACTGAGCCTCTCTAAATTACTTCCCTGAGTAATGCTTATGTACATGTTCTTTTGTTAACAGGTTTCGATTGCTGATGAAAAACTGTCAAGTGGTCCCATGATCGCTAAAATATACGACGCTAGCCTCATCAAAGTTACGGATGTAGGCAATGCCGTAGTAGGACAACAGTGCCAGTTTAAAGGTAACTTAATTTACCCACCGAAAGCGTGATTTACCTACCTTTACTCCAGCAAAGTTTAAAGCCTGGCTTCGAATTCCATTGCTGCCATGTACCAATGACTCTTTTCTGAGTTATGTACATTAGTTGAACAGTAACCAATGCTCTTACGGTAAAGAAAAACATCGTGATGAAACCTGCACATCCAAGCAACTGACTGTGGTCAAATCTGGCCAGGTTCCCCTGTCCACAGGGTCATGGAGGTCAGTCAAATCGCAGTCGCTCCAGTGTAATTACCTGATCTGCCAAATCTTGGATCATTGTCAAGGCGGACCCCAGGCCCTCGTACGAACGAGAGAGCACAACCGGGACATTCAAGTCAATATGATTATTATTTTTCACTCCAGCAAACAAAACTATAGTTGATAATCTAGTAAACAAACGCCAGATACCATTATAATCATTTTCTTTTACAGTCGACGCAAGCGCAGCAGGCGAAGGACAATTAGAAATTTCAATAAATGAAGGCGAAGTTCCCAATCATGTCCAAGTGAGTCATCACTTTTACATTACAAGATACCTACCATTACATTAGGTACCTATTAGCATAATACTACATAAGAATAACTGTTTTGTTGCCAGGTGGTCGGAGGTGGACGATGTCTAGTCTTTTGGAAACCTGAAACTCCTACACCTCACCGTGTCGACATAAAATTCAATGGGGAGCCAGTTCCTTCGTCGCCTTTTGTATTTCACGTAGCTCCTGCACAGAGAGTTACGATCGATACTTCACAAATAGGTAACAAATCACTTAATTTCCATAAACAGTAACGTACAAAAGAGAGTGCTTGATTTGTATGTATTGTAATCCTCTACAAACAAAAGTATTATAAGCTGAACCACATTGTTTCCCTTTGCCTTATACAATTTTAAATGGCGTAGGATATTGTGTATCCGAGCCAAAAAACAAGTGTCAGAATGTATGTGTCCTAATTGCTTCCTTCCGTCCTCCGAATAGAGTCTAAAATATTTAATTTAATGCTTGACGTGACATTATTTTTCTTTTTCGTGTTTATTTGCTTTCTGTGTTGGCGCGTATTACAATATTTTCGTTCTTATTTGTTATCATTACCTAATTTTTACAATTATTTCTACTGACAGAACTAATACCAGTTGGAGAATTAGCATCATGTTCCGTACGAGTAGAAGGCTCGGGCGGCGGCGAACTTGCGGTGACCGTTCGAGGGCCCAGGGGCGAAGTCCCCGTGCGGCTAACTGGCGACGCAGTCACCGGCCTGGTGGCCAGTTTCACGCCAAGGAACGTTGGCCCCCACACACTCACCGCACACTATAACAACCAACCTGTCACAGTAAGTTTTTATCACTTTGTTCAGCATCAAATTCTGATGCTTATTTGAGAACATGTTCTGGTCGTAATCCTTTTATTAATCAATGTCTTTTCGCATTATTTAAATGATATTATGTCGCTTAAAGAAATGAAATTGAAATGAAATGAAAGATTTATATTAATGAGGCACGAATTAATATGCATCTTCTTTTTTGTGTTTTATCCAAAATTTGGATCAATAGCATCACATACAAAAAAAGAAAACGAAATGCTTTGAAATTTTAATTGCTTTTAAACATTTTCATTCTGTTATTCTATAAATTAAAGAGGTGTTTTCTATTCCTCACTACAGGGTACCCCATTTGTGTGCAAAGCCTATGATGGTAAACTAGTCAGTGTGAGTGGAGGTCTAGCGGCCCGCGTCGGTGTGCCAGTGCAACTGGCTGTCGACGCAGCTCAGGCTGGAGAAGGCAACTTGGAGATCACAGTGGCTGCCAGAGGCCTGAATATACCCACTCAAGTTCACCCACAGGTATACATTAGTCTATTACTAATTAATGTTAATGAAATATGTAATGTTTCTAGGATTCATATAGTTTGGGTGGCTTGTACCTACTTGGACTACTACTTGTACTAACGGTGTTGTTTCTTTTACAGGGGAATGCTCGGTTCACAGTATCATTCACACCAACAGAAGCTTGTGAACATGTTGTTAATGTGTCTTTTAACAAGGTAAATTACTGTTACTTAAATTACTGATAGTAAAAATGTTCTGACTGTTCTTACAAGAATATCGTCTCATTTTTTATATTGACTATAGATAGATGATCTCGGTTATTACAGATGAGAGTGCCCGGTTGCCCACTGGTTATTGAAGTGTCCGAGGGCACCGGCAGTGGAGCCCGAGTCACATTGCCAGGCCCCGTACCTTTACACCAACCAGCTGCGTTGACACTGCACCATCCTACTGCCACACTAGATCAAATTGAAGTCAATGTTGAAGGTGAGTAATTGGTAGAATCAACATAAAAGTGAAAAATATGCCCTCACTTACTGTCACTGTGTAACAGTATATTTTAATTATATTGTGTCGACCCACTATAAAATAGCTTTATATTACAAATAACTGATATTCGAGATACTGTGTTGTAAAAAAACAATTTTACTTTGGTAATTTTACACCAAATTGTGCATTTTAACACATTAAGTGTTGTCTCTTTAAATATTTGACTGCATAGTTAATTGTGTGTGTTAAATTTTTCATTTCATTTTGTTTTTGTCTATTTTGAGGTGGAGCTCTTGCAAAAGTAGTTTGCTTCGTTTATATTAATGTGTTTTACAATATTTTTAATAAGTAGGTAACTAGTAATTTACTGTTTTTTACAGGGTGGCATAAATGAAATAAATTGATCCTAGACCATGGGATCTAAATAAAATGGGAACATTGAAAGTTCGTCAAGTTCCAAAAATGATGATAGTTGATTTGGGGAATAGTATAAATTAACTATTAATAGGAAGGTTTACAAAATAGCTTTGCGTTACTAACAATATTATCCACCTCTTAACATAGCTCATAAATTCTAGTATTTTACTAATAATGCTCACTAATGTATGTATGTACCTATATAACATTTATAATTTTTGACTTGATATTATTCTTAGTAAGTGTAACAGTTAGCAATTTTAGTTAAGCATAGTTTAGGATAGGGTACACAAATGTTTAAATTTCAGGTAAAATATGACATGACGTCGCTGCTACAGTAACATTCATACGATTAAAAAGCTCATCCGCTTCGCCCTAACTACCTAACCACACTTCTCTGGGGACAAAACATACTCGTAAAAATTTAGAACAGATCTATCACTCTTTAAAATGATCTGTGGATAATCAGAACAGAAATCTACAAAAGTTATAGTGATGACATGGATAACGTAACACAATAGCGTACCTATCCCATAGGTTAATGAGAACTAAATTCACAGTCAAGGAAAAAAGACATGTCTATAGACGGCTGATCACTCGCTATCAGGTGACCAGCTTGCTCCTTTCTCTCTAATATATCTATGAGGGAAAATATAACCAAATGGGCATAGACGGGCAATTCTGTACTAGGTGTAGGTTAGTTTAGCCTAGTGCAAATATTTTATGTCTAAAGCTTCGGGAAAGTGTAGGTTAGTTTAGTCTAGAGGCTGTGTGCCTTGGGGAAAGTGTAGGTTAGGTCAGTTAGGGCGAGGCGGCTGACCGTTGAGCGTGGCAGGGCCGAATGGAGCGTCGGTCCCGGCGGCGGTGTCCGCGGCGGGCACGGCGGCCTTCCGGGCCGAGTTCGTCCCGCGGGCCGTGGGCGAGCACCGACTGAACGTGCTGGTGGACTCCACGCCGATACCGGCCAGCCCATTCCACTTGAAGGTGAGTGTGGTCATGACGTATTTGGCTGGTGGATATTCTAGATATTTAATTGGTTCTCTTCCCATCGAGTACTGAAAAAGCGGTCACGCGTTCAGGCGTTCCGCGTTCGTGTTCTGAAGGCATTGTCTTGTACTACATTACATAGACATACCCACACAGCGTGCGGTCAACCAGAACAAATTCTAACACAGAACGGGAACGAGGAACGCTTGACCACGTGACGACGTCTGATAGATCCCTGAGAGTGCTGGAATTCTGCTTTTAATTTGAGCCTCTTTCTCCTTATGGCTATTGGCGTGCTGCTTATAACTAGAACCTAAAAAATCTTATAGATATAACTAAGTACAATCATGAAGACATGTCAGCTTGCTTAGTCAAATGAATTGATTGTAGACTGTCTCCGACAGACTTCACCATAAAATTTACACATTTTCATGTGCAGCTTTTTTTCAACAAAGAAACACGTCCACCCTTACTCCATCAATAAAACACAATCCGCCAAGTTGTAAACATATTATTGTCATAAATGTTTATGTAGGCTTCATAAGGTTATCGCTCAATAAGCGTTTTAGTCGTTGGTAAACGCTGAAATTGTCATAAAAACGCCACACTGGTGTTTGAGATACTTTTGTAAACATTTAAAAACATCCTTCGGAGCAGTAAACACAAAGTTTCGAAAGGTTTAAGATATAATCAAACTTTTATAAACAAAACTTCCTCAAGCAGTATCTTCGTAAAATTAAAATTTAATCATAATTTGTTTCAGGTTTATGATGTTACTGCTATCAGAGTAAAGGACGTCGCTCACGGCACTGTCGGCAAACCCGTTACTTTCCTGGGTAAGGAAAACATTGATTTTATGTATGTCTTTCAAAATTCCAATCTGTTTTTTTATGTAATACGGCAGACAAATAGGCATGTGGACTACCTGATGGAAAGTGGTCACCGCCGCCTATGGACATCAGCAACACTATTTGCGCTACCAATAAGTTACCCGCCTCTAAGGAGATCTCTAATATACCTCTTGAACGAACCCATCATCATCACAGCCCGTAACAGTCCACTGCAGGACTTTGGGCCTCTCCCACGAAAGGGGAGGTTATTGCCATAATCTCCACGCTTGGCAGGCGGGTTGGAGATCGCAGTGTTTAAATATAACACTGGAAAATGCTGCTGCCCATTTTCCAGACTTCGGAGACTTGATATTTTGCCTCGAAAACATTAGTCGCCTCGTACGACACCCACGAATGTAAGGGGTTGGTGCTATTCTACTCTGCCGGACACCACACGGCCAACAACATAATATGTATTAATTCGATATTTTCAATAAACATATTTGTATTTGTATTCGTGCCCCAGTGGAGACAATGGCGGCGGGCCCCGGCAACCTGGAGGTGACCGTGAACGGCGGGCGCGTGCCCACCGCGGCGGCGGCGCAGGGCGCGCACACCTACGCGATCAGCTTCACGCCGCGCGACCCGAGGCCGCACACCGTCGAGCTGCGGTTCAACGGGGACCATGTGCCTGGTAAGGGTCGGATACTGAATTTTTTTCCTTTTAGACAGGTATTTGACCACCATCTCGCCTGTTGATTTTGTACGCACCTGCGGTTCTGCATTTTTGTTAACTGAAACCTAAAGGTATGAATTGTAGATGTAATGGGCGACAGTTACTACTTGCCATCAAGTGGTCTGTCTGTAGTTCGTTTGTCAGAGAACAGATAAATAAAAATATTTGCGCCCACCGCAACGGGTAAAGGGCACCCTCCAGGCTAGCGGGGAGGAGGCGGAGAATGTTCTTGGGCTGGTGATGTGAGACTCGTTATGAAAACCGAAGCGCCTACCCACTAAACTCAGCTTTGGGAATGTCAATAGCCTGGAAGGGCTTTAATGGCTTCATCGGAAGTGACACTCTATGGGGATGGGGAGCGGCATTCGGATACTGTAGTAAAGCTCCGCTGCGATTGGTAGATGTTGCTTTACGATTCTTTGCTTTATCCAAGTTTAAAGGGAAAACTGCTTTATCCAAGTGTACCGTGTAATATCACCAAAGGGAACGTACTGAAGTGAAAGATGTAGGTCATTACAGGCAGTACTATGCCTTACATCCACCCAGTATGTATTGACTGATTATAAACTTACTAGGTGGATGTAAGGGATAGTACTTCCTCCTTCCTACTTAGGGCGACCGATTCCGACTACAAGTGCGCTTATTCTCACCAACGAGTTCGAAATTCCACTAGATGGCGCCACTGGCGAGTAAGTTCCGATGCCTAATTATCTCGTCCTATTGGCCAGAAACAAAAGTAATATACAGTAATATTTTAGCCAATAGGACAGTGGCGCCCACTGGTGAGCACAAACACGGTTGCTCTCATTGGCTCGGTACCAAACCATTCGAGGCTAGCCCTTTCGCTACTCAATATGTGTAGACATTGCGATATTCAGTGGCTTGATTCTTGATTCGACAGCAAGAAATGATATTTTCCTTCCGTACCGAATTAAATGTAGATTAAGGGCCCTGGAAGTGACTGTTAAATTGTTACTGATTAGCCATCATCATTGACATCCATTCCGTTCAATGGTGACCCTCTAACACTAGCGCCTTCTTTTGTCAGGTGTGCTGGTGTGCACGCGCTATCTACTATGTTTTCCTTGCTACGATTGCCATCATTCATCTGGAGATGAATGATGGCAATCGTATGGATTTCCACCCCGACTTTCCACATCATATCGGCGCTGGATTGATTCAGCCGTACAAAATAGCTCCATCTTGTGACAACTCTGTCACAACGCCACACCACCTCTTGCTAGCGCCATCTACAACATTTTCGTTGCAACTTCTCTCTCCCAACAGGCAGCCCCTTCGTCTGCATGGTCTCCGCTCCGGCGCGTGTGATCGGCGCCGGTGGTGGAGAGTCCCCGGACAAGGTGTCCGTGGGCGAGCCGTACACGTTCAGCGTGGACTCGCCCGCGTCGCCTCACGTCGAGGTGCTAGGTCCGGCTAGGAGGCCGGTTATGGTTCAGGTAAGGATGTAATTGAGATATACTCACTCAGAAGGCAGATCCTTCTTCTGTATGGTCTCACGGTCGCACGGTCGTGATGCTCAGCGGGACTAGCCAAGATGCCAATCGCTTCGCAGCGATTCTATTAGGATTGACGATCGGAACTTGTCGGCTACGTTCGGCCAACTTCGCAGCGTTCGCTGTACGCAGTAAATCCGATCTCGCAACAGAATAATTTGGCAACTTGGCCAGACCTGTTAGAAGGCCCTTTATGGGTAGGTATGGGCAATACAGATACGTGGTGTCAAAGAAATAAAGCACCAACCCCTTCTATTCGCAGCGACTAATGTCTTAGCGGTAGACCAGGTATGGACTCTTTATGTATTGACCAGAAATTGATCAGCAGCGTTTTCTGTTTCGGTGTATTTTCAACACTGCCATCTTCAACTCGCTTGCCAGGGGTGGCTTCACAATCCACTACTGTGAAGTCCAAGCTGTCATGGACGATACAGCATATGGGAAATTTTACCTAGTGATATTTCTTTTGAAAGACTATTAGCGTGAATTATGGTTTTCTGAGTAGCGCAAGGTGAAGCCCGAACTTTCAAACATTATTATCATTTTATTACAGGTGTCAGCCGAAGAAACCGTCGGAGAAAACGAAGCCAGCAAAAGATACACAATTTCGTTCGTGCCAGTCGACGTTGGAGACCATAGTATTGAAGTAAGTATTGATTTATTTGCTTAGCTTTTTGTAGTCACAGATATTTTTTGGTTAAATTAGGTATAGCTATAACTATTGGATATAAGGATGACATTTCTTATCGTATTATTTTGTTTGCGAAATTATCATTTCGGCCTTTCATTCTTATTTTAAACTTATATTTTATATTTTACTAGTTGGCCCGGGCGACTTCGTTCGCATTTTGTCCTTACCGTGCCCCTACCCTACACCTGTCCTACTCCTACCCCTACCCGTCTCTTTCCTGTACTAAATGGGCTGTATCAGAATGCGTCATTTTTCTTCGATCCCCTGTGTACACTCCTATTTGTTCAAATGCACCCTACTCTGGCAGTTGACATCGTTTGCTTACCTACTACCATATAACAACTGAAAATGTGAGCATATTACATAGTATATGTTATCATATATTCCATCCCTGCAGGTCCGAGCAGGCGCGACCGGTGGCCACGTAGAAGGCAGTCCCTTCCTTGTGAAAGCTTACAGCGCGGCGCGCGTCGCCGTCACCGACATCTCGCCCGGCGTCGTCGGGAGACCCGTCTCCTTCACTATCAACGCTTCTCATGCTGGTATGCAATTCAACATTAATCTGATAAATAACAATATATGGGCGTTGTATACGTAGTATAAATCTTGTAAACTTGGGTGAAATAAACGTTATATTATTATTAAGTAAACCCTCATTATAAGTTGTGGGTCCGATTGAGAGGAAAATAAATATGTTGAAGTTGAAGTTTTGAAAAATTGACAATCGAAAATTGTGTGAAGTAATTTCTTTGAAACATTTACCACTATGCAGTACAGAAACTAAAGTTCAGTGTACGTTTTTATTTTCTTGTGAACCTTTAAAGTTACGAGTTTTATACTGTTATGATTTGTCAAAAACGTGATGATTCTTTGATATTCAGGTGCGGGCAACTTGGAGATCATCGTCGCAGTGAACGGCAGAAACGTGCCGAACTATGTGCAGAGCGAAGGCAATGCCAGATTCAAAGTAAGCATATGATTATCTTGTTGTATGTTAGAGAAGTTAATATAATGTAGTCATAATGAGCTGATAATATAATGTGCTAGACGTGGATTTCAGTATATAGTCTAACGCTAAACGGCAGCGCTACAGAAACGAGAAAATCCTAAAGAAATATCTTTATGTATGACGTGTCTTCCGAAAGATCAGTCTTGTATCTATGGCGAGGTATGAAATCATAACAGCTTCATCTTAAACGTAGTATCATCCCAAACAACCTTCATCTTGACCTTGTCGGGATATTGTATAAACCAATCAGTTCTGTCGACTGGACTATTAATAGCATTCATGTCGAATTGACTCATCCCGATCAATTGGTTGCCACAAAAAATGCTCTCATTATCAGTCAATACGATGCGGTGCAAATAGAGCGTCCTGTCATGTTTTGGTTGTTCCGTCATGTTATGGTGTGTATTGAACAGTGATTTCATAGAGTATTTGTTATTAAAGGTTCTTACATATATACGTTATAGGTTACTTCTGTGTGATTTTCTCGTATTTTTTATTGTTAAATTGGTACTGAGTGAAATATTGTTACCGACCTAATATTTTTAATGCTACAGTTTGCATTTAATGTAGATTGATAGATAGTTTTCCTTTTATCCGTACTATGACAGGACGATAAATGACTTTTTTTTATTGAAAATAGTCAGGTATTTGACAGCAATCTCACTTGATGTTAAGTGCAGATGGAGTTTACGGTAGAGCATACCAGTCTATTAAATACCTATTCACTCTTGTTGCAAAGAGACCCAAGCTGTAGCCTCAGTTAAAACACTTTGTCTGGCTACTCTCTACTGCTATGTCTCTCATCATCAAAAGCGAATGTGGCGTACTTCTATTTTGGCCTCACTTAGTGTGAGCTTAAAAGCTATGGTTAAGTGACAAACTGGAAATCGGGATTAAGACTACATAATTATAATTGTAAAATTGCTGACGGGTATAGCGAGGAACTGAGTAGATTCTTTCGTTGCTTGGCGGACCATTGGTCTGTTCATTTTAAGTCTTGTGAAGTCATCATCAGAAGTAGTCTAGACTGATCAGAATTACCTGATCAAATGGAGAAATTTAAGTTTTATCTGAGGAAGTTACAGTTATTTTTAGAATGGCATGTCAGCCATTTTATGTAGTGGTAATATGGTTTAAATTGTCTCAGTTGTTCAGATCATTCAGAGTTGTTATTTCGCTTAGCTACTTCAGCACGGCTAGCACAAATGTGCCCGCGTCACATCTCACGCCGCGAGAAAGCGTTTGTTTTCTTCACTCAATACTAAAATGAAATATAACAGTATCTGTGTCGCTTATCGCGCACGAGAGCATACTTCTGCTAGCCGTGCTGTTACTGATTGTACACAGCTACTGATACTGACGTATGACACTAAGGAGCGTCGGTGGCCGAGCGGTTAAGGTATCCGACTCGTAAGCAAGAGGTACCGGGATGAAATCCCGTTGCGCCCAATGACCAATGACTAATGACTATTTTCTAAGATATGTACATTAGTTTAATACTAACTATGCTCTTACGGTGAAGGAAAACATCGTGATGAAACTTGCACATTCAGGCTACTGAATGTGTAACCATAATCCAATCTGGTCAGGTTCCCCTGGTAGCATAGGGGCCAGATGGCAGTGGCTCCACTGTAATCACCTGACTTGCCAAATCTTGGATCACGATCAAGGCGGACCCCGGGCCCTCGTGCGCGAGAGCACAACCGGGACATTAACGCCAAGATGATGATTATGAGTACCGATATGCGCTGGTAGCCTGCTTTCTACGTGTATACGCCTCTACTGATGCTACGTACCTACCCCCAGGTGAACTTCAAGCCAGTGGAAGCGGCCCCGCACACGCTATCCGTCCGTTTCAACGGCCACGCGGTGCCGGGGTCCCCGTTCGCGTGCGCGGTGGCGGCGCCCGCGGCGGCGGCGGACGCGCGCGCCGCCGGGCCCGGGCTGGTGGCCGCGCCGAGGGGAGTGCCTGCCGATATACAGCTCACCGGGTTCTATTGTAAGTATTTCTAGTTTAACGAGGTGTTCTGTGTTGTTCATGCTCCATTTCTAGGGGGCACCACGTGCCTTGCTGGCGGATATAGCCAGCTCAACTATTCTTAGGTCGGAATGAAAAGTGTTTCTCATGCTTACTAGGTTATATTGGCTGCCGATATACAGCTCACCGGGTTCTATTGTGAGTGTCTCGATTTCTCTAGGTTCTTAGGGGTGTTCACAATGTTTCATGCTGGCGGCACCACGTGATTTGCTGGCGGGTGTAGCCAGCTCAACTATTCTTAGGTTGGTAGTGCTGAAAATGTGTTTCTCATACTTATGGTTTTCATACTCCATTTCTAGGGGTGTTCACAATGAATGCTGACGGTACCACGTACCTTTCTAGCGGATATACTCAGCTCAACTATTCTTAGGTCTGAAGTGCTGAAAATGCGTTTCTCATGCTTACTTGATTGTATTGGCGATCCCGAACGCAATCCTGGCGAATGTATAGACACTGCATCGGGTCGTATAGGGCTGCCTGTAGCCAGTGGAGACGGTCACGCGGTGCCGAAGCCCCTGTTCTCGTGCGTGGTGGGGGAGGCAATTTATAGCTCACCGCGTTCTATTATGAGTATTTCTACTTTTCGAGATACATATCCATACTTCATTTCTTGTGGCGGCGTCTCGCGGGCGGAAATATTCAAATGGTGCTTATATATTCACAATCCATGCTGGCGGCACCACGTGGCTTGCTGGCTGTATACCTTCATCTTGCCGATTACTGCTCTCTTAGTTCGGGAGTCCTGAAAATGTGTTTGACTCGTACTCGATTTCTGCTGTCGGCACCTGCTGGAGCTACAGTGCTGGCGGATGAATGTACACTGCATCGGGTTGTTTAAGTATAGGGCTGACTGTAGCCGTTTGCGTGCGCAGGGGCTCCCCGACGATATACAGCTAACCGGCTTCTGTTGTGAGTATAAGGCTGCTTCTTAACCAAAACTCCTATAGACAACACAACACCAATAAACATCGCTCACACTCATAGTATCAACCGGTAATCTGCCACATAGAATTTGTTTAACAATAACACAAAATGTTTGTTATTTAGACATCCGATTTGGTTTGTACACACCGTGAGACGGTGGACGTGCCTATGTAAACACAGCGTAGTAATGCGTGGTCGCCGATGTGTCTGCTTTCGTGCCTGTTCACGGTGATAGGCTATTGTGCCAAATGCCACTGTACATTGCCTTGTACGAATCCGAAACGTACGTGGGATTTTGATGTTTATTTGTGAAATATGAAAACAGTGGTTTGTTTAATTAAATGGTGTTTGTGTATGTATGAAAATGTCCCAAGATTATTTTTATATTGATTTATTTTTAATGTAACATACTTGTGTAATGAATAATGAGTTAAGTATAAAACTAGTGATGGCATTATTCCGATGTCCAAACAAAATCAACAAATAATTGTCACTTTTTTACGATTTCTAACTTTTTTATCGATACATCATCAAGGTACTACTTGCTAATTAACTATAGATCGTGGTAAATATTGTGTTTGTTGTAAACGATTATGCAGACAGATTTGTGAATCTAAAGTTTGCCGCAGCTCTTCATTTACCTATATGAATTGAATAAGTGTTGTTCGCCATCTATGTGGTATTAACACACCTAACGAGTGGCAAGCTCGTTACGATGCTAAGGTTCGACTAACCTCAAAGATGAACCGGTCACCTATCCAGTTACCTGACTCTGCGTGCGTTGTTTATGCGCTGCCCTAATTGGTAGCGGTCGTGCCGACGTACTTCGCCCGACCAATAGGAGACGTCTAAACTACCCGTCGCACGACCATGGTCGTACGACCGTTGCCAATTTGGACAGCGCTTTTCCCCCAGTTTCTGAAACGTTTGTCAATGTTAATCATCGATTAAAACACTTTCTACAACTCACTATAGATAAAGATGGCGAATTTATATTGATGAAATGTATTGAATGTACGGGAAACTGGCCTTTACTCAGTGAAATTTTGAACAGCTAATACCGTAGCCGAACCGAGTTTTAGGTCTTCCGCTAATGACCCTGATAGTTGGTGAACAGTCTCGAGTGCCGATAAGCACGAGGCACCCCATGACGTCATTATTCCTTCCTTGTTATTAACCAACACGACCTTGCCTAGCGGGCGAGCCGACGGTGTTCGTCACGGGCCCGGGCGGCAGCAACGTGCGCGCGCGCATCTCGCCCGCCGGCGACGGCCGCTACGCCGCCACCTACACCCCGGACGCGGTCGGACGGCACAGTGTGCAGGTAACGTAACGTCTACAGTGGTGCTTGCGTAATATGGGGATTTTTAGAGATATAATTTACAAATCCATAAGATAATTAAGCATACAATAAATGTCACTTTAATTTTATGTCAATAAATATCGTTATTCTAGACTAATGCCGCCTATATAGACTAATGATATATAGGGATTGGATAATACTTCATGTTCAAGAGATCTGTGGTACATTTCATAGAAAGAAAGTGGAATTAATTACAACAAAACAAACAAGAAATTCCGATAGCAGTTGTTTTAAATAGCCAGTTAAAACAACTGATTTCTGTTTGCCCAAGGCATAAATATATTTCGACACCACCTTTTGCTTCAGTTGCTTTATCTAAATATCAGATTACTTATAATCTGATATTTTGATATCCCCGAAAATAGTTATAGAAAATATTAAAACAAAATTTAAGTTGCAGTATTTAACAAAGTCAATTATTTGTAGGTGACCTGCGCCGGGCGGCCAGTGCCCGGGTCGCCGTTCCTATGCAACGTGTACGACGTGCGCCGCGTGCGCGTCACCGGACTCGGCCCCGGAGGTGAGTTGGATTGGGACATAGTAATACTTGGCTTGGGACTTATAGTAAAGGATAATAACTATCCACTCAGTGGGATTAAGGCAGAGAGATAATGATAACGATAAACCTTTGTGACCCAGTTAGGGTTTTCGCGATTTCAGATAGCGCTAGTGGGGCGTAAGATCTGTTGTCCAAATACTGCCATGCTCAATAGCATACGCCCATCCAATCAGTTCAATGTTTCTGTCCAATGACATAAATGACTGCTGTAAAATGACGAATCTGTTCCAGCCACTGACCATTATTTTGACATCAGATCTCACGTCGCAGTAACGCCATCTCGTGGATTTTGAAATCGCGAAAACCTTCATTCACAACTCATGCGAGGAATCATGGAGATTTTAAGATTTTCGTGGTTATTCACTACACTTTCACTACCCATATTAAAGGGTTTGTTGCCACGTTTGGTATTGTTTTTAACTCCGATATTTCGACGCAGTTGCATGGTTACGCACGAGCATATTCAGTCTACACGTGACTCAGTAACAAACCCGTTAATCATCTTTCCAGCCCATATCACTCTACTGCAGAACTAAGGCTTCTCCCACGAAAGGGGTGGTTATTGCCATAATCTTCACGCTCGACAGGCGGGTTGGAGATAGCACTGTTATAAATATAACAATGGAAAACGCTGCTGCCCATTTTCCAGCCTTCGGAGACTAGAATAGAAGTTTTGCCTTGAAAGCATTAGTCGCCTTGTACGACACTCACGAGTGTAAGGGGTTGGTGCTATTCTACTCTGCCGGACACCAACCCGTTAATATGTGTAGTGAAAGTGTGACAATAACAGGCTCTTTCAAGATAAACCGACACCCCAATTTCCGTCTCCAGAACTCGAAGGCACCCTGGAAGGGCTGAGTCTCGACGACGCTGGTGAGGAGGAGCGCGGCGTGGAGGTCGGCAAGCCCGTCACGTTCAGCGTGGACGCCGCCGGCGCTGGGGAGGGCACACTGGAGCTGGTGGTCTCCACGCCGTCCACCACTGTCAAGGCTGAGGTGAGAATACGTGGTTGCGATGGCGGAGGGTCTGGTGTAGGCACGAGATTAAAATGTTAAGCCACGAGGCAATAAAGAGCTATTGTATTCTCAAGCGACAAGTACTTTGATCTCATAATTTCGCAAGACAAGGAAGTTCACTGGGTGTAGGAAATTCTATGGAAAATAAACAGAAAATAATGTGGTGCAATTATTTAAGGAAGTTAATCGCAACGTTTTCGTTGCGCCACAATTGAGTTCTTTTCGTTTCGTAAATTGCACCTTATGATAATTTGAATTGATGTTCCCTTTTTTCCGATTTCAATAAGAGTTAGAGTATAATCGCTCCTGTAGTCCTCTCGGCCGGACACCCTTCAATAGTCAAATAAAAATAAAAATTCCCCTTACCCAGGTGGTGGCCGTCTCCCGCGGGCTGTACGACGTGACGTTCGTGCCGGTGTCCCGCGAGCCGCACCGCGTGTCGGTCACATTCAACGAGCAGCCCGTGCCCGGCAGCCCCTTCGTCTGCCGGGTCAGCGAGCCGCACACCTACGTGCAGATCGGTGAGTGTGCAGATAGACTCAGACATAGACATAGACAAGGGAACAGACCGGGTTATGGCCTGAAACTGCTACGGACGCGTGGCAGTCTCCCGCGAGCCGCGGCGCGTGTCTCATTTAATGAGCAGCCTGTGTACAGTAGTGTGCAGCCAGCTTGACAAGGTTCAGGCCTGGTGGTGGCAGTTTCCTGCAGTCTATACGATGTGAAACTGATACGGAAGCGTGGCAGTATCCCGCGAACCGCATCGGGTGTCGGTCTCGTTAAGCAGCGTGCGTTCTGCCGACTGGTTGGGGTTTTAACCATTTAGCCAAATCCAGAAATCAAACTGTTGCTGTTCTGTAAGTAAAAAAACTTGTTTACCTCACATCCTCTTTGCAGTTTCGCTTTTCAGCCACATCATAGTCACCAAAAAAAAAACTAATTACATCCAGGAACAAACACTTTTTTTTTGGAAATTAGAAGTTTTCTTTTACTTAATGACGTAAGATAATCTACTCGCACTCACAGTCTATAAGAACGCAAACGTCGCTAAATCTCTAATTATCGCTCTATCACGCAGGCGGCTTAGCGGCAGTGGAGATCGACGAGAACCTCTCCGACGTCGAAGTGATATCTCCCACCGGGCAGCCAGTAGACGCCCAGGTGGAAGACGGACTGGTCACCTTCTCTGCTAACCGGATAGGCAGATACATGATGCGGACAGCGCACGGGACAGTCGCTGAAGTGGAGGCTTTGGACGCGTCGGCAGTGAAGGTGCTGTCGGTTGGAGACGCTGTGGCGCATCGGCCGGCTATACTTACCGGTAAGTGATAGGATATTTTTTTACTGTTTCTCTCTTTTATTGCATTATATTCCTTTTATACCATTGTGTCAGTCTTTGTCGAAGGACAGGACAAATATGTTCCGATATGACTGGAGCCGACCAACCGTCAATTGCAGTTGATACTAACCCCTACGCAGTATAAAATAAAGCCACTTTCTGATACGGAGGTTGTGGTCGGACATGCAATCAAGGTTGGCTCGCCTGCGCATCCGAAAGCAACTGACGGCTGGTCGGCTTGTCCAAATCGGAACTCTATTAATAGTTTAACAGAACATCACGATCATCAATGGTGAAGGACTGACTTATCTCTCTTCAGTCGGATCGCTCAGTCCAACTCAGCTTCGTCCCCCACGACAGTTTTCCTCTGGAGCCATTTCAGCCCGCGTTCTTCTTTACTCGTGTCTCGCAAGATCTTTTCAGGTTACATGCTAGTGGCGCCCTCTATCCCCATCCCTAACAACCCACCTCTCCCACCCGCAGTAAGCACAAGCGGCGCCGGCAACGGCCGTCTCTCCGCCCGCGTGTGGGGCTGCGGGGCTCCTGTGCCCCACTCCGTACGTCGGCGGGGCGGAGGCCGACAGGAGGTGGTCTGGCACCCGGCGCGGGCGGCGCCCCACCGCCTAGCACTGTACTGGAGCGGAGCGCCGCTGCCAACAGAGCCGCTAGTTGTGGATGTGCAGCCGCAGAACGCTGGACAGGAGGTATGTACTCGTAGCTTCCATTAGAAGATGTTGTAGTGAAATCGACTCTATTGTTGAGGTGGTGTGGGTGAAAATCGCTTGCACTTATCTCTGGGAAAACGAGCGGGGCGCTGCTGCTTGTGGGTGTGCAGCCGCAGAACGCTGGGCAAGAGGTATGGAGCTACGAAATCGACTCTATTATTAAGGCGGTAGGGGTGAAAATCGCTTGCACATATCCCTAGGTAAACTAGTGCGGGGCGACAGGAGGTATATAGCTTCCACTCGAAAATGTATGTGGGGGTAGGGGTAAAAGTTGCTTGCGCTTATGCCTAGGTAAACTAGAGCGGGGTGCCAGCCGACAGGAGGTATATAACTTTCACTCAAAAATGTATGTAGGGGTAGGGGTGAAAGTCGCTTGCGTTTATCGCGGGGAAACCAGGGGCTGCGGGGCTCCCGTGCCCCACTCCGTAAGTCGGCGGGGCGGAGGCCAACAGGAGGTAGTCTGGCACCCGGCGCGGGCAGCTCCCCACCGCCTGGCACTGTACTGGAGCGGGGCGCGTCTGCCAACAGAGCCGCTGGTTGTTAATGTGCAGACACAGAATGCTGGACAGGAGGTATGTACTCGTAGCTTCCATTAGAAGATGTTGTAGTGAAATCGACTCTATTGTTGAGGTGGTGAAACTAGAGCGGGGTGCCAGCCGACAGGAGGTATATAACTTTCACTCGGAAATGTATGTGGGGTTGGGGTTAAAGTCGCTTGCGGTTATCTCTGGGGAACCCGGGGCTGCGCAGCCGCAGAATGCTGGACAGGAGGTATGGAACTAGTAAAGATGTCGTAATAAAGTCGACTCTGTTGTTAAGGGACATCTCGCCTCGGAAAACTGCCGATTGTTCAAATTTTTGCGACTCGAAGTTACCCGAAGTGCCTCTCTACACTACTCGGTTGACTTCACTGCGGTTTGCCATTTCTTTTTAATAACCTTTTTTTTTCTTTGAGTAACATCCTTTTTTTTCTTATGCACGTAGTCATAATACGCGAGAGTGTACATTGCAACGGCAACTGCTACTTGAGTGTCCACGATGAAAGGAGTGCGTGTAGCAACGTACTTCTGACTTCGGTCAACTTTCCAATGCAATTCGTCGTGGATCTTTGCGTGTAGTGTAGAGGAGTGTAATGACATGACCACAAGATAACATGAAGTAAAGATTCGAGGCACATTTTTTTGTTACCACCCCACAGCATGAAGTAAAGTTTCTAGACAATAAAAAATGCTTTTCCACCCCACCAGGTCTCCGCCATGGGCGTGGGGCTGTACCAAGCCCGCGTGGGCCGCGTGGCAGCTTTCAGTATCGATACTGTGGGCCGAGCGGCTCGGGAGTTCGACGTTGTGGTATCCGGGCCGGGCGCGCGGGCACTACCTGTACGCTGCTACCAGACCAAATCGGGTCTACTACAAGCTGAATACACCGTCACTGACGTCGGACAGAGCACTATTGGTAAGTTACCTCCAAGGGGGGCGAATCTCGCGCTGTGACATCTCAAATTCGACATTTTCTCTGGCCAATAAACTGTATTAAATCGTCAATGAAATTGATCTTCGACAATATACGACTGTCGAAAATAGTTGAGAAAATATTTTTGGCTGCAATAGACATTTCAATGTCATTATTAATGGAGATATGTGGGTAAAAAAAATTTCGAATTCGAGATGTTAAAGCGTGAGAATTAGGTCCCAAGAGTATAGATATTGGTCGACACTGTGGACCGAGCGGCTCGGGAGTTCGACGTTGTGGTATCAGGGCCGGGGGCAAGCGCTCTACCCGTTCGCTGCTACCAGACCAAATCGGGTCTACTACATGCTGAATACACCGTCACTGACGAGCACTATTGGCAAGTCGCTTCCAAGAGTATAGATATTGTTCGACACTGGGTTCAGTGGTTTTTGAGTTTATTGCGAACACACACATGCTACTAGGGAACATGCGGAACGTAGAAGTCTTATTTAGGAGAGAAAATCAATAATAAATAAAATCCTTAAGTTTAATTGAATTGTACTACGTTATAATCTGAACATTACAGAAGTGCTGCACCTATCCAAGCCCATATCCGGAAGCCCGTTTACGTGCGAGTCGTTCGACCCCAACCGGGTGGTGATATCCGGGCTGCCCACCGGGAACGTCATAGCGCAGACGCCAATCAATTTCACAGGTAATTGAGGAATCTCATCGTTGGATTTTAACTTATTTAAGCTCGTTACGTTTTTGTAGCTATTTTAGTAGTTAACTAATATTGTTAACATTCTGAAACTTCCGGTGCGGGTAAAAACTATGTTACGAAATGTTTTTTAAGAACTCAACAAGAAGAAGTAAACAAAAATAATCTTTTTCCAACATTTGTAAATGCCGGTGTGGGAGCACCTTTATTAAAAATTTATATTTTATACAGTGAAAACTGACCATTGACGCCAACGATAAATTGAAACATAAATCTCTATAGTTCTGTTTTCCTTGATTATTAGCCAATTTCTTCTTTTTGTTATTTCTCTACAATGGCACCTACTCTTTGGTTTCATATAGTCTACATGGAACCAAAGACAACCATTTATAGTTACAGAAAAGGTTAACAAACGACTCATCGAATTTGTCAAATTATTCAATATTCACACATGTGATTCGCTTTAATCAGCTATGGTACACAGGTCTATGCACTGGCTCCATTGTCTTTTTGTTTATCTTTTTTTGTAACTTTGGTTGAAGGTAGATTTTACCCAATCCCTCCTTTTTATGACGTATTTAAGCTATTATGTAACCGAATGGTAACATAATAGACAGTACATTATAACCGCTAAATGTTTTACCCTACCCCCGTCAACCCCCAGTGGACACAAAGGACGCGGGCATAGCAGAGCTAGAAGTGGTAGCGGAATCCCGCGGCGTGCGACGAACGAGACTCCCAGTGGACGTGCGAGAAGACGGTTCGACGCATCGCGTACGACTGCGGCCTACACTACCTGATCACTACCGGATTTATATCACTTATGGCGGTGAGTTGAATGTTTTTATTTTAATATAGAAGACCGCTATCTCACTTGGTCGTAAGTGACGATGCTGAAGCATTGAGCAGTGAGCTCGAACCTTGAAGGCGTCCAGATTATATTGATCAGGCGACACACTCGCTGGCAACGTGATAACCGATGCTGTTGCGGTGGGGAAACAGCGTGATGAAACCTGCATATTCAGGCGACTGAATGTGTAACCATAAATAATAAATAAAATAAAAATATTCGTGGACAATATTCACACAGCGCCATCTAGCCCCAAACTAAGCAAAGCTTGTACTATGGGTGCTAGATAACTGATATACTAATTAAATACTTTTTTTTTTTTTTTTTAAATACATACTTAATATACATAGAACACCCAGACCCGTCACAGAAATTAAAATTCATCATTTCAATTTCTGCCCGGCCGGGAATCGAACCCGGGACCTATTGCGTGGCAGACCGGCATTTTGACCATTGCACCACTCAGGTCGTCATTGATCCAACCATGATCCAATCTGGTCAGGTTCCCCGGGTAGCAGGGGATGGTCAAATGGAGCAGGCGTCAGTTGTGTCTCTTTAGCCTAGTTTCCCTTTTAGCGGCATGGTTGTTCCGTTTTAAGCCATGGTCAGTATTATCTTTCGCTTACGAGTCAGATACCTTAACCACTCGAGACAACAATACTACTGTGCCATAGAAGTGACTGCTGTAAAATTCTAACCAATGGCAGGGCTTTATTTTGACATCGGTAGTGCCATCTGAAATCGCCAATACCCTCATTTTAAAACCCACTTTAATTCCATGTTCCAGGCGCCCCAGTTGGCGGTAGCCCAGTGTCCTTGGGCGCTGTACGTGCCCGCGGTGGTCTGGGCGCTCGCTGCGTGGGCACCGGGCTTGCGCACGCGCACGTCGGGAAAGAGGCCGCCTTCACCATACACTGCGCCGACGACCAGCCGCCTACCGTGCAGGTAACGTCCACATATATTGACATCATTTGACGTCATTTTGGGACTGAACTAAGTTTAATGTAAATTAAATAAAAATAAATAAATTAATATTCGTGGACAAATTCACACAGCACCATCTAGCCCCAAACTAAGCAAAGCTTGTACTATGGGTGCTAGATAACAGATATACTACTTAAATACTTTTTTAAATACATACTTATTATACATAGAACAACCAGACCCGTAACAGAAATTAAAATTCATCATTTCAATTTCTGCCCGGCCGGGAATCGAACCCGGGACCTCTTGCGTGGCAGACCGGTTGACCATTGAACCACTCAAGTCGTCAAACCACCAAACCACGAAACCGTCAAATTGTTGGTGGTCTAACAATTTGACGGTTGTGCCGGCACCGTTTTTTATACAACTTAGCGACAAGCAGACAGCCTGATGAAATGCTATGATGGAAAGTTGTGACTGTCACCCATAACATCTATGTTTTGTGTAGATACCTAAGACTCCATGTAAAAAAAAGCAAACCGCAGGTGTGTTATCACTGCGTTTGTCATCCAGCCGAAGACAAGAACAAAAACACATATTTTATATTGGCGGCAAAAATTAATATTGTGCGTCTGTCTACACATATTTCCGCTAATTTCTCCTAAATCACACAAGGGATTTTGATACCTTTGATATAGTTTTCGTCATCAGTTCAAGAACTTATTAAGGAAATTTTATTCGAATAACTCATGCATATTCTAATAGAGAAACCCCGCGAACACTCGTTGCGGAGTCTGGGCGGGTCGCTACCGTCGCTAGTGTACTAACAAAATCGAATTTCTCCCCGCAGGTGGAACGCCTAACCCCCAACAGCGAAGAGGACTCCGACAGCGGCCTACTCGAGTGCCGGGTGGCGGCCGGAGCCCCGCGCGAGTGGCTCTGCGCATACATCCCGCTCGCCGTCGGATTGTATGAAGTCCGGATCTTCACCGCCGCCGGGCCAATGCCCGGGAGCCCGTTCTCTGTCAAGGTGGGTGCCGAGGCCGGTTTCGGTTAACACTGTTTCGAACCCAAATATCAGAGTCAGGCGCGGTGCTAACAAACGCCGCCAGATGAGCCGTTTCCACAGCTGGATGGCCTACGAATTAATCCATACGGCTTTGTACCGTACATCTTTTTGTTGACCTTTCTTCGACGCAAATCGAAAAACAACAAGCTACGCAGGCTAGATGACTAGCGATCGACCACCGATTTTTTCAAGATTACGTACGACCTTCCTGTAACGGTGTTGCCAAACCGTTACGATATTGAAACCTTCCAGAAACGTGCCTACACCCATCTCAAAGGCCGGAAACCTTATGTTGCTAATGTCTATAGGCAGCGGTGATCATCCCCCTTTACGCTTTTACCGATTGACATAAGATTTTTTTTGTTTGAAGATGAAAACAATACCAATGGCCCTTAACCTGTCAACATGTCCATCTCCCCAGGTCATAGACACATCAGCCATCGTGCCGGTGGGCGGGTGGGGGCTGGACGGCGCGGGGCGGCTGCGCGCGCCCTGCAAGCTCGTGCTGGACACCAGCGGCGCCGGGCCCGGCACCCTCGAGTGCCTGCTGGCCGGCCGCCATCAGCGTGAGTACCGTCTCCGGGGCTAGGGCCATAGACCCGGCAGCCATCGTGCCGGTGGGCGGGTGGGGGCTGGACGGCGCGGGGCGGCTGCGCGCGCCCTGCAAGCTCGTGCTGGACACCAGCGGCGCCGGGCCCGGCACCCTCGAGTGCCTGCTGGCCGGCCGCCATCAGCGTGAGTACCGTCTCCGGGGCTAGGGCCATAGACCCGGCAGCCATCGTGCCGGTGGGCGGGTGGGGGCTGGACGGCGCGGGGCGGCTGCGCGCGCCCTGCAAGCTCGTGCTGGACACCAGCGGCGCCGGGCCCGGCACCCTCGAGTGCCTGCTGGCCGGCCGCCATCAGCGTGAGTACCGTCTCCGGGGCTAGGGCCATAGACCCGGCAGCCATCGTGCCGGTGGGCGGGTGGGGGCTGGACGGCGCGGGGCGGCTGCGCGCGCCCTGCAAGCTCGTGCTGGACACCAGCGGCGCCGGGCCCGGCACCCTCGAGTGCCTGCTGGCCGGCCGCCATCAGCGTGAGTACCGTCTCCGGGGCTAGGGCCATAGACCCGGCAGCCATCGTGCCGGTGGGCGGGTGGGGGCTGGACGGCGCGGGGCGGCTGCGCGCGCCCTGCAAGCTCGTGCTGGACACCAGCGGCGCCGGGCCCGGCACCCTCGAGTGCCTGCTGGCCGGCCGCCATCAGCGTGAGTACCGTGTCCGGGGCTAGGGCCATAGACCCGGCAGCCATCGTGCCGGTGGGCGGGTGGGGGCTGGACGGCGCGGGGCGGCTGCGCGCGCCCTGCAAGCTCGTGCTGGACACCAGCGGCGCCGGGCCCGGCACCCTCGAGTGCCTGCTGGCCGGCCGCCATCAGCGTGAGTACCGTCTCCGGGGCTAGGGCCATAGACCCGGCAGCCATCGTGCCGGTGGGCGGGTGGGGGCTGGACGGCGCGGGGCGGCTGCGCGCGCCCTGCAAGCTCGTGCTGGACACCAGCGGCGCCGGGCCCGCCGGGTAAATTTACGGAGACGCTTTAATTCAGCACAAAAGCATGCCAAGAGGCTTGATTGTGGTCCAGAGTCCTATTCTTATCTATATTATATTCTGTTATTACGAAAACCTTTATAAATGATTCTGTTTTTTATGCTATAATTTTTTTTTGTGAAATATTAATATTTCTAATCCTTGACCTCAACAAAGCCGACACTTTCGAGACTAACGTTATGAGTATTAATTTTTTTTTTATTTCATCCTACCAGGCGTAGAAACTGTCGCCGGCCGCGCCGTGGTCACCCTCGCCGGGGCGGAGGGCGCATCCGGCGAGGCAGAAGTCGAGCTGGCGTACAACGGAGCGCCGGTGGGCGGAGCCCCACGAAAAGCACTGCTGCCCACGGGTCACACTGCCGACCGCGTCACGCTGGCAGGACGGGGCTTGGCCCACGCCGCGCCGCACCACCCGGCCGTGTTCACTATCGGTGAGTATGGGTAACACTAGGGCTGCAGTCCAAGCGCCGACAGGCGGAGCCCCGCGGCGAGCGCTGCTGCCCCCAGGTCATCAGCGGAAGATCTCGACCCATCTCGCTTCGGCAAGGATATTAGGAGGTACGAGTGGTATGGGTACTACTGCAAGCTGAGGCGACAATGTACCGTCACGGCGGCCAATCATCTCCCGAAACAGTTCAACCAGTCTCAGAGTCGCCAGCGCCAGGAGGACCTCAGTTAACCTCGTTTCGACAACATTTACTAGGAGACACATTTGACGAGTGGCGAGCTTGTTGCGTTGATGAAGTTCAACTAGCCTCAAAGTACGAAACGATCCAGTTAGTGCCATCAGCGTGCGTTGCTTAACTTTGATTATCAGTTTCGCAAACACGCGGGCAATAGACCAGAAACGTGTCTGTCTCTGTCCTCTGCGTTGGGCAACTGTTTAGCGAAGTTGACGAGTTCAGTGAACAAATACACCGGTGTAAACCGATTGCGACCGAGTCCGTACAGCGTTACTCTCCACTCCTCACTATCCTTGATCCTCCTCACTATCAATGCAAATCGTTCTTTATACTTATTTACCCAAACCCTTTCTCAACCCCCAGACGGCAGCGCAGCAGGCCCCGGCGCCCCCGAGGCCTCCCTGGCCTCTCCTGACGGGGAGAGCGTGCCTGTTGCGCTAGCGGCGGCCGGGGCTGCCGGCCTGTGGCGCGCCACGTACACCCCGCGACGCCCAGGCGACCACCAGCTCAGGGTGACTTGGGCCGGGAGACTGGTGAAAGGTGAGAATAAGGTGTAGTGGTGGACGACTGGTTATAGCGTCACCCAGCGGGGGTAACCAAGATGTCAATCGATCGATAGCGATTGTATTGCAACGATGGTGGACTTGACGGCTGGGCGGTTCGCAATACTGCGCCAATCTACTGTTGCGGGCGGATCAAGCCAAGATACCAATCGCTTCGTAATGATTACAATGCGATTGTTAATTGAATCATGTCTATGTTGGGCCAGCGCTGGTAGATCTGCGCAGTACTTCGAGCAATGCAGTTGCGGGCCGAATGTAGCCGACAAGTTCCAGTTGGAATTCGCAATAGAATCGTTACGAAGAGATTGGCATCTTGGCTAGACCCGTGGGCTGGCGAACGTTGTCGTCAAGTTCCGATCGACAGTCGCAATATAATTGCTACAGAGTGATTGGCTTATTGGTTAGACCTGCGGGTTCGAATCCCTCTCGAAGTCCCCTACCAATATTTCTTTCTAATATAAAACGATTACCACGCCTTCTATTCTTATTAAGGGCATCTTAAGGCGATCCCGATTATCGACTGAAAACAGTCGCTACAAGCCACGTCGTGGCTTGAGTTTGAAGCTCGGACCTCCTCCTCCATTCATATTCCTCATATCTGAGGGTCTTGACTACTCTACCCCATAATCCTCTCATTCGAAGCTCCGAAACCGGAGGAAAAATACCTATAAACTTTCTGAATCCATCGTCACATTTGAACTTTATCGAGTACCTCCTTTTTTTTTCTTCCAGGCTGCCCCCTCACAGTGAAAGTCTCCACCGGTACCGGCCTAGGGGGCGGGGGGGACGCCTCCCGGGTGGTGTGCTCCGGCGCGGGGCTGTCGGGCGGCGTGGTGGGCCGCGAGGTGCGCTCGTGGATCGACACGCGCCGCGCCGGCGTGGGGGAGCTCACCGCGCACTGCACCGGGCCCAACAAGGTAGGGCTGGCACCCCAAGGCACTAGGGGGGCGGGGGTAATGCCCTTATTACACATTCCTAAATTCAGTGACTGAATACAGAAAGCGTGAGAGCAAATCAAAGTGGAATGTATTGCTAATAGAATAAGGTCCATTTTTGTATCACTTATATTGAGCCACGCGTCGCTCCGCTTATCAAAAATCCGAGATACAAAAATGGACCTTATTCTGTGAGCAATATATTCCGCTTTGATTTGCTCTCACGCTTTTTGTTTCTGAATTCAGTCACTGAATTTAGGAATGTGTAATAAGCGCATAAGCCTAGTGCTTCCGATTTGTACCACCTGTCACCAGGGCAGCTGTCATCGCCTCGCCTGATATTTCTCATTTGAGACATTCGCTTCATTTGAAGCTACTACCTGAGTTTAGTTGGTTAACATGGCGGTCTGCCTCGCAGGGTTCGATTCCCGGCCAGGCAGGCGGGTCTGGGTGTTATATGAATATAATTATGTACTCAGGTCAGAATCAAAAGCTCGAAGTTGTCAGTTCGATAGCCAATTAAACGACTTTACTCGACGGTGCATCAGCTGCCCATTAGAACCCATTCCAGAAAATTGAGCATTCCTGTTTAAATCAACCCGTTCACTCTAGTTTTAAAACCATAACCATCCGTGCCCCAGGTGGCGTACTGCGAGCTCTACGAGCACGGCGACGGCACGTTCACGCTGAACGTGAAGCCGGCGGAAGCTGGCCGGCACGTGCTGAGCGTGCAATTCGCCGGCGACCACGTGCCCGGCTCGCCGTTCGTGCTCAAGGTGGCCGGTGCCCCGGATCCGTCCAAGGTAAGTGTACTACGGAACACATAACAGGGCTTGCTGTTGTTGCGATATAGCTAGCTTTTTCCCCAGCATTTACTAATAATTTCAGATCCCTAGTTTGAGAAATGATTATATATAGAAAGATACCGTAATTACCTGATCTGCCAAATCCTGGATCATGGGCAAGGCCGACCCCGGGCCCTCGTGCGCGAGAGCATTACCGAGGCATTAGCCAAGATGATATAGAAATATACACAACACAGACAATAGATGGCGCTGTCAGGTTGTTAAGATGCGGTGGAGAGCCATTGAGCAATTTCACCCCTTTCAAATTAATTTTTGGAGCAGATTGCCTTCCATCTTAATTTAATCTCTAAATCTCCTAAACCAATATCGAAGAATTTTACAGAGAATCCCCTAACACCTTAGCAAACATACACACTTTTCCTAACAAGAGCGTAGCGACATCTATCGCTCCAATATGGAATCTCTGTAAAACTCATCATTACAAGCACATGGTTGGCAAACAAACTGACTCCTCCTCCCTCCTAACTTCCTCAAAGCAAGAAGCCGGGGTTAGTTTGTTAAAAAATAACATGCAATTTTCGATGCCATCTCTTCTGTCTATCGAGTACCTGTACAATTTAAGGATACCACCTGATGAAACGAATGAAAACACTTTATTGCTATATGATGCCTTCGTTTGCTTCATAGACCGCATCCCACAGAAAGAGAGCAGAAGATCCGAATGACGGTGCCTTCGAAGCGAATGAGGATCAGTCACGTTTTTTGTTTAATGACTTTTCCTTTATCTTATGATACTACGTAAATGATTGTGAAGAAATTTTCACGCTATCTCTTAAACGCTATAGCCAGAACACTGATTTTGGCATATCTGATCACGTCATTCGACATCCGGCTAAACCTTACGTAACTTCAAAAATTATTTCACTGGATTTCATTGCGCTGAAAATGCGTTCAGATTTTATCAGCAAACCTATAAAATTCTACCATATGATTGATCCTCCTTGCAACCCTTCGCCTTCTTTAGACGACCTGAGTGGTTCAGTTTCCCGGCCGTGCAGAAACTGAAATAATGAAATTTAATTTCTGTTACGGGTCTGGGTGCTATATGTGTAATAAGTATGTATTAAAATAAAAGGACCGGTCTTTGTGGAGATCCCTCGCAGAGGCCTATACCCAGCAGTGAACATATTTCTACAGATATGACGACTATTTATTTATTCTAACCCGGTCACCCATCCCCAGGTGCGCGTGGTCGGTCCTGGTGTAGAGCCAGGCGTGCTGGCAACGTTCCAATCACGTTTCCTCTGCGACACGCATGGCGCGGGCGCCGGTCAGCTGACTGTGCGCGTACGCGGTCCCAAAGGCGCCTTCCGTGTCGAAATGCAGCGAGAGACGCAGAAGGATCGCACCATACTATGCAAGGTGGGTGGAAATTGAACCTTAGCTTAATGGCACAAGGTCGGGTTCAGAGTGGAGAGGTGCCTGATGGTGGGTGCAGGCTGGATTTTAAACACTGTCTCAACGGCACAAGGTCCAGTTCAGAAGGGGTTGGTAGGTGGCGCAACAGTGGCACTATTCCGAATACTTCTCGAGAGAAATTACTTAGAAAACGCAGCTGCCAATGGAGATTCTAATTGGTTACCTAATTAAGATAATAGTTGTCTTGTTCTGTACAAGTAGGGAAATTAAACCTTACGGCTTCAGAATGGAGAAAGATGAAGATATAAATAAATAATTCTAATGATTATGTTTTCATTTTATTACTATTTATTTTCAAATATTTATTCTGTTATGTATACTTAACAGGAATGAAAACTCTTTGCTGAGACATAGACAAAAAAATCTGTACTCGTGCGTTAATGTATTAACCACGTGTGTACATTATTAGTCAAATATGTTTTCATCGATTGTCGTTTTACTAGCTAGTGTTTTAAAAATTTATCAATTCTCGTCACAATAACTAATGTTGTAATGGGTGTTTTATCTATATTATCGTGCATTTAAATCAAAGTATAATCGAAGCAAATATGATAATAGTTGTTTATTGTAATTACACTACAATTACACCCCTACAGAAGTTGTTTACTTCTTGGTATCGAATCAACTTTATCTTATCATTGATTCTCATAGTCATTTTTGTATTACGTTTAATTCCTACTAAAGTTATTATTGACGATAAGCACACCGTGTAGTATTAAAAGGTTTGTAATTAAATTGCGTCTTTATAATACTAAAATACAATTTCATATTGGTTTGCTATTATACACTCGCTACGATAGACCACAATCAACGAATGTCAAGAAACTTGCAAACTTCTATTCTGCATCCCTATTTGGCTTGATAAAATAAATGTACTAATTTGTTTCTGTGTTTCACTTTATTTTGCTGTTTGTATGTTGTTTATTTCTTTCCTTCTTGTGGAATGTAGCGTTCGCGACCCCAAACGTATGATCTTACTCGTACAGTCACTGCAACATGTGTGTATTTTAGTACCATGTCTTGTTGATGCCGCGTGGACGGCAAAGTAGAATGTAGCTTGCACCAACCTGACAGGTGTTGTAATAGATGACTAATCTTATAGAGATAGACCATTTTATTAACTCCGTAAACCAGAAAATGGGTAGCAGCATTTTCTGGGGAAATCTTCAACGCTGCGTATACCAATCCGACTGCCAACCATAGAGGTCCACTAGTCTGGAGGCTCGTCCAAAGTGACTTTGCTTTGAGTGACAGTGGCTTTGTATATGATTTGTAAATTTTGAAGTGTACAATGAAATTCCATGTGGGGCTATACTATCGAGAACGCTTCTCACCACCTCGGCCACTACTGCGCATGACTTTACTACTGCGCAATCACTCCCAGGTTTCAGATACTATGGGCAATGGTATGGGTATGGTTGGTGATCAAGTCTACTAGTTGGCCACATCGTAACGCGCTTGGCATTTCCTTTTGACTATTTACTTATCTTATTTGATTTTGATATCTGCGCATGTGTCTTTTTGTTACTTTGAATTGATAAAGAAAGTTATTGCGATGTATTACTAGAGTGAAACGTACTTTCTATATCGCGCACGTCGATCTGATTTACTTATCACGTTACACTTCTGTAGGCCTGCTGGAAGAAATTTCTTTTTAGAAATAAGTAGTGCCTGTTGTGTTGTTTATATTATGTATGATATTTCTCTATGTATTTTATTGTGTGCAATAAAGTGTTAAGTAAATTGCCTATGTTTTTGTTGCAGTTCTCGCCGACGGAGCCAGGCGATTACCGGGTGGAGGTGCGGTGGGCGGGGCGGCACGTCCCCGGATCGCCGTTCCCCGTCATGATCTTCGACACCCAGGAGGAACTGAGACGCTACCTGAACGCGTCGGCTGCGTGACATTCCTCTACGTCACCGTCAAACTGACAGTCGCGTTAAAGTGACCAAAGTTACTGTGCGTCTTGAGAGTTGCGACATATATTATCTAGAAATGACATGTATATTTTTTTCTATTACTTAAGCTAAACCATTCCACATTTTTTATGACTTCTTTTTCGGTTTATGACAATGAAACTGTGAATATGACAAATGAGTAAATAAACATTTTTCTTTAAGTGCTTATATTTAACCAATTGCCAAATACATATAGGTTATTTGAATAATATCGATCATTTACATCAATCTGGTAAAGGTTAAAAGTACTTTGTATTAAGCGTGTACCGCATAAAGTTATAGTATTAACTTGTAGTAAAGTGCCACGTGAATTATTTTTTCAAAGGTGTCAGAAGTTTACTTTCATGTTTCTTCTTTTATTAGAGATTTGTTTCCGCTTCAATGGCGATCTATTTTTTAAATTGGGTCTATGAATTAAATCCTTGAACTATTATTAAGAAATTGCTTAAATAAATATCTAGAACGGTCGCATTATTACTTTTACTTGTAGAACAAACTTGAACATCGATAAATATTGACGCAACATTCCTTTGAAAATTTCATAAAAATATCGTCAACAAATATTCCGTCCATATAATTATCTATAAGGTAAAACAAATACTTAATCTTTTTTTATTATTTAGTGCACTTTAATGCGAAATTATAGAAAAACGAAAGGCATAATAAAATAAATTGTTTATTTGTTAATAATTTATTAATAATGACATTAGATTTATAGACAATAACTTTTAATGTATGTAACTAACGAAATTATTATGTTTATTGTTATTACGTGGCCGGGCCCCGCGAGGGAGCCGGGCCAAGTAACCCACTGAACAATCAGTTACTAATTGTTAATAAATTGAACCCATTAAATTGTTTGTTTCAATTGCACCTCTTTGCACCTGTAATTTAACAAATTCGTGACTAAAATACACATACACAAGTTACCTGCTGGACTCGAGTCCTCCTCCCTCCACATTATAGTATGCTCTAACCACAAAATACAATGAATGTGATTCTTGTAATTTGTTTCTAATCGGATTTAGGACATGTTTATTAATTATATACCATACATACAAATTCGTGTTTAAAATAGACAGTTACTTTCGTAATTTATTATTATTCATAAGCTTATGGATTCAAAAGTTAGATTTATGAAAATCTGCCACCAACGATGTGTATATAAGGTCGCAAATGTCATGTCACGTTAAAGGAACCCTGCTGCCTGGTTCTTGAAATTTATGGCACAAATAATAATACAAATTAGCTGTATGAAGAAAATTATCGTATCCTTCTCCACTGTCACTCAGTACCTATTTCTTTTTTTGGAACTAACATACTAGGTACTCTGGCTGGACATATACTCGTAGTAGGTGGCCTTATCCCAGACTAGGCTTGTATTGAAACGCGAAGGCGCGTCGGTCAGGGAAATGTACACGCGCATCGCCGCCCAGCTGCTCACGCAACGCGTCCAAGCTCTGCCACAGCTGCTGCATCTGCCCGAATATGATGACCTCTAGCCGCTGAATCGAGCTGTGTAGCTCTCCTGTGGAAGAGCGGGCATCATCATCATCATTTTGGCTCACAAAAAATCGAACAAGTGCATTGATTGGAGAGTTAGGTGTGATATCTGTGGCTTTATTACGAAATTTACCACAAACCGTATATGTAGATATACACTCTAAAACAGAAAAGTTCAAATCCTCGATGTGTGGGTCTAGGATAACTAACCAATCAGTGACAATTCATGTCCTATCAATACACAATTACAAATATCTATTTACGTTCGTTAGAAGTACCTATTGAGGCTCTATTTATGAACCGCTCGCAGTTGCGCGAGCGTTCGTCTTGTAATGCCTGTCCCTTCTGCCATTAACAATTATTAACAATTTATCACGAGTGTAAGAGATAGATAGCGCTACCAAAAGCTCGCATGGATTCGAACTATTTAAGGGCCCCACCTTTGGTACCTTTCCAATTAAGAAAATTAAAAAATATCCCAACAACACTCACTGGAGGTGACGACGCCGTGCAGTCTCCGTGTAATGGTGGCATTCGCTGTTGCATTCACCTCCAACGTCTTCACCGAGCACATGGCTCGAGCCTCCTCGCGGGGCCCATTGCCGTGGTAGGTCGCGTTGCGCACTTCCAGGAAAGGCCGCCGGGTCTGCGCCTCGTCGTTGCTGATAGTGTAGTAGGTGTTCCGCACTGTTGGATAGTATGGGTGCTGTATAAATAAAGCGGCCAGTGGCAGCGTGCTTGCAACATCGATAACCAAAGTTAAGCAACGCACGCGGAGTCCGGAAGCTAGATGGGTGACCGTTTCATGCTTAAAGGCTAGTCAAGCGTCAGCATCGCTACGAGGTCGCCACCGTTACGAGTGTCCTAATCCTAAGACGCGAGCGAGGTTGACCATGGTCCTTTTATTCGCTTAAGTTATTAGGCCAAAATCTTTAAATATTCACTGTATCAGAATTTATTGGGATCACGGGCCGTGACAGTACCTATACCTATATTATTGGCGTTACATTCATTGGTGTGCACTATCAAAATGTCCACTGTATCTGAACGTCCACTTTATCAGAATATCCACTGTGTCAGAATGTCGTCTACATCAGAACGTCCACTGTACCAGAATGTCCACTGCATCAGAAACTTGGGGTATAAGTATACCCATATAGGGTAGCGTAAAGGGTAGAGTAGAGGTAGAGTTCATAAAACACGCGAACAAAGTCGCACCGGGAGCCAAGTGCTAAATATGGAAAGTTTGTAGGTTTGTTTGTATGTTATTGGTAAACTCCGAAACTACAGAATCAATTTCGATAATTATTTCGGTTATAAGTTTGACCATTGTCACCCGAAATATCGACGAGTAGGCAGAGATTCATTTTTCAGATAGACAATATTTATCGCTCGTAAAAAAATTGTAGAGTGAAATTCTAATTTTGTATGTTGTTTATTTTTTAAATAAATATTTCATTGTTTAATTGACATCAAAAACAGCCAGAGTCGCAAAACTTTCGATGTGTGAAACAATAACGCTCTAAATTAGAGCAATAGAAAACTGGTACATAACAAATTTTAATTACACTCAAAAGACATCAACGGGCGCGTCGCTGGCGTTGAACTCTTTTGTATGTAATCTATGAAATAGTTGTAGAGGTAGCTGTTATTTTTTTATTGGTCTACAAACAATATTTTAATATGGGGCTAAGCTAGCAGCTATCCGCACGAGCTGCTTTGGTTCAACCGTTATAATACGTAAGGCTAAAAAATAGAACACTGTTCCACTTTTTCACGAGTGTGTACCCTGATCATTACATTCTGGACGCCTTCAAGGCTTAAGTGAATAGGCTGTTCCTAGACAGGCATGCTCCATCTTCGGCCGCTTCATCACTTACCACCAGGTAAGAAGGCGGTCAAATCCCTGGCTAGTCTAATTTTCCTAACTAATCCTCTACTATTAATATTTTGACACAGTGGTGTCGCTGGTTGCCGTGTTGCTCTAAGTTTCGACCAACCCTCCTCAGGAATGCTGTTGAGATTGCTGTGTTTAAAACACAACAGATAACGCTGTCGTGTTTTTTTAAACACAGTGAAATGGCTACTCAACTAAGAGGTCGACTGGCTGATGCCCAAAGCGTAAAACACCGGTATAGAGTGCAAAGGTTGCAACTGCGTCATTCTCAGTACGTATCTATTTACTTCGCCCTATTACGAGGTTAAGTCTTGTATAGATACCAGGGGCTCTATTTTTGAAGCACTCGCCTCGATTCGATCGGTTTTCAATATTATTCTTGACATAAAAAAAATTTTTTTTTTTTAATATCCACTGTGTTATACCTTTTATACCACATTAGCAAAACCGTTATACCACATTAGCAATACCGAAAGAGTACGGTTCAAAAATAGGAAGGATCACGCAATAAATATTGAATTTTTCGTGACGAAAATCGAAATTGAAAACCGTTTGAATTGAAGCGAGCAATTCAATAATAGGTACCTACGTTGTAGACATTCAATATAATACAATATAACTTACGTGAATCATTATACATATTCTAAACGCATTCGCCACCGCTACGTTTTGGTAATTGTACCTGTGTGGTATAATGCTTGCCTAAATACATATACTTATTTATTATCTAACAGCCGTAAGTAGGTATCTACGTGATAGCATTCAGATTAGTCGCAAAGGAAACGACAGCGTAAGTAGTTACAGTCATACAATGAATAAGCAGATCACTTCGTCATAATATTATTATACTTAGATAATAAGATTATGAAATAAGTTATGGAATAAGTAAGTAGGTACCTACTAAAATTCAGTCCAATAAAGTCCAGTCAGTGGTTTAACCTAATTTAGAACGTAAGTGCAGAGACTTTTTCATCTGAGATTATTACACAAGTAGAAGATTACAACTAGCTACTATATGGTTCTCGGCTGGTTTTTGGGTCTGGCTGGATAATTTAAGTGGTTTCGATTGCAGTGGGTATCGTAGGTAAACCAGACAGGGAGTGGCAATAACTTGTTCCACAGGGAGCACTTTAGATCCATTTGGGAGGACCAAGAGGATCCTAGGGTGGGCCAACAAGATTCCACTGTGTAAAAGTTATCATATCTCATGTAGGTAAAGCCAAGCAACAAATTTTATTAGAGTCGTGCAAAGTAGTCTTTGGGTATATCCTCCTTGAAATCATTGACTCATTCTAGCGAGCATACCAGTACTACCTCGTTGGTGCAGTGCCAATGATTTGTTGACCTTGTCCTATGAAGTTATTCGTCCTACCCGTACACTACCGTATACCTAGCCCTACCCTACACCTAACCTGCACCTACCCTATACCTACATACTTTAAATAAAAATTGTACTGTCTTGCACAAACAAGAAACAAATCTATCCACTTTATAATATTAGTGTAGATAAAGTAGGTACTAAATAAAATGTACCTATATGCATCGGAGATAAGAGAGTACTTACACTGAGGATACGCGGGCGCCGTAGTAACTTTTATCACGTAAAACACTATCACAAACAGCACAGTCCGACACATTACGAAATCACAGCCTAATTATTTATTTCGTAAGCACTTATTATTACAACGAGTTTAGATAAGTACTCTTCAATTGTTTTATGAAACAATAACTTTGTGCAACGTAACAATAATTCAATTTGTTACAGTACCTGTCTACTAAATACTATTTATTTATCATGCAATAGAATACAGTCGGTGTTCACAGTTTTTAACTAGGTACTTAGGTAAGTACTTAGTCTCACTTTACTCCACTAACGGTCGTGGAGGTGTCTAGCACGAGGCCTGACTGGCGGAAGAGTGCTGCGAATAAACCACTCCAGTTTTCGGACACCGTGCCGCTGCCGCCTCGCCAGACGTCTATTCGAGTGATGGGCGCTAAAAAGCACTTCAGACTCAAATTAAAACAACATAAGTACTTCAAGCGGCTTACTTTATACCTGTATACCTGTTTTCAAACTCAATCACAAGTTTTCACAATTCCAATGAAAATAAAGCTACGAATAGGTAGTAAATGGAGGTTTTTATTTTTGCTCCTTAAATTTGTAGATAATTGATATGCCCTTCAGAGAGAATCCCCTTCTAAGAGGATAATTTACGTATAAGTACTATTTTTATTTTTATTATTTTACGATAGTAAGCGGTAACTGTCGCCCGTAACATCTACGATGTCCGACGCCCGTAGCATTTAGATTGCAGGCAACAAAAATGCAGAATCACTGGTGCGTTACTGCACAAACTCAAATATGACTATGAGGCAAATGAACTCAAAATAAATAAGGGCAACCCAAAAAGACTATGGCAATCGATTAAATCAATCATACACACTCCGAATAAGAAAGAGTCCTCCCTAGACCTATTATCTGTTTGTGGCACTTCCAACGATTCCGTGAACAAATGCAATGAGTATTTCTCTACCGTCGGCAAAACACTCTCGGATAAACTACTAAAGGCGTCGAATATCTCAGAATCGTTATTGGCTTCTAACTTAAATCTAACAGAAAAGTCTCAGCATAGCTTCTTTCTTCAGCCAACGGACGAACAAGAAATTATTTCGGTCATAAACTCAATCAAACTGGATAGCGCACCGGGCGCAGACGGCATAAAGGCTGAACTGATTAGGCACATCGGCAGGGAAATAATAACTCCACTCACCTATATATTCAATCTTAGTTTGTCCACGTCGACCTTTCCTAGCGAGTGGAAAAAAGCAACAGTTATACCAATTTACAAATCTGGCGAAAAAATATCTCCCTCAAACTACAGGCCTATCTCTCTGTTACCTATTCTCTCCAAGATCCTAGAGAAAATAGTAAATCTTCGACTGAGGAAATACCTGGAGAAATTCAAACTACTCGCTGACAACCAATTCGGCTTCAGACGCAATCGCTCTACCGAAGATGCTGTGAGTCTCCTTTCCGGATCGGTATCCGACTATCTCGACAAGGGACACAGCTGTATAGGTGTCTTTCTAGACCTAGCTAAGGCATTTGACACCATTTCAGTGGCAATCCTTCTCAAGAAACTCGAGGCCATTGGTATAAGAGGAGTGGCGCTGGAATGGTTTCAAAGCTACCTTAGTAACAGATCCCAGCGTGTGAGGGTCGGTAACCAAACCAGTGCTGATCTGCCAATTGATTTTGGTGTTCCCCAGGGAAGTGTGCTCGGACCAACCTTGTTTATTATTTATATGAACGACATTCACCACCTTTCTTCTCAAGATATGAGGCTGATCTGTTACGCAGATGATACTGCCATTGTGTTTCACGCTCCCTCCTGGAAGGAAGTCAGAGAAAGGATGGAGCTCGGTATGAGAACTGTCAAGAGATGGCTCGATAACAATCTGCTGACACTAAACCTCCAAAAAACAAAATATCTCTGTTTTTACAAGACTTCAGCATCAGCTCCACCAACTCTAGACGAAATTCAAATTCACTCCTGTTCTGTCTCTCCCTGCAGCTGCGAAGCGGTAACAAGGACCGAGTCCATAAGGTACCTGGGAGTTCAAATGGATGATAGGCTCTCCTTTAAGCACCACATTGGCTTGCTCGCCACTAAGGTAAGAAAGCTAATTAACATCTTTAGAACCCTCCGCAACTCGGCCGATCCCACGCTCCTCAAGTCCATCTATAGAGTATTATGCGAGTCGATCCTTACTTACTGCATACCTGTCTGGGGTGGGGCTGGTGTCTCTACAATGATCTACGTTGAAAGAGCGCAAAGGTCCATTCTGAAGGTAATGTATAAGAAGCCGTTTAGATTCCCAACCAAGGATCTTTATTCGGAGGCCGGTGTCCTGAATGTCCGCCAACTGTACATCCTTAAGGTGTTCTCAATTGCTCACCGAGACACTCTAAGATCCGCTGAGTATCCAGCATTACTGGCAAAGCGGGTTTACCGTATTCCACCAAACCCTGTAAAAACTGTCTTTGCAAATAAATATCTCACCTTCAAAACTCCCTTTATATATAATTTAGTTGCGCGTAAGTGCGACATCAAATCCTCTTCAGTTTCGGAGGCGAGGAAACGGGTAACTGCGTGGCTACTTACATTATCATACTCGGAGACTGAAGATATTTTGAAAGTAATCCAATAAAGACAGTACACACACGCACGTACGATTCAAACATACACACGCACACACGCACACACACACACGCACACACACACACACACACACACACACACACACACACACACGCACACACACACACACACACCATAATCTTAATTTAAGTACTTATTTATATTTCTTAGTTGAATGTAACCCAATATGAAATTGTTATGTTGCCCAAAGTATAGTTTTCCTAAGCATAGATGAATCCATAAATATATTCCGGCCCCACGATACAGGCCTGCCCTAGTGTGGTGGCTAAAATAACCTCTCAATTTATCTGTAGCACTAGCTGATGTACTGGAAACGTGTAACAACATAATATGTATTTTTGCTTTTTTCAATAAACATATTTGTATTTTGTATTTGTATGTCACTGTGAGGACTAAGATGAAATACCTCGTGCCTGTAATTGATTTTATCCTTCAAACCGGATCACAAAACTGCATTGTTCCTTGGCGGCAGAAATAGATAAGGCGGTGGTACTCGCCCCGGCAGACTCCTCAGGCTTGACAGAGACCTACTACCTAATAACTTACCTGATATACTTAACTACACTAAGAAATACAACATCATCGTTACTTACTTAGATACTATAATGCAGACGCAGCTACCGAAAATGATTCTTGCCCTTTGACACTACAAAGCTCCATCCAAATCTGTACTTTACCACCTCCTGCCAAGAGTCATTAGTAAAAACCAAACTTCTGTGCTACTTTCGCCACAGAATAGAGATACTCTTTCGCGCTGGTTGCTACTCTTCGGTATGAGCTGAAGAATTTTATCGTAGTAGGTACAATATTTTGGTAGGAACCCTCATAAAACCATCTAAATCCTGAAATTACACCCCTATCGACATTGGCATGTAAACAGTAGGTAGGTAAGTATACCAACCTTTCTACCTCGCAATAAAATGTAGGTACTAGATACTCTAAAAGCTTCGCTGACAAGATAATCTAAACAAATTGTATAAACTCGTAGGGCAACCGTAGTTCAAGGTCGTGGTAGTGAATCGCAGACTGATATTGACTAGAAACAGAACAGTTGTGAAAATATAAGCTTTTGCACATGGAAATAGAAAACATGACGCTCATGATGTGCTCAAAATAAAAGTAGGTATAAGTTTAAGAAAATTATAGAGATTAATCTATCCTAGAAAATGTACGCACAACCGAAATTTTTTATGTCAATTAATAATATCCATTCAACACACAACCTAAGTAGGTACCTATTCGTAATTAAGATTCATTGACTTCCGTAGCAATATAGGTAATTAATTTCGTTTCAACCGCTATCGTAACCGAGTTTTGTAACGGGTTACCTACAAATATTTTAACGTCGTTATATTTCATTCATTGTGTTTCAAAAACGATTCGCGAATACGTTTTTACGAGAAAGCATTCCTTAACTCTTCATACAAACTAACTCGATGTTTAAATTGTGTTGACAAGACATGGCATTAATTAATTTCCTAGTAAATCCATAACGAATAGACAAGAGGCGGTCTGTAAAGATGTCAATTAATTTAGGCTTCCTTCCGTCACGCCCTGAATGTAGGCTAGTGACCCATTTCATTCAGAGATAGGTACCTACTCGTACCAATCCATCTCACTACACATCTGGATTTTATTAGTAGCGTAACGACCAATTGTCTGGTTGAACCGCGTGCCCAGGCACTTCATCTTTTCCTCACGCTAATTCGGCTAAATGGTGCGAGAATCCTTGTACTTTTATGAAATTACTAGCTGTTATTATTTCTTTTACGGGTCTGGGTGTTCTATGTATAATAAGTATGTATTTAAAAGTATTTAAGTAATATCTTAGTTATCTAGCACCCATAGCAAAAGCTTTGCTTAGTTTGGGGCTAGATGGCGCTGTGTGAATTTGTCGACGAATATTTATTATTATTATTATTAGCTTTTGCGACGACTCCATCCGCGTTTAGCTTTTGCCCAATTTACCATTTTAAATGATCTCCGTATTGTATGAATGCCAGTACTATGGGGAGGTCAAGCTAAATATCTATACCTGCCTGAATTAGATGAAATACTTATGGCTTAGATTGTACACTGGACTTCAAGCTACCAAACTATCAAAACCGAATCAAAATCCATTCAGTGATTTTCTGGGGTACTCGAAAAGACAAACCAACAGACAGACAAATATTTCAAAACAAAATGTTTGCCCATCGTTACGTACTATAATCCTATCCCAACTGTTTTCTCTGAAATAGGTATCTTCAAAATACGGACACGGCTTTTTGGATAGATAGATAATAGATATAAAATAGATAGGCAGACGATAGACGTAACTTACTGTTGTATTTTTATTACAGGCACAACAAAATATCTTTAGCTGACGAGGGTTGAGCAGCCATATAAAAATATTCCACTGTAGCGTAGTCTTGACTGCTTGTCAAGACTACGCTAGTCCCGTCCTTTTTCCCGGCTTCTGCGACCCGGGTCCACTTTCTACTTCACTCGGTCGGCGCGGTCCACGGCATCTTCGCAGCGTAAACAATGATTTACGCTCTCGCATCCGACTAAGCAATGTCAATTCATCGCTTCTTAAGGCCGCCCTCGGGACCGGACCTCTTTCCTGATACTGGCAGGTTTAGCTACCTTCCGTACGTACCTAGCCCTAGGAGGGTGACCAACCAGCTCAGGCGAGCCTCCTCGATCTTATTTTAGATTTCAACCCTAGATCTTGGCGATGTCTCGCTCGATGCCAAGATTGCCACGCATGTACTCGTTACTGACTTGGTCGAGTCGATAAGGCCACACATACATCGCAGCATTTTTATTTCGTTTCGTGAAGTTCGCGGACATACTTCGTCAGAGTCGGCCAAGTCTCGCAGCCATACAGGCTTAAATAAATGCTCTTGTAGCCCCTTAGTTTAATGAAGATTTTAAAGACACGTGACAGCTGTCAGCTCAGTGTTAGCATTTGGCCCAAGCTGCAGAAATACGGAACTTGACATCAGAACCGATATCTCCGGTCGCGTGCAGCACGGATCCGAGGTATTTGAATGTACCTGTTGAACTGTTTACCTGTCGGTATATTTTAGAAGCTTATAAAGTCTTGTAAGAGCTACTTCAATCAAGTACTGTAATGTACTGTACATCTACGTCTATCTCTATTTATGTCTACCTACTGCCGTAACACGCATTCAGCCGTAACATAAATAATACGACCCAATAAATCTTCGGCACCAATAAAAAACAAGTTGCCCAATTTCTATATTCGCTGCGATATAATTTTTCTCGTTTCTTTTTAAGCTAGGATTAAATGAAATCTGAATTATGTGCATATTTTAACCATGGCGAGTATTAACCGAAAACCATAAAGACGGTATTTGCTTATAGGAGTCCGATGCGTTTACGTCAAGCGAACGGATTATCTAAAAATTCATATTATAGGTAGGTATACTCTTGGTGTAACCGTGTAATTAGAGGTAGAGCTTTCACTTGTTGTTCATTCGTTGTTTTATTTAGCTTGGAACAGATATCTCGTAGATTAGCAGAATGAGCGAATGCTTTCAATTCGGTAGATTGAGGTATACCAAGCGAACGAATTTGTTATTTGACAACAATGTTTCGATCCTACTTTTGTGGTTGAGGCAGTGAGTTCATTATGATGTTTGTAAAACCGTTTTTTTTATATTTACAATTCACACAGCGACGTCTGCCCCCAAAGTAAGCAAAGCTTGTGATATCTAAAAAACTACTCATATACTTTTAAATACGTACTTAGTATATATATAATACCCAGATCCGTAACATAAATTTCAATTCATAATTTCAATTTCTGCCCGGCAGTGAAATTGTCGTTTCAAAGACGGTCTTTTATAGTTATATGTTTGACGAATCACGCCATATTGCCGCAAATGAGTCATTTCACACCATACTGACAGCCTTCTTTGCTATTTTCCTGCACAATGGGTTGTTACTTGCCCGTTTTGGCGCTATGGTGCTATTTCACAACGCTCTAACACCAGCCAAGACGGGCTCGGCTCGCAGCATGCAGTTAATTCATTTAGACATGCTATCTACCTCTTGAATTAGGTCAGGGGCGTGTGTGTTATGGAACATGAACAGCTATTGTGGGCCCTGGCTTTATCATCATGGGAAATACATTGGATTAAAAACTTCGTTGTGTAGTGTTTGTTGTAAAATTCTATGGGTTCACGAAAATGCCCGCGCAACATCGTATTGACCTTCTCGTATTCGTCAATCTACCAATTACTTCAAATTTCAGTCGGCTTATGTAGATAACGGTATCCTTTATTATGAAATGTTAAAGTACTTAAAGGGGAACAGATAATTTTAACTGTTGTTATTAATTGATTCATCGCAGAGTTAAAGTTAAGGAGTTTAACTCGCTTGCACTTGAGCAGTGTTTTATAGTCGTTGTGTAAAATTTTTCGAAATCGAACAACATGAGAATATTGCTAGCAGTGTTTGTAATTTTCTCCATCATAAACTCATCTCGTGAAGGTAAATAATAAATACTTTCTTCAATAAAGATACCGCTGTAATAATTATATCATTCTACATATTACATGTATATGGAGAATTAAATGTAAGAGTCTTACATAGGGCGCCACAAATTCTCTGTGCCAATATTCAAAACGTGCATTACGTATATTTATAACGAAGGTGATCAGAATAAAAAGTCCAAACACCTAACTATCTACATAATAAAAAAACGGCCACGACGTGTCGGGCCACGTGCAGTATAGGGTTCCGTAGTTGCATGTTAATATGCGTGCTTAAAAGTAGACTATTTGATTTTAGGGTGTTAATAACACTTTACAAAGTTACAATTAACGCATCTAGCTCCTATAGAACTTGTATGAAATATTTGCTAATCCAACTACACTTTATAATAGTCTAAGAGCCAGCTTAAATCTGACAACACATATTTTACGGTATCTGAAATTTCGTCCAGTGAGACTTCTATACCCAGTAAACAAGCAATGGGTACTAGCTAAGCCCGGCCGCGGTAGGTTTGGGGTCCCTCAGGTGAGTCAGGTATGAAAATTAAGTAAATTTTTAAAGTATTTTACGGCGTCTGCCGTTTTAATATGTTATAATATACCTCTAGAAAAATTGAAAAATAATGATGGCTGCTGATTTTAAAGGTTGCAACATCCTGGCAGCCACTTTTCAAAATTCGAAAAAAAAAAAAAATTTTAAGTATTTTACGGCGTCTGCCATTTTAATATGTTATTTATTGAACAATTTTAAGCTAATATTGAAAATGGCTGACATATTTTCCGGTTGTAACTATCCGGTTTACAGCGAAACATTACCTGCAGTCCGTGCATACGTATGTCCACAGTTGTAATTTTTACATTCGTAAAATTTATATAACATTAAAATTATATTAGTAAATGTAAAAAATTTTAGAAATATACAATTAAACGAACACATCTACTACTTTAAATGTGCGTAATAAGGAAAAAAATGTCCATTATAAGGCTGTAACAAATATAAAATTATTATAAAGATGTAAAAAAAATCAAATATTAATTATATAGATATATTCATTATTCATATCAGAATATATTTATTTTTGGAAATAATCTATAATGATGAAATAATGATAATATATTTTATAATTAATTTTCATCTTCGGAATCATCTCTAGAAAGTGACAAGTCATCTTCATCCACCAAGTCAGATTCTGTAAAAATAAAATACAAATTTTTAAATAAGCAGTTGTGTGGCTTTATATAGAGCATATTGAAAAACAAAAATATTTGCTAATGTCATCAACTTAAAAATCTTATTATATGTAAAATATATAAAACAAGCCAGCGAGTAACTTATCTTGTAAATTTCACTTTTCAAACATTTTATTATTATTATTAGGTGTTATAGGTTAATAGACAAGTAGCATTTCTTCTGATATGTCTATACAACATTGCAGTGCTGATAATAGCTTTTACTTCCATAACACATACTACAGTTTAGTTCACTGAATAATTTTATTAATTTTGCACCAAATGTCCATTTTGTTTTCAACAGAAGGGGCGGTTACCTATGAGAGCCTTTAGCCCCATGTCTGAGAACCAATTCCAACTGTTCACAATTCACAACCTTATGGTATGGCAAGTGATAAACAATATTAGTCATAGATGGTGTGCGATTTATCCTTGTGCTGTGTCCACGCAATGCTTCAGCACCTTTCATATTAAACATTCGATGAAAGTAAAGCTTTGTGAGTCTCATTGTTGTCACTCCGTATCCTTATTTCTTCCAGTGTGGTGAGGTTCGATTCTTGTTGTCTTTCCTCATATGACTTTTTCAGTGCTGCCGGTATCTTGGTGGCTCTTCCCTGCACACTCTTGAGAACAACAATGTCTTGTAGAGAGTTTTAACACTTCTCACCTTAGAAAAAACAGTAAGAGACGTAATCACAGTGTGTGTATTAAATTATTCATTTGTGTTCGCATATGGATTTCATGTTGGCGATAAAACGTATTTTCATCAGCCGCATGAACTTCGGCGAACATCCTCCAAGCAAAATATCGCCTTCCAGACATTTTTGGCACGGCAATAATAACTATTTCCAAACGAATCACGTGTTTTCTAAGCAAAGACTGCAGGTAATGTATCGCTGTAAACCGGATAGTTACAACCGGAAAAAATGTCAGCCATTTTCAATATTAGCTTAAAATAGTTAAATAAATAACATATTAAAATGGCAGACGCCGTAAAATACTTTAAAAATTATTATTTTTTTCGAATTTTGAAAAGTGGCTGCCAGGATATTGCAACCTTTAAAATCAGCAGCCATAATTATTTTTCAATTTTTCTAGAGGTATATTATAACATATTAAAACGGCAGACGCCGTAAAATACTTTAAAAATTTACTTAATTTTCATACCTGACTCACCTGAGGGACCCCAAACCTACCGCGGCCGGGCTTAGCTAGTACCCATTGCTTGTTTACTGGGTATAGAAGTCTCACTGGACGAAATTTTAGATACCGTAAAATATGTGTTGTCAGATTTAAGCTGGCTCTTAGACTATAAGTTGGTTGACTATTTTTTGTGATGTAACTACAAAATTACGGTTACCGTTTTTTTTTCTTTACCTGTGCTACATGACAATGCTTCTTACCACATTTCATGATTCAGCCATGGTTGTCACTGGGAAGTACCCTATAGGGTTCGATAGTTTAGCGAGCGTCAAAATATGAGAATAAACGGACGGCCGTAGCTTTTGCATTAATAAATAAGTTTGAATTTTCCACTGCTTCAAAAGGTTGCAGACCTGAGTATTCGATATTACTTTCAGCTGGATACCTTCACGCGTTTCTAAGAAAAAGGGTCTCGACTGACGGACGGACGAACTGACAACAAAGTAATCCTATAGGGATTCCGTTTTTTTCTTTTGGGGCACGGTACCCTGAAAAGTGTAATAATTTGGCAGATCAGGTAATCGGGCCATCTGACCTCCGTGACCAAGTTAACAGGGGTACCTGACCAGATTTTTAATCACGTATTCTGAGTACACGTACTCAGAAAAATGTCGTTAGTACACTGGGGCGCGACAATTGTACTCGGTACCTTTTGCTTACGAGTCGAACCTGCTAGCCTTTAAGCCACCGACGCTACAATCATAGCAAATCATTGTGTTTTGTACAATTTTGTGGCATAATCCTTTTACACTTCACTTTAAAATATAATGTGATTATATTTTGTTAGGCGCTGTCCTATGCGCTGTGATGATGATACGGCAGACAAATAGGCAATCGGGCTCCTGATCCAAGATGGAAAGTGGTCACCGCCTTCTATGGACAACAGCTACAACTCTAAAGAGAGCTCTAATACAGCTCTTAAACGATCTTTTTTTTCTTCTTCTTTTGGCGTCAATGTCCCGGTTGTGCTCTCGAGCACGAGAGCCCGAGGTCCGCCTTGACCATGATCCAGAAATTGACGATCAGGTCATTACAGTGGGGCGACTACCATCTGATCTCCGTGACCATGCTGCCAGGGAATGCTGACCAGATTGGATCATGGTTACAAATTCAGTTGCCTGAATTGCAGGTTTCATCACGATGTTTTCCCTCACCGTAATAGTATTGGTTAGAATTCAACTAATGTACTTTATGAGATGGAAAAAGGTGATCCTTTGAACTGCGGCACCATAACAAAAGGATTCTTTTCGGCAAAAAATGCGCAGTCTTCGAGGGTTTGAAGTCAACTAAGAATAGTCTGCCCCATTGAGCAACTTGCTCCTTATGACGACGATGATAATGACATGAGATGATGAATTACTTAGGCTACCATAGAAAACATAATCGCTATTTTCTATGCTTACTACCTATTTATTAACCTGTATTGAAAATACGTTTCAGAAGCGATTGCGGATGCCATGATACAGCAATTCTTCGAAATGCTCCGTGCCACGATTAAGAATGGTAACCCGCAGCAAGACGTCCCTGTATTGGATCCTTTGCAATTCGCACAGTGGCAGGTTGCGTTTAAGAATGAGATATTCGGGTAAAAAATTAATTTAAAAGTATATCTAGTATGGATTACGTAATCCTGATGACGAGTAGACGTAGTCGGAGGACGAAGGATTATCTTTCGACCGACAATGTAAACTGATATCCTGGTAAAGGTCGCAGGTACCACGACACAGGACCTTTGTACCTTTGTAGAGATATTTAGTAGTAGTAGTAGGTGGCCAGCAGTGGGCGCATTTCAGCTGATATGATCAAGTATGACTCAGTTGTACCTGCTTAACTTACTTTGTAAATACAAATTTTAACGTTTCAGGCTCGACGTCAATTTAACAAACGGAAGATTAAATGGACTAGGGGATTTTAAACTGCACGGGTCAGAATTCAGAAAGGAGGATATTTCAGTAGACTTAAAGACAACTTTTCCGTTACTAAGTTTAAAAGCAGGTACGTACATATTTCTCTACAATTTCTTTATTTCTCGTTAATTACAATATTATTAGTGAAAATTGTATCAGGTAAAGAATGTGTAGGTAACTTAATTTAGTAGATTATTAGGAATTTTAGTAAGTTTCTGACCAATGTTAAATTTCTCTTTGACAGAACACTATGACATGGACGGAATTTTCAAAGAATTTCTATCAATAGCAGGCATAGGACAACTTTAGTAAGTATCTACTTACCTTAGTATTTTGATACTATATATATTATTGACTATAGATGGTCAACACTTTAATAAACACTTTACAAAAATAAGGAACACAGAATAAATGTATATGTTCTTGACAATCGGCCTTATCGTCGATGTCGATACAAGCGACTCTTCCGGGCAACCTTTACAGAAATGATGACAGGAAATGTTACGTTTTTAAAATTACTGTTATTTATTTCAGTTTCGAAATTCATAATTTAACAATATCCTGCAGAGCTTACCTACAGCAATCTGATGACGAAAAATCTATCTTGTTTAGGAACCTTGAAAATACGCAATTTTCAGTGGATAAAATAATTGTAAGTAACAAACAAAACTAATTCATTTAATATATATTAATAACAGGTCTTTCTTTATCTATGAAATTTCTGTTTTTGGCGAATAATTACATAATATTAAGTAACTACGAAATCTTTTGAATGCCTATTATTGCAAGTCATATTTGTTTGTAGTTAAATAGGGATTAAATAACGAATTGCATACCAACGAGTTCGTCACTGATTAGGTTATGCCTCCTAATACCTGACGTAGTTGACGGGGTTGGGCTGAGACAGTTTAAACTTTTTAAAAATTGTCACCGTGTGACAATCGGTTTTTATTTATATGAATACTACCAATTTGCCGTCAGCTTGTTCGGCAGTACCTACTTACTTCTATGATGACACAGCTACCCAAAACGCGTCTTTGCCTTCGACACTAAGAAGCTCTATTTCACTCTGTTCTTATTCCAAGCGCTTTCAGATTTACTGAACATGCATTCCCCCTAGAACCAAAAAAAAACATTACATAAAATTGTAGTGACTTGCAAAGCCCTAAATGGGAAAGCCAAGTTGCCAAAGTATCTTTAGGGGAACCACGCAGGTGAAGTTGGCTTGGGAGGATGTTGATAGGGTCTCACAAGCCCCTTATTTTTATATTTATACGTTTATATTTCAGAGTATCACAGAGTTCGACCATAACATCGATGACATTGTCAACGCGATGGTGGAAGACTTGTTAGCCGGCTACTTCACTCGATTTAACAAATACCTAGCCTTAAAATATGGACAACATGTGGTGGATATCATGAACCCTACACTGGACAAACTGGATTCGTGGCATTTTATTGCCCATATACTTTAACTGAAAAATTTTGCGTGCTTATCTAATAACTAAATCTGCTCATTTAGTACCTCTAAGGCGGAACAATGTTCGCTGGGTCAGCTTGTATGTAATAAATCCGTTCTTTATAGGCTGCGGTGACTGAACTGTCTGTACTGTCTACTATGGTGTTACTTAGACGAATAAATATGTAAATTCTTTTTTCCTAACCTATGCTTTATGATAATTCTTTTTTCATTTTCACGTATTAAAAACACAACCCAGCCGCCTTAAATATATGGATCAAAAAATTTTCCATGAGAGTTACTTGAAAATATTTCGAACGTACATAATATGTTTTGGTCGTTTACGTTTTTATTTATAATATTTTTTATTTGACCATAGCTAAATAGAATAGGTCAACGGTGGGAAGCCGGAGGTACCTATCTAACAGGTAGCTACCATGGTAACTGGTAACACCACCCATGTTGTAGTCCAAAGGAAAAACTTCGGAAGCGAGCTCATTACAACACATCTTGCACGTGCGCGGTAAAAAGGCTCGTGATGCCCATACGATACTTGGATGCCAAGCATATAGATGACGTAGATGTCTCTCCCATAGTCAATGCGTGCGATGGCAGAAAAGTTACGGTGCCACCAAGTTAAGCAGTTCTTCGGAACATTCCCTGTTGTACTGACGGTAGCGAAAACACAGAGAGCCAACGTCTCTCCGGGTGATTGCGATGGGCCGATAGTTAGACGGCTGTGCAGTCAATCTTCTTAGGGACTGGGTTGACAGAGGAAACCATTAGTCGCCTTGTATGACACCCACGAGTGTAAGGGGTTGGAGCTATTCTACTCTGCTGGACACCTCACGACCATTCATCACCATCGACATTCATTGTGGACGGCAGATTATAACTTTTTGTATGAAAAGCACAATTTCGTTTATCAACCAATACCTATAGAAGGTACTCATGTGGGGAACAAGTGTCTGACTATGCCGCCCCCGCCGGGCACGGGAAGGAGAGGCCGGCCCAAGAAGCGATGGCTTGACGTAGTCAAGAACGATATGCGTGCCAATAAGCTCACCACTGGGGATGCCGAAGACCGAGCGTAGTGGGCCAAGAATAGCAGGAAGGCGGACCCTGGGCCCTCGCGTGCTGCGCGGGGGCAACCGGGACATAACGCCAAGATGATGATGACCTATAGAAGGTACTCACCATACCATTGCACCCAAGTCATCGAAGATGTCGTAGATTCTTAGTCCCGTTTCATCTTTTAAGTCCCGTGGTACAGCGGAACTCTAAACATTAGCTTATATACATAGCTTAGTTAGAGACAACAGCGCCTCTATTCATAGTAACTGCATACACTACATAATCACAATATCGATGTAATGTATGTTCCCTATGGACTCAGGAAGAACTGGTCCGATTAAGATGAATTTGTCAGTCAATCTGCAGATTTGTGTATAGTGTATAGGAAATCAATAGGTGACCCTGTAAGTTTGGTACCCGTGCGAAGTCGGGGCGGGTCACTTGCTTATTTCGTTTTCGTCATCGAGGAATCCGCCAAACCGCACTGAGGTAGGACTGAATGGTGGATTTAAAATTTGATTACCCTGTCACCAAGGTATAAGTGCCAACAAGTAGTGTCCTATTTGAAAGAAAAACGGTATTAAACAAAGATGGGAGGTCTGCCTAAAGTAGGCACACCGACACCTGCCTGAGTCTTATTTATTTATCTAAATCAAACGATCACAATTAAAATGGATTATTGAGATAATATGAAGATATCTATGTAACATTATAAAGATACCGGGTCGTTGCAAAAGTTTATTGGCTTTGAAATTATTAGACCTTCACTTGGATGATCAGATTATAATTTTATCACAGCAGTGATTAAGACGTTATCAGTGGTAAAATCTCTATTTGTTACTTTGGGCATGATCGATGGGCCTCCGGAAATCAGTCCCAATCGCTGACGTAGAATAAATAATTTTAATTAATACGTTTAGAGGCGTAAAAATACCACAGTAACTCATCGAACGTGAAAATAAACAGGTAACCCGCAGTACTTTTTTTTGTTTTAAAAATTAAGTAAGACAAGAGTGTGAAGAGAGTCACTGGAACTAGTATAGAATACTCTGTGCTGGTATTAAAAGTTATTGCGCTAATTGGCGCCACAAAGGTAGTATAGTGCCTGTAGCTACCGCAATGGAACAGCGAATGTTATATTTAATTTCTGTTAGTATTCTCGCGGGAACGACACAAAATTTCGGGATATCCTATGTATTATTCTGGTCTATATACTATATTACTGCTAAATTTCATTAAAATTCGTTGAATAGATGCATTGTGAAGTGAACGTCATTACGAACATTTCCATTTAAAATAATTACTTTGCAGAATTACCTTGAACCCATAGTGGATTTTTTTAATATCACCGAATTGTTAAAATTACCAACAAAATTACTATCCGTGATCTCTACTTATTACCTACAATTCACTGATCAAAATTTGATCTGGTTTCATAATACCTACAACATCCGTGACAAATTATTGTGGTTGTAATTTGTAAACAAATTTACTCGACTTGTGCGATCTTCTATCTACCGACCAGAGTCATGAATCAGATCACCGGAATGGTACCTACTCGTAACATTCAATAGTTTATAGTTCCGAGCTAAATTTTGGTACAAATATTTTCGTATAGAATACCTATAATTCAAGATTTAGTCGTAAATTTAGCTTTATCTTACAGATCATGTTCCTTTTTCAGGATGAAGTTATTGGTGATTCTGTCTTTGTGCGCTTTGGCCTTGGCGGCCCCAAACGTTATTAAGGACGAAGTGCAAATAGTGGAGCAAGCTGAAATAGGTAATAAACACAAAAATATACAATAATAACGGTCAATAACTATTGTATACCGTTACGGATGCCAATCGGCTGACGATCCTGTTCAACTACTCTCCAGGCCCCAGCGGAAGACCTTTAAGTCAACTCCGCTTCGCCAGCGGTGGTATTTTGGAGAAACACCTAACGAGTAGCGAGCTCGTTGCGGGGCTAAAGTGCGATCAACCACAAACTACTTAACGGTCACCCATCCAATTGCCGGACTCGTGCTTTGCTTTACTTTGGTAATCGGTCTCGCAACGGAGGTTGGACTGGGTGTTGCGGTCTTAGAAGACTATACCTATACCCTAGACCAGAAAATGGCAGCGGTGTGAATTCTGATGTGTGTTTCTTAACACTGACTGATCCCAACCCGCCTGCCTTCCAAGCGTTGAGATTATGGTAAAACTCTCCACTGATGTGTAGGAGGCTCACGACCGGCACTGGACTATTATGAGCTGTTGATGAGGACGATGATCATGATGATGATCGGACCTTCTCGCTTTGTTCGACACCCATGACCCGTGTATGGGATGTAACTAACATAGGTATACAGTGTGTGGCCTATAACCGGGGCAAATATTAAAAACCAGTAATTAAATCATCATGGTCCCAACTAATTAAAATCAAAACTTAACTTTTTGTTTTTCTCCAACAGACTTAATCGTAAATTCAATGTAATGCAAACAAAACAATAGTTCCGCTCAACTCGATCCAGTTTATTCTGCATTGTACTTATTCGGAGCTACTCGAAACGTCTCGTTGACATTTTATGGATTGTGTCGGCTGATATTATCTTATGCCCTATACCACGACATTGACAATGTTAGCGATAATTTTGTTTAGCAATAATCACTTATTATGAATCGTAACTTGAAATTCTTATTGTGTGAAATGCATGGGTTTTGGTTAACTAGAATATTTTATGAAAAAAATACCAATACCTCCTCTAGAGAGTCTCTATTTTTAATATTAACCCTGGTCCCAGGCCACACACTAAAATTTGTTTTTCTATTTCCAGTGCCATACTCTCCAGAAGCAACACCTGAGGGGCGTAATATCTTAATCAATGCGCTCGTACGTCAGCTGATCGCCTACATCAGGCTGGTCATCAATCAAGGCTCGTCAATCTTTGGAATTCCTTCTCTGGACCCACTAGAAATTGAGCACTACCACTTATACCTTCCTCTTGGACTTATCAAGTGAGTTTTTAGCATTCTGCTCTAAAGGTGGAATCAACGAACAAACCGTAGCTATACGAAGAATCGTGTGCGTTTAAACTAGATATGAATTAGATTACTTGCAAGTTTGTGGATTTTTGTGACATTCGAAGAGAAGAAAGATAATTTTGTCTTGATTCTAAAACCCTAAACTCTGTGGCTCAATGGCTTTTTCTTATAATACATACCTAGGGAGTTATTCTACACATTCAGACGTTCCACCTGCTGGAAAGCGGCCACGGCCGTCCCGGATATCTGCAACCTAAGTGAGGAGAGCGGGTGCGATGCAGGCCTTTGAGGTACTTGTAGACACGCCATTTGAAGAATCCCAAGATTTTGTGCGAAGGAAAGACTTCGGGGAGTTCATTTCACATCTTTAAAGTGCGCGGTAAAAAGGCTAGCGATACCGATAGCCCGTACGTTTTATGGATGCCCGGCATCTAGATTCTAGATGATGTAGCCTCAGACAGCTCTTAGCCCTACAGGTGTTTGAATACCAATATGATGCTACGTAACCTTCCACAGCCTGGACTTAGAATTGGCTGACGTGCGAGCGACCGGTTTCGGCGGCTTCGTGGACAACCGCGCCAACCTTCAGATCCGTGACTTGACCTTCGATATCGACATCAGCGTGCCAGTGATCGAGATCTACGCAGGTTAGTGTCAGCTACAACAATAAATAAGTACTGATGCTCTTTGGTGCTACGCCATGTCCTGGGCCCACAAAAATCAAAATAAGATACAGTGCCACAAACTTGTCTGACCCGGTGGCTAAAACTGGTACTGTAGATAAATACGACACTTAATTTTGAAATGTCAAAGATATGTCAATGCCAAAAACAGCGCCGCCCGGCACCGGATTAGATAAGTTTGTGGCACTGTAGGTAAATAGAAATATTATGTGGGACGTCAAAGTATCGAGAACGCATGACGCCACCTCGGGCACTACTGCGCATGACTGTACCACTGCGCAATAACTGCCAGTTTATGTCCATCGACTCGATAAGAAGACTGCTAGGTGTCAGATACTATGGGCAAAAGATGTCTACTATCGGAACGTTTGACATCTGCATGGCGACAAATTCACGCGCGCAGACAAAGAGTTCTATTGACTCAACTTATTTTAAAATCTGTGTCTGAATTACGTAACTCTGTAGCTAACAATTCTCTGATTTCAATTATTGAAATTGTTACTTTTGAGATTATATATCATCGCTTTCATGGGTTCAGTTGCTAACAAAAGTTCCATTGCAATAATCCCACTATTAAATCGATCATACGTAATCGCAAGTCACAATTTCAATCATTGAAATCAGATAATATTTAGCATCGGCGTCACTCCATTAGCCTACTGGTGTGCGTGGGGCATAGAAAAAGCATTTCGCTTACGCTAAAGATAATCAAAGGCCTGTGGCCTACCTTCTACTAGGCGCTGTCTTGCTTTAGGAGTCTTTATAAAAAGACGTAGATACGGTTTCACATATAATGTAATTTAATAGTTTACACGTGTATTGTGTGTAGGTAAATAGGTACTTGAAAGTGCTCATGCGATTTCGAATTCGGCCAATAATGTTTTAATAAGTAGGTAGAGCTCGTCTAGTCTAAAATGACGCGCCCCACTACTTAGTTGATTTCGATGTGTGAGTGCAATATTGATAACGACACTTCATCTGTGTGGGAGCCAATGAACGACGCGTGCTCCTATGTTTGAATCTTACCGGCAACTGAATGACCAATTACAACGACATTTATATATGTATTGCGTTCATATTTTAAACTTGCTTGTGTGCGTTAATGCGATAGTGGGGCGCCTCATTTTAGACGAGCTCTACCTAGGGATACGTTTATAAAAAAAAAATGGGGAACCGTTCGAGATTCAAAGATCTCGGAGGGTTCTACGATTCGCCTATGACTGCAAACGCATGCAAAGTACATAACTACCTACCTACCTTCAACTTTTCCAACTGTTTACAGGCAAATACGACCTTGAAGGAGATTTGCTTGGTGCAGTTCCTCTGTATGGAAGTGGAGAAGCCAGGTACGCTACCTTTATTAATAAAAAGAAATACCTGCCTACCCTAAATATGTACCATTTTATGTCCTTGGTCCTTCAATTGTCAACATCATCCGTAGTCCACAATTATAGCAATCCACGGTTGGACTCATTTGAGGAGTGCGGTATTCATAGGCTTGGAGGTCGCAGTAATGATAACTCAGCAGAAAATGCTACTCTCAATCGACTTGAGCATTCGATGTCTTTTTGCCAACTGCCACGCCACGAACCACGCAATGCGGAATTCGATGCTGCTACGTTCTACTCTGCCGGACATGACACGTTTATCTATCTGCCATCATTCATCTTAAATGATTTAAACTCATCATAGGCCTATACTAAACCATTGCTGGACATAGGCATACATACCCCTATAAGTGACAATGCATCTTATCCTTGCCACCCAACCTTTCGCAAATCGTCACTCCAACGCTTGCCGAGTCGCAAGTAAAAATCTAGTGGAATATTCAAATCGTTAAAATCTTTCGCTGTGCAAATCTTGTGGAGAAGTTAAGGGTATAAATAAACCTTTAGCTCTCTCGTTAAACGTTCATTTAACAATTGATCTACGTATCCGATTAAATGCTGTCATTTTTAACGACGCCTTAACTAACGGCTAATTTAATCATCTGGCGTCGACACGAAATCAACTTATCCTGCAGTTATCGATATTAGGTATCCGATAGATTATAACGAGAGCGTCGGTGGCCAGGTGGTAAGGGTATCCGACTCGCAAGCAAGAGGTCACGGGTTCGAATCCCACTGCAGTCATGTACCAATGACTCTTTTCTAAGTTGAATACTAACTAGGTGAGGGAAAACATCGTGATGAAACCTGCACTTTCAGGCGACTGAATGTGTAACCATGATCCAATCTGGTCAGGTACCTCTGGTTGCACGGTCACGGAGATCAGTAACTCCACTGTAATTACCTGATCAGCCAAATCCCGGATCATGGTCATGGCGGACCCCGGGCCCTCGTGTGCGAGAGCACAACCGGAACATTAACGAAAATATTATAATGATGATAGATTGTAACGATCATGATAACTAAAATACTATATTTTCAGACTTACAATTGAAGGATTGAGATTCCGCGCATTGCTACATTTGAAACAATCTGACAACGAACGCGCTATCGTCATCGACAGACTCGAGAATGTCTCCTTCGAGGTCCCGAGAGTCAAAGTAAGTTTTAGTTTTGTAAAGATACCTACGTTCCTTCCCACCATTCCATTAACTCGTGTCATAGTATGACACTGGTACCATCCTACCTTTGTCGTAAATCTCCTTTCATTCGTCCTCTCTATACGCCCAAACAAACTACTTGCTTTTCTTTCTCTACTTATACTAGTCACCACCAGGCACTCCATTTTGAATAACGGAACCGATCAACTAGTTGGTCAGATAGGAACTCTGAGAAGGCACTAATTGTTACATCCACTTTTACACCAGCACGCATTTATTACACTATTCCTTAATTTATCTTTCATTGATACTCCTTAGTGCTCTCTTGTCTACTGTATTTATCAAACGTCCAAATTCCAACTTTCGCTTATTATGTTTAAATGTTGCAATGTATGTACAGATTTAGGTACTCTAGTATATATAGCTTTCCTAGTTTTCCGTTCCCAATGACTGTTCCCGTAATTAAGGTACCTAACTAAAGAAACTTAAGCATCTTACTGAAATTTATCTGTTATTCCAGTCGCAGCTGACCGGAGTGATCGGCGGCGGCGACATCGACGCGATCGTAAACGCTGTTATCGAGGATGTGCTGATCGATTACATAAACCGGTTCCAAGGTGCGCTCTCCAGGGTGATCGGTGCCGGAGTCGTGGCGGTCCTTAACCCAATACTTGACCAGCTGGACACTTGGAGATACATCGCCCCCTTCGTTTAACCCTTCCTATTGATCATTACCTAACTGTCCTGTACCACTCTCGAACCAATGTAAATATTGATAATTAAAACAGTTAAGCGCGTTATTGAAGCCTCTTTATTTGATCTATTCACAAGTCACAATATTAATAGCTTTTCGAAGATATTCAAGGGAATACGATTAGAAACTTCACTCTATAATGTCTATAGGTATTGCTGTAGGTACCTACATAGTCATTTAGTATGGATAGTCTTCGTACCAAACATCTCGACACTGTCCAGCGACATCCCTCTTCCAGCCGTTGGGGCAAGGTCTAACCCCCAGTATCATTGGCGATTCCATCGACTGTGCACTTCTAATAACCACGTTATTTCTCTGATCAAGTCCTATTTTTAAATTATCCAATGGCGGATGCACTTTTGAATATGAATGTTGAAAAGCCGCCACAAGTAATATAAATAAATAAAGACGATACATTGTCGGTCGAGTCCAGAGACGGAATGGCTCCGAAGTACCTATGATATATGATATCATTCAGTTTATGCTAAATCGTCGACTTCCTACGCCCACGCAAGGTCACTGAAATTGGCGTAGGTACCTTTTACTTATCATTTTTTATTTGAAATTAAAGATTAGTTTTAGTGGTGTATAGCGCCCACTATGAACTTACATAATTAATTACTCTACTGTACTCCTGAGGTAGAATAGATACTAGACAAAAGAAGAATACGATCTATTGAACGTTCTTCAATAAAGTTTTCTACATTGTCGCTCAACGGGTGATATTTTAGTAAGTGTATCTCACGCATCATTGGGCTAAAGAGAGATAGTTAAGGCAGGTAGTTGGCCTGGATCTAGATATCCTATAGGTGATCGATCGGGTCTGGCACAGGGGTATTCTAACTAAGTTGCCATTTTGTTACGGGCTTCCCGTTGGATTGTGCAAGTGAGTAGATAGTTTTTTGTCCAGCATATGTAATAAAGCTGTAGTTGACGACACTCGGCAGTTACTGCGATAGTTTGAACATAAACACAAGGCTCGGTGCTGTAAAATCAGGAACTCCTTCGTACTGAGCTCTTCAAGAAGGATGTGATAACGTTTTGACGGGGGCCGGAACACGCCAGTGATCTCTAGAGTAGGTAGAGGTAGGCCGGGGTAGGGGTAGGTTGGGTAGGATAGGGGTAGTCTACGTGCAGGGGAAGGGTAATAGTGTGGGAGCATCTACCTAACCTGTCACATGCAGCATCTGTGATGCATGCTCGCTTAAAGGTCTGTCTGGCGGTGGCGTGGGGGCCGGGTCGCCCTTATATCTTATGGTTGAATTTAACTATGGCTGGGCCCTGCATTATACTCGTGTACGGATGCTGCCTTGGTGGACTGGTTTACTCTTGCTGTAGCTTGAGGTGGTATTTCTTTAGGTTCCTAAATATTATGTCGGGCGTGGTCCGACTGCTCCGGTCAACATGGATTCTACAATAAATCTGGATTCTATTTACTAAATCACTTTCCCACTTAATGGGCAACTTACCACTTGTATGGCTGTTACACGCTGAGCTCAAGTTGACCGATGACTCAATTTTAACTAAATTACTTATCAACTTGAACCATGTAAACAGCGCTCCGTGAGGTCTCCGAGCGTCTGTTGACGACTCCGACCCACCCAATTTGCTTCTGCATTTGACTGACTTTAGTATAACGATATAAAATCATAGTTTGGTCAGGTTCCCCTGTTAACAGGGTTACGGAGGTCAGATGGCAGTCGCTCGACTGTAAAACCTGTTTTGCCAAATCCTGGATCATGGTACAGGGGTCAGGGGTCCGGCCCTTGTGCGCAAGAGCAGCACCGGGACATTAAGTTCCCCTGGTAGCAGGGTAACGGAGGTCAGATGGTAGTCGCTCCACTTTAATTACCTGATCGCCAAATCCTGGATCATGGTCAAGGCTAACCCCGGGCCCTCGTTGCCAATAGCACTACCGGGACATCAACGCCAAGATTATAACAATCCTTGCCGTACTGTGTGAGAGAGAATAAACAGATTTGCGATTGAGGTTTGAGGTTTTTTTATGTAATACGGCAGATAAACAGACATGCGGGCCACCTGATAGAAAGTGGTAACCGCCACAACCAGGAGCGCTACCAATGCGTTGCCCACCACTAAGGAGACCTCTAATATACCTCTGGAACGATCCAATATAATAGTCCAAAAGAAACACTGTGGCTGGGAGCTCATTCCACATCCGAATCGTAAATCGTACGAGCGAGAACCGTTCTTTTTAATCTTCGCGTGGACCTAGAGGTGAGACGTACTAGGTAAAATGCGTACTGAGTCTTGCGAGTACGAGTACGTAAAAATACTTGTTCCAAAAACCTGTTCCTCAAATACTTTCGAAGTATGCGTTGTTTTCTAGTATTAGGAGTTTGTGTTTTGGTACAGAATCCTTATACTATACGTTTTTTGATGTGGTTTTTGGACGCAGATCCACGGGAATCGATCCGGGGTTGGCGTGTAGCAAAGGGGGGCTGAGGAAAAAAATACTTGTAAACTTTCGGTACCCACTGGTTGTTGTGTAGCAAAGGGGCACTGAGAGAAAAAGACTGAAAATTTTTGACTTTTAATAATGGGACGTGATAGGGAGACCCTCAGGAAAACCGTTTGTATGGGACACTTTTCTCTGTGGCGCGCCCCCTAGGGCACAGGGCGATTTTTTTGTAATCCGATTGTCTTCAAAATCGATATCTAAGAGTCCCTTGGGACTCTTGACATGAATCTGGTGCCAAAATTGAAAAAAAATGGCCGCCATTTTGAACAGTTTTGTTACTGAACAGATTGCTTTCACACAGCACAACCAGGACATTAACGCCTGATTAATTATGCCAAAAAACAGTGTTCTAAAAACATGCATACATGCATATAGACTGATAAACACATTTCCCTCCTTTGCGTCGGACATCCGAGTAGTGTCGCATTTCGTCCATTGTGTCCCTGGTCTTAGTATTTGCGTTGACCCTAAATCAGCATATCTATTGGTAAAATCTGTATTTAAATCCATTGCATAGATTAATTAGTTAAATGAAATTATCGATAATTCAACAAATATGTAGGAACTTATTACAAAATACAAATATAGACAACTTTAAGAATTTTAAATAACTTTAATAAGAAAGAAACATTTAATAATGAAAACAACTTTAGTGACATAATTTGCTTCTTATTGCTAACTTCAAAACGAATTTTAATCATTTATTGGACTTCAGATGGTCCTTTAAATAAGTAATAACAATTTGATATACTTACAACCAAATAAAAAGTGTAAAATTTATAAAAATATAATCCATATCTCTTCTCTTGTATATACAACATATAACATCTATAAATGTATTTACATTTTATTATTTATTTAAAAAGATAAACATGGTTCGCTATGATATAATAATTAGTATTTTGTGCTCTCATACGTCTTATTTCACAGTTACTTTACCCTCATTAATTATTATTTTATTTTTGTAATTTTCTTGATAAATGCATATTAAAGCAATCACAGCTAAACAATATGTTTAGGTTTTAAATTCATAAGTGGAAGACATCACTGCAAATAGCACAGAAGATGACAAAGCATTAGCATGTGCGCGACCATGAGTTATCACAGATACACATCTTCGGATGTAATTACCCTAGTATTACTCTTTCAAGAATAAGTTGGTATAATGCTGACAACCAAGTACAGTGCAACAAGCTTTAAAGATTTAAGGGATTTTTATTTTATAAGTACACCCAGAAACTAAATAATAGAGGTGATTCAGCATCCACAGGTCAGCTGTAGGTGGTCAAGCCAGGAAGTTTGTTCGTATGGAAACTTGTGGCACTATAACAGGTTGTATTTACAGTTGTTAGCATTGTAGAAAGTTATGTAGATGGTGGCTGCCTCTCCTTCGATGGCGGCGGCAAGCGCTCCCGCGGAGGCGGCGGAGGCTGACGCTCTCGCGGAGCCGGCGGGGGATGCCTCTCGCGTGGTTGCGGAGGGGCGTTTGCCATAGCCCGGCGCGGCTGTGGGGGTGCCTGCCGCTCACGCGGTTCTGGCGGAGCCTGGCGCACGCGCGGTGGCGGTGGGGCTGCCATAACTTAAAAAAAAGTGAAATTATTTAACCATAAAAATAAATATAGGTAGGGCAAAAAAAATACAGTATAAAATAGCTGATGGAACTTAACTTACTCACCTATAAATTTTATTACAAAATCAAAATAAACAAAATAACCTCATAACTCATAAGCTTGGATGACATGACGAATTATAATCACAGACAGACTAAAAAATACTAGCATGAGTGTCAGGATCACGGGTTGAATTGCCAACTTTTTGCTACTAGGGTTGCCAACTTTTTTAGGACCAAAAATTGTATTTTCGGATTCAATATATTAAGACCACGCTAAGTCCGAATCGCTTATTAAAAAAATGCAATCAATTAATCAATCAATTTTTTAATGAAATGGCAACGGGTCGTTCAACAGCTTGACAACCATTAAAAAAAATTCAATATATATGTGACGGCGCATTGAGTTATTGGTCGTGATAAGATATCTATCGGATAGATACTCTTTAGCTGGTCCTTGTTTTGCTTTCTAGTCGGTGGTTACATAACAATAGCAACGCGCGCACGCATTATTGTGCGCTGTGATGTTTTTGTTTTGATTAACACCAGAAACCAAGCACCCACGAGGAATTGCTATATAAGTCACGAATACCTGTATATTTACCATTTAAACTAACGTCGTTGTGAGTTTGTATCGTAGTGGACGTCGGGCCTTCATGCGCCGCGATGGAAAAGACGGGCCTGACGTTAAAATGATTATGATAGATCCAGTTATAATGATGTCGGCTATCTAGACTCTAGGGCGCCGATATATGTATGGCAAGTTAAGTATTAAACGTCATAGAACATCATTCACAGACAAGGACAGATTGTTGAGATGTTTGTTAGTTCAGTAGCAGTTCACAGGTAATTAGCGGAGCGCAATTAAACACGTCTTCTTGGTACAATCGTATAATGCAAGACAGCGAATGGCGGTACATATAAATACTTATTTTGACATCTACCCCAAACATCACACCCTCACCCTTAATAAGTACTAATGTATATATTTAAATAAAAACAATGAAATGTTAACTATATATAGGTAAACAGAACTATATATAGAATAGAATGAAATATAAATAGGTAAACAGAACTTGTGACTTAATCTAATTCGACACTAATCGAATTCCAATCCATACCGTTTGACCGGAACTCTCTGGCGCTTAGGGCGGTCCATGTTCGGTTCTGAGGTATCTGTGACCGGGGCGGTCATGATTATGGGCGCGGTTTTCCTTGGGGTAACCGACCCTGGTGGTGGTCCCTGGTGAAGGCAAGCCCGCGCTCGGCGCGCTCGCCAGCTCGTGAGCCGACGGATTGGCTACGGCCGCCTCGCCGGCAGCAGGTGGCGGACTGGGGCACGCCACGTCAAACATGGGTCGAGAGTCACTACCAATCTTAAGTTGATCTATATGTCTTTTAATTAGTGGACCGTTTTCTCTTGCGACTAAGTAATTACGTGAACCTAATCTTTTGACAACACCTCCCTCACACCATTTCTTGTCAGTACCAAAACCCCGATACAACACCTTATCGCCTTCTTCGAAATGGCGTTCTGAACCTCCTGCGTTCTGTTGCGACGTTGCAACAGCATTGCCGGCGATTGCCCCGTGGTACTATGCTCAACGTTCCTATAGGCTAGCAAGTATGATTGCAAAGCTATTTCCAAATCTATACTCTCTTCCATTGCTTTACGCACTGCCCTTTTACACAGCTTGACAGCGTTTTCAGCGGCGCCATTTGATGCCGGGTGATATATAGGTGAAAAAGTTAGTTTAATACCATTGGTGGTCATAAATTCGGCATACTCTTTACTAGAAAACGGTGGTCCATTGTCCGAAACGATTTCTTTAGGCAGACCGAAGCGCGCAAACGTCTCTCGTAATACCTTTATAATACAACTCGCCAATGTTCGCTGCATTGTAAAGACTTCTATCCATTTTGTTGACGAATCTATGATAACCAAAAATGTTTTACCGTGGAATGGGCCTAAAAAATCAACGTGTAGACGCGTCCATGGCTCGGGCTCATATCGCCAGGGCATGGGCGGCGCGGCGCTGGCCGCCACGCACGCCGTGCACGCCCGGCACGCGCTCTCGATGTCGCCGTCGATGCCTGCCCACCACACGTAGCTCCTGGCGATGCACTTCATCTTTACTATTCCCAAATGCCCCATATGTAACTCCTGAAGAATTTTCGGCTGTAATTTCTTTGGAATTACCAATCTATAGCCCCACATAATACATCCTTTATCTATGTACAACTCATTCCTTCTAGAATAATACGGCTTAACCCCTTCACTATCGCAATTACTAGGCCAACCTGACTGAATGTACATTATAACCTCTCTTAAAATCGTATCCAACAGTGTAGTCTCTCTAACTAGATCCCTAGTAATCGGCAAAAAATCTTGTACAAAATTAATATAGGTTGTTTCGTTTTTACATTTTTTTTCTTTGGTAACTGGTAATCTCGACAAGGCATCGGCTCCATTACTTTTCGATGGAACATACTCAATTTCGTATTGATATCCGGACAAAATAACTGCCCATCGCTGCATTCTACTGGCCGCCATCGTCGGAATTCCCGTTTTGTCCCCGAAAATCGTCACCAAAGGTTTGTGATCTGTTCTTAAGAGAAACTTACGTCCATAAAGATATTCGTGAAATTTCCGAACGCCATAAATGATGGCCAAAGCCTCCCTCTCAATTTGTGAATAGGCGCGTTCTGCTGCATTGAGCACCCGAGACGCGTAGGCCACGGGCCGTTCGGCGGGACCGGCGCTGCGCGCGCCCGTAAGGTGCGACACCACCGCGGCCACCCCCACGCTGCTGGCATCTGTCGTCAGCACCAGCGGTAACTTCGGGGAGTAGTGTGCTAGTACTTCGCTAGACACCAACTTCTCTTTAACTGCACTAAAAGCATTTTCACATTCCGGGGACCACCGGAACTTAGTATCCTTCTTTAACAATTTATATAATGGTTCCAATAAGGTGCTTATATTTTGAACGAATTTCGCGTAGTACATAACTAAACCTAAGAATGATCGCAATTCAGTCACGGTTGTAGGGGCGCTGACTTTTGTAATCGCTTCGATTTTCTCGGGGCAAGTATGTACCCTCTCCTCGCTTATTACATACCCTAAATAAGTAACCGATTTTGCGAAAAATGTGCATTTATCTCTTTTAATTTTTAAGCCATATTTCTGAAGGCGTTGAAACACTGCGTGCAAATTATCTAAATGTTCCCGCTCGCTATCGCCTGTAATTATTACGTCATCTAAGAAAACGCCTACCTTGGGAATATCGGCAAACATCTGTTCCAATTTTCGTTGGAAAATGCCTGGGCTGGAGGATAACCCATAAATAAGCCTGTTATATTTAAATAACCCTTTATGAGTATTTATTACCGTGTATTTACTGGAATCTTCATCCAGTACTAACTGCGCGTATGCCTGAGACAAATCTATCTTTGTAAAACGCTTTCCACCATGTAATTTCGCAAGCAAATCTTCTACCTTAGGCAAGGGAAAACGGTCCACTTCGAGACATTTGTTGAGAGTTATTTTATAGTCACCACATAAACGAATAGTGCCATCTTTCTTTACCACGGGAACAATTGGAGTGGCCCAGTCCGACACCTCCACCGGCGCGATCACGCCGTCCCTGACGAGCGCGTCCAGCGCGCGCTCCACCGGCTCGCGCAGCGCGTAGGCGAGCGGCCGCGCGCGCATGAAGACCGGCCGCGCGCCCTCACGCACCGGTCCGCCGGTAAACCGGCCCAGGCCCTCGGCGAATACTTCACAGTATCTGGAACTGAATTGTTCCAAATTGAAGGGCTGTTGGCCCAGCACCTCTTGATAACTACAATCGACAATCGGAATTTTAATATCTAGTTCATTCAGCCACTGCCGGCCTAACAATGTCGTACTAGCATTTTTTAAAACATATAGATCTAAATTCACCGATTTATTTTTATACCTAACTAGCGGTCGAATTTTACCCAACGGTAACACTGTTTCTCCCGTATAGTATCTTAAACGGAGATTACATTTCATAATTTTATATTTACTGAATGACTTGCAATACTCGTTCCAACTTATACATGAAATGGTGCTACCCGTGTCAAGTTCCATAGGGAATATATTTCCATCTACGTTAACTTTTACTATATAGGGACCATGCTCCGTCCAACTTGACGATAATGAGTGATTATTCACCTCCTCGCTGGCGTCATCACTATCAGCCGACTCCCGCTCGATGTAATGGTTCGTGTACGATGTCGACTCGTCTCTCAGTCTCGGGCACATCTTTTTTAAATGCCCCTCTCGGTTGCAAGCACGGCACACGTATCTCTTGACCTTGCATGCGTCGAAACCATGATCTCCTCCGCATGCGCGGCACTCGCGCGGCCGTTCACCTCGCTGCGGCCAGCCTGCCTCGCCGGCGCCGGCGCCGCGACGCGCTGCGGCCGGTCCCGCCAGCGCGGCCGCTCCGCACGCGGCGCCGCCGACGCCAGCGCGTGCACCTGCACCGCCGGCCCCGTGTCAGCCGCCGCCGTGGACCGTCCGTCTACCAGCGCGGCATTTTTCTCGGCCGTCTCCATTGCCACCGCCAGCTTGACCGCGTTGTCGAACTTTAAATCGTCCTCGACCAACATACGCTGTCGAAAACTATCACTGTACAGACCGCACACAAATTGATCGCGCAGACTTTCCGAGAGCCAAGTCCCAAAATTACACGACTTCGACAACCTCTTAAGGTCCGCCACGTACTCCGTTATACCCTCACTGTTTAATTGTTTACGTTGCCTAAACTTATACCGTTCCGTCAACACACTCGTTTTGGGTAGTAGATGATTATTTAAAATGTCCACCAACTCTTTAAATGTTTTACTCGACGGTTTGTCGGGAGTGCATAAATTAACTAACAAGTCGTACGCGTCACCACCCATGACTGTTATCAAAATCGGCACCTTTTTGTCTTCCTTAACTTCATTCACAATAAAATATTGTTCTAGCCGCTCGACGTATGACCTCCAATTGTCCTTTAGCACGTCGAACGGTCCAATCTTGCCCACCGACATTTTTTTTTTTGCACAGGTTTAACACTTTCACCAACGATCAAAGTTCACCCCGAAATTCCGTCAAACACTTCTCTTTTTTATTAAATTTTTTGCAAAAATACACGCTATGGGTCAGTACTCGTCGCCAAATGAGATGTTTGTTAGTTCAGTAGCAGTTCACAGGTAATTAGCGGAGCGCAATTAAACACGTCTTCTTGGTACAATCGTATAATGCAAGACAGCGAATGGCGGTACATATAAATACTTATTTTGACATCTACCCCAAACATCACAATCCCCAGATTATTGCCACAATTATCCACACTTTATAATTTTTATTACTGTCACTTGTCAGAAAAAAAATCGGACACTTCTCTAATTTGGTAGACGCTATTGCTAGTTTTCAACGTAGATGACGTGGTGTAGAATTATCTAGTGTCAAATACAGTTGTCAATTGAGTTAGCCAATAGCCCCGCAGAACTTAAAATTGCTTTGACAGATTACGGAAAAATGAACATTGACGGGTCACCTCTGTCGCAATCGTATAAAAATATCATATACCACGATAAGTCCGTATTGACTGATAGTACTAAAAATTATAAAGTGTGGATATGGCAATAATCTGGGGATAATCTGTCCTTGTCAGTCCTTCTTGTAAACATTCAGTTATTTGATCACGATTACCTTGTGTAATTTATTTAAATTACACTAATATATTAACTTTTGTGTAAAATTAATCAAGCTGAAAATTATCTCCCGCACTTCCTTATTTATTTATTTATTTTCCAGTTTATTGTACACATAAAACTTTGATGAAAAATACAGAGTTATAGATGACACAACAGGCGCTACTTATTTCTTAGAAGAAATCTCTTCCAGCAGGCCTATCAAAGAGATATGTGATAAGTAGTCGCAGATTAGACATGCACAATATCTAACTAAATATACATATACATATAATAACCTAATATAATTCCTTCCTTTTAATTGTTTCGCCCATTATTTAATAATATTTTTCATAACTCACGAAAATAAACAATCCTACAGAAATAAAATTGTTTGTTATGACTCTAATTAATAACGTTCTATGACGGATAAAAAACCTGGCAGAAGTTGCCATAGGTACAGAGATTTTCTTTTTTTTTTAATAAGCGATTCGGAGTTAGTGTGGTCCTATTATAGTATTTTCCATTAAATATTTTTCTTAGATGATGAGTAATCTTAAGGAACGCTTTATAATTTGCTAATAATGTGGAGATTAAGGGAGTCCCCATGAGGGACAAAGAAAATCTTTTCGAGATAGTAGCCAACATTGGCAACAAGATCTCGTATCCGGTTAACAAACAGCTCCTCAATTTTGTTCACCGTGTCCCAACTGGCGTTCCGGGTAAAAAGAACATTATAGTGTCCTTCATGGGTAGATACGTCAAGCAGGATTTCCTGGCGGCATCTCGTGCTTCGAAGTCATACCTTAAGCCGGCTGATATTAGGTTGAATGGTGACGGAAGTATCTTTGTTAATGACCATCTGACAATGAAGAACAAAGTTATCTTAACAAAAGCCAAGAATCTTGCGAAGGAGCATAATTTTCAGTTCTTTTGGGTCAAACACATGAAGATTTTTGCCAGAGAAGACACTACCTCAAAAACCTTTATAGTGAAGTCAGAAAAAGATCTCCACAAGATGCTGCAGCTATTTCAACTGTTGGGTGAGATGTGTTAATATTTGTGTCTTTAATGTGCTTATGTTGCTTTTTTGGACTGTTGTATTTATCGAACATATGTCATTGTTATCTGCTCATGCTGCTTTCTTATTGCTGTCTGGGGCCTTACCATGAACTCTTAGAGCAGGACCTAAACAGAACTGCTTAAAACGAGACAGCGCTATACGTGTCACATAAGCTTGTCTCGTTCAAACCGTAAGCAATTCTGTTTAGGTCCTGCTAGGATTGATTGGCAGTCCAGTGCCGAGGATCTATGGGTTACACTTTCATTGCGGAGTAGTTGCCTCAAATCCACACACAAACTTCATCAATGCACTCTATACCTTTGTGAGCAGAATCGGGGTAACAACTTCGACACACAATTAGGTAATTTCATGGATAAATTGCTAGACCTTACCGTTAACAATCCTTTCGACGGATTTGTGGTTCTGGGCGATTTTAATATGAGTTGCATTGGTTGGTCTGCTAGTGACTTTGGACTACGCCCTATAGCACCACCAACCGACCACATATCGCATTTTGTTGACACCCTTAACCTTTGCAATCTTCGACAGTTTAATTCTGTTGCTAATGTTTTCGGTAAAGTCTTGGACTTAGTGCTTTCCAACAATGTTGTCTCTGTATCTCCATGTTCTAACCCTCTTGTAACCGAGGATCCCTTCCACAAATCACTTTTAATCCACGTTGACTCAGTACAACTGCACCTGTTACATGTGCTGAAGCAAATCGCATTTCAATACGGCAAAGGTGATTATGACAAAATTCGTGTAGCATTAACCGATATTCAGTGGGAAAAAATTCTACTATGTGGCGATGTAGAGGACGCGGTTCGGGAATTCTACTCTATTGTATATAAAATACGTAACATCTATGTACCTAAAAGATAAACACGGACTCATACTTACAATCCTTGGTTCAGTTCAGCCCTTATAAAAGTTTTAAGGAGAAATCTAAATTTTTAACTAAATTCCATATTTATGGTAACCTGTCTGACCACCATTCGTTTTGTTTACTTCGTGACAGGGCCAAAGCATTAGAAAAGAAATGTTACGATATGTACATGATGAAGATAGAGGACTCCATTACGGACAATCCTAAAGCATTTTGGACGTATATCAAGAGCAAACGCATCAGTAGCAATTATCCGTCAAATATGTCCTATCAGAACTCTACCTCTGACACTGGACCTGGTATATGCAAACTATTTTCGGTCGACTTTCCTGGACCCTGAGGCTACAGCTGCCGCTAGTACCAAAGACAGCCCTGATTCAGTCCGCAACATAAATTCTATTAACGTTGAAAGGGATCAGGTGTATAAATGATTAAAGACCCTCAATTTGAGCAATTCTCCAGGCCCCGATGGGCTGCCAGCATTATTTATTGTTCGTTGTGCGGCCGAGTTAGCATTACCCGTTGAGTTGCTGTTTAAACGTTCACTTCATGAAGGCGTTATGCCGGTAACCTGAAATCTGCATTCATCACGCCTATTCACAAAAAGGGGTCAAAAGATGCGGTTGAGAACTATAGACCTATTTCCAAACTCTGTTTAATCGCTAAGGTGCAGGAACGAGTTGTTTACAACCAACTATATGCCTCTGTCCAGTCAAGTTTATCCTCCCAACAACATGGATTTTTGAGAAATATGTCTACAGTATCTAATATTTTATTATTTACCGACTATGTCAGTGCCAATATGGACAAGAGCCATCAAACAGATGCTGTCTACACAGATTACAGCAAAGCCTTTGACCGTATTGACCATGATATCCTCTTGGGGAAGCTGCTTCGTCTGGGTATTCGTGGCGATCTATTCCGGTGGTTTTCTTCTTACGTAAGGAATAGGACACAGGCAGTTGTTCTTAACGGGTTTACATTTTCTTGGAGAACAGTGCCATCAGGTGTACCTCAAGGATCCTTGCTGGGCGCGCTGCTTTTTATTATATTCATAAACGACGTAGGTGACTGCTTCCCAAATTCCGAATATTTTTTGTTTGCAGACGATATGAAAATATTCGGAACTGTTGACAGCGGCGAAGACGCGTCCTTGCTAAAGGAGGACCTATTGAGACTTGATCGGTATTGTCACTCCAACAAACTAGACCTCAATGTATCGAAATGCCTTGTAATTAGTTTCTCGAGAAAGAAAGATTTGTATGTGTACGAGTATCGCATATCAAATACATCTGTGACGCGGTCTGACTTCACGCGTGACCTGGGTGTTGTAGTTGACAGCCAGTTGACATATGAGCGGCATATAGATCACGTGGTTGCCGGGGCATCTCGCGCTCTGGGCTTCGTTCTTCGTTGTGGCAAATATCTAAAGCGGATGAAGACCCTAAAAGTCTCATATTGTGCTTACGTCAGGAGTCATCTGGAATATGCTAGTCAGATCTGGAATCCCCATTATAATATCCACTCTGAGCGAATCGAAAAACTTCAAAGGAAGTTCACTAGATTCCTTAGTTTCAAATTTAAAATCCCTAAAGTTGACTATGAAAAACGCTGTGATAGATTCCTTGCCTCTTCTCCTCTTCTCCTCCTCTTCTCCTCTTCTCTTCTTGATCTTTTGCCTCTCTCCATCCGTAGACATGTCGCCGATGTCTCGTTCCTGATGAAGATTGCTCAATCCAAAATTGATTGTCCACGGCTTCTGACTAGTATATTTATAAGTGTACCATACCATCATTCGCGGTTCAAAATGTTGCTACATATTCCATTCGCACGCACAAATTATCGCAAGAGTAGCTACTTGCTAAGGTCGGCAAGAGCGTTTAATGATTTATCTCTTGATGAGCGCTTTGACTTATTTTGTAGTAGCATACCACTGGTTAAGGGTATCATGGCCAAGAGCTTTTTCTTTAAATATTAAATAAATTAACTTAAGCACTGTATTGTTTTCTTTGATTTGTTTTGCTATATACATTGTTATGCATGTATTGTTAGAGTCTTTTACCGATTTGCGTTTAGTCATAAACTTTTATAAGACTTTTTTCTGTGTACCTTGTGAAATTTAATTGTGGTGTCTCCTAATTGGCCATTCGATGTTATGCTATTGTATATTTTCTCTGTTGCACGCTGTGAGACATCCAAATAAAATAAAATAAAATAAAAAATAATTATTAATACCAGTAATCAAACTAAAAGTTAAGTAATAAACTTAAAGTATCAGTAAGTACCTACTCGTAGTTAGCTGAATTAAATTTCATGTGGTACTGATAAGTGATTTTGCTGATAAAATATAGTTATTAATTTTTTTTAATAATAGTAGACACCTAAACAGTAGGATACTATATTATATAGTACGGTTGGCAACCCTAGTTGCTGATCCATTTCCGTGGCTACAAAGAAATTATAAGACCAAATAACTATTGTTCTAAAACGTTCTGTGACACCCCTTTTACATATAACAATATAATTTTTATTTTTTTAACCAATGGGTATCCACATTGAAGGAAAAATACATTTCCTTGGATTTGGGTATTTCATCTCACCCGCGATCCTGATACTCTCCAAGTTGAAATGAAGAACCATAGACAATTTTAGTACATTTAAAACAAAAATAAAATATTTTGACTGGCAACACATAACAAAGGAACAAAAACTGCGAATGAAAAGTGATTTCGGTTCAGAGAAAAATTGAAGCCTTTTCATGTGATTTTGTGAATTTGTGTTTGTGCAAAATTAATTGTAGACTGTGTTTGTATAATATTTCCGGAGCAAAGTTCCCAAAAAAACGAACCGCTTGGTAGTAATATGAGTAATGTTACCAACCAAAATGGAACAGGTCTAGAGCAGCAGGTCAGTGCCTCATGTACTGTGTATTGATTTTTAGATGCCTGAACTTACTTCTTTCATGATACTACTATTCCGTGTAATTTTTTGCAAATTCATATATTCTTGTCCAATTCATGAAGGTGCCACATGGGTTGCAGTATGGAACAAAGAAATTCCAATGCTTTACGTGTCTTAGCATAACCAACATGGCGACTTTGGTCCTAGGGTATCTGATTGATTTTACAGTTTTATCGGTAAAATTGTTATATTGTGCCGAGAGTACTCTAGTACCATAATGAATCATAGTAACTTTCCTATAAGTATAGATGATGAGGTCATTTCACTATAACGCGACATTACGTAGGCGAGAAGAGTTAAATTGAAATTTTACAAAAAAATTGGCTTATTTTATTCTTTTATATCAAATTTTATTACAAGTATATTACCTAATTATATAAAATACATTTCACATTCTATTTATACTTTTATTGTACAAATATAATTTAAGTACCAGTTCAAAAGACTTTGGTTAGTTAGAAGGCTAGTGAAATTGTACATATTCCATTTTAAAATACAAGCAATCTGTATGTTTGTATCTAACTTGTACATTTTATTAGGTTTATGAAATCTAAATTTGAATTGTGTATTGATTTTCCAGCTTGCTGGTCTGGACTTGCAGCCTCAGGCTCCTAAGAGTGCTGGCCGCTACATCCCCCCGCATCTGCGCAGGCAGCTGGCCAACCCTCCTGAAGGTATTGTTCTATTTTTTTTCAAGGTCCTGAACTAATTGTAATGTAATATGTAAATATATCATCATATTTATTTCAACACTTCACTATTTCGACACTTCAAAGTTATCTGTGTGTAAAATATAATATGTAATATGTGTGTTATATTATGTTGTGTGATTGTGAATATGAAACCAATCTGGACATACAGGATACTGCTCTGGGGTAGTGTGACTCCCAGCAATTTCGAGATCTAAAATGAAGTTGATTCATCATTGAAGCCGAAGTTCACCAGCTATGGAATATACACACACAGTGTTGAAATTCCATACTGCTGAGGGATTAAATTCTATACTATAGTATAGATAGTATAGTATAGTGTGTCTACAGACAATACCTTGAAAACCTGAACCTATTAGCATAACTTCTCTTGCTAGAAGATTGTATTAATTGTAAGAGACAAAACTTTTCTGGATCAGAACTGACAAATTGAACATCACATAGTGGATGAATCCTGGATACATTTTATTTAGAAGGACATAATGGCTGATGTATTGTCTACTTCGCCAGAAGCTTCACAACTCAACTGAAGAGAAAAAAAAAGTGTTTATGAACAAACATGAACTACGAAAGGGACTGGGTACTAATGTAGGGGAAGTGGACTATGGCCAATTAACAACATTGGTGGTTTAGCATCCTAAAATACATCCTTATAGAGAAGGGCAACAAAATCGGACCAGCAGCTCTGAAAATAGAAAGACATAGTACATTTTGCATAGGTGCCGTATACTAGGAACCAATAGCGGTATACTTACAGTATATAGGTTCACTTTCAACTAATTTGTATGCTGCATGACATCAAAATCGGACCCGGCAGTTTTGAGATAAAACATTCATTTGTCACATTTGTATGGAAAGTGCTGTATTATTTGAACCAGTAGTGACATGGTTACAGAGTACAGGTTGAGCATCTTCAACTATATTCTTATGCCACACGACATTAAAATCGGACCCGGCAGCATAGAGAAAAATACATGTGTTTTTCACATTTGTATGACAAGTGTCATATTCTTTGAACCAGCAGTGACATGGTTATGGAGTACAGATGGAGCATCTTCAACTGTATTCTTATTCTGCAATATATCATAATCGGAAACGGTAGTTTCGAGAAAAATTCATGTCTTTGCACATTTGTAAGTGCTTCATTCTTTGAACCAGCAGGGACACGATTATGAGTACAGGTTTAGCAACTTCAACTGTATTCTTATTCTGCACTATATCCAAATCAGACCCGGCAGTTTCGAGAAAAATGCATGCTTTCCACATTCGCACAATTCACCTATACTCCGTAACGATGTCACTGCTGGTTCAAGGAATATGGCACTTGTCATATAAATATGCAAAAGCCATACATTTTTCTCGAAACTGCCTGAACCGATTTTGATTTCGTGCGGCATAAGAACATAGTTAAGGTGCTCAATCTTTACTACCTAACCAATGTCACTGCTGGTTCAAAGAATTTGGCACTTGTCATACAAATGCGCAAAACACACGCATTTTTCTCGAAACTGCTGGGACCGGTTTTGATGTAGTGCGGCTTAAGGATATAGTACTAGGTGCTCAACCTGAACTCCGTAATGAAGTCGCTGCTGGTTAAAAAAATACGGCACTTGCCATACAAAAATTGATTTTATTTAGAGATGATACGGATAGTGCGTTAATAACCGGCCGGATACCGGATGGTAATAAATTTATGAAATGTGCATAAAAGTCATTTCATTCACAGGAAGAAGTAATCTCAAGAATTATAAATATTCCTTTATCAAAGCACTCTTGATTAGATACCTGTCCCGTTGTTCATTTAGAAGGCAGGTTAGCAAAAAATTATTTTTTGCAAAGTAAATCTAAGGTAAATAAAGATATAATAATTCCTCTCTATTTACCTTTTTTTTTTAAAGTAGGTTAAAATACGAATCGCTCTTACATTGAGAGGTATTATGCGGTTTCGTTTGTGTTCTTATGCGAGCTTAAGAGAATCTCTCAAGTCTCACAACACTTTGGTCCTCGATGCTGGGGCTAATTACCCGTCGAATTGAAGGTGCCTCCCGAGGTCGGGAGAATTGTTCAGAATGAAGTTCAAATTATTTGTATTATACGAATACGTCAACACATGCAGTTGTCTAATTTGACACCCACACTCATAGCTTCCACAGACTTGTTCAGAGACTATGTTCTACTAAATATCCGGCCGCCGGATATCCGGCTCAACAACTATCCGTTTCATCTCTAATTCTATGGCCCTCTTGTAAAAATATGATGTGTCATCCTAACCCATAGGTCATTACCCTAATGCTGCTCGTTCATAGAACACTTTTGCCCAGACTCCTTTATTATAGTAGGTAGGATTGTTATTGATCAATTATTGAAACATTAATTATGATAATAATGTAATTTGTAAACAAATAAGTTTTGTATAATTACTACTGAATCAAACAATCATGTTTGTTTAGTATTCTAGATTTTCCAAAATAATGTTTATATTTGTATTATCAATCAAAAATATTATGTTTGTCAGATATTGGCTGGTAGTTGTGAAAGAACTTATTTTGTGGTGAATTGGGACAGAAATATACCCTTTTAGCGACTCAATTCCTAGAAACCAAGCAAATTTTTTTTATACCAATCTTATCTGATGAGTTTCATTTATTTATGTATTGTTTTTCTATATTAAAATAATACTTTATTTTAATACGGCTTTGTCTTGTAAAGCACTAACACAGACAATAGATGGCGTTGCTGATGGTGGTGATTGGCGTGTGGGGAAGTTCCCCATACAACCCTTCAACACCTGCTTCAACCCTTTCAGATTAATTTTGCAGATAAAAAGTAGCCTTGTATCTGGGGGAGGCCTAGATTTCCATCTATCATATGCAAAAGGAAATTTTCTAATTCGGCTGATAGTTGCAGATATTAGTACTTTCAAACAAATAAATCAAACTCCTCAGCTTAATTGGTATAGATTTGATATTTATACTCAAAATTCAAAATTTCAAAATCTGCCCAATAGTTATTAATTTAGGCCAGTTTTGAGTAAATTAGATTTATCAATAATTGGAGTAGGCCACTATACTTTACACTATAATTCAAAGCTTTATAATTTATTGCTGATTTATACTGTATAAACAAACATTTCCTTTAACATAGAATATATATTAAATAAATAAAAAGTAGGTCATAAGAACACGAGATTACATTAACATACTAGGCTGAAGTAATTATCAGTGTCTGGCTAGGTTATCAGTTTAGGAAATGACATATTTCAATTGGAGTTTATATTTCTATTCCTAACGACAATATGAATAGAACCAATGGTTATCAGTTATAAAGATATCATACTTCGGCATGAAAATGATATCTATACTGTGCAATAAGGGTGCAGTACTGTATGGCAAATTAGGTGTTGTTACAGTTTATCACCCAAACATAATCAGATAACACCTCAAAATATACTAAAATAAATCCTATCCTACTACACAAATGTGAAAGTTTATAAGAATGGATGGATGTTTGATACTCCTTCACGCGTAAACTACTGAACGGATTTTAATTGATTAAAAATGTGATCGAAATTCAATGTCCAGCAGGATTGCGTCCGGAACGTAAATACAGAATTCTATGCGGACGATGAACCAACACCTGAAATTAGTTTGTTTGGAATGAATAAATAGATTCAATTAACAATATTTGTTATCTTTTCTAATATTTTTTACCTACCCTACCTGTGGGACAGAGACATGAGCTTTGTGTATGCATGTATTTCCTAATAGTTTTGTAGCGCCGATTCACCAATTTCTACGAACGTGGCTCATTGTCGACGCGCCGCTGCTGCGTCATTGATAAGACAACGTCATAGATGTAAAAAATTATAAGACAGTCAACAATAATGTGCATTTTTTGTAGGATATTTTTTATCATTATCTTCTTGTCAGACCTATTTGTCAAGTGGTCTTAACTATCATGGAGATACACATTTTAGTAACCATGCGGTCCTTAGGAGAGGAGTAGGAAGGCGGACCCCGGGCGGTCGCGTGTTGCGCGGGAGCGCAACCGGGACATAACGCCAAAATGATTATGATGATGATCTTATTTTAAGAGGGGTAGGGCATAGCGGAGTATCTCGTTCGAATTGGAGCCGCCCGACTGTGGAAGTACCACCACCTTACAGAATATCGCAGCTAAATAATACTCTTTTAAATAGTATTGTGGTTCTGCCGGTGAGTAAGATTTCCAGTGCTCCATGGGGTGGGGATTTGGGGAACCGTGGCTTTGGTAGTGGCATTTGCCTTTTTGCTGCCAGAGTAACGTGTTATAGAGGTGGGCAACGCATTGGCGATACTCTTGGTGTTGCTAATGTCTATAGGCAGTGGTGACCACTTTCCATCAGGTGGCCCGGCTTGCCTGTTTGCCTATCGTATGACATATAAAATTGCTATATGGTGCAGTCTACATGATGTGCATACAGACGCCAAATGCCTGGTTAATAATAAGTTACGGAACAGACTGTACTACGTAAGCCCCAGGGATACGTGGGAAATATGTGACGATCGCGCGCGATAAGCGAGAAAAGACGCGACAAAGATATTTCTATCTCTTTTATTTTAGTATTGAGAGAAGGAAACAAACGCTCTCTCGCGGCGCGAGCTGTGTCGCGGACACTTGTGATTGCCATGCAGAGGCCTTAGAAGCGATGGACTGATATCGCGGAGTCGGATGCGAGAGCCAAAGGCTTACGACGCTAGGATGCTGAAGACCGAGCAAAGTCTGATGATTACCAATAATTAATTGTTGTTTGTTGTATAATTTTACAACTGGCATGGAGATATCTTGTACTGGCATAACAATGTTAGTGCTCTGTTATGTGTATGAGTGAAAAAAGAGAAGCGGTTCTGGTCTACTGGCAGCGTGCTTGTGAGGCCTATAACCAAGGTTAAGCAACGCTAGCAGAGTCCGGGAACTGGATGGGTGACTTTTTCGTACTTTGAGTCTAGTCGAACTTCAGCACTGGAGGTTGACCAAGGTATTCCGTTTGGAACCAATTTGCACCCCGTGACGGTATTATTAAAAAACGAGTCCATTGAGCTTAACTTTGATGAGGGTCAGTGTATCATAGGGAGTGAGTACATACACAACTACGATTAAACTATTTACAAAATTGATATTGTTTTAACGGTGTTGGAAAAAACAATGTATGGAGCACGTCCCTACCCTATGACGTCAAAGTGTCTGTTGTTTGTATGAAAAGTGCAAGTCAACAAAAGTTTTTAGACATGAACAAAACTCGGTCAGTTTTGATCGTATGATAAAACTAAATATATCTACAATTAAAATTTTGGTGATGACGATGACCATATCTATGGATAGTCATCATCATCCGATCAGTTCCTGCTTCTGTCAGGGTTCGCTTTCCGGCATATTTTCCTCTATTTTGCCCAGTCTTGGGCATCCTCGCGTTGTAAGCTATTGGCACTCGCATCCGACTCGGCGATGTCAATCCATCGCTTCTTGGGCCTTCCGCGGGACCTCTTTCCTGACATCGGAAGGTTCAGGCACCAATTTCCCACGTATCCCTCTGGGGCTTAGCAGCAAGTGACCAAACCAGCGAAAGCGATCCTCTTCGATCTTATCGTATGATAAAACTACTACGTACTGATCCATAGCTATGATATGACACCAAATTGCAGATTCACAACACGACTATAGTTTGAAAATATACACTTCTATTTGGAGTGTTGTGTTAGCAATTTAGTGTTCTATAAAAAGGACGTCCTTCCAGCGAGAGAAGTCACGGCCAATAGTAGATTGTGTCAAGGGCGCAAAGTGATATTTTTAGGCGAGGGTGCTATTTTAAGAGGGCGCTATTGAAGCGAAGGATTCTAAAGTAGAATCCTGAGCTAGCGAGAAATTGAAAATACGCCTCTCAAGGAAAACATAATTTTGCGACCGACAGACACAATCGCTCTCTTGATAAAAATTTGAAAAATTCGGACCCACTTCACGAAAATGTTTTTTTGTAAATATTTTGTCAAGCTGCAAACAAGCCGTGAAATGGGAACGTACAATATGGACGTTCGATTTTTTTGTCGCGGAACGTAAAGTCTATGTTCTAATCTAAATTAAAAACATTTATCCCTAGGGCCTAAAAGGTCTACTTCTCTGTTATCGGGGAATAAAACGTCTTTTTTCGTCGTAGATGGGTGAAAAACTATTTTACCTTTTCATTATATTATGTTAGATGAAACATTGTTACGCAATTGACTCCTTAAATATTCGGTTTTAATTCAAAACACTTTTAAATCCCTAGGGCAACAAAGATCTACTTATTTTCTGAGAATAAAACTTTGTTTTTTGTCGTAGGTGGGATAAAACATATTTTACCTCTTCATTATATTGTTATGGTTAGATGAATCATTGTCATGTTGCAATTGACATCCAATTCATAATTTTATAATTCCTTTGTTCTAAATTCAAAACACTTTTAATCCCTAGGGCTTGAAAGATCTACTTTATTCCTATTATAGTTTTTCGAATAGATGAGACGAAAAAACGGTTTTACCTCTTCATTATATTGTTATGGTTAGATGAAATATTGTTAACGAGCAATTGACATCCGATTCATAATTTTATAATCCTCTTTTTCCTCCACAGGAGAAGAGTCTAAGCATTCGGGCTTAGACAGTCATCCTAACGACTCGCGGGACAACCGTTCATCATTGGGTGGCAATTCTAGAGGCTACGACCGTGGACCTCAGCGCGACCTTCGCGACCGTGACCGCGACCGTGAGAACGATCGCGGCCACGATTCGCGATACCCGCGCAGGGACCGCGGTGAGTTACTTGTGTAACCATTAGGTGACTGTGATAGTTATACATTGAGGTTATCTCTTAATGCTAACCAATTAGTGGCTTCATTTATAGGTCAAAATGGGCAAAAGTCCAAAAGAATGTCTTAAAATAAACTAGTGTCTGCCCGAACTCTCAGTTTCGTCTAGTTTCGGCGCTTAATTGGGGTTTGGGTTTACTTTAGGTTTCGGCAGTAAATTGTCGAAACTACTAAGCTACTAACTTTGTAAGCTTTTGTGTCGACTAGAGTTCGCGCATACGCTTCCACCTCACCCGTACTAATTGTCATGCGCTGTTAATTTTATTTTTGACTAATAAAATAATCAGTCAATAGGTCTCAACATGAATTTCAAAACAAATTCTATACAATACCCCTTTGATCCGGGACCTATGGTCGTGAATCTTGAAGTGGTTTCTGAGCATGGGGCAGATTTTGCGGTAAGGCAGAAAATGCCATAAGCCATTCCATGAGGCCATGAGGCGGATCAAGATAAGATTATTATTATTATTGAGAAATTAAATTATTTTACTTCCCGTTTACGGGAAGAAAAATGCCGAGGGGTCTCCCCTCGGCAGAGGTGACGTCAGGAAGCCCGAGGGTCAGGGCAAGAGAGAGGAATCGGCGGACAATGCTCGCGTTATCCAGCAAGACCACTCGCCGGAGCCGCGCTACCACTGGTCCGTCACTCAGTTCCAACCTCTTCCATCAGGCCACGAAGAGAAGTTGGGACGAGACCGTTGGTTGAAACGACTGGAATTATCTCTGGGGACGTCACTCGCCACATATCGGTAACCTCGTGCGCCAGATACAGATACTTAATATTTTTGTCTAATTCGACTTTGACAAGGTTTTCATCGAAAGGGATAGTGACGTCCACAAGAACAAACACGACTCCACCCGGTCCATCAGTACAATATCAGGCTTGTTAGCAGGAACAGTTCTGTCCGTAACGATAGACCGGTCCTAGTACAATCGAGCTGTCACTTTCAAGCACCGGCTCCGGCGAGTATTTGTATAATGGTACGTTCTCACTAATGAGGCCGTATTTGAAAGCTAATTTGAGATGGAGTATTTTGACTGCTTGGTTGTGTCTATGCAAATATTCGGTACTTGCCAGCACAGGACACCCGGAAGGAGTATGCCTCAGTGACTCTCCAGGCTGGAGACAGGCTTTATAAACGTCCTCTGTCCCATCTTTTAGGATATACTTCCAGTAGTGGCTCATGAAGACTTGGTACTGTATTGCACAGACAAAACCTTCGGTTTCTTCAAAGAGGTCTCCAAAGCGCAGCCAATGCACGGAATCCTTCAGATCCACGTGGCGCTCGTGTAGCGCCATTAAGAACCTACCGTGCAACTCCTTCCAGCACGGCTAGCACAAGTATGGTCTCGCACGCGACAAGCGAGAAAAGGCGTGATATACATATTGCTATCTCTTTCATCTTAGTATTAAGAGAAGTAAACAAAGGCTCTCTCGCGGTGCAGCTATGTCGCGAGATCACTTGTGCTAGCCGTGCAAACAGCCTCGCGATCAACGTTACGAAGTACTGCCAGTTCACTTCGGCCAAAGAGTACTGCCAGTTCACTTCGGCCAGTTGACAACTCTTTGCAAACCACTACTCTCCGACTTTGCCATAAAGTTACGGAGGTTGCATATCTCCCGGTTGCGCAAGGCCTTCGCACTGAGCAGCCAACGATCACTGCTCTTGCGCGGGATATACAACCTCATCAATAACGACCTGGGGTGGTGCATCCTATGAAGTGTCAAAGTTGTGCGGACTTTCCTATCCAGAGCGTCTAATTCGGTCTGAGACCATCTGAGCACGCCAAAGGTGTGAATTAGAATGGGCATTTGGCGGTGAAAGGTATAAGGTAGCCGCCAATGTTGGCAAGCGAAGATTGCGAAGGTGAAAAAGGGTAATTACCTACCTGGCCGGGTGTTGTGACCAGGGGACCAAGGGTCCGACAGTTGATCGTTGGAAGTTGTATGTATGCCACGGAAGTTGGCATACTTCTTTAGCGCGATGTAGGACGGTCAGCACCATCTATGTGCGGATGCCTGGCAACCTTGTGTTGAAACTTCCTCGATTGACGCCATCCATTCGCCTTCCTTGCGCTGCGACCAGATATTCCGCCTAAAGACAACCATATCTGCATCACTAGGCCTCTGGCCGGTAGTGGGTCCAGCTCGAGTCCCCAAGTGCGATAGAACTTCTTTTGGTCACTCCCGAAAAGATGAATTTGGTGATACCTTAACACTCTCTCAGAATATCGCCGTATCCGATTTCCCCATGCAGCGATCTTCTGCTTCAGGTCGTCGATGCGTTCCGAGAATCTTTCGCACTAAGGCAGGGTCTGACAGACTTAACTCTACATTTGCCATTGCCCTATGAACGAAACGCATCTCCCGCGGCCTAGTGTTAACCGACCTGAGGGTTAACAGTTTGCCGATGAGGACTCTGGCCTCAGCAATACGTTTCTCGATCCTTTACGCCAGACTGGGCATCCGCTTCGTGGATCATTAGAGCTACCCTACACACTTCTAGATGAAACTCTAACGTCAACAAGTCTGCAGACCGCAGCACCAAATAGGATCGAGTTGGTATCCAATCCATGATACGGCATGCCAAGGAGAGGGTGCAATAGCGCTCACGGGCCTAGGCCCAGCAGTTGAGAACAAAAGCCTTTATTTCGTTTAATACGAGTTAGGTCTGTATAATTCAATAAGAAAATACACGCGCGGGGCGCGGCGGAAATACGAATAACAATATACATAAAATACAAATTGAAACATGTTATTTAAGCTAGGAATCATGTTTCGGTAAGGCACTAAAATTAACGTTACTACTAACGATTACGTAGGTATTCAGCTGGGTTCTGTTTTGTTTAGGAGTGGTTTTTGTTCTGTGTCGTGCTGGATGTCCTCTCGACCTAAATTCCGAAAGCACCTCTATGACTGGTGGAATACGCTGATGACATCACCTTGGTTAGCAAGCTTAGGCAGGATCTTGATACCAGGGTAAACAAGTGGAAGGAAGTGCTACAAAACGGTGGCCTTAAGCTAAACGTAGCCAAAACATAGCAAAGATGGTACAGGGTACATGGTTCCCTAAAGTACAGATACGCTATATTGTATATATAGGATACTGTAAAAAAATAATTCAAATCCCATACAAAAACTTAATGACCTCTGTACTGCGCCCCCCATGGGATTTTTAAGAACTACTGCTACCGATTGTTTTAACCTAAAGTACTCATGTACCAAACGGCTATCCAGTACATCGATTCGCGGTGTTTTTTATCGTAGTTTGATCACTAGTAGAGATTTGGCGAAATAGACCAATTGGCTAAGACCATTCCTAAAGACCAAGAGTTCCTAGTAATGCTTAATTCGAGTAGCGAAAACGGATGTTAGTCCAGTTGCACATCAATAAAAAAGAATCCCACCAACCATAACCAGCACATAAGCTCACGACAGTTTAGCGGAACCGCCCGCAGGTCGTGAACCTGGCCACCAGAATGGCGATTCTGACCGCTGGGCCGAGCCCGGCGGCGACCGGTGGGTCGAGCGGCCGGCCGACCGCGAGCGCGACCGGCCTCGCGCGCCCGCCCGCGACGTGCGTCGCGACGAGGACTACGTGGAGCCGCCGCAGCCGCGGAACGACCGCTGGAAGGAGCCGGAGCCGCGTCCCGACGACCGCGGCAACTCGCGCTGGTCGTCCGACGACGTGCGACGCACAACCAACCGCAGGGACGATGTATGTAACAGTTCGACTGCGTTTAGTAATTCTCTAGTCTGTGCTTTGACTTTATTTAGTAGTGTAAATTCAGAAACGAAACGCGTAAGAGCGAAATGGAATGTTGCTCAAAGACATGTATATATATATATTTAAAACGTAATGTGGACTCAAGATGACATTAGTATAAACCTTGGTGGTATATGTCATTCGCGCTGTATCATGAAATTTTTGGTTTTATACAATAAATGAATTAAAAAAAAGAATAAGGTCCATTTTTGTATCACTTATATTACGTTACGCTTCGCCCCGCTTTTCAAAAGCCGTACATTCCACTAATTTTGCTTCTAATTTTAGTCAAATGTACAATGATATTCAGAATATTCGCCTTACATTCAAGTTTAACCTAATACAATTTTTAATATAATCGTCAGAATGACTGGACGGTCCCGCTACCTCGCGACGAGCGGCAGGAGGTGGACCTGTTTGGCACTGGCAACACTGGCATCAATTTCAACAAATACGAGGATATCCCGGTGGAGGCCAGCGGAGATCGCGTGCCGGAGTTCATTTCCAGCGTAAGTGGATTTCAACAACAATACTGTATGAAGACGCAGCGCGGGTAGGCCTACAACAAGGTGGAAAGACGACCTGGTAAAAATCGCAGGTACCAGCTAGATGCGGAAAGCACAGGACCGGCCTTTGTGGAGATCTCTGGGAGAGGCTTATGCCCAGCAGTCGGCGTCTTCTGGCTGATACGGTGATGATGATGACTGTATGTTTTAGTATTACGAGTATTGGAGTTGTTTCCAATTTAAATTTTAACCCTTTGCCCCGCAGTTTGAGGATGTTAACCTGACGGAAATAATGCGGACGAACATTGCGCTGGCTCGTTACGACAAGCCGACGCCGGTGCAGAAATATGCGATTCCGATTGTGCTGGGACACAGAGACTTGATGGCCTGCGCGCAGACCGGCTCCGGGAAGACTGCGGCGTTCCTGGTGCCGATCCTCAATCAGATTTACGAGGCTGGACCCGTCAAAAACATGGGGTGAGTCTATTAACTAAAGCAAGGGCGATGAGAGAATAAATATTGTTATAACAATTCAGCGACAGTGCACCGCGGCATTCATGCTGACATGCTAGCACCATGCAGCATGGCAGCATGATGCCAGCTTTTTATGAAATTACAGTAGGCTAATGACGTAACTCTGTTGCTAACAATTATCTGATTTCAGTGATTGAAATGGTTACTTTTGCAATTACGTACGACCGATTTAATAGTTTCGAATGAATTCGAACCCATGAAAACGATGATACATAATCGCAAAATTTCAGACATAGAAATCACAGAATTGTTAGCAACAAAGCTAAGTAATTACCCTACAGTTATGAACTTTTGTTTACAATCTTTAATTCATTTGCTTCATTTTATTTCTCAGAGGTATGAATTTCTCTGGTCCTATGTGTTAAAGTACTCTTCAACCTACTTATGCTTAACTTTCAACGCCACTTCATTTGCCGAAACCATGATTCATTGTGTTATTCTTATAGTATTTCATAGTGATGGTGCTATATGTCCGTTTTATCCGCAGGCCGTTCAACCGCCGCAACAAGCAGTACCCGCTGGGGCTGGTGCTGGCGCCTACGCGCGAGCTCGCCACTCAGATATTTGACGAGGCTAGAAAATTTGCTTATCGCTCCAAAGTGCGACCATGTGTCGTGTAAGTATAACATAATTATCACTTTTCTAGCATGATCAGCATGGCTATCACAAGTGTGTCTGCGACACAGCTCGCGCTGCGAGAGAGCGTTTGTTTCCTTCTCTCAATACTAAGACGTAAGAGATAGCAGTATCTATGTCGCGCCATTTCTCGCTTATCGCGCGCGAGAGCAACTTGTGCTAGCCGTACAGATATTTTAATAGTCAATATTGCTCTATTAGATTAGGACACATGAGATAGTATCACTTTCAAACTATCTTACAATAGTTATGATGATGTTCTCTAAACAATTAGCAGGATGAGAATAAGCTAATTTGAGAAAGGGTGTGAAACAAACCGTGACTTCATCGCAACATAATCGCAATTAAAACTAGAAGCGTGTTTAGCAAGAGTGTGAGAACATTAATAATCTTTTCTGTTGTGCATTTTACACATCGCTAGCCCGCCTGCCAGGCGTGGCGGTATTTAAAGAAAATAATCTCAAGTGGGAATATGTAAACGAAAATTCTCCCTGTGACTGTGGCGTATCTCCGCAAACCATGAACCACCTCGTCTTATGCTCGGCGTGCCCTAAAACTTGCACAATGGAGTGAGTAATCGTTCGAGGGCAGTCCAAATTCTGTATGCGTCGCCGAAGACTATACGCCTAGCTCGAGTTGTTCTCGCGCGCCATAACCGAGAAAAGGCGCGAAAAACGAGAAAATTCGCGACAAAGATACTGCAATCTCTTTCATCTTCAAAATTCAACATTTCTTTATTGATTAGGACATTAAACATCTCTTTCAATCGTCAAAAAGGAGGGGGTAGGAAAGTAGGAAGGAAACACACAGTGACGCGCTGACCGCCCTATGGCCGTAGATAAACCTATCCCACGCCAACCACGACCGAACCGTGCTCGACAATGCCAGGCAGAGCCGGAACGCGAGTATCTTAGTATTGCGAGAAGGAAACTAAACGCTCTGTCGCGGTGCGAGCTGTATCGCGGACACACTTGTGATTGCCGTGCAGGGCGAACAAAGTGTAAGGGAGAGTCGAATCCATCGACCCGATAACAACACGGTATTAACATTGTAATATTTTCCCCAGCTACGGAGGATCCCCCATACATGAGCAGCTGCGCGAGCTGGAGCGCGGCTGCCACCTGTTGGTGGCGACGCCGGGCCGGCTCGCGGACATGCTGCTCCGAAACCGCATAGTCCTCGACCACTGCCGCCATCTTGTCCTCGACGAGGCCGACCGCATGCTGGACATGGGCTTCGAGCCCCAGATCCGCAAGATCGTCGAGTGCCACACGATGCCGAAGACGGGCGACCGGCAGACGCTCATGTTCTCCGCGACGTTCCCGAAACAGATACAAGCGCTCGCGCAGGACTTCCTGCACAACTACGTGTTCTTGGCCGTGGGCCGCGTCGGCTCCACGTCAGAGAACATTACCCAAAAGGTTGGTGGATTTATTTATTATTTTTCAGATTATTGTACACATGAAAGTTTGAGGGAAAATACAAAGGTATAGATGACACAACGGGCGCTACTAATTTCTCAGAAGAAATCTCTTCCAGCATTCCTATCAGAGAGATATGTGATAAGTAGTCGCAGATTTTGCAGATTCAGTTTATTTTTCCACAGTAAAAATTTGCACGATATGAACTAAGATACAAACGAAAATATTATGGTGACAGTGGGCCCTGCACTAGGACAAAACTTGTATTGAGTGGAGTTTAACTGATAGCATATCCAACATTCCACTGTGACTCCACTGTGTATGAGTGTGTCACTGTGTATGATGCTGGGATTGTATAGAAATTATATCGCTATTCCGATGCTTCGCAATGGCATTATCCTGAGTGGGCTTAGGAGCGATTTGTAAGGAAATATATGTGATAGTCTGCTTAACAACGAATAGGTGAGCAGTGACGACATGAAAACACGTGTGACCTATTCCGATATGTAGGTCAACGACTGTGTTACAAAGTCAGTGCCAATAAGCAAATATTCATGCACTTGCACTGTAAATTGAAATGCAAACTTGTACACCTGCTGCATATCAAACGAATGAGTCAGTGTAGTAAAAATACATAACTAATCCAATATTATTTTCTTGTTTATCAGGTGGTTTGGGTTGAAGAGTCACAAAAACGATCTTTCCTCTTGGATTTGCTGAACGCCTCCAACTTGATGCAACGCTCGCGTCCCGAGGAAGATCAACTCACTCTCGTATTCGTCGAGACTAAGAAAGGTGCGTCCTCATTATTATAAAATCTTAGCAAAATAGAAAAACGGGTATGTAGGTATTTTTCACACAACAACACAATTTGGAGACCTCGGTTCTCCCCTTTGGAGCTTTCTGGGTGCAATTTGATTTTGCATGGATGCTAGAGCATGGATGGAGGAGGTTTAGAGTTCCTAAGATACGTCATCATATCAGCTGAAAGACGCCCACTGCTGGGCATAGGCCTCCCCCAGGTACCTTCCGCATCCAGCTGGCACCTAAGGTATGTAACTTATCCGAAATCAAAATTGCTTGAATTATAATATACCATCTACCCGTCTTTTCTATTTGCAACAGGGTTTCTAATTGTGCTAGCTTTCTTATCTAATCTATCGATTTGATGTGCCAACGCGCAGGTGCGGACCAGTTGGAGGAGTACCTGGACACGGAGCGTTACCCCGTGACCTCGATCCACGGCGATCGCACCCAGCGCGAGCGCGAGGAGGCACTCCGCCGCTTCCGCACCGGACAGACGCCGATACTCGTCGCCACGGCTGTCGCGGCTAGAGGTACGTACATTAAATTGATTGAAATTTATTTATTTTTCAGATGATGTAGTCCATATTACGTTAGAATGACAATGAAATAATTTTTGCAGTCAATTTTGAAATGCCTAAGTTATATGGGTTTGAATTATATGTCAAGCGCAATGAAATATATGCTTTGTTACGTGTTGCGTAAGGTTTACCCGGGTGTCGAAGACGTCATCAGACATGCCAGAATCACTGTTGTAGCGCACATATCTTTTCTGGTTTAAGATATATCGTAAAAATTTCTTCACAGTCATTCAAGTGGTATCATAAGATGATGGCTAAACAAATTATAAGCTAATGACCAAACAAAAATTGTGTCTAATGCTTATTACTCATACGAATAAACAACTTACACACCCCATCTCCCACTCTCAGGCCTGGACATACCTCACGTGTGCCACGTGATCAACTTCGACTTGCCCTCCGATGTGGAGGAGTATGTGCACCGCATCGGTCGTACCGGCCGCATGGGCAACTTGGGCGTCGCGACGTCCTTCTTCAACGACAACAATCGCGGACTGGCAAGGGACCTCGTGGAACTGCTAGTCGAGGCTAAGCAGGACGTGCCCAAGTGAGTACGGGGAATTGACGCGGGCGGCGTGTACGGTGGCGAGTGTTATGTATAGTCACCTGCCGTTATACGTAATTTACTTTTTTTTCTTCAATGTTCTTTTCTGCACCACAGCAATCGACGATATATATTATAGCTACGAATAATAACGTGTCAGTTCACATGTGTTGCAAACAAAAGAAAACAGGTCAGGTTCTATTGCGACCGTCAAGCGGAACTTTGTCGGCTACGTGCGGCTAGTTTTGCAGCGTTCTGGCGATCCCGAATGTCATTGTATCATCACAGCCTTTAACAGTCCACTGCAGGGTTTGGGGACTCTCCCACGAGACCCCGGAGGTTGTTGTCGTAATCTCCACGCTTGGTAGGCGCGTTGGAGATCGCAGTGTTATAAATATTACAATGGAAAACGCTGCTGCCCACTTTCCAATTCTAGATCTTTTGCCTCGAAAACGTTAATCCCCTTGTACGACACCCAGATTGTAAGGGGTTTGTGCTATTGTACTTTACCGGGCAGCACACGGCTAAATGTCAATAGAATGTCATTTGGTGATCGCTTATGTCACTTTTCTATTGCTTAATGTTAGTTATATTTTATTTTCTATTCTACTGCAAAAAATAGGACAAGTCAGCCATTATGGCTATGATCTGTCCAGACTGACTTATCCTATTTGGTGAACTAACAATACCCAAAATCACGACTTGCCGTACTTACATTGTACATAGATTTGATGAATTTTATAAAAAAACACATGGAATGTGAATTTCAATGAACACTGCTGCAAATTATCCATTTAAGTACAAAATTTCCATAACAAAATAAGACAAGTCAGTCTGGACAGATTTCAGACCCATTCATCATCGTGGCGTTAATGTCGCGGTTGTCCTCTCGCGCACGAGAGCCCGGGGTCCGCCTTAACCATGCTCAAAGATTTGGCAGATCAGGTAATTACAGTGGAGCGGCTGCCATCTGACCTCCGTGACCCTGTATTTCACTAGTGTGATGACTAAGCAGCAATAAAGTGCACAGTGCATGTACAGTGCAAATGTATATTTTAGACCCATTGTCCCTACAATGAGACTTCCCTATACTAACTACATGTACCCTTAGTTGGCTGACGGAGACGGCGGCGGACGGTCGCCTCGGCGGCGGCGGGCGGCGCACGGGCGGCTCGCGCTCCGGCGGCGGCGGCGGCCGCTTCGGCGGCGGCGGCGGCAGCGGCTTCGGCGCGCGCGACTTCCGCACACAGACGCGGCAGCCCGCGCGCTCCGCCGGACCCGGCTCCGGGATGGCGGGATCCGGTCAGTGGCTAACACACATACTCACACGTTTACCCTGTTCCCCCGTCACCTCGCCGGTTGTCGACCTAACATTCCTTGACAGCATTTTTCTCGGATTAGGTTGACTTTCGTCATACGTAATCACGGGATGTGCGCGCGCTTACAACAAGTAATAGGCGTCTAGGTACAGAATATCCAAGTTGCTAAATGTTCAGGTTGTAAAATGTGTAAATCGGAATCGTGGATTTTTTTTTTGCTACTCAGTGACAAACGAGCAGACAGCCCACCTTATGGTAAGCGGTAACTGTCGCCCATAACATCTGCGATTCATGCATTTAGGTTGCAGGCAACAAAAATGCAGAACCGCAGGTGCGTTGTCACTGTGAGGAATAGGCTGAAATGCCTCATGCCCGTAATCGCACTGGCTACCTTCTCCTTCAAATCGGAACACAACAATGCATTGTTGCTTGTCGGCAGAAATAGATAAGCCATTGGTACTCACCCTGGCGGACTCCTTTGGCTTTACACATTCCTAGCACCTGATAACATGGTATTGGTGTTCCCTCGTACAGGATTCGGATCATACGGCGGCGGCGGCGGCGGCGGCGGCGGCTCGTACGGCGGCAACTACGGCGGCAGCTACAGCGGCGGCGGCGGCGGCGGCAGCAGCAGCGGCGGGCCCGACTGGTGGGGCTCGTAAGCCCCGGCCGCCGCGCACCGCCCTCGCACCAGCTGTATGATGCTGCTCGCCCTTACAAGACCCTCAGACTAGACGATATTTATGTACACTCGACGCTGACATACATAAATTTTACGTTATTAACCACTCAAATATAGATTATCTCATAATATTTACGTTAACGAGTACGTATTCGGCGAGACCCTTGGTAAATTCTATTCTTACTGAATTATCCAACCGTTCGTATCCAGTGACGTCACGTCAATGTATGTAGTATGTTATTTAGTCTTTATTGTCCCAAGATCGTGTCGTTTATAAGTTATAATAACGATATAGATAATTTTATTTATAATTCGTAATATGTGCCCCGATTACGAACCACCCCACGGCCTTTAGTAGCCGTAGGCAGTCGCCGGGAGGACGTCTTCCGATCGCGTGGCGGTGGTTCGCAAACGCGGCATGTGATTCCGGACTGAAATTGAACCGTGACTTTTAATGTTAGTAATTTATATTGATACGTTGGTTGGAAGAGAGCGGTGCGCTAGAGAGGATGTGTTTGCGGGGTCCCCGGCGTGGGCGCTGAATCTCAGGCGCCGGCCCGCGTCGGGGCCGAGTTTCTTAATATATACTGCTATACTATACCTTCATAGATTCACCGACGGCTTCACTAATATTTGTGAACTACCGCCAGTACGATAGTGTAAATTCTTATTATGTACGACGATCACACGTTCCGTATGCTACACGCCAGCCGTGATGAGCACGCGTATTATTATTTTAATTAACAATTATTATGTGAAGTAGCAGTTTTAATATAGAAATATTTTTGATGTTTGATCTGTATCGTGGATTCTTAAAGAAAGATGTACTGTGTATTTTTGAATTGTCCTATTGTTGTCCTATTTTAACATGCTCTCGTACCTATTCTATTCTGTCTGACACTGGTATTTCGAAGCATTTATGCACTCTGGAACTTGATATAGTTATTGAAACAGTAGATTTAAGAAATTGATACATACCGGTACAGTATCTTAGTGTATTAATTATGAAACTAAAATTTTATCTGTAGTAATCCCATAATGTAACATCCCGTCATCAACGTGGTCTATAATTTGAATGTGAATTTACCAATAAAATTTAAGAAACAGATACTTAGCTGTATTTTTATTTTAATCCTACCTTGTTATTATACAAACACCATACACACGTTCATCATCATCACAGCCCGTAACAGTCCACTGCAGGACTTAGAGCCTCTCCCACGAAAGGGGAGGTTATTGCCATAATCTCCACGCTTGGCAGGCAGGTTGAAGATCGCAGTGTTTAAATATAACAATGGAAAATGCTGCTGCCCATTTTTCAGACTACGGAGACTTGATCTTTTGCCTCGAAAACATTAGTCACTATGTACGACACCCATGAGCGTAAGCCGTAAGGGGTTGGTGCTATTCTACTCTGCCGGTCACCACACGGCCAAAGTTGCGCAGACACGTTCACTAGTACATAATTCGCGAAATGCCTACCAAGTGGCCATTTTGTTAAACCGTTAAAGCAGTTTTCCAGAAACCATTACAAGGTAGCACACTGAAGCCAAATCGTTTGCAATCCAACTGTGTGATAGCTGCCAGTAAATAAAGACCTTCTACGTATAGATCACTTACGAAAACAAATCAGGCTGGTTGCGCGATCGAATCAGAAAAGAGGAGATCCGCAAGCGAACCAAGGTCACCGACATAACCCTCAGGATTGCCAGGCTAAATTGCAGTGGGCAGGGCACATAGCTCGAAGAACAGATGGCCGATGAGGCAGTAAAGTTCTCGAGTGGCGACCACGTACCGGAAGACGCAGCGTGGGTAGGCCTCCCACAGGGTGGAACGACGACCTGGTAAAGATCGTAGGTACCAGCTGGATGCGGAAATCACAGGACTGGCCTTTGTGGAGATCTCTGGGGGAAGCCTATGCCCAGCAGTGGGCGTCTTTCGGCTGATATGATGATGAGGTAAAGGATGTCATAACACTACTGATTGATGTTCTGATGGACGAAAAAGTCGGTGTAGCTAAAGGTTGTGCTATAGCCGCTCTATAGAGCGGATCAGTATGCTATGGTGAAGTGGTATAGAAATTAAAGTATTACTTCATTTCCAGGATTTGTATGGTTTTTGCCGGGTTTTATCATCGACCCGGTACATCGGTACAAAGAGAACTGGCTTCCGAAGTTGCGCAGAGCCTGTCAGTGGTCTAATCGGTGACTGTCACTGTCAGTGTTCTAAGTGAGTAAGTAGCCTGCTCATTCGTTGCCACTTAGTCCGTCAGCGCTGACCCTTAGACCGGCGAGGAATAGTCCTAGGGTTACTTTTTGTTCTTTAAGATCGCTGACCCTTGTATCGAATAACTCTAAATTGCAAGAACACTTGGGCCTGCATTGCCGACCACGTGCACGTGCACGGGCACGTGGTCGCTACTCGAGAACCAGAGTGAAGGGCTTTGCTATAATCTATATCTTTGACAAGCGGCTTGGAGATTGCAGTGTTTAAAATACACAACAGAAAACTTTCTTCTTATCTGACCAACGAAGGTCTTGAGATAGAGCACTTCTTAGTAGACATTAGTCGGTTTTTACGACACCCAGTCGAACCTTACCATTATTAGATAGCCATAATTTTCAATACCTAATTTTGCCCTCATATTTGCAGCAGGCACTCAGAGCTACCGAATCAACTTTAATCAATATATTTCTTTCCAAAGAAGCAAGTAGTGTAGTACAGGTAAGATAAGTTTTACCCGGAAATTTATATTTCTGCTGATTTCTGCTCCAATATCAGACATCCCTAGAGATGACATAGATAAAAATCCCACTCAGTCCCACTGAACTTTGGGCGGTTTTTACTCCTACCCTGCTCTACGAACGCCGTCCAAGACGCAGACCCGAAACTCCTTAGAGCGGACCACCCCAATCCGTTGTCCCAACTTAAGAGAGCCAGTGTATATTAGCTTGCCACCGTTCCCGATGTTTGGGGATCTGTTGCCTCTTCATTGAGTCTCCTACAGGAACGCCATCGCCACCTTACGCCTAGCGAGTATGTCAGGAAGCTCACGAACACGTCCGGTCAATGTGCCGATATTTATAGTGACGCGGACTTTTCTTTGGGCTAGCTTCTTTAACCGGACCCGCCCTTGGCCCCCCTAACCCACTAAGCTTTAACCCACTCTAACAACGAGCCCCCTTCCCCCCTCCTACGCGTCACTTTGCGGTGACGGACGATTAGTGTTGGATTTCTGTAGGTACTGAACCTGCCATAATTTTCTGAGGTGATCTGGTTTTATATTTGCGGCGACTACCATCTGCTCCGCATAACCCGATGGAAAAGCCGTCTGAGCTTCGTCCGTCTGCCAGCAGGGGGACCGCACGGCGTACAGGTGAGGTTGGCTTCTTGGGCCACTTAGATCGTGGAGGGCCCCTTAGTACTATATGTAATGTGTTGAACCATAACCCACCTTTCGTGTATTGTGTTTAATCTAGTTTGTGTAGATACGAGGAGCACAAACATTGCCAGGAGTGAGAGAAATACTTTAAAAAATGATAACAAGTTCGACTTGATACCACTTTCTAATAGTTAAATTAAAGCTTGTAAAAGATGACGAGTTCGACAGAGACAGACGTCATATCCTTGTAGGTAGATTTACAGTAAGTATAAGAGCATACAACAGATTTGAAACATTACTTAAGTAGTTTTTCTATTTAGTTAAGCTAAACGTGGTCAAAACTATGGCCAAATAAAGGACGACCGGTACTGGTTATAGTCCACTATATTAAAGTATACCAGAACGTCCACTGTCTCAGATCTCAGACTTTATCCGCATGTCTAGTGTATCAGAATGACCACAGTATCAGAACGTCCACTGCCTCAGAATCTCCAGGTCCCCTGTATCAGAATTTCCACTGCACCAGAAATCTAGGTAGGGTAGGATAAGGTTTTTAGTAAAGGATGGAAAGTTACTGAACCGATTTTGAATAACTTTCACATTTTAGTTTGACAGCTGTCACGCGCAACGTCTACATGCTCTAGGAAGGAGCAATAGTTTTTTGGACTATTTGCTAGTCTGTTACTTTGTAACTTGATTGTGCCCCCCCCCCATTCTCCTACATTTTCGGTAATGAAAATGTAGGAGTAATTCAAAATGAAAAATACTGAGTGTGCGCAGCTCGGTTCGGACTTTTTGATATACCTACATATTGGCTCTTTAAATCTGAATTAAGTACGCGGCGAAATGAGCGAGCGCAGTGAGCATGAAATTTTTCAATTTTTGGTTAAAAAGAGCTGAAGGAAACTTATAGAGGAGGAAGAGAGGTAGGGCATAGCGGGGTATCCCGTTCGAATTGGAGCCGCCCGACTGGGGAAGTACCTCCACCTTACAGAATGCCGCAGCTAAACAATAGTATTGTGTTTCTGCTGGTGAGTAAGGTTTCCAGTGCTCCATGGGGTGGGGATTTGGGGAACAGTGGCTTTGGCAGTGGAGGGACATTTGTATTTTTGCTGCCAGAGCAACGTGTTATAGAGGTGGGCAACGCTCGGTAATTTTGATATTTTGGCTGTTAAAGTCTGGATTGATCACGCGGCGCAGTCGGTGTGAAATGATTTCGGGGGGTTTTAAACCCCCTGAACCCCCCCCCCCCCCTTTCACTACGCCTATGATAGAGCTGATCTGATGTTGAAGCAGGAAGGTGGTCAAAGGAACTCCTAAACTACGAATGATAAAACCACCGAGTTAGGGCTCGTTTAATTTGTCTTGACCAGTAGGTACTTAGTATCCAGTTAAAATAGAACGCGCATTATGAAAAGCTTGTTGTTCATGTTCTGGCATATCGGTTTGTTTACATACTACGTCAAAGTTTTTGTGTTTACATTCTACGTTTGGGCGGGCCGTTTTATACTTAGTGGTTAAACATAATGCAATTCAGTTCTGGAGCGGTTAATCGTTAGCGTATGCTGCTTTCGTAGTTTGTGGCACTCGATACCCCTGTGGGATATGGGTGTAAGTACCTATGTATATATGTACGTATACCACGGCGCCCCCGCAGTAAAAGCAGTTTATTTGCGGTGTTGCGTCAATGAATAGTTTATCATATTGATGAGTTGGAATTTTAGGCGAATTAACTAACTGCTTCTAATCATCACGTTCTCTTTGTAGGCCTGCTGGAAGAAATTTCTTCATAGAAATAAGTTGTGCCTTTTATGTCATATATACATTTGCTCTGTATATATTGCCATTTTTGTGTACACTTATAAATAAATAACTAATACAGTGTCAACCTATTACGGTTCTAAAGATATACAGACAGTGACAGACAGACGGTCAGACAGCGCAGGCTTTTAGTTCGCTTTCCACCCTTCGGGTACCCTAACTCTAAAAAGCATGTTTAAATGGGTTTTATCCGCTCTCATAATTAGAGTAATAGAAAACTGAAACATACTTGAATATATTTTTTATTACAGCGTTATAAAAGATATCTACGGTGACTCTCTCGCGGTAAACTCCTTTGCACATTTAAAAACTCATAATTTTAATGACTACAGTGACTTCGTTCCCACGGGAACCACATAAAATTTTGTTATAAATATAGCCTATTATGGATAATTATAATTATAGATTACTGCCAAATTTCATCCGTTCAGTAATTTTGCGTGAAGGAGTTATAATAAAAGTTCGCATTTTTAATACTACCTTTCCACGGTTCCGCCCGCGTCGGCTACACGTTATATGGCGCAATTGAGGGGTAGAGGTGGGGGGATAAATGTAGCCTATATGTTATTCCCATAGAAATAATATGTACTACGTACAACTGGAATGCGTACGGTTCAGAAACAGCAAGCCAATAGAAAGTTATAGGCCTCTTTTCATTCAACTACAAGTCTTATGCTTACGTGATAAGATCTGTTTTTGTTTTCCGTATTTACCTACCAAATTTCATCTAAATCCATTTATCCGTTCTGGCGTAAAGAGGTAACAAACGAAGTCATTGCAAACATACATATAAACTTTATATATTACTAGCCTTTTACCGTGTTTTTAGGGTAGTTTATCATGTCCAAATTGACCATTTTAAATGACCGCTTAATGTATGAACGCTAGTACGACGGAGAGGTCAAGCTGTATCTTTGTTTTTGCTCTACCGAATTAGATAGCCTAGATTTTAAGTTGGACCCCAAACTATTTCCATATTTCTTATAGTTTAGCTGGTCTGTTATGGCTATATTAGGTAAGTGTATCTCATCGGGTGTTCCAGTTTCCAAATCAATTACACCCTATATGTTGCCTAGGTTTAATACGTACACAACAACAAAAAGATTCATTCAAATCCCTCCAGTGGTTCCGGAGATCCGGAACCACTGGACCCCCAGACCCGGTGCTGCTGGTCCGAGCAGCGGGTTCGTTGCAGATAACGGCATCCAACCGTCACTGGAACTCTGGTCCCTAGTCTTTTGAGAGTCGATTTAATTGTGGGTTCTTATAGATGGTCGTTTCGATGGGCTAGACATTTTGCTTGACCGGCTGTTCGGTACAGTGGATGAATGGGTGGACATTTTAGAATGTGGAAATTTTAATGTGCACTTTTAATACAATCATACATCTAAAGGCTATATTCAACGGACGGCTTGGGGAACTGTGGCAACGGGACGAAGCCACAGTTCCCCAAATCCAGATCCCATGGTGCACTGGAGAATACTAATGCTAACTTGGCGGTAGAATTAAGGCTAGGTAAGGTGGTGGTACTGGTACAGTCAGCGTCAGAGTATAGTAGAGCCCCTATTTTAAATAATAATAGAAGGTATGCAAACAACAAAGGGAGTGGCGTAACCTTCTTTTGTGAACTTATTGTACATTGTACAATTTGCGCTTGCGCTTTCTGATAAACTCGGTAAAGTCTTGTGTTTTTTAAGTTTATATCTATCGCTTGCCGTCTGTCCTTTGTACACTTAGGTCTTTTACACTACGCAACGGATTTGAATGCGGTTTTCAACAATAGATAGAGTGATTCAAGAGGATGGTTTATAATTAAGAAAAAATGGTAGACCGGGCTAAAGTAGGTGTACGCGAATGAAGTCGCGCCGGGTTTAATAGCATTGTATAAAACGAACGTGTTAAATAGTAAAATTGTGGAAATGGATCAATACAACAGATATATTTGGTCTCTTTCTAAAACAGTGTCTTAAATCTAACGTAGGTAAGTGATAGCAGCGTAGAAACAGCGAATCTCTAGTCGAGATTCCTTCTACTTTACTTATTTAAAAGACAGAGGCCACCACTTACTGCAGCTGTGTGTACTCATAAGCAGGTATAGGCGGGTTCCTCAGCTTTGATGAAGTCCTTACACGGGTCACTAAACCGGTCTATCTGGTTTGTGTTACCTTAATACCTGTACTTACAAGATTTTTAATAATTAAGTTTTAGGCATCTGTACTAAGTATGAAGTCGAGACACGCTCATATATTTTTGTTATGAGAAGGTACGGACTTAGAACCATATTATTTTTCAGTTCTCTCATCACCAACTTATTATTTACCTTCTCAAAAATAATTCTAAACATTTAAACTGTGGTCAAGTGCTTTAGAATATCATCAACATATTAAATGCACGACTACGATGTCTGTGGCGTCTTTCAGATTTCATTATTATTAATTTATCTCATCGATTACGTCCAGTAATGGCCAACGGCTTATTGAATACGTCTTTTTGTGGCGCCTTTTTATTTGGAGATCGCGTCTAGAGCCGGCGGGGCCCCGCCGCGAAGGCATCCACGGAATGCCTAAAAGGTGACTCGTGGATAAATTACGGACATTTCTTCCATTTTAACGATTCCCTTTATTATTTAATTTATTTTTATTGTATGTTACACATTTGGCTTGTAACAATGTTTGTTTTTGGGCCTCATTAGCATAAGGCTCACGCTGCGGCCGGATAAAAAATTGTAGGCGCAGCCATTTTGATTTCTCGATAGGTTTTATCTTATGACGGCTGTTATTCGTAAAGAGCTCCACGTGTCTAATAAAGGAGATAGCGGGATGTCTCAATTCCGTTGTAATTTGTCGGTTTTTTATCGCGTCTCGCTTGTGACATAATAAAACAATTAATTTATTATCGCTGCAGAAGATGATTTCGATCAGTTTATCGGCGGCGCGCGGCTGGACGTTAATAGTTTTATGTAAGAGGTAATTTTTATTAATTGGCCGTTGATGGAGGACGGATCGTTAGTTTGCTCTCATGCGGGACTCGTCAATATTACTCTGCAGCGCGGTCCTTTGTGATGAGAGTTAAATACGTCAACAGCCATTAACAGTCGACTGCAGGACTTGAACCTCGTCCACGTCCGTGGAGGGATTCTTGGGGATCTCCACGTTTCGAAAGCGGGTTCAGAAACGAGGAACAGAAACGCTGCTGCCCATTTTCTTTTGCTTTGCGAACGTATGTCCCTGCTGGTCAGCCTGGCAGGTATTAGCCGCTTTGTACGACACACATGTTGGTTGTACAAGGGATTGACGCTTTAATACTCTACCGGACACCAGACGGCAATAAACAATGTAATATTTGAATAAAGGATTAACTAATCATTTCAGTAGAGCGTCGATGGCTAAATGGGGGAATGGTTAATGGGCCCGACTTGTGACCAAGAGCCACCGACATCGATCCCCAGTAGGTAGAGTACCAATGATTTTATTTAAATAAATAAAAATAAATAAATAAAAATCGTTTATTACATCTATCTCACACATGTATTTGAGTTAGGTATATCTGTTAACTGGGTCACGAAGATCAGATGGCAGTCGCTCCACTGTAATTACCTGATGTGCAAAATCCTGGATCAGGTCAAAGCGGGCAACCCGGATTTATTAGGCTCTATAGCCTATACCTATGTATAAGTAAGAATTTTCTAGCTTATGTATGTATATTTGGCCCATTTCCGACGCTTTAAAATATTATATAGGCGGCTAAATAGTAAAGCTTGTCGATATATTTCTACGAGAAACACTAATAGTCGTGATTAGGAACCAAGATAAGATCAGATAGTTGATTTATAATGAACTGTCGGTCCCGGACAGACGACGACGCCGACCCATCGCGCCAGCCAAAGAGCGGCCGTTGTCAAATAATACTTTTAGTTACTATACTAGTTATTTCTCCATACTTATCTAGCTGTCGTAATTGTAAATAAATAAATATGCTTGGATAATTCACACAGCACCATCTAGCCTAAAAGTAAGTAACGCTTGTATTATGGGAACCAGAAAACTGATAAACTACTTATAATTTAATTATTTAATACATAGGTACTTATTATACATATAAAACCCTGGATGTTTCGTCACAGAAATTAAAATTAATCATTTCCAATTTCTGCCCGGCCGAGAATAGAACCAACTTAACGACTCAGGTCGACCGACTGTCTGCAATTTATATGTCTTGTTTATTAATGTATTGCTACCCACATTAAATTAACTATGATATTTAACGTCAGTAGCATGCTATCCAGATTTCATCTTTCAATACTTTTCAAATAAGTATTATCGTGAATATTTCAGCAATCAGCCCTAAACTCTAAAATCGATGCTTACCCAAGTAAGTTACATTTTTGTGCTTTCAACTTTTAAATTGCACGAAATCACAATTCAAAAAGTTAAAAAGAACTACCTACTTACCTTTTCGTAATGGCACCTAATCTACCTAATTCTGTTTTGTCCATTGTTAACCACAGCGCCATTGTTATATGTAGGTAGGTAGGTATATGTAGATCTCTATCTATCGTCTACGTATCACAAATAAATTTGTCAATGCAAAATAATAATGTTTGGACAATTTATCACTCCTTTCGTTGCACTATTCGTCGCTTGTTTATAATTTACGACTGCATTTCGGGTTCAATGGCCACAGCCATCGCTGGGTCGCTGTGGGCATACGGTTTACAGCCTCTATTATTTCAGAGCTCAATGTTTCCTAAACAAGACGTTTGGTATGCGCATTGTTGCCTTAACGCATTGAATCTGGTGTTTTTTCTTGTCTCCCCTTGTTGCCCACCCAACAATGTACGCCATTTTTGTCGACCGTGACAAGGTTTGAGTGACAGATCAGCCAAGTTCCAGCAATTGAATTGTTCACATGGTTTGTCTTTGCTTTCAATTGCTTATTTGAAGCCCTAGTTTGGAAATCATTTGTTTGTTTTGGAAATAAATGTTTCGCTTCGGTGATTTATGACTGGACGATGCAAACTGGCTTTCTATCGGCACCATTGTTTAGGAGTGAAGTGAGAAGCATTTTGTTATTTACGGTCTTTAATTTATTGAGATCTAGTGTTTTTTGTAGTTCTTTTAATGAAAATTAAGTTTGTGTAATACAATTATGTTGGTAGTTTTTTGTAAGATGGCATAATCGTAAAATAAATAGTGTCAGGTAGCTAGTGTCAAGTTAAACACGAATAGATACCTATTTAATTATTTAGTTAGTTCCCTAGTTCTATAGACGAAAATGAAGATTATGTAATAAGTTTGTAGTTTTTTGTAAGATGGTATGATCGTAAAATCATGAATAGATTTACCTGTTTAATTATTTTGTTAGTTCCCACCTATAGGCCCGACACACACCATAAAATAATTGATCCATGTAGGTGAGCTAGATTACGCCACCCACTTGGTAGGTAACGGTACATTTAACGGGGTGGGTGATGCCCCTGGTATTGCAAACGTCCATAGGCTGCGGTGGCTGCTTACCATCAGGCAGGCCGCAAGCTTGTTTGCCACCTTAGTGGTATAAACAAAAAAAAACTGATAGTCCCTTTTTTTTGGTAACGTGGAGGAAACCTGCGATACAGGTACCCAACCCCTTGGGGGAAGAGTTGGGTTATGTGGGACTTCTACCCACTAAAAACTCCACGGTGGTCCACCTCGGTGCAGTTCGATGGGCTCCGGAACCCTATGAACACCGCGCCCGAAGGCCCATCGCGAGGCCGGTTGTGTACTCTCCAAACCTGCCCCTACACCGTTCCGGTGCGTATCGGCTTGATGACCACCCCAAGCCGACACCGTCCCCGGAGTCGTTTGGTCGGACATTGTAGCCCCCACCACAAGTGTCCGCAACTCCGATGACCCCCTTTAGACGCCTCTTACGACATGCGGGGAAGACCGTAGCTCTATTCTTAGCCGGAGCTACACGGCTTAACTGATAGTACCAACTTATAACAATTAATATAATTAACTTACTTATTCGCATTAGGTTTTCTCCGCATCTACGTTGCGCAAACTTCGCTTAACTTAGTCTGTAGGCACCTAGAATTTAAATTCCGTGGATCAAGGAAGACAAATAAACAATACGTAAATTATCATCATCATCTTGGCCTTATCTAAGTCCCGGTTGCACTCCCGCGACGCACGCAATAGCCCGTGGTCGCTCTTGGTCCACTTCGCTCGTAGGTATACTATCAATTCTTAGATGAAACCAACCAAATTTATTTTAATTAGACTCCATAGCACCCTAACATAGAGAGACTAACCTCCTGGCAGCTGGCATATTAAAACCACTGTCCAGTTTGCGCCACCGGTGGTCCACCACCCCCACGTTGTGTCCCGCAGTGTAGTAGTATGTGCCGCAGTTTTTTTACGCAACTTCCGAAACCGATAGGAAATGCGTAAGTGATTGACAATAATGAATTTACGTATTTTTGTTGTGTTGCTTTGGTTTGTAGGTAGTTAAAATGTGGAAAAAAAAAGTTTTGTGGTTGGTTAGATTAGCAAGTAGCTACCTATAGTAAGTTATCTTAAAATATTAAAGCCACCTTGCATCAAATACTTAAGCGTGTTAAAGAATGACGTTTAACGTTTTTTTCGATGTAGTTTTTTGTGTCACTCAAATGTGTTTAAGAATTCGGTGCAAGTAGTATAAATAATAGATTATTGAGTGTATTTATTGCAAGTACCATAAGAATTTATATTGTCTGTAGCAATCCATAGACACAGCTACATACAATTTAACAGCGCAGCTAATAGTTAGATACTTAATCAAAACTCTGTATAGTCCTCAAAAACCACTAGCATAATATTATCGCTATAATTTATTCGGACCATAAATTTCCTTTCCACGGGTATATATAAAAGGTTTATTTACCCGACAAAAACTCACATCATTCGACACCTGCTGCCTACACTTTACATAAATTTATTCTCAACTAGGTATCTTATTAATAAAAGATTTCCAGAACGCCGGTCTGTTATAGCAGTATTATGGAATTATGGTATAATGAAATGTTTTGAAATGAAACTATAATTGCAAACTCGTTGGGGCGGTCCGCGTTGTGGGTGGAGTAAGGGTAGGCCACGCCCAGCCGCCTACGCCGCAAAGGATTAGGTATTGTACCACATAACTTTAGGCGATTATGAGAAAATGTCGATAGCTAGGTATACATAAATAGAGAATAATACAAGTAAAAGCTGCGTAATTACTATGCGGCATGAGTACCCTATTTAACCTACCTAAATAATGACGGATTTGAATGGCGTTACTACTCAATCTTAAGAGCGTGTTTCGTTGTGGATCGAGGCGATTTTGTGGACATAAATTTTTGATAATAAAAAAAAACATTTATCAGTAAGAAATTTTGGCATTCTTCAGATTCAGTGGGCCAGTGTGATAGTGTGATATACCGAATTCGAATTTTTTTCTAGCTACGATAATAATTATACTATTAAAATGTCACTGAAAATTCTGAAAAGCCAATAAACTTATTGTCAACGATCTTCCACAATCATTTAATGTTGATGATCGTTTGTAAAGAGATTGTAAATACACATTTATGGCTAAAGAAAAATGTCGAATTCGAAATCTTATAGCCCCCCTATAGTCCAATTCCGTCCAAGTTCACCGATTAGATGGTCTGACCAACTACAAGAAACACAAAAATTGCTACAGACAGAGGTCGCTGGAGACAATTTATCCGTTACCGAATGGAAACCCACCATGGCCACGATCTTAAGGCATGAAGGACCGACCTGAGAGAGAGAGTCTAATGCCAATATAAGTATCTACCTCATCGCAGCCCATAACAGTCCACTGCAGGACTTAGGGCCTCTTCCATGAAAGGGGAGGCTATTGCCATAATCTCCACGCTTGGCAGGCGGGTTGGAGATCGTTGTGTTATAAATATAACAATAGAATTTTCCAGCCTATGGAGACTCTAGATTTTTTGCCTCGAAAACATTAGTCGCCTTGTACGACACCCACGAGTGTAAGGGGTTGGTGCTATTCTACTCTGCCGGACACCACACGGTCAACCTCTAAATCTACCAACCAAAGCATTAATTCCCTCATTTCACTAGTGCCTGCCAATATCACCACTATGTAACAATTTATTTATATACATAACCTCCTCTGCCCTCAGCAGATGCGCGTATTCCCACCGCCCTAACAAAACGCCGCCACTCCCTCCCATAAGCGGAGTAAATAATAAACAACGACAAAGAAAATAGGGTACCAGCAGCCTCCCTAATGGATGGCCGGACGGCATTATAAATTGCCAAGGTGCGATATTTATTACCGCAATTACAGCCTCTTCCCAACTTTACACAGGTTTAATAGAAACGGGATATCAACAATAATGTTGCTATTAAATCATTTTTTCGACGCTACTTTTCACGGAACAAATTAATGGAATTTGCTCTTTTTTATACTACCTACTCAAAGCAGATATCCCACCTGGTGGGAAGCGGTAACTGTCGTCACCTAAGTTCCATTTGGGAACTTATGAAGAATGCTCAATTGCATTGCAGGGCTCTTACCATCATCTTTTCCGTAGTGTTTCAAATGCAGAGCAGTAGGCAAATTACGAAACTCAGTTGACAACAATTGTTCGATTTCAATGATTGAAATTGTTACTTTTGCGATTACATGTGATCGATTTAAAAGTTTCAGTTTATTGCAATGAAACTTTGTTAGCAACTGAACTCATGAAATTAATGATACGGAATCGCAAAATTAAAATTTCAATCATCGAAATCAGAGAGTTGATCGCTACAGCGTTACGTAATTAGTCTACAGATCAGTTATTGCTTAATCTGATACCATAATTTCATTTTCGATAAATTCAATATTAATTTTGATAAAATTGCCCTGTGAGTATGAAATTCATACTCATAAAGTAACTTTATAATACTATATAGGTACCGCTAAACTACAGTCATGAAATGTGGCAACTTGCAAGGTTATATAGCCCAAGTAAAGGAGAAAAACCAAAACTATTAATTTGTACATGCAAATCATTAAAAAAATGTACCGTTTGTGCTCATTTTTTATACAATTCCCTAAGAAACAGGTGTTTCACCTGCCGCCACAATCTAGAGTGTGTTGCTCGTAAACGGTTAAGAATTTCAAAAAGTGTGTAAGGCAAATTACAATTTCAGAAGCTTCCATTCGGTAGGAACACACTTTTCTTACACTCACACTGTAGAAGCACACTATACAACACACTATTTTGGAGATATTAGTGAGTGACCCAAAAAACGTCGTGATTTTCAACGTTTGTTGGACATTGTTGAGCCCGAAAACATGAATTTTCCGGACTGATTTTTTCATAGACGTTCTGATTGCAGCTGTTTTAGTATGAAACCTGCCTAATTAAAAAAAATTGTTCTACCGAATAAAGCAATCCTATTGAAGAAATTAATTAAATACAGAGGTCATCACAGTCTTATTGGCTATCAAACCGCGAAAACGTAATTATTGATTAAGTTTTTATGAAGTTAGAGACTGATATGTAACGCCGAAATGTACTTACCTATGAGCGTATTTGGAGAAATATAGGGTCAAGCTCGAAGGGTAGTATTATTTAATTTAGCTAGTAACGAAGACCTTAGTTCTCCATTATTACAAATTCTTGTAACAGGTGACCCGCTTGCTCGTTTGCTAGTAATAAACTAATAACATAAATATTTGTTTAACCCTTGTGCGCTCCTTATAATTTATAGCTACGAAATGATGAGCTGTTGAGCGCACTCCAGGGAAGAATTCTGAACAAATAAAAATACCAGATGCAATTACACGAAGACACCACAAACAAAGTGCGGACACGGTTGTAATTTGTAAATTACGTTTCATGAGCTGAGTTATGCACTTTTAGTGTACTTAATACTTATAAGAGTTTTCGTTACAGCAATAAAAAGAGTGTCGCAACGATAAAGATAAAATAATAGCCCACTTTGTCTCAGCTAGCGTATAATGTCCGGCGGAAGCAGATCGTTACTATATCCATAAATTGCACGAAACTGTCGTACTCCAACTACCATTGTTGTAGGTATGTATGACTTGATTTTGGAACATAGAATAAGACCACGACAAGACTGAATCGCTTATTAAAAAATAAAAAATAAAAGTCTGAATGGCAACTTATGCCAAGTTTTTTAAACGTCATAGAACGTCATTTATAAAAGTCATATCAAACAATTTGATTTCTGTAGAATTCTTTATTTTCGTGAGTTATGAAAAATATTATTAAATAATGGGCAAAACAATTTAAAAGTAAGTGCGGGAGCTAATTTTACAAGAAGCTAATTTTAGACAAACTAAAAGTACAAGTTCAAGCTAATAGTGACCAAATAACTGAATATTTACAAGGCCTGACAAAGACTGACAAGGCCACACTTTATAATTTTTACTACTGTCTGTCAATGCGGACTTATCGTGGCCCTATATGTAAAAAGTCAGTGATACTACCGTGACGTTATTTAGTAAAAATCTCTAGCACTTGTTTCGAGTGAAGTTCGTGGGAAGCCGTCCCATTAGCAAAATAAGTTCTAACGTACTCAAGACCATTCCAAGAGCCCAAACACGACGGGGTTATTTTATGGAAAATGCTGCTGCCCACTTTTCAGACTACGGAGACTCTTGCTCTTTTGTCTCGAAAACATTAGTCGCGCTTAGTCGTATTAGACGACACCCATGAGCGTAAGGGGTTGGTGCTATTCTACTCTGCCGGACACCACACGGCTTCTGAATTTATCTATCTATAATTTCACCTTCTCAGTAGGTCAATTTCAAGGGACGACATTCACATCACATGAACTGACTGCCGCCATTAACCCTCCTCCAAAAAAGTAATCATAGGTTGTTGCCGTATGTGAAATTTAGTTAATTCTACTTACTTAATACTTAGTACTTACGCTCTTCTTCTAGCACGTTTAGCGGCGTCTGTAAGGTAATCATTTTGTTTAAAAATTACGTCGGTATTGAATTTATATGTAATAAATTAGATAATTACAATTTAGATTTTATGGATCTAACATTTATTTTACAGTCCTCGTAAGTTCAAAGAGACGAAGCCGCCACACGGTGTTTTTGAGTAAATTAATACTTAATTAAGTTGAACATTTCTATTCCAATACCGGTTTACATATATTCCGTTAGCTATAAAAGTAATAAGTAATATTTTATATAAAATAAAATAAAAATAAGCAAGAGGTGTGTCAGGAGCGCTGCCTACATTTGTATAATGCGGATGTACTTTTCAAATCCAAAGTAAAATATACATTTAACCCTCGACGAAAAAATATGAGTGTATCTGTCTGTGGCATCGTAGCTCTAGAACGGGTGGCCCGATTTCGATGCGGTTTACTTTGTTTGAAAGCCAGTTTAATCGAGATGGGTCATAGCTTTGTTTCATTAAAATAAAGTTAGTCATCATCATCTTCATCTTGACGTTATGTCCCGGTTGCGCCCCCGCGCAGCTCGCGAGGGCCCAGGGTCCGCCTTCCTGCTATTTACCTCGCTCGGTCTTCGGCATCCCTATTGGCACGCATATCGTTAAGTTTATAAATTTAGTAGTTTAGGAAATAGTTGAGTATAAGTGTACTTGGTACTTGGTGTTTGGTGTACTTGGTACTTGGATTTTCGTCATTTTTCTGTCGGTTAGGTTATTGATAAATATAGTGTTGCTTAATATCCTGTAGTCCACGCGAACGAAGTCGCGGGCACAGCTAGCGCTTTTATAAAATTATTGAGGGGTACGGCAAAACTATCAAAATTTAAAAAAAAAAACTAAATACTGAGTTATATCATAACATAACAAGCAATTTTTAGAGAGTCGGCGGCCTAATGGCGCTCGGGTCCGACTTGTAAGCGAGGGGCCCGAGTTCGATCCCCAGTGCCTACGTACCTACCATTGACGTTTTTAGACATAAACATAGACATTATACATGTACTGAGTTATGTACATTTGTTGAACATTAATCGATGCTCACTGATTAATCCGATAGTGAAGGAACACATCGTGATGAAAGCTACCATCATTCTGAATGTGTAACTGTTAACAGGGTAACGGAGGTCAGATGACAGTTGCACTCATGGTTGGTCTCATAGTTGGTTGCATCATGGTCAAGGCGGGACACAGGCCCTCGCGAGAGCACAATCGGGCCACTGACGCCAAATATTACTATTTTATTACAGGTAACTTCATCAGATAAAAGTTACCATCTAGAGGAAGAAACAATGTTGCGACCGAGTGATATTTTATACTTTTCACCCAGCTATGAGATAAGTAACTTAATATTATTACAAAAGGTGCTCGTTTTGTCTTGTCTCCTTTTAAATTCCCTTTTGCCGGACAAGACTAACTACCTTGGTGGCGGTCACCACTTTCCATCAGGTTCCCGTTATCCATTTGTCGGCCGTATAACGTAAAAAAAAACTAGCAAATACTAAAAATATATCTAGTCCAGTTAAAAATTGGAAGAGTTTAGGTATGTGTGAATCACTTTTCCGCATATTATTCCCGTTTGTGTTTTTATTGACTATTATATATTATTATAAATATGATAACACTCTTTGATTATTTATATAACACTGTTATGAAAACAAGCAATGTGTACCACTGCTAGTGTATAAATACAATTCCGGTGAAGATCTGTAATTATTGAGCACTGTGTTCTTGTGTTGAGAAGTGTCTAGTTAAACCTTAATCAGAGACATGTTTAATTCGTGCTTTGCTATCATAGTTTTAGCATTCGTTACGGTTAATTTTCGAAATGTTCTCACGTCAGAGTCAAGCACAACCACTACGTCTGTAAAGGTGAAATCAAAATATTATCTGTGAACATGTGTTGTAACAGAGTAGTTATTCAGTGTCAAAAGTGTGTAAAGAGGTCCTAAAATGAGAATATTCTCATTTATGATAATAACTAGCCTGCCCGCCGCGAGTTCGTTCGCGTGTTGTCCTGTCCTACTGCGTAATATACATACATGTCGACTTTGTTTTATACTGTAGCGACATCTATCGCTCCACTAGGGAAACTCAACGACACTCACATTACGAGTACACGAACACAAGGTTGGCAAGCATCCGCACATAGATGGCGCTAACCGTCCTGCATCGCGCTAGAGAAATGTGCCAACTTCCACGGCATATATACAACTTCCGACGAACAACTGTCGGGCCCTTGGTCCCCTGGTCACAACACCCGGCCAGGTGGGTAATTACCCTTCTTCTCACTATCTTCGCTTGCCAACATTGGCGGCAACATTATCCTGCACCGCCAAAGTGGTGACTTCCGACGTGATCCTTACGTCTTCCCTACCTGACTCCCGCACACAGCAGTCACAGTCTTGACCATAGTCGGCACGACGCGTGCTTCCTGGTCGTTCACCTGCGGCATCTCACTGTCCCCACCCAGTCTCGACTCACTGCAGACTTGGGAACAGCATCGCTTCGGCACAGCTCACAGCACAACCTCACGCCAGAGCTACGCCATTGCTCACCGCATCGCCAGACTGACTACGCTTCATACGTCAGCTTCAGCGTTTCTCGCTTCGGTATCGACCTCCAGTCTCCGGGGGGAGTACTGTAGCGACATCTATCGCTCCACTAGGGAAACTCAACGACACTCACATTACGAGTACACGAACACAAGGTTGGCAAGCATCCGCACATAGATGGCGCTAACCGTCCTGCATCGCGCTAGAGAAATGTGCCAACTTCCACGGCATATATACAACTTCCGACGAACAACTGTCGGACCCTTGGTCCCCTGGTCACAATAACCGGCCAGGTGGGTAATTACCCTTTTCTACCTTCTCCCCATCTTCGCTTGCCAACATTGGCGGCAATCTTATCCTGTACCGCCAAAATACTATAATATATTAGTATAAACTATCTAAATTGTGTCGTGTATAAAAGTTGTCCAAATCTGTCTTTCCCGTGTTGAACTCTACAGCCATCAGAGAAAGTGCCGTACATAAACCCCTAAAGATGACACTGTTTGAATCATATGATGATGATGATGATAAAAGTGGTTTATTTCTGAAAACGTATGCGGTTGTCATGTTTGCGCGCCCGAAACTTGTCGATCCTTGTCCATCTAAATAAACCAAATTAAGATTGATTTACCTCGACAAGGTTCCATCCCAACTGTTTGCGCGTTTACTTGCAGAGTTTCCTTCAGTACTTGATGCATGATATTCCCTTGATGAACCCAATAGAGATGTTGGAGCAGGATACAAGAACGGGTGTGCAGCCCAGACATTCGCCGCGGCATCGGGTTCGACGGGGCGATGACGGAGGGAGTACGTACCAATTTACATTAATTTTTTATATGAACATACTTATGGTGGCCACTAACTATTATGCTGCATGATCCAATGGCGTAAACAAATAGTCTTGATCAAGCCAACTCCCAGAAGGGAGAATTCTGTCAAGTGCCAAGTCATTCAAAAATTTGTCCTGATCAAGCCTATTTTACCATGCTAGTGGATCAAGCAGCATGAAGGTGAGTGACCACCACCTCACACCTCACAGCCCATAACAGTCCACTGCAGGACTTAGGGCCTTTCCCTCCAAATGGGAGGTTATTTTCATAATCTCCGCGCTTGGCGGGTTGGAGATCGCAGTGTTATAAATATAACAATTGGAAAACGCTGCTGCCCATTTACCAGTCTACGGAGACTAGATATTTTGTCTCGAAAACATTAGTCGTATTGTACGACACCGCGAGTGTAAAGGGGTTGATTCTGCCGGACAACCATAGCACCATTAAATATTGACCCTGCAAAGACGGGCGATGTCCGGGCTTCCCCGCAGTCTCCGTCTCCGAGTCAGTATATCTTTGTGCGGGAGTAATGAGCCGCCTCTTCCAACTGCCATCCTCCTCCTAAAAATCTATTCACTCAATATAATATGAACAGACGAATAAGAGGAAAGGTCCTCCTAGACTATGAAGGCCCATAGGTTATCATATGTAATCGAGTACAAGAAAAAGTGTATAGTGATAGTAGACGCTTAACGTTTAATGGATTACTCCATAGTTCAATCACGCATTAGCATATGCATAATAAGAAGCAAGGGCAGTATCTACCCTCCACTCTCTCCCCCCCTCTCTCTCGCTCTCTCTACACTCTTGCCCGTCCCTAAAAATCCTGAGCAAAGCCGTCACTGTGCTCAAGTTATACCTCGAATTTTGTTATAAACATAAGCACAGAGCATAGACCCAAGGACATAAGCATTGGCACAACGTTATTGGGGGATGGTGCGATGGCTGGTATAGCAGAGTCCTAAAGTTGAAAAGAAATATTTCGTTTCACCGGTGACCACAGGGCTGGCTCATTTCAAAGGGATTCCATTGCATAGAGATTTCTCTCCCCGGTGGTAGCGAATAGCGATATTTACTCAATTTAGAACATATTATGTAAATTTAGTTTCCGTTTTACGTCTAATATCACTATAAACTTTTTAACCACAAAACGTTGCGCTTCCCGAGCACAATCAGGCACAATAAAAAATATATTATCAATAGTGACCATTGGTTCAACTTTCATAGCGATAATACTTCCATATTATTATCATGATACATATAGTATTATCGCTAAGAAAAATCGTGGGTTTCAACAGATAGCATCACAATAGGTATGCAAATCTTACAGCTACGCACGAGATCACATGTGAACATCATTTAGGTATATCCCAGTGCTAACATTATCTTAGGCAGTCAACCAAATACTCAATAATTTACGTTACACTGTATAATATGAAGTGATCAGCAAATTCATTGAACTACTGTACCTGTATTGTAGTTTGTATTGTACTTCTACTAACGTGCCGTTTCTTTGAAGACAGAATGAAGGAAATTAACTCAATGGGTTCGCTGAAGATAGCAAGGATCTACGCGCAAATGATACGACAATTGGACAGCTTTAACCCTCTGCACGCTGAGTCCCCGATGATAGTGGTGCAATGGTTAACAAAGAAAGTCTGGAATTTCGTTTTCCCCAACGACGCAGTGAAGGAGGACAACGAAGAAAAAGAAGAAAAACGAAGACGTGTTCGTGTTCAAAGAATGAAATATTAGCAAAAACACTTGGTTGGGTAAAAGATATCGTAACGAGGATTCATTGCATCACGACTGATATTGTAATACTTAAAGCTAGGTATTGTCTACAACAACAGTAAGACAAAGTTCGCTTATAATATTTGCTAATTGCGCGGTTACTGCTCGCGGCTCAAAATACAACAAGAGCAACTCCCAACAAAAACAATAACAGGGACGCGGGCGCCATAATCTAAGTGCACACTTACAATGCGCGGACTCTATAAATGTTCATAAGTACCTAAGGTATTACATATTTTGTAGTTTGCGCATGCGGCTGCGCAGCGACGCAGCAGGCCGCGCTTTCCGAAAATGGATCCCGCGGCGACACGTCCGCCACGATTAGTTCCAACACGGTGACCAACTGGGAGCTAGGTTTGGGTTCGCTACTTCTGAACTTTGAAGCGGTGTCGGTTACATTTTGTACTTCTTTAAATTATCGTGTCTCTGGATTTCGATATTAAATTAAAGTTCCGAAAGACGCGACCAACTTAACTGCCAACTCTACTGCGCTTTATGTGTCCGGATCTTCAAGACAAAATTCGGTTTTGCGAGTCACATCAAAGCCTTCCATAACCCGGACCAGGATCAGGCTATATTATTGAATCGGTCGCCTCGGTTGTCAACTTTCATTTGCGGCGTAAAAAATTCGATATTTTGATGCGTAATGCCATAGCCTCCTTCATCTTTGAAGGAGGCTATGGTATGAGTCATTTAAAAAATAAATATGTGATAAATGTCATTCACAAGGGCTACCATGTAGCCGGTAGTCTTCGTCGAACGGGGTTTATTGCACAGAAATGAAACAAAAACAGAATCCATGTGTCTTAAGTCATGAGGGAAGCATAGAAATGGCCGCCATTTTATATGTCTGCGTAATTTTAGGGTTGCCATATACATGATCCATTTTGCCCTCTTTATGTATTATGTTAGCAATACAACTTTACAATAATAAATAAATAAAAATTATTAATTTCTGATTGAAATTATTTATTTAAAAATTCTTAAGTAATGAAATATTTTGATAAGAGGAGTCTCCCCGAGTACGCTCCATACAAATAAAGTTTGATCATATTTTCAATATTGCGCATTTCTGGCAGTGTTATTAAAAATAAATAACAGACAGCTGTCCGGTGCAATTTGTTCTCGTAACCCTCCCGTACCGTATGCCTCCCGTAACCTTCCCGTACCCCTCCCATACCTCTCCTGTCACCTTCCCGTACCTCTCTTGTCACCTTCCCGTACCCCTCCCGTATCCCTACCGTATGCCTGCCGTACCCCTGCCGTATCCCTCCCGCAGCCCTGCCATACCTCTCACGTCACCTTCCCGTACCCCTTCCGTATCCCTACCGCATGCCTGCTGTACCCCTCCCGTAACCCTGCCGTTTCCCTCCCGTACCCCCACCTTATCGTGCTCCCATAATCCGTGCCGTACCCCTCTCGCAACCCTCCCCTAGGTCTACCGTAATTCTGCCGTGCTCTCCCATAGCCCTGCCGTACGCCTGCCGTTTCCCACCCGTACCCCTCCCTACCTTAGCCTTGTCGTACCCCTGCCGTACCCCTAACCTGCCCTATTTTCTTATTCTGCTATTCGAGGCGGGTACAAATACATCAAATTATAAAAAACAAAATAGCTATTCAGTTACCAACCAAGCATCGTAGCCCCTTCGCGGTTGTTAATAAATCCACGTCATCAAAATGTGCACTTGCACACGGTACTCGCAGATGATGGGTCCAATTGGTTTCTCTTCTACAGTTTCGTATAATTAGAATCCAATCGTCTTTACGGTTTTTATTACTAGGAAACCTATTAAAATAATATAACCCGGTTAAAATAAAATCGGGATCGAAAATAATAAGGGCTTCGCAGAAAGCGGTGTTATATTATTTAATTATAAAATCGGACTACTATGCTTACATCATAGCAGTACGTAGGGTAGACTATAATTACAATCATTCAAGATTTTTTTTTAGATACGATAGGTAATAAAAATTCGGAAGCTGATCTGAGTCACAAAAATTTAATAAAGAATTCCCCACTTTATGGGAATTTTCCCGAAAAACAGGTAGTCACATCGTTGTACTTTTGTTAGAAATTTGCACCAAAGTAAATAAAACATTAATAAAAAAAAGTAGCCCGAATCATAATTACTTATGCGTTGTAGGTAATTCCTCCTGCCTTGTTACATTTTTTCCAGTAACTTTTACACGATTTCACTACACATGACGGCATTTTAAAATATTTTTCATCGAGGATAAATATGTCCGATCGCTACGAAATGGCGGCGCGTTGTAAGACCCGATGAGTGTATGTCATGTACAACAAAGGAGATTGTCACACCTTGCAAGCACCACATCTCTTTAAAGTAACATGGATTCTGTTTTTGTTTCATTTCTGTGGTTTATTGTATAAAAAGGATAAATCGTAACTGGATTTTAAATTGCAGAATGCACAAGTTTAAGTGCTTTTATTTTAGTTTTTGTAAAAGTTAAATTATATGTCATAACTAGGGCTGTGGGGTCCAGGCGTTCATACTTTCTTCAAAGAGTTGTCTAAGCGCCTGGTTAACGCTTCGCACGACCAAAAGGCTGGCCTATACCTTGGCCAAAGGATCAGCCTCACGAAACAGCGAGCCAATGCGGCCAGTCTTTTGGGAACAATTCCTTCAACAAGGCACTTGGGGCAAGTTTTTTAATTTGTTATTATTATATTATTTATATTTTATTTTCTTCTAATTAGTATTAGCATTATTTAATTTATTTCTTTCATGTAAATATTTCTTTCAATAAACAAATAACTAGATAAGTATAATTATAATTTTGACTCTGAATTCTTCTGATTTGACACTGAATCTAATATAATTATAAATGTTACGTGTAATATATTTTACATAGTTGATCTACTCATAGCCTAATGTTCCTATGGCATAATCGAAAACAGTCGTTTAAGTGTGTTGTCACTTCATGATGGAACTCCATTATTATGAATTAAATCACTTTTTGTACACTAGTTCCACTTTATTATACAATTTTATTAAATTGCAACCGGTTTCGAATTACTCATCTTCAGGCAATTAATTGCCCAGCCGCAGCCGGCCCTTCTTTTCCTGACGGAGACACAGATATCCTGCCCGGCTGATACATCATATCTAACTTACCCCGGGTACAAGCATCAAGCTCGAGCATAATTTTGTGCTTAGTGCCGGGGTGTGTATGATCATGCGGGAGGATATCTCTTGCCGCCGTTTACACGGTCTCGAAGACAGGGACCTGTCGATAATGTGGGTTCGTGTGGATTACGGTGGCCACACTCGTATCTACGCAGCCCTATACAGGTCTCATGGCGGTGACTTGGACACGATGCGACTTTTTGAGCTCCTACGGAGTGGCTCGGTTCTCGGTCTACTAACTATGCGGGAAGGTCTGCTCACGAATTTGCTCTTGTCTCTCACAATTGATTCGCTCGCCAACTAGAATCCCAGATGTTGAGGATCATACAAGCTCCTTGCTGGACCTTCTGCTGACGACGCGCCCCAGTGGTTATTTCATCTCCGAGAATGCGCCAATTGGCTCGTCGGATCATTGCCTTGTGAGCACACAAGTGCCTTGTACAAGGCTTGTACAAAGTACTTACACTATCCGACTCTCCCGGGCCCACTGGGTGGCGTCCTGTCTGGCACTATAAGTCAGCAGACTGGGATGCAGTACCCGTGGAGGCAGCTCTGCTTTTCATCGGATGATCCTGATATCTGTGCCACCGCAGTCGCCGGGACCATCTTAGCGGGTATGGACTGCTTCATTTCTAACCCGCTGGTAGCTGCTGGGGCACGGAGACGACCGTGGTTTAATCGGCCATGCAGAGAGGCTCGATGAGCGAAACAATATGCGTACGAAGCTTGGACCACTGCTCGTCTCAATCGGGATCCGAATATTGCTGATGCAAAGCCATCGACAGGCAGTTTATCATCACACCTTGGAGCCAAATTGATCGCGAACTGTGCGGTTCCAAAGGAACTTTCTCCCACGCACACTAAGGTTGTGGAATGAACTACCTGGAGAGTACAACATGGAGTTCTTCCATTAGAAAGGTGTTAAACGGTTTTTACGGGGTCGGCAACGCGTGGGTGATGCCCCTGGTATTGCAAACGTTCATAGGCTGTAGTGACTGCTTACCATCAGACAGGCCGCAAGCTTGTTTGCCACCTTAGAAGTAAAAAAAAGACCATCTAAATAAGAATATAAATTTAACAATCACTGGTTTGTAACTTTTTCTGTTGTCTATTTTTTCTCATAGCAAAAGACCAACAACCCCAGTAGGTACACGCATATAGCAGCTCGCCCATTCTCCTTCATCTATGATTATAGCTGTTCAAAACCTATTAGCAATTAAATTGTAGAAGACCGTGTACATAAATTATAATATAAAGTGCACTACTTTTCGTAACGTAGCTGTTACATTTACCGTTTTGCGATGGAAATGTAACCAAAATAAGAATTGGTGGAATCGTGCCGATTGCCCAAAACGTGACATTTTGTTCACGTAATTCATGACATAGCTCGCCGCCGTCCGTTTCTAAATTCAATTTCCAGGTAGGAACTTAAAAATAAACGAGACGGGTGCAAAACGATATTAAATTTTCCACGTTATTTTCTGAGATTTCTTGCTAAATAAGTTAAGTACATTTTTACTACTTACAAAAGATGACATAACAGCAAAGAGCGAACTAAAGTTTGGGAGTCATTAAGTAGGTAGATATATTAGTTTGTAATATTTTATAAAATAATATTATGAAAGCTATCTATTTTGGGAGCTACATGCACAAAATGATTGAAATATCTAGAGGAGGTATTTCATCATTTTTTCAAGCAGTACATACAACTATTTTTTAATTTAAATCTTCATATCTCGTATAAAACTTTTTCTCATTTCTTCATAGCTTCCATATGAAACCCATTTTACCAGTTAGCCCATTACATAGTCCCGGCAGACGATAACAGTCACCATTGAGAGAGGAGTACCGAGTAATATTGCGTCATTGTAGGGCAGTTGCGCATGCGACGGCCTGATGACGGGTGTTTAGCGGAGCCCCGCGGGGCGAGCGACGGCCCGGGGACACCCGCGAGCGCGCACAAAGCTAGAACCACGAGACGCCAGGACACACGCCGCGACACCCATTCACTGCTCACAAATCAAACAAATTATATATTTGTTTAAAAAGTCGACTTCTCAATCCAGACAGCAGGAGACCACTGCGTTTTTTTTTGTATGTTATATTAATTTGGCAGCTGCCGTTGTTGTTCTGGTTAAAATGACAGGATTGTTGGTTTCGGTTTACCGTTATGTGATAATGTTAAGGTTTCTATTGTAGGCGTTAATTTCGTTGTTCTTTAATAATAAAAGACACTTATACCGGGAACGTTAAGGTTGTTATTTTACTGCAAAGTGTAGTATAGGTTTGCAATAATTAGATATCTAGGTATATGAACAGAACAGAGGTTTCAGGCAAACCTATTTACATAAACATTTCAAAATGGTGCTATATGTGGTATTCATGAAATATAAATTTATTAACAGTTCGTAATATTCATGGGTACATAGGTGAACCCCACCCACCGTGAAGCCAATAGGACGACGGTATAAGGAGCTGTTAACATAAATGTGTAGCCCACGTGCCAATACGCCCAGTAAATACAAGTGGGCCCCCACGGCACGGCGCTTTGGCACTCAGAGCCCTCTGCACAAGCTCGCTGAGAGCTCTCCAGGGCCCTTCAGCACAATGATCACCGATTAGTAAAGGACAAAGCCCTAAATGATCACTCGAGGAGCCACACTTGCGTCCGCGCACGTGATGTCGACGAGGGAGCTAAAATATGTACTCACGTGGTACTTGATGTTCAGTAATTGCAAAACGACCATATGGAGAGCAATGAGGACGCCAAGAAAAGGGGAGTATGTAACGTTAACGGTAGTGTAACTTGTGTTTTCTGGACTATGAAATTGTGCAGAATGAATAATGAATGGATTCCTTACAGAATAAAAATAGTTTATCACTTATCGTGTCAAACTGAGTCCCTACAGTCACTATCAGGGATTGACGCATTTTTAATATAAGCACAGTTACGTCGTGAAATATGACGATAATGAGAAGCTAGAAGACCACTAGTAACTTGAGGAGTATAGGTAAAGTGGTAAAAATGTTTGTCCATTTGTCCAAAGAAATAATACATGATCATAAGTACATTTTATTTTATATGTAACGAAGTCGTAAGCTGTGTCGTTAAGTGAGTATGACCAATTATCCACGTGCTACGAAATCCACCGAGACGTTAACATCTCGTGAGAACATTTAACCGTTCTTCATTGAGTTTGCTCAATACGCTCCGAGTCAAAAGTCAGGGGAAGTGAATAACATATTCTTTGATTTTCAACGCAACAATGCAGAAATCGGCGGATAATTATACGGTTGAACAATACGCTGTGCGTTGACTTCAATGAGGCGCCGATAACAAAAATGCCATTGCGCATTAGCCCTCTTCGGCGCGCCAGGTTTGAATTTAGAATGGTCGCGCCGAGTGTGCGCGAGCGCAAGAAAATCGCCGCATCCCGGGGGTCCGCGCGCTTCCGGTCGGTTTCGAATTTCGAACGAGGCGGCATTGTTTTGCGCGCCAAGGGTGGTGTGCGCGATGCACTCGCGGTTGCTCCTCGTTCTTTAGGTCTGGATGATTGTTACAGTAACCAATACGCACACAGACTATAGAACGCACAAAGTATACGGCGCTGAGATAATTTTCTTCATTGTTTTCTTATAAAAATATGTTTCGTATAAAAAAAACATACTTATAACATGAAATTATGTAACTTTGTACATATTACAAAATCAGTAAAATATGTGTTCCCAAGGATAAGTTGTCATGGTCATGGCAGAAGCCGGAATTGACCGCTCGGATGATGTTAGATAAGTACCTATTATCACCGATATCTAACTGTTTATTAAATCAATAAGAAAACAATGCGTGAGATTGTCATCTCATCATTATAAGTAGGTAATAATGGTATAATTCATGTTACTTAGAGTATTTCCTAGTCCGTCAATTTGAGCGTATATTCTCCCCCAGCGCACAGTAGCACGCGGTCGCAGTCATTTGCCGATAATCACCATTCTCTTACGGGCCATTCCATTGAAACACGCATTGTACAAACTTTGTATTGTACTTAGTGTATATTTGATACCTGTGAGAAAGTACGTTAGTAGTAAGTAAGTGTTTAATTGTGTACTTTGATCGTGTATATTATAATTTAGAGGAACAAGTGGAATTTCATTGCAAGGTGATACTCGAATTTTATTGCTACTGATAAGATGTTGGAGAGGCGGATTAATCTATAGCTAGTATAAAACAAAGTCGCATCCCCCCGGCAGTCTATCTATGTACGCTGAGATCTTTTAAACTACGCAACGGATTTTAATGCGGTTTTCAACAACAGATAGAGTGACTCAAGAGGAAGGTTTATAAGTAAGAAAAAAAGGGTAGGTAGATGTTAAGTAGGGGTACGCGAACGAAGTCGCGCCGGGTCCACTAATAAGTAATAAGAATTCAACACAATATTTCTATTAAATTAAGGCAAAGGTTACTCATTAAAAACGAGCAGACGGACAAGTCGATGAAAAGCGGGTAAATTCCTAATTGTGATCTGTAACATTTACCATACATTCAAAAATGTTGAATTGAAGATTTAGCCAAATTGTTTAGAATTAATGTGGAAGCAGCAAAAGCGATCTCTCAGAACCGTGGCAAGTGGAACGAAGTCTCTGCCTAACGAGAAAGCCCCTGTAATGGTGATCATGGTGTATGCTTATTTTATTTTATTAAACAGTTTATTGTGCGCAATAACAGCTATACAATATTGACGTAAAGAAAAACAACACAACAGGTACAGCTTACCTAGATAGTGTCTAAAAAGACCCAGATTATATTGCTTTGGGCATAGATGCGCAATCAAAGAGTTCCACTTCTTGGCTTCAGAGAAAGATAAGACGGTAGTCGGTAGTTGGCGCCCATACAGGCAGACTCCTCTAGCTTGATCGAAAAATGAGTCTTGAACTACAACGATAAGGAAGCTGAGATTCAGTCGCCATCAGAGGTTTACACGATATATACCTGCACGCACGATTATATCTCTATATGGTCTCTGCTGGCCCACCACACGGCCGGCAGAGTACAATAGTACCGACACCTTACACTAGTGGGTATCGTACAAGGCAACTAACGTTTTCGAGGCATAACATCTAGCTAGAGCTTCCGTAGGGTGGAAAATGGGCAGCAGCGTCTTACATTGTTATATTTATATCACTGCGATCTCCAACCCGCCTGCCAAGCGTGAAGATTATGGCAATAACTCCCTTTTTGTGAGAGAGGCCCCAAGTCCCGCCCCAAGGCCCCAAGTGGACTGTTATCGGCCGTGATATGATGATGATGGACTTTACTTGAAGTCTAAACATACCTAGGGACATCATACAAACAATATTAGTCAGGGCCGACCTATAAAAACCACTCCACATAGCGTGACCAGCATTATTTTCTTAATAACAGTACCGTGTTCACCAAATTTTCCTTCTACAAGAATTACGTTTCGCGCCAAAACCCTCGCGGTGCACGCAAAATGGCGGCGACGACGGCGTTGCGGCGAGGCAGGCACTTATGAGCCGGAGCGCTTTCCCGGGTTATGGCGCCCCCGCCGCGCGCCGCGGGACCCCGCCCGCCCCCACTTAACACAATTTATTACGGAATACGTACCCTTAATAATAAATAAATATAATATAAATAAAAAGAAAATTCGATGATATACAGCATCGCCAACTTCCGTCGAGGCATGTGAAAAATTGAGGCAATTTTCAAGGAATTATAGCGGGCCGGGTGCCTATCTTGGGCGATGGTGAAACTATTATACGAAACTAGCCTTTACCGGTGGCTTCGTCTGTGTTTTTTTTTCGAGCAAGCAGGGCATCTGATGGTACACAACAGGAGCCTCTTGACTTGAGGGTTGCCGTGTTAGAGAAAAGTGTAAGCCATTTCCCATACAACGTTCTCTGACTCTGGTACTATGTAAAATTAAAGGATGCTAAGTTAAGACATGCAAAAAATTTTTTTAATGTTAGTCTAGCCAGTGTTGGTAAGTGACGATGCGGCAGATGATGGAGCATGCCTGTCTAGGAACAGCCTATTAATTCTAGCCTTGACGACATCTGGATTATAATGTTCACGGAATACTCTCGCAAGCAACGCGTTCCATTCCTTAGCCGTACACATTATAAAGGTTGAACTAAAGTGACTCGAGCTAATTGGAAGATCTACAACATAAGGATGAAGCGCTCGTCCGGATCGCGACTCCCGATGGCGGAAAGGGGTCGGAGGATTGAGGTCGTGCAACTGCTTTGCACATTCTCCGAAATGTAACCTGTAGAAGACCGACAGACGCGCAATCCTACGCCGATACTATAACATAATTTAATTAAAGGTTTTCAACAATATATAGAGTGATGAAAGAGGAAGATTTATAAGCAAGAAAGAAAGGGTAGGTAGGGGTAAAGTAGGTGAAGTTTATTTAAAGTGGTAAACTTCGGAACTTAAATACAAATTTGACAACTAACGATAAAAACAAACAAATAACTAAATATTAATATTACATAAATTTTAACTATTTAATGTTTATAGCTTATGCTTATGCATTAGTTTAAAGAACGTCTATAAAATAATCTTATCCCAGCCAAACCTCTCGTTTCTTGCAGTGCTGAACCAAGTCTGAATCTTACTTTCAAAGGAGCTGCTTCGAGCCCCGCGCCGAGCCCGCCACAAAAAGCACAAACTCATTAGTAGGCCCAACCGGGAGCACAGAATTAATGAAGGTGAACAATAATTTAGGGTTTAATTAAAAGTGCAGCCCCCCGCTGCGCCGCCTCCGTGCCACCCGAATTATTATTTATTTCTACATAATTTGAGAAAGCCCGTAATTCAATAAAGGTCCTCTACTTTCCGAGCAGCAAGGGGACGAAAATATGGAACACATGCTTTTCTTGCTGCTGTTTTTTCATGACACTAGTGTGAATCTGGTAACGCCACGAGCCTCGATGACAGCCCGAACCGAATGAACATGTCATAATGTCTATTAATCATCTAACTTGTATTTATTGCTGGACTTTGGTCCTCTATTCACCCTCATAACTTCAACCAAAACCACTATACTCCGATAAACACAAATCGTAACTATCGACAGAGATAAAGATCTCAGCGAAAATAATAATGATATTTATTGAAATTCGCTATCGTGTCGTTGAATGGCACTGATTGGCGCAATCTTGATAAGGACCCTCGAGAGTTGCGACCCGCGCCCGCGCTACGCCGCTCACCGGCGCTTGCGCACCGCAGCATCGTTACTTCGTTACACACCTTTGTGGCTGATTGGCCGCATTGTGTTCTCATTTGGTCTTCATTTGCAATCGCTCCTTACTATCTTGTGGGGATACCTAATGCACATTCATAATATTTCTATTTTTGTAATTTTCTTATTGCCAAGGGAGGCACACGGTCGAATGACGACCTGAGTGGTTCAATGGTCAACATGCCATAGGCATAGGTCTGCCACGCAAGAGGTCCCGGGTTCGATTCCCGGCCGGGCAGAAATTGAAATGATGAATTTTAATTTCTGTTACGGGTCTGGGTGTTCTATGTATAATAAGTATGTATTTAAAAGTATTTAATTAGTATATCAGTTATCTAGCACCCATAGCACAAGCTTTGCTTAGTTTGGGGCTAGATGGCGCTGTGTGAATTTGTCCACGAATATTTATTTTATTTTATTTTAATGGTCCGCCTTATGGAAAGAGGCCAGCGCTGTCCAAGACATGTGTAATGTAACCTATAAAAGAGCGGATGCGGTGACGGTGTTTGAGGCCTTTTAAAGAACCCCAAGTGCGAAGGCAGGAGACGTTGATTTTCCTCTAAATTGACCTACCTCGCCAAAGAGTCGCGAGTCGCTCTTGCTGCAATTCATGATAAATTTAAGAGTCACACTCTTTTCTATGGAGAAATCGCCATTTCTCGCTATTGCTGTAGTTTACTAAATTGAAGTCGGCGCATTCACGGCGTATTCGCGAAATCTGGAACCTGCAAATTCCTATAAGACTTTTGTATCGGCTTTTTTACCTGCCTAGAGTAAATGGGTATCTGACATATTTCTACCGAAACTGTCTCAGAAAATTAAAAGAAATAGCCTATGAGAATTTATATAATATAATAAGGATTGGGAAATAAAACTCAGACAAATTCAGATAACAGTTCGGCAACGTTTCGGCCTTGATGAATTAAACAAAAGTCTTTACTTAAGTTAAAATATTTCAGATTTAGAGAAACAGCGCCTCTATTTCACTACAATACCAAAACTATTTTCGGCAAAGAGAAAATTTTCGTCAACACTATTGGCGGGATGCTATTTCTCAAACACCTCACAATGGTTCTTTTATTCAATCACAAACGAACTTATTACTTCCAGCCATGCGTAAGAAAGCGCCGTAGCGGTGTAAAATCTCGGCGTGCCTCTGAAAAGTTGGCTCTAAACGTTCAATTGGTCGTGGTTTACTTTCTCGTGGTTCGGTTTTGGACGGATTGGTCTATTTTGTAAATGGAAGCAATTTGTCGCGTCGCTGGTGCGGTCGGGAGGCTTTGATGGCGGCTTTTTGTGGGCGGCGTGGGCTCCGCGGTCGCGGTTGGTCGCTTCGCTTGACTCACTCGTCTACCGCCGCGTGACCCGCCGTGGAAACGGAAGCCTAAGGGCTGCATTACCTATCTATACTACTTTTGGATAGCAATAAAACGTTTAACGGCATCTTTGCGACAATTATTTGGTTGTTGGAAAGACCTACGATCAAAAAAGCGCCATTTAAAAAATGCTGTTGTATTATTCCCCGTTTTTTGTTTATATCCATGGTCGTATTTAAATATGTCATCGACTATGTTGTTCTCGTCGATAATAAAATACAATGCATCAAACATGTCATACAGAATTCTAGTTTCTAGTGCTCATTTTGAAATAGAGACTAAATTATAGTAAATAATAAATACCATAACGGGCCCGTAAACCGTTCTGCTAGTCTCCGGCTCCCCAGGGCAATACATCGGTCAACCTCGCTACACAACATCTAATTAGTAGCGAGCTGCGCCACCTCAAAGTACGAAACGGGGTGGTTCAGTTCCCAGACATTGCGAAATTACTTAACCTTGATTATAGGTCTCGCAAGCACGCTGTCACTAAGACCAGTGCCGCTCTCTCGAATCTGAGACTTTATCGACATTCTCAGATTAAGAACGCCCGAACCATACTATTGAAACACCAACGTCCTCAAAACTGTCTGTAAAATCCCACTTTACACTCGCCAAAGTGGGGTTTTAATTAATTTTAATACAAGAAAACCCTCTGAAACGCTCTCCGATCCAACCGCCACCGCCGGCGAGTGGAAGGGCCGCGATAGCGAACGCACAATCGTCGTCATTCTGTGCCCGAGTCCGTTTCTAATCGATCCATTCCCATTCGTTTTTGTTGCGGCATGTGGCATCGCCGGCGTGATCTGTCGATCTTTTATTATTAATTACCTTCCTTTATACCTACACAGTCCAATCGATCGCCTTGATTAAAATATCTAAATAATACCGCCATCACAATAGTAACACCGATAAAAAGTAGGCGCTGATTCGGCCGACTGTTGCTTTGGTTTATCGCGTTCGATATTTAATTCCGAATGTCAATGGGTAGGGTAGGTCCGTGTTCTGAAAAAATTAGTATAAAAAAGTCAGGAAATTTTAAGCTAAAAGAAATCAACAATAAATGGAAATTGCTCAGTAAAACATTGTAAACGATTCTTCGTTTAGTATTTTTTGGATAGAGTTAGGTAAGGTGTGTTTCGGTAAAAACGGAATCATTGCATTGGCAAAGAGAAGATCGGGAAACTATATCGTAGACCCGTAAAATCACTTGCTGCAATTGACGTAATAATTTATCGGTTGCAATTTACGTAAATTCGGGAATAAAGTAAGTACTTAAATTATCTTGGCTACAATATCCCGTTCCCTGTTGTGCGTTCGCGCATGAGAGCCCGAAAACCGCCTTGACCATTTTGGCAGATCACGCAATTGCTGACCTCTGTGACCATGTAAACGGTGAAATCTATTGGTTGCAAATGGAGTCTCTTAGTGGAAGATCTTGGTTACATGACTAAAGTAAGCATTCAATCGTGATTCTATCCTAAAACGAAAGCAAAGTTTACTTCGAGCAATCTGCTTTTACATGCCCACGATTAGACGCGATCATATTCCGGTCAATTAATCAGGGCGTCCAGTTCCCGAGAGTAAATCAGCTGGCGCGGTGGCATCGATAACATTAATTGCAAGATGCACTAACTGGTATAGGAATAATGAGAATTCATTACGGGCACGCACGCGTATAGCGCGCCGACGCGTATAAATTGCTCAATTCGGTTCGCGGCACAACGTAACGTTGCCGCCATGGTAACGGAGAGATGTAGCTCTTGGGAGCTAGTAAGATTATAACTTTAGAAAACACTGCAGTTATAGGATGTCATGTGTGAAAGTCATGAGATCATAGAATTCTGAACAAGTCCGTACACACAAATTTCTTCAGGAAAGTTCGGTCTGCCGTTTGCATGAGTTCCCCAATCGAGCAAAATTCTTTTAGTTCTTTAATTGATATTAAACCTCCTGGGTAGCCCCACAGCTCCTAGGGGAAGATGGAAAATCGATGTTCTGTATTGATGCACTTAACCGCTGGGAACAACCGCTGTGGTAAAGGAGTTAAGTGGAGACCGCGACTTGGTAAGCGTATTGTAGGACGCCGTACAGGTGGAGTGACGATTTGTGAAAGACTGCAGCTGGATCCTGGATGCGGCAAGCGTTGGTGCATTGGCGCTATATGGTCATAACAATTCGCATTTAATGTTCTGTGATATTTAGAGTTATTTCCTTCTATTTATACGATGATCAAATTTACACATATAAAACTATAACAGATCCAATTCTGTACATTGAATGTATTTTGATAATTTTGATTGAAGAGTACTCTATATACGATGCTGAAGTCAAAAATGTAAATTTTTTACATTTTGTCTGTCTGTGTTGGATCATGGTTACACGTTCAGGCGACTGAATGTGCAGGTTTTATAACTAATGAACATTTCAGAAATCAGGCTTTTTTTATCTAAACTGTTTTACCTGACTGCAATTGAAGGAGAGTTATGTTTTTGAGCGTATATATGTATGTGTCTATATATTTGTTACCGGATACATTTCGAACACTGCAATAGAACTGCCCATTCTATAACACCCCCATTTTCATTCCACCACCAAACGAAGAGAGAACCTCGGCGAAATGACACTGTTTTACAGTGGATATTACAAAGACTTCTCGCACAGAACTTGTGCTAACCGAACTCAGTCTTTTGATAAATACAACCTTGGAGATTTCAAATCCAAAGTAAAAAGCTCCTTTTTTGATAACAGGGCGTCACCAGACCACAGTCATAAAAATCATCATCACTTTGGCGTTAAAGTCCCGGTTGTGCTATCGCGCACGAGGGCCCGAGGTCCATGATTTGGCAGATCAGGTAATTCCAATGGTGGAACTGCCATCTGACGTCCATGGCCCTGGGGAAACTACCAGATTGAGTCTTGGTTACACATTCAGTCGCCTAAATGTACATGTTTCATCACGATGTTTTCGCTCCAAACACCACAGTGTTGCTTAATATTAGACATACCAAACATGTAAGCTAGTAAACAATATACTTATTTATCATTGTATAGTTTCATGTGTAAAACATTACCCTTACAAATCTTCCCAACACATCTTCCAGTTTTTGTGTGCAACGAGAGATTCGTATTAAATTATTATCGCTTAGCATGTACATACGGTTGATCAGCTCCCTCCGTACGCTTTCTCAAGATCGCCACGGGAGCTTTCTTGGTTCCTACAAGCATGAAATTATATCTTGTAACCCACCGATAAGAACAAAAAGTCTGAAGTAACCATTTAAATCTGTACATAAAAATTAATTGCAATTTGTTCACAGCAATTTTTAATAGTTCTAGATATAAGGTGGTGAGACAAAAGCTCTACATTTGTATGAGTCCCTAGTTTTTTTTCCCATGGGTATTTACGATACAGGAAGAGTCCTATGAAAATACCTATGACCAGTGATATTTGTGTAAGCATATGTAAACAATGTTTGATGAATCTATAACCACAGTGCAAATAATATAAATCCAATATTTAACACTTTGTGTTGTCACTTCAAGATGGAACTCCATTATTATGAATTAAATCACTTTTTGTACACTAGTTCCACTTTACTTTATCGAATTACTCATCTTCAGGCAATTATTTTATATTTTGTTTACAAGCTATATGTAGGTACCGAGAAATAATAATTTAATAAAATTGTATTATAAAGTTGAACTAGTGTACAAAAAGTGATTTAATTCAATATAAATCCAATTTTAAAAGTCTGCCAAGACCAAGAATCCTGACCTTTGTGATTGATCACGTAGTCGGCGCAATTACCACAACTGCAACCTGTTGGACGTAAGCCTTCTTCACTGATCTGCATGGGTCATAAAGTATTTAGCTATTTAGATACTTTCTTGTTTTGCTTAACAGAAATAAAATAACAAATTGGTGACAAATAAGCACACAGCATGCCTGATGTAACGCGGTAGCGAAGGGCCTAATATCCTTTTTACGAATCATGCACGTTTCATTCAGGTTTCAATTAACAAAAATGGGTATAGCTATAACATACTCTGCCGCATACGTCATCATATCAACCGGAAGGCGTCCACTGCTGGGCATAGGCCTCCCCCAGAGATCTCCACAAAGGCCGGTCTTGTGCCTTCCGCATCCAGCTGGTCCCTGCGATCTTTACGGTCCATCTAGTGGGAGGCCTACCCACGGTGCGTCTTCCGCTACGTGGTCTCCATTAGGTGAGTAACGCATTGACGTCCTTACCGTTGCTGATATCCATAAGTGGCTGTGACCATCTTCCATCAGGTGCCTCTTTTGCCTGTCGCTTCTCATAAAAAATAACTTCGCGATGCCAGCGCCAGGTGAGGGTAAGTACCTCCGTTAGCCTTTTGCCCTTTCCAACGAGTGTAACTGTACGTGTAATTAATTCCGTTTGGAGCGGTCGCCGCCGCCATTGTCACGGAGCCTGTGAGCCGCCGACACAATCAAATCGATCCAAGCTTTTTTTTTTCAACCACCCGAATAATTTGATTCGGAAACATTTCGATGCTGTGACGTATTTGTGCTCACCACACTCTGTATCTGAAATGTAGAGGTACCTGTCGAGGTGCACATGTGAGAAAAAAACTATTTCAATTCGAAAGGATAAAGGTTTTAAATTGGTGCTTTCAATTGGTGGAGCGATGAGTTCGTCTGTTCGTTGGGTGTTGGTTGCTTTGTTATTGATGAGAGGAGGAAAACTATCTACGTTGATAGTCAGAAAATGCAACATATATCTACTATCTAATAAGTGCTGCATATTTCGATACATTTCAAATTGTTAACAATAACAAATTTTGAATTGTCTGTTTTAGATTTAGCACAGATTCTGAGTTACGATTGTTAAATCGCTCGCCTCGATTCCAACGCTTTGCAATTTTAATTTACGGCATGGAAAAATTCGATATTTTGGTGTATGATGCTTATTTTTTCCTATTTTTTAATCGTACTGTTTCGGTGTTGCCAATGTTAAAAATATTAAATCGAGGCGAGCGATTCAAAAATCATATCCCGCACGTATCTAGAATCGCTTCAACTCTACTCGCGGCTCTTTAACCGGCTACAAATGGGTTTAAATGCCCATTAATAATTTGAATCAGTTAAAACCAGAATTAAAAGTGACGGTTATTAGTGATTACTACTCCTGCGAGCTATTACTAAAAATAGGAGTCTGTCATCTTACTAATTTAAATTGTAAATCAGAGCATAGACCGTAGAATTAGTTGCAGCTTTTACGATTGTGAATAATACTACAATTCGTATGGAGTATGGAGATTTACTCCATACTCCTTTTTATTGGAGGGACTCATACAAACTTCTATTGTTAGTGGAGCATTTTTTTAAGCTTGAAATGGTATATGTCTCGCTGTAAATATATTTTAATGTCGCATGTAAAAGACATCAACGAGCGCATTTATCTTATAAGAGTTGTATGCTTCAGACGCTTCGATTTCTGCTTTTAGTAGTCGATCGAAGTTTAGACGATTAAACTAACTATAAAATGGATCATGTAGTTGTCACTCATTTACCAGTACGATATTTAATATTACTAATATTCATAAGTATTGATAAATTATTATCTTTGACGATCCAAGCACCGCTGCGCTGCAATGCATGGATGAAGTGAAAGGAACATTTCGAGTTCTTGTTCTGCATCTGGGTGTTTGTATGCATGCTTCAATTGCCAAATAATTTCTAGGTAGACAATCCGTGGACGAGAACGTAGTATTTTGATTATACTAATGTACGCTATTATCATCATCATAGCCCGTAACAGTCCACTGTAGGACTTAAGGCCTCTCCCACGAAAGGGGAGGTTATTGCCATAATCTCCACGCTTGGCAGGCCGGTTGGAGATCGCAGTGTTTAAACATAACAATGGAAAATGTTGCTGCCCATTTTACAGACTACGGAGATCTTTTGCCTCGAAAACATTAGTCGCCTTGTACCTCCTTCATTTGAAGGAGGCTATGACGACACCCATTAGTGTAAGGGCTTGGTGCTAGTTTTGCCGGACACCACACGGCCAATACTGTAATGTACGCTTTACTCAGTGACAAACGAGCTCAGCTCACCTGATGGAAAGCTTTAATTTTAAAAGATTAATCCGCCAAAATTGCAAACCAGTCCAACTGTTGATCCTTAGGCGGCAAACAAAGCACTTTTCGTATTTAATTGCGGATTACACTCAATTTTCTAATAAAGCTAGCTAGGTTTGTTCAAACGCTCGACGCGCCATCTGTTCGCGAGCCGCGACCCTCGCAGGCTTCCCGCGGAGGCATTGTCAGCCCTAATTCGTGCCCAGCATAACTGCCGAAAACACAGACAAATAACGCACTGTTCTTATTTTTTTATTCAATTTGTAACGGTTATTTTGTTGCATTTGATGGGATTAAAACATGTGTTCAGATTAATAGGTGGGCGATTTGAATGTGGAGTGTACTGCTTCTCTGGTTTTAAATGTAGATTATGTAGACATTGTTGCATATTATTTATATGCTTGTTCATTCAGAATTTCTATGTTAGCTAATTTTAGAAAATTCTGACTTTCAATTTTAGCTAGTCAGAATTTCCATCGTTCCAAGATAAACATTTGGAACCGAAATAATAAATGCTAGAATAATTTGAATTAGAAATAAGAACGTTAGGAGATATGAAAGCACATATGAATGAAAGACAAATTAAAGTATAGTGTCGTACCTAGGTCATAGGAAACGTGCTGGAGTGAAAGAAGATTTCTAGAAATCTAGAAGTATCGAGCATGTAGCATTTAGCATTAAAGTCGAAATTTTAACAATCCTCATCCTCGTTTCCTCTTACCATGGCGTCGGAGTAGTTGGTCAGACGCACCGGGACCTCCAAAGTGTAATCAAGAAGTTTATCTCTGCAGTAATTCATTATATCTAAGTTTCTCAATATATTACTAAGTACTATCTACGCCGACTTTTAAAGCGCATGGTCGCTAAGTTTTCTTCCAGTTCCTCAAGAATGTCTCCAAGTTCCAGAAAGTTTGAAGATCATGGTCGCATAATTTCAATCTAACTCCATGACTCTGCCTAACCTCGGAAAGGACTGCTAAAATCCAGTTAACTCAAAATTAAAATTCGCTCATGGTTACTCTGCGTATCTTTTGCAGACTTATAAACCATTGCTGTTAGTTTAGTAGCTATATTTTAGTCAGTTATTCCTCATGTACGGTGCTGATAGACACTGAAAGTCAGCCCACTTATCCTAAGCTCTAAATTTGACTTTTCTCTTCAGCTAAGCCTGCCTACCGCTTCGAGGACATAACTCTACAAGGTCAACACTTATTAAATGCTTCCATTATATTTTATTATACGAGTACTTTCCTTGAAAAGAAACCAAATTAATGCGCAATCCAACTGTCTTAGGCGCAATCATTTGCTGTCCTGAATTATTTTATTGTGGTCTCTAAAAAGCTTTGGCGATAAAAATAACTTGCGCTCACGCACTTCGACCGCCCCCCGCCCCCCGCCCGCCGGCCAATGGCGTGCCGCCGCCGCCCCCGCCCTCGCCACAGTGCATTGCGCATACAGTAAAGTGACTTAAGGTTCACGCTTTATAAATGCAACGTGAGAAAAAATTCCATTTCATTATCCATCGTAAAACTAAATCTCTTTAACTGGTACTATTTTTTTCTCCAATTGTAGCATAAAATATGTTTACTTGTTAAATGTAAGTTACAAGTGGAAAAACAGTATCTAACCGATGCATAGAGAAAAAATATATATACAGGAGAACTGATAAAGAAATTCTGATTTGATGGAGAATGAACTTAAGCCTATTTTTACATTGATGAGGCTTTTTAGTCTGACAATAGGTTTACAGTATTTTCTCTCCTTACAAATGTCGATGTTTCACGAAAGTGTCAATCCGGGTATAAAGGAGTATTTCACGCTTAACACAAATGTGTTACAAGTTTCCAAATACCTTAAAGCTTAGGTACTGTTGTCCCGATTACATTACCTACCATTAATAAATTCCAACAAAAAATGCCCTGTATAAATTCCAAATTCCACCCTCACCGCAAGCGCGTGAGTGCGGAATGCGCGTTTTTACGAAATTATTACCCGCCAGGCCTGGAATGCTGACTTAATTGGGTAATTAGCTCAGTATCAGTACAGCCATTACGCGGGGGGCTCCTGTTTCGGTAATTCAAAGTCGGGTGCCGGTTACCTTCAGCAACCATCATGAAAATGAAATTAAAGAGGTATCTTTACTGTAGGTCGGGTGCCGGTTACCTTCAGCAACCATCATGAAAATGAAATTAAAGAGGTATCTTTACTGTAGGTACCTACAGCAAATATTTTCACAGTTTCAAAGTTTGAGTTTCACCTTAAAAGTTAATGCGCTATATCTTAGAAATTTATAAAAAACAATAGGTATGTATGATGATGTTTGTGTGCCTAAGTATTAGATATCTACATTTACAAAAGCCGTATTTGTATTCTCACTCGCGGGGCTGTTGATTCGAGGTCGTGGTCATTAATTTTCACATGGGATTCTTGTGTGGTTGGTAGTAGACGCCACAGGTGACCAGAAAGCTGGCCACCTGAGTGAAGAGTGGACGTCTCTTTGTCTTTCGTCTCGCTTTGAAAGTATTAGGCGTTGTCCTAATTAGCAACGTCTTGCGATCAGGTCGTACGACGGACGTTGCCTGCCCAATAGGAGACACCAAAACCACCCGTCGCACGACCCTTGCTAAAATTAAAAGTTATTTGACGTTCATTAAACCTATTGTAGTAAAAATATGTTTTTAGTTTATTTGTCGCTGAAATGATTGAATTTGAAAGAAAGTGTTTATTTTCTTTTTGTAAATATTTTCTTATTCTAACTGAATTCATATTTGCCATTTTGCAATATAAAACCATCCAATTTGTATTTTGCCGAATCTCACTCTCATAGCAGGCGGGATGGAGATGGTTTTTTATTGGATTATAATTACAAGCCATTTCTTGTTTAGTTTACTTCTTACTACCACTTAGTTCCTATATCATGTAGAAGAGCCTATTAGTAAAAACATTCCAACTCAAATCTACGAGAATGGCGAGCAACCCGTTGCGGCTGTACTCGTCTAGAATGTTAATTAGCGTTTGGACTGCTAATAAAAACTGTATCAAATCAAATGTTTTGAACGGGAATGTGCCCCCCTCTTCCCTCCTCTGCCCCCCTTCTGCCTCAACTACTGTGAATGGGGGCGTGCACCTCACATGCCATTTGATTAGTCACTAATTAGCAACTGTCCAAAGCTTCACGGCATAATCAGAGTCTCAATTAAAATACTTGCTATTTTACTAGCGATATAAATTGTCTGCACAGCTTTTTCACTGCTCCATTAAAGCAAAATAGTCATAATAAGAATATGAAAGTCGATTTATCATGTCTGCTTGCTGTTGAGTGGATGTGATGCTTTTGCTAATTATCGATAAAAATGTCGAATCTAAAAAACTACTGGTACTTACATTTGCTAACAACTATAATTACCTGATCTGACAAATTCTGGATCATAGTCAAGGCCATGCCAAGAATACTTACATACATCTATAAACAATAAGTAAAATCAATCTAACGGAGTTTGATTTAAGTCATTAGAGCTAAGTATATAGACATGAACTTAACTTAACACTCTTAGCGCCTTTCCTCGTATCGGGATATGCGTACGCTTGACCATGATCCATGATTTGGCTTAAGATAATTATAGTAGAGCGACTGTCATCTGATCTACATGACCCTGTTAACAGAGGACTACGATTACACATTCAGTTTCCGGAATGTGCAGGTTTCCTCATGTTTTCCCTCACGCTGACCCGCTAGCCTAGTGGCCACCAACGCTGGAAATTGACAGCAATGTAAAAAATTTAAGTTCTACGTATTTACACTATTTTCACTCTATAAAGATGAAATTAAAGATAAAAAATGTAAAGACACAACTGTCAATGTCATAGAGACCATCCAGGGTTATAAAACCTTTTTTATCGAATGTATTTATTTAGCAAATGGTTATACAGTTTTCAGTTTGCTTTACAATGACTGGCAAACTTTCGAAAACAAAACAAATCGATTTACCCCCATTTATTTAAAACGTAATAAGTAACTCAGAAACAATTAGTCCTAGAATACTAGTTAGAAAGAAGTGGCCGCCATTTTGAATCTTGTATTTTAATGTAATTATGTATTATTATTTGAGAAAATATATCAGTATATAACTCTCACCATCGGTCAATCCCTCACTTTCCGAGCTTTTGTAATAAGGTACCGTAACAACGAACCAAATGTTTAGAATTTCTCACCATTACCAGTGGCATAAATGAAAACTACCCATATTTTATTGAAGCAGCACAAATACGAAACAAAAAAACATTGTTCACTATTTAATTTAGTAAAATATTTTTAAATATTCATATGACTTTATTTCATTCTTAATGTAATAATTTTAATCAATATTTCAATGATTTTAAATAATCCACCATTTGGGTAAGTTTTTTTATAGTGGCAACCCATTTGTTTACATTTTTAATCTTTAATTCAATCTTATACCTTAGTAGGTAATATTTATTATTCTATTGTGCTTTTTTCATAAACTGGTAAAGAAGTTATTAATAGCGTATAGGTAATCGTAATCATTTCTGTATAGGTATACACGCACTGATCTCCATATCTTTGGAAATAAAAATAATTGGATTTACTACGAAAAAGATTAACTTATTCCCTAATTTGTTAATTAAAAAATGGATAAAATTTAATTGTAAAAATAATGTTTTGTTTGATTAGATTATTTCAGCATATTAACGTTAAATATGCATTTAAATTTTTCCGTAACACTTGTTTCAGAGTGCAACAACCGCGTTGATGTCTTTTGTACGGGAAATAAAATACTATGTAATTTGTTCTCAAAGGAAATCACGCGATATAGTAGTCATCAATACCATTACAAAGAGTCCAAATACGATGGGGTTCGATGGGGGTCGCGTTCAGTAGTTCGTAAGTCCACCTTCCGTCATCATCATCAGACCTTGAATATCACCTAGGGGTATAGTACTTATTAAGACCATTCTAAAGAACCTTCCGACTCCATCAAACCAGCTCCATGGAACCATATGCATTGTCATCCAAATTACATAGGTGTACTAAGTTTCAGCTCAATTGAACACCGGGAAGTGGCTCAAATTAGGACTGCAATGATTTTTTTTAAATTTGTAAATCATTCACTGGTTATGTTTATAGCACTGTTTAATTTGCCATACAAAAGACATCAACGCAGTCGCCTAAGTAGAATAACAAAATAATAATTTTAAGAAAAATGTGGAGATGATGAATAGAATGAAACTTTCTTGTACTTACTAACTGAAAAGTTTTGTTGTTGAATATTTATCTGTAAGAAAAATACCTAAATTAAATACTAAAACTTGGTTTTCATTATCATATTCCGCTCACAGACCTAACTTACGCAAGCCGGTATCCGGTTACCCCTTTATTATTTTACCAATAACATACACAACATCCTCATATCAGGCGATATTACGAGCGCCACACCGCGACCGTACGCGGGTGCGTATAGTGCGCTCGCTACGCGCTACACGCGGTCGCAGCATGACGCGTATTAAATTAAAAGCAACGACATATGTTTTCCTTCCCGCAGGAAAATACATTAGCGCGAACATTTCCCTACATCTCCCGTCCCTCTTTAGCTTCCGACCCCGCCGCCGCGCCAGAAAAGAACGCAGCACGCAGCTAACAGCGAGCTTTCACGTAAATCTGATAAAGCGAACGCATTACGGCACCAACACAAAGAAGTTTTCTTCTTGAAACTATCATTTTTACTTAGTCGCGCGCACTGTCTCTGTCTTGCGGTACGACAGCAGTACGTGTAAGGGAGACGGTTTAGCGGCAGAGTTGTCGATAGAACTGATACGATTGGGTGAAAAAGTTTATAGCGTCCCGCCCTTTCCGCCGCGGCAGGGCTGCGTTCGCGCCTCGAGCGCGCCGCTTACAAATTATTTAGTAAGAAGCAGTATGTCGGGTGCGCCGAGGGGCGGCGACGCGGGAGCCCGCAGTCATGCTGAGAGCCTCACCGGGGCCGGTGGACACACGCCGCGCAGCCTCTCAACGGTGTCAGAAAAAATTGCCGCGTAACAAACCGCCCCGCGGGCCGATGTCAGCGCCTCGCGACCCCGCGACAGAACGAATCGATACAACCTTATAGCGACGCGCCAATACCTGTGATAATAGATTTATGAGGATACTGACAAAAAATTATTTTCGCTACTTTTTACCTTTACATGCGTATATGCGTACATCGAGTGAAGTGTTTTTATATTGCCTTGTGTAACCTTTAAACTACTGTGTGATATTACGATAAATACTGTTTGCATTGCACTGGAGACTGGATTCCCGTTTTGTGAAAAGTAAGTTTTTGATTTTTACTTCTTTTCTTTACACACTAGGTACAGTGAATCATGTTTATGTTAAAGACATCGTGTATCAGCTATCATACGGTAATACCACCATAACGAAGCGAGTACGTTCTAATTGCCATAAAATAAGAAAATCACTCCAGTTTTCCACAGATAGGTACTACGCTTTTCTAATTAACCAATAGCGGCGCTGGTTAGCACAGCGTTATGGCAACTAAATTTTGGAGTAAATCAAGACAGTTAAACTCTGTAACTATATTTTGTTAAGTTGCTTAAGTTATGTAAATGCTATAGATTAATTTAAGCTTTAACATTTGGGGCTAATAGCTCAAAGATTCAACGGTACGGCAGTACGGCTTTCATAAGAGTCGTATTAGAAAACTATACCTATAGGGTATAGGTAATTTTCAAAAGTATTGGTTTCTTTCACAGAGAGCTTGTTACAAATTGCTATAAACAGTAAACTGAAAGAAAGAGAGCCGAAACACACTAAACCGGGATTTAAAAAATAAACTTTCAAAAGAAACTTCAGACAAATCTTAATGGACCACAGTTTCTCATACCATTGCCCTATACTCTTATGCATTGCTTATTTTTACTTATACAAGCTTTATTTAGTTTCATATGTCCCCATGTCTGTTCGTAATAAATTGTTGCAAGTAAAATTTGACCCATTTCCCGGTTTCCGATGGAGCTGAAATTTTGCACACTCGTGTAAGTTCGGTGACAAATGTTATGATACCATTCTGATTATGGAGACGGAAGGTGGTCATTGGAACTCCTAAACTACGCATGGTAAACCCATCGAGTTTGGGCTCGTTTGATTAGTCTTGACAAATACTCTGATTTATCATAGACAACTCGCGTTAAAAGCTTGTATAGGTACGTAATATGGATAATATAGATTAGTTCTGTCAGCTACTACCTTAGTTCTAATGAGTAGATATTTTAAGACGTACTACAATATATTGATAACGGAACTGTGATAATAATATCAAAGGTAAAATGAGAAAAGAAAAGAAACCTTCTACATATTAGCTTAATATGAGTTATCTTGATGTTATATAGGGTTATCATCATAATCCTGGCTTTAATGTAGTGCTCTAGGCCCGGGGGGGAGGTCTCGGGGTCCACCTTAACCATGATCCAGGATTTGGCAGATACAATTGCAATTGCAGGATTTGGCAATTACAGTGGAGCGACTGCCATCCGACCTCCGTGACCCTGATACTAGGGGAACCTGACCAAATTGAATCATGGTTACACATTTAGTCATCCGAATGCACACATGACACCAATGTGAGTCGTACATTATAGATCACATGCCATATACAAATGGAGTTACTTTTGATTTTGCAGATTTTGCAACGTAAGATGATATTTGACATATTTGATATTATTTCCTGTCTTGGTTATTACATGCACATAATGAAACCAATAAGCTATTTATAAATAGTAAATAATTTTTTTTTCCGCACTATAATCCAAGATTATATAAATAGACAATAATAAAAAATTTCCCAATTAAATTAAATAATCAAACAACAAAGATAGACACCAGTTTTAAGTATTTAGGTAGTACAATTAGTAATGAGTCCAGATGTACGCCAGTTATTAGAAGCTAGAATACCAATAGCAAATACAGAGAATTCCACAAGAAAAAGAAACTACTAAAATAGCCAAATTCTCTAAAAAACAATTGATTAAAGTTTATCTCTGGAGTATTGCGCTGTAGCACATAGGATGATGAATCAAAGATTAACTTTAGTACTTCGCCTCGCTACACAGTACCTCCAATCTAATTTAATAGGCGTATTAAACGTCACCTAATAAGATGGGCTGATAATCTAAATGACTACCAACCTAACATGTACCTTTTATAAAATTCTATTGACGACTTTGTAAGCGTTATAAACATCTAAGTTTTATGAGCATTTGCTAGTAAAATGGCCGTGTATTACAGAAGGACGGACGAACGTACTATGAAACTATATGTTGAAGTAAAAAGAACTTGATATTCAAAAATATTGCGAAAAGCCATGCTGACATTGAACAATAACTATATAACAACGATAACATTCATTATATCTAAATTATAACTTACTATTTAAGCAACTAGAGTTTTTAACGACTTTAAAAAATGGAGGAGGCTTATTGCTAATCTGTAATTCTGTATGTATGTTTATTTTTATATATATTTGTCATAAAGTTAATCGAACAGATGGCCCACTCGGTGAAAACTGTAGCCCATATTTCTTCAAGACTTATTCATGTAGATATACTGATCTCACCGTGACTCTTATGTCGAAAATAGTGAAAACTCGCAACCTTAAATAATAAAATTAAATAGGTTTTTTCTTTGTGGTTTTATAATAAAATCACCAATTAAGATACTAAAAACAGAAGAGAAAATATATAATTACTATGTAATAACTAAAAAATAAAAAACGGCCCGCCTGTGCTTATAAACATAAAAAAATTTAAAACTCATACACACCGCAGCCCCTCGAAATGATGCTCTGAAAGCAACGTAGGTTTATATTATTTATGTCTAGCTAGATCTATTGCAGACTTCTAGTAATTAACAACGTAGACCTTCTTTTTGGAAAGACCGTCGGGAAGTTTAACTATCCTACTTCCTACTAATCCCACTAATAAAAGGGGTTGGTATGAAGTTGCTGCTTTTTTCGCTTGTTTTTTACTAAAAAAAAATTTTATTTGCATTAAATGTAAAAATTAATAATGATCTCGAAAATAGAGTATGTCTAAATGCAACAAAGTTATTAAAATAAAATGAAAATATTTCATACAGTTTATACAAAATACCTCTTTTTATTTGTCGTAAGATTTGTCTCATAACCCCGAATAATTTTATGTCAAACGCAGTTACAGCAAAAAATCCATTTCACTAGTTACCTTAGGTAATATTGTCTGATTCATCATCATATATTTTAGAGTATGACTCTTGTCGGTGGAGCAAGCCCTTATCTGATTTTACTTACAAAATTTCCTTATAGTCATTATAATTTAATTTGGCATTTCAACGAAATTGAAAATTTTGCTTTGAATTTCCGTCGTTTTCTCCATACGAGACGGTAATTTCATATTGAAACATACCTACTAAATTGTAATATTGTAAAATTCGTAATTATGGATGTACGGATGTTTGTTACTACTTCACGCAAAAACTGCTGAACGGATTTTAATGAAATTGACAAAAAAGTAGTTTATAAACCAGAATAGCACATAGGCTACAATTTATCCCGAAATTCAATTGGCTAAAGTAAGTGCGTAAGTTTGTCTGTGTCTGTATGTCTGTTACTTTTTCCCGCCTAAACGGAAGAACGGATTGGGATGAAATTTTGTAGGTAGCTAAATGAGAGTCTGGAGTAAGACATATGCTACTTTTTACCTCGCCCCCCTTCCCACTTGCGCGTTATAACGCGTAGTCCTCGCGAGCGGGAAGTTAGTATTACTAAAACGCAACTTTGTAAGATTGAATGTTTGAATGTTTCCTACGCAATCCTACTGAACGGATAGCGATGAATGTAGATTTTAGCACAGAAAACACATTGGCAGCAATTTGTCCGAAAATTTAAAGTGGTACCAAGTTCCACATGGTATCGTAAACTTGTCCGGAACTTAATAATCGAATTTAACATGGACTAAGTAGCGGGCGAAATCTAGTAGTAGGTAATATACATATACCTATTTTGTACAACAAACAGAAAAAAATTTAATATACAAATATTGAAATCTAGAAAATACCTACATAGTATTTTTAGATAGTTGGCGTCATTACGAGATCTATTATTTAACACACCAAAATAGATGCTTTGCCCGCTTAAAATATTAGCATTAAGTTCCATACATAATACATTAGTTTATTAAGAAGGTTTCGTAGTCCTTCGTCAGGATAAAATTATATACTTACGTACCTACTCTTTATGCAATGTTAGATTTTTTTATTAAATTGGATTATAATTTCATTTGTAGTACTTTTTTTTAGTATTAGGTAGTTAGTATTTTAAGGTGCACGTCGTCCGCCTTTCTGTTTTTGCCTGTTTCTTCCGTAGGTCTGCTGTAAGATATTTCTTATGAAATAAGCTGTACCTGTTGTGTTGTTTTTCTTTATGTCAATATTGTATATCTGTTATTGTGCACAATAAACTGTTAAATAAATAAAGTGGAACACATTTCTGTTCCATGTTTCACAATTAAATATATTTTCTTAGATTTTCAAAATATTAATCACGTTACATACCTTATTCAATAATGTAACAAATTCCTCGAATTTGACAGAGTATTCATAAATTTAAAACCTTTTTCAAACATCACGTTGATAGTAGTAGTATGTTGTGCACTCGCGTGCGAGGGCCTGGGTCCTCCTTGACCATGATTCAGGATTTAGCAGAGCAAGCAATTACAGTGGAGCCACAGCCATCTGACATCCGTGACCCTGTTAACAAGGGAATCTGACCAGATTGGATCACGGTTACATATTCAGTCACCTGAATGTTAAAATGTAAGTACAACTCGCAGAAAAGAGTCATTGATAAATAGGCGGTACGAGGATTCGAACCCGGTACCTCGGAGTATGAGTCGGATACCTTAACCATTAGCTCACCAATGCTCCCTTGAGTTTATATTTTAGCGAAGTACTTAGCTTATATCAATAGGAGTTTTCCCACCGTCATTTAAAACAGGATGTAAAATAGCCTGTACAATTTAAAACCAGTATCCTACGAAACACCGACATCCGGAGAATGACAAAGCTCACCGAGATAGCGTTAACCACAGCCAAACGTAAGTGGAAATGGGCGAGCCATATAATAGCAGATCAGATGGAAGATGGGGTGGGAGAGTGCTGTAGTGGAGACCACGAACCGGGCGCAGGAACGTTGGAAGACAGTTGGCAAGATGATCTGACGATCTGTCCCGAGTGGCTGGGTAGGACTGGATGCGGAAAGCCCAAGACCGTTAATTGTGGAGTAACATGTTGGAGACCTATACTTAGCATTGGGTAGAACAAGGTTGAAGAAGAAGAAAAAAAAATCTAATGTATGGCAAATGCGGTCTTTTGCACTATATTTACATTTTTTAAATAGCGCGGCCGTTTCATATATTTAAACGTAGCTCTATCGGAGATAATATCAATTCGTGCTAGCTACTTGGTCCGACCGACGGCACGAGCCGCGTAAGTCGAGCACTGAAGTCATCCTATGTGTCATGCAACAGTTTTATGAAACGGCCAAGCCATACTTTCTGACCGAAATGTAGGGTTTGTAGAGTTAGGCTTTGTAGAGATAGAGTAGAAGAGCTTGGCTCTTCACGAGATCTGATAACATTTTCACAGTGATCAATCCAGGCATGCCAAACCAATTTTACCAGTTTTTGTAGTATTAGTAATTATTTGTAGTACCTAAGTAAAGAATGGATGCCCTACTTCTTTCCAGCCTGCGTTTCAGCTTTGTAGCAATTTGGGATGTGCCCTAATATGTACAAATATCCACATTGCATACCTATTACGATGTGTATGATTTAGGTATACAATTTATTATGTGTACTAGGTAAAGTTTCTTTCGTTCTTTCTAGTTTTATATACAGATCTGCACCCTCGTTTATGGATTTGAAGGACAAAAGTGTTAATTTGTTCGTTATTTATGTAAAAATCAGTTCAAAGTTCAGCTTTCTCACACTTCGAGAAGTGCGCTTTAGATTTAATTATTTTATACAGATTTGCATCCCTCTTTATGGGAGTTGGAGGCTAAAAGTCAAAGATTTCTTCTTGACTTGACTTTGATTTGACTTGTGCAGACGAGCACTGTGAGATCGCATAGTATCGCTACTTAGGAAGTATTATTTGTGTAGTTCACTCCTAAAAAATTTGTAAGTGCACCTTGACTTAGCAGTTGTCTAGACTTATAAATCAAAATGACCTGTCATTCTGAAAATACTTATTATCAATTTACTTGCTCACTCAACTAAAGCAAAGAAGCCCTTCTTCACAGCTGAGGACTCCTCGTCAATCGCATTCTATTTGTATTGTCACTAAAAGGATTACTGTTAATTCGTTAAAAACCGTACAACGTTTTCGTATAACAGCACAAACGTGTTGTATTTGCCGTTAGGAAACGAAGGGTTGGAAGGTTTGCAACATCTGACGCATGAAGTGTTCGTGAAATTGATTTAAATGTCAGAAAATGTCGGATTTTAATCCTATTGGGTACTGTCTCGCTGCGGAGATCTGTCAACCCGTTGCTTTGTGACGCAGCGGCCACGCGGCGGGGTGCCTCCGATAATACAGAGATTAGATGGAAATCTGAAGGCACCAACATTGTTCAACGACCAGGTAGGCTGCCCCGGAGTGCCCGCTCAATGTGTTACGGTGAAGTGTTTTAAACAATATACAAACAGATTATTTCACAATAATGCGATTACACAGACAAGATACTCGCAAAAAAATGTAGACCGTTTGAGTGACAGGTGTTGGGAATTGCAGGGTGTGACCCGCCCGGGAAATGTTCGATGGAACGGATGGAATAAATTTGGAGACGAGTTTTCTAAATTTTTTTCACAAATATTACCAATAATGAATAGGCAATGTAAAAGGTATTTAAGTTTTACGGCCATTTTCTGTTTTACTATGATAGGGTGCTCAGTAATAAAGTGGTCCCTAGCGCATTAAACCCGATTTTATCATTCATAAACTATATAGCTAGATACGTATTTTATTTAATAAACTATCGATGCTAAACCTTCGCCATAAAAGAGATTGGAGCCCAACAAATAAACTAATATTAAATATACACGGACACAATCGAAATTTTTGTCTCATGCATATAAAAATGTCCTATAAATTTACCCACAGTTTAATTTAATGTCCAAAAGTACCTGCCTCACATTTTTTTACTATAAATAAAACTTGATCGCCGGTTATGGGTGCACGGACGTGCGTTATTATTTTGAAAAATGATTTGGAATTTGTCTCAGACGGTTACGATCGCCTTCGGTTAGCGTATTTTTTTTTCTTTTTGAATAAAAATCTTTGTTTTTGTCGTTTTTAATATTAAATTAACGATGAAAAATGTTTTGTTATACCTACCGAAGCCTAATTAATTTTGGTGTTCTCCAGGCATCGTCAATCTCGAAAAGTGGACTCGGATAATGCCAGAAGAAAGAGAGAGGTGTGTAGTGTGGTGAGGCGGCGGGCGCGCCCCCGCGGCCGCGAGCGCCGCGTGGATGGTGGCGGGCGAATGGGGCTATGCGCCGGCGCCGGCCGCCCCCGCGATGAACGCTTTCCTCGAGTCGAACCACGCGCACCTGGCCTCGTACGGGCTGAAGATGTCGCCGCAGGGCGGGTGCGGCGCGCCGCAGCACCGCGCCGCCGCCCCGCCGCACGCCCCGCACTACCAGCCGTACCCGCTGCACTCCTACCAGCCGGGCTACCTGCGCGAGTACCCGGGCTGCGGCGAGCTGTTCCCGCAGCAGCCGCTGGACTCGCAGCCGTGGGAGTGGCGCGGCGACGTGCACTACCAGGGCGCCGCGCCGCCGCTGGTGCCGCACGCGCACGCGCACGCGCCGCACGCCTTCCTGCGCTACGTGCGCGCGCCGCCGCGCCGCGACATGCGCTGCCAGTGGCTCGACCCCGACCAGCCGCCGCCGAGGAAGCTCTGCAACAAACTGTTCTCGAGCATGCACGAGATCGTGACGCACCTCACGGTGGAGCACGTGGGCGGCCCGGAGTGCACCACGCACGCCTGCTTCTGGCAGGGCTGCTCGCGCAACGGCCGCGCCTTCAAGGCCAAGTACAAGCTGGTGAACCACATCCGCGTGCACACCGGCGAGAAGCCGTTCCCCTGCCCCTTCCCCGGCTGCGGGAAGGTGTTCGCGCGCTCCGAGAACCTCAAGATTCACAAGCGGACGCATACAGGTGAGTGCCGCACTTTTCACAGACACTTTTTAATCTCTAGCCACTCACAACACAGTGCCGTGACGGTAAAATCTATCAAATGTATAGATCTACAAGCATATCTTAATCATAAATTTTAACCATCTAATAATAAATCAATTATAATTCTAAAGTACGTACGGAGTACGAGTTCATATACAAACATTATTATCTTTATAATTGATTCGTCACGATACATCATCAAGGATATGCTCTACATCCGGCAGCGGCGAAGTGAGATGTCGGAACCGGTGGAGCGGTGACGGTTGATCTGGCGAAACATTTCGATTCTTATTAATGCATAATGACCTGCGCCCCGCCGCCCGCGCGCTGTTGCCACACAATGGCATCGCCACAGGACAGAGTGACGTCGAACAGATATCTGTAACACGATCCCGAAGGCCAACAACGAAACTAACGGACAACCAACCAAATATCTACTGTCAACTTGTGAAGTCCGTTTCTCCGTAAGGGCAAAAAACTCAAGTCCGAGTTCCATTTTTCATTTCATTACAAAAGTCTAAAGATTCATCTCAACTGTGTAATGCTAGATGAAAAAATCAGCCATAAATTAAAACGTCCAGTTGGGTCGGCCGGTCGCCGTCCGTCTCTCTCGCGGGGTAACAGCATTGTTACGGGTAAAGTATTGGTACTTAACTTTAAATATCGATTTTTAAGGGAATTCAAGAATTCGTGGCTGGCGTCGGTCCCGGGCGTCGGAGTCCGGTCACTCGCCAGCCAGATGGTTTATTTTTATTCTTTTTCTTTGCCCATCACGGTTTAGTGTTGCGTTGGGACTTTTGTCCTGTGCCCCTGTCCTCTATTATCTCCCACGAGCTTTTGAATAGAGATCACCTTTTTGTGGGAGTTTGAAGAATTGTTTTATGGGTGGCTATAAATTTACTGGAAGGTTCCGTGAAGACAGTGACTGGGAGCCTTGTGTGATCATTGCTTTAATTGTTGGGTCGCGAATATCGTAGCCGGGTTGCAAACTCGTAAAATAGGAGACTACGTAATTCATTTACGATGCCGACGGCCACCCGGGATGGTTCGCCTGGTTAGGCCTTGCTATTTAGGTAGATCGTAGAAAAACAATTCCAATTATCGGGGACTAAGTAATAGTGGTATAATTTATTGTTTATCGACGATACGAAATGCGACATGAAGGAGCCAATCACGAAGTATCAGTTGCGCAGGCGCCACGCCGCGGGAAACTGATATTTTTATTAACAAATGCCTCTGGGAGTAAAATGATACCTCGGCCCTTAATATCGGTAGCCGGATCGTTTTCAATAAGTCACATCGGGCAGTGTTTATTACAATAGCTTGAGAATGCTGTTTTTACAAAATAAAAGGCACTAATTGATTGATAGTGATTAATTATTCGTAACAATTTCACTTAAAGCAAATAAAAGAGCGTGTCTGCGCCCGCCTTCGCCGCCGGCGCTCCCGCCCACAATCCGCTACCGTAACCGGCACTTCTACGCCTCGCCTCAATTATTTGTTCCTTTCCCAAGGATTATAATTCGATTATCGCAGTTTTGAAGGAGAGCATATTTTAAAAAGTGACGCGGTGAAAAGGAAAATAATTTTGCAAATGCACAAATGAAAATATTTTTTCTCGAGAATTCTTTATTACCATTGCCACAGCAACGCGTGGATATTGTATGTACTACTTTGAAAAACACTTGTAAACGGCTAGACCAATTTGACATTTTATTCGTAGTATGAAGTAAGATTCGTAGTACAGATAAGTTATTCTAATCTTCTGACCAATACTAGTATGTAGTGACCCAAAACTTAGCCCCAATCACTTCAAATAATTAGTACACATAGTTTCGTCAAGATTTACACTTTACATTTTTCTCAACTCTAAATGTTATTTATTCGTATGCACATGTTTATTTATGTTTGTGTGCATCCCAGAAGCATGGGTGGGGTGGCGCGTATTGGGGCGCGGGCGCACAATGCGTAATGATGATGCGATTCTGGGTGCCGCTGATAGCCCAGAGACGGATTCAGGCAGTACAGAGACGGCCTATAATAGAATGGACGTTGTGTAGAGTTCGTGGTTATTTTTTTTCTGTCAGTGGATTTCTGTTCTTCGGGAAGAATAGTGTTGTTATATTAGAGTACGTGTCATCATCGTCCTAACGCTTATCCCGGCCTATATTTGAGTACGTGTAAATGTTAATATTTGTCGGGAAATCGTAGATTTTTAAACATTTCTTGAAGTCTCAGGAACAGAAAGAAAATTACGAAGACTAACACTAACTTACATCGCTTAATTTTTAAATATTGAAGGCATGGAGATTGTAAAGAATCCCTTCAACCTTTCAGAGGTGGCTCAAGTCTAGTCCATATTAGTATCAGACTAATTTAACCAGCAAAGCATATTAGCAACACATCATCTTCTCTAATAGCTACGTTCGCAATCTCTAATAGTTTTTTCTAAAATCTACTAGCACCGTCCCCGCCATCAAGTGCAGCTCTCAGCTCATCAAATGCTCCGTGTAAAATTACGATTTCAAAATATTTTGCAAACAATACCGCGAAGGGTTCTCCTGTACACGACCCCACGCTTTGTGCGGTTGTCGAGTGCAGCACTGAAGCGCTTTATTGCCAGCCACAATGGGCATGCCGCATGCGTGCACTGTAGGGCAGTACACTACGCCGTCGTTCATTATCAAACAATAGACATGCACTGTACACTTGCACTTTATTGCTGATTAATCATACGACCGGCTAATTAGTACATCAAATACACTAGTGGAATCTAATCTGATATTGTGAAACAGCGTTTTGAAGTGTTCCGAATGAGGCAGTGGTTTCTTTGACGTCTTCTCTCCTGTAGATGAAATCATAAGTCATATTGGTAAATTTCACCATGTTGTCTTGCTGATGGTGCTGGCGCTAAAGCTACCACGTGAAGATACCGTGTCATGTCCTACTGCAGTTTTATGAAACGATAGGTTATGTATTCGGACCGGGACTGCCTCAAAAAAAACATTCTGCTTTCGACCAAGCTATGTGCAGCATTATCAGTGACAACATTAACGTGGGGGACAAAATCGCCATCGGTATATGGTAGATGTCTCACCATCTTGCAAGTTGCAAGTTGCTCAGCAATTTGCATCCACTTTTCTCATGCGCGCTGCTAAGGACTAGAACTCTGCCTGCATCACTGTTCCCACAAAAATACATTAGGTATTAACTGCTCCAATTTCAAAGCTACATAGGAGGCCATTATACATTTTCATCACTATAAAAGATTCAATAACCCGAATGAGTATAATGATCGGTCATTTTACCTCCGCATATGATAATGTTGTAAACCCTCATAATAGTCGGGTGGGTTTCAAAGGTGTTTATGTGCGCGACCATCTGTCCCGGATTGATAAATTGTATAAAAGATCTCACTGGCACAATGTGTCGCGTCTGTCTGGGTGAATCGCTCTCGGGAAGGGATTTTCGATGGGATTCTCACCCGTTGAACGAGATTTTTAGTTAGATTACTCGTATGGCATAGTGATTAATAAGTAATAAAAGTTACATTTAGAAAAACAATCGATTCGTTTGTCATCATCAATATCACGGTTGTACATATAACTAGATACTCCAATGCTATTAGGTAACGTTATTACCAAAAACGTACTTATGTATCAATTTAATAACCAAAATCCGAACGAAAACTCACGCTGTTAGATAATTATTCGAGTTGCGAAACTCGTATCGAGTTTTAATAACGCGTTATTGTATTCTAAATATGCGTGTAAAAACAAACGATTATCTCATGGGCGTGGCTAGTCTATCACCCGTCGGTAGCATTGCAACCCTCTTCACACACGCGCACACCCGCGTGGGCAACTCCACTCACACATAGCCCGGGCCCTCGATCACTTGATGCCCCACACGGCACCTACGGCCAACACTGGCTACATAGACAATGACGACGTAAGCGCTTTAGTTCTTTATCTCTTTTGTTGTTGCACCCCTTGCGACGAGCAGCGACACCCCGAGCGCATCTTCACACATATGTTTGCAGTGTAAATGCGTCATAAATGGGCAAGCGTATCGAATTTCCACTCGCGAGTGTAGGTACTTACTGCCATTCATGTATGCAACGTTGAAAATTAAACGCACTATTTTCTTTGGAACGGACATAAAGCGCTAGATGAGAATGTTGCAGTTTTTTATTAATGAGCAATTTTGTTGGAAACGTTTCAAATTTGTTAAAAATTAATAAGAGATAATACAACCCACCAGCAACCACCAATCGTCGCTATAAATGAAACCTACATGTACGAAAATAGACCCAAACAAGAGTGCACCTCACAGCGAGGGCTACACTGATGTCTATTACACTGGCGGCCCCAACAATGCGCTATTCCGTCTCCTCGACCATTTCCGATCGATCAAAACTACGCATCAACATCGAAATCGAGTCCATTCCTTAGTGCAAAGCATTTCGGTATTGGCGACTGTAATGGTGCGAACAGGGCTCCGGCCCGCGTGCAAAAAGCGCCTCGACGGTGGCCCGTGGCGTATCGATCGCACGAACGCACGGTATCTGCGAGGATCGCGCGGCTCGCATACCGCGTGGAGCCCTACGCGAGTTGAACTTATGTCGTGCGTACCTAAACGCCCATATATCGTAAACTTCGCACGTACATTAAGAAAAAACTAGACGCTCTAACTGAATTGTGGAAGACATACGTCTCGTGCTGTGCCGTAGATAGGCAATGTCAACTGGCGAGCCTATTTAACAGAATCTCACGTCTTGACTAATTGAATTCTAATAAATTATTCACTGACAAGCAGTTAGACATTACATTATGTGGTTACATAAAACATGGTTATCCTAGTACCTAGATAATTAAATCGGTTTAGGTTCTGTTTCGGTTTACAGATGCATTGAATGCAATATGTTCATATTAAATAGTTAAAGACTATGTTCGTTTAAAAAACTGATTATTTTTATAAGGTTCACAGTAAAAATCCTTTAATATTTTCTTAGCTTATGATGCTTAGCTCAGACCTACAAATATTTAACACTATATATTTATAGTCACAAAATATTTGGAATAAGTACTTGCGTTGTTATTCCAAAAAACTCAGTATCAAAGTGAGAGCTTTATTTCTAGAGATCGTTATCAATTTCGATTCAAGGCACATAAAACTCAAAACATTTTACTCGTGGCTCGCTGAGCTCGCCGTTGAAACTATGAATATGAATTTAATCAAGTCTGTTTTGTTCAGCGTAAGAGATAAACATCTATGGAGTACAATCAATCACGGAACTTCACCTGCCCGCAGTGGTTGAGGGAACAGCGACTCACATTGGAACTATTACTAATATCCGCCCGAGAGCTGCGCCTGCGCAGGGCCGTTTAATCAGAATTTACAACTTCATCTATCATATATTTAATTAATTGTTTTTGTTGCCAAATCGAACTTGTGGAAATGGACGCATGTCTCATTTGGATGTAGGCCTCTGAGCTGAATACATCATGTCTGCCCGATATATTAATATAAAATATACAAGTATCTAAGTACCCAAGAAACTAAAAAAAAACCAATGTGTTTAGAACATAATTTTTTTATGTCTAATACAAGTCGACTACTTCAAAATGAATGAGATTGTTAAAAATCCACAATTAGCATTTGAAATCATAATACCGATGGCACAGTTATTAATTTTGTTGTTGGTGCGCTAAATTTTTAAAGCTAGAGTCGTAATAAAATTTTGATTGGCCTCACTGGAATTATCACAGCAATATGTACGAAGTAATAAACCAATATTTTCCAAAATGTAATAGCTAACTTGCGTCCGTAGCGTTCCTGTAGCCTGTAGCTAAGCTAATCTAACCCGGGTAGATCCCGGCGTTAGAGTCGACATAAATTGTCCACGGCTGCATGTAACAATGGTCAAGGCAAGATGCGCGTGCGCCTACGCCCGCCCTGAGCACATATCTCATAGCTTGCGTGCCTCTAGCCCCATGCACACTAACACTTTACTATCTCCAGTTTGTACTTTATAACGACAGAAAAGAATTTACTATTCAGAAGTTATGAGTCTTCATGTATTTATAAACATGGTTAGACATGTGACTCTGAACAAAATAAATACATACCACGCTCAGCAATGGAGAAGTTGTCTAGCTTGAAAAGTGCATCTGAATGGTTCCCCCGCTGAATCTATTCCCGGCACAGCAACACTGTGGTGTTTGACTCTACGATAGTATAAAAACTTTAAAAAAGGTTTAGTAAACACTACGCAATTAGGTATCAGGCTATTAGCGATCAATAGAAAACGTATGCCGCTCATTAAATTAAATTGCCTATGTGTTTTAAGGAAAAAATCGCTCGCGGCTTGTAGCAGCCAAGTGTGCGAAATTCCATTGGCTTGTAGGGCGACTCTGGAGGTCTCACTGCATCATTCATGTATTTTTTCGTCGACACCTTGTACCTATTAATATGTATGGAATTGTTTGAAGTCGCCGCGTGCCTCCCGCCCGACGTCCATTACAACCGAGTGACACCTTCGAAATACACTATTAGATGCCTCTGTCTTTGACTACCCTTTATCGATGTAGCTAGTAGGAAATATTTTGTTACCTCTTTTTGGTTCTAATTTGTAGATTTCACAGAAACGTATTAAAAAAATAAGCATAGAAAAGAAGGAAAGAAAGTTTCTATCTATATTCGACGAGACACTGAGTTATTGAGTTTGATATACACTTCATTTAATAATATAAATTCAGTACAAAATAATTTTGTAGGTACATACCTCATGATTATCGTAGGACGTCCACAGAACAGAAATTCTGCGGCCGCATCATAGAAAAGAATAATATGTCCACTACTTATCAGTGTACGTATCGGCTTTTCTTTACATTTAACCATCTAGAAGCAAATCTCTAACTTATGAGGAAAACCGCATCAAAATCCGTTGCGTGATTTAAACAAAAAATAAATAAATATGCTTGGACCATGCACACAGTGCAATCTAGCCCCAAAGAAGCAAAGCAAAGGTTTAGGAGGGGTCAACGTAAATACATATATACAGACGTAGGTACATACAGGTAGACAGACGCGAAAAACGACATAAATTTTTACTATGTATATATTTTATCAAAATTTCATATGTGAGTACGTACTATTAAATTATGAACAGAAAATAAACTAATGCATAAGGTAAATAAAAACACTTGTTTAGATGTACTCTACTTAAAAATCGATTGAATAATAAATACGCGATATAAACGAATGGTATCTTTCAATCTTTACTAAATGGTGTTGATTTTGATGTTGCAAAACAACTAAAACGCCAACATCCCACCTGTTTCTTTGGACCGACGTGCCACCATTGTGTCAACAGTGTAAAAATTCCATACATTTAACAACACCTTCCCAAAAACAGTTGAAAGTTTGCAACGAGAGACGAATGACAATCGAATTGTTTTACAAGAAAAAAATACGTGTTAAATCCCACCAACTCAAACCGGGCAAGCTTTTGCAGAACGAATTTTTCCATTCAGCGAAATACGAAATCAATGTTAATGCTTGGCGGAACTTGGAAAAAGTGAGAAACAAAGATCGTAAGCCGTGAATTACGATGTACTCCAGAAGGATCGCGCGGCACTCCGGGAATGTTAGTCTCGCCTCGCAGGAAAAGAATAAAAATTAAGCATAGAAAATAATAAAAAACAGAAACGGCTATTAATATTCGTTAGAAATATTGGTTTGTCCCAAAAATGTGCCCGGGGGCTGGGGCACGGCGTAGGCGTCGAGTGGACATGCCCCAAGGCACTATAACATTAACCGCCCAATTTATGGCCCACCTCTGTCACAATGCCAATTTGTAATTTATTAAGATTTTGTTATTATTATTGCCTTTAGACTAACTTTATTTCGTCGTGACTCAATCAATTATTCAGTTGCTACACTTTCTGCTGTTGCTGCGACGTCCTAACCTCGCCGCGCCGGCTTTTTATAAATGATGCAAATTCACGTCTATCTTACAAAAGTAAAGTAGGTACTTCATTTAAACTACGTTATTCATGTCCATATTGTGGCGCCGCTTAGAGTCGTCGGCTCCGGGGTCCACATTACCGAGAAACGCGATACCAAAATGAACAATTAATAAAACGATTTGTGGTTACTACTTTGTGTCGTGGGTGTCTTCATTTTGGGATGCAGGGACATTGCGAAGCCTTTGATGAGATTCTTGATAGCGGTTTATTTTTCGAAGTCAACTAATTTAAAATAGGTACCTATGCCAATTTCTCGGTAACGATGTGACGTTGCTCCCTACGGGAAAGAGGCGTGACGTTATCCGTGCTTACGTGCTGAAACTGACTGTGTTATACAGAACTAAGATGAGTACTAAATCGGCTGTTTCTTAATGTGGTCACAAAATACAAAATTTTGGAAATTCCCACGGGATGAAACGGGGATGGGATTGTTGAACGGAAATATACAAGTCATTTTTATAAGAATAGTTACATACCTAGCTGCCATGACTTCGGTTATCTATGCTGTAAAATCAGCAGTGACACAATGAATACTGTAAGATAAGCCAAACTGTCCAGTATCGGTGGGATCGCCGCGTCGCCGTCGGCGCGGGCGCCGCACCCTCCCATACAAGCTCACATCGCGAGTCACGACAATTTCTTGACACTATTCTTGCATGCAGGACCATTAAATGTTTACTATATATTGTCTGGAAAATAATGCTACAAGTGTTCTCGTTTTAGGGTTAAATATGTACCTATAACATATGTAGGGAAGCCCAGGGTAGATACGGAACGATGCCACAGACATAGAGGCCCACCAAATCGTAATCCAGTGTGAAATATTCTAAATACCTGTTGTATTTGATCGCCGTAAATTTTTTGGGAAGCGGCTGGATGTACCTGTGTAATATTTTTTCCTGTTATAACATCGCCGATGCCTTGGCTGTCAGAAATGACGTGAGGAGTGACGAGCGTGCGGCGCGGCGGCGCGTTCCCACACGGCGCGGGCGCAGGTGCCCCGCCACCATTGTTTATCACAATATGATCCTAAAGAAAAACATTATAAACAGCAAAAAATATAGTGCCAAGTTAAGTTTGTTTTTGCGACAATTAGATTGTCTTGAATGAGTAATGTTTGTTATATTAAATTAGGTCGAACATGATATGGATTAAGTTAATTTACGGAGTTCAGAAGATATTCGAGGTTACTTGTATTATTATTTATATATTGTATTACTTCACTTCGTTTTACCATTCTTTGAACAATACACACTGCAATTGAATTCAGGCACAGACGAAACATAAAATTGCTGGTTACTGCTAACATTTCTTTGGCTTCCAGGTATCGCAGCGAATTTGTGAAACTTTCACAAAATATCTATCTATGTCTATGTCTATGTCTATGTAAAATTATGTCAAAACATTAACTTAACATCTTGCGGATGTTCTAAGCGGTTTAATTAAATAAATCGGTTTGCGCTGCTGCGCCGTGAATGACTTCCCAGCGACAACCTTGCCCACACGCATAACAGTCCAGCGTTACTCACTTACTTTTAATTTGTTGCCGTACACGGAACAGCCGTCCCTCTTCCTCTCATGAGCGTTTTCATTTTAATTTATATTTATCAGCAAGATATGACTGTGCAGTTTGTGGTCCGTGTTGTTGCTACATTTACTATTATATTTTTATTGGGATGCTTTTGTATGAGTTGGCAGATATTTATCGGGTATCGGAACATTATTCGGTGCGCTCATAATCGTCCGCATAAAGCACCTTGTCACACGGTCGTTGGGCGCCCAATGCGATGCGCCCGCGCCGACCCCGAGCATTCTTTTTGTGTCCGGACAAGGGCCGTATTCTCCGAGAAGTGGAAAAAATGAAGATATTAATATATCTTTCTAATTCGAAATAAGTTTCGGATAAAAGGAGAATCATAAATCATTATGTACGTGCCGTACGAAATTCCTTTTAAATGTACGGGAGAAAATCGGTTTTCGGGGAAGAGTCGCGCCTCGTCAATCAGCTGCTATTGTGACAGTTTATATGGCTGTTCAGTTTGAGGACTTGTGTTATAACTTGGCGACTGTTAACTATCACAGCTATAGCCATCTGCTAAAATAACCTTGTTATAGTACCGTGATCGATCTGTAAGTACAGTAAGCCACAGCACGGCGCGTGGACTCGCCCCGGCCGCATCTTCATATTCTGCTAGTCATTCGTCTCTCATTAGCTTTCTGTCTGTTGAGGATTGAATTAGTGTTATCTCAGATATGTAACATTTAATAACTGACTAAACAGTATTTAGGTCTTTCTTATGAAATCACTCGACAATCCGGATTTCAAATGGTATCTACTCGATATGCCAATTATTGTACTAGAAATATCGATAATGTTTGCCTATTATTAAATTTAAATGTCAAAGAGAACATAATTATTTTAATAACGTTAACTGATACTCTCAAACGAACAGGTGCGAGGATATAAAGTGACCAATTCGTATTCAAGGCGATGACACCCGGTAGTTGCAGATGGAACAGGCTTATTACATAAACACTAATACGTAGTAATAAATAGCATTTTTTAGTTCTCGGAACCCGATAGGTGGAACTGCGTTTGTTTTTTCTCTAAACTCACCTAGAGCCATTTAAACAATTTGGGTGCAAAGGCCGAGTGTATCGGGTTACCCGCCACGCGTGCTATTTCTAAAAAGCTTGTTTTCTCAGCAGAGCGCACTTAAGTAGTGATTCGAAATTTGATATCGCAGAGTAATGCGGGCTAGGCGGCGTGCCAAATACCCTCTCTGTTTATTGCTGCTGGCTACTGTAAACTTTGCGTAGCGTTTTTATTAATTTAAATAGTTTTAACGGTGGAAATTGACTTTCAAATCACACCTATTTTATGGATTGACTGTCCCCATATTATATCTCATAAATATTATCAGCGTAATGGGTATAGCTAAAGTTGTGTTGGTTTAGACGGCTATCAGGTCGTTTAAAATATTGCCAAAAATATTGAATCCCAAACTTTGAATTCGCAATATTTTGAAAGTGATTGAAGCTAAAGACAACAACACTTCTTTTTTCTTACAGTTTACTCGAATACAACTATCCTACCAACAATGTTTTTGGTATCGACAACTCTTTTGTTTACTATAATATTGACTCTATATCGACAACATCCACAAACAAAACGCCCCTAAGCTAACACATAAAGGCTTAGTCAAAGTTGGTTGTCGATAATAATGTCAGAAAAAAGTGTCTCCCGCGGGTGATACAGCCGTTTAAGATAAACATCTGACCCTGGCCGTCCGCGGCATGCGGCGCGGGCGCAGGCGCGGCCGGGACCGCTATGCTTTTATTTTACACCAATATACGAGTTGACGTACAGATGTAGGTATGCAGTACTAAACAGCTAAACACATATATGTGTAGACTTATTAGAGGTAATGGTATGGACGGGTTCAGGTGTAGCTTTCAATCGTAAAACAGAATATAGATACTTATAGGTTCTTAGTAAAAGAGGTTTGTAGTAAAAATCATTTAACTGAAGGCCTAACACTTATAGGTAGCTACTAGAAACGCAATACTCTTAATACATAATGCATGTTTACTTTTTTTTAGTGTAGGTGCAAGTGTTATAGAGGTGGGCAACGCATTGACGATACCCCTGGTGTTTGCAATGTCTATAAGCAGCGGTGACCATTTTACATCAGGTGGCTTACCTGTTTTTGCCTATCGCATGAGATAAAAGAAATAAAGTAGATGTTTATTTTGAGTTACTTATAAGCAAATAATATTCGACTAATAGGAAAATATTGTTAACACTGAAATCATTCACCCCATTTTTGTACCTAAGGTGGTATTTTGGGTATGCCAAAAAAATTAATATTATTTTATAAAAATAATACCTACTCATAGCAACGCTACACTCCGCCCGATGAAGTGATTCGTCAAGCGGCGGTCGCCGGCGGCGCGTGCGCAGATAACGCATCACATTCTAATAGAATTTGTCGTTCAACCTTTTTTGTGACGGCCAACGATCTCAGATGAGACGCCCGATTAGTAATTAGACGGGCGACACATGTTTTGGACCCTTTTATCTTGTTGGCTCATTAGCCACTGGACCCGGACGGTTTTATTGACCCCAGATCACGACCTTTATCAAACTTTAATATTTAAACTTGCATGTTTTTATGCGACTTTTATGGCCCATGTTACCGAGACGCAGATACCACGAACTAATACTACAGTGGATTGTGTAGATGTACAGTAAAAAAATATCATGCATGAAAATTCTCATGCACCGAGGTCTGAATGATGGGCACAATAAATACACAAATATTTGCGGCATTCAATGAAAGAAAGGAAGTATCGGTTCAAAATAAGCCAGTTCGATGCGCGGGGCTTCCATTCAATATTTTCGGATACGGTAACAAAACTTGCGGTGAGGGTGCGACGCGTGTAAAAAGCGCTATTATAGTCGCTTTAAGAGACACTTGAGATTAGCATCTGTGCCTTCAACGCGGTCCTCAGGTTTCCGACACAAAGCCGGGATTACAACTGAAGAGATTTATTTGTAAATATTACAATGCGAAACACACTCACGGCATTGTGTGGTCACGCTGCCGCGGCCGCGCGTAATGTATTTCATTGAACATTATTCCCGTCTCGCGATTCGACGCATCCGTGAACAGGCCGACAATACGTCAACACAGTAAGCTGACGATATTTCGGATTTCTAAGCAGAGGTAATGTGAGGCAAAAAATTGGGTGATCAAATAGAAATGTCATGCGTGATCACCGCGGTATATTGATACCGTCTATAATGTGAGTCGCATCGCAGATTTCTCAGACAGAAAAAATCAGATAACCCCCGACCAAGTTTACATACCTATACTCAAATATGTTATAAACTACTAAACAGATTTTAATGAAACAAAGTTAAGAATAATTTCGATTAAACTGGCTTTTCAAATAGAGAAAACCGCATCTAAATCGATCCATCCATTCGGGAGCAACGATGTCACAGACATACATACAAATACACAAACTTATAACGTTTCTCTTTTTTCATCGTTGGTTAAAAAACAAGTTTCTTTTTCTGGTTTCTTTTCTAGCTACATATATTATTAGACTATTTCGCATTTCGCATCGTAAACTTTATTAATATTAATATTTTAATATTTTTTTCCTCTCAATACAGCAAATAATGATGAAAATTAAAGGTTAAGATGGTTGTAGTAAAAATATAAATGTTTTTGGGAAATAGTTGTCAATTACTGCTTTCACTGTTAAATCTCTGACACTAAATTATTTTAACAGCATTGCCTACTCAATCCGTTCACCTTAATCATCAAGTTATCACAGTGGTACCTAATGTTAATCTGATCTATCCATAAGCTTCACAATTCAACACTTTACCGACTAGGGAAAATAGCTCTCCTGCCAATCTATTAGAGTGCATTATTGCATACGCTATCCCACAATGGTTGAGCTCCGCCGCGACATTGTGACAAAGTCGTCTTATAAACATGATTTATGACTGTGTTAAGTATCTCGAGCAATTGTTGTTGAATATTTATTTGTCCTCGTAAACTATAAACAACGACCAAATCTGGTTATTTACGATGTGATTGGACATTCGCATACGGTACCCGGCTTTTTTTATAGATTATGGATAAATCAACATAATCTTGATAACGTAGAGTTTTATTTGCTCAAGGCAAGATTCTCATGCTCCTATAATAATATAGGTAAATGCTTAAAGTGTATCCGTCAATCATATATGAAATTGCTCAAATATATATTCACCTATACATGTATTATACATATAAACCAATGGGAATAAATTGTGTACATGATAGTGAAAACCGCATAAAAATCCGTTTCGCGGTTTAGAAGGAGCAAGCGTATATACAGACGTGAAGCGTATATAAAGCGAAAATAATGTTATCCTATGTAAGAAAGATTAAGTATAAGAATAGGAGCGTCGGTGGCTAGCGGGTTTAACTCATACCGAGTTCGATCCTCAATGCCGCCATGTACCCACCAACGACTGATCTGGCAAATCCTAGATCTTGGTCACGGCGGACGCCAGGCTCTCACGCACCTGAACACAACCGAGATACTGACGCCAAGATGATGGTTTTATAGGACATGGAAACAATGAATTGAATCTTTAAAAAAAACCTTTACAGATTAGTTCCGTTACTTATACGTATAAAGAAACAATAAACTATAGCATGCGTAATTCTTTCATTGCAGGTGAGAAGCCGTTCAAATGCGAGTACGCCGGCTGCGACCGCCGGTTCGCCAACTCGTCGGACCGAAAGAAGCACTCGCACGTGCACACGTCCGACAAGCCGTACAACTGCCGCGTGCACGGCTGCGACAAGTCGTACACGCACCCGTCCTCGCTGCGCAAGCACATGAAGGTGCACGGCGCCGCGGGCGACGGCTCCCCGCGCTACGACAGCGACGGCGACGACTCCTCCTCGGCGGGCAGCGTCAGCGTTACCGCCGCCGCCAGCCCGCCCGCGCCCCCGCCGGCGCCCACGCTCCCCCCTACGCACCCCCACCCCACCCACCCCGCACACCCCGCCCACATCCCGCACCACGCCTCCATCACCGACAAACTAGAAAGCCTCAACGACAAATACCTCAACCCCCACGAGCAAAAGTACGAGCGACCCCCGCCCCCGCACCAGCACCAGCACCTTACGAACATACCCGGCAACGGGGTCATGGACAACAAACTTGCGTTCGGCGGCCACTGGACGCAGTTCCAGCAGCCCGCGCCCGCGGTCCCTCACGGGGTGCCGGACTGGTGGTGCCCGACCCAGGAGTCCTACCACCACCACCACTTAATGCATCACTCGGGCGCGGCCACCGCTTATTGACCACACCGCGCTTAGGGTACTCTTCATTCCACGACCGGCAGCCGACCTGACCGCGCGGGCTGAGAGCGCGCCACCGAGCCCGTCGTCGACAAACGTGGAATGAAGAGTTCGCTAAAGCGCCACCAGGTTTCAAAGTGCATTACGCTTATTGATAGGAACTTTATAATATTTAATATGAAAACGCCGACCACAAATCTTCAGACCATAACCGTCCGAGAGTTTTAGTATTGATACTTATTATATTTATCTACTCTACCTTTTGAAATCTACTTGTCTACGACGTTACGGTATAGTTAGTGGAGCTCGAACAATGCGACCGTCAGCGGGTTCGCAGCATTTAATTAAAACAAGTAAACAAAGACCACTGCGTGACTGCTTTACAATATGTCGTATATTTCCTGTAAACACAGTCTTATGTGAAAAAAGTGTCTTTTTATCCTAAACAACGCCTTTCACTACGGTTACCTCTATTGTTAAAATACAACTTTTGTCACATCCTGAGATTTTTGTCATATTGTCAATTGCATTGTAGACAGTGATTTATGACAGCCTTTTATCTATGTAAGCTGTGATGTACAAACAGTTCAATTGTTCAATTATTTAGCTAACAACAAACAGAACACTAGCGAAAACTACATATTTTTAAATGGAATGTGATACTCTTTACTATTCAGCATCCAATATTATTTCATGATTTGACAAATTATTGTATTATGTAACAAACCAGCATGGCCAAAGTACCAATGTCCGCTAAATCTTTATAGGTTGTAAAAATCGTGTAAATTGTAATGTTAAGGTGGCTAACGTCTTGTAGAAATATAAAAATTAAGGTAATACCCAGTGATATAGGCGTAAGGACAGATTTTTTGTCAAATGAATTTACGTTGCTATACGTACCTACTTTCTTACTCGCTATCAGTTTTGTCCTCTGTATTAAAATTGTATGTGATTGACTACGTATCTACTACAATTATCATTTTGTTTAAGAATAAATGTTACCTACATGGTAGAACGAAATTGGAAATCTGAAATTAAGTTTAAAATATTGCACGTTGAATGTTAAGACGATTGTTGCCCGATTGCACTAAGATTTAGGCGACGCCTGTTGATTTCAGATATTTTAAACAAGTAAAATCACAACCTAATTATGTGAAAATTAAACTCGCTAGTTACTCCGATTTTGTGACGCTGCCGCCAGAAGCTATTCTTAAATGCTTAGGAGTACCTTATGGCGCCAACTAAAGCGTCGCCTAAGTTTAGTACCTACAATCGGGTATATTTCCCATTTCTTGTGTATTAAATACTTAATACTTACAAATATGAACTTACCTATAACTTTAATGTTTTGAGTTTATAGGATGAACTTCCAAAATTTCAGCCTTCTAAATATTTAGTGCAAATATTTTTTCACGAAGAGAGTTGTAGGCGAGAGCATATTGTATCTATATTGTATATTACTATGAAGCAAATGACTGAGAGCACGATGTATTTTAAGTTATTTTAAGAAGAATTTGTTGAATGTCTTTTCTACAGCCCTGTAAATAGCGAGAGAATAAATAAAGAGCAAATGTATTTCAATTTAAAGCCATGGAATTTGATTTACCTGATAGATCCTCACAACCAGAGCTAGAGTCCCCAATACGAGGAAGGTTTGAAAGATTGATCGCTTCATGCAAGAAATCTAAAATGGAAATCCAATTCTCGCGATCATTTCGATCAGATTCCGATCAAAAAAGCTAAGCGCGCTCCGTGACGATGCCCACAATAAAACACCACAACAAAACGAGGAACAATCATATTCCAAAAGAGAATTGAATTTATCATTGAGAAGAAACGAGAGAAAGAAATGATAAATGATGCGGTGGCCGCGAGGAGCGCGGGAGTGAGCGGGACGGCGAGCCTTCGATCGGCGCGCCGTCCGCGGCGATGATTTATCGTTTCTCAACAGGGATTGGCCGATCGAGTACTTCCAAGATTTATAGGTCCTTGTGGTGCATGCGCGGTAGGAGCGTTTTCTTATTATAAATCTCACTCCTGCGCATGCACTCGCGATTGCTTCTTTAGCTGTCCGGTGGAGAAATTAAAAAATATGTTAACATATTGCGCTGGCTGCGGCGCGGGCGCAGCGGCCGCCGCGCCGGAGCCGCTGTAATTGGGCCCGTGAGAGCCTTCTTTGGTACCTATTTTTTGACGGTATGTAGGTAGATGTGTTCTAATTTATTCAAAGTGAGGAGAGATCAAATTGAGTCGCCTTTAACTAACAATAAATTACATAAGTATACCAAAGCAGATATAAGTAGGTACGTATTGTAAAAAGTAGGTACCAAGCTATGTTTCCAACCACGTAGCGCAAATTGGACAATACCAGATTTGCTCTATCGTTAAAAGTAGTAGCGCAAATTGGAGAAAAATAGTTCAATTTGCTCTATCATTAAAACTAATAAAGCAAATTAGAGTTAAAATGTCCAATTTGCTCTATTAGTAGATACATCAGTGCAGCATAGTAGATACTTCAAGAAAAAAAAAAATGCCACGGGGCCCTAAGCTCTTCAACCAGTCTACACTCACTAAAATTCAAAATCCCCAGTTTTACCAACTAGTTTCCACCACCGCCCCGGCCGGGCCGGTTGCGTGACTCAACGCGAGTCCGGGCCGTCGGCGCCGCACATCCCGGCCCCGTCTAGGCCGAGATAAGATCTGCAGCCTGCGAGTGACACCTGGCCCCGCCCCTCGCAACCCCTGCTCCCTCTTTTTTGTACTTGTTACGCACTCACCTACACTACGATTGCACACCCACATGGTTAGGTCACTACGGTCGGACCCTTCGCGGTGACCCCGGCCGCCCGTGACGTCGTCGCTCCGTAGAGGCGGTCGCCCCAATTATTTTATTTGGTAAGTACATAACTTTTTTTTTAATTGGATAGTTTTGGATTTAAACGTTTTTTTGTATGTAGTTTTCTGTTTAAGCATCAGCTTAAATGCATTTAAGAATTTTGTTCCAGCCGGCCTAAATGGTGTTTGGTAACGGTAGGCTTTGATTTGACGTGAATCGAATAATTGCATTTCCGAAAATTCTATGAGAAGTAAGAAAAAAATACACCGCATATATGGGAAATTAATTTTCCGTTGGATTTTAATGAGCAGTTTTCCAATAGGTATCTAAAGCATTCCTAACCACTCACTAGATGGCGCCCCGACAATTTTGGAAATTGATAATCGCTTGAAATAGTTTCTTAGCAAACACAATATAAACACTGAATACGTTATATTAGATAATATTGTATTTGTCAATAGTTTTCAACCATTTTAGGGGTTGTAATAATAATGGAACATAGTGCCCACTTCTATAAATATTTCTATTTACATTTCGTTCAACCTTTAACAGTTATGTTTATATTAAAATCATTTCATTTTTAAGTTTAGTATTAGTTGGCTGCATGAAATCACTGCCACCATTATACAGATTTAAAAAAGATTACCAAAATTGTAGGAGCGCCATCTAATGATGCTTTTTGAAACCAACTATCAACTGGAAAACTCCTCATTGCATCCTTCTGGTTGCAAAGTCACAGGTGAAACGATCGTCATAACGTCATAATCTACTTATCCTAAAACATGTGTATTTAGTACTTAGGTGTCATGTAAACAAAAATACAAAATGTTTCTGAGGTGAGAATTATGCTGGTTATAGGTAAACTTCACGCCCTTTACTACGCTGGGGTTATCTTATATTATTCAATCAAACCTGAACACAACTCTATCGTCATCGTCGTGGCTGAATAACAATTTTCGAAAAGATTTAAGAATCACTGCTTATTCCGAAAATTATATGTTTCCTATAGAACAGATGTCCTTAATTTACCTATCCTTTTTACGATTAAAAATTTATGTGTAACAAAATAGTCATGCCGTTTAAGCGCAATTTAAAAATTAGAGTTAAAATAAATGAATATAGAGAATAATCTTGGACAAATTCACACATGGTGCTATGTAGCACCAAACTAAGTAAAGCTTACGCTATGAGAGATAACTGATATTTACTTTGTACGTTATAGCAGAAATTAAAATTCATAACTTCATTTTCAGACCGGCCGGGAATCGAACCCGGGAACTCTCCCTGGTTTTGACCACTGAACCACTCAGGTCGTCAAATAGTTTTAAAATAACAATAAAACAAGAGACAAGAGTCAATCAGCGTAATGCAAAAACACTGAAGTTAATGTAGTCAGAACTCTGGTCGAAAATTGCAAATGTATTCAGAGGAGGTGCAAAAAAGAATGTATGGTAAAACACAATAGAGTCGGAATTGTAATGCGCGCTTCCCGGGCGGTCGTTTTTCGAGTGGCCCGCTCTGTAAAGACGGAATCTTTATTTATTAGAGACACTAAATTATAATAAAAGTCCGGATGTTTTATGTCCGCAGTATTGTTATTTAGAGGCGACAAAAACCACTTTTAGTGGACAACTAGATTCACTGCATAACGGACGGGGTAATGGGATCGCCGGAGGATACACCCCGTTTTCGTAAGTGTTTCTTTGTTTTGGATAAAGTGAATAAATAGAATTTCGTGAGAGTGAAAATTACCAACACTTATTTACAAATATTCGAATTACAAGAATTCGATGAAGGTCTTCCTCGTCCTCCCAACAGGCATTCCAGAAAAATGGTTTCACGAAAGATATAACTTTTGAAGGCTTCAAAAGAGGATGTGTTCTTTAAAGTTAGAAATGTTTAGTTATTAAATATCGTTGTGAAGATCCATCCAGCGTCAATACAAAAATATACGTTTGACCTTCCCCCCATCTCCCACTATGACGTGATACCGCGTAAGCGAGTATTGAAAAAAGTATAATGCCACGCGAACGAAGTCGCGCCGGGTCCACTAGTAATTGATATTTTTAAGTTGACGCAAGTTTCTATAATTATTTGAAAATGTCATCATGCTGATGCTGGATAGCCTAAGGGGAGCGGATGCGGTGCCGGCTTTCCTTCACGGCTAGAGTGAATAGGCTGTTCTTAGACAGTCACTTACCACCAGCAGTATTGCTGTCAAATGCCTGGCTAGTTCTGTAAAAAAAGAACCCCGGATTGTCCAGAAAAACTGATTGCTATGAGCCTCGCTATCACGGTCTGTCACGCAGCCCCAACCTCTTCAGATGACCGCGAAGAAAAATTCGGACAATGTCATTAGCTGAGATTACGACTGGCTTAATCCCAGTGGACGTCACTTGTCACATTGGCAAACTCATGTGCCAGGTTCAGATCATCATCACAGCCCATAACAGTTCACTGCAAGACTTAGGGCCTCTCTTACGAAAGGGGAGGTTATTGCCATAATCGCCGCATTTGGCACACGGGTTGGAGATCGCATTCTTGTAAATATAACAATGCAAAACACGGCTGCTCATTTTCCAGCCTACTGAGACTCTAAAAGTTTTGCCTCGAAAACGTTAGTCGCCTTGTACAACACCCACGAGTACAAGGGGTTGGTGCTATTGTACCCTGCCCGACACCACACAGCCAAATTCAAATTTTCCATCAGATTCAGATACTTCTACAATATTATTATTAAGCTACCTACTTTAACAACAAACTGTAGATTTTTAACCACGAAATTCATAGGGTATTGGGACTATTCAAGGAGCACGTACTAAAGATATCATTATGTAAGTACTATAGTTTGTTAATTTAAAAATAAATAAAATTGTTAGTTAGAAATATTTCAAGGTAAGATGAAATGGGGTTAAATATTAAAGAAAATCCTAACATAGAAGTATCGGCCGTAAATAATGCACATTTATTCGGCTAGCCGGGATTCTAAGAACGTCGTCTCTGTCGTGTCAGTAAATACGAAGCCGAAACTAGCCGATGTGCATTATTTGTAGATTTACTGTACCTTAAAAGCATGTATTATAAAAAAATAAAATTTATACAGATATAAAAATAAAGAATAAACGGTTAATCGGGCAAACGTAAACTTGTGACGAGTGGATATGAAACAACAAATTCAGGGTACTGTTAACCGTAGGCAACTAAGTGGTTCGACAGTCTGGTTGCTATAAATAACAGACGAATATTAGAATGTTGATTAGACCTCCTATGAAAAAGAGGTAAATGATTAAAATTGCATTGGTATCGTATGTTTACCTACCATGAGCTCATGCTAGTGTAAACGTAGGGGACTGAATGGTCCCTCATTTAGCGTATATGAATAACCAAAATTATTCCTAAAAAGGTGTATTATGATGGTGGTCCTGATGGATTAGGATGATGATAAATCTCGGACTGTAGATACAGTAGACGTCGCGTCCGATGGTAATAAAGTTCAACATTCAGTTCCCCTTTGAAAGCCGTGTGCTGACAGTGTCTTGACCGACTCAAGGATAGGTCAATGCAGGATCAAATCTGCCGAGTCCTCCGAATCTCCTGAATCTCTCGAATTCTTCTCAACGCAGCTGGACGTGCTGCAAAAAGGAAAAAAACCACAGAGACTAACCTTTAAACAGAGGGGAAAATCCACCCAGCTGGTTTGACTAACCGTAGGCTGGCCAAAGATTTGCATGAACAACACAGATTAGTCTTTGAAACATGGGGTATGACCCCTTAAACGGATATAGGTACTATTTCAAATTAAATAAATTATAAAACGCCTTTCGTCACCTAAATAAATCTATCTGAAAGAAGCCAGTGAAATTTTTCTTTCAAAAAGGAACTCATAAAATTTCAAAATTAGAGTCTAACAAAAATACCGTAAAACGGATACCGATCCATATAGATTGCTTGGAAGTAAAAAGAACTAAAAAGATTTTAAGCCGCAAGGATGCGGCGCTGTAGTATTTGCTACACTATCTATGTTTGGTTTTTGTAATTATATTAGTAGCTACTATTATAGTAGATTGGTTAATTTATATCACTTCTAGCGGCATTTTGGGACTAATTTTTTTCAAAGGTTTTTTTACTAATTCGGGCCTGCTGAACAGGAATTTAGAGGTTGACACCGAATTAGTAAAAACACCCGCACGGCTAGCGCAAGTGTATCCGTGACATACCTCGCGGCGCGAGAGAGTCTTTGTTTCCTTCTCTCATTACTACGATGAAAGAGATAGCAATACCTATGTCGCGAATTTTCTCGCTTATCTCGCGCGAGAGAAACTTGTGCTAGCCCTACCGGTTGGCCAAAAATTTCCCAAATGCCACTAGAACTGTATTTCGACGAAAAGTGAACCAGACTACTACCTACCCAAAATATTATTCCAAATAGCAGTTACTTTATCTATGTAGGTGCTCGATGCGCCTGTTGTGGTTATGACATCTATGCCAGAGGATATCGAACACATGACAAGCGCCCTGAATACTAATAAGAGCTGTACCTTGCTACAGGAAGTGATAGATAACAGAGTTTACACTTAAAAATTTGGTGTACCTATTTCACTGAGACATTGATGACAGGGTTGTCCCGAAGAATACTTAAATTGTAATAAAAATAAATCCAAATTATTTCGGCACAGCTTCAAAATGTTATTTGAAAATTAAGAAGGATTCTAATTAAATTTAAAACATAGATATTTCTACTACACCACCGACACAGATAAAAAATCTTTGAAAAAACACATTCGAAAATTAACCTTGTATGAATTTGAGCATTACTATAATAACAATAAATATTGTTCAACCACATATCATTTTCATAAATTAATTAATTAAAGGGTAACAAACAGTAGAATGCTTACATGGACATAGAGCTAAGACAATTCCTAGACTGGCATGCTTCATCATCGGCCGCATCGTCACTTACCACCAGGTGAGACGGCGGTCAAATGCCTGGCTAGCCTAAAAACTAAAAATAAATTAAAGGACGAATGTTAACCCTAGTTATCAGGAATGACGCCGTAACTAAAAACAATGTTAACCAAATTGACAAATCATGCCAATACATGTCTACTTAAAATAAAAAGCTAACCGAAGTCACACTCCAATAGTTTACCTATCTAGGCGAAAATGTTTCTGAAGTCCACAAAAAAATGTTCACCCACTGCATTACTGCCAATATTATAGATGAGACAGAGCGTTTGTTAGTTTGTCCGTTTGTTCGACGTGCTTTTTTTATATGACTCGCTATAATACTATCCCATTTCAGAAGCAAAAGCTAATAAGTACATTATTTATTACCTATAATACAGCTAACAGGTAGTAAGATTCTGTCAAGCCTGAGGAGCCTGCCTGGGTGAGTACCACCGCCTTATCTATTTTTGCCGACAAGCAACAATGCTTGCATTGTTGTGTTGCGACTTAATGGATATGGTATCCAGCGTAATTACTGAGGCATTTCATCTTATACAGTCCTCACAGTGACAACGCACCCGCGATTCTTCATTTTTGTTGCCTATAACCTAAGTGCATGAATCGTAGATGTTATGGGCGACAGTTACCACTTACCATCAGGTGGGCTGTCTGCTTGTTTGTGACTGCGTAGTATAAAAAAGCTAAGAGCTTTAAATAATGCCTCACGGTAGACCTAATACACCTGGAACAATTCACCTAGGGTAATTAAATATACTATTTAGTAGACTTAACTCACCTGTTTCTTGTAGGTAATTTAAGTGCACTATTTAGTTGAATTAATTCGCCTGCCTTTAATATAATTTTGTATTAAAAAATGCATTTAATACGATATATCGTATAGGTAACTACCGCAACATCTCTAAGTAATGACCCACCCTTTGTCTTCATGTGACAACTACATTTGGGCTTCCTGAACTGTCGAAGAAGCTTTATGCACATCGGGTAGTATCGGCTTCGCATTGTACCTATCACAGGCGACACTCATGGAAGTCGAACTAGTAATGTCCATTATTCATCGGCTAGATAATTGTGAAAATTGTGTATTTTGGGCATGTATCTTATGTATATACCCTGTATAAATTGTGTATCATATTCAATCATTACCTTTTGCCCGCGACTTCGTCCACTCCAAATTCGGTTATAATGTTCCAGACCCGTTCCCGTGGAAACTACATTGAATTTCAGTATAAATTGTGGCCTACATACTATTCTTGGCTATAAGCTATATTACTGCCAAATTACAATGAAATCCGTTAAATATTTTTTGCGTGAAGTAGTCACAAACATCCGAACGATCCTTACAAACTTTCGCAATTATAATATCTGTAGGATATTCTTTTATAGAGAGTATTTTGGCTATAACGGGAGGCTCAAGTCTACAGGGGACTGTTGGCTGTTGATCATTGGTAATGATAATGTTAATTTTTGGGTCCAAGAGTTACATAATGCTGGTTTATCTTATCAAATTGTAGTCACACGAACGACGACGAAGGCAAAATCTAGCTACCCTATACTGTTATAGAAAGTTGCTCTATATTTTATACGAGCACACACAAAAAAATAAAAGTTTATATTTCATGTCCCGCGCGACGTATCCCCCTTTTGCTTACTCAGAGGGTATAATTCACTGGATCTTTATATTTCTTTGTGTTACGGGGGGAGGCGCCTCCCGCGGGGCTCTGATGATGAGTTATGGAGAGCGGAGCACCCGGAACCGGAAGTCGCCCCTCTGGCCCGCCCTCCTTCCGATACCAATCGGCGGGTTTTAGCTAACACTGGCGGCGTGCTACGAAATTTATTGGGATTGCGACATGATGCGTCTACGCGCCTTCTAACACAGCGGTAGCGATGCGTGCTTGGATGTTGGTTGGTCTGTGGAATATTGCGAATTTTAATGAGTTATTTATTGTGAACATTTCTCCTACAGGCTAGGGTCAACGGAATGGTAGTGTCAATGGTGTGATGCTAGGTTTATCATCTGAAGAGATGGTAGTCTCAACGGTGTTGGTAAATAATTACTTATATTTGTTTCAAACTAAACTGGCTTGAAAATAATTATTTTTATTTAAGATTTATAAGCAGTATTTTCGTACGTCTGGGTAAAATAGCTGAGACCAATCCTCATTGTAATGTAACTATTAATGCTAAAAATAGAGCTATTTTATAAACAGTTCCTTGATAACATGACAAACCCGCATTGACCCTTATTTTTTTCACATGTCCTGCCTGTAAAATGATCACAAGGTTTGATCACCTGCATTAACCCTTTATGCTCTTTCATTATAACTATACTTACATCTCAACATATGAAGGAATTCATTTTTACCAAATGTGATAAAAAAGCCAAATCAACTCCCTATTCAAACATCGTTGTTCCATCCGCACTAAAACGCACTGCTCCACCTCCTACGCAGATGAGTTCATAGCCCAGTAGCACCCTAGTAAGTGCCCGTAACTGCTTGTTGGATATTGCAGACATCCGTCGCGGGTGTAGGCGCGTGGCAGGCGCATTGTTCATAAATGTCGCTATGACAATGCGCATACGCCGCTCCCGGCTCGCACGTGGCGGCGCGTGCGGTGGATCGCCTCGCCACATTTAATTACAAACAGATATAAGATATAACGGCAGTCACCGACCCGTGCCTTACAGAGCGTGTGCTTAATCTAATAAAATAGTAAGTTGGTTTGTGTTGCGGTTTAAATCTAGTTAGGGTAGTCTGGTGCAGTCGCGCTTAGTGACTACGATAAAGTCAAAGTCGTAGTCGCAATTCCTTTATCGAGTGAGTTGGACTAATTATAATAAATCAATCATTTACAAGATAAACTAGATTAGATTAGATACGAATAAATCCGAGCATTCTACGCAACTCGACGAAAATAGCGCCTATTTCATGTGGTCGTGGAGGTTATCATTTGGGTAACACTCTAATGTTCCTGTCAACTAGCTCCTCAAGGAAATTCAAGAGACCTCTCAATCTCAGGAAGATCTTCAGGAGGGTGGTTGGTTGTCCTAAATACGAAATACCTATGTGGAGCCACGCCGCTGTCAGTGAACGGGACTGGGCAGCTATTTCTGCTTCCTCTGGGCATGCTCTGTACACGGGGCTGTCCGTCAGGGCTATGGTCAAAAGGTTGTGGTTATTATAAGGGCCGTGTCCTGTTAGTGGCCCAGTTATCAGAAGAACCAAAGACATACATATTGGACACTTTCTCTCCTACGTCCTACACACGACGATCAGGCCCAGCGCAGAATTTTAATTTCACAAGTGTTCAAGTGTCAAATGTTCACTACTGAATCACGTGGATCACATCATAAATTCGATATAGTCGTACATGAGAAATTAATATTATTCAAGTAGGTATACCTTGACATGCCCCTACCTAGCTTAGGGTAACTGGTGACTAAAAAGTTATTTTGTATATTTACGCTAAACCTAAACTTTTTATTGCTTAGATAGGCACACAGTCAGACGGTCCACCTGATGGAAAGCGGCTACCATCGACCTGGACATCAGTAACCTAAGGGGAGCGGATACGGTGCAGGCCTTTGAGTACCTACCTACCTGTAGACATGCCTTTTTAAAAACCCCTATTGAAGTGCAAGGGAAACGCTGAGAGAAGGAGCTCATTCCACATCTTGCACATGCGTGGTAAACAGGTTTACGATGTCCGTACGTTACTTCGAAGCCAGGCAACTAGATCATCATCATCATCATCAGCCTATACTAGTCCACTGCTGGACATAGGCCTCCTCCAATGAGCGCCAATGCACCCTGTCCTGGCAACTAGATGATGTGCATGAAATCTATTCCATCGTCTGAGAGTACGGTGGCGAGAAAGTAACGGTTCTTGGAAACATTCCTCTTTGTGCAGACTACGCTAAAACCTTAAAAAAGATCGAGTATAGGAGGAGACCCTACCCCAAGAACCACATTGGTAAATACACAGAGCAGTTAAAAAAATTACCTGGAAGGTAGCTCACTTTCCAATCGCTTTGGTAGATACTGTCATTTTGTCGCGTCGATTTAAAACCAAGACACGTATATACTAATGAAACTCCCTGGTTTCCTCAAGGGGCCTGCAACAGTAACGGTGGCACTCTTCAGGCGTCGCCTTCCTTCCGGGCGGAAGCCGCCAGCCCGCGCCCGGCGGCATCCGGCCCCGCTGTACGGAGACGTTATGCCAACACCTTCGCCTTTCAACGTGTCGTCGTAAAAATTTAAGTGGTTATTTTTTATCTAAGTCTTAAAATTACTTATATTTAAATTAACTTTATTTTTATTTAAGTAAATTAAAGCGTAAATCTACAAAAACTCGCACAAAGCTCTATTAGGTACTATTAATACAGGAAGTTAGAAATTAATATCCAAACAAAAAAGTTTGTATCCTAGTCCCATACTTAGGTAGTGTTATTTTTAATCAATCTAAAACCAATTAATTTAATATAAACAATTAAGATTAAGGTAATAAATAAACTTGTTAAAAAAAAAGTCACCGACGAGGATGGGATTCGAACCCACGCGTGCAGAGCACATTGGATTAGCAGTCCAACGCCTTAACCACTCGGCCACCTCGTCATGCCTGACCTCGGCGAAATAAGCGTACGCTTGCTATAGCGCCATCTGCCGTGAGTTCGTGGCACTTTGGACTAGCGCGGTGACGTCATGCTAACATTTTATGTATGTGATGTTATGTGATAAACAAAAATTGTGTGATTTGTAGTTTTAAGTTTTGTAAGTAATCAAGTGTTTTAAGAAATAGAGAAAAAAGTGTTTTCGGATTGCCTATTTTATTAAACAGCAACATTATGATAAACAAAACAAAGATGAGAACTTATCCAATTAAAAGTAAATTAGCCTAAAATCCTAATCTAAAAATGTCTCCTATATCGCTGCCACTGATGGGGATGGTGCCCATAAGGCTGGCTGCATTCCTCCGCTGACATGAATGAGACAGCCCTCCTCTCACCGGTGGAACGAATTAATCTGGAAAGTAGCTTTTTAGCTTCAGGGCTTCAGGGCCCCACGGCTCCAAAGTTTCCACGACAAACGTTGCAAATACGCAATTATCAACGAAATTTGCATAAATTAACGACGTTGACGATCCCAGCTGACGCAGCCGCTGCTTAAAGACGTAGAGCCAATAAGGGCCACCGCTAGAGTATCTACGCATGTGGCCCATACACATGCCTGACTCAGCTCTCAAGGCACGATAAACATACCATCAGACCTCTTGCCATATTTTTTGTTGTATAAAAAGAAAGGAAAAGGAAATAGCTTACTTGTTCTGTTACTATGTGTACCTATACGTAAATGCGTAAAATAAAAGTAGGTACCCACTTAGTTCAGTTTATAATACTTATTAACGTATTAAAATAATAAAGGTGTTACAGTTACGTCCCAAGAGTGACTATCGCCCAGTTTCTGAAATGACAATGTTAATCATCGATTAAAACTCTTTCCGTCTCTGTCTACCACTCACCATAGATAAGGATGGCGAATGTTAATTGAGGATTAACGATAGATTAACGTTCGAGAAACTGGCCGTTAATAAGTTGTAAATAAATACGGAAAGCGATAGGAACTATCGCCTTTAACATTTGTTTTCAAGTAGACAAATACTGGTGCAGAACCGTCAGTGCGTAGTCACTGCGAAGACTAAAAAGATATGCCTCTCTGGCTACCTTATCCTATAAACCAGAACACAACAATACAAGCTTTGTTGCTTTGCAGGAGAAATTAGTAGGTAAGGGATAGGTAGGACCTATTTAATTTATTTAGGGCCACTTGTATCAAAACTTTGGTTTAATAAATAATTCGGGGCATACATAGACAATAACTTTATAATTTTAACATAGATTAAAAATTTATTATGAGGGAGTAGGTAGCACTTATCAGCCGGAAGACGCCCACTGCTGTCCATGGTCCTTTCCCAGAAATCTCAACAAAGGCCCGTCTAGTGCCATCCGAAATTAAAAATAATATTGGCCTTAATGCCCCGGTTGTGGTCTCGTACGCGACGGCTTAGGGTCCGCGTTGACCATGATCTAGGATTCGGGACATCAAGTGATTACAGTGGAGCGACTGCCATCTGACCACCGTAACCCTGTTAACAGGGGCACCTGACCAGATTGGATCATGGTTACACATTCAGTCAAATAAAAAAATAAATAAAATAAATAAATAAATAAACATATCGCTGTCTGTTTCTGTATCAAAAAGACGAAACATGAAGGCATTTAATTTAATAGAGTATTCAATTTAAAGATTGTTTCTGCAACTGGCGGTATGTAGGTACTTATTGAAGAGTTGCAAATATGTAGCCTTTATTTTATTTGTACCCATTTACTATAAGTAGGTATGTTGTAATTTTTAACTAACTTGTAATTTTTGATTAATTTTATTAGAATAAATAAATTTGAATTTTTTGATTTTGACTTATAATCAATCAATTTTAAATTAAATTTGCCGAACCATAGGACGGTCTCTCACTAGATAGACGGACGGTGAAGTTTGTGGCGTCTTCCCACATATGAATAGAAGAGGCACAGAATCGATCGATGTGGAAGGCTTGGGAGAGGCCTATGTCCAGCAGTGGACGTCCCGCGGTTGAGCTGATGATGATGATGGAGACCATACATAGGTAAGATGGGATAATTTGTGACTAACAATCGTGTAATTACTTACAATTATATATAAGAAATAAAAATATTAAGGACGTTTAATGTACCTAATATCGAACATAAAACTGAATTTTTAAGGTTTTTTGAGTACGAAATTCAAGTAATAAATCGCCCAGTTATTAGTAGTGTGTATATAGTATAGTGTAGGTACCTGACCTGACCCAACCTGCGTGCTCTACAAGTGCAATACAACAAATTACTCACTCTCAAAGCAGTCGCAACGGCGCTGTCTCCCGAATATGACAAATAACATTAAAAATGAAACTACACGAATACCAACATAAAATAAAAATGTCAAAAATTTAAATTAAGGATTAAAATATTTAAATTTAGTGCGGGCGAGTCCCGCGCGGGCGCGGCGCGAGCGCCGGCCGGTCCGGCGGCGGCGCCGCGCGCGGGCAAGCGCCTGTGGAGTCGCACTCTGACGCAGTGCTAAACGATAGCTAGAGCAACTAAGAAAATGGAGTAAGCAAACATTTATTTAGTTACTTACAAAATATTTACAAAGACAGTTTACAGTCACCTGTGGTGTCAATGTATAAGTATGTAGTTTTACCAAACGATTTCGAAGCTCTATGAGAGCTTCCAGTTAAATTTCCACTCGGGATACATATTAAGAATTATCGCGGGTGTTTCAATTTTCATTTATTCAGAGCTCTGGAGCCCTATTTTTGAAACCGGTCGTATCCACATGATCGATCGCCTTCTAATGCTTGTCTTTTCTACCTCTAGCAATTTACTCGCTCTCGTAGTTTTTACAGCCTTCTTAAAAATCTCCATACCTATTGTAAATACCTACGTACATTCTCTTTTTAAAAAAATTTTAACCAGGGAGTTCTTTATTCCACAACCCAAGTGTAGTGTAAACGACGTTATAGAAAACATTTCATTACCTACCCCCAAAATCTGTTTAATGCCAGAAAATTATAACGAAAGAAAAACTGTTGTTTGTGATTCATAGTGTTAAAGCTATAACTTCATTTTACATTAAATGTAGGCATTTTCGAAAATCGGAACTAAAAGCCTCAACAAGTCAACGTCCCAAGAGAAGCCCTCGCCACGCCAGCCGCCCGAGTCGACTACAATAAATTAATGGAGTGCACTGCGCCGGAGAATTTTAAATATTTGAAGGCGCACAGTTTAGAAAAAAAATCAAAGTCCTCCACCACAACATAATATATTACGTAAAATAAATAATACAATCGTAAAATAGTTATAAATGTAGTGTTTATAAAAGGTAATCGTGGTTTTATGGGCCGTGTACGAACGGACGGACGGGTCGTCAGCGCGCCGCCGCCCATTCGTATTAATTACTCGGCCGGGCGCGAGCGGCGCCGCGGGATCACGCTATGCTCATAATATTATAAAACGATCCCAGAATTGTTTGTTTATTACAAATTCAATGGACATTTGAATAGATTTTGTTATTGTTAATTTCATTTTGTTCACTTAATTTATTTTAAACTTGAAAATCGCTATAGGTTCCCAATGTTAATACTTACCAAAGAAAAAATAAATAAAATAAAAGTATTATAATAATTATTACTTATAAGTAAATGCGAAAGATAAAGGAAAATGAATATTACTCTTTCAAGCAAGTAAGTAGCTTTCACCTACTTCACGGAGTAGTGCTGAAGCTTTAAATATATGAATTAAATATTCCAGAACAACCCATAGGCTATAATTTATTTCAAAACTCTATGTAGATATCTATTTTCGCCGGGAATATGGTAATAAGTACCTAACCTAATTTTAGGCAAACAAATTCTATAGAAATTTATAAATAAATCCTACCTACACCACGGACAGATAATTATGTAGGTAGTTCCTTCTCATAATGGACCGCTCACACTCACTGTTCTATCCAAGTCACGGGCATCGTGTTTTCGGCAGCAGGGGCAGAGGGGTGTTTTCACAACCTTGTTAATGCCATCGCGGAACAATTTTGCAATTCTATCCAAGGACCGATCGTTTTCATTTTCATCAGTGATGATATAAATTATAATCATATTTACCACCGATTATGACAGCTCACTTTAACTGGAGTCGACTTTCGCAGTACCTTTATCAAGATCTTCGGAGTTTCAAGAACAACAGCCAGATCGATCTCTATTTTCTTCGTGGATAAATCTCATACCTACCTCTTGAATAAACTTTCCGGTGGACAAAAGTGAGGATGAATTTTTTAACATCGAATATTTTAATATTAAGTGTTTATTTTTTATTTCTTATTTTAAATATTTTGTCTATAACTAATAAATTCTATTCAGGAAAAAAGCCTTTTGGCGAGGCAGGTCATTTTCTTGTCAAAAGTCAATTTAGAAGAACGTCGTGTTTGTACCAAGTCATTTTCTTAGTAGGTTAATTTCGAGGGACGTCATTTTCTGGTAAAGTCATATTTTTATACAGCGACTGCTTTTTCAAGTTCTTCTTCTAAACTTCTTATGATACTATGCATACATTTTGAATTAAACAAACTTTTTGGAAATCTGCAACCGTATTCATATGGATCGAGCGAGTTGTCATCCAACACTCGGAACATGGGAAGGGAAAGTGGCGTTATTCAGAGCCCGACTGAATCCTGCCCAGGTAGAGCTTCTGTAGTTGCATCTCTGCAGTTGACAGGTCATAACTCGGGCCCCGCCTGCATTGTGTGGACGGACCTCTGCGCACCGGAGCTAAACTTGACAAGGACTATAACGAACGTGTGAGGGGGCGCTAGTTTCTTTTAACATCATCATAATTTGTACCAAAATGGACGTTTGCGATATGGCAACATCTTAGTTCCTATTTACGCCACGCTCATTACGATTCTTGTCGGCGACAGCAACCACCAACCTACAACCGAGGGCACGCCGACTCGACGACCTGTCTCAGGCACTGCCGAGGGTGAAACTCAATTTCTTTCTGACAGCGATATTAAACACGTGATGGATTGGGGGGCCAATCGGTTACTTTGCATCGTTTAATTATAATGTAAACGCTGTAATTAATAGTTTACGTTGTTGGCTTTAATGTTGTTTGTAGGCAGATTGAAACGTTTATTGACTGATCTCAGACGCAGCAAGTCTGCCAGTGAGATACCTTACACAGATGGAAGTTCAATCGATGGAGGAGGCCATAGCCTAATTTTATCACTATGTCTAAAAAGATACAGATTATTTTATATTATTAGCTAACCCTGTCCCTAAAACTCTGTTCCCTAAGAACCCAGAAATTGTTATATTTTCAGATACGAACTTAGGACCTGCAGGACGGCTATCATGTTAACCACCGAATGACACAGGTCTACTGGATAATTTTTATATTATCATACTTAATAGTATTATAGTTTACTTAGAGAATACTCTATCCTAAAACTGGCCTCCAGTTTGGCAAACCAACTTTAATGTAACTTAAGTTTTATTAAGTAAAACGATACAATAGTATCGTAACAAAATTACTTACATTAATGTTTCGTCATATTATGTACGTATTACTTACGCATGTGTTTTGATAAAGCCGTAATAGTACGTAATCGTACTTGGTAACTTACCGCCTTGAATACGACGTATAAGTACATGTATGTATTGTAACCCATTTGTATCTAATTCCAGGCAGTGAGAGTCGGTAGAAAGGAAAAGGCCTGTCAGCTCGAACCATCACGTGAGGACAGAGCCGTAGTTAGGGACCCACCTTCACAGCCCCTCGCTCTACAAGTACTCTGAATCATTCTTTGTGAATGGGTTGATCATCGAGTCTATTTTTATTGATTTAGTGGTCAAGTTGCAGGTCTACCATGTAAGAGGTCCCGGTGCGATTACTAGCCGAACACTGTTATGGGCCTGGGTGTTACATGTATCCCTCCTCTGATCGTATTCCTCATATCTGAGGGTCTTGATCTCTCTCTTCCATAATTTTGTGATAGACAATGGCACACTATTGTCCCCTGTCCTCAGCACAGTGTAAAGCGTCGTAGAAAGTAGTATGTAAAGTTATTTGTATAAGTATGTATTTAAAAGTACATAAATGGTGTATTCGTTAAATAGCCCCCACGACATGTTTGCCTACTTAGGGGCTAGAAGGCGTGTTAATTTGTCGAAGCATATTTATTTATTTATATTTGCTTATTAGGCAGGTACTGTAAAAACTTACATGTAGATAATGTGTGTTATTCATTATGTGGGAAGATTTAATCGCCAAGAACACGTTCAGTGACATAACCCGCACACAAGCAGCAAAAGATAACCGCAACAAGCATCGCAATCATCGGCAGCCAATCATGAACACTGGCGCCAATCCAATCACTAATCGCTATCTGTCCACCTCACGTCACAGAAGTCCGTACTAACGGTCCGTTGTCACAAGTTCCCAACTCGAGAACAAATTGACCCTAACAAATATCAATTCTACGAGGATACTAGACCACTTAAGTCTGACTTTAAAACTAAGATCTTGCAACGCACACGTCGCTTTAATACTTTCCTTCAACAGACCCCCCTTAAGCGTCCTAGGTCCGGCCCTCGAGACACCAGCGCCTAGCGGGGGTGGTATCGATTGCCACGCCCACCCGCGGCGCGTCGCCTAGCAACGGGCACGCGCCCGCCCTGCCGCCCGCCCTGGCCTTGTTTGTATACATCATTGCTGGCCTCCAGATCTTGCTCCCGATTGTTCGCTAAAGTTTTTAGTGGCACAGTGAAGTGTACTAGATATTGTTTACCCAAAATGAGTGGGAAGTTATCTACCTCTGCTGTTTTCGAGCGGAAGTGTCTATTAAGGTCTGTGGTTTTACTTTTATTGTTTGAGTTCAAATGTCAGACAGTGCCATCTTTTACGAATACGTAGATACGCACACATCATTTTATTGTAGGTCATCTTGATACAATTTAGTGAGTGAGAGATAAAAAATAATCATGCTGACGTTAATGTCCCGGACCATGATCCAGGATTTGGCAGATCAGGTAATTATAGTGGAGCGACTGCCATCTGACCTCCGTGACCCTGCTACCAGGGGAACCTGACCGGATTGGATCATGGTTACACTTTCAGTAGCCTTACAGGTTACATCACAATGTTTAAATCGTAAAGAGATACGTGTCTGTAAAAAGTTTATCTTTGTTATCGTAGAGGTGTTGTTAGAAGAGAGTGTAGTTACAAGGACTATCTACAGGATAGACGTCTCTGGTAGGACGCTGACAAGCCTGAGGAGTTCGCTTGGATGGGTACCACAGCCTTATGAAACTGAAGTGCAAGAGTCGTAGGTGTTATGGCCGACAGTTATCACCTGTATACTCGTTTGTCACTGACCTGTTAAAATATTTTCATAGACTCGTCTCATGGGACTATGGGAGACCGAACACATACCTACTGGTCTAGTCACGATTCTCACACGAAAAAGAAACATTTAAAATCATTCCACAACTCTTCCAGCGCTAGAAAGGCTTTGAAAACTTACTTGCGTCTGATTTTGCATATAATGTTGGCGTTTTGAAAAGCAAAACAGCTTTGTTCACTCACTCTCATTACTTGATCCTATTTATTGAAAAAATATTTAAATATTCTTCATTTCGTTTCCTGTTCGGTTTGTCTATTTATATCGTCTCGCCTCATTTTATATCAACTGTTAACACGGAAATAATAAATAATTAGTCAGAAATTTCCTTGTTAATATAATCAAATTCCGTATGATTGAGTACCTATAATTGGCAGGAAAGTATCTATATCTGCCATTTTGAACGTGAACATGACTCGCAAGTCACATCCCCATTTCGTAGAGTTAGGTCTTAAAATAAATTCAGAATCCTAGCCTAATTATGTGTTGATAAATCCAATTATGGTTAATCTATATAGGTACATTAAAAACTTGTTTCTGAGAGCTTTTTCACGTATCGGGTTCGGGATATTTACGACCACGGTTTAGGATTTGGCAAATCAGGTAATTTGTTTAATTACGGTAAAACCTGACAAGAATGGATCAGGGATTCAGTCGCCTGAATGTGCACGTTCCCTCACGATGTTTTGCCTCACATACAAACATCGGTTAGTGTACAACCAAAAAACATAACCCAAAAAAGAGTGATTGGTACGTGGCGGCACTAAAGATCGAACTCGGTACCTCTCGCGTACAATGCCGACCGACGCCACCGACGCGCCCTACATGGTACATGATACTAGAACAATAAATTCTCTAAAGATACCCAATAGCAACCGATAGAAGCTGTTAGAAAAGCCTCCCGCATAGGAACGTGTTATTTATCGTCCCTTTATCTCTGGAACAATCTCCGCGATCGTCTTTTGTCGCGGCCGCACAGTTTTTTCGCTGCGACCGAAAAAATATGTTTTCCGGAAAAAATATGTCGTTAGAGCGAGCCTTGATTGCTTCGGAGATCTGCCGCTGGCTCCGCGGCCCTTTGTAGATGCGATCTTTATGCCTCTCCTATGTTTTTGATACCTGAGATAGTGATTTTTTAATCGATAAATATTGGTTAAGTTGCGGATAGATTTTTAATCGAGCGGAGTGGGTTTTCTTGCCTACATATAGGTTGGTACCTACATACTACCTTCATGTTGTTAAGGTCACAACTTTGTAGCTCATTCAAGACCGGCCTTTGTGGAGATCTCATCAGCTTATACCCAGTAGTGGGCGTCTTTCGGCTGATATGATGATGAAGACCATTCCCTAGAGGAGTTGTTTTTATTATGCCCGCTTATTTTCATATTACGAGTACCTAAGTACGTAACTAGGGCGGTTCAAGAGCAAGCAATTTCATTTAAGTACTTTTAATTTAATGAAAAACAGCTATCGATAAGATACCTTTCGCTCGTAGTGCTCTAGGTAGAGATTTTCATATTTCAACGTTGCGCTCTACGTACAAAACTGGCATAAGTGATTCAGTTGGTTAACATGCCGGCCGGTCTGCCACACAAAGGTCTCGGGTTTGATTCCCAGCCGGTCACAAACTGAAATGAAGAATTTTAATTACTGTTACAGGTCTTTGGGTTATACAGAATGTTACATAATATGTGTATGAAACCGTGTACTGGATGGAGTGCTAAATGTAACAAAACGATAGATACAATTATTCCACGTACGACAAAAATAATTGTACCTATCATTTTCATACGTTTAGCACTCCATCCAGTTCACGGCTTCATATATATATTATGTAACACCCTGTATAAATAGTTTAACAGTTTTCTGGCACCCATAACACAAACTTTGCTTAATTTGGCCCTACCTATATGGCGCTGTGTGAATTGTCCAAGCATATTTATTTATTAATTAAAGTCAGTTGACATCGATAATTTGCCTGTCCCTATTCAAATGATTGTAGGTAGGAGAAATAAAGTACCATAGTTTAGGGGCCTATTTAAATAAACCCTAGAATTGTCAGTTTAAAATAAAATAAATGATCAAAATGCTGATAAAATCTCTAACACATCTCAAGATAAAATATGTTATGCACCTATCATATTAAAATTATAACCTATAATTTAATTTTCCAAATGGTTTACAAAAACCAAATGTTGGGTGTTGTCAGGTGAAAAAACCGGTCGCATATAGGTTTGGTCTTTTTTTGTCTAAGTTAACGTGTGTTATAGTTTAGTGGTCCGGAATAGAAAGATGAGGAGTGTTCTCAGAAACTATCATAACTCATTGAAAGGTTTGTTAAATTTTTTACATTTCAAAACTATAAATATTTAATTATGTTAAATAGCAACGATTATTTTACATGAGTTCGATATATTTCATGAAACTTTGTATAAAACAGGGACACCTTTAATACGCCTACGAGTGTGGTACGAAATTTTTTATTGCTACATTCGTACATTCTCTAGATTAATTTTTATAATTATCTTGGTATAGTCGGTGGAGTAGTGGTTAAGGGGTCCGACTCGTAAGCGCGAGTCCCGGGTTCGGCATGTTCCTTAACTGAACCACTCAGGTCGTCTAAAATTCAGTACCTGATCTGCTAAAATCAGGCTTTTGGCAGATTTAGGCAGGATCATGGTCAAGGCGGCGGGCCCTGTACTCTCGCGTGTGAGAGCACAACCGAGATATTAACGCCAAGATGATGATAATCTTGGTATTATAACCGCTGAATCAGGTAAGTTTGCATTTATATATTCCGTTATTTATTGGAGCCTCAACACACATTCCATTAACTATGGATAGGACTAGGTAAAGAAGTAGTAAAAGACAAAAGCATTATTAACAGAAATCTAAATAAAATAAGTTATTTAAATAAATAAATATTCATCTTCAGGTTTCTGTGGATAATACGGTGCTGTCCTAATTGGCAACGGTCGTGCGACCGTGGTCGTACGACGATCTCACTCGACCAAAGGGAGACCATGGTCGTACCGTTGCCAATTAGGACAGCGCCTATATACATTACTTCTTACAAATCGCGTACGCGTCGCTTACGCATTGCGTCCGCCTATAATTACGTCGCGTAACCTACCGTATTGGCGCGAACGATGACGCGGTGACTAAGCGGGCGTGACCCGACGACTGCGCGGTGATTAGGCAGACGCGGAGCATTTGTTTACATATAACAAAATAACCTTTCTGTCATTCGTATAGATACCAAAATTGCATAAACATTTGGGACAAATCGCGCAGAAAACGCATAACTGTATTAAAACGTACCATTGAAACGTACAGTAGATAAAGTACGTTGGATTATGTCAATAAGTATCGATTCTTCCTAAGACTTCCGTGGATACTATATGGCAATATCTCGTGGATAAGCAATAGCAACTATTAATAACAAAAATGTAATTGATAACAATTTTACAAAGGCGTTATTGGATTGATGCTTCGATACCTACCTACCCAGTTCCCACGAGCTACAGAGCAAGAGGTGCGCGCGCGCCGTGACGGATGACCGCGTCCGTCGGATCCTGCGCGCGATTAGCACTACGTGTCCGTGTGCGATTTTACACACTCAGCACTCGGTACAGTCTACTGAGTGTCTGACTGTACTTTGCCTAGCTCTTAAGGTAGTTTTGTTAACGTTTCTTGACAATACCCACGGTTTTATGTGCAATTTTACGCGCTCAGCACCTAGTACAGTCTGTGTACAATGTCTGATTGTACCCTGGCTAGTACCTACTTTATGTAGTTTTGTTAACTTTTATTGACGGTATGTACTTACGGTTTGATTGCGCAGCCACACATGTCTGTATCACAAATTAGCTTCCTCCACGTTGGTGGAGCGTATGGTAATAGTCTCCAAGCTGGGTAGACGGACACTTTTATTTTATTAAGTAGCTTTTTAATGTATTTTATTGCTTTATTCCTTTTTTTTATTAGTCTAGGCAGGCGTTTGATCGCCGTCTCACCTAGTGGAAGAAGAACATTCTGCGCTTTCTAATGGCCCTTTGATTAACCCAGAATTTCCTTAACTATGTATAATACCAATAAAAATACAATTATATTTTTTCTCAAATATAAAAAGCAAGCCATTTTATTGAATTTTAAATAGTCGCAGTCGCAGTCCAGTATATCATTTCACAATTATTTTCGTATCGTTCTGCTTGTTCATCATCCACTTTTTATGCTCTCATTGTGTTCATTTATTAAGGTGAGGAATGGAATAATCTATTTTCTATGGATGGAGTCCATTTGAAAGGAATTAGTCCGTTATAGTGGCACAGGTGGCGAAGGATTTTCGCGGTATCAAAGAGCGGGGCTCGCCCGCACAATGGCCGCCACTCCGCGACAGATGCAACAATACCACCGACCAATGATTAATCGTGTGCATCTACTAATGTACAACAACTTTAAAAAATACAAAAAACCGTAACTAAACTTTTTGCCCTTTGTTTATGCGACGACGCCAACGTGTCTGCACCAGACCGATTCGAATTTAGAAGGACGGTCATTAATTATATTTTGTCTTACTCACGCATTCCATTTTCGAAGTCGATATGATCTATAGATCCGATCTACGGGACTATCGATCACACGCATTGGAATCTAAATTTATTCATTTAGTGGCATCTTTTTGCAGATGATGTTTGACGTTCGGCTTTTGTGATAAATTGTCCGTCGAGAAACAATAATGGTGGTGCTCCAAGAACTAATAATCGCAGTACGTCTGGGTAACGACTACCCAGACGTTAGCATCTTAAACCATCGTCATGTGTATCACTACCCACTGAACATATTAATAAAATTTATCGTAAGGTACTTCAAATTATTTTAATTTAAATAATTTTCGGTATTTGTTAATCTTTAAGCAGGTAACAACTATATATCTGTCCTTACTTACCTAATCAACAAACAGACTGATCGATTTCACGGCAAAAGACTTAATCTAACCTCATAGGTAACTAATTAACTCTAAACAATATTTCATCGGGCGGGATTGCATGACGCGAGAAAAAAACGAAAGGTCGGAATGACCGCGCCAAAACCAAAACGCCCTGTCCAAAACAAATAAAACGTAAACAAAAAATGAAGCCGGTTAATAAGCTGGATGACATTTGGGAATTCGAAAAATTCATTCAAAGCATTATTAATAGCGCGCTTGAAGTGGGTCCTATGTGATTATTAAAACGAGAAGACAGCAATTACTTACCCGGAGGTTCTCATAGACAGCTCGAGCTGCGCTTGCGCAGCCGTACAGCGTCAATCTCGGATTGTTACACTCGTAGCAAAGAGCATAACTTAGTTCGCAATACGTTTATCATCTCGCGGGCCGAACGAGGTCTCCCATACATGTTCCCCGAGACATATCCTTAATTCATTTTAAATATTGCTTCTTCGTAACAAGTCTCGGATGGCGTGATAGCAAATAATTTTATAAGGTCCCTTAACAATATGTCAAGTTGTTTCGTATTCATTTTTTCTTGTTTTCAATAAATTGTGTTCGCTCATAAGTTTACATTGTTCGATTTGGACCGGCCGGAGAGCAGCCTTTGCGACGATATTTTATACTTTTTTTATTTTGTAAAAAAAGGAACTTACAAAGCGGGTTCTTTATGCATTTCGGGAATACATTTGTTATTATGGGAGAATGATAATGTGATTATTGTTTTGCGAGGCTTTTGGATGATTGATTACCGATTGTCACGGATAATGAAGTGTTTTTGAGGCTTCCATTTTTATGCGCTACGGATAATAAACGAATGATCCGAACATTAACGTTTACAAAAAGATCATTCAGGTTCCTACCTTGTTTAATATTTTAAGAACATATTCCACTACCTACCTAATTTGCGAGATTGAACTTTAGTTTTTCAAGATTTACATTGTTATTGCATTCTACTTACCTACTTCCATATTTTTTCAACAACATTTATTAATATAACCGCTTGTTTATTATTACCTAGGGGGCACTCGGTCAGACGATGTAACTAATTGAGCGGCCATCGTCGATCAGGATAGCTGCAACCTAAGGAAAGCGGATCCGATGCCGCCCTACGAGGTACCTACCTCCGTCCGAAGTCTTTCTCTAGCACTATAACATGAATCTTATCTTCTACCATTCGCATCGACACTGTGCTAGCTTTTATTTGCTTCTGCTTTGATGTGCTTTTTTTTGTTAATTTTTATGTACTGTTTCTTTTCTTGTGTTACAAAATGTCGTGTTTTCCAAATTTTTGTGTTGTGGTGTTTCTGTTTGTGTAAATAAATATTTCTTATTCTTATTCTTATTCTTAATAGTGCTAGAGAAAGACTTCAGACTCGCTCACCCGTGAGGAATACGACTCGAACGTACCACGGTACCAGCGCCCTGTCTTAAAGATAAAAGTACCCAACACATTATTTAAAATATTCATAAACCTTATATCAACATCCCATAAGAGACCGCACAGCAGGTTGGAGACATTATCGAAGTCGCCTAGGATATCCTCTACCTAACGTCGTCGTACGTCCGTCCGGAAAATGGACCCAAACCACTCTTTCCCGGACGACTTCCCACCTCGCCAAGGATCACCTCCTCTGAACTCCATGTACCCGCCGACATGTTAGAGATATCAGTAGTAATTTAAAATATACAACAGATAACGCTGCCACCCATGTTCTGGTCTACGGATATCCTAGCTCTGTCAGCCTCTCAAGACATTAGTCGCCTTTTACGACACCCGCAAAGATTGCGTTGATGCAAGATATGTAAGAGTAACATTGAATTATTCGGATGTTAAATTAGCTCCCAGCCACAGTGTCTTCTTTGGACTAAGACATGTGATCATTCAAGAGGTATATTAGAGGTCTCCTTAGAAGCTGGCAACGCATTTGTAGCACCCCTGGTGTTGTTCATATCCATAGGCGGCTGTGACCACTTTCGGTCAAGTGGCTCGCTTGTCTGTTTTCTGCCGTATAACATAAAAAAGGTCATCTTCTTCTTTGTGTTTTCCTTAGCGGGGTGTATCCTCTGCTACTCTAGGGAGGCTAAGTGCAGTCTGCACCACGAGGTTGATTTCGCGACTAAGAAAACAGTACCTACAGTAAATTATAAAAGCAGAAAAAAGTTAAAGGTACCTACCTACAAACTTACGATAGTTGATCGAAGCTGATACTTACGGTGAATGTAGCTCAATGTAGCTCTGGATCTCTCATTAGCGGTACGATCTGTGACCGTGTGCGGCCCCGTGATACGATCGGGGCGGCTAGGCGGCCATTGTGCGTGTCGCGAGGGACAATACCGCACAAATTAATAATTCACGCCTATAAAGCTATTAGGTGCCTGCATGTAAGTAATTTTAATTTGGCCTATTGCCGGGCTCGGTCCGCTGACAGTGCAGGACTGGATTAAGGGGCAGGTTCATATGCGATTTCTTTTTTGATGGGTGGTAGAGGTTCTGCTTGGAATTGATTCGATGTGGGTAGAATATTTGTACTTAGAATTAGGTGCTTTATAATTTCAGAGATGAACTCTTTATGAGGGACCAGTTATTGCTTTTTCATATAATAATCCTACTTGCGTTTCATCGCCTTGGGGAAGGGGAAGATTTAAATTAAAATAGCAATGTTTAGTGATTTACTAAAAAAGCAATGGAATACATAATATTCTGAAATAAATTATGATTATTATTTACACCCCTTTTCGCAGAAATTTATGGAATCAAAATATATAGATAAGTACTCTATATCAATCATCAGTATTTGACTGCTATCACATATGAAATCTACGACAAAATACGTATTGGGAAGGAGTTAATGTTTCTAGATTTTTGAAGAGTCTATTGATCTAGATCAATAAGTCTGTAATATTAGGTAGTAAGTAGGTATATAGAACAGAGGCCAATACTGATGTTGGGTAGCTACGTCATACCTCTGATGCGTCTGGATGCCTTCAAGGCTAGAGTGAATAGGCTGTTCCTAGACAGGCATGCTCCATCATCGACCGCATCGTCACTTACCATCAGGTGAGGTGGCGGTCAAATGCCTGGCTAGTAAAGTAATAAAAAAAATCATAGTAAGTAAGTACCTAAAAGGTACACTAAGAATTTCATACTCGCTAATCATCCATGTGAAATAATAAATAACACCAAAAATCTGTAAAAATAAATCTCTGACTAGTTCTAAGTCCAAGTCTGGCGCCAGAAAACATGATGTTGTCTTTTTCTGTTTATAGGATTTCGTCAATAGCTGTTTTTGTTGTCGAGGCTCGCGGCGATCGGGCCGATTGTCCGCCGATCGCCGATACTAAAGCCCGTTGTACAATCCCAATAACGTTTTCTCCGGATCAAAACAACTTACATACCCAGCCACTACCATAGGATTCTAGGTACATACGGGCGTGGAGGAAATCTCATGTATCGTTCGAACTCAGGATAGCCAAAGATACCGTTGCTAGGATAGATTTCATGTACTTGTACCGTCGTCAAAGATGATGCATCAAATGCTTTGCGTGGATCTCAACTAAAAATATTCTTACAATAGCACTTATGACAGCATTCAACATCTAAACTAAATCTAGATCAAGATTGTATTGTTGAGGCCACCCAAAGCCTTTTTCCAATAACAACCGTTGCTCTTAGTCTTAGTTCCTCGAGTCGGTTCTACAAGCATGTATCCGCCCATAGCCTTAGAAACTTTTAATAAACCCTTCGTAAAAATAAATTAATTAACCTAATTTAGCTATAAGTGATCCTAATAAATTAAAATTAAAATAAATAGTCTGCTCAACACACACTCCGCTCAACATAATACAGTGTGTGACATGTAGTGTTGTGGTTTGGCATAAGGTCGCATTGCTGGGCTCAGTTATGGCTGACTATTCTAACCCTAATAAGTAATATTTATTATTAATTTAAAAGCATTAATATGTTTCGATGTTTGTCACACGTTAATAGATGATTTCGAAAAAAGTACGGAATTAGATTGGAGCCTGAGCGGGCGTTAGATTCATCAAAGTCTGGCCGGACGACTAGTAATGGCCGGACACCTCCCGTTTTGTGCATAAAGTCCACTCTTTGGTGAAGCTGGCAGTCCTTGCTGATATGCACTGAATACCAGCTGGAACCTAGCCGGAGGAGAATACACATATCAGTCTATGTAAAAAAAATGCCTGAATAGTCTAACTAAAAACAATTAAGTACCTAGCCAAGTTCCTTAGTAGGGGTCATTTCTACGGCCGATTTGACGGCGTTGTTTAATTTCAATAAGGCCGTGACTTCTGACCTGAGGCGGTCGTTGATATTTTACGAAACTTCTCTGATATCACGTTTTAATTTTCTAGGCCTAGTTCTTTAACTAGGTTTATGGAACTGTAAAATCCTACCTACTAAGAGTCTTGCGTTTACGTATAGGTGTGTTTCCTATTACTGATAGATCACACAGTGATAGTATGTGATTCCTCAATCTGATTAAACAGCTGTCTTGTCTGCTAATCTGTTGTCAATCCAACCGTCAGTACAAGAAAGTATTTTCTTTTACAATTGTAGTTCGTCGTTGTAATCGGCAAAGTAGAATGGTACCAACCCCATACTCCGGAGTAGGTACGGGTGTTAAACAAAGTCGTGTGTAGAAAAAAGAAAGTGTTAAAGAAAGAAAATGTTTACGACTTACCTCACCCTCATACATAACCACCCATTCCAATCTTGAAGTTTTCAGGCTTCCTTCCACTCAGAAGTTCCTATCCTTAAAATAATTTAGATGATTTATATGTCTAATTAACTAATTAATTTTAATTTTTAAAGTCGAACTCTTTACAAGGGTTTTAAATTTGTATGAAAAATTGTAATAAAACTCTTATTTTTTAAATTATATGAAATTCTTAAAGCCCGGGGCAACTTTGAATCGATATATTTTACCACAGGCCTAGATATTGGTTTCTAGATTACGTCTACAAAATTTCATTAGCTTTGATAGAGTACGACCAACACGAGTTTGACGACCCGAGTGGTTCAATGGTCAACATGCCGGTTTGCCACGCAAGAGGTCCCGGGTTCGATTCCCGGCCGGGCAGAAATTGAAATGATGAATTTTAATTACTGTTACGGGTCTGGGTGTTCTATGTATAATAAGTATGTATTTAAAAGTATTTAGGTAGTATATCAGTTATCTAGCACCCATAGTACAAGCTTTGCTTATTTTGGGGCTAGATGGCGCTGTGTGAATTTGTTCACGAATCTTTATTTATTTACGAATATTTAACACTTGTAATATTGAAAACATGATCAAACTACGTTTCTATAGAGCGCGCTCGGTATGTACTTACCTATTGCCTATTGCAGATTTTGATATAGTCATGACAATGTCCTCTGTTGGAATTTTATTTAAAAAATTTTGTCGGCTATGCTGAGGTACCTATCTAATAGGTAGACCACTGTAATCGATTAAATAAACAAATATTGGGATTGGAAAGATAAATACCACCTAAGATTAATTTATCACACAGCTTTCTTTTTCATTATAGCAGTTTATTTTCTGTTTTTGTATTATTTTTGGTATAAAAACAAAAGGGACCGGGTAGGCGTGTCGATCCCGCCCCGAGCGCCAACTGGTCATTATCCACTTAGCCGCATCACTTCTGTATGAAACATCTCTTCAAAATTGCTCCAAAACTGAGACTGCAATGTTTAGAAACACATTCATTTGGTAGGAAAAAAATCTCTTTCGTAGACACCCATTTCTCGAATTCTTTGTACATGAATCATCTTCTCACAGGTATGAAGTGAGATTGAGAGTGAGTGTTCATGGAAACGTGGGGACGTAAAATGTTTTTTTACATTGCATACTTTGCATGTTTTTTCAATTTAGTTTAAACTTCATGTACTGCAACGAACATCTATATCTTCTATCTACTACACAGAGTATAAAACGTTGATTCGTCAAATACCCTGTACCTACAGTATCTACGTTAGAATAGAAAATAACAAACTTATAGCACGTCATCGATAAGTATTATCCACAGAAATCTAATTAAATTGAGTTATTTGAATAAATTGAGGATAATACTATTGTATTGTCTAATAAGTCTGTTTATTTAGAGGTCTGTGGATAATACTTACGGCTAATGTACTCTTCTTTTGTTATTTTCTATTCATACGACGTACTTTAAGTATTTTGCTCTAGCTACAAAGAAAAACTTTCAAAATGGTAATGGACACTTGTATGGTATTGTACCTATATTGAAATTATTACAACATAATTTACCGATAAACATTATTTATTTAACATTTATTGTGCACAATAAATTATTTGACCGGGCCAACAGACAACCCCCGCTATAACCACATCACCATCGAAATAAGTGCGACGAGGATAGAGATTTACACTAGGGAGACATTATTTCAAATAAATATTTTGGTACACCCTTCATTTCGATATAACAAGTAGATTACTAGCGTGGGAACACAATTTTTCTTATAGACTCATCAGCTGACTCGCTTTCACGTTTGTCTTTGTACCGACTAATTAAAATTACAAAAAATTACTGGTAAAAAAGGACTTATCAATTGTATTTCCCGCACACCGCTACTTAAACAACAACCTAGACTTACCTAGAAACTTATTCAAAACCAAGTCAGTAATATTAGTTCTACCTTCTCTTACCAGCAGCAAAAAAAAAAACAATAAACCATACAACTTTACTCCTAGAAATCTCTTTACACACGTAATAAAGTCGACTTACTTCACCCTTCCGTAATCAGTGTCTAGTTGGGTATTCGGGCTTACCGTAATGATTAACGACAGAGTTTATTAATTCGATCTGCCGGATTAGACGGTGCATACGGCGGGGCTCCGCTGTGGAAAAAACAAACGAATTTTCGCTAGGGACACCTTAGCGGGGGATCCTCCAACTGCGGTGATAGGGCTGCCACTGGTTTGTCGATTATTGTGTGAATGCTTATTTTTTTTTCCATCTGGCAAACTGAAAGATAAACTGTGACATGGATTTACACTCGAATAATGAAATGCGTCTTAACTTATAGCGCTCCTTAAAGATCATGCTGTCACTTTCAGATCTTTGACATTCAAAAAAGTAGCATGATATCTAATGAACTCTTAAAATGTGATATACGCATTGGACATAGGGTGAATTTAACCAGATGCAGAATTATTATAAATACCTTACTGACAACAGTGTTATCAGACCATACTATGGTAAAAGGCCACCATCATCGCCTACCTGCTACGTCTCTTCTTTTCCCTTCATAGGTTGTTTCAAAATAAGTAAATGATGTAAAATTGTAAGAAACGCACTATTTTATACTTGTACTATATTTATATATACAGAGACAACTGTTGGGCCTGACAACAATGTCGGAGCAAAGGTACGCGTAAAGAGTCCAAATCCACATTATGACAAAAAATACAGTCCACTGGAGGTTTCATTCATTAGTCCCGTAGAACTTTAATACAGCGCTTAAATACACACATTACCCTAAAGACCAGACCAGGCGAGGTGGAGGAGGATAGGTAACTACTAGGAAAGCGCACCTTGGCAGAAGCCAGAATTGGCCCATAGGATGATGACAGACAACATTTATATAACACACAAAGCCATAAATCCACGCCGGAAAAGAAAATCGACGCGGCAACCCTAACGCTTTAAATCTGTATGTCAACATTGGGGGTTCGGCAGCGCCTCCAGGGATCCGTTTGTTTTTAATAAACGCTTTTATTTAACTATAACGCGATAGGACCCTCCGTCCGCGTGTAATACTGTTTAGATTACAACTCAAATGAAAATATATTCGATTGTGGCGAAACGAGATATGTAGCTACCGAAATGTGGGTGGAACGGTGAATCGAGCAGATTACAAGATAACCTCGTTTGTTGCGAAAATAGGTTTTAATATTGAAGCAATTGGATAAACGCATGTGGCGGAATTACTGGGAACGAGAAATTATAGGCACAATGGGTGATTTTCCTAAAGCCAATAAAAAAAATATATTTCTAATAAATGTAATAGATGGCGTTGATAAGACACGATTTTCGAAAATATATCAAAATGAGACCGTTACATGTATAAAATGTACACATTTTGCGCATTCTTCTCAGAAATTGTACTAAAACTAAGTGTCTTTTCACGAAACATCTTTCCGAGTAACTTTGGTTACCAAATTCAATACTTGAGAATCCTGAACTACACTTTTTACTTTTTAAAGTAGCTGTCTGGAAATCCGCCATTGTGCCTATCTGTTGATTGATAGCTATTGATTAATGCCTACCTGTTACATAGCTCAGACTGTCTCAGACTTACCTTAACCTTGTTTAGGTTGTCGTAGCCTGTGGCTTTCCGCGGTTGCACGTGGCTTCAGTCAGCGATGGAAGAGGGATAAAATGTTGCTAATCATTCTCTGGCATCTGCCACAAATCAGGTCAAGTTGATGTAGGTACCGTTTTTTTTAATCACTAAGGTGACAAACAAGCTCTCTCTCTCTCTCTCTCTCTCCTATTATAAAAAAAAATCATCTTGGTGTTACTCCCGGTTGTGCTCTCGCGCACGAGGGCCCGGGGTCCGCCTTGACCGTGATCCAGGATGCGGCAGATCAGGTAATTACAGTGGAGCGACTGCCATCTGACCTCCATGACCCTGCTACCAGGGAAACCTGACCAGATTGGATCATGGTTACACATCCAGTCGCCTGAATGTGCAGGTTTCATCACGATGTTTTCCCTCACCGTAAGAGCATCGGTTAGTATCAACTAATGTACATAACTCAGAAAACAGTCATAGGTACATGGCCGGAGCGGGATTCCAACCCGGGACCTCTGGCTTACGAGTTGCATACTCTAACCGCTCGGCCACCGACGCTCTCTCTCTCTCCTATAATACTATCTATAAATTTCAGTTTGTGAATGTTTGATATACTTATTTAATTAATGTTACTACTAGTCCGTTTTATCTTGTTCTTTTGTAGCACCGCCTTGTAATTTTTGATAATTGTTATCTGGTTGACTGGTAGAAAAAGCTACGTAGCTTTAAGTCCGCTATTGTACTGTAATATGAATGCTGCACGGCTAGTACAAAATGTGTGGGCGAGAGCGACAACAAGAAAAGGCGCGCAATAGGCCTTGGCCAGGGATACTTATTTGCCGCATTTGGGGTGGCGACGATGGGTTACTAAGAACCGAGTGCCCGTAAGGTATTTCAGGACCTATCTGCCTGCCTGTGAAGACGATGGGTGACCCACGGGCTGGCCCGTACCTAGGGCAAAGATTGAGTCTAGCCATTCAAAGAGGTTACGCTGCCGCGCCGCCAGCGTCCTGTAGCCGTATTCACAATGGCTCGCAAATCGGATTCGGATACGGAATCGACAAAGGACTCCGCAAAAGTTCTTAGGAAAATGTGGTTTAAGTTAATTTTGATAAAATTGTCATATGTTATAGAGAGTAGAGTTTCCGTCGAATCTATCGGGATACTGAATAACAGTTTTCGAATCGATAGACACGGATTCGCCGCTCACGAATTTTGTGTCAAATTGTTCGGAAACGGTTTCGAATCATTGTGAATACGGTACTGGTTACACTCCCGCAATGCAGTGATTTGGATTCTGTTTTCTTATTTTGCTATTATTTTTATTTGTTGTATACTTTTCATTAGGTAGTTAGGTTTTGTTTTTTAATAACGTAGTTTTAGTTATGTATTGGATCATTTAAAAATTGTTAAGAGAGGCTAACCTACCCGTATTTTGATTAAATCATCGTTCCTTTAAATGTCACTTTCTATAAGTGGCTTGGTTTGCTTGGTACCTATCTACCGCTATTTACCCATTATTCATTTATGTATAACTAACTGGCAGACCTTGCGCGACTTCGTTCGCGTCCACCTACTTTAATACTACCTACACCTTTTTTTCTTGCTTCCTCCTTGTCTTCTCCCTAAAAGACCTAAGTGTACATAGATATAGGACAGACGGCGGGATGCGAATTTGTTTGATACTATGTATATATTGGGAGGTCATTAAATTTTTTAGGAAATTATTATGGATATTTTAAATTGACATCGCCGAGGATGTTCAAGAGTCAACATTAGGTCAAATGACAGTACCCATTATGTTCTAAATTACGGTAACGTCTTTTCAAATACACATCTTAAATCGTAATTAATGAACGCTGACAAAAAGACAATGCTTGACACATTTTTTATGGTCAACTGAATCAATTGTTCTCCACAACGTCGCGCGCGAAGCAAGACGCCAATCGCATGAACTATGAGGCCGCGGCCAGGGTCATAAGTACTATCGAAAGGAAAACCCCTTGAGTAGGTGGTAAGTGCCAAATTAACGACAGCCTTTTGCACTTAGACACGTGTACCTTCACAACTATGTTTAAATATAAACTAAACTAGGTATGCAAGATAAAAAATACTTAAATGTAGCATAATTACCCTAATTACCACATTACTAGACGTAGGTACGTACGTAGGTGACACCAATGTCACAATTACCTAAATAGCAAAAACTTACATACTTCATTACTTACACTTAAAGAAAATACCTATCTATACATACTTAGAACAAAACTGTAACAGGTAAAATTCTTACATTGCATGTATTTTGAAATTTTTTATTGATGGGTAATCTATAAACGATACGTTTTCTTTTTTTCTGTCTGTCTGTATCTTGGCCCCGCATCACTCCGAAACTACTGAATGAATTCGAACGAAACTTGGCAGGATTTGAGTTCATACTACGAGGTAGGACTTTGGATACTTTTCATCCCGAAATTTAACATGTTTCCTTTGGGGAGGTCATTGTAAATGGCCGCAGTAGGATTCGAGCCCGGTACATCTCGCTTACGAGTCGGATACCTTAACCACTCGGCCACTGACGCTCCTCCTGGTGTGTACACTTTATTGTATAGGATTAAAATGGATAGGCCTATTGTCAGACCACTCCAAAGAAGTAAGATGTTGCCAAATTATATTTTTGCACATAAATCCTATTCCTTCTATTCAAAACTTACTCGCCAACAAGACAGGAGTAAATAAGGAGGGTGGGGATGCGCGAGGGAGCAGTAAGACGTTTACTTATGCGCTTATTACACACATTCCTAAATTCAGTGACTCAATTTAGAAACAAAATGTGAGAGAAAATCAAAGTGGAATGTATTGCTCATAGAATAAGGTCCATTTTTGTATCACTTATATTAAGTCACGCGTCGCTCCGCTTTTCAAAAATCCTAGATACAAAAATGGACCTTATTCTATGAGCAATACATTCCAGTTTGATTTGCGCTCACGCTTTTTGTTTCTGAATTCAGTCACTGAATTTAGGAATGTGTAATAAGCGCCCTTAGGTAAAACTCTAAATCTAAAACCTGGAACCGCTCCGCAATCCGTCTTTCTTTGACTAAACTATTTGGTTTCCCGGCTGCCATAGAAAGAGTATATATGTCTATTTCTTTGTTACCGAAATAGAACTGCCTAATCTTCGTTCCACCACCAAACGAGGAGAGCCTTGGCGAAATTACACTCTTTTACAGTCGAAATTAAGAAAACAATTCGCACAAACCACTTTGATTCAACATTTATTGTGCGAACGGCAACGTATGTCTCTACCTAAGTAAGTAATAACCGATTGCACTAAATTTTAGGCCACGCCTAAGTTGATTTAAAATATTCTTAACAATTGGATTTGAAGTGCATTGAACCAACACAAACCTTAAGTCAAAACTAAACTCGCTACGTCATCCTTATCTTTATGACACCGATTTTCTGACTCCTACGAATATCTTAAGGCACCAACTTAGGAGCCGCCTAAGATTCTACTTGAAAGTTTTCAAATCCAAAGCAAAAAGTTAGAAAATGACTTTTTGCTTTGGATTTGAAAACGTGCATGAATGCTTCACTAGACCACAGTGTTGCTTTACATTGGACATACCAGCAAAGTCCACGCGAACGAAGTCACGGGCACAGCTGTTCTAACAATAAAATCGTAATTACTAAAATTAGAACAGTATAGGTAGTTAGTGATAATTGGGCTGTCAGCTATGATAAACTTTGGCCAACGCTTGCTTAAGTTGACTCTTCGATACAGAAAACCACAATTAATGTAAAGGCAATGTGACCATGTCGCTGTGAATAGTTGTTATGTCACGCCATCTTAGCTGATAAAACAACAATCTCATAAAATACACTGATACCAAACCACTCAATAGTTTATCTCAGTACAAGGAATAAGAGAATTCAGAAAGCATAGTTGGTGTAAGTGTATTATTTTATTTACTTACTAATAAGATTATGCTAGCTTACCTATTATATTACTCTGAACGATAATCTTAAACTGATCATCATCATCTTGGCGTCAGTCCTGGTTGGGCTAAACCCGAGGTCCAGCTTTCTAATTCTCTTTGTCCACTTCGCTCCGTCTTCGGTATCCTTGGTGGTAACTTTGTTGGCACACATATCATCCTCAACGATGTCAAGACATCGCTTATCATAGAATATTGCATATCATATCTTATCGCATCGGCCACTTCTTTTGAAGAGACGAAGACGGCACTCTTGCAGCTTATATGCGACGTCAACGCTAAAGCTACCGCGATTTGGGTGTTTCGGAAGCACTCTATTTCTGTAAGGCGCAGCTCCTGCTTGTATCGTTCAAGGAGGGGCCAATCCGAGCCACCGTATAGAAGAGTAAGTCTTATATACCTGTCCCATAAGCTTTACCGGCATTTTGGGGTCTCGAATGACATCCGTCATCTCCCGCCTTTTGAGCCAAATCGCGGATATTCGGGCTATGGCGTCGCTGTCGATGTCACCGGTTTTAGTACAGATCCCAGCATGAAACTCCACCCATTTCCGTGACGCGCAGCTATTGCTTAGTTGTGTCGTTCTTTATTGTATCAGACGCTTTAACCTTTGATTGTTTTATATGTCACAAAAGGTGTAAAAACTATAGTTTGTAATCATTCACCTCTGAGATAAAGCCTGTTTTAGTCTTGGGCAGCTTGAACGGCTTGCTTCACTCAGGAATGTACATAAATGCTTAGCGAATAAACCTCCCTCTACGCTCGTGAGTTAACTGTAGAGAACATCTATGTTTATGACGTAAGAGACTGTTTTATCGCCTTGGTAAATAATCTACTATTAGCTTACATCTCTCATCTATTGCCAGTATTTTATTGTATTGTAAGACTTTATGTTAATTGTAAGTAAACACTTTACTTATTCGTGACCGTGATTTAGTATTACGTAATAAATCAATCTACCACACTACAGTAATTTGCATGTAGCTATTCTAAAATGGATTTGAAACAGTTTACAGCAAGACTGTACCGTCCCTTGCCAACTAATCAGCGAAGCCAGACCGATGTGAACTCACTTATTTCGTTTAGTGTCACAACTTTTCTCTAAGCTGTTAAACGCCTTTAAAAGAGACATGTAAGTGCTACCTATTTATCTAAAACTATTACATTATGGTTAATGTTCGTGATAGCAAATAATAAATTGGTACTTATGCCTACTTAGTAAGTCAAGCATTTAAAATATTGAAGAAGGTTTTATCACTATCTTCCGTTTTGCCTACTCGATTATCTATTTTTTATTTTTATATCTTAAAAGTAGTATTCATGTAACGTGTAGGTACGTACCTAATTTAAGTAGAAGATTTTTTATAGGTCCCATATTATGAAGCCATTGTAATTCTGGCAACAACAAGTAAGTAGCAAAGAGATTAACGAGTATTTAGTTTTATATATGACATATCGTTAACATGTCAATCGATTTTCCTATTAAACGAATCATATTTTATTGTGTTTTTGTTATGCATTTTATAGTTATTTAAACTGTTTTAAGATATGCCAGACGATTTAGATTAATATAGCAAAAGTGTGTTAAACCAACAGTCAAACTGAAAATTGTTGTAGTCATAAAAAGTCACAACATCTATTCCTAAGGAAAATATGTCTTATCTACTACCAGCTGTGCAATTAAGATTTGTATTGGTACGTAATTATGGACCGTTTCGTTCTCAGATATATCAAGGTAGGCTGGCAAGAATGGGCGTGCGAGGCGCTGTGTGGGTGTGTCTAGTGGGGCTCTGCGCCATCGGCTCGGGGGCGCCGCCGGAGCACGAGCAGCAGACTTCAACCGAGTGCCGCCCCCTGGTCATAGCGCACAGGGGCGCAAGCGGGTACGTGCCCGAGCACACACTCGGCTCGTACGCCCTCGCCGTCACCATGGGCGCCGACTACGTGGAACCAGACCTCGTCATGACCAAAGACGGCCACCTGATAGCGCGACACGACAACGAACTAGGCCTCACCACCGACGTCGCAGAGCGCACGGAGTACATAGATCGCCGACGCACTCAATCCATAGACGGACACCAGGTTACAGGATGGTTCACTGAAGACTTTACGCTCGAGGAAATAAAAGGCCTGCGAGCGATCGAGCGAATCCCCGACATTCGACCGGGGAACGCCCGGCTAGATGGCGCGTTCAGTATTCCAACTTTCCAAGAAATCATAGATTTAGTGAAGAGCCTACAGATCAGCCAGCAACGCACTATAGGTGTCTACCCAGAAATCAAACACAGTACCCACTTCAAGCGCATGAATTTGTCTTTGGAGAGGCCCGTCGTGGACACTCTACACAACAATGGTTACAGTGGACAGAGCTCTCCCGTCTACATACAATCGTTTGAAGTGAATAATTTGAAAGAGTTAAAGAACATTTCAGAATTTCGGCTTCTACAGTTATATGACACTGACAAATCCTTGTCGCCGTTCGACCAAGTCGAGCTGGGTACCGGACTGACCTACGGCGACATGGCCACCGCGGAGGGCCTGCTGAAAGTAGCTCACTACGCGTACGCTGTGGGGCCCGATAAGGACTACGTGATTCCGCGCGACAATGACAACCGGCTCGGCGAAGAGACGACTTTCGTGGCGGACGCTCACGCGGCTGGCCTCAAAGTCCACCCGTACACGTTTCGTGCGGAAAACATTTTCCTCCCCAGCGAGTATAAAATCGAGGATTCGGAGTCCGCCGCAGGAGACCTCGCCGGCGAGATCCGGCGCTTCCTGGCCGCGGGGATCGACGGCCTCTTCTCCGACAATCCAGACGTGGCGGCCAGACTGCGAGGGATCTGTATGAAGTGATTCGTGCTACTAGGTCTCATAATCGTATTTTATGTAGTTTAATTCATACATTCATCTAATTAACAACTTATAAATAACGAGCGCAATGTAACAAAAGAAAACACTTTTGTATGACATGATGTTATCGCTGTTAATTTACAATGCTAATACTTTTTATCACTTCAAAGATAATAAATATAAGTTTATTATGACTGAAATCCATTTAAATATTAATTAGTTACTAGATATTGGATACAATGGGTGGCGGTGTGTATCTGGTGGTGTTGTTGTCGTGGATCGGCGCGGGCGCGTGCTACGGGACATCTGGGGGCGCGGCGCTGGATGCGTGCCGGCCGCTGGTGGTGGCGCACCGCGGCGCCAGCGGGTACGTCCCCGAGCACACGCTGGGCGCCTACGCGCTCGCCGTCACCATGGGCACCGACTACGTGGAGCCCGACCTCGTCATGACCCGCGACGGACACCTCATCGCGCGACACGAAAACGAACTCTCCCTGACGACTGACGTGGCCGAACGGACCGAATTCGCGAGTCGCTACCAAACCAAACAGGTGGGCGGTCGAACCTACAATGGCTGGTTCTCCGAAGACTTTACGTTGGCAGAAATAAAAACGCTGCGATCGCGGGAGCTCCTGCCCTTAGCCCGACCGGGGAACACGAGGATGAACGATGCTTTCGAAATACCCACTATGCAGGAGATAATAGATCTCGTCAAAGGTATGCAAGTAAGTGAGCAGAGAGTGATCGGCATTTATCCAGAAATCAAGAATGGCCTTTATTTCCAACGCCTCGGCCTGGCTATGGAGAAACCGTTAGTTGATTTATTGCACGACAATGGATACAGCGGGGCCGACGCGCCCGTATACATTCAGTCTTTCGAAGTGAGTAACCTGAAGGAGTTGAGGAACTTGACTGATATGAAGTTGATCCAATTGTACGGGAGCGGGCGGCCATTCGACCAGGCAGAGCTCGGTACCGGACTAACTTACCTGGCCATGGCGACCCGTGAGGGTTTGCTGGAGGTGGCGACGTACGCCGACGCCGTGGGGCCGGATCGGACCTACGTTATCCCGCGGAACATCGCTAACAATTTGGGGACGCCTACAAATTTCGTAGCGAACGCTCACGCGGCGGGGCTTCTGGTGCATCCGTATACATTCCGCGCGGAGAACTCGTACCTCCCGGTCGAGTTTCGATCCAACGAAACCGGCGCGGCGGCCATTGGCGACATGAGGGGGGAAGTCGAGGTTTTCCTGGCAGCCGGCATCGACGGACTGTTCACAGATCAGCCCGATTTGCCGCTGCGGATGCGTGGCCGGTGCGTCGCGCCTCTGCCATCCTCTTCACCAAACATTAGCGTCCATCCATTACTTTGCTTAATATTGTTAGCAGAAATACTTTTGCGATAAGTTAATCGCTCTAATCCAATTACAATTGTACGTAATTAAATTATTACCACACCCTTATTGATAAGTTAAAGTCGCTTTATTATATCGCTACCTCTAGTTATCAATAAATAGAAAATAAGGCTGTGCGATGTGTGATAGACACATGTGCACCTCGTGAAAATAAATGTTCTACCCATGTTAAATGATAGTGATAGGTGGTACTCTACGAGTCATTATAAGAGATATAATCAGTATACGAAATAAAATAAATAAATATAGGCACTCGTACTTATATTAGAAAATAGTCAAAACTTCAAACAGGACAACTACATTTTTAGAGATGTTCGGAAGAAATAAAAGCCACACGACGTACCTATAATGAACATTTTATTTACGGAACTGAACTAACACACTAATTGCTCTAATCTAATTAAATAATTTACCGAAATCGTTTATAGTAAATTCTATGGTGCACATGATGCTCAATAATTTGTTGTAAACAAAGTAAATTTTATTTTGTTTACCTACAATAAGCAGGCGTACAGGCAAGTTTTATGTATTGTTACGGCGAAGTCTAGGTCGAAACATTCGATAACATTATTCTTAGTGGGGAGTTTGTAATTCAAGATAGTAGATAGAGAGATAGGGCATGTGACAGTGCGTGACAGTATCATGCCTAAAAACAAATTCACAGAATACAGCAGAGATTGGACTCCCATACTTTGGACGATAAGTATAGTCGGCCGGACGTAAATTATATAGTACTAGCTTTTGCCCGCGACTTCGTCCGCATGGAAATCGTTTTTAGGGCAGTTTATCTTTTTCCTAAGGGACCATTTTAAATGTTCTGCCCATTTATGAAAGCTAGTACTACGGAGAGGTCAAGCTGTACCTCTGGTTCTTCCAAACCAAATTAGATGAAATATGGTCTAGATTTTAAATTGGGCTGTTAACTACCAAACTGAAAATGTCATCAAAATTCGTTTTGTGCCATTTCCATATTTCTTATAGTTTAGCTGGTCTTATAGTTCAACATCAGGTGGTTCAGCTTCCAGAACCAATTATACCCTATATGTTGCCCAGGCTTAATATCTACACAATAAAAAAAAAATTCATTATAATTCGTTCAATCGTTCCGGAGATTAGCGTCTACAAATACAATATTTTTTAAATTCTTCTTGTACTATTTCTTCATCGCCCTTAATATTTTTTTTGGTAATATAATCAATGTACAAACAAACTTTTTTTACTGTTTTATTACATGTATAGATAGATGACTTTATTGCATTGGATTTGTAACGAGTTGCACCCCAAACAGAGACCCCTTGGCACCTCTTGCGTGGCATATGGCCACAGCACAGGTTTCACAAAGGTGTTCTCCATCGGACACGTAGAAACGCACGCAGACGCGAGGGCAGCAGATCTTCGTACCTTCCACCGCCTGAGTTTTCATTTCAAACTCTGCACTGTATTTCTCGCTATTTGAAGTTCATGATCCATTCCGGACAATGTGTTTCTTTAAACAAGGCCCTTGTTGGGATACTAGAAGCCGTATTCACAATGATTCGAAACCGTTTCCGAACGATTAGACACGAAATTCGTGAGCGGCGAATCCGTGTCGATCGATTCGAAAACTGTTATTCAGAATCCCGATAGATTCCACGGAAACTCTACTCTATATAACATATGAAAATTTCATCAAAATAACTGAAACCACATTTTCCTAAGAACTTTTGCGGGGTCCTTTGTCGATTCCGTATCCGAATCCGATTTCCGAGCCATTGTGAATACAGCTATAGATGTCTGACCGTCGGAAGACTTTCGCGAGAGCCGGAATTCAAGCAATGCCTTGCTACCACAACAATATGTTTATGAATCGTTTACCTCGAAGAGCGAAACCAATTATTGGATTGTCGAGTAACACACCCCAAGTACTGTCGACCGAACGCCACTATATACCACATTTGGTGCAAAAAGCAAAAGAAATAACGAATGATAAAAATTTAAATCGTGGCGATGGCTTTAGGATGTCGTGCGTGGAATCCAGTGGTAAACGTTTATAATTACAAAAATAGTTCGACTTCAGTTTCGTGTAATGCCATAAGGCCAGGTGGCGTAAGTGTAACAAAGGGGGAAGTGGAATACCCAACCATAACCAATAAACTATGAAGTTTATCGATATGGTGCTCTGTTAATAAAACAGACATGACCAAATAGTTTCAATATCGTAACATAGATATCACTATGATCATTCTGAAAGATAATATAAAAAAAAGTAATTTGACAGTTGTCAAACCACAAAACACGAGTTGGACGTTTGTTTCTTTTTTTCACGAAAGTCAAGTGATTTTATAGTGTTTATGAAAGTTTGTCACAGTAAGTACAAAAAGTATAGATAGATTTAATGTTTCAATTGTCATTTCTGTCTAAAATCTACAGACAATTGATTTATGACGCGGTAGAAATGCTTAAGTCAAAGAATACTGATCGGGGAAAGTGAAACAGTGATGGCCGGGGTAAGAGAAACATATAGCCCACTTCCCCCGAGACAGAGTTTATCAACATTTCAGAGAAATAACCTTATTAAAAAAAAACATCATTGATTACCTACCTACTTGGAAGTAAATTATGTGGTTATCATTCGGTTAATGTCTATTGTATGCTGATTATTATTTAAGAAGACTGCTTTTCTACTTACTATTATAAAACTGGCCTCTATTTGTTTATTCAAGCATCACGCAAAAACGATTAAACCGATTTTGATGAAACTTAGGCATACGTATAGGATACATATATCTTATCTTATTATTATATATATATATATATATATATATATATATATATATATATATATATATATATATATATATATATATATAAAAGAAAGTCGTGTTTGTTACAACACTTATAACTCGAGAACGGCTGGACCGATTGCCATGGTTTTTGATTTGTTGGATTTGTTTCCTTCCCGAATAGCAGAATACATCTTAAAAACAATGAAAACTCGAAAAAATAATTTTAATTTTCGAAAATTATTTATTAATTATTTAATTTTTAATTCCCGAAAATAATACATAAGATTTATTCTACAGTAAAAACATAAAATCATCGGAAAGGAACGGAATTTAGGAAATAAAAAATCAGTTGGTAAAGGTTATAAGATTAAGGAAAAAAAATCTAAAGGTTAACAAAAGTGTAAATGTCTTTTTATAGGTTGTCTATGATTTTTCTTGATAAGCTATTCATATATAACTATATAGGATAGGGGTAGGTGTAGGGTAGGTGTAGGGTAGGTGTAGGGTAGGTGTAGGGTAGGTGTAGGGTAGGGGTAGGGTAGGGGTAGGTGTAGGGTAGGTGTAGGGTAGGTGTAGGGTAGGTGTAGGGTAGGTGTAGGGTAGGTGTAGGGTAGGTGTAGGGTAGGGGTAGGTGTAGGGTAGGTGTAGGGTAGGTGTAGGGTAGGTGTAGGGTAGGTGTAGGGTAGGTGTAGGGTAGGTGTAGGGTAGGTGTAGGGTAGGTGTAGGGTAGGTGTAGGGTAGGTGTAGGGTAAGTGTACGGTAGGTGTAGGGTAGGTGTAGGGTTAGAACGCTACGCGAACGAAGTCGCGCCGGGTCAGCTAGTTAAGGATAAAGACAGAAAGTATACTTTTTATCATCTTGGCATTAATGTCCTGGTTATGCTCTCGCGCACGAGGGTCCAGGGTCCGCCGTGTACATGATCCAGGATTTGGCCGATTAGTTAACAATGGAGCGTCTGCCATCTGACCTCCATGATCCGAACAGGGGAACCTGACCAGATTGGATCATAGTTACACATTTAGTCCCATGAATGTGCAGGTTTCATCACAATGTTTACTACCCCTGATTCCCATGACTATGTTTCACTTACCCCAAGTTCAGTTTATTCAATGTATTTTAAAAATTGAACCTTACTTCGATAGACTGAGACTCTTATTAGAGCGAAGCAATTTGAGATGTCATTTAAGTCATTACAATATTTCCACAGACCTAATATTTATAGATATTCTGTTGATAGTTTCACTTACCCCATATTTCGGGGTAAGTGAAACAAAACCATAGACTGCTTGTATTTGATATTTTTATTGTTAATTGCCCGACTAGAGGGCTTGAACTCGTGTCATAGAAAGCTAATGATAGGGAGTATATTTTGCACATTTATTGCTATTCGAAATGAGTCTTTTTACTGATCTAGAGCTCATTATGTAAAAGTAGAAGTAAAGTATGTTTCACTTACCCCACCTGACCTTAGTTAGTTTCGAGGATTGTCGCCATAATAAAAGTTGTAGAAAATGAAAAATCATTTCCAATGACATATCGCTCAACGTTATTGATCATATAGGCCGAATTTTCCAGTACAAAATGACGTTTACTTTAATTGTCCATAACTTTTTTCTTACAGCGATTTGAGGATTGTCGCCATAGTAAAAGTCGTAGAAAATGAAAAATTATTTCCAATGACATATCGCTCAATGTTATTGGTCATGTAAGCTGGGGCCCATACATTTCTGCCGGTCTCTTTTAAAGTTATTAAATATTTACGTAGATAATTTAAATTACAAACTAAGAATTTTTTACAATGACCGTCTAAAAACGTTCTTTAACGGTATTCTTTGAGGCTATTGATGGTCATTGTGGGATCAGTGGATCACTTTGTTTCAAGGGCACTTAACTCCGAAACTGTATAAGATAATGACGTCAAACGTCAGTGAAGGAAAGATAGACAATTTCTACATTTTATACTATGCCTATGCCTAATATATACCTATTGGATTTCGAAATATTCAATTCATAAAATGGATTTTGTTCCATTGTGTCCTATATGGTGTACCTATACAGTGGATCAACCCCGGGAACAGTAAGTCAGCAGGGTATTTTAATATAAAAAGACAAGTTTTAAATTATTATTATTTTACAACACATTCGCCTTTTTCAAGTTTCCCGCCTTTTCTTCTCTCTCTCTCTTTCTCTCTCATGCAGCCATGATTGTACACCCGCTACATATACACATGCGCACTCAATATTCGTATATTGGACGCGCACGGTAGGACTTCATGTACGTGTGACATCTTTTTCTACACGCGCTCACTACTCGTTATTTCACAAAATCCGCAAATGGAATCGCAAAACATGAGTGCTAAAATATATTTTGCAATACAAGAGGGGAAATGTTTGCGCGAATTGTGGCTGACTCGACGAATGTGAGAACGCGGTAAAACCCTTGATGACAGCACATTACTATATTTTGAATCTGTAGTCTTATTGTTAGTCCGTGTTTTTGTACACGCACGGTATCTAGGAACGCCGTGGTGGCGCTTATGTCTTTTGGTTTGAATGCCTCCACATTGTATTGGATGTTACAATATGACGGAACGATAGTTCTTTTTTGCGCCACGTTCCTTTGCTTGATTATCTGTCAGTTTGTATCTGTACTTTACCTTCTTTCGTTCGTGTATTTCCGTAATTTTTAAAAATCCGAAAAGGAAATGTGAAATGAAAACTGTTATTCCTAGACAAATTCAGAAATGATTAGACATTATCTAAAGTTCAGAAAAACATTCACTTTATTGACGTTCTTTATCTTATGTAAGTACTAATTTAATTTTTTGTTTAGACTTCTTGTTTGATAAGATTGTTTACAAGATTTCGGCAAATCACAATAATAAAGCACTAAATAGCTAAATGTGTACGTTATTTGTACTTTGAAGAATACCCATTCCTTTGCTATAAATGCCCTCTTTCAAAATGTTATTTTTCCACAGTGCTTCTAATATTTATTGCTCTTCATAAAAAATCGGAGAGTATAGCAGCTTCCAATTATAGACATGAGCCACTAGGCGATGATTTTGAAGATTTAACGTACTTTAACGAAGTTCCAAAGAAAGATCTCAACAGTGATACTTTTAAGAAAAACAACAAAATGGAATCTAATGTTAATAAGGATCAGAGTAATAAACGAGACCTTCAAGAGGCATTGGCACGTATTGATCAACTTGAAAAGAAAATTGCTGTTTTGGAAGGGAGAATTCCACAAAAGTACCCTGATGTTAAGTATTTGGGGCACAAACACAGGAAACGTATATTGGTTAGTATCCGGTTTATTTCACTTTTACAACACTTATCACATTTTCAATATTTGTTTTAAATCTATTGAATCTACCTAGGTATCTTATAAATATTTGTGTTCTGATGATTTATAAATTAAGAAAATTTCAGGTAACGGGAGGTGCTGGTTTTGTTGGATCTCACCTTGTTGATGTTCTTATGACACAAGGTCATGAAGTGATTGTTGTAGACAACTTTTTCACTGGGCGGAAAAGAAATGTGGAGCATTGGTTTGGGCACCGCAACTTTGAAATGATTCATCATGACATTGTTAACCCACTATATGTTGAGGTGAGTAATACAAAATGAAAGCTTGATTATAAAATTTTTAAACCATAAATAATAAAATAATTATTTTGCATTAATGACCCTTTCACACTCGAGGACCAGGAGTCAGCCGTGACCATAATCCAGGATTTGGCTGATCAGATAATTACAGTGGAGACACTGCCATCTGACCTCCGTGACAATGCTACCAGGGGAACCTGACCGTATTGAATCATGGTTACACATTCAGTCTCCTGAATGTACAGGTTTCATCTAAAACTAACCAATAATTGCAATGAAATACACATTTATTTTCTGTTGTTTATAGGCTGATGAAATATATCATTTAGCCAGTCCTGCAAGTCCACCACACTACATGCAAAACCCTGTAAAAACTATAAAAACCAACACACTGGGTACAATCAATATGTTGGGCAAGTATTTATATCACTTCATAATTCTGTGTCACCAAATAAAAATTAAATTATGCAATAAACAATCAACATAACAATTTTATTAATTTATTACAGGATTGGCTCGCCGAGTTGGTGCTAAAATACTTATAGCTAGCACCTCAGAAGTGTATGGAGACCCCATGGTGCATCCCCAACCTGAATCATATTGGGGACATGTAAATCCGATAGGTAAAGAAGTTCATCATAATTCTTCATAAATAAGTAGATTGTAAGCTTAATTAAGTAGCTTATAATATTTAGCATATTATTATATCAGCCCAAATCATTCCACTGCTGGGCAAAAGCCTACCCCCATTCTTCCACTCTTCACAATCAAGTGCCAATGTCTGTCATATTTAGCATAATTAGTAAAAAAATATATGGATAACATTATAATAAGACCATGCTAAGTCCGAATCACTTATAAAAAAAAATACTCTGTGACAAAAAAAAACTTATGACAAGTTTTTTACAGTAATAGAACATAATTCATAAAAGTCATAACAAACAATTTGATTTCTGTAGGATTGTTTATTTTCGTGAGTTATGAAAAATATTATTGAATAATGGCCAAAACAATTAAAAAGGAAGTGAGAGATAATTTTGATCATGATTAATAATTTAGTCAAACTAAAAGTACAAGTTCAAGCCAAATAACTGAATGTTTACAAGAAGGACTGACAAGGACAGATTATCCCCAGATTATTGCCATATCAACATTTTATAATTTTTACTACTGCCAGTGCCAGTTACATTATAACTTTTTCACGATATATACAGATTATTTTGTAAATATTTCTGATTATTAAGACATCTTTCCAGGGCCTCGAGCATGCTATGATGAAGGCAAACGAGTGGCTGAAACTCTAGCATACTCCTATGCTAAGCAAGAGAATGTGGCAGTGAGAGTAGCTAGGATATTTAATACCTACGGCCCAAGAATGCATGTATCTGATGGACGAGTAGTATCTAATTTTGTTATGCAAGCTTTGCAGAATTTAACCATTACGGTGAGTATTCCGCCACTCCTCAGCCAACAATGTCAATATTTTAATGTTTGGGAAAGAATTATATATTTATCGGCTGGATACAGGCTAATCAATTAAGCTGCCTGCCTGATTTAAGATAATGTATTACAAAATGTAGAGTGCCATTTTATTTGTATTATTTCAGGTTTATGGTAACGGCAAACAGACCCGTTCATTTTGTTATGTCTCCGACCTAGTCGATGGGCTCTTGTCACTTATGAAGTCCAGTTACACACTGCCAGTTAATATAGGAAATCCAGTTGAACACACAATTGAAGGTATTAAAAGTAGAATAATTACACACAACTCATAAATGTTATTTCATTTATCATACATCTGTCTCGATCAAACATGAGTCTGTCAATTCCCATACATTTGGCCCCAATACATCTCAAACCCTGACTTGCAGTAATCAGATCAATGTTTTTAATGCCACGTCAACTATCAAAATATATGAACTTATACAGGGTGTTTCATAATACATGTATAAAGCCGAAAGGGTGTTAAAGTATAGCTTGCAAAGAGTACACTGGCGACTTCATATTATCCAGACATTGAATTTTAATTTTTATAAAAAATCTTCGTTTTTAAAGAAAAATAACCATATCGACTACGTTGATGCGCAGCACTATTTCAAGTTGATGATCCTAGAAGGAGAAGTTTAACCTTTTAAATTAAAATTACAGTATTTTTTTGTACAGAACCCTCAAACCAAAAAATACAAAACGGCTAATTTAGATCTCCTTAATATCCCATTGCGCCTAGTACTATGAACTTGAGTGACCTTTTACAACTGATTTCTAGAGATGCGGTCTTTCGTTTTCAAAATATCGATTATCGACATTGAAAAGGTAAAAGTTCGATAGTCATTTTCTCGCTAACTATTCCACGCACGAAAAAAATAATTGTACCTATCGTTTTAATACGTTTAGCACTCCATCCAGTTCACGGCTTTATACATGTATTATGAAACACCCTGTATAAAAAATGTATTTACAGAATTCGCAATGATAATAAAGAACCTAGTCCCCGGGTGTCGCAGCCTGGTGGCGACGGGCGCGGCGGTAGAGGACGACCCGCAGCGGCGTCGGCCAGACATCACACTAGCAGAGACGCAACTCAGCTGGTCGCCCAAGGTATGGATGATCAAGACTTTTATTAAATTCTAAGCCTCTAACTAGGCGCGGCATGAGTCTAGTACGTACGTTATCCATTGCAGCTATGCCAAGATAAATCATACGAAATTTTGTACTTAAAATGCGAAAAAAAGTACCAAGTATAAATTACACACATAATTTTGTAATTTACTAATGTAATCTTTGTTAGTCCCAATGAGATTATGCCGATAGCTAATAATAAACTAATGCTATCATAAAAATTATTTGATACGATTTTATTACAATTCGATTTCACGGATTAGACAAACATTACCTACCCTATTATAATTGTTTGCTCCCATGATACCGACATGTATCACCTTGGATCAGTGGACTAAACAGGAAACTGTACGTAATACTTGCACGCCGCTGCTGCCAGTGAGATGAGATGCACTGTATCGTAACCTGGCTGGCTAGCACAAGTTGCTCTCGCGTGCGATAAGCGGCAAAAAGCGCGATATTGCTATCTCTTTCATCTTAGTATTGAGAGAAGGAAACAGACGCTCTCTCGCGGCGCGAGCGTTGTCGCCGTCACAGATGTGCTAGGGCCTCAGCTCGTACAGTGCGGACGGATTTCTTGGTGTATATCGATTCCTATAGAACTGCGATTTTTTTATCGGCATTCTCATAGCATTTTATAGGAGCGTCGGTGGGCGAGTAGTTAGGGTATCCGACTCGAAAGCGAGAGGGACCGGGTTCGAATCCCATGCATTAGTTCATTGCTAACCGATGCTCTTACGGTAAAGAAAAACATATTGATGAAACCTGCACATTCAGGCGACTGTATGTGTCGCTATGAACCAATTTGGTCAGGTTCCCCTGGTAGCAGGGTGACGGACGTCAGATGGCAGTCGCTCCACACTCCATCTGATCTGATAATACTGGATCATGGTGGAAGCGGACCGCGGGCCCTCGTGCGCGAGAGCACAACCGGGGACATTAACGCCAAGATTATTGGTTTATTCCCATTGCCTTTACGCCGCTCGCTCCGTACCTAAGGAACCGATTCCGGTGCAGTGGATGTGAATTGTTTACCTTATTGTGTACTAGATAAGTTAATTCACATAAACCGCCCATGATAGTCTACTGCTGGACTCGAGCCTCCTTCACACTTGGCAGGCTGGTTTAATATCGCAGTTTTTAATGCCCAGCGCTGCTGCACATTTTCTCGTGTACGGAGATAATAGAATCTATAACCACAAGGCAGACCATCTGATGGCCTTGCTGCTGCGTACTACCAAATAGTACGTCTATGACTGCCTCTGTGATGTACGTCGCCTTCACAATACCCGTGGGGGTACTATGTACCGTCTTTGTGTGAACTTAACGTACCCGTAAATTACGCGCGCGAGCGGTACTTTTTGGACTTATACCATTTCGTGTTCTTCGGTGTGCCTGATGCTTGTTTAGTAAATATTAGCTTTATGGCGATAAAATACACGTAGGTAGGTACTATTAACCGTAAACTGTAACATTTCAGTCGAAGTCGTATAAATTAAAATTTAGTACAGCGCAAAGCTGAGTGTTACGCGCGTATACATACATTGTCTTTGCTGACTGTCCGTCGAGCACTCAGGCCGTATTCAGTGTTCAAAGGTGGAACACTGAATACGGGGCCCGGTCATGTGAATATGTAAAATAGTAAATATAAATTGCACGCCAAAACTTAAACAACTCACAACTCAAACGATTATTCGTATGGCTTCACGTCAGTCACGACTCACGTTGACGGACGGGGCAGCGGCGAAGCGACTAGCGATAGGAATACAACTTATTCTCTATATTGTTATTGACTGAAATTGATAAAGCGAAATAGTCGCGGCTTCTCCAAATGATTTAATATGTACAAATTTAACTGATAATCACGCAGGAACATCCAGTATCCAAAACAAATCTGTATACATCAGTTTGCTTGACCATTTATATGTTCTACTTTCCAGGTGACCCTACAAGATGGTTTGCAAAGAACAATAGATTACTTCAGAGAAGAGTTGTCTAGAACTACATTTTATAACAATCAAACTTATATGGACATAAAGGTAAAAAATAACAATTAACATAAAAGTAAAAAATAACAATTAGGTAAAGAATAGCATGTTTGAAACCTCTTTGAATTGTGATATTAGGGTAATTGTTCACTGATGCAAAGTAGAGCTGTAAGCATTTTAACATTGTTAAGTATTTGTGAACCTGTCACCTTCGTATGATTAATTTGTAAAAAAAACCACCTGACTGAATATAATGACTTGTTTCAACAATAAGAAATATAAGCACTGAGATTATGTGTTGACAAGTTATGATTCTGATTTATTAATGTGTAAGTGAATGATCTAATCTGTTAATTTATTTTCTTTCATGATGAAGATTTACTATTCTCTCTTTGTTTGCCAAGAAGTGGTTGCCTATATTTATGTTATGTTCTTGTTTATAAATAAATATTTCCTCGGTTTTACAAGTTATATAGTTTTATTTATACATTTTTGATGGACTATGGATATAATACTAGAAATTTGCTACCTGATTACTTGCAACATGCACTTGGCAAGACATTCCAGTTATAGAAGTATGACTTTCTGTCTGTTGTTTCTGTTTTACATAGTTTGTTACCCTGTGAGGACACCAGGTCCCTGTACATCTGGAACATATCACTTGGTGCTTGTTTGTGCCTCACCAGCATATCTGCTGAGCATCCGCGAGACTTCCATTGGGTGTCAAATCTAATGTCATGAACCCTATGAATACCATCAAGTGCTGCAGTCCAAACTCCCATAGAAACATCCTCAGAGTTATAATCACTGAAAAGGTATAATAGTTATCACTACTAACATGGCTACCCTCCAGACTCATTGTATGTATGTATGTATGGAAACTCTTTATTGCATTAATTGCTTAGAACTATATAACAAAAGTGATATAAAATACATTGCTAAGGCGGGCTTATCCCACAATGTCATTGTGATTGTAAAATAATTTTTAATAATAATATATCATCAAGAAGTGTCAATTGGCTAACAAAATAAAAATTAATTTACCTTAAATAATCTGCATTGTTACTAATATAATTGGCAATGCTGCTTGATATGACATAGCCACCACCCAATGCATAAGGTAAGTAGTTATCACATAGAAACCAATCTTGTTCTTGCCATTTACCATTCAAATATACATGAGCTCTACCATCAAAGTAGCCCCAGTAAAGTCCTTTTTGTGGTATTGATTTTTTCTGAAAATGTAATGTTCTAAATTGTGAAGGTTTGATAACTTGCATTATGTAAATAATTATAACTATCATACATTACCTTGTATGTAATATATTCATTTAGCTCAGGAGCATCCATTTCAGGGGCAAATGCTTCTAAATCTCTTATAATTAAATCAATCCTAACAAATGAGTCATCATCACACTTAATAAGATATTTCAGTCTTTTCAAATTGTTACTGAACCATTTTAGAGCATGTAACATCTTACTAGCCAAATTTTTATAACTGTCCTCAAAATTATCTAATAATAACAAATCATGACTTCTATCATTTTCAGCTTGTAATCTATTTAATTTTAAAGAGTCTAAATGTTCAGTTCCTATAACAAAATATATTTTGAGGAAATTTGGCAAAACCAAAGGACTAGACCGAGTATGATTCCATTTATATAAACGAACACCATTTTCTGTAACAATGTTGTTAATAAATGTGCCCCAAGTTGTTCGAATAGCATCTCTCTTCATCACATTATCTGGACTGCTTAAAATAAGAACTGCATATTCTATATTGTGCAATGGTTCAAAAGCTTCTGATTTTTCTGTAGAAATAGATACATCTGTGCAGTCAATTTTTAATAAACTAACTGTTATTCCACAGCCCATATAAAAAAAGAAAATACTTATTAATACCATTTTTATATATTTCTTTAGATAGCTTCTAATCATTTTATAATGTGTATTAGCTATATTTATGACTAGGGACTTGTTAAAAATAGTTGTTCAGTTGAGGTCAAGGTTAGACTGACGGTAAAATAGATATAATGTAACACATTTGGTAATACACTTTTTCTTTCTTTCTTCCTTAAACATTTCACATTATTTATTATTCATATTTCTAATTTCACTATTTACAACAACAATACCACTATTGATAACCATAACCACGGCTTGAAAAACAACAACAATGTTACAAACCAAGCTGTTTGCTGTCAAAAACTCGGACCATAAACTACAGTTCCACAACGGCGCGCACCGAACGCAAACGGATTTGGTCGTGCTCAACGGAAGACCCCGCTCGACTTGCATGCGCTCGCCACGCCTCGTCACCCGCTCGCTTTTTTGACAATCGAATGGCGAGTGGCGAGCGCTCAAGCTGGTTCGTCACCCATACTAAATTTCTCTTACAATGCTTTCATTCGTTTTATACCTTGTCTAAAATAGGATGATAATTTTGATAGATCACAGTAAGGATGTGGTTGTGTAAAATCGTTTATTAATCTATTCGATTATCGATTATCATTCTCAGAACTTGGAATCGATAGTTGCATGGTTATGCTATACGTATTATACAAAATAAACTACTTATTTTCTTCTGAATTAATAATTCATTAATACGACATTAAAAACCTTTCTACAACGACGATTATGACACGTGCGTATTTCTATATGGTCAGTCATCCTATTACGTAGAATACGCGGGACTCGAAATTGTTGTAATGAAATGTCTCTTAAGGTGAAATCCAAACAAAGAATAAGAGTTAAGTTACAAAAAATAATAAGGTTACCTAAATGTTAATTTTAAATATTCGATTATATTATATCAATATCGATTTTCGATTGTCTGTTGTTATTCGTTATTCGTGGCACTTCACTAAAGGGGCGGGGCCTGTCTATGAAGTACGACATTTTGCGTAGTACATTTTACCGAAATAAAACACAAACCTTCATAGGCGTGCGCCAAAGACCAACAATTAGTGAGCTGTCAAAATGAGGAGTTTTCCAGTAGGTATTGATAGTTTGTTTCAAAAAGCATCAATAGATGGCGCTCCTACAATTTTGGTAATCTTCTTTAAATCTGTATGATGGTGGCAGTGATTTCATGCAGCCATGTAATACTAAACTTGAAAATAAAGTGTTTATTAATATAAACATAACTGTTAAAGGTTGAACGAAGTGTAAAAAGAAATATTTATAGAAGTCGGCACTATGTTTCATTATTATTACAACCTCTAAAATGGTTGAAAACTATTGACAAGTATAATATTATCTAATACAACATACCCAGTGTTTATATCCTGTTTACTAAGAACCTATTTCAAGCGATTATCAATTACCAAAATTGTCGGGGCGCCATCTAGTGAGTGGTTAGGAATGCCTTAAATACCTATTGGAAAACTCCTCATTATCATCCTATTTTAGACAAAGCATAGTGTTTAGTTTCCGCCGCTTTCAGGTTCACCTCATCAAAAAAGAGTCGCTGGAGATTAGTCGAAAATGTCCTTCCCCAAGGTAGTGTGCAGGCTCCGACGCTATTCAATATTTATACTAACGACCAGCCTTCACCACTGAACACGAACCGATTTATATACGCCGATGATCTGGCATTGGTTTCCCAGGCGCAGTCCTTTGAAGAGGTCGAGAAGAATTTGAGCTGCGCACTAAAAACTTTTAGTTACTATTATGAGCAATATTCCTTAAGGCCGAACCCTTCGAAGACCCAATCTTGCGCTCTCCACCTACGTAATCGAGAAGCCCTACGTACGTTAAACATCGAATGACGAGGCGAGTCCATTGCTCACTGCTCCACTCCAAGGTACCTTTGTGTTACCTTAGACAGAACATTGTCGTATAAACAGCACTGTCTGAACACCAAGCAGAAAGTAGGCACTCGCAATAACCTCTTGCGCCCGTTTGTTCCCGTTGTCCCCGTATGCCGTATCCCCGCACGGGGATAGTGGGACGGGATTAAATTTCTTTCCCGTTGTCCCCGTAACTTAGATTCGGCTAACGGGGACAACGGGAAGTGAACGCGGTGGCGAGTCGTTGTCCCCTTAAATCTGCGGTCCTATTACTTTTTAGCGTTTATTTAGTTTAAGAGTGGGGAATAAAGAAAAGTAAAATGAAACAAATGTATTTTTTTTGTATGTGAATTCTTATTAAAGGTAAAGAAGCCAAATAATTATACACAAATAACGATTTAAACATAATTGATAGTATAAATCAACAAAAATATTACAATAATTACGTATAAAAAATATCACAATCATTGGCTTCATAAATCAACACGGTAAATAGCTACAAACCCACTACAAAAAATATCACAATCATTAGCCTAAAAAAATCAACTAGGTATTAATATAAATAATCAACAACGCGGTAAATAGCAACTACGAAATCTTTTAAAGATAGAAAATTATTAGCGCATTTTTTCAAGAAAATGTCCAACCGTTAATAAGTTTCATTTGCCACTCCATAATGAAGTTGTCTCAATCGATGTTTGGGTACGGTGTTTTGGTGCTTGGTCAGCTTTAATACTGAATTCATCTCGATGTAAAACTGTAAGGAGTTTCAATATGGTGGGATTTTTTCTGCCTACTGCGCTATTTAATTTAGAGTGCCAACCTTCTGCAAAGTTGTTTGTTCGGTGCCGTCTGCCAAAACTGCACCTTACTTTAATAAAGTTCGGCCGAAGCCATTGTTACAGCATGTACTTCCTAAATTGAGCACTTTTACTGTCATCAGGACTTTGATCGGCAATATATAACCACCCTTCAATTATTTTGTTCTCGGGCAGTAATGGAAGAACTGCACTAAATGCGACTTGATAGCGCAAGATCTTAAATTTTGTAAGGCCTAGATCACGTCCTTTCCTCCATACAGCTTTATTAAAATGGTAATAACAACCATGGATATGTACATCTGGGAAAACTTCCATAATTGCAGAAATAGTGGCTTCTTCAAAATCGCAAATGAAAGACGATGGATTCCAATCGGGAATTTGAGACTTAATTAAACTGGAAAGAATTTCATATGTCTCTTATTTCTGCCGGTCATTAAAGAATATTGTACGTCCGAAATGGGCACCACTTAATAAGAAATTATTGTCAGTGTCATACAATTAAATATTTCTATTTCTATTTCTAAAGCATACACTAAGGGAGTTAGTGCAGTGTCATTATTGCTTCCTCAATTACCATGGATTGTAAAAAGCTGGTTAAATAGATTTGGACAACTTTTGAAAGTTCCATCACCAAAATAATCTGACGGCGCATCGAGTTATTGGTCGTGATAAGATGTCTATCGGTTAGATACTCTTTAGCTGGTCGTTGTTTGTTTGTTTTAAGCTCTGCACAAATAGCTACGGGTGCCATGGTATTGACACTCCCAGAGAGTTTCGTTTGAAATAGAAATAAGCTCCATGGCAATCTAAGAATTAGAATTGCTTATTTATTCTATAGGTTACTTAATGACAAGAAAACTTGAAACATGAAGTTAAATGTAATCATGACTAACTATGTAAATCAGTATAACATTATAGTATCTGCATACATACACCACACATATTCCAAATAAAGAATTGAATAAAAACACAAATAACAACCCGTACAATAAAATTTCAAATCAGTCTCCTCAAACCGTTCCAACATGGGAACGATGGGAATCCAACCCAAATCCATTGACATAGCCTCTAAGAAACATAATTATACTATTCGGCTCTGACAGGGCCTATCCCAACAATCAATAGGTACATTATTACATCTTAATCTTCAACTTATTACATCATTCTGCTATTATGAAATTAAATTCAATGTATAAAATTCTCTTGGATATTTACTGAAATAATCAAATCAATGTAGGTACCATGACATGAATTGAATGGTTTGGGAGCACATTCAAAGGAGCACAATTTATGATGGTAGGCTCTATACCTATACGGCAGGATTTATAAAAATGGGACCAATTAAACTGTTGATACGGGACAATATAATAAAATAGCATTTGACACCGGACCTGAATACCATAGTTACCACAATTACAAACCTTATACTTTGTTTTGTTGATCTCTTACACGATGTGATCACAATGAGGGGAACCTCACATTCCTTTCTCTTCCTTGTAGGCATGAGCCATTTGACAACAACATGATTTGCTCTCTGTTTTATTGTAGCTTGACTCGTATACATCAAATAAGAGAGAAATCAGACGTCCAGTGGTAACCAGTTGTCTGTTGGTAAGACTCACCTTCCATAGGAACGACCTCACCTTGGTGTGATTATCATATTCGGATTTCATCTCCTAAAGTGGGCATCGTGTTGGATCCCACTTCTGATATCGGCGCCCTAGAGTCTAGATAGCCGACATCATTATAATTGGATCTATCATCACCATTTTAACATCAGGGCCGACTTTTCCAGCGCGGCGCATGAGGGCCCGCGGTCCACCACGACACAAACTTACAACGACGTTAGTTTAAAGGCTATGGTATTGGTATTCGTGACTTATATAGCAATTCCTCGTGGGTGCTTGATTTCTGGTGTTAATCAAAACAAGAACATCACAGCGCACAATAATGCGTGCGCGCGCTGCCATTGTTAACTAACCACCGACAAACAAACAAACAAGGACCAGCTAAAGAGTATCTAACCGATAAACATCTTATCACGACCAATAACTCGATGCGCCGTCAAATCTTTAAGAACAATCATTTTCTTTTTTGCTTCTTCGGAACAAAATACGATGATTCGTCTATTACCCTCACAATCAGTGTTACCAGCAGTAGTTTCCAAAAAAATACGTCCGGGCTCTTAAAATAGTACGAAAATGACTAAAAAGTTACGATTTACCTAATCTTCTATATTTTACCAGCCTTGGGGGGGGATGACTTTTAGTCAATAATATGGCGTTATTTTGGTGCCGGTGGCCAATATCAACTCTTCCTTCCATTATTGTACGGTATTTTGAGGACAGGAAAGGCGAAGTGACCACCCCCCTCAGTTAAATTTTGCATTTTGTAAAAACGTACTAAATAGTATGATGTGGAGCAAAGTATGCCAAAGGTACTACAGTTGGCCAAATAGTACGTAAATCGTACCAAAAGGTACGATCTGGCAACGCTGCTCACAATAATCCGCCAGCACAAATTTTTCAAATTTTGGAAGCACTTTAACGACTTACATCCACCAAACGGGGAGCCTCACCACAAGTCAAGGGCGAATATGCCCAGTTCTGAGCCGCTTACCACACGCGTGGCTGATGTTGCTCCGCCAGACGTTCGCAGAGACGTTGCCGGATCTCTGGAGCGGGCTAAACAAGAGACCGATAGGAGACACCCCCTACATCACCACGTGCCTGTTCCTTAACGTTTGAAGAGCCGGCACAGCTTTATTAAAGAGGTGTCCCCCCTGAATGGGGTGCCAACCACAGCAAGGCTCTGTGTACCCCACGGCGTCACCTATCTCGTTGTCTGAGTCCCTACCGGCTGGACTTGACCTGCCTTGGCTGACATGGAAGTTTCTGAACAGACTCCGGATCCATGTCGGCCGAAGCATGGAAAATATGTGTCGGTGGAGCTATGGCTCGGATATGGTTTGCCTGTGTGGTGTCTCCTCCCAGACAATGGCATACTTGTTGATTTGGTTCTGGCAAATTTGACCCGCCACTGGTTAATATACACGCACAGAAGAAGAAGTATTTAGTGTTTATTTATAATAAGAGTGTAAATGTATCAAAGTATGCTTAATTAAACGATTAAAAATTACAATTCGCCGCTACATGGCGTTATTTTGAGATTTTGTTATTTTACTTTTTCATTGTTTTCTTTTATAATACCTACATTAAAAACGTCAAACCCTTGAAAGGTAGGTACTTTTGTATGAAAAACGTACCACATTAAGCAATAGGATCGCAAAGCAATTTATCAATGCGTTTTATAGATATTGCTTTGCAGTCCTATTAGATAGCGACGTTCAATTCAAGGACGTGGTCGGGCTGCCCTGGTAGGTAGGGTAGTTTTTTCTATGGGTAATCGCGAGCGCCCACGTTCCGCAGTTCTTTTTCAGTGTGGCACATAGAAATAATAGTTCTAATTCTATTCGTAGATCGAATATGAAGTTATATCGCGAATCTTCATGTCATAGCATTAGCGGTAGCATTCAAAGGAGTTTTATCCGAGAGCGTGGTATATCAAACACTTCAAGTCGCGGCGCGGGTAAATAAAAAGCGATTTTATTTTTCTGGGCGGTTAACCACACATCACTTTGCAACAAGTCGCGCGCGACGTCGCTTACACGCTGCAAAGCCTACAGTAGGGTATGTAAATGTGGCATTAGAAAAATTAAGAAGCAACCATGTTTTTATCTTCTTTGGCGGCAACCCTTGCTTTCGCTGTCTGTCACTTATCTGCTGTCAATGTCAGCTGTGTTTGCTTTGCTTTCTTCAGCTGCCTTTTTTCCGTCCGTGCGTCTGTGGCTTGGCTTTTGGTGCCGACTGCCTCAGTTTTCTATTTCAACTTCGGTTATGCGCACGTTAATTTACTCAGGAGAACTCTATAAAATAAAAACACTATTATCAGTAATGTGAATAGTATTTTTTTTTAATTTAAATGTTTTAAACGAACACTTGAATACATATAAACTATTCTGCACTGGTTAGGTAGGAAGTGTTTTGCTTGTGATTGTATTGCGGTATTCGCTTTAATTCTGACCTGAGTGAAGTGGAAAAAGCTAAATGTACCAACATATGAGTGGTTTATAGCTTTTACAGAGAAGCACGGTGTTTCAATAAATCTAGAAAAGTCAAAAGTAAGTTCTGTGTATTCTACCTGCAATTTCAGTACCTACTTACCTAATTTTTCTTATTTAAATGTTAATAGAATATTTATTATATTTACTAAGCATTTGACGTGTTGATAATATAACTTTTGCTTATTAGAATGGAGTCTGCTAAGAAAAAGGGCCGTCCACCACATCCAAGGGTGAAGACAAACCCCTTGTCAGCACTAACTTTTGCGTAAGTACTTATATAAATGTTTAATTTTACGTATTAAGTCAGTCTAATTAAATCCATAAATACATTCATTTAGAAACAATGAAATTTAAATGTGAAACTGTGCTCCAATGTTGGGGGTATAATTTTTTAATATTTGGTTTCATTAACATTTTGTACCTATTGTTTTCCTATTGACTTTCTTAATTGAAACTGAAATTCATTTTCTTAAGTGAAACTATTGTCGTTATTGTTAAACTGCACTTGTATTTTTATTAATCTCATAATTATACAGGTCATGTATTTTCCTTTATTGTTTCTAGGTGGTTGCTCCCTATATTTTCGAGTGGTTTAAAAAAAGAAATGGAAGAACAGGATTTGTATGAACCTCTTGAAGAACATGCATCTGGTGAGTATTATATTTGTTGGGTTTACGCAAAAAACATCTTACAAATTGACCATATGAGAACCAATCTTGAGGTAATTATTATACACAACTAAAGACAGCAGATTATCAAAACAAGGTCATGCAAGTCATTGTATGTACCTATGTAAAAACTAAGTTGTTTTTTAGTTCTTTTATGATTTTAAGATCTTTCTTGAAATTTTTATAGACCATTGGCTAAGAAATAATATTTCTAGGTTTACAATTTACATAAATATTTGACTCTTATAATCCCTATTCATTCAAGATAGTTTTAAGGTGGTAAGCCCAGTCTGTATCACCCTCTAAAATAAGTACCACATAAGATAGACTCAGTGTCAGTGTCACTGCATACCCTGGCTAAACAGGAGTTGCAGCATTGAGATTGACTGGTGTGGCTTTACCTATTAGATAAATAGAATGCCTTATTGCTCATACAGTACATAAAAACTACTACGTCCAGATAGTGAATGATAGTCTTACGCAAACAAAATGTGGAACGTATTTAAAATAAACTTTACATAAGCTGCAAAGCTTTATTATAACATGCCTAAATTTGAAGTAGTGTTTACAGTATCAGGCTAAAATTGTACTTTTGGTGTAACTAATCACACATTAGTACTTTGAGTTAAATTTATTTGAATATTTGATAATAGGATCCTTCTTAAATCATATTATAGATAAACTACAACAGACTTGTTTATCATTTCTCCTAATAATGAATTTTTATACAGGTCCCCTTGGTGACAAGTTTGCCCGTATGTGGGATGAGGAGGTGGCGCGCGCAGGCGATAAACGTACGCCCAGCTTGCTTCGGGTTATAGTGAGAGCCTATGCAGGCAAGTGCATGCTATACGGGTTCTTGTTACTCTTCATGGAGTGTGGAATTCGGTAAGTTGACATTTCTGACCTTTTGATCTAACTTAACCATATTATTATATATAATTTTATTACTATTATAAAGAGAAAAGACTTAATTTATTTTTGATTGTTTGTTTTGGTTAGTAGTACCTAATAGAATGGAAACAACCTATTTTACAAATTCTAACACTTCATAAAGCTATATTATTAGCATAGCAAATAACATAGGAACACCAAAGAAAATTGCAATAAAAAATTTGCGTAGAAAGGTCGTATGTTGGGGTAATCTCCGAAATTACGGAACCGATTACGAAAATTCTTACACATTAGTGCAAAAACTGAACGTCAGCGGCCAAGCAAATCTTAAAATATTGTTTTCTCTGTCAAAATAACTATACTTAGAATAGAAACATGTCCATACAAAATTCGGAAAGTTCTTATTACGACTAAGTACCCGGAGTGACCCGGACCTATTTATTACCTACGTACTTGCATTAAATATAACTCGTACCTATAAGAGTCGTACAGAAATGTTTTAAGAATCAATGTTGCCATGGTTTTGAGTAACAAGTATAACGAATCCGCGCACCTCTAGCTGCCACTATACCAGTGCCGGCAGTCTTGTCGGTCGGTGTACGTGTTACGAAATAATTTATTTCGTAAACTTCTAAATACGATAATAATAAATGTGTCATCCTGATTATTTTAGTATGTTTCACAGATAAATCGTTTGGACGATTTTCGGAAATAAGTAGGTAATGTAATAGTAGTCGTTTTTGTAGTTTAAATTCGGGATGGAGAAGGTCATAGGTTATCTCTTATCAAATGGGCAATTATAATATTTTTCTCTCGAATCTAGCTCATTAAATTAATAAAAGATCATTGTCCTGAAACATGAGGTGCATAGAAGATTATGATATGAGGAAAACAAGTCACAAGTTCAGAATATTTAGTAGGTATAGAGGGATTTCTGTGTATACCAACTGGAACCTAATATCCCGGAAAAATACAACGCACAGTTCGTAATGTAACACAAATTACCAAGTACGTCTGTATATCGAAATTAGGCTAACGTAGTACATAATGGAATTGACTTTACGATTTCGTACGATTACCTACGTAATTTACCTACAACAAGTTAAGGGATCTATCCAAACCTTATGGAAAACTGACCAACAACCTTATCCCGTATTTCAGGCAAAATAGGTTATTTAATATAGGATAAGAATGGGTAGGTAGTAAAAAATATGCTTAATTTATAATACCAGATGGGTAATATCATAGTTCAATATAATACAGTACCACGTAATACGGAACAATTTTCAACCTTCAGTCATGCTGTAATAAATTATGAAATCACCCAATAATTCATCAAACTGCTGTAGGTACCGCAAACATATTACCTACACACTCTTCGCGATATATGCTACTATATCTACGCTATTTTCGGCACGCTAATAGAATAGCATCGCTCATAATTTCTTAAACATATGACAATATCAATTTACGACATCGTCGAAATTGATATCCCATGTAGCTAACTACAGTAAGGACGTAAAAACTAGTAACAGACGTTCAATTTTGGCTGGAGCCGATCAATTGTCAGTTGCAGTTGATACTAATCCTTACCCTGCGGGTGCGGAGGACGTGGTTGGACGTCCGACTTAATTAAATGCAAAATTTAATTCAAAAGCTATTTTATTTTGTACATCGTAAGGATTAGTATCGACTGCTATAGTTAAAGAGTCGGAGAAGTCGCCCGTGTGTGTTTGTAATGAAGTAGTCTAATGATCAATAGTTTGAAAGAGATTAGGTTGCGATCAGATTAATTTTTGGAACAGTCGTATCATGCTGTTACTTTGAGTCACAGATTTAGCACTGCCGCCCGTAACATTACACTTGACTTGAGAGCGTCGTCGGTAGCCTAATGGCTGACGGGTCCGACTCGTAAGCGACAGGTACCCAGTTTGATACCCAGTTCCCACGAACTTTTAAAGTTATTTACATAACTTGAACACTAACCGATGCTCTTGCGGTGACGTACGTGCAAGGTGACCTGCACATTCAGGCGACATGTGTAGCCATGATGTTTTCTAAGTTAAGTGCATACATTAGTTGAACACTAAGCGATACTCTTACGGTGAGGGAAAACATGGTGAGGAAACCTGCACATTCAGGCGACACGATGAAGTCTTTTCAGGTTCCACCAGAGGTCAGACGGCAATCGATCTACTGTAATTACCTCATCTGTCAAATCCTGGATCATAGTCAAGCGGACCCCGGGCCCTCGGGCGACATGATTATTTTCTATTAATAGTAAATCAAATAGGTTTTGTGTAACAAAAATGCATAAGATGTTGAAATTGTGCTGGATGCCTAATCCTTCAAAGCAAAAACAGCAATTTCTTTGCAATAATTTAAGTAAACTATTTTTTTTAACCCAACGATGACACGCCACTTAGACGTACCTATTCTATAGAAGTCATACTGTGTAATATAACAGCCTTGTCCACTTATAATAAAATGCTCAATGATCAATCATAGCTTGTTCACACAGATACAAAGTTCACAGTTTCCATGTGCCAACTCATGCTTAACCGTACTAGGAAATTCGCACTTTGCTCTTGTCACCTGGGGAAAATTCCACATGTCCTAATGTAATGCTTACGAAGTCCTTGGACTTGCTGTACTAAGTAAAACGACTTTGAGTCGAGTAGAAACGCGTTTAAAGTCATCGTTTATATTTCCTATGATGACTGCACGATGGTTGCCGCGAAGCGTGCCGGTAGAATTAATACTTGCGGTTTCTTTTTATAGTAACTAGGTAATGACCTACCTACTTGGAAACAGTTGCGTCCAAATCGTGACCGCACCCGGCTTGTATTGACGAAGCTTCGCATCCCACCTTTTTACGTGCCTGGGGAGAAATTCGTTTATGGGATACACTAGCCGATTCCCACGGGTTACGTGCGCAGTTCGGATATTTATAAACATTAACCTATCCCGCGGGATCCTATTATTTTTCCTGGATATGACATCCGTCGAAATTGGTTTAGTAGTTTCGAAGATTACTTCCAACATCCAAACTTACAAAGACACAAACCTTGTCCTCTTTATAATATGAGTATAGATACCCGCCTCGGGGCAGAACGATCGGTCTTCAGATTTAGTATTCCACTATACCATTTACTTTGTAATGCAATAAGTGCAACATCTTGGTCAAGTCCGTGAGATGAAGACCTCATCAACGGAGCGATTGTACGCGATTACGATGACGATGATTCATACATAACTATGGTTTTCCCCGTACCGATAGGCAGTGACTACATTGTTCCACTTAAATTGCTATGGTCCTGAACCTGAGGACGTCTCTCGCTTCGCTTCGTCTTACTTTACATTGCACTTATCTATTTTTAAATTTACCACTTTTATGGTAGGTTTCCGCGCCACTGAATGGAATTAGTTTTCAAGCAATTTGATCCGTTACATTAGGTCGATTACCCACATTAAGACGCTCAAGGTTGTCCGTGTGACCGCGAGCGCTGGACCGATGTTATGTCACGTCAATTTTACGCCATCGATAGGTCGCATTGAGTCTTTACCATAGTTCTTCACAGGTTGTATGAGTTTACATGACACATAATTATTTTAATTTGGTCCAGCGGTAGAGCGTGCTTGCGGGCCCGATAACGTTAACCAAGGTTTTAAGCAACGGTCGCGAAGTCCGGCAACTGGATGGGTGATCGTTTCGTACTTTGAGGCTAGTCGCTGGTCGAACTTCTAATTATAATCTAAAATAAACAGGATCAGAGCCTGCTAATATAGAAATAGAATGGTTCCCCGTCAGCTTTCAAGTTTCAAGTTTTTGCTATTCAGTTTTTAATAGCAGTCGGGGGTTGTTATTTTTTACAATTTTTTAACATAAATTGTATAATTTAGGATGCTATTGTAAACACTATGCCTCAGCATGACAATTAAAATGTTACTTGCAACGCTAATTGACTAATTTGCTACGCTATGTTACTGTTGACGCAATAGTATAATGTCTTGGTATCGCCACGTCCAGATCCCAAAAAGAGTGACTAAGATTTTCTATCTGTTTCATTTGCATGCACGTGCTGTGCACCGACATATTGTGTGTGTAAGTATGCGTAGGTACACACAATATGTCGTGCTTACACGCCATAAGCCAAATAAGAATGAAAAGGTCCGGGTGGGAATGCATCCAGAGTGCGGGAAGTGTAAGGTTTCCAGTGCTCCATGGGGTGGGGATTTGGGGAACCGTGGCTTTGGCAGTGGAGTGGCATTTGCTTTTTGCTGCCAGAGCATAGAGGTGGGCAACGCATTAGCGATACTCTTGGTGTTGCTAATGTCTATAGGCAGTGGTGACCACTTTCCATCAGGTGGCCCGCTTGCCTGTTTGCCTACCGTATGACATATAAAAAGTGTAGGAAAGCGGACCCTGGCTGGTAATGTTCATAATTATGTAGAATAGAATAAGAAACGCTGACGTTGTAAATGCTACATAGAGAACTAATTCAACTAAACCTATTACGTCACGAATGTTACAAGAATAGCGCTGTACCTACTACAAAGTACAGGCTCCGGCCTATCTTCGGACGCCCGTGCAAAGTGACCCTGGCCGTGACGGATCCGAGGTCGGCGACGTTTCGTCACAAACAGTCCGACGTGTATTGTGACAATTGTTATGTAAACACGACGGCGGGCGGCGCAGATAGGCGGTCGTTTGTCTCGGCGGAGCGGTGGCGGGGCGGTGTGTCACTTTCGTAATCGCAGTGCATTGATTGCTCGGATGTCATACCTATTATTATTTTTGTTGTGCTATGGTGTAGTACCTACTTATTATAGCTGCGAAGGAGGACAGTCGATACATGGAATATTGTAGCGAATAACCTACGACTCTACTTAGTTAGTAAGCGAGTTAATTACGAGCACATACCTGTGTTTTAGGCTACCTACCAAACACTATCGTATCGGTAAAGGTGTCACACGTTAACAGCCCATAACAGTCCACTGCTGGGCTTGAGCCTCCTCCACATTAATGGAGAGCTTTGCCATAATCTTCACGCTTGCAATTCAGCTAAGAGATTGCAAATAGATATCAGACAAATGTTGCTACCCATTTTCTGGTCTAAGATAGGTCTGGAATAGTCGTCTTTTACGACACCCAGTAAAAGTTTAAAGTTCGTATTAAATTGAGAAGCCAACATAGCAAGCAAACAAAAACAAAAGATTAAGCAAAGGATGTAGGTACGAGTACTCGTACGTTCATAAGAAGTTTTTTTTTTGCTATATTGAAAACATATAATGATAGTTTAGATACGCATATCATTATTAATAGTTTTATAAAACTAAACATATTTCAAATAAAATAAACTACCGGCGCTTTCTGCCCAGAATATTTATGGGTGTTGTTCTAAATTGGTCAGATGGTTGAGTCTGATTGATGTGAAAGATAAATATGCGCAGCTTTGATTAAAGTAGTATTTATCTCTATCCAGAACCCTGAAAACGTCAATGTCGGTCGTATGGTGTCCGTAAAAAGAGAATGTAGCACCAACCCATTTATAGGGGCGCGGTATGTCGGGTTTAGTCGGGATGTCCTGGGATGGACCTGCCTGCCGACCAAGCGTTGAGAGTATAGTGCAGTACCACAATGTGGACGAGGGTCAAGTCCAGCAATGAACTCTTTTGTGCTATTGAAGAAGAGAAGAGAAAACTCTGAAAAAGGACGCAATTGGTAGGGCCCCTGGTGTTGCGGATGTCCATAGGCGGCGGTGACCATTTTCCATCCTGTGGCGCACTTGCCTTTTTGTCTGCGTATAACAAAAAAATCTCCTTTCTTTCATCCTCTCTACATGCTCCATTCAATTCGATTTATTATTATTAAATACAGATAACTTATAGCCAATTTCGTACCCGTAGATTTGAATTCCTACTGTCAATTACTATGCACGAGATATTTTAACAATGGCTCTTATAGAGACTTTGTGACTTGTATTTCCACCGATGAATGACAAATGGATTGTAACGCGATACTCGCTGTATTGTGTACATCGGAAGTGATCATGGTTTGTGCCTCAAACGCGGTCTGGCTGGACAGTATTATTTACTAAATATCCCTGTAGTTAAACCTGAATAAGTGAGGTAGATCTAGAGTCTCCGTAGGCTGGGAAATGGGCAGCAGCGTTTTCCATTGTTATATTTATAACACTGCGATCTCCAACCCGCCTGTCAAGCGTGGAGATCATGGCAATCACGTACCCTTTCGTGGGAGAGAGCCATAGTCCTGCAGTGGACTGTTATGGGCTGTGATGATGAAGTGAGATAGCAAGAGATCGCGAACTTATGACACCGAGTATCCCTAATCTTTAGTTACCTACTATAACTGTAAACGGTTAATGAATTTAGTAATTTGACTCTTATCAATTTGTAGACACTAATGGGCCCAGAAATTAATACACCAACATTTTTAGCGGTTATTCAATCTACAGATTCCGAATTCGAGACACATAAGTTACTTTAACACCTGACGAAAAAAGGCGGGTGTTATACTCGTAAGTTTGACACTGGTACCTGTGGCTTTGTGTAACTGTCTATAGCATCGTAGCTTCCGAACGGATGGACAGTTTTGGATGCGGTTTTCTCTATTTGAAAGCCAGTTTAGTCGAGATGGTTCTTAGCTTTGTTTCATTAAATTCTACTTTGTGCTTTAGAAATTATTTGAGTTTTAGTAAACTTGGTTGGGGGTTATCCGACTTTTTCTGTCGCTTAGGTTAAATTCAAGGGGGTAGGTGCACCCTCAACCTACCCGTAAATGTATGAGTAGGTTATAAATGTGGAAGATTCCAAACAGGTGTGTGAGGATCGTAGCTTGTGGCAGTCGCTTCTCCTACTACCTATTATAAGACACGGGCGTGAGTGTGTATATGTGTATATGTATGCTTTATCAAACTAGTATACTATTGTCAAATCGTTAAGATTATTAGCACTACCTACTTGAATTTTGCAGGTATAAAAAGTAGGTAACCATTTAATACGTACCCATATCGGACGTCGTAAAGATAAGAAGATTTATCCAAAAAAAGACGCCCTATTTCTACTGAGAACTTTATTTGCATTGCAAAAGTCCAATGCACATAAGTAAATACAGACTTACCAACATACATACAGATTTACCAATATATAAAACTTTAAAATCGTAAACGGGTTAGTAATACGATGACCGATAACAAGACCCACTCACTATGTTGTAACTACTGTTCGAATTCTTATCATATCTACAAGTGAATCATAACTCAGATCATCAAAATATTAGATAAGATTATAATACCAACATTGCAGTCGTTCGGCCCTCCAATATAAATCGATTATTTGATAAAACATGCAATCTGTACATCGCTGACGATTTAAATCGTGTTCAATCTTTTGCAATATGTCACGTGAAGATAAACATATTCTATTCGTTAGGTAGGTTATTGAATACTAGTAGACCCGGCGCGAATTCGTTCGCGTGGCCTTCTATTTCTACTAACTCCTACCCTACACCTACCCTTTTCTTGCTTATAAACCTTCCTCTTGAATCACTCTATCTATTACTGAAAATCGCATTAAAATCCGTTGCTAGTTTAAAAGATCTATACGTAAATACATAGGGACAAGACGGCGGGCAGCCATTTCGTTTTATACTATGTGTAGAAGAAGCTGACTCACTGCAGTCAGTGCAACATAAGTGTTTGATGTAAAAGCTCAATTGAATAGAATTATTTGACTATGATTTGACTTTGACATAGGCTTTTTAAAAGGGGTAGAGGATCAGTGGCCAATAGACATGGATGAATGAAAAAAAAAATGTTTTCAATTAAAAATTTAACGCGATAATTTTTTTTTATGACATTCGATAGTCAAACAGGCAAGCGGGCCACCTGATGGGAAGTAGTCACCACTGCCTATAGACATTTATTAGCAACACAAAGAGTATCGCCAATGCGTAGCCCACCTCTAACACGTTGATCTGGCAGCAAAAACGCAAATGCCCCTCCACTGCCAAAGCCACAGTTCCCCAAATCCCCACCCCATGGAGCACTGGAGACCTTACTCACCGGCAGAAACACAATACTATTAAAAAGAGTATTATGTAATAAACTAGGTCACACGTACGAAATCGCGGGCATAAGTTCGTAAGATTATCAACATTGTATTCATTCGACCCTCAAAAAATCAAATATAGATAATAGATTAGTTGATAAAAGATACACTCGGCATTATCATCTTTTGCAGTGTAACAGTATGCGGTATAAAGGCTTTTTAAATTCCGATGCTTATGAATGACACTTCAAATTATCTTTAGGTTACCTGCGGTTGAATGCAGGAGTTTAGGTTTGTAATGAGCAGTTTTCCATTAGGTATCTAAAGCATTTCTAACCACTCACTAGATGGCGCCCGACATTTTTGGTAATTGATAATCGCATTGAAATAGGTTCTAAGCAAAGAGGATATACGCACTGGGTTCATTGTATTGGATAATATTGTATTTGTCAATAATTTTCAATCATTTTAGAAGTTGTAATTATAATGGAACATAGTACCAACTTATATAAATATTTCTTTGTACATTTCGTTTCGTACCTTTAACAGTTGTATTATTAAGTATTTTATTTTTAAGATTAGTATTAGTTGGCTGCATGAAATCACTGCCACCATGATGGTTAAAAAAAGATTACCAAAATTGTAGGAGCGCCATCTATTGATGCTTTTTGAAACCAACTGACAATACTTACTGGAAAACTCCTCATTGTAATAACTTGAATCAATGTAGGTTTCTTACAAATATGTTAATGACATATTTTTATAAATAGTTTTAAATAACCCAATTAAAAACCTTTGCGGTATAGGTAATACACAACAATGACAACGAAATGGCTTGATGTTTTGTAACGTATTTGTTACGATATACATAAAACAGTCAGGAGATATTGACTGTTGAATAGGGTAGGGTAGGGTATGTCAAGTCTGAGGAGTCCGTCTGGTTGGGTACCACCCAATATTCTCCCACCAAGCAACAATGTTCGCATTATTACGCTGGACGGAATAGTCTAATGATATGAAGCATTTCATTAGACCCCACAGTGAGAACGCATCTAGGGTTCTGAAATTTCGTTACTTGAGTGCATGAATCGTCGATAATTACGGCTTTCCTTCAGGTAGGCTGTCTGCTCATTTGTTAGAGTAGCATAGAAAAGGAAACTGATTGTTGTAGATGAGAAATCTATTGGAAAACTGTTAGTTTACCATGTATAACACTGCTAAATTAGGAACACATTACGGCAGGTGTCTTTGGCTTGACATTTAAATCTTCCAATTGTATAATGTATCTCGCTAGTCTTTTTTTTTAATACATACTCTAGCCAGGCGTTGATCGCCATCTCTCCTTATAGGAAGCGACGATGCGGCCTAAGGTGGAGCGTGCCTGTCTAGAAACAGCCTTCACTCTGGCCTTGAAGCAGTCCAGGTTACACTGTTCAAGGAACATACTAGCAGGCCAAGCTAAGCTAAACTACAGGAGTGGAACACTCCTTAACTGTTCACATTAGAAATATCAAGTCAAAGCGCTTCCTGCGGGTGGCTGATATATCTACTACATAAGGGTCTCTGGGGCGATCTGCCATCCCTTCAACTTTATTTATTCTCGCGGCTCAGGGCCCAGCAGCCGCGGATGCTTGGCAAGTTCATCGGATACTACATGAACGGTCGAGTTAAAGCGGGGTCTTGCGGATGGCTGATATATCTACTACATAAGGGTCTCTGGGGCGATCTGGCGTCCCTCAACTTTATTTTTTCTCGCGGTTTAGGGTCCAGCAGCCGCGGATGCTTGGCAAGCTCATTGGATACTACATGAGCAGCGACCGCTCATACATGCACCAGCGATTGACCGAACTGCGTGACGAATGCGAAATTAAGTGCCGCAACGAGTCCAGGAAGTGAGAGAGTAGATGGCAACGGTCACTCTGATGTATTATGTAGTTCAATAGATTCGATGTAACCGACTCACTATTATTGTTTTAATATTGCACGTACATATGTAAAAATGGTACATGGAACGTGATTCATTAGGTTATTCGTGAGTATGTATTATTGATTTAGTGTGTTGACCTTAATTTAGGCCTCTACATACCTTATTGGTAAAGTCATTTGAACGTTACGTATTAAACAAATAGACATTTATGTGAATATAGTGTAGTTCGCAGTGATGCTAGCTAGCGATTGTGGTACTTATATTTGTATAGTTGATTAATTAGCGGAGTGTCTATACAGGTGAAATTAAATTTAAATTTTGTTGAAATGAACCTGTAATGGTAGATATGTTGGTTTTTAAGCGATATCCGCTTGTAAAATTATAGAGTTACGATTTTATTAAGTATTTTTATATCTTTTTACCTTATGTTTGCCCTAACTTAAAATATATCTAATCCATATTCAGTTCCTGTCCTGCCATATTTTCGTCTTGAGATGCAATTTAAAGGCACAGCCGATTGGAAGGTACCTGATGGCTTCTTTTGTTGCACCGTTCATGTCAGTCCAAGTCTTCGTCAGCCCTACATTTCACCACACGAGAATCGTAGATCATTATGGAGGCCTTGTAGCCGCCACGATTTGCCCCGGTTGGATTCCCGTCTGGATAGAAATTGTAGTGATAAATTTAATTTTCTGTTCGAGTTACTGTCTTGCCCTCGCTTTGCCGCATCCAGCAACCCTTTGCCTTTCGCAAACCGTCACTCCATCTGGCTGGAAGGCTCCCTACACCACGCCTATGACAAGCACCGTTATTAACCATACCCTATTGTGTCCAGGGTCGCCCAACCTGTGTTCCTGGGCAAGCTGGTGGAGTACTACTCGCCGAGATCGCACTCCGCCCCCGTCAACAAGCAGGAGGCGTACCTGTACGCGGGCGGTGTGGTGCTATGCTCAGCCATCAACGTGTTCGTCGTGCACCCCTATATGATGGCCATCATGCATATGGGGATGAAGTTCCGCGTGGGATGCTGCTCGCTCATTTACAGGAAGGTGAGCTTATGGTGATTATGTAACGTGGCAAACAAGCGTACGACCCGCTTGATGGTAAGCAGGTATTAATACCGTCACAGGGTGTCAATCGGCTCCCAAAACTGTTCTGCCTAACTCAGGGCACAAAGCGGAAGACCTTGGTCAACCTCGCTTCACCACGGTATTACTTATTATTAATGGTAAATACAATATGTGCTTAATATACTATTTTATAATAAGCACATCAAAGTATAATGTATATTCAGCAGTTCTTGTAGTCTAATGGTGTGTGAATCTGCAGCTGTTCTTTCACTACTATAATCAGGAATGTTTAAGAACGTAAATCTCTTAACATATATTAATAGGTAAATAAATCGATGTATTTATGTTTATTAAAATACCTTTGTTAAGTAGTAGTAACTCTCACACAGTTATGTCATACTTCAATGCCAAATTTAATAGCGTCCAATCCCTTATAATTTGGTACGCACGAACCACAGGTTATTGATCGAGTTTATTTAAACTTTGAGTAAATGACGACGACGCAGTGGTAGGTTTAAATTTCCACCCACCGCATTACAGTTTTTTGTAGCAGCATTTTAGAGTTTTGAGTTTCTTCCAAGTGGATTTACACTTTTGTTCCTCCTTTTAGAAACGAGCAGACAGCTCACCTAATGGAAAAAGTTAATTGTCATGCCATCTCTGACATTATGATTCATACGTTCATATAAGTTTCAAGCCAACATATGCAAAACAGCTAACGTTGTCACTGTGTGTATCTATCATTGCCTCGTGCGTCAACCCAACAAAGCAAGCATTTTTGCTTGTCGATAGAAATCTTCGATTATACACACACTTCGAAATAGCTAAGACTATGAGAGTTGGAAGTGGATGGGTGTCCGGGTGAAATGTTTGGTTTTGTAGATAGCTATCACATGTAGAAGGAGAGGCTGGCCCAAGAAACGATTGCTTGATTTAGTTAAGAATGACATGCGTGCCAATATACTCACCACCAAGGATGCCAAAGACCGACCGAGGTGGGCCAGGAGTAGCAGGAAGGCGGACCCTCGGGCCCCGCATGCCACGCGGGGGCACAGCCGGGACATAACGCCAAGATAATGATGATAGAATTTTGACAGATAAAACTTTGTTTAGCTTGCACCAAATTCTTGCATTTCAGTTGATACTTCAAAAAATAACTTCATACAAAAAACGTATAAGACATATAAGAATTTGGTGCGAGCCGGGCTTAGGCCGGAGTGAGTTCTTTCATTCGATAATATGAGCTGTACTAGTATGTTAACACAGCTGTATACAGAGTAGAGTAAAATAAACCTGATAATTTTAAACTAAAACAATTCTTAGCGAGTCAATGTCAAAACTGAGCATTAAATTGAATTACTTGAAACTATTCAATATTCTATCAAGGATAATACCGCCCGGTCTTGTCGCCTAAAGCTACTTCCTCCAGGCAACCCGGGTTGCGGGTTGGGTATATATTTCCAACTAGGTAGAAACATAAACAAAACGTTTCACTACTTATGCCATCACCTTGTTCACAGTCGCTACGGTTGTCCAAAACGGCACTCGGCGAGACAACGGTAGGCCAGGTTGTGAACCTACTATCGAACGACGTGAACCGCTTCGACGTCGCCATCATATTCCTGCACTACCTCTGGATCGGACCTCTCGCCACCGTGATCATTACCTACTTCATGTGGCTCGAAATCAGCTGGGCTGCTGTTGTGGGCGTCAGCGTCATGCTCGCCTTCATACCGCTTCAAGGTAACCATCGTGACTAAAGATAATAATTCCTTTTATTGCTTCTGACAGACGTGTCTGAAGATAACATCGCATGATTTACAATTGATGAAAGAATGCAAAGTGTTTGCGATATTGTTCTTTTGTACCTATACTATAACGCTCGCTCGATCATTCGTCATCGAGTGATTTGACTGACTGCGTTAAGACAACGGAAAATAAACCTTACGCCTATGTGCTACATGTTAATACTGAGCAACTAGTAACATGCGGTTTAATGTTCATTTAAAATCTTAGTTTCCTTTCTTTGTAAAGTGAATACAAAATGTAGAATACTCTTTTAGTTTTTACATAACTTAGTACCTACTCATTTACAAATTAACACATAGTTGCCCGATAAAAGGGTTCATGTTGACGGTAATTAAAATTTAATTATTTTTAATAACAATTTATTATCGCATTTGAAATGCTATCTCTTGCGTTGTATTATGCTTTACGATTATGAGGTAAGAGGGTCGCTGTAATTCATGTTAGTTCTACGTTCCATTAACCTATTGCTATCAAGTTGTCCCTCTTGACTTTGTTGTCGGTTTGGACATTGACTTGGCTTGCCCTAGGAGTTGCAAACAATATTTTTAAAGCTTATAATATATAGGTAAACTTTTATTATTGTATGTAATAGTACGTATAAGGAAATGGCTACTCTTATACATGGTATACGTTTTTAGATACCGCAATGCGCCACTTAAACTGTTATGTCGGTCAACCAGCCTCTTCATGTATTATAAGAGTTTATAGCTCACGGCTTAGTTCGCTTTGTCTTTGTTAGGACAGTATATGTCCTTATCTGTCCCTGACCTAACTATTTGATAGTAGGCCAATAGGATGCTCCATATCGAAGTGGCCAAATTAATTCAAATATTGAATCGGTACGTCTGTATGCTTATAGACGTGTGCTGCCACCGTATTATTATGGGTGGCGGACAAGGTGACTATTGATTTAGAGGGAGATCAGTTAGAATCGCCGTTGGCCAGGCAGTTGGGGGGTCAGTGACGACCTGAGTGGTGCAATGGTCAACATGCCGGTCTGCCACGCAAGAGTTCCCGGGTTCGATTCCCGGGCCGGGCAGAAATTGGAATGATGAATTTTAATTTCTGTGACGGGTCTGGGTGTTCTATGTATAATAAGTATGTATTTAAAAAAAAAAGTATTTAATTAGTATATCAGTTATCTAGCACCCATAGTACAAGCTTTGCTTAGTTTGGGGCTAGATGGCGCTGTGTGAATTTGTCCACGAATATTTATTTATTTAGTATCGTTTTCTGTTATGTAAACTGCGATAGCATATTACGACGAGCGGATGCCGAAGACGGGGCGAAGTGGAGAAGAATGAGTAGGAAAGCGGATCCTGGCAGAGGCCGAGATAAGCGCTAAGACGATGATGATGATGATAATATTGCGGTTCTGCGGGATTATGGCAAAACCCGCCACTGATGTAGAGGAGACTCAAGTCTATACCACTATTTGTTTCCTTCTTGATACATATTTATTCATGCTACGTTCATTTGATTGATTTAACTAATTGGGTACAAAATGTGCATGTGCATAGGTTTCAAGAATTCATAACTGTAATTGACACTAAGACTCGATATGAATCATTTATGTGGGCAATAAAATGTACTTCATTGTCTCCCCCCTTGAACTATTGTTAAAGGAAGTTTCGAAGGTTAGATGGTACCTTAAGTCAAGGTAGCTTCTCCAACTTATCAGATTCGAAGACGTTCGTATATGGCAGGGATGGCCAAGAGGTCGACCGCGGTCTACCGGTTGACCGCGAAGGTGATTTAGGTAGCCCGCGAGAGTTAAATAAAATAAATAGAAAGATAATTGTGTCAATAAAGCCCACTGCTACGCGTTGTACATCCAAGCATTCAATCCCGGCTTCTCTTCTCTTACTCTTTCTTAGCTTCTTCTCCACTTCGCCCGACCTTCCACGTAGATGCCTATTTGTCACGTATCCCTAGGGCGTACACAATAAAAAGAGCCTCGTCAAAAATACTGACTAACATCACAAAAATGTTAGTATCTCTCTTGTAAACTGCACTCGACTGCAAGAAATATTTTTGACAACTAGTAGACCTCATAGATCAAAAATTTGGCCACCCCTGGTATATAGAGTATAGCTGCTCCTTATGGGATGGATAACGGCAAGTGCCATTGTTTTCGTGAATTCTTTCATTCATTCATCCTTTTGAATAATAATTTATATGCTGTAAAACTGTGAAATAAATAAATAAATAAATCCTCGGTACATGAAAAAACCAACGAAGCATTTCCCGTGGAACACGCAATGGAATGGAATTACATGTACTAATGTCTCTTTTCAGAGTTATCTACATTACTTCAATGCTAAACGATGCTCTTACTGAGAGGGAAAACATCGTGATGAAACCTGCACATTCAGGCGACTGAATATGTAACCATAACCCAATGTTGACAGTTTCCCCTGATAGCAGGGTCACGCAGGTCAGATGGCAGTCGCTCCACTGTAATTACCTAATCTGCCAAATCCTGGATCATGGTCAAGGTGGACCCCCAGCCCTCGTGAGCGAGAGCACAACCGGGACATTAACGCCAAGAAGTTGATGATGATGACATGCAATGACATCTATTGCGTTTCAGCGTACCTGGGCAAGCGTACGTCGGTGCTTCGATTGAAGACTGCGCTGCGAACGGACGAGCGCGTGCGTCTCATGAACGAGATCCTCTCCGGGATCCAGGTGATCAAGATGTACACGTGGGAGAAGCCGTTCGCTGACCTCGTCGCCAAGGCCAGGAAGTGAGTCGTTGTCTCGTTTTACTAGCTTCTATTTAACTTGCACTGTTCGTATGTATGTTGTCCGTCAAATTTTGCAAACCATTTTTCGTGCATTGGGATCTGACTGAAATTTGGTCAATCAGATATCTAAGTAATTTGGATATCAATGCATTAATATCGATGATGGAGTCGGAAGGTGGTCATAGGAACTAATGTACGCAAAATAAAATGCGCTTATAAATTGTTTTTGTTTTCCTGTTATGTGTTGTGTGTGCAATAAAGAGTTTTCACTTTACTTTTACTTACCTCATCGTGTTTGGGCTCTTCAGAATGGTCTTTATGAGTAGGTACTATTATTATATTATATTAGCCCGAATCATCCCACTGCTGGGCAAAGGTAGGTACTATACAGCGCGATAAAAGCTTGTTATGAAAAAATATTGTTCATTTAAGAACTTATTAATCGTGACTTTATTGTGAAAGAAATTATGCCTAAACTATATTTGTGGTATTGTGTGAGTTTATTTTAGCACGTATTTCGCGTATTGACACATATGTTTTTCAACCTTATAACAAGGTTAATATAATATGTCTTTCTGTTATCAACTGCTGTCACCTGCGCGGCTAAAATACTGTATCGATTGTGGTTATTCGGATACAGCGTGCTGAAGTTTTCTTATAAAGCTCAGTGACAAGAGCAGACAGCCCACCAGATGGAATATTTTTTTATATTAGACAAGACAGGCCTTGAAGGCATCCAGATTATATTGATCAGGGAACACACTCGCAGGCAACGCGTTCCATTCCTTAGCCGTACGCATTATAAAGGTCGAGCCAAAGCGGTTCGTGCGGATAGCTGGAAGATTCACGACATAAGGATGAAGCGCTCGCCCGGATCGCGTCGCCCGATGGCGGAAAGGGGCCGGTGGAATGAGGTCGTGCAGTTGCTTCGCACTCTCTCCGAAATGTATTCTATAGAACATCGACAGACGCGCAACCCTACGCCGATGTTCGAGGCTCTGCAGCCTAACTTCAATCATCGCGGGTAACAAATCATCTTCTTTGCACGTTTTTCCACCGAATCCAAAACCGCCAGTTGATATTTGGCTGATCCATCCCAGTGGTGGCAGCAGTACTTGCTTTTGATATAACTGAAGCGAAGTGAAGTACCGCCTAACCTTCTAGAGTATACCAAGTTTCTTTGCTGCAGTTTTTGCTCTGGATTCGATGTACTGACCGAAGGTTGAAGATGAGAATGAGAGAGAATTGAGATTTGAAGATAGCTCAACACCAAGAAGCGGTAGGTTGTCGGTAATTTGCACAGGAACATCCCGAAAAATCGGAGTTAGATGGAATGGACTCCTTTTGGCAGATGGTATATAACTGTGAGGCCATAAAATCTACGATTCATACACTTCGATTTAAGTAACAAGTACAGCGAAATGATGTTATTAATTTTTATGATTATATAGGTGTCTTAATTAATTCTTGATACCAAGAGGTGTTATCAAGAATTAATTTAAAGTCACCCTATATTATTGTAAACAAAACAAAAAATTACTAATTTGTACTCTACGGTAGCCTAATAAGGTACAAAATTAATCATTCCCTCTCGCCTACCCTCAGGCACGAGATAAAGCACATCCGTCAGACGTCGTACCTTCGCGGTGTGCTTTTCTCCTTCATCCTCTTCACGACGCGGATATGCCTATTCTGCTCGATCCTCGCTTACGTGCTGGTCAACAACGTGATCAACGCTAAGCAGGTCTTCGTCGTCACCAGCTTCTACAACATTCTAAGGCAGACTATGACCGTGTTTTTCCCGCAAGGTCAGTGGTTTTAAATTATTTGCACAATGGATCGTCCATCGCTAATAGTGTTAGTAAACCTAGGGACTTGGGATTTCCTAGTCCAACTGATAGGTTGTGGTAAAAGTTGGCCATAACATTTATACATATAATAAAACAGTAAAAAAGTGTCTGTACATTCAATATTAAAAAAAATTTAAGCGATAAAAAAATAGTAATAAAACAATGTCTGTCTGTTTGTACGTTTGTACACGGTAATCTCCGGAACTACTGTACGGATTTAAATAAAACTTTTTTTTTAGGCCTGGGCAACATATAGGGTATAATTGGTTTTGAAAACTGGAACACCTTATGTGGAACCATAATTGACCAGCTAAACTATAAGAAATTTTGATATTTCGCCGAACAAATTTTGATGGAGAATTTACAGTTTGGTGGTTTTGGGTCCAACTTAAAATATAGGCCATGCTTCATTTAAGTCGCCAAAGGTAGAACCAGAGATACAGCTCGACCTCTCTGTAGTACTAGCTTTGCATGAAAATGCATTTATCTTCCATTTAAAAAAATGCTTAACCATGAATGCGCTGTCATTGTGAATGACTATGACTGTAATTAAATTACACTTTATCCCTCATACCGGAAAATACCTACGAAAGCATAATTGCTTGGCGGCAAAATCTTATTCAACCTAGGCCGACTGCTCAATCTTGAACACAATCATTAGATCAGTAGGCTAATTACGTAATTCTGTTGTTAATAATCCTCTGACTTCAATGATTGAAATTGTTACTTTTGCGATTGCGTATGATCGATTGAATAGTTTCAGTTTATTGCAATGGAACTTTCTTAACAGTTGAACCCATGAATTGTTAGCAACAGAGTTACGCAGTTAGCCTACAGATATGTAATGAAACTAAAGTAATGTAGAACTTTTTAGAAAAACTCGTTTTCTTCCCTGTATTGTAAAAAAATACAACATATGATTTATTTTATTGGCTTAAGGAAAGCTTAGGAAGTTGTTGCCATGAAAAAAAATACATGACAATGACATTACTTATTTCGAACAGGTATAGCGCAAGTGGCGGAGGCAACGATATCAATAAAGCGGCTGCAGAATTTCATGCTGTACGAGGACACCAGCAAGCCAGTGCCGAGCCTCTCGGACATACAGACATCCAGGAAGAAGCGGGGCAACTTCCCTGATGAAGAAGACGAGGTCAATCAAGAGTCAAAACCGGTGCAGGAGGCTTCAATACCAAGCTACGACTCGAAAGGCAATGGTTTGTATGCTCCCTTTTGGCAGTCTCGCACATTTCCACTCCCCAGCCACAGTGTTTCCTTCGGACTATGATATGGGATCGTTCAAGAGGTACATTAGAGGTATCTTCGGTGGCGGACAACGCATTGGTTACTCCCCTGGTGTTGCTGATGTCAATAGGCGGCGGTGACCACTTTCTATCAGGTGGCCCGTTTGTTTGCCGTATAACATAAACATTTGTACTGCAGCCTACGTACCTTGACCGGCTTTGTCGCGCGCGATATTATTTTTTATCTTGCTTCATCATCACAGCCCGTAACAGTCCACTGCAGGACTTAGGGCTTCCCTCACGAAAGGGGAGGTTATTGCCATAATCTCCTTGCTTGGCAGGCGGGTTGGAGATCGCAGTGTTATAAATATAACAATGGAAAACGCTGCTGCCCATTTTCCAGCTTACGGAGACTAGATCTTTTGCCTGGAAAACATTAGTCGCCTTGTACAACACCTACGAGTGTAAGAGGTTGGTGCTATTCTACTCTGCCGGACACCGCACGGCGGTATTTCTCATAGAATAAGATAAATTGTTGTACCACTCATATAATTCTTACACATCCCTTCGCTTTCCGAAGTCGAGATACAAAAATAGACCTTATCTATAATCAATACATTCCGCTTTGATTTTGCTCTCGCACTTTTTGCTTCTGAATTTAGACGACTAAATTTAGTCAAGTGTCATCATCATCATCATCTTAGTGTTATGATCATCATAGTGTTCGGGCACGCGAGGGCCCAGGGACCGCCTTCCTGCTACTTCTGGCCCACCTCGCTCGGTCTTCCGCATCCTTGGTGGTGAGCTTATTGGCACGCATAATCATTATTGACTACGTCAAGCCATCGCTTCTTGGGCCGGCCTCTCCTTCCCGTGCCCGGCGGGGGCGGCAAGGCCAGACATTATTATATATTCCCCACGTAATGTGGCCTTTTCATCCAAGCTGTGTGCCTTCCTAGACAATATAAAAGAAAAAATACTTGTTATATCGTCCAGGCACAGAAATAGGCGAGGAGGATGAAGAAGCGGGCGAAGGGCTGGGCGCGGCGGCAACGGCGCGCGGCGTGCAACTCAAGAACGCAACCGCCAAGTGGGTCGCCTCGCACATGGAGAACACCCTCACTGACCTCTCGCTCACTGTCAAACCTGGGAAGTAAGTATTGCTGGTAGCATCAGCATTTCAGGTGCCGGACATCAGTATCAGTAACAGCAGCGGTAACAGCGTTCGGCGGCAGAAGACCCTTCAAGTCACTCTTTGGCCGAAAGACTTGGGGGCCTATTCTCCCGCTGTGACATCTGAAATTCGACATTGTGGTCTATATCATCATCATCAGCCAGAAGACGCCCACTGCTGGGCATAGGCCTCCCCCAGAGATCTCCACAAAGACCGGTCCTGTGCTTTCCGCATCCAGCTGGTACCTGCGATCCTTACCAGGTCGTCGGTCCACCTTGTAGGAGGCCTACCCACGCTGCGTCTACCGGTACGTGGTCGCCACTCGAGAACTTTACTGCCCCATCGGCCATCTGTTCTTCGAGCTATGTGCCCTGCCCACTGCCACTTCAGTCTGGCAATCCTTAGGGCTATGTCGGTGACCTTGGTTCGCTTGCGGATCTCCTCATTTCTGACTCGATCGCGCAAAGAAACTCCGAGCATAGCTCTTTCCATTGCCCTTTGGGTAACAGTGAGCTTTCTTATAAGGCCCATAGTGAGTGGCCACGTTTCAGCTCCGTAAGTCATCACTGGCAACACACACTGGTCAAAGACCTTCGTCTTGAGACACTGCGGTAATTGGGACGAAAATATGTGGCGTAGCTTCCCGAACGCTGCCCAACCGAGTTGGATTCGTCGATTGATCTATATACAAATCTTTAATAATAATGACACTAAAATGTCTTTTGCAGCCAAAAGCATTTTCTCAACTGTTAAGATAGTCGAAGGACAATCTTATAATGTATCGTATAAATCGTATAATGAAGTTCGATTTCAGTGACGATAGATTCAACTTCTTTTTTCTAGCTACAGATTTGAGAGAAAAGATTGATAAAATCACGGCGCGAAAATGCCTCCCTGGTGGCCTATTCTCGCGCTGTTACATTTGAAATTCGACATTATTTCTAGCTGCAAATCTGTAGCTAGAAAATAATGTCGAATCTATCGGGCTTCGTCGCGCTCTATCGAATCTAACTCGAATAGCTCGATTTGCGTTGAAATGAGCTAGACACAAAGTTACATCTCGCGCAACAAAATCCATCATGCTATGCGGGCAGTGATATCTCGTAACGATACATGTCGCCTAACTCAAGTGCTTATTGATCGGTTCCCTAATACCTAGATTTTTTGTACAGCCCTGTCAAAACGAGCAGACAGCCTACACACAGATAATATGACAATTTTATGTAGGCTAACGCTACATTATCGTAATTTTGTGAGTAGCGAACTGTCGGCGATAATTTCGATTGGGCAATCTACCTTCTGCTATTATTCGGGACAGCTCTTACAATTCACTTTAATTTCGTGTGGCTTCAGCGTTATCCTTCAACAGTAGCTCTCAATAAATATATGTAGTTCTCAGTTCTCCGATCTCTGTGACCTCACTGCACCCATTCCCTACATTGATCGCAGTGATTGGCCCCGTAGTGCGTAGGCGCGGGCAAGTCCTCGCTGCACCACATTCAATCTGGTGGACAGTCTGCGGGTCTTGCCAATACGCATTCTATTTTCGCGATCGACAGTAGAACAGAAAGAAAAATGTATGGGATTTGACCTAAACAATAAAATAGTCACATAAACGATCGACAAATGACATTTAGGATCGCAAGAGCGATTGTACCGCGCACGCCGCGAAGCTGGCCGAACGTAGCCGACAGGTTTCAATCGACAACTGCAATAGAATCACCACAAAACGATTGCCATCTTGGCTAGACCCTCTGGAACGGTATCGCCGATCTCCAATTGCATGATACCGCCCTCTGGAATGACGTCACAGAATATCCGAATGTCTGTTGTGACGTCATTTCATTGGCGATCATGCGATTGGAGATCGGCGGTGCCGCTGTTGACCGTTAACTAAGAAAACCTTACCTTATCCTATAGGCTGATAGCGGTGATAGGCCCCGTGGGTGCGGGCAAGTCCTCGTTGCTACACGTGCTGTTGCGTGAGCTGCCGCTGCTGGCGGGCAGCGTGCACGTCGGCGGCGTCGTCTCCTACGCCAGCCAGGAGCCTTGGCTCTTCGCGGGTGAGTGGGTTATTCCGTCAAGCCGAAGGGCGTAACCGCCACACTGTATCACGCCAAACTGCGGGCTACCACACTGCATGCCAAACCGCGAACCACCACATTGCACTACGCCAAATTGCGATATTTCATAGGTTTCAACGCGATACATAAAAGGTGAACAAACGACTCACCGAATTTGTCAATAATCGGACTTGGTACATAAACTAATATATCATATGGCATATATGTTTAATTAACTTAACAATCACTGTCCTTTTTAATTGATTTCACATTATAGCTACGGCACACAGGTATATGCCCTTTTTTGTTTACTTGTTCTGTAACTTTCATTGAAAGAGGGTATAGTATACATATATCCCATTATTGTGGGCGTTCTGCTCTAAAAATTATGGGTTGATTGTTGGATAGAAAAAGATGTTCATAATTGGCAGATCCTTTCAAGCCAATGATACAGCTGTACTGTGATAATGGGACTCACTACTGAGACACTACTGTAACACCTCATCGCCACAGTGCTTATGTGGCCTATCGACCAAAGTTACGCCAAATAAGCACTAGCTAGTGGATGTAGTCGTAGCACGGTAATCCTCGTTTACACCGCACCATTTAGCCACAAATCAAGCTGTGCTGGCTAGAAGACTGGCTAGGGGACAAGCGTAGGTCAAGAAGCACCGCCTAAAGCTGTATTTCGTGGAGTTATTCATAGGGCCATTTTTGAATTCGTTCTTTCGTCTCAGTGGACACATTTTACCCCTATTTTGTACTGACCCTTGGTGGAATTATATAACAAAACGGGATACATTATACTTAACTATTACGGCACAATCCTTGTATTTACCCATGTTTTTTTGCTACGTCATTAGATACGCTGCTACTTTGCTTATCAAGGAATATGTAATTGTTTACCTGTTGCGATTGAGGCATCACCTGCGATGACCCATTGCAATGTTATCCTCGACTTTTTCTTCTGCGGGGCATACTCAAGGATAAATCTCTTAAAATTGTCAACGTTAAAATTAATTAATAAAGTGAATTACGTTCGTTTGGTAAGAGTTACCAGGCAAGATTTGGTGCTCATTAATTGTATTTTTATTCCTACCTTAATCTACATTTATATGATGTCCAACAATGGGTTAAAACAAATTCGCATCGCTAACAAAAAAAAATTCTTTTAGATCATTCCAGTTACGATATGGGTTCAATAAAAATATAGCTCGGCCTATTCTGGGAATTTGTGAGAGATGTGAATGGACCCATGCAAAGTGGACTGTATTACTAAATTGTGATAAGTAGGCACTATTTGTGCAAAAGAAACACTCACTAATGGCTAAAAAGATAAATAAATAAAATATTTAACACACAAAAGTGAATAGGTATCTTCTAGGCACGCATGCTACATCTTCGACCTCATCGTCGCTTTCCATCAGGTGAGTTGAGGTCAAATGCAAGCCTATTGACAATAAAAAAAAAGAAAAAGAAAAATCAGTGATACACTTTCATGACATTGTTGGTTTATAATGTTTTTATCCCTCTCTTGGGCAAGCGGAAGATTTTAAGTCCCTTTCGGCCGAAGCTCTCGCCTACTTGACGAAATGTAAATTGAAAATTTAAGTATCAGTAGGAACTTAAAAGCCATACGATAAATAAATAAAATAAATCTCTCTCCCGTACCATACCGCACTGCTCCGCTACCGCAGAAACATACCAAGCCCTTCGACGACTAAGTACTCAACAATGTAGATAGCAGTATTTGGTACTTTATCGTCGCTATACCTCTAATGTATTAATACAGCACCCCTCATAGCAATTTGACTTGCCCTTTCTTCCACAACCGCCTACTGACTTTCGCAACCATTGCTGCTTACCCAGGCAGCGTGCGTCAGAACATCCTGTTCGGGCAGCCAATGGAGCGGCCGCGCTACAACGCGGTGGTACGCCGCTGCGCCTTAGACCGCGACTTCACTCAACTGCCGCACGGGGATAAGACCATCGTGGGAGAGCGGGGTGTCAGCCTGTCTGGAGGTATGTTGTGTATCTTTTTTTTTATACTACGTAGTGATAAATGAGCATAAGCACCTGATGGTAAGCGGTAACTGTCGCCCATAATGTCAACGATTCATGCAATTAAGCTGGCAACAGAAATGCTGATACGCAGGTGCGTTGTCACTGTGAGGACTAAGATGAAATGCGCTATGCCAGTAATTGCCCTGGCTACCTTATCCTTCAAACCGGAACACGACAATGCTTGGCGGCAGAAATAGATAAGGTGGTGGTACTCACCCAGGCGGACTCCTCAGGCTTGACAGAGTCCTACCATCTGATAAGTGTCTATGTTTAGGGCCTTTACACTACTTTTTCTTCACGCTCCTATAATGTCATTTTACTCGCAGATTAGTGTCATTCGTCACTCACGATTGTTAAACGCGCGTCGACCTTGCGTGGAAAGAACATGGTGTGCAAGGGCATTTAAGTTAAAAACATACTCGTAGACTGCGTTTGTTCAAGTTGTTCCGCAGATTTGAACGCTGTTCGGTTGCGATTGATGCAACTGCACGGCTACTTCCAAATGCCATTTTGCTGGGTTCAACTGCAACAGAACTGCATTTAAAATGCAATTTTTATTTAATTATTTATTAAATTTTTATGCACTAAATGATATAATGGCGGACTTTATGCTATTAAGAATTTTGTACCTAATTTCATTCTAACAGTGACACTACAGTCATATAAATTTTCAATTATTTATTTATTTATTAATTTTAACATTAAAAGCCGTTCCCACGGGATCACATTATCACCGAATACTATCGCGGAAGCTACTCTATCCTAAATCCGATCTGTACGTACCAGGCCAGCGCGCGCGCATATCCCTAGCGCGTGCCGTGTACAAGCGCGCCGACGTGTACCTGATGGACGACCCCCTGTCGGCGGTGGACGCGCACGTCGGCAGGCACCTGTTCGAGTCGTGCGTGGTGGGCTACCTGCGGGACGCCACGCGGGTGCTGGTCACGCATCAGCTGCAGTTCCTCAGGGAGGTGGACCAGGTATGCCTTTCATAGTACATTCTATCATTAGACTTTAGGGATATGTTTTAATGTATGTTGTAAATGTATCAAATTAACCGGAAAATGCATTTCTACATGTAAATCATATATAAAGCTTGAGTCCAAGATATATGCGAGGCTAGGGAGTTGTGCCAGGACAGCGCAAAGTGGCGGTCCATAGTATCTGCCTACCACACCTGTGGAACACCGGCGTTAGCTTTATGTATGTATCATATGTATGTAATAATATAAAACAAAACAATTATGAAGAGGAACAATAAAATCACGAAACAGCGCCATCTAGCGACGAATTGTGATTTTTTAGAATAAACTGAATTATTTTATATCATTAAATTATAGTAAGCCATTTCGCGGTTTATTTCTTCTTCGCGGTGTTCAGTAATTTTTAATGAAACATTTTTTTAACGGAGTACGTACTCGTAATCGCGATTTAATCTAATCAGTTTATCCCAACGTTTCAATCACATTTCAGTTACCATAATGACGAGTAGACAGGTGTTTAATCCATTTGTTTATAACCAGCAGACCCGGCGCGACTATATTCACGTACTTTACCCCTTTTTTTATTGCATCCTTATAAAACACTCTTATCTATTAAAATCCGTTTCATAGTTTAAGAGATCTAAGCATAGAGATGACGGGAAGCGACGTTGTTTTACACTATGTATAGATGTGGCCACTTTTGTGTTAAAATTAAGTGGCTTAATAGAAATCGGCAGCAGCACCTCCAACCTAACTTTTTAACCCCACACTGTCAGATCGACCTTCTAAACCCATCAATCCATCCCCAGATAATAATCCTGAAGAACGGCTCCATCGCTGCTGCCGGCGACTTCGAGACCCTTAGCGCTTCGGGGCTTGACTTCGCGACTCTGCTCGCGCGCGAAGAGAGCGAAGAACACAAACCGGTGAAGGCTGCTGATGCGTCGGTGGCTGAAACTGACGACTCGCTGCACGGCAGCTTCCGGAAACGGCAGACTAGTATACATTCCGTATGTTGTCTTGTGTATTTTGTACCATTATTGCTCTCGTTATGTGATGCTTTGTGTTGTTATTCGATGTTGTCGGTTTTGGAAGGAGAAAATGAGGGAAAAATTCTGTAGATGGCGGTAGTGAGATGTTAGGTCCGTTGTCAAATACTCCTGTGATGTTTATTGAATAGAAACAACTGCTGTAAAATGACGTATCCATTCCAGTCAATGACACGGTTATATCTCATTAGAGAGCTTAGGTTTTATCGCAGCAGAGCTTCATTAGACTTTTTTTAGTCCAACACAGTTCTCGATCAAATATGATGGCGCCTGTCGTGCACATCCCCGTGGATTTTGCGCCTTGCACTTTCTTTTAAAATGTGCGTCATAGGTTGCCTCACGTTTGGGATACTTCGATATGAATTCTATTGACATACACATCAGATATCGCAACATAGTCCCTATGCAAGGTATAAGTCGCATGTTGCCCACCCCGTGAACCTTTCCTGAAACCCTCCATAGACCGAGCATTCTCTAATCCTGTCTAACCTGGGTCCTCCAGGTGAGCTCCGTGGACAACCTGACGGCCACAGCCCCACCCGAAGGCGGGCGTGAAGAGGCCGAGATGCGATCAGCTGGCGCGGTGACGGGCGCTGTGTACGGCGCTTATATGAGAGCCGCGGGACATGCCTTGGTGGTGACCTTGATGGTGATGGTAGCCGTGATGGCACAGCTGCTGGGATCAGTGTCTGACTGGTGGACTAGTTTCTGGTGAGAATTGCTGCGTAATTATGATCTTATTGCATTGATATAAGGCTGAAAATTATATGGTGGTTGACTTTAACTGGTGACCTACAACACGCAAAATGTAACCTTGGGACGATTGTCTTAAGTTTGTAAAACCAGTTTTAGACTATTCTAGTAGGAAGGTATATGCTCACCGCGGGACATCCGTTATATATTAGCATTGATGGTGCTGGTAGCCGTACTGGCACAGCTACTGAGAATCGTATTGGTTGACTAGCTTCTGGCAACATCCATACCGTGTGTAGACGATTTGCAACCTTATGGCTATGTCGTAGGGCTACATACAAATATGGACTTGACACCTGTAAAATTGAATAATTCCCAATCTTATGTCGTACCAGCTCGACCTGGCACCTACTGGTGAACTAGCTTCTGGTATGGACACGCGAAATGTAACCTTATATCCATTTATATAAGGTCTGTGTATGTTCATTATCCGTGGCTGACCCAGCTATCAATAAGTTGGAACAATTCAGAAGCAAATTTACACGATAATGATGATTATCACTGTTTCAGGGTGAACCAAGAAGAAACGCAAGTGCCGTATGTTCTTGAATCACTGTCGGCGAACCACTCCGCGCCACTGGAGACCTCCTACAACCTCACAGAGCGCCTGGTTGAGGACACCTATTTCGATAGCGTAGGACTCTCCAGATATCAGTTCATCTATATATATACAGGTACGTATCCTTGTAAGACGAGATTCAATAAAAAGGGGCTGCCTAGGCATGCGGCCCATGGGTGAGCCTGCTGACAAATTCAGTTTGAAAATATTAATGATGTAATTTCCTGTATCGGTTGCGAACACAACATTATTACTTTTTTTCTTCTGATATACCAAACCTATCATCTCTCCTGGTAAGGGGGGGGGGTCATTGTACAAGTAAAACATATGGAAGGCGAAGTACCTTCACCTTACAGGATACCGCAACCAACCAATACTATTTTGATTAACATTGTGTTCCTGTTGTTGAGTAAGCCCAGTGCTCCATGGGGTGGGGTTTGGGGATCCTTGGCTTTGGCAGTGGAGGAGCATTTGTCTTTTTGCTGCCAGAGCAATGTTTTATATAGAGATGGGCAACACGTTGGATTTGCTAATGTCCACCCGTGTCCGTGTCAATGTTGCCCGCTTGCCTGTTTGCCTACTTGTATGACATAAAAAAATCCAACTTAATTTTTACTAATACACGAATCTTTCCAGGCATGGTGATAGCCCTAGTCGTGATATCGCTGCTGCGTTCCTTCATGTTCTTCTCGATGGCGATGCGAGCGTCCACACGCCTCCACAACAACATGTTCGCGGCGATCACACGCGCGCCGATGCGATTCTTCTTCCTCAACCCCTCTGGCAGGATCCTGAACAGGTTCTCCAAGGATATGGGCGCCGTGGATGAGGTGTTGCCCTCGGCGCTGCTCGACGTGTTACAGGTTAGTCGGGTTTGCTTGGTTTGGAATAGTTTAGTGATAGTTACTGTTATTTGACGTACTGTGTAATAATTGATGGGCCGTGAAATTTTAAGCAATGAGGAAAGAATAACCTCCTTTTAAGAGGAAAGAGCACTATGTCAAATGTTCGACATTCAAATATAAACGCTTCTGTGCGAAAACTATCCATATCGCCTGTATCGAATTTCTGATACAGAAACCTTCTCTTAGTTGCTTTGAGTGAAATCAATCGTCAAAACTAATAAAATTCAACATACAACAATAATACTGAATTGAAGGCATTCCAATTCCTCGAAAGTCGGTGTATAAAATCGGCGGTAAACCCGATTTTCCCGGTATTTTTTCTGCCATTACCCGCGATTACTTCTGACCTCACCCACCGTCCCCAGATCGGACTGGCCCTCATCGGTATCGTGGTGGTGGTGGCCGTGGTGAACTACTGGCTGCTAGTACCCACCTTGGCCATCGGCGGCGTGTTCTACCTGCTGAGGATCTTCTACATATCCTCCTCGCGGAGCATCAAGCGCCTCGAGGGTGTGAGTGAGTCATCTCTGAGGCTTCACGCCTTCTTAGTTCGATCGGGAGGCTGCTCAGACTTGAGGTAGCCTGGGATCGTGCTTTGGCCTGTGGATTGAGTTTGTGATGCATGATTACCGCTTACGGGGTATTGCCTACAGAGGCACATGGACGGCCGGTCCACCTGATGTAGAGTGGCTAGTGGGAGAGGGGAGGGGAAGGGTTTGATATTTCTATTACGGGTCTGGGTGTTCTATTTATAATAAGTATGTATTTAAAAAAGTATTTAAGTAGTATATCAGTTATCTAGCACCCATAGCACAAGCTTTGCTTAGTTTGGGGCTAGATGGCGCTGTGTGAATTTGTCCACGAATTTATTTATTTATTTATATTATCAGCCGGCAGTAAGAGCTGAGTCGTGAATCTGAACATATGAACTAATTATCATATTTTAAATAGACGTTAAATCGGTGTAGCTTGTGTTGCATGTTTATTTTGAATTATTTGTGGGTGTTGTTAATATCTTTTTGTATGAGCTTAAATTAATAGTAGTGAAGGAGCGTACGCATGCAAGTGCGCCCATGCCCTCTACCTTTCATGAATGAATCTTAAGGTTTCAATTAATGTAATGCAAAAAAGTGTGCATGCGTATTATCTAACTCCCGATAAACCACAAATGCTTAAAACCGACTACTCTTATCAAATAAGAAATTATCTTGGAATGTCATCTTGTGTCTATTTCTTATGCGACAGATAGTTAAACGAAAAAAAATCTTATTTACAAAACACAA